>OU015434.1:12844459-14306530 GCA_907164795.1 Hemaris fuciformis
TGTAACATAATTCGAGTCGCTAGCGCGTGCCCTCATAAATGTCACAAGTTACAAAAGTTAATGTCTCCAACTGTCACCGAGTGCTTGTTTATTGTTCCATCTACATTAACTTTTAGCTTTTAATGTATTTCTTTTATATTGTTGTATATTGACTTGATGGAATTATACACCCGTAGAAATGAGTTTATAAGACCGACAAAAAGGCTTTCAAACGGTGATATTGTTACCAGTTTGACCAAAAGCGTTTTACATCTTAATTGTGTAATATCTAGTTTATATTTTTTTACATACATACATAACCTCATGCCTGTATTCCCTGAAGGGGTAGGCAGAGTTGCATTTCTGCACCCACATTTCGCCAGGTATGTATCAGTCCCACGTAATAGGGGGCGAGCCTATTGCCGTTTTTCGGGCACAATTCCAGGCTCCGTGCTGCTACTGAGAATTTCCTAATGGAAAAACCCAATAACACTTTGCCCGACCCGGGAATCGAACTCAGGACCTCCAGATCGCACGGCACATATTTTTGCCGCGAGACCACGAGGCTGTCGAAAATATTTTTTTATTGTGGGGTCAGGATATTCTCATTTATATGTGAAATTTCTTTGGTTAAATAAAGATTTAAAGCCTTAAGATTATTACTTTTGGTATTCTATGGAAGTACCGCCATTGATACAACTGCTGTTTTTTAATTACTTTATTTTATTCTAGAAAGACGTAGTGATAACCCCGACGTATGTAAGTACAGTGCTATCCAAACAGAGGATTTAGTGATAAATGACTTCCATTTAGTCATTCTGCAGGTTAAAGTCATCTGAGTAACTGAAGGCTGAGACGTTATTTCATGCTACGCTTAAAGGGCCCAGGATAACAGAAAGAAGGGCATTCGTACATATATTTGATGGCGGAAATACTATATTAGACCAACTTTAATAAATAAGTGCCTATATACTAATAAGTGACTGCCTCGTGGTCTCGCGGTACAAGTATGTGCCGTGCGATCTAGAGGTCCTGGGTTCGATTCCCGGGTTGGGCAAAGTGTTATTGGGTTTTTCCATTAGAAAATTCTCGGTAACAGCACGGAGTCTGGAAGTGTGCCCGTAAAACGGCAATAGGCTCGCCCCCTATTACGTGGGACTGATACATACTTGGCGAAATGTGGGTGCAGAAATGCACCTCTGCCTACCCCTTTGGGGAATAGAGGCGTGAGTTTATGTATGTATGTTAAATAAATAAATGCACCCAACTGTCACATACATAGTTCTGCCCCACACTAGGATACAAGTCATGTGTCGTGGGTATCAGAAATTAAATTAAATAAATTAGGGAGCTTCCCTTGACAAAGTTTAAGAAATCAATTAAAGATAAGCTTTACAAAAAAGCTTACTATAAAATTTCAGAATTTATTGAAGATAATAAGCCCTGGGAGTGAGTAAATTGATCGGAGTTTTGTTTTGTTGCTACAATTTGTATCGTTATGACATTTCTTCTCCACAACTATAACCAATCGAAGCGGCAATAGTTTTAAAAAATTAAGAAGTATAAAATTGACGACTCAAAATAACTTGTAAAAGTCTATTTTAATAAAGATAATTTGATTTGATTTGAATTAAGAGAGGCTTTACGGTCTCACAAACACCCAGACCCGAAACAAATATTTGTGGATCACATAAACATTTTTCTCGGTGCAGGGATCGAACCCGCCACTTCTCGTTTCGCAAACTGGTAGGTATCTAGCCAACTGAGCCACGGGGCTGTCAAAAAAATATGAAATATTCTAAAACGAATATTATGAATCTTTTAATTGCGCATTAATCTTGCATTCCGCAGAAAGCCCTGAAGGATGTACCTATAGGTACAGAACAGCGTCTCTCGTCTTTAATATAAAATTATAATTAATGCGGACTCAAATCTCAGGTACACACATCTATCTTTTCGAAGTTACGTGTATATTCACAATGAATTATCAAGTTATATAACGGTGAACAAAAATATCGTTAGGAAACCTGCACACCTAACAGATGTTAGGTGTGTAGTCCGCCAACTCGCACTAAGCCATCGTGGTTTCAGTTGTGGACGTATATGGTCTTATGATGATGAAAGTTATATTAGGCATAAAGGACTGAAGCCTAAACAAAACTAGCCTTAACTGTACAGTAAGGTCTCAGGAGAGAATTACGCTACAAACGGGGCACATAACCATCCCAAAAAACACAGTCCTAAGTTTTCAGCTCAGAGACGGAATCTCAGCATTAATTGCTTGGGTTCCATACGGACCGTGACGGGAACCTGACATTGTTCTCATGTCTGCTCGACGTTGCACAAACGTAATCTATACATGTATCTAAACATTAAATTTATTATTATATTCAATTTATATTCTCAAATAAATAAAATTGTAATGTCTGTTTGTAATATTGAAATAACCGCTTTTTAATACATGCATATGGATGTATACACGGTACATATACCAAAATAACGTTTTTTACAATCTTTGTCTGTCTGTCTGTCATTTTGTTCCGGCTAATCTCTGAAATGGTTGGACCGATTTTGTCGGGACTTTTATTGACAGGTAACTGATGTAATAGGGAGTAACTTAGGCTACGTTTATTTTAGAAAAATAAAGTAATGTTACAATGTCGAAGTACTGTCCAGTAACGCGCGCAGCTCACGCGCATGCCCAGCTATTGTCAATAAAAATATAGATAACTTAATTTGGAATAAGTAAAAATAAAATGAAATAAAGTAGGTATGTATAATAATAAAAGCAAAAAACAAAATAATTAAAGAATCGACTGTTTGGCGGAACGAAGTTCGTCGGGTCAGCTAGTATTATATGTATATGTACGGACACGCCCGCGGAGTGCGTGCCCAGAGTACCTGGCGCGAAACGGGAGATGTGCCAACGCCTATATTAATACTTCGGTACATAAAGTGTATCTTTCACACCTTTGTATACTATTCAAGGTTTGCGGTAAATCAGTTTTAAAGCATGCGTCTTTAGCTTTGAGTTTAGTGGGCTAAATAAATAAGTTGTTGAGGTCGCGTACCAGATTTTGTATTTGTGGACATCAAGGTGGATATAAGATTTGATAAGATATTATTTACTTAGAATCATCCTCATCAGCCTATACATGTTCCGATGAGCACGGGCCTCCTCTACAACTGCGAGAGTTTACGTCTTAGTCCAACACGGTGGCCCAGTGCGGGTTGGTGGACTATACGCCAAAGAATTAGAAAGAATTTAAAGGTGCGGCGAGCTTTTCGACCGCGCGCCTAAACCTTGAGGCCATCCCTAATTTTACTTAGGACATTATTGGATAAAGTTGCTCCGGAAAGATCACTTAGGTGTAAGTCTGAGTTATCAGTATCAGTAATTTCACGTGAATTTCGGTCTCAAAGTCTACTATGAATGTAAAATTATGTTGGCACTATTGGAAATGTAATTATATTATGTCAATTTAAATAATGTATTTGTTTCTAAAGTTACATTTAGAAATTATCTTACTCCAAGGACAGATTAGGATCAGAATTGATTGCGATATGAAGAAAATGACATCAAACAGTGAAGCTCAGCTTGCTTAAAACTGTTAAGATGAAACTTGTTCGATTTAATTTCATATAGCCAGTTTTACTATATTATTTCTAACCTGGATAATCCTAATATATACCTAAATAATAATAAATCAAAAACTTAGATTTTTGACTAGGACGCTATCACGCCTAAATCGCTGAATCGAATTTAACGAATTGGAAGAATAGAATAAAAAGAAATACAGTTATTTTCTTCTTACCATTAATTGATACACGGAGCATTGGAATTAAAAAGGATTTAAACGAGCAATAGCATTATGTAATACTTAAAAAAGGCATGTTCTCGTTACCGCATCCATGTTTGGTGTTTAATGTCATATTTACACTCCAGATAATCCCAACTTTATTACCACATGTTCACGTAAATTTCTTGCGAACTTTACAAGGCGCTTCGACATAATTCCTCAACACCATTCGTAATAAGCACGTTTACTCGTTAGTCTCCGCCGGATAAATTGTGCGTTCGTAACAATTTATATTTAATAAGTGCAAATTTTATTACAATTGCTGAACTAGGGAACTGAAGGCGAGTTTATGATAGTCAAACATTTATTTATGCAACTATATTTTGTAAGCGTTGTCATCATAAATTAATAATTAAGTATTTAAAGATGTAAGTATTTAAAGTCGTGATGGCCTCGAGGCTTAGGCACGTGGTCGAGAATCTCGACGGTCGTAGGTTCGAACCCCAGGCACACACCTCTGACTTTTCGAAGTTATGTGTGTATTCACAATGAATTATCACGTACTTTAACAGTGAAGGAAAACATCGTGATGAAACCTGGACACCTAAAAATTCTTAGGAATTTCTTAGGTCTGTAGTCCGCCAACCTGCACTAGGCCAGCGTGGTGGACTAAGGCCTAAACCCTCTCAGTTGTAGAGGAGGCCCGTGCCCAGCAGTGGGACGTATATGGGCTGATGATGATGATGATATAAAATAGTAGTAAAATTGTATTACAAATAATACTTTTTTTTTAAATAAACTTTGATACACAATCAATTTATGAACTCAATAAATAATCGACCAACATTTCAATCAACTATACGACGGAGCTCTCCCTCCCATCGCCTCAACGAGGAGCAAATTACATTCATATTTATGTATTCACATTGTCACTGACGATACCTGTGGGACGGAGACGTGCGTGACAATCTGACAGCTGCCATAACAACTTCATACTATTCATAGCACGATTGATATTTAAATGCCTATCTGTTTAATCAATGTATGGCGCGTATGACCCAATCATTCATGCATGGTGAATACGAGTATAAACATAATATAATATAAACATTTATTCATTAAAAATAATTACGTTACAATGGCTTAAAACTAGTACATAACATATTTGTTCTTAACTAACATTTTTACCAGGGGTTCCCAAACTGTCATCTTGGGAAACCAACTTACAATTAAAAATAAAAGAATTTAAACAAAAGGGCGTAAAAGTCTGTGACTAGTGATTATACAATGATAAAATAGAATACAATAGTTTGTCTTTATAGATGTTTTTAACCTCAACTTACAAAACTTAATATTAACATAGAAAGAAAATGTATACGATACAAAAAATAATACAAAAAAAACGAAATGAAATAACACTAAAACGAAATTAAAGACCTAAGTTCAAAAGAGCCTCTGTGTCATCATAGTTTTGACTCTTCAGCCCGATACTACAATTTGTAGTATGTATCCCTCTTTGTAATTTCATCTAAGCTATAATTACGTCCCACTGGGCGTGGGTCTCCTCTAGGATTGAATGGGATAAGTTTAAGACCTTTACGATGATCGAGATCGAAATGGTGAATTTCATGTCCTTGTAGAGTTCTGTATATTTAAGGCATATTATCCTTAATCGCTATTGAGGCTGGAAATTAATTAGAAAACAGAAATATTATATAGGGTGTATTGAGACCGTGATCGGAAACTAAGGCAGATATAGCTATAGGGATTACGAATTTATTAACATTTAAAAAAATCCGACAAAAAATAAAAATTTTGACGTTTTCTTATCAACCATATACATTTAATACCTATGGTTGTATTACCTGCCTTAGTTTCCGATCACGGTCTGAATACACTCTGTATAAAAGGCGTAATATGTGAACCTGCAACACTCGAAGTGGTTTCTCAACGTATAGGTACTGCGCTAAATCTTTTAGGCCACCTTGTTTATTTGTCTGTTTTTCTTTTAAACTTGAATTTAATATTATTTGTCTAATATATGCGTACTCCTTGTTATTTGCGCAACATTGCAGCTACTAAAATCTTTTAACATTGGTACAGCAGGCATATATCTATCCCATTTCACTATTACATGAAGCGCTCAAGACTACGGCCAACAAATTAAGTGTTAAAATTATCGATCCGTTTTGAATTTATTCCACATGAATACACATTACTATTTACCGAAATCTCTCGATGCTGGATCTCAGATAAACACCATATATTCCTCTGTCAATTACAAAATATTTCGATTACAAGATAACAAGTAGCAGAGGGCGAAGTCAGACGCACAAGAAATCGTATCCACAGTTGTGAAATCACATAATTTTATATCATCTTATTATAAATAATTTACTTGTAGATGTTAGATAAGGTGAAGATTAAAATATCTCGTAGGCGTTTGTTTCAATGGTTGTTGCGCGACTGTCTGCAGGAAACCCGAGCTAGCACGCACCGCACAATTATTGATTATGTATCATCAGGCGAGTCTCATTAGCCTAACAAAGGCATTAATCAGTTGCTTTCACGAGAGATTAACGTAAAACAAATTGAAGTGCCGTGCCGTGGGCGGTCGCCGCGACATATTTACGAGCTGAGTACGGCACGGCTATAGTTTTAAGTTCGAATGTCAATTAACACCGCAGTAAGGCATTATATTTACTATCATGGCAGCCCACGAGCCCTTCTCTGCCGCCGGCACGCGTGTCCATGTCATTCATTGAATTTCAGTTGTATTTTAATCGCGTATTAAATTAAGTTTTATTAGTTTTCGTTAGTATTAGTTGGATGTGTGTTGATGGTACTGTATATCATTATCGCTGGTTCGTTTATTTGCTTCAGTTTGGCTCGGGGAAATTTAAATAACGCGTTTGTTATGAATCGTTTTTACGCCTTAAGTAGGTGTTTGTTTGGTTTCGTTGCATATAAAAAGGTGTTTGGGCTCTTTTAAAAGTTTTGTATTAAAAAGCTAAGTCGATTCAAGTATCTGTAGGGAATTGGGATATACTAACATGAATTTACGTAATACCAACTGAGTACTATAACAAGCTCTTTTGAAAATAGTAAACGCTTATATAGTCTTTTTCCAAACTAGAGAGGCACAGTAAGCAGTCTGATGTTTTTCGAATGATAACAAGCAAACTTTTCTGTCGCTAATCTGAGCTTTATTTCAAATGAGCTGTTACTTCGTGTAAGTCAAATATAGAAAGGTGCTTGAAATTATTAGTTGATCTACAAATATTTATGATTAGATATTGTGAAATCAAGAACTCTACAATTTCTATTTAAATTAATGTGCGAATCATTATTATAATTATTTATTCCATCGACATTAATTGAATTTCTTAAATTACAAGTAATTTGATAGGAAACTTTGCAAAAAATCATTTTCGACGACAGACTAATTTTTAATTATCATTCTGAAAGTATTTATATTTATTACTACGGTCAGCTCGTCTCTGCCGCGGTTTGAGTGGCGCGTGCCCTCGCTTTAATCTCCTACATTATTTGACGGCTCCAAACTGTTTCACAAATTTCTTTTTGTGTAAAATTATAAACTAGGATAATTGGCAATTTGGCCAAAGCTGACATTGAGTACGGATTAATTTTGAAAAACATTAACAGAATTTTCTCGCTTGGCTCATTTTATCCCTGCATCACCTTAAGTTCAACTACAAGAGATTGCTTCAAGACTCCACCTTTTCATTAAAATGTAAAAATAAACAAATTATCTTCCTTACCAGTGAAAAACTAAATTAACATCAGAATTATCAATATAAACAAGTCTTTAAATTGAATAAATGATTTTATCGTCTGCCCTACGTAATGTACCAGCTTAATGTTGTTTGCAATTACTCCAGCAGCTCTTTCGGCGATTCTAAAGAATTCCGTACGAAAGTCCCATGGGAAATTAACTTGATACTTAACCTTTCAACTGTTTCGGCCGCAGGCTTCCCGACCTAATCGACTGAAAGGTTTCTTTCAACTGGAACTTGTTGTAAAAGTCTATAGACGTTAGAATGATTTTCATTTTTGCTTTTGTTTACTCAATACCGATATTGTTATGATTTTACTATTTCTATTTATGACAGCCCCGTGGCGCAGTTGGCTAGAGACCAGCTTGCGAAAAAAGAGACTGTGGGTTCGATCCCCGCACCGAGACAAATGTTTGTGTGATCCACAAATATTTGTTTCGGGTCTGGGTGTTTGTGAGACCGAAAATTGTCTCTTAGTTTCTGATACCCACGACTCAAGACTGGTATCTGGTATAATGTGCGTCAGAACTATGAGTGTATGTGACTGTTGGGTGTATTTATTTATTTACATAATTTTTTTATTAATTTATTATTTAAGACATATTTGAGGCTGTCTCGTTCGTTCTACGGTACAAGTGTGTGCTGAGGGATCTATTGATTCTTTCGATTTCTGGATTAGGCAATGTGTTATTGGATTGTTCCGTCAGGGAATTTCCACTAGCAGCTAAATGTTTGGAAATGTGCTTGAAAAATGGCGACAGGTTCGTTCTATTATAAAATGAGACTTAAAACCCTCCTGTCGAAATGTGGATCTAAAAACTATGAAACAAAACCATATTCTTATTACTAAAATAATATTATATTTTATTACAACATCGATATAATCTGTTATTATCAATTTGCTATTTGTTTTTACAAAAATTATAGGTGCTTCCAAACTTTTTGTCGGTAGTGTCTTTATTTGTTTAGGCGCGCGGTCGAGAATTTCGGCGGTCGCAGGTTCAAAACCCAGGTACACACCTCTGACTTTTCGAAGTTATGTGTGTCATCATCAGCCCAAGTACGTCGTTGAATACACAATGAATTATCACTTGCTTTAACGGTGAAGGAAAACATCGTGATAAAACCTGCACACCTAAAAGTTTTTAGGAATTTCTTAGGTGTGTAGTCCGCCAACTCGCACTAGGCCAACGTGGTGGACTAAGGCCTAAACCCTCTCAGTTGTAGTGGAGGCCCGTGCCCAGCAGTGGGACGTATTTGGGCTGATGATGATGATGATCTATCCTAAGTCTCTATGATTCCAGTGCACTTATTATTTCTTTTAAGACCACAATAAATTGTAGATTCATAAATACCATGCTGTTCCGACCTCGATTATATTTTAATCCCGCATTAGGCGCCGTATTTGGTCTGCCCGATTACCCAACATAATTATCTTAAAATTAGATATTTCGACACCTAAGTCTTTCACCCGCGCTCACAACGCGCGCTCGGTAAAATTTCCATCAAATTAGGTTAAATACTTTTTAAGGCCCATTATTGGTTATTAATGGTCTTATTAAAGATCGTTTAACAAACTAATGGCCGTTGACTCGCGACAGTTTAAGATTATCTCCGGAAGATAAGCGCAATCAATTGTTTAAATCTAATTAAATAGCGATAAAATGGTTTCGTCTGGAGCGGTGCGTCTATTCATTTTCGCGTAGGTGTGTGATGTGAGCGCTGTAATCATTATAAATAATGGACAGATAATCTATGCAAGACAATAGATCTTGCTCCTTGTGGGTGGTGCAGTATGCCCATCCGACTTTGACCTTTAACCACCGGCTTTCTTTACGATCGGATGTTTTGTTCTTTCAGAAAGAGAAGGTCTTTTAAAACTGGTGATTTAACGCCATTCGTGGGTGCACCGCAAGAAACTTAGAGTTGGAATGATTGGTAAACAAAGTGCATTCGTTTTGTTCTGTGGCCGTTAGAATTGCTTTCTCTTGATACTGATCTTTGTTTGGGTGAGGTCGTGTTATTACAGTTAACTGATTTATAATATACTAAAAGCTAAGTAATAAGTAAAACTGTCTCAACGAAATTGATGAGTGAGACAAAAAGTTACTAGTTTCGATTCCCAAGTCGGGAAATTACATTGATTTTTTTTCGTTAGGAAACTCTCTTCAGCAGGACTTATTTATTTATTTAATTTAGTAAAACCGCATTACATACATTAAAACATTTTTAGCTTATTAACACGTTCTAAGGTACTACCTCTGATATACATGGCACTTAAGGTGTCTAAAACTGTATCAACAATAAGCTCGCCACTTTTTACGGGAACATAAAACGTAAGTTAGTGATATACGTGGGAGTACCTCTGCCTTTGGCTACGGGGATAAAGGCGTGAGAAAGTATGTAAGGATTTATATAATTATCATAGATAAAGGGCAGCTTTACGGAAAAAAATAATTATAATATGAATTTCTTCATTCTATTCTACTTCTAGATGGACTAAACTGCACTTGTCATCTGGCGACATTTTCGTTATCGGTGTGTCTCTATAGACAACATTAAAAGATACAAAATCATGGTATCTAGTAGAGCTATCACATTATTATTACACAGTTTTAACAATTGTAAGGCTGGTGTTGTTTGATAGAGAGGTTTGATAGCTACTGTGGAATTCTACAGTAATTAATTTCTCGTTCCATTCCTTTGCAACTTTTAATATTATTCTCTTTACTTTTCAAGCGGCAGTGATCAATTTACAATACAGAAATAAATTGTACAATTTCCGAACTTGCATTAATATCTTCGTGAAATCCATGAAGATAAACGGAACAAGCATGTTTTTCCCAATAAAAATGCAAAACGCTCCGTGCCAAAGTATTCTGATCATTACCATAAACGATTTTGTTGGAACAATAACGTTCTGTCTTGCGAACGCGCAATAAAACTCTGAACATTTTATGACAGTTCATTAGATTAAGAGAAAAATAAAATAAAATTTCGTCGCCAATCCGAGATCCCGGAACGCTCGTTTATTATTCAACACTGACAATGTCTGAAGTTCAAATTGCCTGAATGATGACCGAACTTCCATCGAACAGCGCCCTTAGGGGATAATGATGCAAATCCCAAGAAATTCACTGAAAACTGAGATAATCTTCCTTGAATTCCTAGACGATTTCAAGAGGGGAACGAAGTAGTGAAATTTAATTAGACATTTGCGAATCTGACTTATATTGGACAAAGAGTATTAATTAATTTTTGAGTTACAGAGACGGGGATTTTCGGAGGGTCACCAGCTTAGTACGCTTAATTTACGAGGGGATTAGAGTGCCCTTATATCCCTAGCTCGAATTAATTAAAAATTATTTTGTCTACGAAAAGGCTAATAACTGTGAAAGGAAATAAGATTTCAAGTGGGGTCTGGGTTTGGGCAAAAAGTGCCGTGTTCTGCGGTCAATGACGCTTTGCTATTGTCAATGTTGGACCGAACAGTTCAAGGCCAAGGACAATGCAATAAATGGCGGGTTTTAGTCAATCAACGAATCAGTACCGTTGGTAAAGTGAAATTACAATACGAATCAGAAGTAATACTCGTATGACCTATCTATTGAAGAAATTGAGAAAAAAAAGTGTTTCTCAGTGAAGCGAGTTCAAATTTCAACTCTTTCACTTTTATTTTTCACTCCATCTAAGAATATGGCATTATCAATCCCCATATATTCAAAGAATAGATGAATGAATAGACAGAAAAGGAAATAAATAAGAGGTCTTCGGCATATTGTCTACCTGATGAAACATCCTACTATTAAAACTGGTATTAAGGTTCAATTTCGTCTGTGAAAGGTGCCAATCCCGGCTACCGTGTCCGTCGTAGAGTATGCTGGATAAAAACAGGCTGTAATTAGTTTTGCAAGTTAATATTTGGTAAATTGATTACGTCACAATTTCAATACTTCAGAATATTAAGCTATTTTCTTTCATAAGGTAACCAGAATGAAACTTTCATTGTACAAATAAGTTCCATAGGTCTACAACTGTCTGTAAATTCATCACGTCTAAACTTAAACATGACTCAGAAAGAAAGACGCTCGGAATGCGAGCTAATTTCTCTTCTAGTAAATAACGCTGCAGAGCTATTTATTCAGATTAGTCTGGTTGACCCAGCGTGGCGACGTCGTGTTTCTAGTTGCGTCTAGACGATCACTATTTTTAATAAACCTACAGGGAGATGTTTTGATTAAATTTATATTATAAGAAAATTGAGTTACTTCATCCTTTTACATTTTATGTATTTGATGGAGTCACATATTACTCAAAGGAGTGATTGCCTCGAGGATTCTACCGAGGATCCATGAATCGCGAGTTCATATCGTTAACTTAATTTTAGCTCTAATAATCGTAGTATGTATTCAAATTCAATTATCACGACTTTCAATAGTGAAGGAAAACTTTGCAAAGTTGAAAAAAAAGGAAACTTGCATACTTAAATGTTCAAAAATTCGAATAGGATGATAGGATGAAAATTACATAACGGAAGAAGGAATTTTTGTCACATTATGAACGAAGAGCAGACGATTCTAATATTTCTACTGTGGAGGGTCAATTATTCGTATTCTTTTTTTTTCATTTATCCTATCATGCCTAAGTAGGATGGTTGACCCTATAGTTGACCACGCACCGCTTGTTGACCACTTGCGTCTTTGAGTATTAATATTAAGCTTTCCCGCCATTAAGCGTTTCATTTTATTTTGGCTACATGTTGTCGGTACTAATACAAATCAACCAGTCACATCATGACTAGCTAGAGACAACCAGTGAACCCTACAATTTCGTTTTATTTTGACTTGTCGCTGATAGTTGCCATTCGGCCGCCATTGCAGTAAGGACTGTGTTTAGAAAGGTAAGAACACTTTCAATTTATTTTGTATTGTTTTTGAATGAACTTGCTCTGATGATTGTTTTTTGTAATCATTTTATATTTACTTTGAGGATTTGCAATGAATTTCAAGTGCAAACGATATATTTCATGAGTTATTTTACTGGTTAACAAAAGGTACATGATTTGATTAGGTGCTCCTGTGGTTGACCAATTGGTCAACGACTAGTACACTGAAGTGGTACTCTTATTTTCACTTTTTTTAACTGTTTCGTGTCCAGAATATGATTTGTAACTCGAAAATCAATTTTAATGGAGTAAATTGCTTTCACTTCCATTAGTTGACCAGTGGTTTGAAATTGGTACTGCATACAAAACATTAGCTCCTATGGTTGACCAAACTCTCTTAATATGAGTTTTGTTTTCTTGTTTTAGATACAATATGTCACCAAAAATAAATTCTTTCGGAACAGTGAGGACGATATTTATGAAGCGCTCAAAGAAATACAGTCGGGAAACAAAATCAGAGACACATGTCGGAAACATACCATCCCCCATTCTACAATGATAAATAAATTAAAAATGAGACATCCCATTCAACAAAAAATGGGCCCGGCAACAATTTTGACACCTGATGAGGAACAATTTATTGTCGTTATTTTTTGGTGATTTGAAAATGTGCCATTTAGATTTAAGAATGACTATTGTGGTTGTTAAGACTGAACTTAATTTAGTTAACTTGTTGATCTCAATTAGTCCTAAGAACAAACCTTAATAAAGATGATTATAAAATACGTTTGTTTTTGTGAATGTAGTTTTTATTTCGCTTTCTTTATAAACGGTCAACCTCTGGTACAAATCTTGACAACAACTGGGACCTGCTGGTCAACGTAGGGTACATCCCAGTTTTATACCGATTATGTTTGTCGAAGCGTCGACGCATCCCCACTGTGGCGTCCAACGTAGGGTATAAATACAGCCGCTCGATCGATATAATGATTCATTCTCGCTCGGAACGCCGGACCGAACGGAGCTCTGTATTACGATTGTTTCCGATTAAATTTGTAATTACCTCCAAAAGTTTGACTGTTTGATTTAAAATCAATAACGCTCAAGACTCTCCGTTATCAGAATTGGGATGGACCACGACGACCCACGTGTTCAAAATGAAGACGGAACAACAGAACCGCAATTTTCTGACGCTGATTCAAGCCATGAAAACACCTACAACGTCACTCCGGTGAGCAATTTTCATTTCATTACGACTCTTGTGCTGAGTGTCCTCTAATTAAAGAATCTGTAGCCTGTAAAATTAAAGGAAAGCGTATTGATGAGACTGTGACTATGACCGGAATAGTGAAAAATGAAGTAACATGTTGAAGAAACCTACTTTAAGATTATTTTGATAAAGGCTCGAAATGACTATCCGGATGGTGTTGTGTTTGTAACCGGATAGAGGTTACGTGTTGAAGACCGGATAGAGGTCGATTGGTTTGATGTTTGTAACCGAATGGAGGTCAGAGTATGAGCACTGTGATATTTTAATGAGTTTCCTATTATTTGAATGAGTATGGGAGTTGTTCAACATGTCAGCTTTGAGAGAAAGAGTTTGTTATGATTTTCATTGGAACCTGTAATGATTTTGATCAGAGTGCCTTTTATTCCCACCCATTTGGGCCAGTAATGGCCGAGCGACTGGAATGAGTACTGCTCGAGAATTTTCTTTAATTCCAGATACTCCACACGAGGACGTGTGATCATCAGGATGGCCGTGTCGAAGCGTCGACGCATCCCCACTGTGGCGTCCAACGTAGGGTATAAATACAGCCGCTCGATCGATATAATGACTCATTCTCGCTCGGAACGCCGGACCGAACGGAGCTCTGTATTACGATTGTTTCCGATTAAATTTGTAATTACCTCCAAAAGTTTGACTGTTTGATTTAAAATCAATAACGCCCAAGACTCTCCTTTATGTTGAATAATAAAATAAACAAAAATAAATCAAATATTTTCCTTCCCAATTACAACTTACAACTAGATAATTTACAATATAAAAAATAAACTAGCAATAAATATCGCTATTAGGCTGTATAGCAACATTTTCAAGTAAATAATTTCCTTTAAACGGTTTGGGACCGGTACATCCACCCTATTATTAAATATAAATTTACACCCAACAGTCACATACACACATAGTTTTGATACAAGTCTTGTGTCGTGGGTATCAGAAACTACGAGAGACTTTTCGGTCTCACAAACACCCAGACCCGAAACATATGTGTATTTTATTTTTAATAGATTTATCATTTTCTATCAAATGAGATAGCAGTCGGTATTTTATTATTTTGTAGCTCAAAGTATATTTTATTCCATACGAATTTTATACCGAACACGTTTAGCAACTTTACCTCTGTATTAAATACAAAAATATCTAAATGCAAACGAAAACATAAAGCTCTAACCCAGCACGTCGTCGAAATTTAAATAGACTTCGCGTTATGAATATGTCCTTTGCGTATAACAAGGGCTGAGAGCTCTAGTTGAATTTAATTGGCCCGTCACTTGTTACGGGTATAATCGAGAGCAAACGCACTTGCAGACTTCACTGTGATGTTACACTTCAAAAATTCTACGTCAAGTGCGTAGGATACTTGGTTATTTTGTTCAGTTGGAGCGTGCATGCACTTTAAATGATATTTTCTCTTCTCAGCTTGAAGAATGGGGTTTTTGAGCTGTCTGATTCATTTGGAGACTGTAAAGTGTGCTCGGCATTTTTTGATTGTGTGAAGTATATCATTATAAGAACCATACGTAGGTTTGTATTTCCAAAGTGATAGGAATGGGCTCGAGACACTTCGCCAGCTGTGTCCAAGTCCCACATAATACGAGGCAGTACTGTCTTTTTAAAAACTGAATAAAATCTGGTCCTTTTTTTGTTTTCGAGGGGAAAGCTGATTATGGCTCTACTTCCTACCAGCCCTGGGGGAGGGGGCAAGAAGCGTATGTCGGGGTTACCGGCTTTCCAGTCCGGCGCGCGGCGACGTCATGTCCGCGCAAATGTTAATATGTAAAAATGTCGCCTTCTACGACAGGCAGGGAATACCGAGGTGGGATTCCAACACCCCCTTGCTACAGCGCAGAATAACATTTTGCCCTATCAGGGAATCGCTCAGCAAACAGTTGTTGTACTGAACCAACGAGGCTCTCAACCTTGGTACCACAGTGCACACATAGTTCGAAGACGGAACGAATCATCCTCATCCATTGAAAATTTAGGATTCGATTATAGAGAATAGACAGTAAGTGCACTGACAAAAACTAAAACGGAAAGAAATTACACCTCACATTCGTAATACTACCAAAAGTCCGTAGATTATGCATATTATTATGCAGACGTGCATGTGTGCAGTGTATAAGCTTATTGAGTAACAGCACACGTCATCAATCACAATACTGGTTTGTGGTCTATTGGGATTTCGATTGGCTTGCAGCACTACTGCACGATAGAATTTGAAGATTTTTACACTGTAGAGGGGCACCGGCCTCTGAGCGACTTGGTAGACTTTTTACTTTAAGTCATTGGAAAATGAGGTGTCAATTTTTATTTCATAAGTTACCACGGGCTGATATAGTATTTTTTCCTCTTTTTTATTCGTTTTGCTCATTCACGTATAAGGAACATTCGACAAATTATGAGGTTTCAACTATCCCTTAATCGATTTGTCTTGCTATTTCCTTTATTAATATTGAAATAACAAACAGAAAATCAGTTTTATAAATATGAGTGCACTGCAGTTCTTTCTGATACAGCGTGGCTCCAACACTTTATGTTATGACAATGTTCAATATTTTGGACCGACTGCTGTGGATTTACGTCTCGCCATTAGAGAATATTTTTCTGATATATTTACGAAAGTACAAACCTATTTATAAAAAACACCTGTTTGCTAATCCACTGAGTTATACCTCTAACTTAAAATCCTGAGTAATTTTAATATTTAAAAAAATATTTTATGTCAGTTCTTAATTATAATTATCAATTAATAAAGCCACTTCACTCTCTCTACGCCTGAGGGCCTAAAGCGCTTTAGAAGAAATTTTCGGTAGATTACAGTCTCTAATGATCGTGCTAATAACTTTTTAATATTCTGCTAACTACTTAAATAAGCGAGGTGTATATTTTAGCGAATTTTAAGAATTTTATAAGGGTCCTAAGAGATCTACGGATTTTATGTAAATATATTATGTATTTTTTTTACAATTTATTTAATTAAAAGAGTCATTGAAGCTGACGTGCAAGTATGAAGAGGATAATGCCAGTTGAGGAAGCGAAAGAAGCGTGTTTGGACCGTGGCATTTGGCGCTCTACGAGTATATTCTCTGCCTACCCCAACGGGAGACAGTCTGTATGTATGTATATCTTTTACAACAGGATCTTTGAAGAGGTAGGCAGAGGCATTCCTACAGTCTCAAAAAAAATTACCATTGCATTCGAAATAAAATTTCCAGACTCTTTAAATTACACTTTTGAAGCGACTTTACTAAAGTAGAAATATTAGTGATACATTTCTGGTCACATAAAGAATTTGAAAGATTGGGTTCTAGTACATAAGACTATTCGAATATTACCACATTTACTACTAACTGCCAAGCTTTTATTGGGCCAGTAAAAATATGGGGTTTTTATATGTATTTTTTAACATTAAAAATATTTTATGATGCGGGATCGGTGGTTAGATGCGGTTACGTCTTACCCGTACGAAATAAAACAAATGCGTGCATCCCGCATCCTATTTGTGCTACATTATGGCGTTCGGACGTGAGATTTTTAATGATACAGGTAGGCAAAGGTGCATTTCTGCACCCACATTTCGCCAATTGTCATTTCGCCCTATGTAATAGAAGGCGAGTTTATCGCCGTTTTTCAGGCACAAATTCAGACTGCGTGCTGCTACTGAGAATTTCCTAATAAAAATAACACTGTCCGACCCGGGAATCGAACCCGGGGCCTCTAGATCGCACGGTACATACAGGAGTCACGTATAGGAGATCGGTGTCCGATAGTGTGTTCAATGAAGTACACACGGTGTTTTACATTTTTTATTTCTGCAAACTATCGTCTACTGTACATTCAATTTAAATTACTCCCGGACGAAAGTTCGCCCTTCTACTAATATAAAATAACTACAAAACACGAATAACCATTGAATTTGTGGTATTGACCCCACAGATGTTATCAGCCGTTATCAGCGAGTACATAAAAGGCTCGGTGAAAATAGACCTCCATTCACAACGGCCCGTACAGCTTCCGCGAAAACCTCGACCGCTGTTTGCTTTCGAATTGAAAAACTGTGGAGTTAAATTGTTTGGTATTTTTTTACTTCGCGGAGTTGCTAAAAAAAATTCACATGCTTTGACGCGTCTATTATGAAATGTTTTATTTAAATTTGCTGGATACTCTTTGATAGGAACTTAAAATTGTGAAAGTTTAAGGCCAAAAAAGGGTTCTATGGAGATTACATTCACGCTTGTATCTCCGAAAGGATATCAACAACATCAACATCATCAGCCCATATACGTCCCACTGCTGAGCACGGGCCTCCTCTACAACTGAGAGGGAAATTTCTTAGGTGTGTAGTCCTGACCCGCACTAGGCCAGCGTGGTAGACTAAGGCCTAAACCCTCTCAGTTGTAGAGGAGGCCCGAAAGGATATACAGAAGTGTATTTCTGCACTCTCGTTATTCGAAATACAGGGGAAAGCTTGTTTATGTTTCCTGTGCATCGGTTCCCAAGAAAGGATAATTTTCCCTCACCAGCCTGTACAGTTTAGCTGGCTTGATGTTAAGTTGACTCTCTACTGTCATTTCTGGAAATGAGACTGTGTATGTGGCTACGGAGAATTTCCCAACGAAAAAAAATCAATGACCATTAGCCTGAACAGAGAACCTCTCGACCAGGCGATTAAATAAAATACCAACATTATAGAAAAAGGTAAATAAATTTACTTTTAAAAGATCAGCCCATTCTGGTAGGCCCACTCGACGTCACTATAACAAACTGTTTATATGTTAAAATTTAACGATCACATTCAAATATTTAAATAATGATTTTCACCGCAATAAAAATAATTGCGTGGTTTGTTTTATGCTAATTAATGGCCAATTATAAAGAGCTTAACGTTATGTTTCTTTACACGCAGTATTCTACACAGCGGGACAGGCAACAAAATGTGCCCGTTAGCCACGAACAAATTAATAATAGATAATCTTTATTATTATTACCATGTTTTTGTAGTGCCTGTAATAAAAAGTTTGTAATTCCATTTTTAATTTTAGTTAAGGAATTTATTCCCGACTTATACATTCAGTTTTACAGTCATCATCAGCCCATAAACCACTGCTGGGCACTGGCCTCCTCTACAACTGAGAGGGTTTAGGCCTTAGTCCACCACGCTGGCCTAGTGCGTGTTAGCGGACTACTCATCATCATCCCATATACGTCCCACTGCTGGGCACGGGCCTCTCCTACTACTGAGAGGGTTTAGGCCTTAGTCCACCACGCTGGCCTAGTGCGTGTTAGCGGACTACTCATCATCATCCCATATACGTCCCACTGCTGGGCACGGGCCTCTCCTACTACTGAGAGGGTTTAGGCCTTAGTCACCACACTGGCCTAGTGCGAGTAGGCGGACTACAAATCTAAGAAATTCCTAAGAATTTTAGTGCAGGTTTCATCACGATGTTTTTCTTCACCGTTTAAGTACGTGATAATTCTTTGTGAATACACACATAACTTCGAAAAGTCAGAGGTGTGTGCGTGGGGTTTGAACCCGCGACCGTCGATATTCTCGACCTCGTGCCTAAGCTTCGAGGCCATCACGAATTACAGTTTCACAATAAGTCGCAGAATTGTTGTGAATTTTTGTCGCTTTTTACATCGCAGAAATTATCGTTCCTAAGGGATAAAAAAGCGAACAATACGTATGTTCACAATTTTTTACTTTGAATATTATGAAATGTTTTCATTAATTATAATTACATATTTTTTTAGTTAGAAAATATAACGGTATTGTTCTTCTCATAGTACTTGAAAACTTATTTATACAATCTATTAATTACACGGCATTATTTGGTTGGGAAACTAGCTGCGTGTATTGAACATATTAGTACGTGTGTGTTAATACGCGTGTGATTTCGCGAATACGCCGATAATTAAATCATTTCTCACGTGAATTGTGTACATCGCAAATTAAGGTAAATGACCGGAAAATGATGCGTTTTACGGTGAAATGGTGGAATTTTGGCCTGTGATTCGTATTTATATAATTTGGAAATACTGCAGATTTATGTCGGTAACAGAAGAACCGTTTTTTTAAAATAAATACATGTAACAGCCACGTACATAGACCCCACTATAAGATACAAGTCCTGTGTCGTGGGTATCAGAAACTATGAGAGACTTTACGGTCTCACAAACACCCAGACTTGAAACGAATATTTGTGGATCACACAAACATTTTTCTCGGTGCGGGGATCGAACCCCCGGCCTCTCGTTTCCCAAGCTGGTGTCTAGCCAACTGCGCCAAATCCAATTATGATCAACTTATTAACCGTTACATTTATTCATTTTAAGGATTATAAACCATTTTCAAAACAATATAATTTTATATTTCACTTATGTATTAAAATAGCATACATGCAATATTAATACAAAACTTAAAGAATAATTTAGGTTCTTAAAATTGCATACGATTCATAAAATACCGCCATTAATAGACATGTTGATAATATGATAGTTGACAGGCTAAACGCATAGACGCGTGCGCATGCGCAAGCGTAACTCGAGAGCGGAGATCACGTGGTACGGTAGGTAGCCTTCGGCATCTGTCACATTAGCCGGCTAACCACCAAGGAGGACGCACGCGTGCTATGGAACACATGAAAATAACCCGCATTTACCCTTGAAAACAGTATATACTTTGAAAAATAATGGGTTTTAAGTTCTAACCAGATTTAATGACATGGATTGACAGGATAAATGCAATCTTGGTGTACCGTGATTATTGTACTGAGTACAGCAAAAGTATTCAGGAAAAAGAAAGATACACAAGAGTTAATAGTTGGTTGAAAAGCACCTCGTGTATAATTATAATATATTACTGTAAATATGTTATGTGCTATGAATAGAATTTATGGATTTTGTGATTGCTCCATCAGCACCTGAGTTACAGTGGGGTAAATAGCACCTGATGTAATAAGGCGGATATATTGCTTGTTTTGAAGAGATTTTATGGATTTTGTCATTGTTCCATATTTTGCTAGGGATTCAAAAAAAATGCAATTAAATTTTTGGTCAATGATTTTTTCATTAGTGACAGTCAAGATGTAGGCTTTTCAACGGAAAGACGAAGACACTGCAATAAAAGTATGCGCAATATGTAGTTAAAATAGAGAAATAAGGTTATTTGCTGAATATGTAAACTTAAATAAGTTAATTTACTTACGCTTACTTAACTCTATTTATTTATATATCGGATTGCTTGGAGTCTACGCGAAAAAAAATGGCATTTCGTATTGCTGAGGGAGTTTCTTGCCGTTTTTTCTCCACAGCGATAACACGTTTTGAAGCGGCAATTGTTTAGTATAAAATAGCATAAAATTGACGATTCAAATGAACTTGTAAAAGTCTATTCGAATAAAGATAATTTGATTTTGACTTTGAAACTGAGATAATCGGCATATTTTTTTATCATCATCATTTAAGTTAATTACGTCATAATATATTAATAAGAGTTAAACATTTCTTGTCCCCTTGTGAAGAGTAGATTCTAAAATATAGTCATAAATAAATACACCCAACAGTCACACACATAGTTCTGACCCCACACTAAGATACAAGTCTTGTGTCGTGGATATCAGAAACTACGAGAGTTTTCGGTCTCACAAACACCCAGACCCGAAACAAATACTTGTGGATCACACAAACATTTGTCTCGGTGCGGGGATCGAACCCGCGGCCTCTCGTTTCGCAAGCTGGTATCTAGCCAACTGCGCCACGGGGCTGGACTTTGCGCTTTTTCTTACCTAGCATTCCATATATGGATCAAATTTAGAGATTAAAGGTAAATCGAAGCTAAGTATCTCAACATAGTCATAATATGCGGTTACCCATCCTGATCCGTCGATTTGCGTTGCTTAACCTCCGCAGCCGCAATCGGTGTGTTGAAACCACATTGGGATCGACTCCATAATCACTTAATTTTCATTTTATACGTATAAATTATCTAACATAGTAATTGTAAACGATTGATCATGTTTAATATATTGAAAACTAGAGACTAGTGTTTAACCAATGAACAGTTTCTATGGAATGAAAATTTTTGTGTATTGAAATTATTTGATTTTTTAAAATTTATGTTTCATATCGTCTTTACATTTAAATTATTACTTAGTCCATTACTTCTATCAGAGATCTTTAGATCGTCCGGCATATACTTGTGGGAATTGTGCACAAAAACCAACAATATCCTCGTAACCTATTACGTGGGACATATATACATATCTGGTGAAATATGGGTGCAGAAATGCACCTCTGCCTACCCATTCGGGGAATAAACGTGTGAGGTTATGTATGCATGTACTTCTATCTGCGGATCAATCAAAAAAATAAATCAAGCGATTCGTTTGCAAGCGACTTCGCGTAACACTCACCTGATTAATCGCGCAATATTGATTGCATTCTCCATCTATTTGCAGAGATGGATAAGGATTTAATATTAATTTCAGCAATTAATCGGCTCTTTTAATTATAGTCTGGCCTTTACTGTCTATCGTATACAAATAACCACAATTCAGTCAAAATCTTTTTCATCTTAATAATCTAAATACGTAATTGATTTTATTAAAAAAATATTTGCATGAATAATTTATTTTACCTTCAAACAGTCAGGCAGTTTTTATAAACTGAAACCTGTACCATATAATTCATGGTTTTTCAATACTTTTTACTAGTAATTGCATTTGTTTATTTATTCAATGTAACGAGAACATTCTCGTATAAATGACATAACAATTGGTGCAATTCGTGGAAACATAGTCAGGAAGATGACACGAGTTGACTCGGTCCGACCCGACACGGGTGCGCCGCGCGCCAGATAGCGTGCAAGGCAATTAATTGCCCATTCACGCTATCATATCGCTGTGAGGTGACTGAATGTATTTCATATTCATCATCATCATCATCAGCCCAAATACGTCCCACTGCTGGGCACGGGCCTCCTCTACAACTGAGAGGGTTTAGGCCTTAGTCCACCACGCTGGCCTAGTGCGGGTTGGCGGACTACACACCTAAGAAATTCCTAAGAACTTTTAGGTGTGCAGGTTTTATCACGATGTTTTCCTTCACCGTTAAAGCAAGTGATAATTCATTGTGAATACACACATAACTTCGAAAAGTCAGAGGTGTGTGCCTGGGGTTTGAACCTGCGACCGCCGCAATTCGCGACCGCGCGCCTAAACCTCGAGGCCATCACTGCTTCATCACACTTTCATATTAATCTATTTCAATATTACAAATGTCGGTGTCGCGATGTCGGATGGTATTGCAATTCCAGGGGAACTATTGCAACAGCTCATGTTGGGAATCCAGGCTTTGTATACTTGATATTAAAGATGTCAAAATATATATTTTGTTAGTTTAATGCGGTTTCACGCCTAAACCATTGGACGAATTTGGGTGACTCTTCGTATAGAATCTGGAATCGTAGATTAGAACAAAGGTTTTTTTATTAAAAATAATGAATAATGATAGCGGCCATTCAAGAACATTTGCTGATTAATATTAAATCTGTGTTTTGTATTTTCTTAATCTTATGTATGAAATTGTAGTTTATACAATAAATTATATTGACAGAATAATAATTCTGTCAATATAATAAACAAAGTATTTTTTATTTGGGAACCAACTGGAAAAAATATTGTTCTCAAATTATGAAAACATTAGTTTTTATAAAAATATTTTTTGCAAAGCCTAGATGCAAATACTGTTGTATTGCAATTAAACCGAATATTTTATTTCAGTTTTCGGAAATATTGAACTATCTAGCAAGCGTAAATCGATTTTAATATCACAATTTTTTAAATTTTGTTTTGTGTAATATGTCCATGGTGTACAATTAAGTGTTAATAAATAAAATAAATCTCGGCTACCCGTTCGAATGCTCGTCACATATTCATATCACACATCGTAGATTCAAACCAAGTATCATCATTGTAGTCGACAAATACAGAATTTATGCCATCCGACGTAGGCGTTAAGCCGCAAGTCTCCGTAATAATGGAACTACAGGTCTTAGATCACAGTTTATGCGTGGCTCGTGCGCAGACACGACACAGAATGGGTCCCAGGAGCTTACTGCGCCGATTGAGTTACTCAATGTGTTAACACAGTACGTAGTTTGAGTTACGCTTTAGTTCACTGATATTTGCTCAGCTAACTTACAATGGCAGTACCTGTTTCTAGATTGTACAGACAGATTCTGAATCTTCAGCTTGAATTATATCCAAGTGAAATGAATTCGTTGTGTAAATAATAATTGTTATAATATTTTATTACTTATCAAGTAGGTACCAATCAAGGTGGTGGCACCAAGAAAGAAGAAAATGTCTTAAAACTATTTTGGTTATGCATATTATTGCTTATAAATTTCAGGATTATATACTTAGAACTTGATATATATATCTCAATTGTTTTTCTTGCGAAGTAGCCAACGATGCATATTTTATTCGTAATACAGAACTTGGCTTCCATTTCACATTTATTTATTTATGTTTTTTATAGGATTTTATTTCCTGGCTACACTCTACTTCTAGAAGCTAAAATAAATTCACTGCAATAATAAAACATGACAAATAGAAATTAATTGTCTCGCGATTGACGTCGTTTGTACGTCACCCACTTTTTTGTAACCAAACACAATTAATAAAAGCCAGTCTCGCAAATCAATTACTCGGTTTGTCTTCAAGTACTGACGGTTTTTCATTTATAATGAACCGATTGTGATGCTGATAGTGGCTTTTAATATTTTGTTTACAATATAAGGTTGATTAGATGTTGCAATCTTTTGCATTGTATCAGGACTTAAAACATTTTGTTAATGCCGAAAAAGACACCTATGACTCATATACATAAAACTACATTACGATATTTTTTCTGTGTAGTACGAAAGACTTCGAATTTTTTATTTACCACTCACTTACCTCAGACTTTTCTTGCGGTGATCGAACATGCGGTCCCTCATTTCAGTCTTTCTTTTTAAATAGAAGTAAGGACTTTGGAAAAATAGGCAGTTTTTGTATTGTATAGTAACAGAGTGTCGCTGGGTTGGGTGGATATTACATACATACATCAACTCACGCCTATGTTCCCCGAAGAGGTAGGCAGAGGTGCATTTCTGCACCCACATTTCGCCAAGTATGTATCAGTCCCACGTAATAGGGGGCGAGCCCATTGCCGCTTTTCGGGCACATTTCCAGACTCCGTGCTGTTACCGAGAATTTCCTAATGGAAAATAACACTTTGCCCGACCCGGGAATCGAACCCAGGACCTCTAGATCGCACGGCACATACTTGTACCGCGAGACCACGATATTAAACTATTAATAATTAAAATAAATAAATAAATACACCCAACCGTCACGTACATAGTTCTGACCACACACTAGGATACAAGTCCTATGTCGTGGGGTGGTAGTCTCACAAATACCCAACCCGAAAAAAAAATTGTAAACCCGCGGCGTCTCGTTTCGCAAGCTGGTATCTAGCCAACTGCGCCACGGGGCTGTCAATTATCCATCAATAGTCAGAGGTGTGAGATAATAACACTTTTTATTAAATTATACGATTTGCTTTATTAAACGACAGTTATACGGTGCTCTATGAAAAGAATGAAATAGCTTTTCAATACAGATGGTACGGTATCTCAAACAATGAACCATTATGGAGTCACGATTGTCCGTGCCAGTAATTCGAATGTCAATAAGATTGATGCATAGGCTTGATAGGAAACTGAATGCTTGTGATCGGAGATGCATCGAAAGGATACGAGGCCTCCCAGAATTTGTATGGGGTGGTATCTTGTAGGGAAAGCGAAAGATTAGATATTTGTAAATTATTATACCGAAATAAATATATTGTGTATTGAAAGTTTCAGTACCTTAAAAATAGATGGTATTGTATGGGCTTGTTAAATCGTTTCTGTCTTTTCCTTTAGTGATACTGGTGTGAGGCTTAGATTATATATACAGGGTGTAAAAAGACCGTGATCGAAAACTAAGACGGGCAATAGTTACGATGATTACAAACACATTGATGTTGAAAAAAAATCCCGACAACAAATAAAAAATTGACGTTTTCCTAACAACCATAAGTTTTGAATGTGATAAGGAAATTTTTTGGTGGACTAAAGCCTAAACCCTCCAATGGTAGAGGAGACCCATGCCCAGCAGTAGGACAGTAGGATGATGATAATGATGATGATATCACCCCTTGGAAGCGTAACAATAACTTAGCATTTATCAAGTTATCTGCAACAAAAGCTATCCCAAACTACAACTTTATGGAAACGATCAATATTGCAGATATAAATATCAAAATTCTCCCTGCAAAGAAACCCTAACCCGCGCAGCTGACTCAAGCTATTTCTGGCAGTATTCATTCAATCAGAAACTATCCTTATAAGATAGGAAACATTCAGAGCCGTGTAAGCAATAATAAATCGAAGTCCAACCTCAGCTGCGAAATGATCCATGAAATACTCGTAGTCGTGCGATACAAACCGGATGAATTATACTATCCGTTATTTGATTCGATTTCTACACTCACTCAAACTGTAGATAGCCTTCAATGTATCGAAAATCACTTATGTGAAAGCATTCAGTTTAGATTTTGCCAGCTTGACCGTAGCCGGGAATTCAAATGTAATGTACCGATGAGAAAGGTTGCGCAATAAAGGACTGTGATGTTGTGGCACTTTTCTTCAGGAATATCGCTTTTGGGGTTAGATATAATATTCATGAAGGAGTTGAAATCTTCGTAGTTCTATTTGAAATGCATTTGGGAATTTAAAAAGACCGTATAAAATTTTACAAAGAAGAAAATGATCTCCGATCAGTGGATGGAGTTGTACATAACGAGAAAGAACATGCTATAAATTTAATTATTGATGAAACTGTGCCAAATTTTATTACAACAAGCATCATCATTATCATCAGCCCATATAAGTCCCACTGCTGTGCACGGGCCTCCTCTACAACTGAGAGGGTTTAGGCCTTAGTCCACCACGCTGGCCTAGTGCGGGTTGGCGGACTACACACCTAAGAAATTCCTAAGAACTTTTAGGTGTGCAGGTTTCATCACGATGTTTTCCTTCACCGTTAAAGCAAGTGATAATTCATTGTGAATACACACATAACTTCGAAAAGTCAGAGGTGTATGCCTGAGTTTTGAACCTGCGACCGCCGAAATTCTCGATCGCGCGCCTAAACCTCGAGGCCATCACTGCTTAGTTAAAATGTATTTCAATAACTCACAACAGTTTTTTGTTAAAAGAATACATATGAACGAACCTATCCGGCGTAATGGTGGGACTGGGTCAAAACTGGGTTACACAGTTAACGTTAAAAAAAATCTCGGTTAAGCATTGTTTTTCTCATATCTACCATGCTTTATTCATTATAAATAAGGACGAAGTTTATTCAAGGCAGTGGTTTCGCAATTTTAAAAGCCAGTACGTACAGAGAATATCTTACTGCGCTATTATAACGCTAGGTTGGAACACAGACAATGGTTTCGCATGAATAAAATATTCTGAAATGAGGACACGCGGCTGCAACGCTTTCAATGCACCCTTTCGGACTGTGTATGTCAGTTGGTTATTGATGCCTCATTTTGTTTGCTGTGTTTTGTGGTTTGACTTTTTATAATTGGTTCGTGTTTACGCATTTTTAGCGTGTGTTGGGTGGTAGGTAGGCAGCCATGAGTAACATTTGTTCCAGTGGCACAGTAAAAATGGATGTGAAACCACAGCTTTGGAATCGTATTTGGTTAAGTTTCTCCAAGCTTATATTTTCCCAGTTTAAATAAATAGCATTTTTGCTGAGAAAAAATTGTGTCACGTTTGTGAATTTTTATAATTACGAGTAATCCTATATACTAAGATGAATCTATTTTCGGCAAAGAAAATACTTATGGGTCTGCTTTGTTTTTTAATATTCTCGACACATAATGTCATATAAGGTGGGATCTGCGCTATGTAAGTGTCGGACAGGTGTATTTTTAATTAATTTTAGTGTAGTGGAAGTAAATGTGAAACTATATTTTTTTATTCAACAAATTGTATATTTCTTATATTGCTATAAATTTCATATTTCATGGTTGTGTGGAGATATTTAATATATAGTGAGGTTGTCATGTTATGACTTCAAGATACTATAGAACTAATGGATATAAGTGCGTCTGCACGTATACGTCGCAGCATTCATAGAATTGATCTCTGGCTATTTTTATTCAGCTCTCGTCAACAGAGAGCCGTATAAAGTAGTGTTTACCATTTTAATAATAATATTAATGCAGCAGCCAGGACGAAAGTAAATCTGGAAACAACTGGCGCACGTTTATTAAATAAATAAATTGCTGTCTCCGAGCCATGCGATACAAACGGGGACGTTAAAAGCGTGCCTTTGTCAGTTTATTTCAAATGTGTCGAATAAAATGAGGCGACAAGAGGACCTGAATGTACTCTTTTGTTGGGCTGTCGCGTTCATAGCGCAGTTTTAGCAGGGCAGGTGTTCCCGACCGCTGCTCTTCTCGCCTTTTGCATGTTGTTTCGGAGCTGAATTGCTCTTGTGTGTCGAGGAAACGGTGATCTGGGTCATGGAATAATATTGGCACGTCAGGAAACTTATGGAAGGAGTTTTCGTCTGTATTCTTAAGAGAACGCTTTTTTGACTGTTCTTATTTTATTGAATGGTATTATGCATACTTGAATGGAAAGAAAGACCTTGATTGAGACTATTTATTGTCATTCATAGATAATTTTCTAAACTCTAAAGGAAAAGGATTTAGGCTCAGTCTATTGTCTAATTCAGTCTTACTCAGTGTATAGTCTTATTGCGTTATTGCATTAAAAAAGGGCGATTTCAGATAACAGTCAGTATTTTCTGCAGAGGTACATATTGAGTTAATATTGAGTAATAATAATAGATGATTGTTGAAAAAGCAAGTATAAAGAAAAATAAAACAATATGTCGTATAGTACAGTATTTATTTTCATAATATATATAATCAGATATAACAGCAATGTCTTCTTTACACACGTCCCAACAATATTTACATTATTTTCGGGATATTCCTTGTTAAGCGTACTTATACATCTTTTTGTTTATATACTTACTTTAAATGCCGTTAATGCCAACATATAAAATATTTCAAATCAATTTGAGAAATTTTGCAACTGTTTATTTCAGCTTAATTTTTACATGTGCTTTAATAGTTACATGTGTTAAAATAGCAATATGTTCAATAAATTACTTATTTTATTTTAAGTTGGAGTAAATACGGATTTGAATATATAGAGTATGGAACAAATTAATGTGTCATTAATAGATTTTTCGTGTCTTTGTGTTTTAAGTCTCAAATCTCATAGTTCTCATTTTCCATACCTACCCAAAACGTTGACTTGCAGAAATAAAGTAAAATTTATATTCAACTATTATTTATATTGTTGACACTAAAGATCATTGACTGTCCTTTGTTTAATTGCACAATAAATTATTACTTAAGCGTTTGTCGTATTGAGGCTTAACGTCAAAATATCCCACACTCCTTGTATGGTCCTCACGAATCCCACATTCCAATAACCTAACATACATATACAAAAAAATTAACAGCACATCATTAAATGACGGCCAAGTTATCCGATTTCATTCACTAATTTAAAGCAATTTACAATATCATTATAACTACATATTTTTTTCATTTTAAAATTTTCTCTTTTAATACCTAATTACAGTTTTGGTTGTTCAGATATTGAGATAAGGAAATAATTCTAAGATAGGCCATTAATTAATATCATTTAAGTTGTGCATTTTATATTGCCGCATTATATCATGAATTATATTTAGTTTTGCTTATGGAGGGTAAAGATAAGGAGTGTCATCTCATATAGTAGAAAATCGAAAAAAGTGTCCAGCGGTCAGGTATAAATAACAGTTCAAAAATCTTCCAGAATGGCGCTGGTGTAGACAAAGGACATGGTATGAATTTAATATTATTGTCGACTAAAGTAGTTATTTATTGAAAATGTCAACTATTTTCGTAGTACAAAATAATGTAGTAAATTTATTACCTTAAACAGTTATTATGAAAAACGCGTGTAGCTAGAGTGAGTTTATATCCTGAACTGTGAATAGTACGTTTATTGATTTCCGCTTCCTTTAAAATTTATGATGCTGATGCTAATGTGGCGCCCCCAATTAAATACATTTTGACGGACACTTTTGCATGTACTAGATGACACTCCTTACCTTTACCCTCCATAGTTTTGCTTCACAAATTAATTTAAATGATGACACTTTTTAAACTGCGCATTGAATAATTTACTGATATATTTAATAAATATGTGTTATATAAACCAGATATTTTAATGAGAAATTGAAATACATCGACGCAGCTACAGCACAAACTTAATCCCTACAACTGTATCACATAATATAATATTAAATTATGACTTAATCCGTTGTTATAAATAATAATATCCGTAATATTAATATGGCAACGAAATACATTTACTAGCTAAGCACCTATATACCAGGACGTCAGGTATTTACATTCTGTACACAAGTAAATGTTCACTAATCGTTATACATTTTCTCTTAATAAAATTATTGCCAATCAGTTACTTCAACAACGATTAAAAGATCCATCAAATAACTTATTATTATGACGTATTTTTTTTTCGACAATCACTTCGAATATTTAAATGCAGAAGTATCGTAAAGCTCCCATATCTATCCTATAACTACGGAGGTTAAAAAAATATTTACAAAATGAATACAACACCGATATGCACTGTACATCAAACGTTTTAAAATATAAAAATGCATCAAATTCAGCTTGGTTTGCCTCGTTAAAATTGGATTTGTAAATTCTTATACAAATTGAAGCTGGCGTCGGATTCTGATACTAATTTGGGACTAGCTATAATATCCTACAATTTAGTGCTCGGTATTGAAACAAACCATTAGCGTAACTAAGATTATCACTTGGGAGCTCGCTTCGTTATTCTTTCTCCTGGGATGTAGCTTTAGAGAAAGGTTTTAAATTTGCTCTTAAAGCACTGGAATGAAGATCACTCCATTCTCAAAACCATTCCCTTGAGAAAACTAAACTCATCGTCTTCGTATCCCGATCTTGTAACAATTCATTCGTAAGTATTTGAAAGATGTTTATCTCTCAAGCACGGTACCTACTGGATACTGTCCCTTACTCCTTGGTTACGCCAATGACACTGAGCTACATCGAATTCGAGTGTCTTTTATAGTACTACTACTAACAGCAGTCACACTTTCTGTACACACTTCGCGTCACACAATGATATGGATATTCTTACTTGTCACCGTTCGGTGATCGCACGTTAATCGATGACATTTCGCCTCGGATTTAAGTGAGGCAGTGTCCGATGGTCGCCAGGATCGCAGAAGTAAATATAATAGAGTAGAATGGACGTGATGTTGTTGCCCCTTTCGTCTTTGGAGTTGATGAGTATGTTGTTTCTTCGCCTTCGATGGGTCTGCCTTCTGTTAGAACAAAACATACATTGAAATATTTGTCATCCTTAATACATATCATCAACTAAAAGCATATTCTTAAAATGTGGCCAGCCTTCGCTTTAAGTGCATAATTGCGTAGAAGAAATCTTTACATGGTTTTTTTCTTCTAAATTATAAAAATATAAATATTCTTTACCACATAGTTTGTTCGCAGTTTTACTTTCGTCTTACAGTTTTACTATGTATTCTATGATATTTTTTAACTTTAACAAATAGCTAATTTCCAAACTACACTTACCAACATCCTGTGTTCCGGAGCCTTCTTCTCCCGATCCTTCAGCATCGTAGGAAGCGTCATCATCAGAATAGCTACGACCAGAACCCGACCCTTCTTCACCAGCTTCGTCACCTTGCATAAACGCCTCTGCTTGAGCTTCACCAGCCCCCGCGTGGGACATCAGCAACTAAACAATATAATATCTTGGTTATGAAGGTGTTTTATTATATTATTTATAAATAGTTAGGGAGTAGTAGTGTGGTTTCCTATTGGTGTCATAAAGTTTGTAGTTCTATTAATTATAATCATTAATGGGCAAATCATAGCGAATGGAGAGACTTCTCAAGGAAGTATAATTGGTACTAAAACATGTTCGTCATTGTTACAAAAATAATGTAAGTAATTCTATTGAACTTCTCATAGGTTAAAATAAGTTTATTCTGAATAATCGCAATCCAGACTCAATTATTTTCAATGCTGTTAACAATTTGACTAAATCGACAAATTTGGCTTTTTCGATAGTCATTGAACTAAGTCATTAATTCTTTTCCTGAGCTCCCTAAGATCCTTAAAACTTTTATCATTCTATAACATGTTTGGGCACTTTTTTAGCTGTTTAGTTCGCGAACAAAAAACATCGTTTTGTCCAACTGATTTGCTCACATTTACTCACAGCATAGCTGGCGCAGTGCAGTGAATGAAAACTCCATTCATACAATGTCTTTAAAAGGCCGCCTGGAGAAAGTTTGTTAAGAAGCACGCAGGACTTGGCTTTGTAGCTCCGAGGAGACTTGTTTCATAGCAAAAAGTCAGCGGACACTTACATTCACTCTTTAAAGTTGAAAGACCAGTCAGTTGAACGTTTGTACCTTTTTTTGGAATGATACTCGGGGATGAATTTTCTTATATGTACTTGTATTAATGAAATTTTAATTGCTTTTACTTGAACTTTGATGAGTTCAAGTAAAGAAATGTATGTTTTTCGAAATCTGTTTACAAAACGTCTTTTGTATTTATTTATTTTATTTTTATTTTATTGATATTGTGCCCGAAAAACGGCAATAGGCTCGCCCCCTATTACGTGGTACTGATACATACCTGGCGAAATGTGGGTGCAGAAATGCACCTCTGCCTACCCCTTCGGGGAATACAGGCATGAGTTTATGTATGTATGTATGATATTGTATCCTGCATTTATTTTCTTTAATTTCCAGGATCACAAATTGATTAAGACAATCTTCTATTTTTAAACCTAAGGATTTATATTGATAAATGTAAACAACTGTTTTGGATCATAACGTTACTGAAAGTCTAAAGACAAAGTTGAAGCCCATTGTCATAGTTGAAACTCAATTAAAGTTACAATATTACTTTTCATAATTCTTGATTAATTTAAAAGAATAAATCACTTGAAAAACTATCTGGCTACATTTTGTGCAATCGATTTTTACGACATCCACAGTATATCCATTCTATAGCTGGCACAAACACACCGCAAATAATAAAGCAAATATCAAAACTCGTATAGAGACAGATAATAAATTGATTTCTGAATCGCGATAGGATGCACATAAAAGCTTCCGTAGGCCATTATGAAGCGGTAACGATACGCGGTGGCTACTATATGGGACTCGTGCTTGGATAACGAACACCCATACATCAATGGACGCATTAAAATCTTATCTCATACATTATACTCCTTGTTATGATCCGTCTTTTATCTGATCAGTATAAAATAGTGTTAGTAAAATCTTTTGTTTGAAAAAATATAAAAATAATTATTGAAAAATATTCCTAGTGATATAATTTTTCGGTATTTGTTCCGTTTTAAAAATCTGAAGTAATTAATAATTTAAATAAGTTAAATCACTACTTTCCTATTTTTTCCTTTCATTAAGGTATGTTTATAATCAATTAGAGTCGCCGTATTTACAAAATATATATTATAAGTACTGTTGATGCTTAAAATTATCTCAAAAGTATGTTAAAGAAAATAATTGTTGAATATCGTTACAATGAAAGATTTAAATAAAGTTGATGAGTTACCTGTCTCGCTTGCTGTAACTTGTCGGCTATGGTGGCCACTCGTGGGTCTTGGGGCGGGTTGCCGGTGATCTCGGGGTTGTACTTCTGGTCAGTCAGCGACGATGATGGAACTAACGGTTTCGTGTACCTAGGGAAATTAGGGAAGGAATAGATAAATTAGTTTCTGTTGATTTAGAATTTAAGCAACTGAAACATCAGATTTATCAGTAGACCTGTACAATTACAATGAAACTTGTATCTCGTATATTTTGCGAAATTGCAACGTAAATGTGAATTCATTCTAAAGCATTAACTAATTGGAAGGCTATAGATAGTGGATAAATTAATATCCTGTTACGATATTATTATTGAATTGGACGTCCGTAGGGGTCGGTCATAAATAATCTGCACGACCAGCCTGGCCTTTAGCAAGGATATAGTGCATGCGGCAACCACACACAATATTCAATTATCGTGATCTATTACACGTAAATACATTTATATCTGCATCGCCGAATGGGTTGACGGAGTTGTATTTTTAATTTTTACACAAATATTTGTTTCGCTTTGGTTTAAATTCTACGTAAGAGACGATTCTATTGGCGCTTTACGGGTAAATTTACATAATCCAACACCACTTTTATCCGGAAATCGAACCTAGGGAATTGTAGGCCGCACGTGTCTTTCCCTTTATTACGCATTAACGGCTCAACTGTTAAAACAATTTTTATACTAGAAATAAAATCAATTTACAAATCTATCGTAACTTAAATTTCCAGCCTTTATTAGAATCCAATTTTAAGAAATTTTTAAACAGACTTAAATAATGATTCTGGATAAGATATGGTATGGTCCCTATTCATACGATTGTGGTGATATAACCTAGTTTCTATATTCAACAAATACTTACTCTCCAATAGCTTCTCCATTCCAACAATGATCATTAGTATCCTCAGCAAATTCCGTTTCGTCGCAAAGTCGGTCTGCGAGACCACTGAAGAGTTTCTTCGTCGCGGCTAAGGTGGCGGCGAACTGAAGCAGCTCTGTATCCGGAGGTGGCGCTCTGAAGTCATCTCTTCTCACTGAGCCAGGCGTTGGTGGTGGAGGGGTCAGTCCGCCGTCGACGGTCGATGGGGGACCGCATTCAGATCGCACCTGGTGACAAGATATTTTGTTATGAATGAATGAGTAAAAACATTATTAATATGAACTCCTTAATAGCAGCAGGGACCCGAAAAACTATGTACCTACTCGAAAAACTAGCTAAACTCGAGTGCAGAAATGCACCTCAGAGAATTGAAAATACAGGCGTGAGACCACTCTCAGTTGTAGAGGCCCGTGCCTAGCAGTGCGACATACATGTACATGCTGATAATGATGATAAAAACCAATGAGTATCTATTATTGCGTTACTAGTTTACTACACATCCTGGATTGTAAATTTTTCATCAAATTATATTTTATACTTTACTGTATTATTTCATTACACGAAAGCTTCATTGCTAGGCACGGTTGGCAGAGGATAGATCTTAATCCGACAAAACAGATTAGAAGACTTCACGTACTGTTGAAATTCTTAGAAGATATAGTTCGTAACGACCAATTTTGCTTTTCGGTCTACTCATTATTCGGTTACCAACGTAAATTGTATGAATTTCCAGTAGCATTTAATAATGTCTTTGTTTAATTTAATACGTTTATCATAAAGATATTCCTAGTAAATACAAAGGAAATGACTATTGTTGATATCTTTTGTTAATAGCGACCTAGATACCGTAATTAAATATTGGTTATAAAACAATTTGTCCAAAACCTGACTCATTTTTTTATGAAGTCTTCATTTGAAGTTGCTGATAGCGCAACTATCTTTTAAGCAACCGCCATTTTTAAGGTGCTAACCGCTATAATGACGGAGGTCAGTTAGTTTATATGAACAGGCCGGCATGGTTGTATCAACCAGCGACCAACAAAACAGTTTCACGCATTAGTTGTTTGTACTTAATCTACTAAAGCTTTACGGAAGCCACTGAACTATCAAGCAACAACAAATATTTGTGGATCACACAAACATTTGTCTCGGTACGGGGATCGAACCCGCGGTCTCGTTTCACAAGCTGGTGTCTAGCCAACTGCGCCACGGGGCTGTCGACAAGAGAATGTTATCCGTTGTATAGCAAATAGTTCTAATATAGCAGCGGTTCGTGTCATAAATCATAACGGTACGCGTAAAGTTATTGTCCATAGCATTTGTAAACGCATCAGAGCGTATTAATCATCCTATGATGTAACTGTTCTTTGTGCGCGCGGAATGCGCCGCTGACGCTGCGATGGCAAAAACACTAGATGCAATCAGTATCCCAGATGGTGATAAATTACTGTTGGCTGATGTCCATGTGACGTCATGGAGAGGCGGGTTTGCTCAACCGGCTATAGGGGACAGAGGATCCAGTGGAGCAATAGACAAAGTTTTTTTTTTTACATTTCTCAAGGAGCTCGCCTGGCGGGCATTTTATTTGAATTATCTGACAATATGACTGCTACCTAAATTTTGCGGTTTAAAATTGCAAATACGATCGATGCCTGGTTTGGTTAACTAGTCACATCGTGCATAGGGGATGGAAGGAATGTAGTAGAAGGAAGACCCGTTTAACTTAATTGAGATCTTTATGGTTCATTAGATTGTTAACAACTATGTCTTTATATCTTTCCGCCATTGCATTTTGGAACTAAAGAGTGACGGAAATTGATTTCCATTATCTCTCACCAGTAGACAAGCTTATTCCGCAACATGCAACATAGATTTATAGTTTACAAGTTTTGGAAACGTGTTGAATCATGCCAACTGTCTCTGAATTATTTCTGCTCGCAATTGCCTAAGTCCAACTGTGGAGTTGTTAAAATTACTGCAATTAAACGAGCTAACGGGCTTAAAACAAACAGCCCGCACTGCAGTGGTATGGTATATTCGTAATGTGCGGCGAGCCTTGCAGCGTAACACACACTGACGTGTTCATTATACATTCAGCTTTGATTATAATATAATTATAATATAAATACTATGAAGACTGATCTTTTTTGTATTAGAGCAAATGAACAAGTTGTTCATCTTATGGTATGGGATCATCGCCGTCTAAGAATGCTCACGGAAATTTGAAAAAGGAATTGCTAACTCTTCATCAAGGAGTTCTTGAACATTAGTTGCCTGTTTAAATAGCTCTAGTCTCTGAAACCACTAGTCTAAACTTTATTCTGTTTCGTTTTAATAACGCTAATAAATACTTTTTGTTACAGTTAGATCGATCACTACTAAAGAATTGTTTTTATATTAAAATTTCGGACAACTGCGAATTTTAGTAATAAGTATCTATAATATAAGTAGGAAAGTAATATAATATAGTAATAATTAATTTTTTTATATTAAATTAACTTTTAAAGCGTTGTTAGTCTAATTATTATTTCTGATTGCCTTGAAATTAATACCAGCAAAATAAAAATAAAAATAGTTGAGTGTTTCTAATACTATATTTGATCAATAAAACGTTCATTAAATTTTAAATTTCAATAAGAACACAGATAAAAAAGCGCTTAGCAATCCCATTCAAAACGTGACCGTGGTATTAAAAAAAAAAAACTAAATTGACACCGGCCAGATATTTAAAAACTTATACACGAGAATTAGATTTGTTCAATTGAAATGGCGGTGTGAACGGCCGCGGCGACTCGCGACAAACGCAAATAAACTACAATGAGACGAGCCGCAAATAAGCGCATAGTTTCATAGCAGTTATTTTTATAAATGTACTACATACCTGGTAGATTATATTGCACCTAAGTTATAAATGTGATTTTCTATATGTTTTCAGTTTTATTATTGATTAGTTTTTTGCCAATAAGTACATTGTTTTTTTTTCAATTTTGACAATCAATGTAGTTAAAGTAATCTATCCCCGTTCTGTCTGTATCTTTAAAAAGAATTCGTCAATATCTTCTTAGGTATTTTAGGTATGAAGGCTTGACACACTAATAAACAATTACTTACGTATTTATAATATAAGAATAATGCAAAAACGGCTAACGGATTTCATAGTAAATTAATCGAAAAAAAATCTTTATTTATTTCCAGTTCTATGTATCTCGTGTTCAAAACAAGTCTAAATAACTTCTGTCACCCCATACAAAACTTCCGCAAATATAATTAAGCCCAGACATGATAAAATAGCGCCGGTAAAGGAACATAGAAACTAGATCCTGATTCCCGCGGGACGTCGGGGGAATGTTTTATTAGAGCGCTGACACGTCGACTGTCGCGAGTCGACGCTCACGAGCATACCAACATATTATTTCATGAAAACGTAATATTATAAAAATTCTTGTAACAAACGTGTTCAGACGAGTAAATGGGGATTAGTTTAAAAAGATGAGATGCAAGTGGGAAAAAATGTTCATTTGAAGTGACACAGGTGAAACTATATACTAGAAAAATAAATAAAATAGTATTTTTGAATCGTTGTATGCCCCAAAAAATAAAAAATATAAAATAATGCTGAACCATCAATTTGGTCGTAACAAAAAACGTATTATAATATCGTACAAAGATATTAATTCAATCGCATTATTGAATCATTTAAATAAAAATAAAAAAATCTTTTATTCAGTTTCCAACAAGAAAAAGTATCCAATAATTGCAAAACATCAGTTAGTTCATTTTAATGAGCTATTTTAATTGCAATTACACACGCAAATCTCTCCCGACGCCATCTTTGTGTAACGAATCCCAAGCAAAAAGCCAAGAGAGATATCAATTAAAAACCACGCAAAAACATTACGAATAAAGTCTTATACATTATGTGCTAATTACCTTTTTTCGACGGATGTACCCGGACTCTTAAGATACCGCCTGCTAAATACAGTAAATATTCATTAACGCTTTACGATGCCGCCACCGGCACTGACTTTGGTTTCAAAAAAAAACTTTAAAAAAGTCAGGTCGTATATTGAAAGGCCTCCGGCGTTGGCGAGTAATTACATTTGTATATTCGCATTAATTCGCATGCTGATGTCTAATGTAAATGCTATCCATAGATTATAATAATTCTTACTTTTTTAATCGCAATCGTTTAAAACAATATTTAAATTTAGAACACAGTAATATGAGTTGGAGACAATTCATAAATAAACTTTACGTTGGTATAATGTGTTGCATTCGTTTTATAAAATACATTATTTTTATGTGTTATTGTTTTATTTTTTACAGAGCAAAAGTACCGAGTTTGGTTGAGAGATATCATTATTTACTCTGCTTTTATAAATTACGAGTTTCAATTAACCTTGCAAAGGCCGTAAAAACAGGATGCCAAACATCGTATTCTTAAAAAAGATGTGCATTAAAGGCACGCTGTGCCGACGCCACATGGTGTAAATATAATAAGGTAAAAAGCATATTATCCGGAATTATAAATCTAGTGTGCTCTCGTTAGTTTTTACTTTCCAGATTATAACTTCGTCGGAATAGTTTCGTTTAAAACGTAAAAACATCACAGAAAATTTTCGAAAAAAAAGTCGACGTAAGGTTTGAATGCTGCAACGTATATATTGGGATTAACAAATATGGAGTATATTACTGTAACCAGTGGCGGCACTACCATAGAAGCCCAAAAGCCCAGCTTGCCTTACAAAATTCCGAATAATAATAATATTTAAATTTAAATCTTCTATCAAAAGCAATTTGACATATAAATGAAAATATACTGACACCACAATAAATAATTATAAACTAGACATTACACAATTAACGTGTAACGCTTCTGTGCTTCTATGGAAGTACCGCCACTGACTGTAACGTATTTATTTAAGCAGCGCGTAAATTAAATACTTTTGTTATTTTTTAGCTAGCTCTTAGTAAGATCTAAGCAGACATTATGTATTCTATATGAGATAAAATAATTTACAGTCATAACAAAAAGTTTATAGAGTATACAAAAAAGCTCATAAAGCCCATAATGATGATTACACAAAAGTATCGGTATGAGTATTTGTATATATAATTCCGAATATAATGAAAATAATAGTAATAAAAAGTATTTAATGTTTAGAAAAAATACAGATGAAAACAATTACAAAAAATAAAATTAAAAAAGATATATGTGTACCTACCAGTATCAAGATTTTGCTTAGTAATAAACAGTCCTGAACACTTCTCTCCATTTAACACTCAATACGGACTGGTGCTTATTCTCTATCCTATCAGTACGAAAACGAGGAACCCTAATTTTGCAATCTACCGAGCTTCTCGTCCTAGATATTCCGACAGCTGAGCCAACTCCTCCGACGAACTATCATAAATTACAGTCCAAATTAATGCAAATTTTATTCGTAATTTCGGCCATCAGTTTTGCTTAGAAGGCGACATACTCGTATAGCCGCGAATAGTTACCATTCGCAAAGGCTGTGAGTAATTCCATTGTCACAGATCAATTGGAATAATTGTAACATAACAGGGGTCTTTGTTCGGCCTTGTGAATCATACGTTAAATAATATTTTATAACCGAGCAATTAGAATTCAGATGGAGCGTGTGTTGCTATTGCTTTGTTGCGGAATTATTCATAGTATATCTGTGGTTATTACGGATGGTATGCTGACCGATTCCGGAAGCGAAGAAGTATTTTTGCACCCACATTTCGCCAGGTATGTATAAGGAACAGAGGGCGAGCCTATCGCCGTTTTTTGGGCTCAATTTCAGATGGCGTGCTGTTACTGAGAATTTTCTAATAGAAAAACCCCAATAAAACTGCCCGACCGGGGAATCGAACCCGGGGCCACTAGATCTTACAACACATACTTGAGCCGCGAGAAAACGAAAACGTGGTTGTATGTATGTTTTAAAACATCTTTCAACGATCCATTGCTTGCATGCGTACGAGACGAATACGTTAAATATAATAAAAAATTATTGTAAGATTGAGAAGTACACAGAAAGTCACAATTCAGCTAGGAAATTGGATTTAAACAAGATCGACGTGAAGTAATATCATTCGTGTCCTCTTTTATTCGGTGAACGATATTTACGGAGGTTGAATTATCCAAAACACCTCATCTTTGCAAAAATCTCCCAACAGTTAAGTCAGTCGTCAGAATTAATGGGGAAGCACAGACTTAAAAGTAGGACAACCCTCTTTACCGTGCTTTGAAGCACGTTGAGACTAGAATTTTGACTTAAAACCTAGGTGAGACACATTCGACTGCACTGCAATAGTTATGAGCTACGTGGCACATACATATATACATACATATAGCAGTGACGGTATTTTCATAGAAGCCCAAAAGCCCAGTTTGCCTTACAAAATTCCGAATCATAATCTTTAAGCTTTAACAAAAGTAATTTGACATATAAATGAGATTGCTAGTATACTGATTCCACAATAAACAGTTATAAACTAGACATTACACAATTAACGTGTAACGCTATTGGGCTTCTATGGAAGTACCGCCACTGACATGTATATACAATACATACATATGTACGTATACATACACATACACTCCCGAAAGGAAAGGTGCATTTCTACGTACCTACATTCCGCCGATTGTGTTTTCGCCCCACATAATAGGGTGCGAGCCTATTGACGTTTTTTGGGCACAACTCCATAAACCGTGCTCCTATAGAGAATTTCCTAACGAAAATATAATACGTTGCACGACTCAGGAATCGAACCCAGTACCTCTAGATCGCACGGCACATAATTGTGCCGCGAAACCACTAGGCAGGAGTGATACAAACACACTAATTGTACCCACAACGCCGTTTCCATTCAATAACTATTCGGAGACAATTTAATCACTCGAAACGCCGCCGGCAATCGAATCAAAACAGCTCAATTGATTTTTATGCCCCCCGGCGATACTAAACAAGAACCAGCTTTATTAGAACATAGCTTATGAATCCCAAAATACATGCGCGGTAACATTACCGACACGGTTTAAAAGAAATATTTTCTATGAAAAGACAGCGCAATTTTATGGCTTTTCTTGCGTCGTACTGTAATTAAAACGTGAATTGTGTTAGTAGGCTGTGTGATGTAAACGCCTTGGTCAGTTAAATTAGGACATCCGGTGTAGACAGGCCAGCAGGAATGCTTTTATGGCGTGACATGCGTCTCATTGTTTTCTATGACGTGTTAATTATGGATAATTGAAATTCATTTGATATGCGAATATGATTTATCGTCTATTATGTTGCGGATATTTCCTGGCTATTATTTGGCGTAATCCATTCAGTTGGATTAACATTACGCGACCTTAATATTCACGTACTGATTTTTTTTCGTGTTCAAATCTAAGTAAGAGAAATTGGGTGTACAATAAAATTTAATGGTCAAAATTTAATGTATTTTTGGATGTGTGAAGTTGCGTGATGTTCTAAGGTTATATTTATTTGGGTTATCCAACTCTCAGCAGTGAGATAGTGTAGGTTAAAAGGCATGCTGATTATCATTAATTAAAACACAATATACGTCCAGAACAGCAGATTGAAATGTTTCTAGCATTATTTATAAACAACATATCATTTCGTTTTGTTAGAAACGGAACGTATTTGCAAAGACAAATAGCCTCCATCTTGGATTTAAATTTCCGATTTCTATCCGGTTCTTTTACGGGAATACGTACGATGTATTTGCGAACTTTCCGTTCGCCAACAACTGAATAACATAACAGGAATGCCGTCATAGTGGTGAGATTTTCTATTTGAAGTTTTGTGGTGAAATGGTTTTTGGCGATCCGTCTTGGTTTGGAAGAAAATTTGATTCATTTTTGTACTTTTGATACTACTTTCTTTGTACGTGGCTGAAAGATTTATCCTTTGACTTACTTTTCTAAATAAACTAAGTGCAGTCATGTGATATATTTTGTATATTATGATCATTCACTTTACAAAACACAAGAAACAATCTAGGTAAAAATTAGTTATCGGACAACTTACAGAGTAGGCAATAAATAAATCGAAACCTCTTAACCCATACACGGAAATTAAAAAAATAAAGGATACATTATTACAGGAATAGAATCTTAACCCTTAATACGTCTAAAACTATTTTATAAAATGACGATTGTCCATAAAGATGCATTTTAATTAATATAGATAAAAGACTAATATCCTTTAAATTTTTTCATTTCATTTGAACTAAAGACCATTCTATTTTTACGGCTGGGTCGCGTGCTCTCATAAATTGGCATAACAGGGAGTAATGATACTGTCAGTGAAAAAAATATCTAATCATCATCACGTCATCCTATTCCATTTAATAAACGGCTGTATGTTTTTTATTCCACGTCTATAAAAATATAACTTTGTCTATGGTTCGGATGTATTTTTATGACATGACCATAGAGGATATTTAGGCAGAGTGTAATTAAATATGGAACATAAAAATATAATGCGAATGTGAGCAATAAAATTTATCTATGATTGCAATTTTTTATGAGAATCAAACACCGTTTTGATTGGTAGCGAAAAACAGTTATTATAATTTGATAAGGATGCGTGAAATCATTTTAAACGTTCTAACAAGATTTTAAATAAATTGTGTACCTAAGTGATTCAATTTATTTTGGTACCTGTCAATGTCGTCACTATATTATAGTTAATGAGCTGAATAATGAGGTTCTAAATTTCATTATCAACTTAGATATTTTATATTACTTTTTTTAATGCTTTCTAATGTTTTGTGGGACCCCAAATACCTATATGTTGCATATAAGTTTACGAAAATAAAATATTTGACATTAGCCTTATAGCCAATTTAAATTTAATATGTCCGGATAAACAGATTTCAAAATAACAATAAGTTTATGTAAAAATATAATTTCCTCTTATCACAGTTCATTTACCAAACACCAAAACATTTTCGTATTTACAGCCATCAATTAACAAATGACAATAGAAAATATTTTACAAAAAAAAGTAATTCCATTGTACAACACCCATAAATAACTCGAGTATCAATAAATATATACGACTCGGTGATATATCAATAAATTGCGTGCTCGATGATTTTGTATCGGTGTTGGTGGCTGCGCCCACGCACCGACCCTAGCCATGAGCGGGCATTGCGACCGTGATTATACCGACCATTACATCTCTAGCAACCAGGAAACATATTAAGACATCTGAATGACTGGTATAATGGCCAGTGGAGATATAAATGGTCACTGGTAAATCTAGATTTGGTTTTATGTTATGGAAAAAATCATGTGTGTTTCGTTGAGATTGGAAATTGTGGTGTCGTGTGGTGTGGGTTAAATACAACGATGAACATTATAAAAACGATGAAGAGATAAAATGAAGAAAAAGGAAATAATTGGATATAAGTAATTTACTTAAGCGTTGTAAAAATGTCTGTTGTATTCAAAGTTAGTCGTCTTATCTGTCTATCTTCGATTGCAAAAACAGATTGTACAATGTTTTACACTTTTGACTTCTTGTTGATAAAATTAAAATGTTTGCTTTTATTTAACCTACACCAATAAAACTGATGATAATACAAAAAAAATAAAAATGGAAATGGGTGCAGAAATGCAACTTTTTTTACACAATTTTTTTATACCTATATAATTAATTTAACTGTAACAATACTTGTAAACTCAGACCTTTGAGATTAAACGACCTTCGTATCTCTAATCAGTCTACTCTTAACCAAGTTGTAACTTACGAAACTATTGTTAACTAAAAACTGTCTACTTTCCACAACACTATTTTTGTTTACGGTAACCTGACGGGTGTCAGATTGCCGCATCATGAGCCGTCAGTGGGCGTAGCCATATCGTGGATTTTAAATTGACAAGTAATGTGTTTTGAATTGATAATGCCGGCTCGTGTCCCGCAATCGGGCGTAAATCATATTCATGTCGTATTTTTACATAAATTACGAAAGAAATCGTATCTGTTTTTGGTATGATTTGAATATTTGATACACAGGTCAATAAGCTTTGTTTCAATTTGTCACTGTTTCCATTGGTATTTTCTGATATTTCAATTTTATCAAACAATTTTTGCTCAGACTGCAGCATGCTGTTGCAAGCAGCCTGCTTTCCATGACACCCTGGGGATGTGACATTTCAAGATGAAAATCCTCTAAGGAGAACTCTTCTAACTCCTAGGTAACAATTTCTATTGGCTGATTCTGTCTCTTTACTGTCCCATCTCTCATTTTCCGAGATCACAGCAAATAAATGTTCCTGTCCTAAGTCATGAATTGGTGATAGAATATATTCACTGAATGTAAATTTAATTAAGTTGTACTACACGTGTGCTTACATAGTTGACATTTATATGTGACACGAAGAAATAATAATATTTCTTCGAACCAATTTACATACATCTCCTAGCAGGGTGTTGTGTCATACATTTAAAATGAAATAATTGGCTTCATAAATGGATGGAAATTTGAGATCATAGAAAGTAGTATTACTTGAAATTTATGTGTCCATTGCTGGGCTAGAGTTTCAAGATAAGAATCCATTATAGTTACAGTAAGTATATTTACATTTGATAGAAAAATAGGTTTCATATTTTAGAGTAAAAAAAACTAATTTTAGAAAAAAATAACTTCCTGATCTTTTTATTAAACTGTTTTTAAGATGTTCAAAGTTTGCAAATATTGCTGTGTATTTGCGAAATTAAAGATTAAATGTTTTTATGTATAGTAATAATAGCGCACATAAAGCAAATACTTGGAATAGAAAAATTTGAAACCAGATCACTTATTGTTAGACATGTCAACTCTGAACAATAAGAATAAATTCCCCCTTTCATAAAATACAGACGTTATTACAAGTGATCAGTGTAAATCGAGCAGCCACTTTAATGACATCACTAAACCGCCTTTTCATACGAACTATGGCTTAAATCAGGTAATACTTCTTGTCGATGTCATTGCGATATAAATCAAAGAGATTCTTCCTATTGAAGGTGGCGGAGATAACCTCCCGTGTAACGAACAATGCAATAGACTTGCTCCAGACGCCGTGCCAGGCTTTGTAGCTGGCGGCTTGCGCTTAAAGAATATTTACCTCGGTACTAAACAGAACAAAGGTGCTTTAGATGTTGACTAGGAATAATGGCTCAGAAGCAATTAAACAACCATATTGAAGGTGTACAATCACGTATTAGTTGAAAAAGTATAGTTTTTTCTTAAATCCTAAATGACATCTTATCTATTACCACATGAAGCGTTAATTAATAAGCAATTTTTTCTTATACATTAATTCATGATGTAAGTCTAGAAGTCAATGAACTAGTCATAATATTATAAATGGAAGGCATTACGTGACTATGTTTTACATATAATCAAATTACAATATCGGCTATTAACACAAGTTTAAAAACAATATCGTTTAGTTTACACCACGCGCTTTCGCGAGGTGAAAGTTTGCGTGGGCGGGCGCCGCGTCGCTTCACTGCGACTCGACGACTCCACAGAATACAAGATGCGGTTTGAATTCATCTCTACAACTTGCACACTACTTGTACTACTCGTGCTGTGTCAACGACACTTCGTCTGTGCGAATGTAAAAGCTATTCCTTTTATCGCTTTGAGGCGCGACATCTCGTTCGTTGTACTCTCCTTGTATCGATATGCTTGATGTCGTGTGCACGTATTCCATTTTATCAACGATTTCGTTTCATAGATTGTCATTCTCAGTTATTCGAATGTGCTACTGCAAAGTATTCATTTTTAACTCTGTTAAATTCGCTCTCATGAACGAAGTTTCATTGTATTTAATTCATCAAAAAGATAACATGAACTTAAGTCCATGTGGGCTTACAGAAAAAAAACAGTAAACATATTCTGCTAAAAAACTTTTGTCAGCCATATTGACTTGAAGTCAGTGTTAGTAATAAATATGTGGTTGCCTAGTTATTTGAATTTTTATTGTTAGGTTAGCGGAACTATTTTTCTAGTTTTCCTAGACAACTGACATTTATTCATGGCATCCAATCCATACAACATTTTGCTTAGTTTACTTCACTGTAACCTTTATTTTAACTAATTTATACCTTTTATTACTCATCCATACATATTCCATTCATTATACTGTTCTAATATTGGCGTCCAATAGTTGAACAAAAATTGGCTAATGTTACGAATGGAACAATTTCGTACAACGTGTTCTGAAGAACACAAATCAGCACAAACAATATCTGTCACTTGCTCTAATTTTTCATGTTCAAAACTGATGCTTGTAGAACTAGCTGTGTCAGCCGCGACGGGTCATTACGGACTGTGACACAGATCGGGGCAAGTGTTACCGCTGATGTGGAAGTGCACATGTGAGCGATATTTCTGACGCTAAATACTTTAACTTTGGCAAACAAGCATAAATCGTACACATTTGGATTATTCGAAGTCATGTTTACAATATTTTATTTTAATAATATGCTCATGTACATACATACTCGTAATATTCAGGCCTGTGTCACCGAAACTGTGGAAAAAGGCGTTTTCTAAGCCTTTCGCTATATCCTACGTAATAGGGAGCTCCGTCGTGCTATTGAGAATTTCCTGATGAACATCACTACTATTCACCGAGCCGGGAATTAAACCCGGGCTTTCTTGATCGCTCGGCATATACATACTTATGCCGCGGGACCTATGACGTAGGTATTTTCACTGACCAAACGAAATATTGAAATGCTGCTACTTCAGATCATTAAATCGTAAATTTATTTAAGTAGGGTACTCAGGGTTTATATTTGTTACAAAATATTTTACAAAATAGTTCAAGCCTTGCAACTATTGTGTAGTGTAGGAGTTATTACTAAAGAAAATTGAAAGGCAACATCATACGATATGAGACTCCCGGCCTTTGTACCGCACATACATATTACGTTTTGTGAGTTAGAAAATATTATTTACATCCATATTGAGTAACCTTAGTAAGTAGTTTTCGTTTGAGGATATTACAATCCGACAAACTCAGTAAAGGGGAGTTTTGAGCTCATATTTCTAATAAATAATAAAAATGTACACAGTATTATTTGTTGATGTAGTAAAAAAGTTTTATACAATAATTACTCGTAATACACAGGGTGTAAACCAGTGTTTCCCAACCTTTTTTATGCCATGCCCCACCTTAACATTTCAAAAATTTTTGTGCCCCCCTAACCTAATTTTTTGTGCCTTTTTGTTAAATTTGTCACCGATATCTAGCATTGCATTGAAATAATCCATAGTGAAAGATTTAAAGTCGTGTCGAGTCCATTTTTAAATTGCCCCCCTTAACTATCAAATTGCCCCCCTGTGGGGCGTGGGCCCAACGTTGGGCAACCCTGGTGTAAACAGACCGTTATCGAAAACTAAGACTAGTTACGTTGATTACAAACACGTCGTTAAAAATATCCCGAAAAAAAAAGTTTTCGAACAACCATAACTATTGCCTGCCTCAGTTTTCGATCACGATCTGTTTTCACCCTGTATGACTGAATTAACTGTATTAACTGAAAATAATTTCGAGTTCCATTTCAATAGTACAACTTTGAATCTACACTTTTTAGAATCGATGACAAAGATTTACAAAATTCACTATTTAAGGGCAATTTTTTTACAATGTTTTCTTTTTTAGAATCAGACATCTGACATATGTAGGTTCTTTATCAAGCCAGTACATCTAAAAGCACTAAACCGATCACCCAACACAATACTCATCTACATTAAATAGTGATTCCAGAATATTTACGACGTAATGAGCTTCGGGAGTTAGAGCAATGAAATAAATAGAAATAAATCAAGATACATTCGGCAGATAAGGCCGAGTTATATTGAATCAGCGGATCCCGACGAGGAAAATATTTGGTCCGAATTAGGTTTATCTGTTTTCCCAAACCGATTATATGGAAAGGATAAATTATGTCTTATTAATGATTGTAGGTATTACTTTATGATGTAGTGAATGCTATGTTAATTCTTCAGTAATGTTAATGTTTCTTATTTTAATATATTAAGTCTACATATGTATCTTTGTTATTTAAATTAATAAAAGTGATAGTAAGCAAAATCTAGTAAATTGTAGCAATATCGTGATCAGAGAATAGTTGAATTATTGACTATTAAAATCATTAAAGTTCAATCCTTTCTGGTCAGAAAAGTAATCTGCGTCGAATGGTAAACCAATTGAACTGGATCCGGTGTTCTAAATATAAAAAGACGCATGAGAAAAAAATAGAGAAAATTATGGAAATATTTTGCGTGGAAAAATATAATTGATGGTTAGCCAAAAGAGATTATATCAATCATCACGTTCATATGCCGATGATTTAATTTATACTCAATGTTATTTTTTGTTCTAACAAAAAATATATCAAGGGCGTCCATCTTTTCTTATTCGATACAATCACACTTAGATGTATTTTTACGCCACCTGAATTTAATCTCACAAATCAGCGGACAAACTTTATTGTCATTTACAAGGTACCTTTACTGGCGTATTCTAGAGAATTTCGAACGAAAAATCCCAGTAAAACTGTTATTGAGCCAGTCTTTTGCACTACCAAGTCCCAAAACTTCCAAGGTATAATACAATACGTGAGTCAGAAGCTGCCTTCGATAAAAACGGCGATTACGAGCCGGCACTAAAAGACGGAAGCCGTGTCCTTGCGAATGACATAACAGTGGTTGAGTCACATACTCAACGGATGTCTGCTATTCGTCTTCCTGTAGTATAATGTGCGATTTTTTCCAGAAGAAACTTAAAACATCATGTTTATTTTTCTCGTTACATCAAAATATCATGATGGTCTTTTGATGGTGGAACTGATCACAAGGAAAGATGATTGCTTTAAAGTATTCAGGCGCTGTTACTTTAATATTTACGCTCACTAATTATTATTTTTTAATTGGGAAGACCAAAATTTGATTCAAAACAAGGCAATTCACACAGATGAATCAATATACATATATGTACATATATATAACTCATATCAGATTAGATAGTATCGCTGCGCAAACTGATGCATACTATTGAGAGGTCCCGGGTTTGATAGCCGCGTCGCGTAAAGTGTTATTACTTGTCTTGAATGTAATTTCTGTTTAAAAGGCAATAAGCTGGATTCCTATCACATGGGACTTAATGCAGGTGGAACGTGGGCTTTGAAATAAGCCTACGCCTACACTTCCGAGGATACAAGCGTAAGGCTACATATATTACGTTATGCTAACAACTAAGTGATAGTCTCGGGTCGAAGTAGCCAGTAAAGTTAAGTGGTAATACTTCGTTTTATTAGCAAAAAGCCTCTCGAAGTTTCCATATTCATCTATGTTTTACGAGGTACTATTTAGGATTACGCACTTTTAGCAGCGTAAACCAAGAGGTTTATGGTTATTCTCCTTTCCAATAATGCTAAAGAATAACAATTATGAGGTGCGTTGAACTTACTACTCGTACGAACAGCACTTTGCAATCTTGTAGAGTTGGACACGGCAATAAATGAAATTCTGCCTGGTTCATTACGGCCTCTGGGAATGTGCCCAAAAATGGCAGTAGGCTCGCCTTTTTGTACTACAGGATTTGACAACAAACTAGCGAATACATATCTACCGATGCATTAGGAGATATAGGCGTGATGTATAGGAATGTGCTACACGTAATTCTTGTTAAAAATTGTTTACTAAGTGGGGGTACCTTTACAAGAAGATGCGTAATACAGTACGTAAACGAAATATCTAGAAATAAAATCCCAGACAGAGTAATAAAAAGATATTTCCCACACAATACAACGTAAGTCGGAGAGAAGACAGCCCCGTGGCGCAGTTGTCTAGATACCAGCTTGCGAAACGAGAGGCCGCGGGTTCGATTCCCGCACCGAGACAAATGTTTGTGTGATCCACAAATATTTGTTTCGGGTCTGGGTGTATGTGAGACCGAAAAGTCTCTCGTAGTTTCTGATACCCACGACACAAGACTTGTATCTTAGTGTGGGATCAGAACTATGTATGTGACTGTTGGGTGTATTTATTTATTTATTTATGACGATTGTTAATAAAGCTGAATGGGACAAGTAGATATTTTTACTCACAATCAGTACAAAAACCAAAAGAATTTCCGTGCTTTAAATGAAATACTATACAAAATTGTTACAGGGAAAGAAGATCCTCCTATTTGTCGAAGTATTCAATGTTGTAAAAGCTTTGGAACGGCTTAGAGGCACAGTCGAATGCTGTCACATCTTTCTAAATATTTCTACTATAAATATTTTATTCAAAGAATATTATAGAATGGTTGTATGATACTTTAATAGCGAAGTAAAATATTCCCAGGCGATATCAGTTAGCTGTTTAATGAAATGGAACAAAAAGAGATTAATAGGCGCTTCTCGCAATTTCGGATATCCGCTACACAATAATAATATTTTAATATAAGTGCAGGTCTAGCGTTATAGATACTAAATGTTTTTATAAGTAATTAGTTTTAATGTGTTCTTTGATGTTGTGGCGATTGTTTTGCTGAAAGTGGGACAAACGACAGAAAGTTTGTAGAAAAGAGAGACCTGATTTATATTTTTGAATGTCCAAATTCTCTCAACTTAAATGGAAATATCGTAAAATAATTTCTATAGATAAAAATGGCCTTTAGCAGTTTGCACAAAATGTCCATTAAAGTGCCAGTGTTGTACTTCATGTTAATTATCTAAAACGATTCACAATAATCTCATCGTCAGTTAATCATGAACCAAATATGTATAATTAAGCTAATCATATCCTAATCGAGTGGGTTATAAGAATATTACCTAATCAGAGCCAGCGGCTGTGAACCGTATATAAAGTACAGTCATATTTATGACATCCACAGCGTTGGAGGTTTTGGTATCCTAGCATCGAAGATCGTATACTAGTACCTATAAGGCTAGTATAGACTGCTACTTATGTACGTCACAAGATGGAACTCATCGTTTTTCGTTAAAAAAATAAACAAATTGATGTATCCAAGAGACACATGAACTCTAATCTCCCACAAAGATAACAGAAGTGAAGAAACACCTAGACAAGATGGAAATATTTGTGTACCACACCAACATTTATCTCTTGAGGAGCTTTTTAAAGACTGATATTAAAACTGTTTATGCGTACTAAAAAAATACGCATTATATCTAGTTTACGGATCATTCAACTTTATAATTGTTAATACTGGTGGCTGGCAATCAATTAGCGCATTGCCCACATCTAACGATATTTATCAACAGTGATCAATGTAGTTATTTAAGGGAATGTAAACCACTTTAATTGTGATTGTACGATAAGAGCTCGTGCGATATTAATACAATATTATCTGGTCTGTTTAGAACGCTGTTAACCGAAATGTCGTTGCAAATGGTGGTGACAGGTGCAAATATTTCGATCGCATTATTATGCTAATTCATTGGGAGAGGCCTATGTCCAGCAGTGGACTTCGATTGGCTGATGGATTGGATGGGATTATGCCAATAATTAGCTCGTGAATATTATTTTATTATGGTATCTACATCAGCTTATATAATACTACTGCTGGATAAAATTAGGCATTTATAAATATATTTTGGTATTTCACGCCGGTCTAGTGCTGGTAAATGAATACACATACCTATGAAATTCCTAATGTGGAATTCTAAGGTGTGTTATATACCTCACGATTTCCTTCACCTTTAAACTGTGTAATAATTGATTGCAGTTAATATACAAATAACATTACAATTAAGTTTGGTATACTGTCTCACTTAGTTCAAAATAATATCATCAAAGCTTTTATTATATTTTCATTATCATCGTTTTCACTAACCACCAGTCCATTTGAACCACTGCGTGCTATATTTCTAAAAGAGATGAAAGTACACACAGTAAATGAACAATTACTTAGAAAGTTGGACGATAAAAAACTTATTGTAAAAGCAAATTTCAAGTGAAGCGAACGCGAGTGGGTGCGGAGGCCTCGTCGACCCGCGCCCACGGCTGACCCGTCGCCTACGTCCATGTTTATGGCTCTGTAATAAGTTGTAAACGAATCTAGGAAGAGATTCCACAGTTTACGATCTCCGAATGGACTGTCCATTGTTATTTGTACGGTTACAAGGCTCGTTCGCGCGGAAATGCAAATCGACGACATTGCAAACGAAATAATTGAAAAGTTGTACAAAACGTTTGTAGCACGTGTGGCGAGCTGCCAAATATTCAGGTGTGATGTAAAACGTTCGCTAATGGTTTTTGACGCGACCATGTGAATCGGGATGCGAGTTTTGTTACGGAAATAGTGAGTGTTTTTGAATGGAATACAATATTAATAATTCTAAACGACTTTTTGTCCTAAGACGACTTTTTGTTCAGATTTGAAGCCGATATTGTTCTTTACTGAATATTTTTATCTGAAAAATCTATTTGTCGCGATATTTCAACGAAGAGAACAATTTCATAGCAGCAGTTAAATATATTTTCTTCCAAAAACAGCTTTTAAACAGATAGTTGTGTAGGTGTTGACTCGGAGTCATTACAGGAAACCGAAGGTATGGCATTACACGGTGCGATGATTGTAACAGAAGTTTCATGCTAAAATAGCGTGCAAACGTGGAACTTCTGTTAGTTAGTAGTGCAGCGGTAAATCATGCGAAATTATAGTGAGTTGTACATTCAAAGCTATATTTTATCGTAAGGAAAATTATCTTGTTCCAACGCGAACAAATTGAGCGTGTGCCCCAACGAGGAATAAAATTAAGGCTTACTGTAATCGTGATTTATATTACTGGATATAGTCACTGCTTTATTACAAAAACGCAAAAATATCAGTTATATTATAAAATGTAAATCACGGTCGTTCAAAGGGACGAGGATAAAGGATAATGCGTAAACGTTAATTAATTTTGCTAATAAGTAGCAAGATCAAAGCCTTTGGCGCCTAAGGTTAATTGAAACTGTATTATGAAAAACAGAATCCTGGTTAACATTTACGGTGTTATTTTCAATAGCGCTTGTAATTTTACCGCTTTTTAGGATAGTTGGGAAACATTCGATTTTTAGATCGGCAATATCTTTGAAATTATATCAACACGCTTATACTATGATGTGATGTTTAGTGCTGTAAGTCCAGTAATAAAACTCTTCCGAGAATATTGGACACCTCAAAGAATTAGGTTTGTGAGATATCGGTAATAAAACAGAACAACTGCCCAATAGATAACACCGGTTATGAAGGGTTAGTAACATAGCAATATTTACAAACACACATAATACATGTAGGTATACATGTATATGTATATTCATACTTTGTAAGTCAGTGAAGTACAAAGAGACTATGAAGTGCCATATTCTATGATGCTGATATAATTATTTGTCCTCTTTCACATATTTGAGGGTCGAAATACCGGTTTCTTTAAAAAAATCTTTAATAAAATACATAATTAAAAGAAGCTTACCTTGTTTTCCAGGATGTTCTTGTTTTCAATCACGTACATAATAGCGGTGGAGACTTTGGTATCTAGTTCTCTGAGCGCCACGTCAGCATCCACCCTGGTGAGCCGCTCCACTCCCTCCACGAAGCCAGCCCAGGGTCCGTCCAACTCCACCAACAGAGATCCCAGGCATCTGTTAAAAATATTACGTTAAATTTAACCAATATTTGAATAGAATATACATATATGTTAATATATGTTAGTAAAAATATGATCATAGGAATAGCATAAAAATATATAAATTTAAAGTAATCGAAGTCGCTGTTATTTAAAAATTCTACTGTAACCGTTTGTATCAGCCGGTCTGAAATTCTTATTTTTGTTATATGTTTTGATTTGTAACATCAACAACAACATTTTCTGAAATTCTTTTCAGAGGACCTACTTATAAAAAGTTCAAGAAAAAAAAGATTTATCTAGTTTTCTAAAATGTTAAGCCTATCCTTTTCCGTTTGTTAGTAAAAGAATTCATGGAATATCTTATTAAGTCTACTGAAGCCGCGGGGTCCGTGACCAATCTTATATCTTTAGTTCTTTCAATCTTCAGTTTTCTTTCAATCGGCTAAGTAGGTTTTCGAGTTTATGCCGCTCTTTGCATTTGACGGTTGAATTTAGTTGACTGTAGGGTTTCCTCATTAATTTTTATTTGATTTATTGATATATCTATGACTTGTAACGAGGTGATTTGATTTACGAACTTACTCGCTAAAGTGCTCAGTCGAATTATTTTGGCAATGGCTGTAATAACCTCGTTAGTTCCTAAGTACACCGTTCAAACGCTCATAGACACGAAATGCTTGGTTAGCTATTTGCGGGCAATTTGCACCGTTTGCCACAGCCAACTCACACATCGAGTACTGCACTCGTTTTCTGCAAAGAAATTCTTCTCGATGTACTTTAATTAGTCACTTTTGCTTAATTAAAGCCGACTTGTATACCCAACGCAATTTTCAAGTTTTTAAACGCTTGTAGAATTCTTGTAAGTTTCACGAAAGTTGTTTTATTCTACATTTTCGACTTGAGGCACGAAACTAATTAGCACCGGAGTAATGGAGCTCTTAAAGTTTGTCGAGTCATTATAAATTGTGGATTAAACTGGACTTTCTTGATTGTGGCAACATTTCTAACTTCTAAAATTTAGATAATACGCTTTGTTTGCCGGATAAGTGAGACGTCGTCGAGGTTTAGATATGGACAATTGTATTATCCTACTGCCTCGTGGTCTCTCGGTACAAGTATGTGCCGTGCGATCTAGAGGTCCTGGGTTCGATTCCCGGGTCGGGCAAAGTGTTATTGGGTTTTTCCATTAGGAAATTCTCGGTAACAGCACGGAGTCTGGAAATGTGCCCGAAAAACGGCAATAGGCTCGCCCCCTATTACGTGGGACTGATACAAAACCTGGCGAAATGTGGGTGCAGAAATGCACCTCTGCCTACCCCTTCGGGGAATACAGGCGTGAGTTTATGTATGTAATGTATGTATGTATTATCCTACTTTGAAGTGTGAAAGTAGATTGTGTTAGCTCTCTAGTGCTTGATGTACACTATTATTTAATAATAACTTTATTGAAGTGGAACTTGAATAAAATATTGACGACCAGCATGAAAATTTACTGATAAAATGCTTCGTTCCCAATTGGCCACTAGTCTAGTAATTCATACTTCTACTAGGTAGAAATGATCCTAGTGGTGAGTCAATCCCTAAAATACAAAATCATTCAAGTCGGTTCTGTAGTTTTTGAGTATATAGTACAAACTTACTTGATTACTCTTTATAATATTAGTATAGATTTAAACCAACTCACCCCCTAGCAACGTTTAAGCAGTAGTTTCTGCAGGGCCTCGCGTCGTGTCCTCCACAGCGCGCACATCCGCCAGCTTTCAACAGTTTGTTGGAACATTCTTCGTCAACGTTAGATAGAACGTGTTCAGTCGTCGACAACGCCCCTGCACCCACAGTTAACATTTCTAGGAGCACTCGTGCCGTCTCCAGCGATTGAGATAATGATATGCCGAGCTGGAACAAATTTAAGACCATTGAAAAATCCGTGGCATAGAAATTTTTCAGTTAATATTTATAATTAATGGTATGTATTGTTTTAATTGAAACCTTACCAAAATTAGTATGTGCTAAATACGATTTGGTCGATATTTTAAGTCATTTTTGACGTGAAAAGATCATATAGAAGTAATATGGATCATTAAGTATTTAATACGGTTTGTCTGTTCGAAATAAAAACGAAATAAATGTCAATGAAACGAGGTCCTAGTTACCTGTTGGGGCACCTCTCCGAAAGGTCTGACGGCGTCGTAGGCGTCCTTAAGACAAGCCTCATACTCCGGAGTGAATTGCTTCGAGTCCAGCTTGAGCACGTTTTGATACGCCACAGGGAATATGTCTCGGAAGAACTTCCTGGTGCTCGCGACCAGGTCTTTCGGCGGCCGAGAGTTCAGACTATCTCCGATGTCGCGGTCGGAGTTCGATCGTAGGAGCATTCGGATGTCTTCGTAAAGTGACGACACGGGCGCGTGGGTCCGTGTCGCGTGCCCCCTGTATACTTGGGTAAACAGCAGCGCCGTTTTGTTCTGCGACTTGTGGGAGAGACCCACTAGGTGCTCTGCACAAAAAGAAATAGAATGTTAGTAGTGTTTCTAGTATAAGTAGTAGTTTAGCAGAAGTAGGTATATCTTAAATGACATTAATAAATCAAAATCCAGTTGATTATTCTCTTAGAAGTAAAATATTATAAGTTACACAAATGACACTCAATGGAAGGGTATAAAAAGTTATGACAACCAAAGCTTAATTCGTAAAATCGACCAACAAGAAGCCCTATGTTATTCCTATACAAAAGTATTCCTCTTCAACAGCCGGAGACATTGAATGTAAATCGTATGAAGGTTTAAATGTCACTTCAAAAACATCGTATAATCGCAAAACTTAGTTTCTTGGAAACAATCAGAACTACATCACATAGGATCGCTGCGATAATGAGAATTTCTTGTTAGGATGATGTACCATTAAAACTAAATCCAAGTCGATGTCTTGTTTGCATTGAGTAAGGGTTTCTGAGTCGTGTACTCACATACTATTCACGTAGGACTTTCCCAAGTAACATGGAGATTGTACGGGTATACAGCGAAAACTTAGAACTATCATAAAGTTATGGCTTAATTCACCCTGAATCTATGTTCTCTGAATTGTTCATAAATGGTTCTGTGTCTACGTTTCATTGCTAGGCACGGGTTTGCCATATCAACGGTTAAGATGGATAAAGCTTTAGTCCACCACGATTGTTAGCGTGTATTGGTAAACTTTTATTCATATACTTATTTTTTCATGAAGAATGTGCCCGATGCCTCACTATAGAATCGCTATTTATGAATGATTAACGCTCTGCTTCAGCCAGGGACAATTTTATATACAAATCTGCCTTTCTATCTTACAAGAATTTTTATTATGGCCTTTATGTAGAGGGGCTAAATAAAGGTCATACAATTTTTTTTTACTAAAAAACTGAAATTAAAATATCAACGCAACAACTTATAACCGTGATGCTACAACTTTGGTGTTATAAATTAAACTTATAATATTAACACAACCTATGTAAATACACCAGAGCAAACATCCCTAGGTGTAACGCGTGGTCCTGCGCCTTATCTGACGGAATGCGTCGGCGGCAAATCTACAGCCACATTCCTGGAGATATTACATTTGAACATAAGAACTTTATTATACTTGCTGATGGATATACAACGGATCGAGATAACGGGTACATTAAATAAGAATTTGGAATTAGTTTTGACGATGTTGTTGAGAAGAGATCAAATTATAAAGCAAGTGTAAAATAAAGTCGTTTTGGTGATATGCGGTAGGTCCAAATGATTTTAGGATGTTAAGACCAACCTTAAAGAGCTTATGGTACCTACTTATTTTAATTTTTCTTATTCCAAATAAGTTATATTTTTATTGACAATAGCTGGGTATTGCGCGTGAATTGCGTACTTGGACATTGCAACATTACTTTATTTTTCTAAAATTAAAGAATATTCTAAAATTTTGTGAGAAGAGATCAAATTATAAACCAAGTGTAAAATAAATGTTTTGGTGATATGCGGTAGGTCCCTATTCAACAGAAAACTGAGTGATGAGGTAGACGACTAATAAACCAGCAATTGTCGCATTTTTTGTCAGTTTCCCTTTAATAGAAGAAGGACTAATAGATCATGTTAGTTACATAATCTATTTACCTAATTTTAAAGCGATCAATGCAGTCTGATCTTTAAATTCTCATAGTTATTATCTTTTCCAATAAAGGACATCCATAAATCCGAAATGCATAAGGTCTGGCGTTGAATTTATGCGGTGGAAGCTATGCAAAAGAAAAAAGCTTGAATTAAATGGTGAATGGTGTAACTAATGATAATACGGCGCCAGTTAAATTTAGAAAAAAATAGTTTTATACAAAACTAGTCGTCTGCTCTCAGCGCTATATAACAGAAGCCCGATATTTTTGATATCAATTGCAAAAAACGTTACACAGTAAATAGGGCACGTGTGTACGTGACACAAAGGTATCGACAGTTCAATTATAATTAGCTGAACTTCATAACGCAGCCATAAATATGTAAAAAACTCAATTAATTTACACGTCAATTAATTTTGCAGAATTTTCAGAGCTGTATTTTCTCCTCGACAATAATACAGTGGGACGTGGATGGATGGCGGTCCATGACCGTATTTCAAGCATAAATCGCTGGCATTCAGCGTTTCACGGCACGGCTCGGTGGTCCAATAAATAATAAGAGTCGTTCGTCTTTTCAGCGGCTGCGGGACCTCTAGACGCCCTTTTTGAGCATTCTGTGTGCGAGTATTTATTTTGCTTCGAATGATTTATTTTAAATGGTAATTGTGTTGCTTTTGTGTAAGTGCTGTGGGATTTCAACGCTATTAGTGAAATATTACAATAATAAATTTTATACCAATTACTTTAAAAAATAAACTTAATGGAATAATTTAGTTTTACGTTTAATTAGTAATTTATTATTTCTTAATGGTTTTAATACTTTGGCCTATCAAACGCAATTTTTTCTTAAATGACTTTCTCAAGAATTTAGGTAAAAAAATAAATAAATAAAACATAAATATATTTATTGAGTTTAATGTAAACAAGTACAATATTGTTCAAATGCAATAATTTTAATGTTTGCGTTATTTACTACCACTAATTTCTGTTTTTGAGAACGTTCCAACACCATACACCACTACAATATCCCCGTAATGCTTTGTGCTCAATCGATGTATGTGGATCACCGTAACATGTGCACACCTATTCTCTTGTTGCAGATTTATAGGATCAATACAGGCTCCATTTACATAACAACAACAACACTCACCGAACCACTTCATCCGCTCATTTTCAATTCAAAGCGCTTTCTCGAGTCCAAATGGACGTGAAAATACACAACAAATCCCGACAAATTAGTATAACCTTTAAAAGGATAAAGATGGATTTATATTTGAGAAAAAAACGCTTGAAAATTTCCAGCTCCGAGCTAAATTAATAATTCGCTTTTAAAAATGTGCTCGAATTAACGAAGCAGTCGAATTTGCCCGCGGTACGATACTTAACCTTCTTCATTAAAATAATTACACTTTTTACGCGTACCTGTCTTGCTTTGACATTAAGTAATCGAGTTAAAGAATCGTAAATTGCAACGGCAGTCACTCAGAGATGGTTATCGAATAAGTTGCTTCTTAACGGAGTACTCTTCCTAGAACGTATAGCATGTTAACGTGACAGGTATTTCATTATTGGACAAACGCATCGTCCTTGAATTAAACACAGCGATCACCTAGCGAATTTCAACTACCCTTTTGGCTTTACTGACACAATTTTTGTTCGCAAGTCCAACATTGTGCTTCTCAGGTATCCACTCAAGATTCTTGTTATATTATATTAATCATAAACGTGTATGCTACTCATACTAACTAAATAATTTGTATGTCAAAACACATCTTAATATCTGGGTACTGGGCGCTGGCGTCCTGGACAACTGAAAGGAATTAATTAGTCAACGTTAATAAATAAAATTTAAAATCCTTTTCATTTTGCGACGCCTGTCCAGTAACTGCATTTTTAATGGATAAAAATAGCTCTTCAAGTCTAAAGAGATAAAATGTAGAATTTAAAAAGGGCACTGAAATATTGCAGATGGAAACATTTTACGTGAATTTCTTTGAATGCTTCTACACAATTTACAGTCGCCTCTCCATTCGTTTTACGACTCGTTGAGTTTTGAAACGCCTAAATGTTTTTATATTGCCTTGTTCAGGCCCGAGACTTGTAGGGGACTTAACGTTTTTGAGATATTACCTTTTCTTAACATTTTTTTGGCATAAAGACTTTATATCCATGAATTTAGAATACAAAAGAATTTTCATCAAACTTTTTTTTTTCATGCGCAGTTTGTTATGTATATAATTTACCTTCAATGAATATATTCAAACAAATGATTTATTTAACATCTGTCTGCCAATAAATACGGAAATCAATAAGATATGTAATCGTTGAAATAGGTACTGTTTAAAATCCATATAAAACAGACATAACGAAGCTTTTGATCCAATTACATTTTATTGTTTTTGTATTTCATATACTCACGATCGTATCCCAAAAGAGTAGTCAGAGACTATTGAGTGACATAAGCTACGATTTTAAGGACAAAAGAAAGTCGTCTTCCTCTTTAAAAAAAAGTACCTCATTCACAACAGCCTCTACAGAGCGCGACAATCGATGCCCCCAAGCAATATAGAAAAACGTCTATTAATGAAATTGTTTTAGCGTTAATGCGCCCCATAAAGTACGAAGGTAAATTATTTTAGTGCTCTAATGAGTGCGCGCCGGTGGTCTCGGGCCTGAGGCACTCCAAGACAATGGCATAAAAGCTAGCCCTCGGCGTCGAGCACACTTTGATTATTTCCTCTCAGATGCTCGGGGGTTGGAAGTGGGCCTCATTGTTTTATAGATGTTTGTAGTAAAAAGGTCGACGCACCCAACTCCATTCTTCCCCAGTAATGGCTGTTGGTGGTCGGGTCTTTGATGAGGGGCATATGGTAGGGAATTTTGGGGTAATTTGAGCACTCACTATCTTGATTAAACAAGCAGCTACTTCACTTATCAATCCAGATTATGCAAGAAGGGTTAGTGCTACGTGATACGGCTTCAAAAATATAAAAATCTGGAACGCGTCGCAAGAACACTCAGAGAAGTTATTCCTATATCTCCAGATCAAATACAACACTTTGCTCTTAAAGAAAACTTGCATTACCGTAAACACCAATTCTACATATCGTATAAAGTTTATAAGCAGTGATTGCCTCGAGGTGTAGGCGCGCGGTCGAGAATTTTGGCGGTTGCAGGTTCAAACCCCACGCACACACCTCTGACTTTTCGAAGTTATGTGTGTATTCACAATGAATTATCACTTGCTTTAACAGTGAAGGAAAACATCGTGATAAAACCTGCACACCTAAAAGTTCTTAGGAATATCTTAGGTGTGTAGTCCGCCAACCCGCACTAGGCCAGCGTGATGGACTAAGGCCTAAACCCTCTCAGTTGTAAAGGAGGCCCGTGCCCAGCAGTGGAACGTATATGGGCTGATGATGATTGATGATAAAGTTTATATGTCATAAAACTTAACTCATCTTAAAGGTTAAATCCAAAGCCCAAACAGACGCAGTCACGAACTGAAAATAGTAACAGTAACAGAACAATATTTAAAGGCGGCAGACACAAACAGTAAAACTATTACAAAAACACCGAAGCACTTCGAAATGTCTGTTTGGCATTTAGACTCGAAGTTTCCACGACAAGTTGGTAAGTGTTAAAGTTGTAGGCACTATCGGAGCAATAAGGGGTGCAATATTTAACGGCTTTAGTGTTTGCTCTCTGCTCGTCCCACCGCCGCTCGCGTTATATTGCTATCGTTCTGCATGTTAGCTTGTTTGATTTCTGTTGATATTTATAAAGCATTTGATGTTTGCTGTGTGCTCGTGTACACATTTTCAAGCTCAAATGTTTTGGTATTTTATAAAGTAAACAACGATGGATGCAATATTGTGAACGATATGTGATATTGCTGTACCGGCTATCAATATTTTTGATGACTACGGAATAAAGTGATGATAATTTACCACGGATTCTGATTTATGACATGAATCCGTTTGAACGCTTTTATCAATTTTATATATTTTGTTGTCATCAAAACAAATTCCTAAATGACCACCCGTGGCTCCTGATTTAGACATTTTACGATTATACGACCTTCTCTGCCGACTCGACTGCCTCGTGGTCTCGCGGTACAAGTATGTGCCTTGCGATCTAGAGGTCCTGGGTTCGATTCCCGGGTCAGGCAGAGTGTTATTGGGTTTTTCTATTAGGAAATTCTCAGTAACAGCACGGAGTCTGGTAATGTGCCCGAAAGGCGGCAATAGGCTCGCCCCCTATTACGTGGGACTGATACATACCTGGCGAAATCTGGGTGCAGAAATGCACCTCTGCCTACCCCTTCGGGGATTATAGGCGTGAGGTTAGGTATGTATGTATGTATTATACTTCTTTTCTCTTTATTGAAATATTATTGTGATAGCATCAGGGTCACAAGTTAAGGTATTGCTACGTACTCCGTGAATTATGAGCACAGATTGTTCCATTTATCCTTTAAACAATTATGCAGTTTGCGAATGATTCTAACAGCTAAATTTCTCATATTAACGCCCTCTGTTTTAATACTTAAACGACGTTAAAGGTGATTATAACCTGCTATTATAAGCCGTAGATCTGATAAAAGTTATTGTTCTTCGTCCAATAACTCCAAATAAAGTTCAATAGGTATACATTCTAGAAATCATAATACTAAATAAGATGGATTAAGACATCTTTTTCACGTACAGCTCTAGTCAGTTAGCAGTGATTAGTACAATTAACACGATCGCCAAAGCACAGTTACCCTAGCGTTTTGATTTCAAATTAACACTCGTTACGACCTGTGAAGTATGCCGTACAAGGCGCACTAAATTGATACATCAAGTATTATAATGTAATAACTAAATACAGCCAAGACGCTGACAAATATGTAAGTTATGGATAATTTGCACTACAAAATACTGTTTACGAACCCTGGGCAAATATTTTTAGATAATAACAAATACTTGCTAAGTTATCAAGTCAGTTGGATCAGCTTTGGTATTGCTCACAGAGGACTAGAGACCATAATTGTAGTAATAGTTTTGCGTCAGTCTTCAGTCTTTTCCTAGTTAAGTTAAAATAAGCAGGCGTACATACTGGATGGGTTTAATATTCTTGCTTAAAAATATGTGCATGAAAGCACCAAGGTAAATCTTCTTTATTTAAAACTTTATTCTTTTTTTTAAAACGCAAAACTCTTTAATGTTGCTAGGTATTAAATTCTCGACTAGTCATCAAACCTTTTTCACGTCCACCGTATGGCTTATCTTCTGTAATCTATGGTGCGTTGGAAACAACATAAAACCAAAGACATTCCGAGTCGATATTTTAATTTCACACCAGCTTACCGTTCTCCAACAGTATCATGACCAACTAGATTTCCCTGCGAGTATGGCCAATCAATTTGCTCTGATGCATTCACAGAGAACTGGCGCTAAGTGTCACGTTTCTTGCGCGCCATATTACAAATTTGAATTTAATGGGGAATGCAAGAGACGGTAACGACGCCTGCCGCCAGTTACTTGATGACGCCCATTACTTTTTATTGGATGTAAAACTTCATGTGGAATTTGATTTACGCTCGCATAATCGATAGGCGAAATATTAAATTTATATTGGATCAGTTGCTGGCGTTTTATGTCGGTTTTGCGCATTATATTGCCGGTATTACATGACTGTTATTTAAATTGAGGAAATCTATCATCTTAGTCTCAAAATAATGAATAAGAAGTGAATTTTAAAAGAATATCTAGAGAAGAATATAAGGTTGCAGTGAATATTGGTTATGATGCTGAGTAAAATAATTTCCTCTGGGTTATTTATGAGATTTTTTGATGATAATATTCGAAAAAATACATAAATATTATTGGTTTTCAATAGATTTGTAGTATGAATATGTTGCCTACAAAATTAGGTATCACATACTAAGTATCAGCACGGAGTCCGAAAATGTACCTGAAAATAGGCTACGGGCTTATTTCCTACTACCATTTCAATCGGCAAAAGTTGAAAATTAACAAATAAAAACACATCTCTGCCAACTCCATGTAATATGAGTAAATACAAGCCTAATAACAAGCAGTATTAAGCTTAGAATTCATGTCTGAAACGTTCATTTTAATAACTTGAGTCCCATAAAAATCTCGTGCTATATAATTTGTGGCACATCAAGTGTTGGTAGCTACATCGTAAACTCGCTAGAGCTTATTGCTAGTTAACCGCAGAAGCTATTAACTGAAGTATCATTAACGATTATTATAAAGCAGTTTACGCCCCACGACAAGGAGGACAGTGTACCCGGCTAGCCCAAGTGGACGGCTGTTTACACATATGCGTACTAGCTTTATTGTGTAAGCCGACAAAGCAAATAACAGTTCATAAGTTAGACGATGTTTGGAAAGGTGTTTTAATAATTTCTATTGAATCATAGAATTAGACAAAGTGATGAAACGTGATGAAATGAAACCCACAGCACCTGGTTATACATAGCACAGTTGGTAGTGTTGTGCAATTGAGTTCTCTATTAGAAAATATTTACCTTTTACGTGCTGTAAAAACTTTGCTCTACAGAAAAACTGACATCGGATATATTTCTATAAAACATCTTGAGGGAAAAGGTTTCGGGACGATGTCAGGTGAAATAATAGTCTTCCTCCTCTTGTATTAACTTAGTGTTTATGAACTTATGAAATAGAACTATTACAACATCAATCTTAGATCTTAGCCTGTATCTGACAGCTACTTAAATCCCGCGTGGCGTTAATGTTGCCAGCTATATTTTTGGGTTGCCAGCGTTGTTGTCGCATGGTTGGTATTACTGTCACAGTTCGCCAAACATTTTAATCTCAGTAAATTGCTAAATTCAATAATAACAATTGTAAGGTTTTTGAAACGTTGTATCCCAAAGAATCGCAAATTTACACTATGTGCAGGTGTGTATGGCAGTCACACTAGAAGTGCGCAGAATTTCCAGTGAAATTAGTATGGAATCACAAAGGATACATAAGACCGGAATAGGTGGTGAAAGAACGGAGTAGGGTTTTTCAACATCATCTATCCCATTCGCAGGATGAAACACAACCACAATAGAAAAACAATTTTTACAACTCTCCATATTATTACGAAATTAATCTTCTAATTTATCGCTTTGGAGAGAGGTGAGTGACTGAAAAACTGTTAGTTCGCTAAAGTTTTAGGGAACATAGTGGTATCACTCTAGCGTTCTTGATGCTGTAATCGTTTGATTGCCACAGATAAATCACAATTAACTCTTTTTTCTGAGTTCCTGTTAAATTCGACGTAACCTTCAAGATCATTTCGTAAAACAAACAAATAAGTGTATTCACCAGTTAGCGCGATTACAAACGGGGGGTTTTTAAATCTATCCCCTAGGGACAAAAGGATTACTTAATCCGAATCGAACCCCTCGAAAATTTAATTTGTTATTGTTGGTACGTAGGGGACGCGCGCGTGGCGTGTTTGTTCAAGCTATGATATCTTGCATCTGGTTTTATCGTACTAATTATACTCATTGATAAAAAATAAACACTTTCATTCATCTGGTCTATACGTTTGTTTTACATCGAGTAAACATTCGAGTGATCGTTCAAAGACTGTTTATTATATTTTTCTTTCTCTGTTGAGACAACCATTTGTTTTTAAACTTGACTTTTTATAGCAATTCTTATTTTAAAATTATTCGTGACAATAAAAAACTAGTTGCATTTGTTTTTATTGTCACATAATTTAAAATTATCCGTTTCAGACTGAAATTTAATTTTCTTTTTTCATTTATGGTATTCAGAGATAATACAGTAAGAAAAACACTGAAAGAAATTAAAGAGCAAAAATAAACACGTATTTCCATTCTTTCCTTAACTAGATTTGCTCGTTCAGGATAAATTTGATTTGGTACGATGCTACTTCCCGGGAACTCCTTGGACCGAAATATTGCTCGCCTTGTATTCATAATGAATTTGAAGGAAAGCCTCTAAGTCTCCAATACGGCCTATTCCCTCACGTTCCTTAATTTAATCACTGCTTATAATTGAAATTTCCTCCTCGAAACTGTTTCCTTGGATACTATTTAATGAACATTGAGTATATTCATGAAAGACACTAATTGTACTGTCTATAACTTATATTGAAAAGTGTAGTTTTCAACCGTCGTACAAAGCTATCGATTGCTACTACTATTTATGATACATAACTATTTATTTATTTAGTTATGTTATCTATTTCGTGGTCTCTCGGCATGTGAATGTGCCATGCGATATGGGGGCCCGGGTTCGATTCCCAGGTCGGGAGGTGTTTTAAGGTTTTTCCATTAGGAAATTCTCAGTAGCATCACGGAGTCCAGAAATGTGCCCCAAAAACGGCAATAGTCTCGTCTCTTATTACGTGGGACTAATACATACGTGGCGAAATGTGGGTGCAGAAATGCACCTCTACCTACCCCTTCGAGGAATACAGGCGTGAGGTTATTTATGTATGAATATATTCAGTAGTTAATCTCAGACTAAAGAGAAAAATAAAGAATTAAAAATCACATTAAGCCAAGACAATTCTAACCGACTCTCACCGATTACTATCCATAATCGGGTAGCCTATTCACAATTAAGTTACATTTAAGTAATTTTGTGAAACTTATTTCAATAATACATTATTTTCTCATAGCAAAGTAACTGTACACTATATTATGATAATAATTGTAGTGCGGTAGAAATACCTAAGACAAAGCAGATATACTGACATTTAAAAAAGTCAACATAGTAATATTTTCATTCTACAACATAATAATTTATGAGCGCTATTTGCACTGTACAATCTTCGCAGACACAATGATTTATAGAAATTAACAGCTTTATGTGTTGACAGCTAAATTGCATGCCAATTGTTTTATGCCGTGGGCTCTGACGTCGTCGCAATCGCGTTCTTAGCATTCCTAGTATGATTATTTTAACAACCGCCAATCGATATTTGACCTTCTGTATCGTAGATTTGTAATTGTTTTGTTCGTATTCTTAGAACTGGACAAATATATTTCGACATCGTCCTTACCATTAGATACTGTGTCGTGAGTTTGTCGTGCCCGTTTAAAAAACATACATACATAACCTCACGCCTTTGTTACCAGAAGGGTGCATTTTGGTGCATTTTTGCACCCACATTTCGCCAGGCTTTTTCGGGCATATTTCCAGACTCCGTGCTAGTACTGAGAGTAAAAAAGTATACTGCATAAGTATAACTGCTACATTAAGTATTTGGGCGTTATTTGTATGAAAAGGAACAGTAATTTTAGGGTTTTCTATTAAATGCATGACCTAAAGGATTCTGGCTACTTAGGATTCTGAACTGTCTTGGGCTTTTGAGTGTTGCATATAACATAGTATAATGCAAAGTAGGTATTATAGTCGTTAGTTTATATCATTATGGATGTATAGAACCCCAGAATAATAGCAAATAAAATATACAGGCTTAATCATCAGGAACCGTATTACGTCTAAGCGTTGCTGTGTGAATTATTGAAGTTTATAAAACCCTGATAAGATATCCACCAATCCTAGTTTTAAAATCCTAAAAGAAATCGCCATTCACGTTAAATCAATTAGCAACTAAATCCTCTTTAAAATTCCCGGTAAAAGATTTCTTTTTCGTTCCGCGTACTCAAGGAGAGCGTTTTCGCTTCTTTCTTTCAACTCGTGTAATCAATGTTACTACTTCCACTTTTACCCCAACTTTACCTCTCAAAGGGTACTTTTTACTCGCATTCTAAACGTTACTTTCAACAGCGTTCAATTTGATCGCAGAATCAACAGACTACTGAAAGGTGTGCGCTTAAGGTGAGCGACCCTTAGGCTACGTTCGCATTGACAATTGGCTGATCGCCTAAGGCAGGTATCGTGAACATAGCATAGCGATGTGTCGTTTGACAGATAAATGAGGATCATTTCCAGACAGGTTAGTTACATTTGATGGCACTGTAAAAAAGGAGACACACAAGAATAACTTATTTGACGACTTGACTGGACCAGATAGAACAGATGGTTATATGAACAACAAATATTAATTTTTAGAATTTATGTTTTGGAACGCAAAGAAAAAATAAATCATTTTTTTGATAGGCAATATAAATCAAGCACTAAATCTGCGTTTGATAAATGTAAGTTATAAACGAGATTATTATATTAAGTAAATTCTACTGATTAAAGTAATAAAAAACATATTTTAAATCCTAAAATTTGTGTGTACATATACAAAGCAACGAACTTTCAGTTTCAGGAGGTAAACCAGCATCTGAAAGAACCATTTTATTCAGAGCTTTTGTGCTCAATAACCGGTGAAGTCTCCACGGGCGCGATAACTAGCGTTTGCTTTATCGTTCCATTTATCTGATTACCGGTAATATTTCAGTGTGATTTTCTCTTTTACGTTCAGTTCTGTGACTAATTAATTAACACCGGATTGACGCAATAAGACTGATTGCATGAATATTGTGTTCAGGGGATTTTTACATACATTTGAGGCTTGCGGGCGGTAGGGTTGATATTTAAAGTAAATTTAGTCTTTATTGCGAACTTTAATAGGTAGGTACCTACTAGTTTTCCGACCGGAATTTTATTTGGTTAAATAACAGCCTATTATTTATTGCGATAGTGTATTTACAAGAGTAAGAATTTTTGAATTCCGTTCATAAGTTCTGCGATTAACCAATGCCTTTAAAATGAGTTGAAAAGTCCAGGACGGGCCAAACAGAGTGAGTCACGGATCACGAGTGTCTCTTACGAGTCAAAACAGTAATGCCGGCCGTACGTGACCGGACACATACAGACTCATCCTGGAATGAGACACGGTTTTGCAGTTTAGTATCACCTGCTTTACATTTTATATCCCAGTCGTACGTATAACGTAATGTATAATCTAAAGTTACTCAAATCGTGGCCAATTTCAGTTGGGCTTTGTCTTTATTTATTTTAATTCTTATAATGTCACACCTTTGAGTGGTTTATAGTTCACTTACGATACACTAGTATGTGCTCGTGATTCGACATTGATTCTGATGAAATAACAGCCGATTTGGGAGCGAGTGGAATTACGGCTAAAAGCTTTTGTCAATAGCGTCGCGCCGTGTCCACTCAGTGGTCGCGGTCGATGCCATAACTGAGAGTAATTCACCAAATGTAATTGGAAAAATTGTGTGAAACGCGCAGTCTTTTGTGATGTAATTTCATGGTACTTTTTATGGTGATATATACACTTATAGTATCAGTAATGCTGCATGTCATGTTATCATCATCTGCCCATATACGTCCCACTGCTGGACACGGGCCTCCTCTACCTTTGAGAGGGTTTAGTCCTTAGTCCACCACGCTGGCCTAGTGCGGGTTGTCGGACTACACACCTAAGAACTTTTAGGTGTGCAGGTTTCAACAAGATGTTTTCCTTCACCGTTAAAGTAAGTGATAATTTATTGTGAATACACACTTAACTTCGAAAAGTCAGAGATTCTCGACCGCGCGCCTAAACCTCAAGGCCATCACCACTTACAGTGTCATGTTATACTCGTAGTACTATTTTATTTATATGAAGAAATCTAGAAAATATTCGTTCTCGATACTTCGAAGGTACAACGGAGCTCGAGCCCGACATTAACTGTCATATAAACTTATCGTTGGCCGACACGGGCATAGAGAATTATTAAACTCAACTTTTACTGCGCTATGACCGAGGAATTCGCGGAATGCTATCTTGCAACGACATTGGCAAAAATAATCTGTCTTAGTTATTAAAACACGAAACATCGCAATTAAACTTCAAACTAGCTTGGTTAGTCGGTTTTTCTAAGTTTTAATTTTTTCTATTGCTCTAATAATATTTAAATTTTGTTCCTTTTCATGTAGCTTTCGAATTTCACCTAAAAGTTGGACTTGACTGCAAACAGACTTTTACCAACAGGTCACTTTAGACATTTTGGGGACCTAAGCTTTCTTACCTTGAAGCGTCCTCCTAGTGGACAGCATAAGTTCTGCTGTCCGCCTGGTGGATACTGCAGCGCTCTCCTCCGCCATCCTCCGCAACGCGACTCGCAGACGAGCCTCGCGACCTCGCCCGCAGCAGTGACCGCCGCATATTGGGCCTGAAACAAAAACATCATTATTTAGTACATCTCATTTATATAAAGTTATACACATTTTGTTACTCGCAATTGCTAAGTATAGGCGACGAATTTTTTGCTCTGTCTTTATTTTAGCTCTCTTATTTTAAAATGAATGATATAAGGAAGGATTGCTGGGAGGAATGATATAAAAAAGAAGGCTTGTTTTCTTCCAAAGCCTTGTCTAAATACCAAAGTTAATAAAATTTGGTTAATTTACTTTCGCACTTACTATTTTAGTATGAATTAAACTATCACGAAGTTGATTTGATATTATTTGCATTGATATTATCTCCTTCTAAAAGCGCAATGTAAACACAAAATTATTTAACACGTCTGGACCATAGGATGTTAGGTGTACCCATCATCATGAAAATGTACGACAGACATTGTCTCGCATCTTCGCCGTGGGCACAATTACACAAATATCCAGAAAAAAAACAACTAAATGATAGTGCTACCTACTCCAAATCTAATCTCTTCTTTGTCACTACAATAAGCAAATGTATCTCGACAAGCGGGTATAAAACAGTAGTTTGCGCCGACCCCTATCCCTTTGATGTAGTATTGTGGCGCGAGTCATTAAGGGTAGTACTCTGGGGGTCAACACTTACCCTCATCATGAACATTGTCACCTGTCAGCGTGACCCCAATCCCTTTTAATTTACGCCGTGACAAAGATTAAATAAACCAGAATTAAAAGTTGTGTCAAATAGTTTTGTTATCATGTGTTTATTGGATTAAAACTATTCGTGTAATGTTGGATCCAATATTTGGTATGACAGTTTTATATATCAGTTGACATTAATGGTCAGTTACGCGAACAATACAGACGAGTTGTACGCTTTACATTGCGGGTTTTGTTACAAAATTATAGTGTTAATATTGCAACAATAGAGCAATTGAATAATTTTGTCGTTAAAATTAACGCAGCATATACGAGTACAGTGTCGGGTATAAAATTTCCTATGTAGGTAAAGTTGGATTAAGTGAAATTTATCACTGTTTATTGGAATTACCAATGTATTTATTTTCGCGGTTGTTATTAATCTAATTGAAGTTACAAAAATTTTAAAAAATATGCTAAAAATACAACATTTATTTATTCTGAATAATGCATTCTCAAAAGCAAGAATATTAATTGCTGATGCGGAAGATTAACCAAAAATATTTTTTTACTTATATTCAAACACTCACTCACAATCACACACACACACACACACTCTCCGTACCTTTACTTTCAATTTTTAGATTAAGTTCATTCATCTAGGTTATAATAACATTTTAATTGTAAATACAACCATATCTATTGCTCTTGGGGGATTGGCCCTGCAGACTGAAATACAGGTTCGTCCTAGTTTAGCTGCAGTTGTCACCTACCTGACGCATGTTATTACAATTGTAACCTTAGTAAGTGAATAAATAAATTTATTAATATTATTTATTATTAAACAAAATAATATTTCGTTGAAAAAATATTTTACCAATACAGCATTTTCCTAGAATTGTCATTATTCACATTATGCTGACAACAATGTTCAGCAAGTTAAATAAGCCTACAAACCCAATATAATTGCTGTTAAAGAAATAGACAAAGCAATATTATTCAGTGTTAAGCTGGAAACTAAACCGTGCCAATGTGAATCATTAATTGCATCAAAAACAGCACACGTGTTTTTAAAGGCACAAATTTATATTTTGTAATATGCAATGAGTACCTCGTTGCCATGTATGATTAGGAGGTCCTGGATTTGATACCCAGTTCTAGGAAACTGTAATTTTGTTTTGTACATATTCATTTAATTATTTTCAACACGGATGCCCGAAAAACTTCAAGAGGCTGTCCCTAATTACCTTTTATTTTAATCACAACTCAATAAATGTGTATAAAGTATACACTTTAGCTTACTTCTTCGGAGATGCAGGCACGAAAAAAAATATTTCCGGTTTACAAAAACGTATAAATACAACGTCTTTGACTGCAAACAGCCATCGTATCAAAACACTGCTACTGCTAGATGCCAATCCACGAGATATTAAACTGGCTATTCAAAACAAAAAACTAAATATACAAAATGCGTATAGAGAAGCGGAACTGGGAACGTCAACAGTCGCATGCTTAACCATAACAGTTGTGTGTAACTTTGGCCGTATTCCAACAACGCGGCACGCAAACTCACGCAAAGCGTAATATCGTCGCCTCACTGAATTTGTTGATAAACGGGTTGTATTTCAAATTTAAAAAAGCGCCTGTAATGACGCGACGATCAATCAACTGTGAATTGGGTGCGATGACGGATGACGTCACACGATACGTGTAAATGTACGCGTTTGTTCGGTGAATAATAATAATAATAATAATAAATACACCCAACAGTCACATACACCCAACAGTCACATAAAACTATATGAAAAATGAAGGCTTTGAAAATCTGAAAGGCCTCAGTAGATAGATGTTTAAAATTTAGTAAAATTAAGAGACAATAAAATTAAATAAATATTATTGAGACACGTTATTAATTAAGGAAGCATAATGTTAAAGCACAATGTTTAAAAAATGAAACTTTTATAAAAATATATTTAATATCATACAAAGTAACTAAGAAACTCCTCATTTAGCGCTTTAAAAAAAACTCCGTCTCTAAGTATGCAACTGTATTAATTTTAAAGCTATTGAAATAAAGAACACCCATAGATTATTAAAAAAAAACATTGTGAAGACTAAACAACAAGCTATATTTTATGATTTTTAAACTAAGAACACAAGTCACTGCACTGCCTTAAAAAGGCACATCACGTACACGATGTTAAAAGCTTTAAAAACATTAAATACCAAACCATAATAAATTCACCTTCAGCCAATTAATATTATTAACATTGATAACTGGCAACTTTCCGTTCTTTTTTTCAGAGATAGAGCCGCGCTAGTAAAGTTGAATGCTCTATCGATTCCGTTGCCTATCAGAAAAAGGATGACGTAATACGGCTGCGGAACTACAAGAGGTTTCTAGTTTATTACTTCCATTGTGGGTTAATATTAATCATTTTTCTGCGAGTTTTGTAATGAAAGTTCAGATTTAAGGGTATTGAGACTGCTTTATTCGATGTATTTATACTGAGAATGATATTTTCGTGTTTCTTAATTTTGGTACAAAAATTTACACACATACATTAACTCACGCCTGTTTTCCCCGAAGGGGTAGGCAGAGGTGCATTTCTGCACCCACATTTCGCCAGGTACGTATCAGTCCCACGTAATAGGAGCAAGCCTATTGCCGTTTTCGGGCACAATTCCAGATTCCATGCTGCAACTGAGAATTTCCTAATGAAAAAACCCAATGACACTTTGCCGAGAATCGAACCCAGGACCTCTAGATCGCTCGGCACATACTTGTACCGCGAGACCACGAGACAGTCAAAAATTTAGAGTACAAAAAATTGTGCTGTGCGGCCTTTACCAGCTGGGCGCTAATTTCTCACTATTTAAAGCTAAATTTAAATCGCAGCGAAACCAAATAAACAAATCTATCATTTATATTTTCATGATCATCATCATCAGGCCATACACGTCCCACTGCTGAGCACGGGCCTCCTTTACAACTGAGAGGGTTTATCACGTACTTTAACGGTGAAGGAAAACATCGTGATGAAACCTGCACACCTAAGAGTTCTTAGGAATTTCTTAGGTGTGTAGTCCGCCAACCCGCACTAGGCCAGCGTGGTGGACTAAGGCCTAAACCCTCTCAGTTGTATTTATATTTTATTTAACTAATACTTTCCTTCTTCCATTTAGCTACTTTCTTCATTAAAAAAAAATCAAAAGTTTCAAATCAAATGATATGGAAGCATTAAAGAGGTAATCCATAGATAAACCCAGCCCGCTCATTAGAACACGCCTCGCCTTGACTGAGCTCTGGCTCGGCTTATGTCAATTGCTGTCGCTGCTCTAATATTAGACCACTTATTAAAATACTTTTCAAACGTCCGATACGCGTTGTAGTCCAATTAATAGATTTTTTTTACGAAATGTTCGATTATTTTTGCTTATCTATTTAGTTATTGTTTAGCTATAAGAGGTTTATTTAAGCCAGGTAGGGTGACGATATCCGCAAGGTGGCTAGCAGCGGTTAGATAAGGAGGGCCGAATATCGAGCCCAGTGGCATGCCATAGAAGGAGTGTTCAGCAGTGAACGTGAAAAGGATTGTTGTTGATGATGATGATGATTTAGTCAGTCCCTAGACGTTCCACTGCTAGGTACGAGCCTCTTTTATTAATGTGCTTAATGCAGCTTTGTACAGAAGTTATTTTTTTTATTTTTATTTATTCTTTATTGTACACCATATAATAAGAAAACAACATATGTATAAGCAACTCTAAATAAGGTAGTGTTACAAATGGCGGCCTTATCGCTGTCGGCGATTTCTTCCAGGCAACCGTTAGATGGACTGGAGAGATTGGAAGCATAGAGTGGGTGGTCACAACTTACGTAAATACTTGAAATAATAAAAATAAAATAATAATAATAATATGATGTACGCAAAATGTTTAAAAATATACAAAATAAAAATAATAAATACAAATATATGAATTAGTAAGTACTACATACTAATTCAGTAAATATAAACATACATACTATGAGATATACATATAATATAATATGATATGTGTATATAATATATTAATCAATAAGTAGGAAATAAGTAAATAAATATATGAACGGAAGAAAGAAGAATAATATACTTTATATAGTGAGTGATAAAAAATGTTCCTTGATGAGTTTTTTGAAAATAAAAAGTGATTTGGCTTCTCTTATCGTGACTGGCAAGTCATTCCATAGGCGTGCAGCATGAATGGTAAAAGACCTGCTCAGGAATGAAGTGCCGTGCTTGGGGATTTCTAGTACCAAGTTCTCTGATGACCTAAGATATCTTTCATGTGTGTTACAAAGAAAATTAAAGCGTTTTTTGAGGTAATGGGGAGCAGTGGGATGGAACAAGATACAATAAAGGAGAGATAGGATGCGAGTATTACGGCGAGAACGTATAGAGAGCCACTTGAGTTTAGCACGAAATTCGGAAATGTGGTCATATTTACGAAGTCCAAATATAAACCTTATACAAAGATTCTGAAGTCGCTCAAGCTTTTCAAATTGGGCTTCGGTGAGATCAAGGTAGCTAGCATCGGCATAGTCAAGGAGAGGAAACAAAAGAGATTGGACCAGCGCTATTTATAAGTTATTATGGGTTCTAAATGTATGGATTTTCGTATACCTATACCCACTTGGAAGACCAAGGAGGAATACGGGTCTGTACCCATACAAACAGAAAAAAAGGGCGAGGACTTGAGACAGGCATTACAGGCGAACCTATTTGATGCATTATAGTACGAGAAAAGAATAAATGTAGTATGAAGTTTGTAGCCTACTTCTTTCACCATAAAATTTCGACAAATTCAGTTTCATAACGCATTGGTTGACAAAATCTAAGACACCTATATACGAAACAATTCTCGCGCTCATCACTAAAAACTCCGCGTAACAAATGTGGGATTGTGGCGAAACTTCTAATAGCGTTTATTAACCGTGGCGTATACATTTCAGTTGGCACATTGTGTGAGATCGTCGGCCGGACGCAGGTTCAAGGCTGCGCGCGCCGCCTGCAACTGCCACAGACCGAGTGCCGTCTGTCCGCACTACAACATAATCAACCAAGATAAACATGAATAGTAATTAAAGGCGAACTAATTAGAGGCAAAGTTTAAACAAGTTATAACTTTGTATTAAGTAACTACAATTATTTTGATCTTGTGGTTTAAACAGGGTATTTTCTGCCAAAATAATACCTTTTATTTGTCATTGTGACAATATCATACGTCAAATTGTCATGACTACAATTTTTTTATTCTTTAATTAAGATTATCCATCAAGTGAACAAATGTTTGTAAAACACACAAATAGTTTCACAATTCAAGATTAAATCTGCGTTACCTATATTATGCTTCTTGAACACTTCGCTACTGAGATTTTCAATACAATATTTTGATCTTCATGGGTCGTTAGGGGCTTTGCTACATTGGCGTAGTAAAAATCCATGGTCTTTTAGAATTTCTAAGAATAATATGTATATCATTCATTAGCATAATTATTTTATTATTCCACATTACAATTACTGTATAACACCATAATTACTGCAACGAAAACTTTATTATTAAATAACAAGGCTATATCAGTTTTATTACGAATTCTGTCAAGCAGAACGTCTGGTTGAAAATTACTGCTTACATAAATTGTACAACATTATTAAGTTTACAAAGAGAGCGGGATACGTAATAACACGCTTTGTAATGCCGTAAGTATTGATAATACACTTAATGAGCACTAGTAGCGGGCATTTATTACAACATCAAATTTAGAAGCAGTCAAATTGCTCGCCGGATTATTATGTACGCGTATTCTTAAATTGATGGGGCTATTTTAGGCGTATAGATATTGGGTGGTATTATGTTTTCAATTTGGTTTAATATAATTAATAATGAAATATAAATAGTTTATAGAATCCATTTAATTTAAACTACGTCTTTCAGATCATAATAGATCAATTAATTATAATCAGTTTAATGTACGGATAAGGGAACTCATTTGATATTAAAAAATAATTTTCAAAAGGAATAATGGAGACATTACAATATAATAATAATAGATTCCTATCCCATTTCGTTCAGTGACTGAGACTACAAGAAAGCCTTTCTATTCAAGAAATGTGCAACAATTCTTTAAGTTCCATTCTTTTGACATTGGGTATCAAATATTCTATTCAATATAGCGAATGTGACTCTTCTTTTCTATGACATACTCACTCATTTAATGTACTGATGCTTCGAGGTTTAGGCGCGCGGTCGAGTATCTCGGCGGTCGCGGGTTCAAACCCCAGGCAGACACCTCTGATTTTTCGAAGCTATGTGTGTATTCACAATGAATTATCACTTACTTTAACGGTGAAGGAAAACATCGTGATAAAACCTGCACACCTAAAAAGTTCTTAGGAATTTCTTAGGTGTGTAGTCCGCCAACCCGCACTAGGCCAGCTTGGTGGGCTAAGGTCTAAACCCTCTCAATTGTAGAGGAGGCCCGTGCCCAGCAGTGGGACGTATATGGGCTGATGATGTTGACTCGCTCACTTACATAACTAAAGCAGTAGACACAAGCCCGCCGAATTGTTCTATTCGCAGTCTCTTATATACGAGTATGTATATCGCGGTTGGCCGCAGCGGGTACAAGGCCGCGCTCACAGACTGTGCGGTGCCGCCACTACAAATGCCCTTGATGTAATTACGTTGATTACTCCATCCGATATGGGACATCGTGTTAATCATTGAGCATAATATCGATGATTTCTTCGTTGAAGACGCTATTTCATGCAAACTACTTAAGAGATATAAGCGAGGAATAGAAATATCAAAGTCCTTTAGCTCGTAGGAACCTAATGTTCGAGATATTCTAGCAATGAAAAAATTGTGCACCACCAATCGATACGTTAGCCTGTTCTTATGAACATCTTGTTATCAAGATGCATATAAACTGATACAATCAAACATAGAAGCGTATGTCACGATCATCATCAGCCCATATTTGTCCCGCTGCTGGGCACGGGCCTTATCTACAAGTGAGCGGGCTTAGGTCCTTAGTCCACCACGCTGGCCTAGTGCGGATTGGCGAATTACACACATAAGAAATTCCTTAGAACTATTGGGTGCGCAGGTTTCATCACGATGAGTATTAGGTATGCCACGATGAGTTTTATAATTGTTAGATTTTTAGTTATAGTGTTTAAATAGAATTGTATATTCAATAAAGAGAAAAGATTCTCCTTTCTGTTGTTGTAATTAGAGTACTTTAAAAAAAAGGAACTTTTCTTTATTTATACAAATATCGATTGTTTCGAAATCTGTATCGAAAGAATTTAGAGTGAACAACACCGAAAAGTATTTAAAAACGTCAATAAATTTTACATTAAACTGTGTTTTACGAAACGCAATCGCTGTGTTTTAAATAGCTCGTTCACCGCGACGTCGATATTCTCAAAACACAATGGCTCATAAGGCGGCTTTTAAAATTCTTCAAATTTCATTTTCATTACCGTTCGATCTTTGGCCGTTTGCCAGAATCACCTGAACACTTTTACCCGGTTAAGTAATGAATTATATTTTGGCAAAGAGCCAAATTTGTTGTATAAGCATGGTGAAGTTACTTGAATGCGGGTAGAACGATTGTAAGCGGTACATATGCTCCGGACAGATGATCGGTCATAATAGATACAAATTACTGGCCAGTGTCCGGTACCGATGTGATCCATCATTTAGTTTATTTGGGTCGTGTTTAGAGCTCCATTCGATAGATAGTTGCTAACCAGAAAATGTTGGAGTCAAGTTCAGTTTTAGGTACAGGGTTAGTTCAAATTTATTATGAAGGTACTGGCATAGCAACGGTATTGCAGTGAACTCTTTACTGCCTACTTAACTGTCTTTTCGTTTTTATACGAGAGCAATTTCCACAGATGAGCTTTGTTTTCATAGACTTAAGACAGCTCCGTGGCTCATTTGGCTAGACGCAATTTTTGAAAAGGGAGGCCGCGGGCTCGATCCCAGCACCGACACAAATATTTGTGTGATCCACAAATATTTATTTCGGGTCTGGTTGTTTGTGAGACTGAAAAAGTCTCTCGTAGTTTCTGATACCCACGAGACTTCTTGTATCAAAGCGCGGGATCAGAAGTATGTATGTGACTGTTGGGTGTATTTATTTATTACTTGTTGTCATGCTTGTTACTGAAATTCTTCATCTTTCTCACACCTAATTCTAAAACAAATACGTGTTAAAAATTGTATGGGTGTATTTACTTCGCCTCTGATTATAAACCTAAATACCATATAATAATTTCGTACACAATAGCCTCGAACATTTGTCGCTTTAGAATTTTCGTTTGCCCTATAAAAATTTTCGTGATAACTGATAAAACTTTATATAACTGTAACCTAAGCAACTAAACTTGCTCCACTATTTACGAGATCACGTAATCTCGGAGTAAAAACTAAAATTCAAAGTACGAGCAATAATCCCGCATAATCATTGTACATTCGTCCCATAAATCTAATACTACGTTTACGACAAGTAGAACGCCAATAAAACTGTCCATAAACAAGCCGCTGATTCGACAGTAGACAATCGATCAATCACATATACAAGCTTCTATTAAAGATAATATCTTTACGAGTTCAACGTTTTAAATTCAACTCAATGTATGTAATTTTATATTTGGATATATATTATATGTTTATGCTGTTGTTTGTCGGTAGACATGCAATTTGTGATACAGTTATAGATGATTTCAAAGTGGTAGTGCCCTAGTAAGATGGAACTGCTTTGAAAGGGACGGTTCGACCAAAGTGTTCTTTTTTTATGGTGCGATTGCCAAAACTGAACAACGGTTGCGTTCTGGATACTGTCGATATTTGTATTTCTAGTAATGATCTGCACAACTTGATTTTGAAGACTGGTTAATTAACGAACCAACCTTTCCTTTGGACCGCACTGAACCTACTTATTAGGTTCTGCTAGGATAATATCGATTAAAAAAAATCCCATATTATATTATAGTGGATCAAAACACTTTGTATGAAACAGCGAGAACTTTTCCGCCGGCTTCAATAAACACCCATTTTGCACACAAAAGGGAACACGAACTTTCGAACAATCTAGTTGGATAGCCGTCTTCTGTTTTAACTGCAGACGTTTTGTTGACTTATGTAATTTGCCCTGAGGCTTTAATTACACGCCTGGAAGCGTGCTTAAACATACATTCTATAAGACTTTATGGGGGGAATTAGCTTATGTGGGTGTGATGGTGTGCGCCGTCTTAAACCGTAGCGTGGGCTTAAAGTGTATGCCGCAGAGCAAACGTAAGTACAGAAAGTACGTTTGTGACAGTTACATATTGACGTTTTGAGGTTATGTTTCAATTTGAATTTAGAATATTTTTACATTTCACCAATTAAAAAACTGTTTTAATACCTCTCGTTCAATTTACTGCCTCGTGGTCTCGCGGTACAACTATGTGCCGTGCGATCTAGAGGTCCTGGGTTCGATTCGCGGGTTGGGCAGTGTTTTTGGGGTTTTTAGGAAATTCTTAGTAGCATCACGGAGTCTGGAAATGTGCCCGTAAACCGGCAATAGGCTCGCCCCCTATTACGTGGAACTGATAAATTCTTGGCGAAATGTGGGTTAAGAAATGCACCTCTGCCTACCCCTTCGGGGAATACAGGCGTGAGTTTATGTATGTATGTAAATTTACTTTAGTATCACTTTAGGCTGGGTGTCTAATGTAAACAGTTTTTGTTTAATATATGTACATACGCTGATCACTGACCTTAGTTTATAATTTATTTATAGTAGCTACGAACGGAGTAGGGATAATTCCATAGTAACCTAAACCAAGGTCTTGACACTTTCAGTTGTTGAAGAGGCCCGTGCCCAGCGGTGGGACGTATATGGTGTGATGATGAAGTACCACAGTACCTAAAATCAATAATGTGTGAAACAAAAGACGGAAGATATTACAAACTCGTATCAAAATTCACTATACTTTATTTTCTTAAATATTTCATAACAGTTCGTTATGTTAGCAAACAATTTAAAGTGTAAAGCTAAGTAATGTGCTACACTGTTAAATGTACTATACAATTTAGCCTGCCTATAATGATCCTTCTGCGCCTCCCGCATTATGTTACGATGGATGCTCATGAATATTCCGCCGGATTATATCGAATCCGCAATTAAAACAAAGCACCGGCGACATTCGACATTAAATCACGTATTATTATTGTTTAGCTATTACCTGACCCGAAACCGAAGGTGTTCCTCCCAAACGGCATTAAATTGCCTAAAAACTGGTCTAGATTATGGCTCTTGTGTAGCTGTTTTGCATTTTTTTTGGATAACGGAACTGAGGCGACCCACGCTCGTTTGCTTTTAAATTGATTAATTGCTTACGGTGGTTTTCAATCAAGATATAGACTAGTAGCAGCATGTTTTTAATATGTGATTTTATTGATAAACTGTCTCGACGGTCTTGCGGTATAAGTGAGTAAGGACAAGTGTTATTTGTTTTTTAATAGAAAATTCTCAGTAGCAGATAAAAGTTCTTAAGTATTTATTAGGTGTGTAGTCCGCCAACCCACACTAGGCCACCATGGTGGACTAATACCTAAATCCTCTTAGTTGTAGAGGAGACTGGAGCTCAGCAGTCGGACGTATATGGGCTGATGATGATTTTGATATTCGAAGTGTAGAAATTTCGCTAACTATGGCATAAAGCCCGCTTTTTATTGCAGAGGCTTAAAACTTCACAGCTGGCGAAACGTGAGAGTAAAAAAATGGCTATTCTTTCATGAATTCCAGCGTGAGTGTATTTAAGTAGTAGTAAGTAGAAGTTTTTAATACCAGCGCGTTCTCTTGAAAACTACTCGAAAACGGCAACAGGCTCGCCCTCTATTATATAGGATTTAAAAAAAAACCGGCAAACAAATATGTAGAATAAACTGCCCATACATGCTTGTATGTGTATGCAAACTTCAATATTAAAGTCTATGAGTATACAATTTAGTTTGTATCAAACGAGCAGGTGTATACTTTCAACATGAGCGGTCATAAAATATAGCGAGGAGGTTTGTTCCACATATGCCCGTAATTGGAGCAGAGTTTCGGATAAAACTATCAAATCTCACGCGGCACCACACAAGTTCGCTTTAATTAAAAGATCTAGGGTCGTAAAAATCCAAATGGTATTTTAATAGCTCGGGTGTAGGAGGGCACCCATACTAATGTTATTCCTATCATAATTTACGCTTTTAATAAAGTTTACTGCTCACGACTACGCCTGGTGGACACATAAACATTGGATGCTTTTCGATTAGATCTTAGTCTATATATGTATGGTGTAAATAAGCTGAATTCAGATGGAAATTTTCGTCTTGTAAAGTACACCTAACCGCCGTATATTGTGCCACCACATTAAAATACAAGTCTTGTATCGGGGATATCTAATACTACGAAAGACTTCGGATTCACTAACACCCAGACCCGACAGTTCAAATAATTGACTGGTATTTTTTGAATGTTTTGCGTGTATAATTAATTGTAGGATGCTATCTTTAATTCCCGAATTAATTTATAATATCATTAGCTCAGCACTGTTAAAATTCAATTAAATACTAAGCAATAATTTCCGAAAGGACATAGTAGGTCCTTTTAGTACTTTGAGACTGTACAACTCAGGGATAACCAGTAACCAACTTTAGTTGTAGGTAAGTAAAATCATGTTACGACTATGAAAACAAAGGTTAATATTGTGTTTAAAATAAACAAAAAACGGTTCCCACAACGTGAATATTTAATATACGAAAGAATTAATTTTAATGAGAGCTCGTTGTTTAAACATGGAAATGCTTTTGAGATACATGGCAAGGTTTTTACGTGTGCAGATTTGACGCCATTTTGAAATTAAAATTATACTTACATCACGAGATCAGTAAAGGTTTTCTACAAACAAAATCTGAAGATTGGAACGCGAAGAATCAACGATCAAAAATAATTGAAAGTCACAGAGACCATATGACGCTGGAAACTGATGGACGGACGGATTGTGAAAAGCCAAACTAAGCAGAATATTTATTCAACGTTAAAAACATAATTAGAATAGTGAGTCGTAGAGAAGTACGCTTAATCTTTTGTGATTGAATTTTTAACCTGCTCTTATTCGATATATTAATCTTTGTAGCAATATTTTGGGCTATTTTTTTTATTGGAAAAAAGCACCACTAGAATTACTTGGCCGTTCTTCTTTAGTGATTGCCTTCCAATCTGGGTGCTAAAACAAATTTTGAAATTACTGAATCTAAGTGGTGTATTTGACATTTTATGGATTCAGTAAATATTATTTAATTTCATTTAAATACGTTTATTTTCGGAATGACTATAATAGACCAACAAAAACAACGCCAACACACAGCAGTCGTTTGTCTGGGGACAATTGTACCTACTCTCCCCTTCTTCTAGCTTCCTTTTGATATGTTCAAATTCAAAGGCTTGTCGCCCATCATACTCACTGATACTCCATCAGATTAGCTAGTGATAAGCTAGTTTGCATGACCATTCTATATAGAAAAACTAGCTATTGTTGCAAAGAACAATAGTTATTGCAATTTCCCGGACTGCATACTCCACAAACGGCAACAATAGAATTAATTAGCCCATGCAACAGAATATGTATACTGTAAGGATTTCCTCGAGTATTCCGAAGTTCGCAATTCTGAATATTAAGCTGTATAAGTGGACAAAGACGAAGCTGCAAGGAGACAGCTAAGTACTGATAGCAACTTCAAGCTTAGAATATCTCTTATATGGGATGGGAAGTTCAGTGGTTAGATAACTGCTTTTAGTGTGATACTAGTATTCTGTATGGCGGTTTTCATACCTATGTTCTTCAGTTAAAATGACAGGACGTTCCCCAAAAGAGACGAAACAGAGCGTAATTTAAGTAGACAGACGTAATTTATAAATATGCCTCAAATACGTACCGTAAAAACCGTAAAATACCGTAATGAAAATATGGCTCAATATGAAATTAAAAAGAAGATTTTTTTCCCAGCAGTGATATGATGTAAATTTTCTGATTCAATTCCACTGTGTGTATTTGGATATATTTTCGCTGTTGAAAATACACATAATTGAATACAAAAGTAAAAGAAATCTTTTTATCTCTCTTTCTCCCGGTTAGCGCTAATATCCGCTTAATTTCCCCTTTTAATTGGCTTCTGCTCCGTTCCACGTCGCGTCGGCCGGTTGTCGTGTTTTTTTAACCCGATGGAAAACTTACATTTTGACGTTCATTATTTGTGCAAAAAATTGCATTTAAATTGGATAAAATTGAGCTTATAAAGTTTGAAATCACTCCGATTCGACGGCGAAGTGAAATGGTTTGCTTTAAGGATTTTTAAAAGAATGTGTATGCTTTGCTTTTACTGAGATTTTTCAGTTCGAATCGGAATGAGTTTGAGCTGTAACAAAAACGGGTTCAGCTCTTTTTTGTTGAACTTAATGTTTTCAATAAACTTTTTTTTTCCTGGATTAAATAATTTGAAATACAGTATTTTGTAGTTGTTAATTGGCACAAAACCAACATTTTATATAGTTTTGAGTTAACTTATGAGCGTAGATATTATTATTTTTTAATCTCTTGGCACCTTTGCAAAGACTGCGGCCTAACTCCGGGTGGGCACAATTTTGAATTGCGAGCTCATCCCACGGGAACACTACATTTTTCCGTGATAAAAAGTAGCCTATAGTACTTCCTAAGTCCTAGTCCTTTCTAATCTACGTCCACACCAAAAATAATTCACGTCGGTCGAGTTGTTTTTAAGTTAAATCGTAACAAACTTACAAGCAGAAAGACAAATCTTTACTCCTTAGATATTAGTGTGGACTATGATGTAGATATAAATGCATAACATTAATCTCCAAATATGTATGTAAAGAATAATTTTTACATGAGCATCAAGTCAAGCAGTGATGGCCTCGAGGTTTAGGCGCGTGGTCGAGAATTTCGACGGTCGCAGGTTCAAACCCCAGGCACACACCTCTGACTTTTCGAAGTTATGTGTGTATTCACAAAGAATTATCACTTGCTTTAACGGTGAAGGAAAACATCGTGATGAAACCTGCACACCTAAAAGTTCGTAGGAATTTCTTAGGTGTGTAGTCCGCCAACCCGCACTAGGCCAGCGTGGTGGACTAAGGCCTAAACCCTCTCAGTTGTAGAGGAGGCCCGAGCCCAGCAGTGGGACGTATATGGGCTGATGATGATGAGCATCAAGTCTAAAATAACATTCGTCTTAATTTCTTTTAAACGATGGGACCTATGCTCACTAACGGTGCATATAAGGCTAAAAAAAAGATAAAAAATAAATCTTATTGATTTTATTACAGGCTGTCTGCTACCTTTACAAATAAAAGTATATTGCAAGTTAGTCATTTGTCTTTCACAGTCTAGTTGAAACTAAGTAGGCAGTCTGCCAAATTCCTTTAATCTTAGCTGAGGGCAATGAACACTATTATGCGCTTGTGTATGAAAATATAGTTTTGTTCGTAACTGAAGGCCATTTATAACGCATTCTCGCCAAGCAATGATTTAAGTCTCGTTCACACGCTAGGCACTGTCTGTTACCGATGTTACGTTTGATATATTATAGTTTTGCAATGGCGATTAAATGCCTTTTGAGCTCACATATAAATATTTGTTGCATGTTCGGAATTTCAGTCACGCTTGCGTCGTGGAAACAGTTTGTCGTCGAGTACTGTCGACTAATAAATATATTAATTCATGTTTTTGTAATTGCTTAAATTGTATAATTTTTCATTTTTGGCGATTAGAAACACGCTATATCTATGTAAATCAAAACACAAAACCCGCCAGTTTAAAACCTAACAAATTACATCATTTTGGCGTTGTAGTTTGACATTATCGGTTTTGATGCTTGAATTCTTACAAAGAAGTTGACTGACTTGGCCACATTTTTCGTTTATGCTCAACACGTTTCGTGAGGACGTCACTGCGCTGGCTGCATAAGCCACTTTACTTGTTCTTAATCGGAGTGGGATCATACTTTCTTTTAGTAGTCGTAAGTCGACGGTAGATCCATGGCGGGTCAGCTAAAACTTCAATATGAAAGGACCAGCTATAGTAATGTCACTGTTTCACGAAAAACTAGGAAGGAAGAGTTTTTCTGTAACAGCAATACTTCTGACAGCCCCGTGGCACAATTGTTTAGACACCAGCTTGCGAAATGAGAAGCCGCGGGCTCGGTCCCCACACCGAGACAAATGTTCGTACATACATACATACATAAACTCACGCCTGTATTCCCCGAAGGGGAAGGCAGAGTTGCATTTCTGCACCCACATTTCGCCAAGTATGTATTAGTCCCACGTAATAGGGGGCGAGCCTATTGCCGTTTTTCGGGCACATTTCCAGACTCCGTGCTGTTACCGAGAATTTCCTAATGGATAAACCCAATAAGACTTTACCCGACCCGGGAATCGAACCCAGGACCTCTAGATCGCACGGCACATACTTGTACCGCGAGACAGTCCTATACTACTTTAAACGCTTTGTATGAAGAACCATATTGCAGTCCTATTGAAATTATGTTCTATGTAATTTCCAAACCTGGCTGTATCAGCTTTGTAGACGTTGAATAAATATGAGTTCTAATTTCAACCTACATCCAACCAGCTAAATATTTGGAAGAAATCTAATTACAGCAGCAGACATCTTGCCCTTAAAGTCGCTTGTTATAGATAACGTTAACAGACCAAGTTCTCTATTTTACACAGAGCTGTCATAAAGTCTATTTACTTCAAAATAAAGAACAGACCCTCTAATCCTTATAATGTACGAAACTTCGTAAAGAATGATGAATGAATTTGGAATTCAATTATCATCGCAAAAAACGGTACCAAAGTGACAATTATGTGTGGCACGACCACACGCCACTCGGAATATCGCCGACGCGAGCCGAGATCACAGCCGCCACTTAAGTTTCCAAGAAGCGACCCCATTACACGAAACGTTTATATCACGTGTAATTTTTATGAGTTTTTATCTAGGGGATAAGAAGCAATTTTGGCATGAAATAGCAGTTAAAAGATATTTATTGACACCCACGAGTTTTTCCTCGTATTTTATGTTCGCGATTTGGTGTGTACATTTTGCCAATTTAGAGGGATAAAGATAAGAGTAGCGCGCGTATAAAATTACGTCGTTTCAATTTCCTTTGAAAAAAGGTATTTAAGATTTGAATCAGGATTTTTACACCAAAGAGAAAGGTTAACATTAACCGATTTTTTTTAAGAACCCTATGGAATGTTGTGAATAATTTATGATAGAACTCCTTTCTGACCATGCTATTCAACAGAATAGCCACTTGTATCCACAGCCATACTAACCCAAGCTTTCGTTAGCTTTATGACCGCAAGCCCTAAAATAAAGTCACGTTTTACCCTCATGTTTACAATTTTAACACCAAAAATAACTTGAAACTTTACGAAATACGCTTTACAATTTGTAACAGTTTTACAAAACATACCAGCAGGAATAAATGCATATTTTAACGCGCGCGGAGCTAAAATTGCAACGAGTCACAACGAGCCTAACTTGGTGTTGCCTAGTCGAGAGCTGGTTTATTCATTCCTATATATAACCTCCTTTTATCAACAAAGAGTTTGTTAAATTAAAATAAAACTACAACTTACAAATGACCAGTATATGTATTATTTTGGATCAGTGTTTGAATATTCAATTTCAAGTAGATATAAAAAAAGTTGTATCTGAGAAATTCCTATGCCTAAGTCTGTGGATTTTATTCTTAACAATATCATGAATAAAAAATGGACTTTGGATATGTTGTATCGAAAAATATTGTGTTTTTGACAAACATCTTATTACGAGATCACGATTGTGTGTCATCGATTTGTTTATTAATTTCAAATCTAATCTTACTAATTTTTGTTTGTCTACAATAAATTTAAGTTCTAGATTAAAATATTTCCTATAACACATATTTCCGAATCTGGTAACACTATTCTATCCGTCAGGCACTGCATGGATTCTGTTTGCCACGAATATGGAAACAAGGCTTTTAGAGAGAACATGTATATTAATATACTTGGAACTAATTTATGTTTCGTTACAACGGGAAAGTTAGAAGTGTTTATTAAACGCAAATCACGAAAGCAAATTACATGAAAACAGTCGTTGCGTAATTGTCAAAACTTTTTGGTACTTTTATTTAATTAAGAAAATTAAGAAAATGCTTCAGTAAAGTATCTGAGCAGTAATGACCTGAAAAAAGCCCAGACATTAAAACCTATAAACTCAGAATTTAATAACCAGAAGACAAACACTAAAAACAGCCTGATTTGCGCACACCCACTCACGCTCACATCCTCAAAAGGGTAGCTCGAAGTATTTCTGCACCCACCATTTACCTGATGTGGTTTAAATTCCATTGACACCATTTTTCAAGAATATCCATAGTCCGGTGTGCCCCTGAGAATGTCCTAATGGAAAACCTAGTAATATTTTCGCCGACCCGGAAAACAACGAGGCAAACAGAAATGCGACATTATAAAAAGGCTTTATTCACAACGCATTCTACTAACTCAATCCTTCTATTTTTAATTCACCCAACAATGTTTAAACTAATTAGCACAATAAAGAATGGAAAGACAAAGCGTATGAGAGAGTCTAAGCTAAAATTACACTTAAATAGTTTAAGTGTCTTTTTGTACGTGCTCGAGATAAAAGAATTAAGCTCAGTACCTTTTCACGAGGAAATATGTCACCTACCTTGTTATTCTTTTTCTAGCAAAAAAAAACTTTCGCTTTATGTTGCAAAACAATTTTACTGTGACATAAATACAGATAATTATTTTTTTGTTCAAATGAAACTCAATGGTTTTGATAAAAATAATATTTTAAGGACCTTTGTTTTATCAGGTGTTGATCTTGATCTTGATCTTTTTCAGTACCATTTCTACGTATATGCAATTTTTTACTAACAATTTAAAATTGTTAAAGTGTGGTTAAGTCCTGATGGCTTCGATTTTTAAGCTCACGGTCGAGAATCTCGACGGTCGCAAGTTCAAACACCAGGCACCTTTAACTTTTGGAAGTTATGTTCACAAAGAATTATGAAGGAAAACATCGTGATGAAACCTGCACACCTAAAATTTCTTAGGAATTTCTTAGGTGTGTAGTCCGTCAACCCGCACTAGGCCAGCGTGGTGGACTAAGGCCTAAACCCTCTCAGTTGTATAGGCGGCCTGTCCCCAGCAGTGGGACGTATAAGTGCTGATGATGTTTCATCGTAGTTATCATCCCCAAAGCACGCAACATTACCATTACAACTAAATCAAAATGAGCCTCAGTTATTGTTCAACAAAATACCCTTATTGTTCCTACTTATAAAACTCGACGGAGTAATAAAAACCATATTTTTTGCCACGGCACTAGTCTTCAAATTTATAACTCCCGGGGGTCCAATTACTTAGCTCTTAAATCGTGCTCGCTGGGTCAGAGGTCGGGGAAGGTCGGCCAACTTTGTAGGTTATACCGAGTTTTTACGCCAAATCATTTTACTTACAAACCGAGATTCTATTGGGCCGATATCCATATGCCATTGCGGATAGATGTCGTAAAGTTTGATGAAATTAGTTTTGCTATATTATGTTTTTTGTGTTGCAGTAGGTATTTATAGGTTGGTTTTGGTCTCACAGCATAGGGAGACGGTTCATAGAAACTTCTGCAGATTAAATTTAAAAAGACTATCCTAACACTTCCATAATTTTTAGTTATTTAGATATGCTTTTCAGAAGTGCCTGATAATTATAATATAATTTAATAATTGATATAATATATAAATAATTTGTCCGCCAACCCGCACTAGGCCAGAGTGGTGGACTAAGGCCTAAACCCTCTCAATTGTAGAGGAGGCCCGTGCCCAGCAGTGGGACGTATATGGGCTGAAGATGATGATGATAAATAAATTTAATTAACCATTATTTTACGTAAATACATTGTAAAGTAACTGTACTGTACTTTTTGATTTTCTTTACTTTATTTTGTTTTTTTTCCCCCTTTGTTTTGTATTTTGACTTTTTAAATTTATTTTTTAGTTTTAGTACATCATTGATGTATTTGTTATTAGGTATAATTAATTATTATATTTTATTTGATTAACCTATATTCTTTTAAAATATCCCTTTTGTAGAATAGTTTGTATGGAAGAGATCACAGTTAGTGATAAGACCGCCTACTGTTCACTTAATCTTAAGCTTATTATTGTTTTTATTTTTTGTATGTATTTATGGTGTACAATAAAGTATATAAATAAATAAATATTTTTTAATTTGTAAAGTAATTCTACTTTCGACCATCTCGTCTGACCGTGCTACTCACACTAAACTACATCGTTAAGCATATACTTAAATATATTCTATGTTAAGATATTCAAAATAAAGCGACGGCGCCAACCGACAGAAATTACGCAAGACATTTTCCATTTTACGTGTATAAATCATCTCTGCGAGACGTGTATCGGAAGGGGCAATATTGGATGCGATGCAGGTCTTATGAATATTGAATAGATGTTCATCATGCGCCCTGCTGCTACCATTTGCGGCGGATTATGCAAATCTTGAACTAACACGGTACGAATGTCGCGTGCTGACCTGCGGTGTCAGTTTTTTAATGGCCAGATATATGGGTAATGAAATTTTGAATTTGGAATGTTCGTTAAGTTAAAAATAAATAGGACTGCTACCAACATGATAGCAATACATATTTCATTCGAATTTTAAATTATTTGTTTATTAAACAACTACCCTACCACTACATTGCCTCAGTCTAATGTAGATAGAATGAGCCGCTGATGCTGGTTAGTACCATAATCCCTGTGGAATTGAAATTGTTAAGCATAGTCATTAGCTCAACATTCTATTCGCGTTCCAGATTGCTTTGCCGTTCAAATTTAGGTCACATATGCACATAGTCACACTCAAGAACAAAATAGGTGATAGTAATAATCACAACTTCATCAATATATCGTGAACGAGAGTACCAAGAGCCCCATTAGTTTAACCCTCTGCTCTATACCTTCCTATCCAAAAAGGCAGTTATGACATTTCAGCACTAACTATAAGTTTTTATGAGCATCACGAATTATTATCGGGCGATCCCCTTGTCGATCTACGTACGATACTCGTAATCTCACTCAACTGGATACATAAATTTTAACTCTAAAGGAATCACTAATAAGCACTTAACCCTTTGTAGTTACTTGCAACAGAGAACGTACTTGCCTTTAAATATTTCGCTGGCTGATATAAAAGACCCCTAAAGATTAAAACGACGATGATACTTGACATCTGTGCTAGACTGTACTGATTGAAGACTTTTGTCTTCAAGCATCCATGCGCCGTAATGACATGCATTGTGTAACTGACACGCTACACTATCTAGCTTAAAACTCATTGTATCTTGAAGTTTATGCCGTTGGAATATAGTTCAAAATGCTTTGTATAGTGGTGCTGCTGCTAATGGTTCGCAGCGCCAACCGAGTGAGGGTTGGGCACAATATATGTGATATCGGCGGGTCATCGCGACCCATCGTAATGGAGGGAACGGCAATCGATAATGAAATGTAATGGATTGGCATCAAAGGAACCACCAACCAGCTCTGTGCATATTAAAATCACCTGGCAAATGGAAAATATAGTGTACATAGTGGCTTTTATAACCAATGCGGTATTCTGCGAGCTTTTATATTACCTGTTTGTGTTGTTTGAGTACATAAAAAGTTGAAGACTAATGTAATTAAAAAGAGAATGTGATGTCTATATTCGCGAACTAATAGACGAGCTTTTAATTAATGTTACTTTGAATTTTAGGAAAATGACCTATATATAACTTTTATGCCAACGACGGTCGGAATACTGCAAGCTTAGATTTGTGTAAATAATTTTTAAACATTTGTTCATAATATGATATGTCACTGACTGTCAAATACATCATTTAAAAATTCAGTTTACCACCCTGTTTGGTAGGCAGTCATCAGTAGAGAAGAACGGGCAAGAAATTCTAGTATAAATAAAATGGGAAAATAAATTATTTATTAGGTATTAGCCTATTTATATATTTCAAGAGCCTCCTCTTTGTTCGGATAAAGCCTGGACTTGAGCGAGTTGGCTGACATAATGAGATTTCCAGACTTCTTCCCATACGATATATTAAAAAAGTATCAAAATTTTAATGCTTCAAATATACTAAAATTTATCAAAACTGCTTGGATAAAGTTACGCATTTGTTATATCAATGTTGCCACACCAAACGAGAGCTTAAAGAATTGAATTTAAAGCAACGTTAAATTGCAATGTTCCGTAATAAAGCTATTAAAATGATTTATATCTCCATTTTACGTAAGCCGTCTAGTTCGTTCTATCTAAGGTTTGTGACATTCGCCGAATTTGGTTAGCAATGCAATGGTGCAAGCGGCCAGACAAGGCTGGTGAAGGGCGCTGTTCCCATTCAAATACTTCACTGCAAGGTGTTTTTGGAGACTGGATGTATTCACATTCAACTAGTTTTGGCATTTAGATGTATTCAATGCGCAGGTATTTTCGTTTATGGATGTTGGAATATTGTTAATTATTTTTTTATGAAAAGTAAGTTATATCTATCCAATTACAACTTTAATAAGTCATAATAGTGATTTTACTCATTTACGCGTACTCTGAAACATACCGGCAAAAACTGCGGCAACATAAAAAGAATACATTAATTGAATATTTTAATATACAGGCGCCTTATTATTCAAAATGGTGATTGCTTACGTGTGAAGAACTAACGGTAGATAAAGTAAAATGAATAAAATTAATTAATCAAAGACGGATGGAGGCGTGCATCTCGTATCTTTAATTATGAAACCATAATTTATTGATCTGACCTTTTGATAAGAAATTAAAAAGTATTAAAAATATTTATAACCTTTTTTTGACAGACCTCTAACAATTAACTTAATATATTTAGCTCTATTTTTAAATAAAACTGTGTGTATTATATTCTGCATTGCGGTCGAATAGTGTAAATACTGGCAAGAAAAGAGCTGACGGTCACACAGCTAACCTATACACTAATTTCCTGTAAAATAGTGGTACCAATGCGGTCGAGCCGCTTTGAGCTAACTACTGCGTAGTTCTACCACATCTTCCATTTACACATACATTTATATCCCAATGGGTGTAGGTTTCCATTACGGCTTGAAACATTACCACAATGTCCTATTTTAGGTTAGTGGCCTTCGCTTAGAACTGCTCTGGAACAATTCTCTGTTAAATAATTTTCCTAACGATGTTTACCATATACAAAGTAATTTAGTGCATTTAAACAAACATATAAATCGTAACTGCATGTGTAACATGTTATCTTTGTACAAATAAACAATTTACCGCATGTATCAATTATTTGTCGATTGGTGAGCGATATGTTTGTGGTGTTTGCCAAAATTCGCAGTGTAACGTCAATTTGACCGCAGTTGGGCTATTGCTTGGCATCATACGACTATACTCCAATGTCAGAGTCGAATTTACATTAACATCAAACGAAGAATTCATAGCCCGTATTGTAATTACTAGATTTTATAAACCTGACTTTGCCCTCGAATTTTCTGGATTTAATATGGATTTGTTTTACTAATGTTAATAAAAAATTATTATTGAGGAATCTAATATTTTTCCGCGATAAACGTATAACATTCTTCCAAAACATTGTCTTATCTATTTTCGGATCAAAACTCATCAAATTCAATCAGCGGTTTAAGGGTGAAAGCATGACAAACATATTTTCTTCGCATTTATATTTACAAAGGAAACATCAGACTTTTATCATACAAAGTTTAGTAGATACGAATAACTTCGGACCCACAAAAACTAAACGCGAATAAAGTAAACGACACAGAGATTTCTTTCCTTGAAAATTGAACCGGCAGTCATTTGTTTCAGATACGATTTGTCAACCACTGTACTGCGAAAGCTGCAAAAGGTATGTATATTTTAATGAACGTTTAATTACACTGCCCTGAATTGATATCCATCTAGAAATCCATAAATATTAAATGTAGACAAAATTTAACAACGCATAAAATATATATTATACAAACGCTCTTACGTTTCTCTCCAAAGATTACATCCACACTTGACTTACTACGAGTATTAAGACCTAAGTAATAGGGGACAACCCCGTAGAGTTTATACATTTCCACACTCTGAGTTGTTGCTAAACTTTTCCTTACGAAAAACAAAATAACACTTAACCGAGCCTAGAATTGAAAAAGGCAACTCAAGGTTGTGCGCTTCGATTTATACCACAAACCTATTAACGACAGTCAACCAAAATAAAACAGGCATAAAATAACACGGAACAAAACCTAATTGAAAAACTAAATTCAACGTGAAAATAGTAATCCGTCCTCGGTGCCCTTCCATTCAACTTTATGGAACTTAAGCGTATCGTTAGTTCGAGTCCAGCCCTATTTCTCTAGAGGAGTTCCGGAAAAACCCTCGGGATTATCGACCGTGGATCCCCCAGCTGAAGCCTGCTTATCTCATTAGAGCTCGTATTGTGCGAGACGCTTCCATGCATTTATGGGCTATCTGTATAAGCCGTATAATTGGCGCTAATTAAAATGAAGGTGCCATTTATCTTCGTGAAATTGTAATTTAATTTTTTGAAATACGTTTTTCATACTATAGTGCTTAGAATAGATCTAGCTTTTCCAGGCTCAATGATGCTATTAAGAATTTTCTAAGGGAAAAAATAAAAACACTTATTCCGACCTCGAATCGAATTCGAGACCTTCTTATCGCATGCCTTAACCTAAAGCGCGGGGCTAACCCAGCATTTATAACCTTAATGAAATCTAATCCATTAAAAAGTACATTATATTCATTATTAAAATTAATATACAAATACCAGCTCACAGCTATAATTCAAAACCATAAGCAAAGATAAAAATTGTGTTAAACCAACGCCAGTATATTACACATGACATCGGCCGTAAAAAAATATATATTTACAAGCAAAATACTCATGAAAAAGTGCTTGCGCCAACATCGATCGTAATGCGCCGACTACGCTACGCCGCGCTATAAGCTACGGCTACGGCTACGGCATTATTTATGTAGCCCGACTCGCGAAACAATCAGGCGTCCCTGTGACGTCACTGTGTCTGCTACGACGCACACACAACACGTCATTAGTTCCTTAATTAGTATTGTCTGATTTAAACATAAATTAAAGACTTTAAGTAATATGTATCTAGTAAAAGAATGAGCTGCGTCGAGTGACGTCACAATGTCTGCAGTACGTTTCTTGCGCGATACTGTTGTAAAATGTTACTAATTGTAATTACTGCTGTATATTTAAGTTGTTCAAGCTAAATTTTAATTCGTTTGTATTAAAATGAAGCAAAAAATATTTTCATCACATAGCTATTTGTAATGATTAAAGTTTAATTCTGAAGATGAATAGCCTCTCTAGCGATCAAATTTATCTGTTCCGGCTTGAATTTATCTAGAATATATTTTAGAGTTGGTTTAGTTCTATAACTACCACAGTGCTTTCTGATTTATAAATGCATTATTTGTTATTATTTTTTTCTTTAAATCAATTAGGTATATCAAATTCTTGATAATCTTTTATAAGGCTTAATTCATCAGAAAGGGGCAAACTTATGTTTTTAACTAATCACTAAATGGCTTAATTTTGGCTTAAAAATAAAATAAAAATATTTTAGTTATATTTCATTTTCGCTGATTCTTTGTCTCGTAAATTGCGCCTGATAGCTTTCATTCTACGTTCAATGTTATCTACTGAAACAGCAACTCAACTGTGTGAGACGCGTCTCAAAATTAAATATAAAAAAATGAAGACAGAATAAAAAGTAAATATTATTTTTACACATTTTAGATCTTAAGCTTTTTATTTCGCATTTTTTCTTTAAAATAATTACAATTGAAAGGAGTATTATAAAAAGTTTGATAATTGCTTACTAGACAAAATAATTTATTGATTAATTTAATTTTATCAAACGATTTACCTTTGGAACTGCAATTATCATCATCATCAGCCCATATACGTCCCACTGTTGGGCACGGGCCTCCTCTACAACTGAGAGGGTTTAGGCCTTAGTCTACCACGTTGGCCTATTGCGGGTTGGCGGATTGTATAAGGACCAATAGATTTTGTAATTTAATGAATTTTAAAATTTATTTCATTCTTCAACCTTATTTTTGTTATGTTTACGGAACATTATGTCCACCATATAATTTTACAAACTAGACTTATCGTTTAAAATCTCAATATACATACAAGGACTTTAAATGAAATTCAACATTATTGTTCGTTAAAATCATTTACTCCGATGTTTACACGTTAAATAATCTAAGAAGTGAAATAAATCATGCTGTATCTGAGACTCGCATCTGGCGACGCTCTGCGCCCGTAGTACTGAGTTCCGACCAGTCACTACCTCTGCTGAAGGTTTAATTACGTCACTCAAGCCTCTTAATTAAATTTGCCGGATCTAACACGTATATTCGCTTAAATATCTACTCATCCGCGCTTTTTAATCGAATGACGGAAGATGGGGGACTTAAATTTTATACGCCTAAATCACACTGAATTTAAAATTCGCTAGAACATTTAACTCAAATGAAGAGACATTCATTATTCAAAGCATTAAAATCGCTTTGGAATATTATTATTTTTACAAATTTGATTACAAATCAAAAACAAAAAACTTATGCAGAAGTCAGTATTTTTTTTAACTACCAGTGACTTGTTTCACTCTATTTCCTAATGAGTGAATGAGAAATTTACCCTCAGGCTACAAAGCTCTCTCTGAGAAATTTGAATTAGTTATCGCTTATTTATGCACCCTCTGGCTGATCCCAGTAATGGACGACATTCGGGGAGGAAATAGTTTATCTCTATGATTTACATTAGCTGAATACTCCATCAGTCTTGGCATAAACATTCGTACACTCAAAAATATTAACTCTTATTTACTTTACGGGATCAAAAACTTCATGACTAGAGATGAAATGGCATCGACTTTTTTTATATCCACATACAAATTTGCTGTCGGCAAACTATTTGTTTAGAGGTGCAATAAACGTCTTTAGTTTTATTCAGGTATACTCGTATAATTAAACTCAAAAATCCTATTACAACACTGTGTATCACTTACATATGGCAGCAAATCTTGGCGCCAATATTTACCTGCAAAAAAAAACAAGAAAAAATAAGTACCTACACGTTTAAAATTAGAATAAATATTAAATTACCAAGTGTTGGCTGGAAATTATTCCACCAAATTAAATGTAAAAAAAGAAAAAAAGACAAAATCTGTTCGATACCCATTAGCCAGCAACAAGAACAGACTGTTTGGCGTGGCGTACTGGCCATTCCAGCTAAATTCTAAATTAGGCTCGTTAAGCCGCCCGCACGCATCCGACGTGGCGCGGCGACGGCGAACGGAAGTGTCTCGCCTGACTCATAAACGGATGATTAATACCCACGGAATGACCAAAAGGACAAGTTAAATTGAACAGACGCGAGAATCCTACATAAAATATAAATGTAATCGCTTGAATTAGAGTCAAGCGTCATTTATAAAATTGCTTGTGTTGGCGAATTTTTTATCATATTTTTGTCAAGTAAACATTATCGGAAGTAAACTAATTTAGACACATTTAAATACTGTGATATAATCTTGTTACTTGAGAAACAAACCTTACGGCCACACAAAACCCATAGGCTAAGGTTAATATGAAATGTCAAATGAAACTGTACTTAAAATATGCCACATTCCATTACTTTTCTTTGTGTCGAAAACTTTACTATTTACCCATATATCTATGGTGCGAATTTACCGCTACACTACAAAACTAAAAATATTAACCATATATTAAAAATTCAAGATAAGTACATAAATGCTCACAAACCCGTAAATAATTTCACATTATCAATACCATCTGAGCTCTCCAAACGATGTTTACCTCAACACACAACGTGCAAGTAATTACGTCACGTATAAGTTATTATAGCACGATGCAAATTAAAATCGTGAGCATGCGGAGAGCTTTACGTGCATCGCAACGCCTATGCATGTGAAATTAGCGCAGCACTCGCCACCGCCCGAGATCCCGATACACGCCAGGGACGCACTACACCACTACCAACGTGTTCAATTTACGTTTACATTTCGAATAGTCTGAGAAAACGACCTTTATTTTCTGTTTCTCGAGTTAATTAAACGAATTGATGTTTGTTTGAATTAAACGCTGTATAGTGTTACCTCAACCTCTTTACATTCATACAATTATACACACAACTATTAGGTACACAGTAGCAAACTTCTATACCCACGTTTTCACCAGTTATATTTAAAGTCTCACGTAATAGAGAACGAGTGCTTTAATTTGAGGAATGCCTCGTTATGGCCTCGAGGTTTAAGCACGCGGTCGAGAATCTCGACGATCGCGAGTTTAAACCCAGGCACACACCTCTGACTTTTCGAAGTTATGTGGGTATTCATAATTAATTATCACGTACTTTAACGGTGCAGGAAAAGATCGTGAGAAAACTTACACACCCAAAAACTCTTAGAAATTCCTTGTGTAGTCCGCCAACCCTCACTAGGCCAGCGTGGTGGACTAAGGCCTAAACCATCTCAGTTGCAGAGGAGGCCCGTGCCAAGCAGGGGGACGTATATGGGCTGATGATGATGATGATGATGATAAATACATATATCAAATTAACGGGTATCAAATGATATCCGTGACAGCCCTGCCAACTGCCTATAGTGTCGTTAGCCACATAAAATTATTTCGAGAACGTTTCGCACATGCTCCATAATGTAACTTTACACTGCACTTATGCATTCGATGCAACATCCAGATAACTTATTGAGTTAGATTCTTTGTCTTCCTTTATTTTTACCTGTCTGCTTTTGAGTACTTGCTAATTAACATCTTTAACTTATTCTTTCATAATTATCGTCATTGATATATTTCTTTCAGTCCTTACGTAAAATCAGCCACTAGATATTCTAGTGACAATATATTCTGTTATACTCTTTATCAGTAGTATACTCTTTATCAGATTTCGACAGATTGCCAATGGGTTAGGTTAATGCATAATTGGGGCAAATGCCAAAAGTGAAGATAGGCCAATGTCTAGCAGTAGGCCATTACAGGTTAATACTAATGACGACTTAATTTATACATATATTTATCAATTAGGGGCACTGTAAGAAAAGTTAACGAAGCTTAAAATCTCAAACGTCCACAAAAATGCAAAAAAGAAGGCCACAAATGCTGTACAGAAGCGACCATCATATTCAGATAAACCTTATAATAAACTTTATCGTTTTCAAATCTGTATCGATTAAGTGACTCATGGAAGCGGCTCAAAGGCACGCGATTTTATAAATAGAAGACATGAAATAAAACTACCTTCAGAACGGGTTGGAGAATGTGAGCTAATGTATGCGATATGGGACCACAATGTGGACGGGAGGCGGCGCAGCACTCAAAACAAACGCCTCCGCTCAGACCCAGTCTTAGAACGAACCTGGATTTATACATTCAAGTCCCTAGTCTTGATATTTATGTTGTTCTAACCGCTGATCCGTATCTTTTTGGAATGCACTGGGTTACAACGAAATTGATGGGATTTTGTTGTTTAATATTGCTGATTTACAATAAAACACTTGGATATCGATTGATCTTCTCCCATTCAAAAATATTATAAGCCCGGTTTACTGTATATTCCTCTAATGTTGGTAAGTTATTGATATAATCATACTTCATGTACTATACATTTTTATTATGTCAATGGTAACGCTATCATAGCATGACAATACCTCACTGATTTAATTTTTAGTAGGGGCACAGAGTCTAGAAACTTCCCCATAAAATGCAAACATGCTCGTCCTCTATTACGGGACTTAAAACAGCTGGCCAAACCTAGCAAATTTTTTTCTCAGCCTATCGCCGTCCACTAGGTGCCAACCATCCCGGTCTTGAGCAGACCTCATCCATCCGGTACCGGCACGTCCTACACTACGTCTACCTAACCTAGCTGTAGAAAAGAGAAATACAATCCTTCTTCTACAGGTGTGACTGTTGCATGAGTATTCATTAAATTCCAAATCGCAACAACACCAAAATACACCCACAAATCCTCTACCAAACAGACAAACAGTCGCATGCAAGTGTCTATATGTCATAACCGTTCAAACATCGCTCATTAATTTTGCAACGATCCTTTGCGGGGGACATTCGGCGATGTCCACGCGCACAGACAGACGACAGCTGCACGGACGCCGTTTGTACTGAGAGCTCGCTTCGTTAGAGCCGCAGATTTAAAATAAAACTTCACAGAACAAAAAGAAACAGAAGATGCTCTCTGCAATCCTTCCTGCACGCTACTTCCAATCTTATATTTACATTAATATGGATTGGTATGCCTTGAAACGGGTGTCAGCTGTAGGATTCGCAGTAATGTGTTATTCGATTTGTCTTTGCGGGTGGATTGCCCTATTTCGGGTGTATTGCATATCTTCAGAAACGATGCTAAGTGCATTTTAGACAACTGTGTCCAAATATTTATATTATAAAGGTTCCCGGCTTTGATTTCCAAACCCTTTGTTCAAAATAATAATAGCAAATCTACGTGTATCAGATATCCGTCCCAGTGGCGGTACTTCCATAGAAGCCCAAAAGCGTTACACGTTAATTGTGTAATGTCTAGTTTATAATTGTTTGTTATGGGGTCAAGATATTTTCATTCATATCTCAAATTGCTTTTGTTAAACAAAAATTTAAAGCTATAAGACTATTATTCGGAATTTTGTAGGGCAAACTGCGCTTTTGGGCTTCTATGGAAGTACCGCCACTGATCAGTCCATACACGCCCCACTGCTGGGCACTGACCTCCTCTACAACTGAGAAGCGTTAAGTGATGGTTACTAGTGATATAAAATTATATATATCCAAAAATTCTATGCTTAAAATCTCCTGCAAAACTTTATTAACAACCAGTACTTTATTAATTGGTCTCCATAACTTACATGTTTAAAAGGATTAAAAAAACACGTTATACTTTAAGCGATGAATTGAATTTTTGCACAGAACATTTACTATTCTCATGGATGGAATAGATTGATTTCCGCGGATATTCGCCAGTAAGAAACTCGGATCCGGAATATAAATTTTATGCGGAGTACGAACTGAATCCCTGAGGATAATAGCTTCTATTTAATTCAGGTTGAAGTTGCAACTCAGACGTGTTCTACAATTTATATCCGTTGCCTCGTTGGGCGAGACAAATATTATTTTGAGGGAAGTTGCGGAGTATAGATTTAGAGAAAGAACCAAAGTAATATTACCATCTATTAAATTAGTTTATTAATAATCTTAAGTTTGTCACTACATCAATTAAGTAATGTTAAAATACAAAAAGAAATAGTATAGTGTTAGCATGTAAAATGTAGGTAATTTTACTAACAAATGTTAATGTAAAAAAATACTGTATGCAAGAGGACCACTTTCTATAAAAATACTCTGGCAAATGTTGTTCTTGAATCTCAGATCACGATATCAATAAATATTTTTTACACCACCGACCTCAAAAATTCATCTTAAATTCACCACTTACAAAGTCCCACATCACCGTAACACACTGACGTATCAAAATATTTAATTAAAATGATAAATAAAACGGGGCACAAGTTCCCGCCTCGCCGGGGCCTGATTGAGTTAAATTAAATGTGATTGTGTATCGGATTACCCACGTCATTACTTTCTGCATTGCTACCTCCTCTTTCACGGTACACAGAGCGCCGACAGCTTTGATCGTTGACGTTTGCTGTAGCCTGTAAACAGGATTATATAGATGCTTAGCGAAAGTCGATCTTCATTTGTCTAACAGCAATTTCTGCTTTAATTGAAATAACGGTGATGAGAATTCTTGAGGCCTATTTATTAGGAATTTATTTTCAAAATTAAATAGATTCTAAAAAAATACTCGCGACACAACTATGTGCAGTGCGATCTAGAGGTCCCGGGTTCGATTCCCGGGTCGGGCTAAGTGTTATTGGGTTTTTCCATTGGGAAATTCTCAGTAGCAGCACGAAATATGAAAAAGTGGAAAAACGGCAATAGGCTCTCCGCCTATTACGTGGGACTGATAGATACCTGGCGGAGTGTGGGTGCAGAAATGCACCTCTGCCTACCCCTTCGGGAATACAGGCGTGAGGTTATGTATGTGTCTAAAAAAATACTAACACTAACGATGTACATACAATAATATTGGTAGTAAAGGGAGATGGAACAAAAAACATAAAGCAAATAACAGTGTTATTAGTAAACTAAAATTATTACTGAAATTATTTCCTAAAGTATGACAAGTATGAACTTAACGACAAATTTCAAAACAACATCTTAAACAAACACAAAGTCTGTCTTCCAATTTGCATTAGACCGGTGAGTGGCTTAAATTTTCGGTGACTTAGAAAACAAAACAAAACACTTAGAAAACATTCCACAACAACATAACTAATAATAACATTTGCTTAATAATACCCCACATAGACCAAGATACATTCTAGATAAGCCCATAACATAGTCATAGTCGTGATGGCCTCGAGGTTTAGGCACGCGGTCGAGAATCTCGACGGTCGCGGGTTCAAACCCCAGGCACACACCTCTGACTTTTCGAAGTTATGTGTGTATTCACATTGAATTATCACGTACTTTAACGGTGAAGGAAAACATCGTGATAAAACCTGCACACCCAAAAGTTCTTAGAAATTTCTTGGGCGTGTAGTCCGCCAACCCGCACTAGGCCAGCGTGGTGGACTAATGCCTAAACCCTCTCAGTTGTAGAGGAGGCCCGTGCCCAGCAGTGGGACGTATATGGGCTGATGATGATGATGAAGCCCATAACTCTAAAATCCACTAAAGTGAAAACAATTTTACAATTCAACACGAAATTCGCATAGTTATTAACAAGAGTGCTTTAATGGTCACAATACACTCCGTGTTTTGAGCAGTTAGTTGATTAGTTCAGGTTTTATTCAAGAGCCACGTCTTGCTATTTAAATGGTATTTCTCGAGGGAATTTGACCTTTATTACTGTGGAGATGAGAGTGTATTCGCCTGCGGTGGGTTGTGACACCGCCACATCTGAGACATGAATGGTATCCGCAATATTGAGATGGAAATAGACGCTTCGCAACGGCCGAGTAATGTTTCCCGTCCCGCAAATCTCAAGTTAACTACATCGAAATATGCTGTTTAAAAATTTTTGCTCCTCATTCCGTCTGCTGATGAGGTGTAAAAGATAAAATTATTTTTATGTTTTACTGTGATTTTGTTTCATTCCCTTTAATGATTTTTTTCCGTAGAATTACTTTTTTTATAAATCTCAAATTAAGGTGTAACCATAACATTACATAATCTGCGTTACCTAACCCGATAAACGCTTAAGTATATATGTATATTATCTGACTATTAGCATATTCAGAGTTGCAAATACTGAGAATATATATATATTCTGAATTATACTTTGTACCAATTTAGGATTTAGCGAATTGAAATTACAAACCGGAAAATTATATTTTCGTCTAACACTTGCATTTATTTGTAATTTAATTATGTGAACATATTTAACAAATAAATTTACAATAACATCGAAAAATAAATTAAAATTTAATGTCACTTCTTTTGCAATGATTACCAATAATGAGCAAAATAAATAAGAGCTATGTCAGCATTCTCTTGTCAACTAGAGATTGCAACCCGGTATGTTTCCCAACCCGGCCGGGCCCGGTGGCATCCGTCGCCAACCCGGCCGGGTCCGCCGGGCCCGGCCGGGTTTGTTAGCGATGAAACATTTAACGTATTTTATGAAAAATTTCTATATATATATAAATGGAAAAAGACAATGATTCAAGGTTAATATTCATTTCAAACTGGCTTATGGACAATAATCACTATAATTAGTCTCAAAAAAATGATAACTTTGACTTATGGACAGAAAAGTAACATTAGTACCTATTAGTAATTATTCATTTTTATAAGTTTAAACAAGCAAGTCTTTCTCTTTACTCCTTATCGTGTCTATTTGAAAACATTGTATTATAAGAAGAAACTAATAACGCAGTTTAAAGTACTAAACGTGTCATAACAACTTAAATTAGATAGATCAATAAAGTATGGTAGCTTTGGTATAAACAAAACAAATTCTTATTTGCTAAAAGTAAAGTATGTATAATGTTTTTTTCTTAAACTTTGGCCATTAATGTTATTATTACTAATTGAGCAAATAGCGAAATCTTATTGGCTAGGCTGTACCTACTGTAACGACAAACAACCAAAATTGTTTAGTCCCAACTAACAAAATGTAACGTAAAATTGGTTGCGATACGTAGGCTTCATAAGTATAATATAACAAAACAAAAAGTAACAATTATTATTCAGTCTGAAAGAATGATAAAAATACGGAAATACGAGTATTTTACAACAGTAACTACTACGAGTAGGCGCTCCCGCGCCGCGATTTACTTATCGGGTCCGCTGACCGGGCCCGGTGACCGGGCCCGGTGACCGGGCCCGGTAAGAATGGCCGGGCCCGGTGGGTGCGTAAAAGGGCACCGGGCCCGGACGGGCCCGGCCCGGCCGGGCCCGGTTTGCAATCTCTATTGTCAACACATCATGAACTTTAACAACACGAAGTTAAATGGTCTGTGAAGAAATGTTAGCTATTCTTCCAAACACATTTAAATAAAAGCCTCTAAATTGTCTAATTCCCGTAATAGTACATATATTACCATTATTCTTTAACAAAGAAACATTTTAAATCTCTACAATTGCGTCATCGCCGCCATGTTAACATATCTAAAAAGACACATTAGCATTCTAATACTCTCAAATGTTCTCTAACGAATTCAATGAACAAAAGTTTATTATTTTAAACGTTCAACCCATTGACGTTTATGTTTAAAACAAACAGATTTTCAACATTAAATGCGAAAGCAATAAAAATGTCTACACAAAAATCGTATAATGAAGATATTCCGTGGCTCTCCGCTTGAATTAATTCGGGATTATCTCGTCAGGCTAAGCCCGATGCTGATTAAGTTCGTACAGTTGTTTGGCTTTAATTACAAGGTTTGGGTGAATTACGGTCGAATTCAATTGATAGACGTTTCTGGGGATAGAGGTACCGTACACATTCAAGGCTTTGGGTTATAGGAACGTTTGTGGGTCAGGAATGATATTTTAGTTTAGTTTGAATAACTTGAGTGTACCGAGACATGTATACAGGTGAACCTGACATCATGACATTAATTTAAACCACGTGTTCGTGTCGGTATTCCTTCAAAATTTACAAAATTAAAGCAAAAACCGTTTGGTAGTTTTGCCTAAAATCGCGATTAAAGATCTTAAGGTTTTCATTCTGGTATCCATATCACGCTCAACCCCACTTAGTAGGTTAATAAAAAACTTTATGGCTATGACCCGAGAATCGAACCCGGGGCCTCTAGATCGCACCGCACATACTTGTACACCTAGACAACGACGCAATCACAACACAAGCTTACAGTATAATTGCGAACATAGTCCTATCATCATCAGCCCATATACGTCCCACTGTTGCGCACGGGCTCCCTCTTCAACTGAGAGGGTTTTCTTAGGCCTTTGTCCACCACGCTGGCCTAGTACGGATTGGCGGACTACACACCTAAGAAATTCTTAAGAACTGTTTAGGCGTGCAGGTTTCATTACGATGTTTTCCTTCACCGTTAAAGAACATAATCCCATATGCTAATTTATACATGAAGAACGTAATGCTATGTACGTAATTTTATTTATTTATGTGAAAATGTTTGCGTTCAGCTATCATAAATTGATTGCAACGCGTTCCTGATACATTGGCGATTTGCGAATCATTTTATTTACCATTTTATCGCTGCGCCAACCGTTTTACAGCTGAGGCACTGTAATGGCGCATTATAGAATGCTTTCAACGCTTAATCGTATTATTGCAGTTATTTACAATTGCATTTTCCGCAATTAATCAAAGTTAATGTGAGGTTCAGAGACTGAATCGTTAATGCCGTGGCATAAATTTGCGACGAGCAATTGAAATGGTCCCGATTTGATTCCGGTGTCCAGCAACAATTTTCAATAACAAAATCTAAAAATTTGCTCATAAAAAAGCAATGGGATCGTTTCCTGTTACGGGGAACTGCACATATTAGGCAAAATAAATATGTTTAACATATTATGTATATGTTAAACACATTTATGTATATATACAAATGTACATATAGATTAAAAATATTCCGCTTATCCTTTGGGGAACACTGGCGCTAGTAGGTACACTAGCGATGTCATTTCTTTGTAAATTATAGAGTTTTAGTATATTTAAAATCTTCTGCATCAAAGTAATCTAAACAAAGAAAACTAAATATAGACTAAAGCACGAACTGAAGGAAGTTTTTGGCTGATAAAGGCTTTAAAAATTCACGGCCATTATTAGATTATGGCCATCAAGCGAATTTAACTCAATGTCTTTGTGGATGTTGCCAACATTCTAGTACCTCTCGATACGCCAAAGGACACTCCTATTGTGCTTTAAAGATCGAATATCTAATAAAAATACCACAAAATATATTGAAGTTATTAAAAACCACGGGCGGTGCGATCGCGCAATCAACTTAAATCACTTAACAGATTAATTAAAAACGTTATTTGCATAAAGTTATGAAACGCGATTTATTTTAATTACACGCTCATAAATAACTCTTAAATTAAAACCATCAAAATGCGATAGAACTTAGGATTAATACATGCAAGATGCTTATATCAAAGTTGTAGAAAGGAATTTTTCGATAAGCGGAAAAGAACTTTAAAATGTATAAGTTTGAACTACGCTAGTCAGTCCGGTAAGAATATGTAGACGAGAGTACGTAGAGGTAGAAATACGTGGGCTTAATCGGAACGACACCACTTATTTAAAAAAATCAGTCTAAAAATAAAGGTAATTTTTTTCAACAGTTATCTTATTGAATTAATGAAACACGCGGTAATGACATTATTACTACTTAACTCGTCATTCTTAATTTTAAAACCACGTATCCATCATCATGACACTACTTATAATATTTGACAAAGATAGTCAATTATATAAGATGTTAATCTTGGGGCCCCCTTTCTCATTTCATGAGTATTTCCAAAGTATTGACAAATAAACATTCCCAATATCTCCCAACAGTCAGTGCAATTGTGCTTGTGTGTTAGTTGCATACACACTGGCTTATTAATACTATTTATAGAATATATTACTTAACAAACTTCCCACCACCTGCTTGTAAACTGTGCCTTAAAATATAATCGAACCGCGGAAACTTTTCCTTGATGTCAAGATAAACAATAAATTCACTTTTTGTTAGGCGCCAGATGTTGCCAATCGATTTGTAATTAAGGGCGCTCGTGCGTCCAGCAGTCGAGGTTCAACCATTATTTCTTAGTGTTATTACATATTATTACATGGGCTCCATGTAATAATATGTAATAACACTAGTACCTCATTCGTTCCGTGTTGGACCAGTTCAATCTGGTTGCAGTTTATAGTACTATAAATCTGGCTGTAACCAGTAGAATAAAGGATTCAGGTGAATAAAAAAATAAGGCAGAAACGATAACTTCTAATTAAAAAAGAAAGATGTTACTATTAGAAGACCTTTTAAAAGTCGCAGGAGGTTGTTAAAACTGTAGTTTTTGCACTCATCTACAGTGTGTAAGCAAAACGTAATCGATAACTAAGACGGTGACTAAGACTAAGACTAATAGTTACGGTGATTACAAACACATTGACGCTAAAAAAAAAAAAATTAATTGCGTTTTCCTAACCAACATAAGAATTGCATGTCTCAGTTTTCGGTCACTGTCTGTTTACACTCTGTATATAATTTCAGTCAAAAAAAAGCAATGATGGCCTCGAGGTTTAGGCGCGCGGTCGAGAATTTCGGCGGTCGCAGGTCCACACCCAGGCACACACCTCTGATTTTTCGAAGTTATGTGTGTATTCACAATGAATTATCACTTGCTTTAACGGTGAAGGAAAACATCGTGATTAAACCTGCACACCTAAAAGTTCTTAGGAATTTCTTAGGTGTGTAGTCCGCCAACCCGCACTAGGCCAGCGTGGTGGACTAAGGCCTAAACCCCCTCAGTTGTAGAGGAGTCCCGTGCCCAGCAGTGGGACGTATATGAGCTGATGATGATGATGATGATATAATTTCAATCACATACGCTAACTTTTACAGTGTTTTACTAACACCCTTACAGTATATTAAAAATGGCACTTAAAACCTTTAATACACTACAAAGTCCTACACAAAAGTGTTTACAATTCACAAACGCGCAACTAAATGGGGACCTAATAAAAGCCTGGGACCCACGAAAGCCCTTGAGAAACAACCCAAAAGCAGTCAGTTGGCTTTGCTCGTCGCATCTGCTAAAGATATTCCCAGGACCACACTCGCGTTTTACGGAATTAAAAGCGAAATGACATTTGCATCAATATATTGTTTGTGAGGCTTCATATTCCCTTTGAAGTACATACATACATACATACATAAACTCACGTCTGTATTCCCCGAAGGGGTAGGCAGAGGTGCATTTCTGCACCCACATTTCGCCAGGTATGTATCAGTCCCACGTAATAGGGGGCGAGCCTATTGCCGTTTTTTGGGCACATTTCGAGACTCCGTGCTGTTACTGAAAATTTCTTAATAGAAAAACCCAATAACACTTTGCCCGACCTGGGAATCGAACCCAGGACCTCTAGATCGCACGGCACATACTTGTACTGCGAGACCACAAGGCAGTCCCTTTGAAGTATGTATGTTTTAATACCCCTGCTTGCTTGGTGATATGTAGGTTAAAGGATGTTTTTTACTTGCATTGCCTTAGTACATATGGTAAGTGCATTTCTGCACCCAAATTCGCCAAGTTAAGGAGCGAGCCTATTGTCGGAATTCGAGCACAACCCAGGAAAAAGCCATTAACACTTTACCAGACCCGGGAATCGAACATGGCACCTCTAGATTGCGTGGCACATACTCGTACTTGCGCCGCGAGACCACAAGACAATCTTCACATCTTTTTTAGTATTATTAATTTTTACTTTTAAAGGAAACGTCGAAGGAAACTTCAATGCTTCAGATTCAATAAGAATTTCAGAAGTATGAAAATTCTAATATACTTCGTCCCTCAGTCCTACAAGAGAGCAGTACTTTGCAGATACACGTTTATGTATTTTAATCTCGATTGATTGTCATAATACATTACTCTACAATAATAATAATAAATAAATAATAAATACACCCAACAGTCACGTACATAGTTCTGACCCCACACTAGGATACAAGTCCTGTGTCGTGGGTATCAGAAATTACAAGAGACTTTTCGGTCTCACAAACACCGTGACCCGAAACAAATATTTGTGGATCACACAAACATTTGTCTCGGTGCGGGGATCGAACCCGCAGCCTCTCGTTTCGCAAGCTGGTGTCTAGCTAACTGCGCCACGGGGCTGTCAAACATAAGAACAAGATGAAGCTAAAACCTGTTGATGACAACAACACGCAGAAATGACTGCATTTAATCCCGCGTGCATTATGTATGAACGGTTTAAATTAATATTCTCGGAACGTGGCTGTAATGAAGGCAATACACGCTTATTACATATTGATAAAGTACTTGCGCACGACGAGTCACCAGATTAAGCCCTTTGTAAATATATTTAGATGTAAATAATATTAATTCTATTTCAGATGCGTCATTAGTAAGCACAAATTTTGTAGTTTCGTAATATCGAAGAAAAGTGCAATGTAAATAACTTAGGGTCAACAGCATACGTAAGGTCTAGAAGTGTAAGTGTAGCGTGTTTCGAGATTTGTTGTCTGATCGATTGGTTACAAACAGACCGGCATATTTCTGTATATTATAATAAATAAATCAAAACTGCTAGCTACAATCAATTATATGTCATGATTATTTTTATCCTCAGCTTTATTTAGAGTCCAAAAAATCACTTTTCAAAGACTTTTAGATTCATTATAAAAAGATAGATCGTTTAGACAACAATAGGATTCAATGAATTACAATTATTTTATAAAAACATTGTTTGCAAAAGACACGATGTAATTTAATATTTTTTTACTGTTTGCTTTAAAATTATGTTCCTGACAAGTCAATTTAATATTCACGCAATTATTGCATTATAAGATATTGATCGCGAATGGCTATCGATCTCTGCCAATCCCAGTAGAATTCGTGCTAGAGTATGCGTTTAACAACATCCTTATAAGTGACAATAATTAACTAGACACTCGTGACTTTAGCTCTGTGCCCAATAGTTGTTTTATGTAAATACTAGTAAAGTTGAATAGTTCGTAACATATTTGAATATATGCTAAGTTTTATAACTACCAGCCAGGGTTTAGAAATTATAATACGTTAATTCCTAATCTGGGGTACAAATATATTCATCTCCTTGCCCCTTTTGGGATTTCGGCGTGAGAGTAGGCATTGTATGTTTGTTATAAAATCCATCATTCATTATCAGCCCATATACCTACATCCCACTGCTGGGCACGGGCCTCCTTTACAACTGAGAGGGTTTAGGCCTTAGTCCACCACGCTGGCCTAGTGCGGGTTGGCGGACTACACACCTAAGAAATTCCTAAGAACTTTTAGGTGTGCAGGTTTCCTTCGCCGTTAAAGTACGTGAAAATTCAATGTGAATACACACATAACTTAGAAAAGTCAGAGGTGTGTGCCTGGGTTGGAACCTGCGAACGTCGAGATTCTCGACCGCGTGCCTAAACCTCGAGGCCATCACGACTTCGATTCGACGACTTGTTATAAAATTACTAAAATTAAAATTATTAATAGTGGAATAGCAGGAAAAAGCTAATTTATAAATGCCATTGCATTATGATAAAGTTCAAATGCATTGGCTGTTTATTCAATGGATTATTAATCAATAAAGTGGAATATGTATGTATCGTATCGGATCATAAACCCTATTGGATATGACCACTTAGCCGTGATGTTTGCGTCGATCAATCGAATGTGATTCACGACTGGTTCGAAGTCCAGCGTGCAATGTTTAATAAGCATGTTGAACAAAAAAGAATCGATTTGAGTTGATGTGGAAATCGGATTACCAATCGTCAATTTTAAAAAGTTATGAATAATTGGACAATTTTAAAAAATGATTTATTTTTTAAAGAAATACCGGAATAGAAGTATAGTACCAGAAGGTATTGTTTTAAAATTTAAATGTAATTGAGATATTAATAATAAAAATAATTTCCGTGCTTGATCAAACGCCATGTAGTTAAGAAACAAAATAGGTGGCACTCCGAGAGTGCCGGCAGAAGTGAAAACTTCAACATTAAAGCTGTGCATTTTTGAATATTTTGGAATGGTTAGAGAATAACTTAGCATGAATTGCTTTATTTATCAGTATAAAAGTACTATTATTTACGTGGTAAAATACAATATTTATTGCGCTATCGTACACAAACATGACAATTTATATTACATAATGCATCTTACGCAATTGCGATCAGGATCAATTGATCTGACGCGAGTTCAAATTATTTTACCCATCCCAAAAAAGTGCGCAGTGCCGCTAAAGAAACACTTCAAAAATGTAGACTTTTAAAAGCAGCATCATCCCAAAATATAATAAGCTGGAAATATAGGAAACTATAAAAAAAAAACAAAATAGGTAATTTAAAATCACAGAAATGTACGTGCAAACGTGGAAGCTTAGAAAATTGAGCATTTCCGCCAGATTAAGTCGGTGCTTGCGGCGAACGCTCGGCTACTTCATAGTGTTATTTTCAAACGAGGCGTGGAGTGCCGATCCGGCCCTAATGTAATGTAAGTGCTTTTCAAATATATTTCCTGTGGAACGGAACTTGTTGAAAGGGAAACTGATTTTGATAAACTCGTTTCCAATGTTGAGAGCGCTGGATATTTTATCGCTTTTGATACTTCCATGTAACAGGTTTCAGTGAGAGCGATCCGCAATGGTACGTCGTGATTTGTAATATTTTTGTGGTCAATAACAATTTGTATGAGTATTTCAAAGATTGTTTGTTTTCATGAAGGTGATTTTTTTTCTATTATATATTTTTACCGCCCCTATAAATTTATTTTATTACCCCCCTTCTTCTTACTCCTTCCTTTTCTACCGTCACTAAAACTCCACATACATACATAACCTCACGCCTGTATTCCCGAAGGGGTAGGTGAGTAGAGTTGCATTTCTGTACTCACACTTCGCCAGGTATGCATCAGTCCCACGTAATAAGGGACGAGTCTATTTTACGGGCACATTTCCAGACTCCATGCTGCTACTAAGAGTTTTCTAATGGTCAAAACCCAATAACACTTTGCCCGCACCACGAGGCAGTCCACGAGGTATTTCAAAGATTTGTTAATTATTTTCATGAAAATTTTTCAAAGAAATAAATTTAAGACATTGTATTTTTTTGTATTTTTACTGCCCCTATCAATTTATTTTACCGCCCTTCCCAAACCACCCAATTTCTTCCCTACTATTACCAAAACTCTAAAGCACTGCATTTGCTATATTCTCCTTTACCCTTGAGATTTTTAATTAACACCACCCACGTATAAAAATAACGAATATGGGTGAAAACAATATTCAACTTTAGCGAATTCAAGTATTTGAACCCTCGTTACGCTACAAACTAATTGCACCGCAAAACTATAAACATTGATGGCACTAGGCTTGATTGGATTCGCGTATTGGATGTTGGCAACAAACATTTGCACACACTGCAAATATTTGTGCATGTGTTGCATTTGACACCCAGTGTGCCAATATATAACCGGCGAAATGTTATTATAAGTTTAATATGTGATGTTCGATATTCAAATCTTGCAGCTTGTCATTTCTAAGCTGTACGTTTCTTGAGTTATGTAATACAAGGAAACCTTTTCGGACATAATGAGAATCAAAGTTCAACAAGAATATTATAGAATATGAATTTGATAATTTTGAACCTCAATTTAACTCACTGACTAGTAATGTATAATCAATATGTTTGAATGTATGAGCCGGCAAATCAAAACGTTGATTTTGTTGCAAAATTTATTAAGTTTTACGCATAATTAAGAATAAAAATGACTGCCTCGTGGTCTCGCGGTAAAAGTATGTGCCGTGCGATCTAGAGGTCCTGGGTTCGATTCCCGGGTCGGGCAAAGTTTTATTGGGTTTTTCCATTAGGAAATTCTTAGTAACAGCACGGAGTCTGGAAATGTGCCCCAAAAACGCCAATAGGCTCGCCCCCTATTATGTGGGACTGATACATACCTGGCGAAATGTGGGTGCAGAAATGCACCTCTGCCTACCCCTTCGGGGAATACAGGCGTGAGTTTATGTATGTATGTATGCTTAACGATATCTAGCTATTTGCAATATTTTTAGGCTAATAATATCATAAGTAGTCGTACTAAAATTAGCAATGTCCAACAGCTTTTATCGCTATGACCCCAGCTGTAAGACGAACAAAAGCAGATTACATGACTAATTGCACAATGAACAACTTACCAAAACATATACACAAATATGTACGTTCGCGAAGTAAAACTGAGAACATATTCTGCGCACCAAGTTTAAGCAAATTACAGTAGAGTACAAAGCACCGGCTGGATACAACAGGGGTGCCTTGAAAACATAGACCGTGGTAAAATAAGGTATTTTTCAAAACAAAAACTTGCTCCAACATTGTAGCGACCCCACACTAAGACACTGTGGGCGTTCGTAGCTATGGTAGACTTTGTAGTTCTACACGGTTACCATACCATAGATATGTAATTATCTGTCTAGCTTTTGCGTCAACTAAACCTGTTATTATGTCGCTTTATACTTGACATTAATTAGTTTATACGGAGGTCTTTGTGATTAATTTATTGGAAACTTTAGACGGTGCAGAAGGCCATTAAATTGAGAGTTCTTCACATTTCATTTATATACAATCAATCCTTATCGAGCCAGTCCAATGGACTAAGACCTGGATCAACTCTAGGCTGTCACGTAGGCTTGAAACACCAAGATGTTTTTCTTAGTCTCCCCTCATAGCACTGGAGGAGCCTAACATCTTCCCTCTTATGAAACAATCTATACCAGCTTTATGGAGGCTGTTATACAGAATACCATAACATAAAACCTAACCCCTATCTACAGTTTGTTCAAGATAACACAACATGAACTTTACTTCTGCCTTTCAAAAAAAGGCTACATTAAAATGTCTATTGATTAACAGCAAAGAATATGGCAAAACATGAGTCCGACAACCCTGTATTATAAATAGCGCACGCACCGCAGAGGGCCAGTTGTAAACACGGGTATAAATATTGCCGACACGTTGCCAAGCGTTTATTTCAACAGTCTCACCTCCCGTGCTCAACAACCATGACGAGGGGAAACAAATGGTGACTTATGCGACGATAGTGTTTTCTTAATGTCCAGTCTTGTATCCTTTATTTTTTAAGTACAGACAAGTAAGCCAGGCATTCCTAAATTTTCTAGTTGATACAGGTGCCATGCTCGGGATCCATTCACGATACTGGCAACTTTTTTATTATTATAATTATTTAGTAACTTTCGAAATCATGATGGCCTCGAGGTTTAGGAACGCGGTCGAGAAACTCGACGGTCGCGGGTTCAAACCCCAGGCACACACCTCTGAGTTTTCGAAGTTATGTGTGTATTCACAAAGAATTATCACGTACTTTAACGGTGAAGTAAAACATCGTGATGAAACCTGCACACCTAAAAGTTCTTAGGAATTTCTTAGGTGTGTAGTCCGCCAACCGGCACTAGGCCATCATCATCATCAGCCCATATACGTCCCATTGCTGGGCACGGGTCTCCTCTACAACTGAGAGGGTTTAGGCCTTAATCCACCACGCTGGCCTAGTGCGGGTTGGCGGACTACACACCTAAGAAATTCCTAAGAACTTTTAGGTGTGCAGGTTTTATCACGATGTTTTCCTTCACCGTTAAAGCAAGTGATGATTCATTGTGAATACACACATAACTTCGAAAAGTCAGAGGTGTGTGCCTGGGGTTTGAACCTGCGACCGTCGAAATTCTCTACCGCGCGCCTTAACCTCGAGGCCATCACTGCTTCAACAAATAAATACTAGGTAGTAATAGGTCTGTACATTGGATATAAAAACAAAGGAAAGACAACAATTTTATGCATTTTGTCTGTCTTTCTGTATGTACATGCACGTTATTAAATGGTTTTAGTGCCGTGCCCACGAGTAGACATAGCTCAGCTTTGAGGCAAACCTTTGGTTTTATTTCGTTTTATTCCGATGCCAGAAAAAAAATCTAATGTGATGATGAAGAACTTGAAGGTAAAACAGAAAACAAATGAAAATCGACTAATATTTTTACTCGACTCAAATTTTGTGTCTAAGCAACATGCCTAATTTTTCTATTAGCCGTAAACTTGTAAATTCCCCAGCATTCCTGTGACTATTTATTGCTGATAACAAAAATACTTACTAACGTGCAAGTTAACACCGATAGATACACACTCCACCGGAAATGTGAAATTGTAACTTGCTTTATGTTGTGCGTTTTTAACATGGCTTAGGTTATAAATAACTTCAACAATGTCTTTTTTTAATGGTTGGAAATTCTTTAAAATACATTGTCAGCAATTTTGTATAGGTACCTAAATGCACACAAATTACCACATAATGAAACTAAATGAAATTGACGAAAGATGTTCGTTGAGACCCTACTGGAATATCCGAAAAAATGAAATTGTGTAAAAAAGAATACGAGATAAGACAATTTGAATTAGAGAAAGATTAGTCGAAAAAAATCGGGCACACTCCGCAGTTTTCTATTAGGTAATGATAGCGCAATATTCAAGGTTGTAGTCAGTTGTTACTCTGATCGACTGTGGCGTAGTCATTTTGTTTTTAAATATTGAAGAAATACTTGTCTTTCTTTTATAATGATTGACTATTACGCTTTGATTTCAAATACGAGTAGTATGTTTACTGTGGCTACTGTTACTGAATTTTCAATTAAAAGAAATATCCAAAAGTTTCACTTACAACGAGCGCCATACCACAATTAAATTATGGAGCATCATGCCACAATATCAATAATTTCCCGCCAATAAAGCTGCAAGGGAGATGGGCAGTAAGCTGGCTTGTTGCGACAGTAAGTGGCAGCGATTAGCGATGCAATCATCACTGGAATTAACGGTGCCGAGCAAATTGTACACTTGAAGCGATCGCCGCTTTATGATCGCGAATAAAATGTTAAGGAAATGAAACTTTTATTTTTCCTCCGCTGAATTGCGAAGTTGGCTCGAATATAGAGATGTTTTAGTGCATAACATTACGGTGAAAAGAAACTGCAGAGTATACACACGTCGTTTTCATACTGATCGTGTTAGGTATTAGGCATCTGTAGTTTGGCTGTTCGGGTTTGGAGTTCCTATACCATAGCAGTGGGACGTGTATGGGCTGATGATGATGATGATGATACCGTAGGTGACCAGATTATCATAACTCTTTTTTTTTTCAATCCTCCTAGATTTTAAGATCGTTCTTTTAATTGTTTTTATGACATTAAACAAAAATAAGATCTTTAAAGGAAGCGCGTTAATATTTTTGCAGTTGTTGTTTTTTACAAGTTCAATTGTTTTTTATTCATAAAAATAATGATGTAAAGCATTTACAATTATAAAAGTATTCTTTCACATTGTCATTACCATCGAATGACATATCCTGTCACCGTAAGCAGTAGCTTTCAAACTGGCAAAATAGAAAAACTCAACAACTAATTATTGCATCAGAAACGAGCAATGATCGTCCAAAAATAAAATGAATTTACTCACAGCGTTTAATTCTCAGAGCACCTGTGAATGCGTCAATACAGCCCACGTTTGACATCAATACGTGTTTTAGTATTACGGATCTGCCGTATGACTTGCACCCATTAGTTTCCTAGTCTGTTTAGCATCCAAATCCATACTAATATTATTTATAAATGCGAAAGTAACTCTGTCTGTCTGTCTCGCTTTCCTGCTAAAATTACTGAACCGATTTAAATGAAATTTGATACACATATAGCTTAGAGCCTGAGAAAGGACATGGGCTACTTTTTATTCCAGAATAAGGGCTTTAAGGAATTGAAAGGGGGGATGAAATGTTGTATGGAAGTATTGTCATTTTTAAAGCTAGAAGCTTGAAACTTATTTTTTAGGCTATTGATGAGATATAAATAAATATGACATTCAAAGTTTGTAAAAAAAATAACTAACAAGGGGGTAAAATAAAAATGAGTAAAATAATAATATAATAGTAAAATAGACTACAACTTATTTTCTTTCTGAACCCAACCCTGTTGTCTACGCGGACGGAGTCGCGGGCAAAAGCTAGTTTTTAATAAGAGGTTGCTCATCAACTGATCTTATTCTAAACATGTCCAAACAATGGATTTATAGTTCTAGTGAGGTAATTTTCAACGGAAGTGTTAGTTGTTATACAATTTAATTTATAACGGTAGCCTTGTGGGTGCTGCGGAATAAGTGCGGCGTGAAGGATATAGTACGTATATTCGAATTCCAGGCCGAGCAAAGATTCCACGTGAGATTCCTCATTTAGAAATTCTCAGTATCAAAACGGAGTTTGTAAATGTGCCCTAAAAACGGCAATAGGCTCGCCTGCTATATGAGATATACGATTCCCTCTACCTCTTTGAGGACGCAGGCGTGAACGCAGATATTATTAAAGTAAAAAATAGTAATTCATATGATAATACGTTATCTATATCCGACCGTGTATTTATTATTATTGGCAGCCCCGTGGCGCAGTTGGCTAGATACCAGCTTGCGAAACGAGAGGCCGCGGGTTCGATCCCCGCACCGAGATAAATGTTTGTATGATCCATAAATATTTGTTTCGGGTCTGGGTGTTTGTGAGACTCAAAAGTCTCTCGTAGTTTCTGATACCCACGACACAGGACTTGTATCCTTGTGTGGGGTCATAACTATGTATGTGACTGTTGAGTGTATTTATTTATTATTGCTAACTCTACTATTGAAAAAAAGTTAGAACCTCCCCCGTGCTGGCATAGTGCTTTGTGGACTCCTTATGAGGAGAAACATTTAGAAATTCATAATATTATCATCTTCTATAGAAATTATACCATGCAACTGAAAATTTAATTTAAATAATTTGACCTTTCTCCTAATTACGTTGGCTTTCGTTATCTAATTAATTTATTCTTTTTGGACTTACTTGTTAGGAGACTAATTATTCTAAAATTAATTTATAATATTTTTATCAAATTAAATACGCTTATCTAATCACGACTAGATTTTATTACATATTAATAATAATATTTTATATTAAGGTCATTTAGGTCATTAATGAATTAAACTGATAAAATATATTTAATTGTATGATTAAAATTAATAATATCATATTAATTAACAATATGCAATGACTACGTAAATTGGCTACAATCTGTTATTATTAGATAGGGATAATTTGTGTTTAATTTTTTTAAACGGGTTCCTAGTCATTAATTTATAATAAAAATAACTAATACAGATTACAGCATTGCAGATTAAAATTCCTTATATTTTTAGTTATAAAATAAACTAATTAATTAAATTTGCCGTATTTATACAATTGAACTGTTAACTTATTTAATTCTCATATTTCCACTATAGAACCAAGTGCATTTGCATGACCGGGACTTTATACATCACAACTAGAGGTTCCTAAATTATAACTTATATTTTTTTCAGGCAGCGTTATCAAATTTTTAACAAGGAAATTCTCAGCAACAGCGCGGAGCGTGGTAGTGTGTTCCAAAATCGGCAATACCATCCCACCCTATAACGTGGGAATTTATTTAATTTACTTATTTACACTTTATTCAAATTAAATAATTGTAAAGGTGGACTTAATGCCCAAGGCATTCTCTGCCAGTCGAACCTTGGGTGATGCTGAGATGATATACAAACAAAATAATTTATAATTATACTGCCTCGTGGTCTTGCGGTACAAGCATGAGCCATGCGATCTAGAGGTCCTAGGTTCAATTCCCGGGTCGGGTAAAGTGTTATTGGGTTTTTCCATTAGAAAATTCTCAGTAACAGCACGGAGTCTGGAAATGTGTTGGAATAACGGCAGTAGGCTCACCTCCTATTACGTGGGACTGATACATACCTGGCAAAATGTGGGTGCAGAAATGCACCTCTGGCTCTGCCTACCCTTTCGGGGAATACAGGCGTGAGTTTATATATGTCATATGTATGTATGTACCTAGCGAAATGTGGGACCAAGAATGGCTACCCGTTCGCGGAGTATAGGCGTGAGGTTATGTATGTTTGTAACAAATGGCTAACTTCTGTTTAATAAAGATTTTCATCAAAATCGGTTTACGGTAGGTGTAAAAACAAAACATACGAGAATTACTTTCGAATTTATTACTCTACTTCAAATCCCTAATATAAAGAGGATTGATAAATCTACCGAGGTTGATACAATTTTACTTCACCCAGTTGATTACTAACAACACAAATAAACAGAATTATTTAGTCCAAATTGCTTAAACTAATTAGTGGTTACACACATTTTACGTCTAAATTAATTGGCTGGGAATGACGGATTAGTCCCACGATCGTTTGATTCGGCCGACGGCAGCCATTTTCACTAAATATATTTATTAACCATGACAAATGAAGGTGGATAATATGCAAAACATTGTAATTGCACGAGTGAGCTTGTAAGGCAATTAGTTATTAATTAAACGAGATTCAAAGATAATACTGCGTAGGAAATATCTTCAAGGATATGTAAGTCAATTATAATGCATATCTACTATCCACATGCAATTAAATAAAGAATAATGAAATTTATAATTACATGATAAAAAAGTTATTGAAAATGTAGAAAAACCTGGACACTGGAAATTAGGAAATAAAAGTTTAAAACCATTTTTGGATTCGTAGTCGCTCTCGTAATATGTGAAAAAAAATTATAATGTTATTTTAGCTCAATAAAGAAATAAAAACCCACAATCACAAATTAATATGTTATTTTACACATATTTAGTCAACAGTAACGCAATCTATTTGGTAGAGCCGCTGCCTAAGTAAGGAATCAGATATTATGAGCTCGACTGACTCGTATTGTCAGCTCGACTGGAGTAGACACTGTCTAATAGAAGACAAGTGTTTTCATAAACAATTGTTTTCTTGTCCCATTTCTATTGGTAAGTTATGTACCGTGGGTCAAACAGACCTCATGTCTCCTATCTTTTTCTTCCAAATTCCCAAATAAAAAAAAACAATATCAAATATTACACTTGACCAACAGTGTTGAAAACAATCGCCTTTTTAAAAGATAAACACTTCTATAATAATTATAATCACGAACTTTACGACGGAAGTTTCCAGAATTCCACACTGTTTAACATACAAGTCCTGTATAATTATAACCACACATAATTGCTCATATTAATGCCGCAACGTATCTGCAAGTCGATAAAGTATCAATACATTTAGTATTTTATTGCCATATTTACGTAATACAAGTGTGAGATGCGAATAAAATGTTTAAAACTGTTTGTAAACAGCATTTCCATTGATTCTATGACAGCTTTATAGATTAAAAAATTGCTAGTACTACGTTCGTTGCTTTGACTGCCTCGTGGTCTCGCGGCATAAGTATGTGACTTGCGATTTAGAGATCCCGAGTCGGGAACTGTTACCGGATTTTTCCATTAGGAAAATCTCAGTAGCAGCACGGAGTCTGGAAAGGTGCCCGAAAAACGGAAATAAGTTTGCCCCCTATGACGTAATACTAATACATGCCGGGCGAAACGTGGGTGCAGAACTGCACTTCTGCCTTCACTTTCAGGCAATACAGGCGTGAGGTTATGTATGTATGTTCATTGGCGTCAGCATACTGTCCATACAAAAGTTGCATCACCGCTGAAGTGACTAACACAAGTCTGTCATGTTCTAAGATTATTATCATCATCATCAGCCAATACACATTCCAATGCTGGGCCGGAATGGGGTTAACTTGCAGCTTAGTCAGCTTACATAGCGAAACATTCTTGTGAGGTTGTCATAATGTTTTCTTATACTATGTTTCTTAAACAGTACTAAGGTGTGGGACATTCGTTTCCAAAATCGTTTCCATTTACTAGACTAAAAAAATAATAATTAAATAAATTTCGTTAAAAATTGATTTCGACCTAATATTACTATTTTAAATGTAATCTAATTAAAAATGTAATTTTAGGTCGAAAACTGCTCTGTCTTAGTCATAAATTAACTGGATTATTCTAGAGCTAGGCTTTTATGGCTAAGTAATTCACTCATGTTGAATGTTCTGATTTAGACGATCGGGCCTCGAACGCGTGTCGCCGAAATTAGACATAACTCATTTCAAGTTAGGAGATTAAGTTAAAGCTAATTTAAAGTTAAAACGACGTGTTCCTAGAAATAAACGATATAAAGCCTTGCCCGTTTACATACACTGCATACTCAGTACATACATACATAAACTCACGCCTGTATTTCCCGAAGGGGTAGGCAGAGGTGCATTTCTGCACCCACAGTTCGCCAGGTATGTATCGGTCCCACGTAATAGGGGGCGAGCCTATTGCCGTTTTTCGGGCACATTTTCAGACTCCGTGCTGTTACTGAGAATTTCCTAATGGAAAAATCCAATATCACTTTTCCCGACCCGGGAATCGAACTCAGGACCTCTAGATCGCACGGCACATACTTGTACCGCGAGACCACGAAGCAGTCTCAGTATAATTACATATTTGTATATTGCCATTCCAAATGAAAAAAACTATACATGGTGTAATAAGACCTTGATCGAAAATTAAGACAGTTAATAGTAACGGTGATTTGAAACACATTGACGCTAAAAAAATCCCGAAAAATAAATTGGTGTTTTCCTAACTATCATAAGTATTAAATGTATAGGGTGATAAGAAAAAACGTTGTTTTTTTTTTTGGGATTTTGTAGCGTTAATGTGTGTTTGTAATCCCAGTAACTATTACCTGTTTTAGTTTTCGATCACGGTCTTGTTACACCGTTTATAATATATATATAGAAAGAAAGAAAAGAAAATTCGTCAATGGACATGCCAAGAAACAAACAAAACATTAAAATGAAAAGTAAAAGAAAAGTAGTAGGCACACATGCAGTGACAAACAGGTCGCCAATTCAGCATAATATATGCTTCGCTATGGCTTGAACCACATCGGAGCGCTGGTTTTCGTTGGCGTAACTAATATAAAACGCTGCAGCATCAGTAAATAGTAAAATTATCTACTAATTAGAAGGTCAAATCTTACAATGCCAAAGCATGAGCCGATCGTTCATACCCACAATTAGGTGTTAAAGAAAAATTGAGAATACATTCCGAATTTGCCATGACCCGTAATCGGCGTGATGAAAAACACCCCGAGCGTGCAATTAAACACGTCACACGCCACGTCGATTCAAGCAGCGCCAATTACCCCGAGCGAAATTCTGTAAACGCGAAATTAACATTAAGAATTACATAACATTTTTGCTGAATCAAAGGGGCGCGAATCAAAACACCGCCGACCTAGATACGCCGACGTCTCAAATCCGGCATTTCATTACGGCCAACAAAACAATATGTTACCCAACCCTTGCAATAAAAAACTATGGAGCTTTAGCTTTTTACTACAGTCGAGCACGGGTTTTACATCATTATATTTATGTAGGTGTAGAACGTTGTAACATGAAGTTATAGCTCTCCCTAGAATTAAAAGAAAACTTATGTGATTAAAGTGTTTTTCTGTGAGGCCCCAAACTCGTTTTTTCATCCACGTCACAAAACACGGTATATCATTGTGTGGTCTTAATTCCAGGACGTCAATGTAGTGATTTCTGACAAAATTTGTTTGATTATAATTGACATGAAGGGATTCCTAGAAATTTAACAATATTCATCTGGAAACCATGAAGAAGAGAGACATTGACAGGTTTATTGTTTTCTGTTTTTATCGTAAAGCTAAATAGATTTAGTTATTTGTATGTATATCGCCTTTTTCATTCTTGCATCGTCCTTATTCGGCTAAAAAAACATTTAAAATATATGTTTTAAAATTTACTTTCATTTCAATTGATAAAACTATTATACAACCACAAGCTCATAGCCAGTTAAATGTTTAAGCTTTATTCACTACAATTCAAATAGCACCTTCCGTTCCTCGTATTCGGTGATTAGAATTCTTCAACAGATTAAAAAAGACGATAAAATGTACTTAAACGTGTAGGTTGTTAACAAAATACAATCATAGTAATGTAAAGGAAATCCTTATTCGATCAAACTTCAATTAGATGGACTATAACTAGTAACAAATGTGTTTTAGAATGTTATCTGCCTCTAACGACAAAGATTAAACTATTAAATGATATCGATTTGATTTTAATGGAATTAAATTTATTTCATTCGTCTAATCTACAGTTTATATGTGATTATTAATTGGTGTTGCAAGTCGTGTTGTAAGTCGTGATGGCCTTGAGGTTTAGGTACGCGGTCGAGAATTTCGACGGTCGCGGGTTCAAACCCCAGGCACACACCTCTGACTTTTCGAAGTTATGTGTGTATTCACAATTAATTATCACGTACTTTAACGGTGAAGGAAAACATCGTGATGAAACCTGCACACCTAAAAAGTTCTTAGGAATTTCTTAGGTGTGTAGTCCGCCAACCCGCACTAGGCCAGCGTGGTGGACTGAGGCCTAAACCCTCTCAACGGTAGAGGAGGCCCGTGCCCAGCAGTGGGACGTATATGGGCTGATGATGATGAATTGGTGTTGCATATGTATTGCTACAATTTTAAAACTTCATCATTAATATAGTGCCGAGATGAAATTGTTTTATTTCATTTTTCTTAATCTAATGAAATTAAAATGACTGTTTTAATCGAATAAAAGATGTAAATCTTTTAAACGTATTTACAATTTGGTCATAATATCCATGGCTTATCGTTTATTTTTAAAATATTATAAGCTTATAGCTTATTGCTAGTGGATCAGCCAGTGTATATCCGGTTTTCGAGGGGGCTTCAATCATGGTGAAGGGATGATCGTGCCGGCATTTTTTGGCCGGTTTCTCGCGGTTGGTCCTTTGTTCACCATGGTATTAGTCCCCCAAACTTCTTCACAAGATGGGTGAAGAGGTTTTCGGCCGGCATGATTGCGTCGACCAACGGGAGATCATCATCTCTCGCTGGTCGGCACTTTTTCTGGACTCCATTACACTTACCATCAGGTGCAATGGGGTCACTTTGCCGTGCCAGTATAAAAAAATAAAAAAAAAGCTATAGTCGCTTACTCTTTTCTCATTTTGCAACAAAATGTGCAACCTTCACACTCTACTGTCTCTTAGGTAATCGATGTTTATATGGAACCCCTGACGCTAAAACAAATTTAACAATAAGGTAATGGCACTAGTAGTTGACCATGTACCTGTAGTTGACCACCAATGCACATAAACAGATAAAATAAGAATTCGCGGCATATTTTTAAACTAATTCCATATTGAGTAGTCAGTGCTGTCATGTGGTCTACGAAGCGCGCAAACTACGACTCCATTATTTTCAAATATTAAAAATAGCCTCCAGTTGTTTGTTGATTGACGCACCGTAAATCTATTATTCGTTTTTTTGTCCTAATTTTCTTAAGGATTGAAAAAGTTTGAAGTTAAATATTAACAACTTTGTCACCTTGTTGATGATAAGTGTTTTGCTTTTCTTATTCGTTAGGGATTAATTGAGGTAACAGGGTATTTAAAATACGAAAATTTGTTTACAAGATTGAGATGTGGGGGTGGTCCACTACTGATTCCGTTTTAGCATGATTTTCTAGTAATTGACCAGGATGGTCAACTTCTGATGAATTTCTGTATCATGTAAATGTACTGTACGGAATAATATATGAAGGGCATCATCAATTAGAATTAACTATTTTATTTACTTTTACAATAACTTAATTTTATTTAGTAGTTGACCACCTTTATTGTAAGGTACGATCAGTTACTAAAACCAAATTTTCACCTTGTAGATGTCTGGGAAAAGGGGTACATTCCTAAATTATACTGAAGCTGCAATGCTCTCAGCAGTAAATGTCGTTCGTCTTCATAAACCACCCATAAGAACGGCTGAAAAAAAAATCCTCTCACAATAATGATGGTGTTTTGGAAACCACAATGGAACCATCGGCAACTGCGGTACATATTACTGTTGGTGACGAACTAGTGCTAGTGACGATCCCAGGATCACCAGCAATTAGCATTGCTGATGACATATTTGAAACCACTCTAGATCAATTTGACATCATAGGTCCTAACGATATGCTTGAAAATATGCGTAAACTTTCAACTACTGTTGTCTGATTAAGAATCTGACAAAAGCCTCGGCAAAAAGTAAATGTTGAATTTGTCATATTTAAGTACGGCCTTGAGGTTTAGGCACGCGGTCGAGAATCTCGACGGTCGCAGGTTCAAACCCCAGGCACACATGACTGACTTTTTGAAGTTGCATATGTGTGTATTGATAAAGAATTATCACGCACTTTAACGGTGAAGGAAAACATCGCGATGAAACCTGCACACCTAAAAGTTCTTAGGAATTTCTTAGGTGTGTAGTCCGCCAACCCGCACTAAGCCAGCGTGATGGACTAAGGCCGAAACCCTCTCAATTGTAGAGTAGGCCCGTGCCCAACAGTGGGACGTATATGGGCTGATGATGATGATGATGATGAAGTACGATAATAACTTTTATCCCGGAAAAGTATTTATTATAGATGTTATTGTTATTATATTTCAAATAAAACGCAAAGTTGTCTTAATTTGCCTTCTTATTTAACAAATAATTAAAAAATCTGAATGGTCAACTACTGATGCAAAACATGGTCAACTACTAGTTTTTAGGTGGTCAACTACTAAATCTCTTATATTAAGTTTTATTTTCATTTTTTTACTTGAATGCAACCATTGTACAAGAAAAAATACTAGCTCGTTTCGTTAAAAGACTTGCACAGAGTTAACAAAACAAAACACTCATTGAATTTGAATGATGATTAAAGTTAGGCATTAAAAAAGAAATTTCTTTGTCCTTAAGTGGTCAATTACTGATGCTATTACCTTATAGTAAATTAAATCATAAAATAGTTCAGTATTCAAGTAAACCTGCGGGCAAAGGCATCTATAGTTCTTATAAAGCATTAACACCTTAATTAACAACTAGCTGAAGGTACATCTGCGGTTGTAATCAAAGACACGCTGGTTAGCGCCGCTGGTATATACTTCGAGCCGACGCGACGTGTAGAATGAAGGTGATATTTTATTACCCAATCAGTTCATTCCCATCATTCGTTCATTCGCTCACCAACTGTCAGTTGTATTGAGCTTAGTTTATAGGTTAGAATCAACTGTGAATCGTAATTCAAATTATCATTAAATCAAACAAGATAGAGATTTCTAGTAAATATGATTATCTTGTCCAAAAAAACTGTTAAATCTTCGTTGGTTACAAGACATTCAAAGTCATTAAATAGGACTGGCGCTATTTTTTGATTCCTGCCACATAGTTTGTACCTACATGAGATGTAAATTAGCTTTAATATGAAAGAATATTTATTTAGCATTTAGTTTTAAGCACTATAATATCATAAATTTCTAAACGGAGAAGTAGTAAGTTAATGTATAGCTTACTCATTCCAACCTAAGAATATTTAAGAAAGCATAACAACTTTCCATATCGATCGAGTTATTTCAAAACACTACCAAATGAATGTAACAATCTGCATATCTAAATGTGGCCTACATCTGACCCATAAGCAATGCAATGAGGCACGCTCGTCAGAAATAACCTTAGGACCACGGCCTTAGCACAAATACTGGTCAGTGTTCGTCACATGTGTGTGGTTATTTGTCGTGACATCATGAGTATCAGATTTAAGAAGATGTCATTTTTTAAAGAACAGAAGAGAGGGTATTAATATATAAATTTACCTAAATACAAGTCGTATTACTAAGAGGGTTTAGGCCATAGTCCACCAAGCTGGCCTAGTGCAGGTTGGCGGACTACACACATAAGAAATTCCAAAGAACTTTTAGGTGTGCAGGTTTCCTCAAGATGTTTTCCTTCACTGTTAAAGTAAGTGATAATTCATGCTCAGGACGTATATGGGCTGATGACGATGATAATTCATTCAATAGAGAAGCATGTAAAATTAACAATTCTGTTAGATGTTATTTTTAGGGTACAAAAAATCACTTTACAACTTCAGTGCCACTACGCTTTCAAAAGCTTGAAGGATGTTTTTATTCGCCAGTTTTAGCCCTAAAACGGTCCCTAATTCTAGATTTTGCTAGATGTATCACAAAAGTAGTGATGGCCTCGATGTTTAGGCGAGCGGTCGACAATCACAACGTGACGTATATGGGCTGATGATTATGATGATGATCACAATCGACCCTCACAGCTGATCTATATGATGAAGGTTTTCAGCGTACAATCAGCGTAAAGAGCATGAAACAAAGTTGACAGTTCCATGCTCACAACGTGTGGTTATCTAAGATAATTATCATTATTTTAACGTCCGTGATGCACACGGCATTCATCAGTCCGTCATCGGTGTTTTATGTACATAATGACTAATGGCATCATTGTGCTGGCCTCGTAGAGCGTGTGCTGGATGCGAATCGAGGAATCGTGAGTTCTTTTACTAAAATAGTCCTTATGTTTCTTTATGTGTTTTCAATATACAACATATCCCAATTTTGTGCTGACGTGCCAATTGCTCGCCAGTTGATTCAATTATGGCCTACTGCGTAGCTTTATTCCTAAAAATGAAGCATAAACTTATTGTTCAAAAGAAATCAATACAGATATATTCCTGACTCCATTTTAAAACAATACCAGTGTCGTTACAATCAGAACCTTTTAGAAAGCCCCAGAGCCTTCACTTAGGTCACTATAGACGTAATTCTTACTAAGCATCACCGCTCAATCCTCGTCTTTTTCTCGTCGAATCCTTGTCATCCAATATTACCCTTCAATACTCGAAGTCCTAAAGAAACTCAGCTCCAACTTTTGTCACACTCATTACATAACTAACAGAACCTTTACCAAAAACAGGACGAAATACATGTGCATTACCATGCGCATGTACTTGCTCATCAAAATACTTGTGCGCCGTAACACTCGCGCCACGGAGCTGAGGTAATGACAGGATAGGCGCGTGAGTATAAAACAACCAGTAAGTTGAGTAATTTGACGTAATTTGGGCTCGCGTTTCGTGCGCGGCTCCCAATTATTCCGAACTCGACGATAAATTATCCCGCACGTGCCTGTAATTACAATTGTTTTGAGATGTGTTTGATCAACTTGCACGAACGGAATTATTAATTTAGACATTTGTAGAGTGGAGTTGGCAAGTCATTAAGGAAGGTATAAAGAGACTTGCAATAGAACGTTGGAGGGCAAAAAAAAGAAAATTCTCGATGAAGGTCAACCCTGCCATCAGCTAGAAAAACGTTAAATTGAAGACGAAGCGTATAGAAGTCCTTCTAGTGAGCATGTACATATATGATTGGCATTAAGTGCTTCATATTAATAGGTATGCATACATATGAGTTATGGGCAGCAAGGCCTTAATTAATCGCGACTTGAAATCATTTGTCATCAGCTCATATGTATTTTACTTATTTTTGTTAAATAACCATCATGTTAAATAACTATGAACAACCGGCACCACATTTGTTACTCTCCAAAACATCTAGAATCAGTCTGGAAACAAGTTTTATCATTTAATTTTAGTTTTAGTGAATTTAACAAAAAGTTACGGCAACTTCGCAGAGGTCTGCTTAGTTAAACTCAATCCTCAGAAACGCCGCTAACGTTATTAAACTGTTTGGTTAGCAGTTGTGTCTCACTATTTAGATTTGTTGTAAGATTCCTTAACATTTCCAGCCAAATCAGTTCTTAAACTGGAGTCACCATCCTAATTAGAACTTTCTTGTACTATCGTTTGCTGCGGACTAAGTATTACACTACTACAACCGTATGTAACAATCATTGAAGTGAAACTTCTTTATCGACGTATGAAAGAAAAAAAAAACAAAAGAAAAATCGCCACGATTTTCGGTTACGCGCCAAGATTTTTTCAAATTCAAGTGAATTTATAGCAAAAGTGAGTGATTATATATTTTGTTTGATAAAACCAACACGTGAGCGTGATTTTAATATTTATGTGTGGTTAACCTCACTTTTTGATTGTAAGTATCAGTTAATGTGTATTAATCTATTTAAATTAGCAAGTATTAATAAAGTAAATATTATAGTAAACATTATTAATTCTAAAAACAATAATTCTAAAGTCTTATTTATCCAATTTCTGTGAAGTTGTAAATAGTAGAAAAACGATATGTCATAAAGAAGTTTCACTTCTTACCTGTGTACTCTGGTATTACCTATTAGCTATTCCTTTCTGTTTAACAGCTCGCGTGAATATTCTAATATTCTTAAAATAAGTGTATGACTGGCAGAAACTAAAGCAACAACGCAAACTAGAAGTCTTTGAAAAAAAATGATACATATGGAACGAATTCACATATCTAGTCGAAATTTTGCAGCTGAGAGCAGCAATGACTAAATACTGAGCTCAGAAGTTGTTGGTACAGATTCTATATAATTGAGGACCAAGCACCATAATATGTCCTAAGATCAACAGAAGCATATCTAGCTTTAACTTCCTTTAGCTGATGATCATGATGCTGATGACAATAAACTATTATCCATGATTTTCAGCTACATTATAAAAAGTGGGATGAAAACCCCTCCGCCATTAAATGTTCAGCAGACAATACGAGCGCATCTGATGTAATCATGGCGGCTTTTCCTGTCCCGTTCGCAGTAATCTCTGTCAATTAACATTCACTGATGGGCGATTTCGCATTTTTATTCATGTCTAAAGCTATTATCTGTTACGCGCTGCAAATGGAAAAACCACAAGCTTTGTATTGTGATGCAGCGTGGCTGTTTTGTAGTTGTTACATTGGAAAATAAACTGTAGGAAACTGTTTGAGTACTTCACGATCAGCGGCGATACATCCATAGAAACCCAAAAGCCCAATTTGCCTTACAAAATTCCGAAAGCTAAGCTTTAAATCTTTATTTAACAAAATCAATTTGACATATAAATGAGAAAATCCTGACGTCATAAAAACAATTATAAACTAGACATTACAAATTAACGTGTAACGCTTTTGGCCTTCTATGGAAGTAACGCCACTGTTCACGATATAATGGTGCGTTGCTTAAATATGTTCTATACATACATACATAATATAGGCTGTAGTTTCCGAAGGGGTATGCCAATTATTTTTTCGTCCCACGTAATAGGGGCCGAGCCCATTGCCGTCCGTATTAATTTCAGTGTCCGTGCTGCTATTGAGAATTTCCTAATGGAAAAAAGCAAAATTACTTTTAGCCAACCCGGAAATCGAGCCCAAGACCTCTAGATCGTAGAGCACATATGTACTTCTACCGCGAGACTCGTGGTCTGCAATCTGTGTTCTGTGTGTATCTACATCAACCAATTTATGTTCCTTTTAAGAACGATTACGTTCTGTATGTACGAATTGTCGACTTTGCTTACCTAAGAAAATCCTTGAGATATTTTACCCTTATTATTGGCTATTTATTAAATATACATAAGCGTGAAAAGTGATACCATAGCCACCTCCTTTGTTTTCTTTTTTCAACGTTGCATTTTACTATGATAGGCGTGAGTTTATTGTAATAATTTATTAATTCAAGCTACAATCTTTCTGCAAGATCGCCAATCGTTTTTGGCCGTCGTCGGTTGTAATTATAAAAGGCATAAAATAATAAAACGTCGTTAAATCAACAATAACAATCAATAAAACGTCGCATTGGACAAAGCGACATATTTTTACAGCCGAGATATGGAAACATAAATGCTCGGGTACACATTCATTAATTTGGCAACATTTTCGCACGGTGGCCCGAGAGGCAAGAGAAATAAGAACGCAGCCAATTTACATAAAATACCTTCGGGTCCGCAAGAACTTATCTTAATACGAGTCGGGCGATGTGTGGACTTTGTTGCCAGCCGAAAATAAAAGACTTTGAGTATGGAAAATGTTGGGGTACCTTTGGAATATTAAGTTAATGCAGGTCTGCAAACTTTGTAGGAACATTTTACTGCTATACTTCACAAGTAGGAAATTGCATACCTTTTAAAAATACAGGCGTCGAAGAACATTGAATGCTTTTATGTTGGATTTTATTGAATTTATAAAATTCTAGAAAAGCGAATTCTACTAACGAAGACATAAATAAAGAAGTAGAGCATTTTAATCACAGTTAATGGTACTACTTTAATCGAGCCTATCTATAAGACAATTGAAATTGACGTGTAACGTATAGACAGTATATTTTTTCACGTAATAGACTACGTGCTACACAAAACTCTCTTATCAAAGTCGATATCTTTCAATCTCATTTTACTCACTTATATCATAAAACCAACGAGGCAGTATGTTTATTAATAATAAAATTCAAAGTTCACCATATTGTAAGACACTCTGTCTAAACGAAGATTGTAAATTCGTTGCGCCTGGCAACCCAAGCTGCAGCGGATGAAATATGCGGCGCGCCGGCGACCTGACAACGCGTATTTTAATTTAACACAAAGCCTGAGCCGACACACGTTAAATAAATTGTTCACTGATATTCCCTGCCGATAATTCGCGCCTTACGTGTCGTTCGTCTCCTCTGCGCTCAAAACCAACTAATTATGTTACCCCATTAGCATATTAATCATTTATCATTCATATTGCATCTATAAATTAGCTTTTGGCAATATTCTAATGACTCCCGATATTATTGTATAGATGGACAATTTTATTATTAGGAACTAGGGCACCCCCATAATTTTCAAGGTTATGTGTGACTTCATAATTATTTATAAGTTGTAACACATTTAAAATTGTGAAGCAAAATGTAGCCACGAAACCTAGATCTCTGAGAGCTCTCGACAGAGAAATTCTAAGGTGTGTCAAGTCCTACACTTGGCCACTAGGAGATGGTTTATGTTCTTAGTTAATATATAGACTTATATAAATGCGCATAAAGAAACGATGAAACCACGTCTTTTTAAAACTAAAAGATTTTTCAAATAACAAACTGAAACTTTACAAGTAAAACATCACATAAATACTTTATAAAAAAACATATATTTCCAAGAGTATCATTTCATCTCCCGAGTATTCGAAAAAAAGCGCTCTTAAATCCGCATTTACATTGCGATTCAAAAATTGTATCAAACGTAGGGTTTTTGTTTGCGAATTCCGACATGAAATTATCGGCGGTCTCACTTGCAGCTAATACATCATCAGCAGCAGCCTTTATTACGTCCACTGCTGGACATAGGCCTTTCCTATGGCACGCCACTGGGCTCGATCTTCGGCCCTCCTCATCCAACCGCTGCCAGCCACCTTGCGAATATCGTCACCCCACCTAGCCAGAGGGCGCCCTACACTACGTTTGCCGAGTCGCGGTCTCCACTCCAGAGCCCGTTTCCCCCAACGGTTGTCGGTTCTGCGACAAATGTGACCTGCCCACTGCCACTTCAGCTCGCTAATCCTTTGGGCTATGTCTATGACTTTGGTTCTCTGACGGATGGCATCATTTCTGATCCTATCTTTCAGAGAAACCCCCAACATAGCCCTCTCCATAGCGCGCTGAGCAACCTTAAATTGGTGGATTAGTCGCACCGTCAGTGTCCACGTCTCGGCTCCGTATGTCATGACAGGAAGGACGCACTCGTTAAAGACTTTTGTCTTTAGGCTTTGAGGTATGGGTGACGAAAAGACTCGACGAAGTTTTTTAAACGCTGCCCAACCCAGCTGTATTCTTCTTTGGGTCTCCTTCTCGAAGTTGTTCCTACCTACTTGTACCGTTGTACCGAGGTAAATGTACTCCTGAACAACTTCGAGAGTTACTCCCTCTAGCGCAATAGGTTCCGGAATAACCTGTCTATTAAACATGACCTTGGTTTTATCCAAGTTCATCCGGAGACCTATGCGTGCTGAAGAATTAGCCAGATCAGACAGCATTTGTTGCAAGTCTGCAACGGTTTCAGCCACGATGACGATGTCGTCTGCAAATCTCAGGTGTGAGATGTACTCGCCGTTTATATTTATGCCACGTCCTTTCCAGTTTAGAGTCTTAAACATATCTTCCAATGCATTTGTGAACAATTTTGGGGAAATGACGTCCCCTTGTCTCACTCCTCGATGCATTGGAATTTGTTCAGACTGCTGGTTTTGTACTCGGACGGTCATAGTCGCAGCGTCATACAGACATCTCAACACCTGGATGTATCGCCAATCGACTTGGCACCGTTGCAAAGATTCCAGAACAGACCAGATTTCGATAGAGTCAAAAGCCTTCTCATAGTCCACAAAGGCAAGACACAGGGGCTGATTATATTCTTCAGTCTTCTGTATAATCTGCCGCACTGTGTGGATGTGGTCTATGGTGCTATATCCTCTACGAAACCCGGCCTGCTCGGGGGGTTGAAACTCGTCGAGTCTGCGCGCGAGACGGTTCGTGATCACCCTTGAGAACAGCTTATAGACATGACTAAGCAGGGAGATGGGCCGATAGTTCTTCAATAAGGTTTTGTCGCCTTTTTTGAAGAACAAGACGACCATACTCCTGCTCCATGCCTTAGGAGTTCTCCCCGAAAAGAGGATGGAGTTAAATATGCGCTGTAGCTGTTTCAGCGTAGGAGCTCCGCCAGCTTTTATGAGCTCTGTTGTAATTCCATCCTCTCCGGGGGCTTTTCCATTTTTAAGCTGCCCAAGAGCAATCTCGATTTCGTCTAGGCTGACTTCTGGCAGCTCTTCGGAATAGTGGCGGGTTAAAGTGGCCCTCGGGTCTTCACTCTCGGGTGGGGGACAGGACGCATGTGAGGTGTATAATTGACCGTAAAAGTCCCGAATCTCCGCGAGAATCTGCGGCTTAGCAGTGACGACTTCTCCACTACGTTTTCGCAACTTCGTCAGATGGCTTCGATTTAGCGTTTGAACAAAGACTTTGGACCCCCGATTTTGCTCAATCGCTTCTTTTATGAAGCGTGTATTTGAGCTTCGGAGGTCACGCCTTACCAGCTTTGAAATCCTCTTGTTCAAAGCCCGCTGATCTGACGGAGCGATAGTGGGATCTTCGCGTCGCTGCTTCATTAGCTGCAGAGATTCTGCAGAGAGTTTGGACCTCTTACGGGTACGTTGCGTCTCACAGAACTTTGTCCCCTCTTCCCGGAGGATACCCACCACTTGGGCGAGTTCCTGGTCAATGTCAATTGTGGTTTCCAGGGCAGCGAAACGGTTCTCCAGTTTTATCTGGAAAGCTTCAGATCCTACCACGGATTTGAGCAGATTTGGTCGGAGCGTAGACTTCATCAGACGGGCTCGTTCAAGCTTGTAATTAATATTTAGAGTGCCTCGGACGAGTCGGTGATCGCTTCCGGTTTTAAACCTAGCGATCACTGAGACATCTCTAAATATGCGCTTTTTATCAGTCATGATGAAGTCAATCTCGTTTTTAGTCATAGTATCGGGACTTTGCCACGTCCACTTCCGTTGGGGCTGCTTCTTAAAGAAAGAGTTCATTAAGAAGAGCCCCTCTTGCTCCAGGAAGTTGACGAGCATTTGTCCCCTATGATTTCTGCAACCAAATCCGTGGGGTCCTACTACCGTTTCGCCGCTTGTTTGTACTCCCACTTTAGCATTAAGATCCCCCATGACAACGTTGGAGTGGGCCTTAGAGGTAGTATGCAAGGCTTTCGAAATGTCTTCATACATTATCTCCACTTCATCGTCCGAGTGCGTCGAGGTCGGCGCGTACACTTGGATGACTTTGAGGGTGTACCTCTCCGTTAGTTTGATCACAAGGTACGCAACCCTTGTCGACACACTGGAGATTTCTATGACGTTGTCAGAGAGGCTCTTATGGACCAGGAACCCGACGCCGCCTTGGGATGGTTGGTCTCCCTCCCTGAAATACATAAGATGGCCCGACTCCAAGGTTATGGTATCCTCCCCCTCTCTTCGGACTTCACACAGCCCTAGAATGTGCCATCTTATGCATTTCAGTTCCTCCTCAAGTTGAGCCAGATGTTCGTCGAGCCGTAGCGTGCGTCCGTTAAACGTAGCCAAGGTCAGTTGGTGTTGGCGGCCTACCGTAGCCCGGGGATTCTTAGCACCCCCTGCCCCGCCGGAACCATGGCCGCCGCCATTGCCAGGAATAGCGGGGCTACCGGGAACTGGGGGCCGATGTGCGCGTTTAACCATAAAAAGTTATGCCCATAATCGCCACGCTGGGCAGGCGGGTTGGCGATCGCAGTGTTTCTCGCACCGGTGACGCTGCTGCCCGTCACGGGTCTGTGGGGTTTCGGAACAGGTATACCGCCGTTCGTCGGTCGCCAGAGCCTCGTTCGCTGATCGGCAGGATGTACCACGTGCAGGAGAGGTTGGCTTGGCGTACTAAGTTGTCAGTCGTACTCCCTTACATCCCATCATCAGCTAATACATAAAACATTATAATAACATTATCGTTTAAAAAACTCCGCGAGCCGGGACGAGATAGAAATGATAATCGTGATAAATGCTGAGACGGGGTCAGCATCCTCTCGTCCTCACTGCATGCGCCCTCCGTACCCTCAGCAAACACGTGGCTGCGATATTAAATTGAATGGAACTCCAACAAAAGGAATTCTGTATAACATTTATAAAAAAACATTACCTTGCGGGGACAACTTGAGATGAATATGTCACTGCACAAATATTATTGGGGATGAAATTGAAATGTCTTGAATGGGCAATTTTATGAGTTTAAGTTAAGCAAACTATTTAGATTTTATATCAGTTTTAGTATGCCCATGATTCACCATTATTGATTTAATATTTATTTCAATTATTCCATCTACTGCAAACAGTAAGTCTTATTAGAAGACGCACAATTTGTTTGCAAATCTAAAAAAGTAAAATCTATGGACTATCAAATCAAAGAACAGTTTGAGGGGCTTGTCAATACTGATCGACATCTTCTACAGTAAGAATACCTCACTACTGCATTGTTTATACTTAACTATACAGAAATATACTATATCTCCTCACACATGAGTTACAAGTCAAAATAATCCATTAAAATCGACTTACTCTCCACCTAATTACAACTCGTTCACAAAAAATTCTGAAACACCCTAATTATGGCCATAATAAAGTCGAAATGAAGACATTTATGTAGCGGTTGAGTCGAGGCTTTCTGTTAAAAGCGCGATGATCGGTACAAAATCCCAAAGGGATCTTAATTAATATCACAGTGGGTGATTGGACCCATTGAGGACGAATCGGCATTTACATATGTAGTATACGAAAACGACTGTCAAAACATGGATTGTGGAGGATTCATTTTTGTTTAATATTGTCGGCCAATATCTTTGAACTGATGTGATGTGAAGAGTGACGTAAATCAATCAGCAATCCTTATTATTTATACTTCTATGTTCGGAGTAACATATTTTGACACTTGTGTTTCCAGAGGTATGTAGACCAATTTTACATCCATACCCAATATAATAAGGCCCAAAGCCTACGTTATCATTTTGTTATTCTATACTACTGCTCTTACTTTTCAAACAGAAAGCCCAAAACCAATTAACTCGGCAGGAAAATCAAACCCGAAAAGACTTGATAGTACTCGACAATTTATACGCCAACTAACACTGCTTATTTAATATTCAGAATAATGACATCTAGCGGAGAAAACCCCAATTACTTCTGCATCTTACAAAGCTCGTCAAAATGAATTAGTGCATAGCAGCAACATCAATCAATCTATACACCGATGGTTATACCCGCTAAATCGCGTTAATAGTGACCACAAACGCTCAACCACACTATCATACTTGAACAACCACCGCAGTTAGGCTGGAAGGCCGGCTGAGCACACCGATATTATAATAACCTGAACAGAAACCGCTACTCATGAAACCCTATTATGATAAGTTCTAACAGAATTTTTTTTACTCATCATCATCATCATCATCAGCCCATATACGTCCCACTGCTGGGCACGGGCCTCCTCTACAACTGAGAGGGTTTAGGCCTTAGTCCACCACGCTGGCCTAGTGCGGGTTGGCGGACTACACACCCAAGAAATTCCCAAAAACTTTTAGGTGTGCAGGTTTTATCATCATATGTCCTTCACCGTTAAAGCAAGTGATAATTCATTGTGAATACACACATAACTTCGAAAAGTTAGAGGTGTGTGCCTGGGGTTTGAACCTGCGACCGCCGAAATTCTCGACCGCTCGCTTAAACCTCGAGGCCATCACTGCTTAGTAGATTTAATACAAGAAATTCCGCCAACCCGCACTAGGCCAGCGTAGTACACTAAGGCCTAAAATCCTCTCAGCTGTAGAGAAAGCCCGAGCCCAGCATTGGGACGTACATATATGCGCTGACGATGATGATGATGAATACAAGAAAGATGGAGTCAGCTGAATATAGTTTCTATATATGCAGCAGAAAATTGAATCTATGGATGATGATGTTAAATGAAAGTAAGTAAATAAATAAATATACCCAACATAGGGCAATTGGTTTAGTTAAATCAATTTATTGAGTTGGCACTCAAACTAAGAAAATTTATTTTGTATACAGGACAGCTGCAAATTTGAACATTGTTTGGACTTTTATTTGCATTATAATCTGCAGCAATGTTATGAAAATATCGAACACTTGTTATAATGTCCCATACAATTTTGTATTTATAACTGACACTTGTCATCGAGACGAACACAGTTATTTTCTCATTGCGATTATCCTTGTATGGACATGTGTCAGGCATCGTAAACACTGTGTTCATATGAATAAACTAATCTAACATGTTTTGTATTCGGACGGCTTTTCTCAACTTTTCCGGTTGCTAGAAAGATTTTTACTATATATATAACCAACAAAACATAAGTACTCTTGAGCCAACACTTCGATTTAAGTCTTAGGTATCATAATGTACGGTAAAAACTTCAAATCTTTGGTGAAAACCACCTCAAAAAATGAAAAAAGAAACGAATATATTTTACATTTTATGAATTCGATAGTATTATTTCATTTCAATTACTAATTTCGACCTTAGGAATTACAAGTAAATTATTTTTTTAATATAACAACGTCAAAACTTGGACGTACCTCTGGAAATTCCCAGTTACCATGTCTCAGACTTGGCTACATTTAGAACTAGATGGTAGAATGTAAATAATTTGCGCGCAGATTGTAAAAGCCATTTGAAACGTATTACATTGCAACAAGTAGCGCGGCCGACATCCGTTGTAACATTTCATTAGTTGAGCTGGGGCGGAGTCAGCCGACGGACTGGGTGTCTGACCACAAATTTCTAAGCCTATAAATTCTTCGCATAATTTAGTGATTTATTTAGCTCAAAACCATCGATCCTTCAAAAAAATGAAGTTAACTTTGTCAAAAACTGTAATTCCGAATGTATTGCTGTATTTCTCACGAAAAGGCTAGCTTAGATCCCTCTAAAACAAACTTGCTATTTTACATACATGCATAAACTCACGACTGTATTCCTCGAAGGGGTAGGCAGAGGTGCATTACTGCACCCACATTTCGCCAAGTATGTATTAGTCCCACGTAATAGGGGGCGAGCCTATTGCCGTTTTTCGGGTACATTTCCGGATTCCGTGCTGTTACCGAGAATTTCCTAATGGAAAAACCCAATAACACTTTGGTATTTTAGTTGAATGTAATTATATTTAAATGGATGACTGTAAACTTATCTTGACTTTAAAATTATAGTTACAGAAGGAGTGATGTTTAAGTAGTCACATGTTATTAAAAAAGTAATCCATTGTCAAGAATATTTAAAATTTAGCAAGAATGTTTCGCAAAATGCCAGACATTTTCGAAATAGTCCCAAATGAATACACCGACATTGCTTCCTTATTTTATGTTACTAAGCCGAGCCTCGTTTATGATCCGAGAAGCTTAGCAAGAAAGTTATATAATTCTCGTCATAAAAGTCAACAAGAGAATATTTTGGGCTCTAAATACTTTATCCTTCACCGTGCCTGTCCTAATGCTGGTTATCTTACAGTAAATATAACAAGTTACTAACCCAGTCTCCATTTTATTGCTGTTATTTGTGGCCAATGGTATAGTGATTTATTGAATAATTTATAGTCACAGATGCAGTTGAAATTCAAATTATATCTTCGGAATGGATGGAAGCAAACGAATTTCTATTATAGATTTACATTGAAATATGAAGTTAATATGGCAATCAGCTGCGTGGTATCTCAGTAAAACATAGTGTAGGACAATATCTAAAATGGCAACAGTCCTTTCCCGGGTTTACTGGTAGATTAGTGTATAATAGTGAAGTAAGGGGTAGGCAGAGGTGCATTTCTGCACCCACATTTCGCCAGGTATGTATCAGTCCCACGTAATAGGGGGCGAGCCTATTGCCGTTTTTCGGGCACATTCCCAGACTCCGTGCTGTTATTGAGAATTATCTTTAAGTTGAGAACTTAATACAAAATTTTGGACTACGATTATTCACGGTTTTTGCACAGTATAAACTAGCCTGTCTTGCAACAAAGCAACCACGGCTCAGATTACATCCGAAGGCTATTTATTGGGAGCGCGCTCAATTTATTAATGTCCAATCATTTATCTATGGTCATAACTCTTTATTGATCGGAGAATGCCAATTCAGGATGCATTAGTTATTTGAGCATGTCGTAAGACATACATACATACATAAACTCACGCCTGTATTCCCCGAAGGGGTAGGCAGAGGTGCATTTCTGCACCCACACTTCGCCAGTATGTATCAGTCCCACGTAATAGGGGGCGAGCCTATTGCCGCTTTCCGGGCAAATTTCAAGACTCCGGGCTGTTACAGAGAATTTCTTAATGGAAAAACCTAATAACACTTTGCCCGACCCGGGAATCGAACCCGGAATGTCGTAAAAATATTTGCAAAAAATATTTAAGAGTTTTTATCATCACAAATTCCACTTGCGTAAACACCTAAATAAGGCTGGTGGTCTAAGAAATATCCTTCGATTAATAGACAAGACAGCTTCTAACAATGTGTTTTATATAAGCAAATATGGATATGAAAACACTCAACATTATAACCCGTCTCAAAAGTCTACTCCAAAAATCAATATGCTAAACAGACTCATCGCTCTTTTTATTTCAGATTCCTCTTCGATTTATTATGACGCAGAAACAAAACAAATTTTACAAGATTGTTTGTAAATTTTACAATATCAAGATATATACATAATTTAAACTAAATCATTGTAAACGGCATATCCACATTATTGATATTGCATATCCCTCATAATCGAGATATGATCGCATTCAGCAAAAAATGTCACCTATCGAATAGTTGCTCTGACTAAGTATGACTCACCGGCACAAAGATGAATCACCGCGCTCGCGAATCTAAAATCGCTCGGCAAAGTCGTTGACCGCGACGAAAAAACGTACTCGTATTATGCAAAGTGCCTGAAATTACATGAATTACGAGTATATTTTTCTATTACCGATTGTCACAACGTAGCATGTTTTTTGTAATCATTACGTGTTATTTCCTTTATTTATGAGGGGTGCAGGTGTTCCAAATTGGCACATGTGACGCGTTGCTAAGACGAACAAAAAGTTTAGGTTTTATTGGCTTGAAATGTACGAATAGTAAAATATTTAAATTTGAATTACAAATTATTTATTTCTCAATTTTAATCAACCCTTATAATAGGAAAAAGAAACATTTGATTCCTTAAGATAGAGTAATGCGATTTTAACTTGAAGATTCAGTAGATTCATTTAGTTATCAAGTTGAAGATGTGTTCATTACATTTTCAAGCTTAAACTGTAGAAGCGATTAGGTATATTTATATTGATCTATTGAGCTACTAGTAAATGACGGTCATTGCAATATATGGAAGATTTTATGCAAAATTAAGTCGTTTGTTATTAAAAAAAATTTTGGACTCAAAGCACAATTTACAAGCGCCTTCAAGTCCGTAAAGCAATATGATATTTCAGCTATGACGTTACAAGAAACGTCATTGCGACAAAACAAGCTCAAAGTTACACAGCGTGTCAAACTCGTAGCGTGTCAACACCGCCCTGTCCAACACTGGAGCACTCACCCAAATTCCCACAAGCTGCCGGTTTTATACGGCGATTTCACAGATATAGGGAGCAGGGCTGGATTTTATGAAAACCCGCATATTTACTTTTATTAATATTTCTTAAATGAAGGTCCTGGAATAAATTTAATGTTTTTTTAGCTTAATACTTCAGGAATTCTAAATAAAAAAAAAATTAGTTACACGATTTGAAGTAAGTAAACACATCTATATGGACATCTATGTATATATCTATATTATATCTATATGTAGAGCAGGCCCGTGCCCAGCAGTGGAACGTATATGGGCTGGTATAATGAAAAACATTTATTATTACGAGTACCATTTTCTTTTTGTCTGAACTAAAAATACTGGTTATTAATTTCTCATAAATAATGTACTATGCTGGTCATATAAGGAGATTTGTGTCCGCTCGTTCATGAGGTGTTAAGAGCGCCATTTGAACCCACGCAAAATATGTCGTTATTGTTTTTGAATTAGTTGACAAACGATTGGATTTAAAATATTTGGATGGCAACTCAAATTACCATTCCGTGTCAATGCTAAGCGATTGAGACTTTACCGTGTTATTAAAAAAGAAAATAAAAAAGGATAAAAAATTCACTCAAAAACTTTAAATCTATTCTTAAGACAAAAATAATCTCAGTGAAATACAAATTCAAAAACATATTCCAAGTAACTTTCAAACTATCAACTAGAAAATTTAGATCATTCTCCTTCATATTAATACGGGTTAAATATTCCACCGGAGATTTAATTGAGCTGTGCCTGAAGCCTATGGATGCGTACGTTCGTTGCAAATCAAATGGATCCAGTGCGAAGTGCAATGCTGTTATTCAATACGAATTCTAGGCGAGTCATTGACACGGTGCAGTGCGGGCCTGCACTCTCTATTATTTTAGTTTGTGTGATAAAACGTGAAATATGACGAGTTGTTACAAGCCGTTCGCGTAATCTCAACCGCTGAGGAATGTAAAAGCTTTGTTGCCGAGTCGTAACCTCGACTCGAGTGATGTCGAATTTTACGTGAAAAACGATTCCAATCTGGCGTTTACTATCGATAATCGATTAAAAGCTTTAAGGAGTTTTAAATCGTTGAACATATTAACAAACACTTTTGCAAATTAAATAGCAAAAAATATTTATTTTCATCTTTAAAGCATGCTAGATATTTAAGTTTCTATGCCACATTGTTTACGTTAACGGAATAGAAAGTTTCTAAAATCGATATTAATTATAATATTTTACTATGAAGTATCGATTCAATTGACGTCCCTAGACTACACTACTGACGCTCCTATACCACTCTGGATTAGCAAATATCATTCGACACTTGGTTTTCATTACTACCGTGTGAAATATGAGTGATGCATTACTTTAGCCGACATCTAAATCATTCGCAAGTCGCATGTACGTCAAGATGATTTAAAGTATTACTTTTGTACGAATCTTCATCAATTTTTTCGTGTTTCGATATTTATTTTATTTGGGCTCGTTTTGTTTTGAATTTAATCTGATTTTTATATGAAAGTTAAAGAATGACCAACGTATTCACTGCTGGCAGAATGGAGAGTAACTGAGGATTGTGAAATGGCATGATGAAAATTGTGGAGAAAAAAATATTAAACCCACAAAACACCGAACACGACTTTTTTTTGTAATTCCAGGGTTAAAGGGAAAATAAGAGAAACGGAATAGATTACTTACACGATACCGACCTAATTAGGTATGTGGGCACAACAAGGATTTTTAGCCATTTCTTTGATACCATCTGTATCAATCATTGAAACCGTCTGATTAACATAAAGTCGGGATTAACACCGATAATGACGACATATATTTGTATATCCCACAAACATTTATCTCTAATCGGAATGTTTGGGAAACAAAAGCGTCTCTCAAATCTCCAAATTGACAACAGATATAACAAGTAAGTATTGTGTGTAATATGATGCCGTACACAAAACAACGTACTTAACAAACATGGGAAATTCTATTCCAGATGACCTGGATAATACCGGCTGAGCTGTGTACTATTGCTATTGTATTTATAGTATTCTGTAACACAATTACGGGTAGTCGGTGAGCGCGAACAATACAGCTCAATTGTACTGACTGCGCATAAAGGTCAGCGTAGGAATGCATCTCTATGGAACTGCGCCGAGTGCTTTCACATACGGCAAATTAAAAATTCAACAAATATTTTCGAGCATGGAAAGGCTTGAGATGGAAAACATGTGGCTTTTTAGCGCAATATCAAAAAACATCATAGTAAAATCTACTTCGATGCCGTGACGGAAAAAGGCATGACGCTATTTTGTGCCGCCATACTATTGTTACCTTCATTTATGGTTACGCCTTTTCAATAAAACCTACTAGTATGCCATGAAAGAAAAGAGTATATATTAAACCATTATGCCATTTTTTCACCTACGCCATTTTCTGATGCTCTTTGGAAATAGAACTAATTCATATAACGTGACCGCAAACAATATGAAAACGGTATACATGAAAAATATTGAATAGAAGTTTGACTTACTGCTCTTACACTAGCTAGGTGATTTTCAGGTCATTGCACTGTACGCCTTTAGCCTACGTTGAATGTCGTGCTTTATTCCAATGCTCGAATGTACGCTACTGGCGGACTTTGACGAAATACCTCTTCAAATGCCAATACCAATACTTTTTCTTGAAATATGATTTACCTGTTAAAGAAAAAAAATGCGTTAGCTTAATATTGATGAATACTTTATAACCAAGGTTTTTTAAAAATCAAACACGCTTAATGCTTAGAAACTATGATATGGTTGAAAATAGCTGTACTGGTAAAGAAAATATAGTGAAAAAATACGTAAAAATTACGCCGTGCTGTTACTGATAATTTGCTGATTAAAAATTCACGAAAATCTGCTTAATACGGGAATCGATAGTGGCACTACATGATCGCGCACCAGTCTAATGCACACTAAACATAATTATATAAACTTTAAATAAAACAGAATACAATCATCATCAGCCCATATACGTCCAACTGCTGGACACGAGCCACCTCTACCATTGAGAGGGTTTAGGCCTTAGTCCACCACGCTGGCCTAGTGCGGGTTGGCGGACTATACACCTAAGAAATTCCTAAGAACTTTTAGGTGTGCAGGTTTCATCACGATGTTTTCCTTCACCGTTAGTACGTGATAATTCATTGTGAATACACACATAACTTCGAAAAGTCAGAGGTGTGTGCCTGGGGTTTGAACCCGCGACCGTCGAGATTCTCGACCGCGTGCCTAAACCTCGAGGCCATCATCACAAAAATCATGAAATTAAGAATAAAGATTTCCTTTGACAATTTAATTTCAAACGAATTCAAAACTAGTTTAAAACAAAAACTGCATTGCAAAATTTCCGCTATAAATCATATTTGCCATTAAAACGAACACGCACTAAAATTAAGCACCTTATCGCATTCATTAATATGACTGCTACCCACATTTTTATGTTTCCGCCTTTTTTTGATTTAACTTCTAAACCACAGACAAGATTTTTTACATCACGATTAATAGCTGTATCTTCGTATTTTATACAGGAACTTAAGAATATTTTAATCATTCTGTCTGCTGACAGGAATGCGATATTTAAATTTTGTTATAATTTTTGCCTTGATTTCCTTTGATTCACCGAGGAGGTTCGGGTATTCTCAACCTCTTTGCTCTATCTATGTTTTTAATTATAATATGACTTGCCTTTAAAAGCGAGTTTTTACACACCTAAACAATGATTATATATAAAGTCGTGATGGCCTCGAGGTTTAGGCACTCGGTCGAGAATCTCGACAGTCGCGGGTTCAAACCCCAGGCACACACCTCTGACTTTTCGAAGTTATGTGTGTATTCACAATGAATTATCACGTACTTTAACGGTGAAGGAAAACATCGTGATGAAGCCTGCACACCTAAAATTTCTTAGGAATTTCTTAGGTGTGTTGTCCGCCAACCCGCACTAGGCCAGCGTGGTGGACTAAGACCTAAACCCTCTCAGTTGTAGAGGAGGACCGTGCCCAGCAGTGGGACGTATATGGGCTGATGATGATATGATGATATGGCAGAATCATTTATAAAGAATCTTCAAGTATTGTTACACTAATACGGCGAATTGACAATTGAATTAGTGCTATAATTAGTTAAAAAAAAACGACAAAATATTACGCACATGTTATACTATACCAAAGCATAGATACAAAGTGACATCGAAACATACTCTGTTAGATCCAAACACTTACAGGCAATCCTGTTACATCTTAACATAGCATGATAGCCGAGTATTTAATTATTGTAATTGTTTAATGTAACAATTCAATTGTACGCAACACAATGTAGCTTCGGGCTAGCATTGTTCACGATAGTACTCGCGAACGCGCCACCGATAAAAAGATAAGTGCTCTTTCATAGGAAATAAACATTCACATTTATTGATATCAGCCAAGAATTCCTTTCGAGAAATCCTTGGCAACAATGTAATCGTTTCTTCATTTAAATGGATAAGAAACAAATTCTCGTGGGACCTAAGAATAGATATTGTTGATTTACAATGAGTATTTTTTTTTATTTATTTATTTTTTGTAGAAAAAATTTAACTCAATACCGCCATCAACAGCTGGACGTAAGCCTCCTCGAGTAAGTACCAATTATCTCGGTTTTGAGCATCCATAAATTTAAGGTATATCGTTAAAAAAAATAGAATTTTGTTTTTTAAAAAATAATTTTGTGTATTCTTTAGCTCTTTAGATTTAACTAGATATACATAAAAATAATGGCCAGTGGAGCAGACTTGTATTGGAAAGGAAGGAAGGTATTGGAAAGGAGACCCCGCTTAGGCAGACGTAGTGTGGAACGTCCTGCAGCACGATGGTCCGACGACTACAAAAGGTGGCTAACGGATGGATGATGGCTGCTTAAGACCGGGATGGTTGGTGCTTTCTTGGGAGGCCTATGTTCAGCAGTGGACGGCGATAGGTTGAGTATATATTATATATACCTACATTTAAAAAAACGATGGAGTTTATACATTTATTAACCGTTACGTACTCAAGAAATCAGAATGGTGAAAATTTTATGGCCAATCTGCATACAACAGCAATATTCGGACTGACAAAGCTTAATAGAAACAAGACATCGAACCACGACGAAAGTAGAACAATGTATTAATGAAAAAAATTCTAATCCTTCGTTGAATTAATTTTTAAAGGTTCTGAAAATAGATAAACTAATAACAATCTTTGACCTTTGAAAGGATATTGACGCGTCTATTAATAGGTACTGTTTAATTCATTTTTAATTCATTGTTGATGAATGAAATGGATGTACAAACTTTTTTCCTTATCTTAAATTATTTATTTTTTAGAAAATATTAAAAATTCATGAATTGAGTACTGCCTAACTACAGTATTTTGTATCGTTTTCACAATCATTTATCCGTGACTTTACTGTAGGAATAATATAGATGGCCTAAATGATGTCAAATCTTCAACTGCTCTATTAGTTTCGAATCCAACTTATCATATTTACAATAATCCAGAAGAACCAACATAACCAACTTTCCACAGACAAAAAATCCAGTTCTAATCACGCGGGAATTATTTCGTCTCCAAACAGCCGGATATAACTATTTTTTCAAGTCCCGGGTCGTTTAATCGCACATTAATTCTTCCGGCGCCGTGGCTATTGTTGGGTGTATAAATATAAGAAATGATTTCCTCCTCATCAACTTCAAAGCATTATTTTGCACGTCGCGCGCGGTGTCAGGCGCTGTTGGCTTGGTTCCATCGTAATCTATTCTTGCAAAGGTCGGGTGTCAATTATATTAGAATAGATAGGTTAAAGGTGCCACCGTAACGGTTAATGTGTTCCTGTTACCGATATAACTTTTAATTACACCGCGTAGAGGATTAAGCCTTTCCACGTCGTAAAATAGTTTACGATTGGAAAGGCATTTGAAATTAGCATAGGCAAATTACCCTATGAAAGTCAGATTAGGGTAATAATTTCGTTTTCGCCTGAAAAACAGCGATCAAAAGTTCCAATCTCCATATAGTTCTAAGAAGGTCAGATCGGAGATAGTCATGTGTCTATATTTACTAATCATAATTAATTTGAACACTGATAGTTGATCACAACTATTTCTTACAGCCACACTTTATTTGATGAATGATAATACTCGTAGTAAACTTTAGTAGTCGATACACATTTGATGGACACTCATTGACAATCGGATAACATCAGGCGACTGTGCAGTAAATTTTCTGTAGCCGTAAATAGACGTGCTCGATGTAAAGGTTTTAAAGTTACCAAAAATAAATCTATCAATGAACTTTTTTAATAGAAGTCTGTTAGTTCAGCGGGTGAAAATATTTGGAGCATATGTGACGTACGAAATGGCGTTGGATTCACATACGTGTAATGATGATATTGCAAATACTCTTTATTATAATATATAATATAAAGTTAACTTCATCTTAGCTACCGCTTCAATCAATAGAATAATAAATATAATGCTTAAAAGACACAAGTTTGACACATTCTTATTTGTATCCTAGTATATGCTTTCGGCTTCAAGTATCTTATAACTATTACCAAAGACTTATCTATCCCTGACCAAAAAAATCAGTAAAATCGGTACATAAGTTACTTTAGATCCAATATGTAGGTTATAAATTGACAACTGGCCATTAAGTAAGAGAACCCCGTTAATTCCACCACAAATAGCAGATAATTGCTTGTTGCAGTAACCCAGCTTCGTTTCACGTTCCTTGCCATCAAACAACATTTTTATCCCATAACAGAATTCAGGTTACTCAATTAAAACTTGCGTGAAACGCTCCTGCAATACCACGAAAATATATTCCCTAATTCTAAAGCAATTGTTAAAATATTTATGTTTTTCAAAACACAAAATAATTTTGGCCAAAATACTTATTATATTTTAGCAATACTTTAAGCACATACCGTGGCCAAAAGACAATATTTCTGGCTTAAAATATTTATACCTGGGAAAAGGCGCGAAATTATTACCGTATATTTAAAAAGAGAAAAAAAAAGTTCGCCTGTTCAAATTTATGAAAGCATAGATATACAAGTACAATTTGACATTATGCTCCACTTACACAAGTGGTACATTCTTTCTCACGTCACGGTAGCAACGGCATCTAAGTAAATACGCCTCAAAAGGGCAAGTAATGTAGGCGCTAGCGTGGGTGTAAGAATTGTGCCACTGATCCACGTATCACGTACATTTATGACGTGCTTAACACCAAAATATCAGTGTTATGGCAACATAATATTTCAATAGGCGCACTAGGCCAGTGTGGTGGACTAAGGCCTAAACCCTCTCAGTTGTAGAGGAGGCTCGTGCGCAACAGTAGGACGTATATGGGCTAATGATGACGATGATGATGAATAATTGTATTAATATCTTTGAATATTTCTTCTTTATCTTTCAATATGACTACGTTTTGCTCAACTCGACATATTTTACCGTCTTAGATTACAAAACGTTCTATTTATAAAAATATTATTTATTGAATCTATAAAATATCTATAGTTAGTTAGTTGTATATAGTTATCATTATTAAAATAAAACTACTACACAAAGATCGTCTGCGATAATCTCCGATAGCATCCAACCGTTCCAATTCCGTTAGCGGAGCAATGTCGAAGTATTGCGGTACAGTTAACTATTACTTGTAAATAAATATTGGTGATTGCTTGCGACACGGCCCTATATGGTTCCCACACGATCAATCCGAGCTAAATTAAATTGTTACTCTGAATGCGCAGACTTGAAAATACTATTGCGAGATAGGTTTTAAAAGGCGATAGGGCGATTACCGTCAGCCACAATTGCTTTATAGGAGAAGAATTCTGCTTATTTTCCTGGTATGTGTTATTCGATAAATTTAAAGTTTTTTTTTTGTATAGGAATTGATGTAACTAACTTTAACAAAAGTCGTCTTAACACACACTCAATATTCGGAAATAGCATCGGTAAATTAGCATATACGTAGACTACTTCGTGGTCTCGCTGCACAAGTATGTGCCGTGCGATCTAGAGGTCCTGGGTTCGATTCCCGGGTCGGGCAAAGTGTTATTGGGTTTTTCCATTAGGAAATTCTCGGTAACAGCACGGAGTCTGGAAATGTGCCCGAAAAACGGCAATAGGCTCGCCCACTATTACGTGGAACTGATAGATACCTGATGGATGTAGGTGCAGAACCACCTCTGCCTACCGTTTCGGCAATTACAGACGTTTATTATGTATGTATGCATGTTAGCAGATTGATCGGGAAATAGACTCGGAGCAGAACGCTACTTTTATTAATTCTATACATTATTCGTTTATAATAAAAATCATATTATTTTAAATATTATATCTGTGCCAACTGGCATAACCACAATCGACAATTGTATTAGTCAATATCTTTTGGTTTGCTTTTGCATTTAGTAAAATGTCTTTCTCCAGTGTACAAAACTGTATTAGAGTGCTTTAAAATATCAGGAAACTTGTATTGATAAAAAAAATCATATGTGATTACCTTGAACAACAATATTTTATAACCCAAGGTAAGCCAGCTATCAGTATCTAAGCGATCGTAAAGCTTTGACTGAAACATTAATCATACGGTTACGCCTATAACAAAACCGGGGAAAAATCCCATGCAAATGTATATATGACATCATCCCACAAACTAAAAGTATTAGATTAATCCGAATGTTCGGGAAAATACACACGTGTTTGCGATTACTTAAAGTACATGAGGAATACTACAACTACGTATGTGACTTTAAGGTATATTTATTTATTGGGAGCGTACCAGTCCTTAGAACCAGCTAGCATAGTAAATTTACATTCATACGTAACCTCACGCCTGTATTCCCTAAAGGGGTAGGCACAAGCAGAGGTGCATTTCTGCACCCACATTTCGCCAGTTATGTATTAGTCCTCATAATAGAGGGCGATCCTATTGCCGTTTCTCGAGCACATTTGGAGTCTGGACTCCGTGCTGCTACTAAGAATTTCTTTAAAATTAATCTTCGTTGTAAAATCAGGACAAAAAATATCGAGGAGAATTTTTAATAGCTGTATACATAACTATATTATAATTATAAAGTTCTAGAATATATAACTGCAAAAAAATCAAATATTCCAAGTTCACAACCAATAGGAAATCAAAACTCGATCATTCATAATAAAAACCGACGCAAGAAATAAATGATGAATGTGGCTGCTCGGTGTCGATTTTACTTTTGCACTCTGTAATGGTAAATCAATATATTGGGCGTGTTTATTGGCGTAACCTTTATTCAAGTATATTAAATATATGATATACTAGCATTTGCCCGCGACTCCGTCCGCATAGACTTCAGGGTTGGGTGCAGAAAGATAAAATAAGTAAATCTATTAAACGTCTCCCAAGTGCCCAAATTACACTTAATGAATTAAAAAAAAAATTACCTATGTCCCTTTTTATGTTTCCGTTTTTATCCATAACAAAAATCATCCAAATAACTCAAATATTTTAGGCGTAAAAGTATAACACAGTAGTGTTACTTTCGCATTGACAATATATGCTAAACTCAAAGGGTATATCCGTTGGGATCATGAAATCATTATTTAGATTACGAAGCGTGATGACTACCGAGCCTGCATTCGTTTGTAAATTTTAAACCAGATACAACCAAGGAGTTTCAAAATAAATTTCTGAACGCTCGCATACATTTTTGACAACTAATAAATATGTCACTCATTTTCCATTACTGATTATTCTGCATTTTTAAAATGAAAAATACGCAATTGTTCGAATATTGTGGATATATGTTGTCGATTCAAAACCTTTATTTAAATACGTTCTTTAATTTGAGGGGACCATTAACCGTATTGACGGGATAAACATAAAATGTTTGACAGAAAATTATGTAGAACAGTTTATATGAGAAAATGAAATTGTTGTTTTTACCATATTCCTCGTAATTTTAAAGATAGTTATATGCTGTCGCGGACTTTTCTGTAGGACTTATTAAGATAATCATTTTTCTTATACATTATATAGGTACGTGTAAACTCTACAGTTTTTGCAGCGTACGCAAGAATAGCTCGCAGATGCAGTTTTTCCCGACTTACTTGACAATTATCGTTATATTTTGGACAATTCACACACTATCTTAAAAATATATAGCCTATGTGTTATTCTGATGTATAAGCTATATTATTGTAAACTTTCATTGAAATCCATTTGGTAGTTTTTGCATGAAAGAGCAACAAACATCCAGACATCCAGACATCCAGACATCCATACATACAAACTTTCGCGTTTATAATATTAGTAAGATATTTATATGTCTGTACTTAAAGAGAAATATTTCCTATAACCATGGATCATTTGAGTTTAAAGTAATAACTTAGCAGAGATTAAAATTGACAAGAAATTGTAACATAGGCTGACATAAGCTACTATATACATGACTTTTTGCAAAACAAAATGTATCTTTATAGCAAAATTGGATCATCAGATAAAGCGTGAAAGCGTGCTAGAAAAACTTATATAATCCTTTCACCTTTATTACTGAACCATTTTTTATTCGTTAATTTTGGTAGAGCTTATCGTAGCCTTGAAGATGACCTTAATTAGCTATTTTTAATAAATTATTCCAGGGGGCAATATCACTACATATTATTTTCATGCAACAATAGCCTTAAGTCCTTTCACTTACAGAAATCACTTACAATCTGGTCCTGCACGAAACTGGTACAGAACTCGTGCCGAGTTTGTTTTACACGTAGAGATTTGTCAATCATCGTGTCTCGACAGTCAGTTCTTGTCGTCCAATTGTCGCGTACATACTTTTACATCGGGTAACAATTGATATCGTGACTTGTTCATCGATATGTCCGCATTCTTATTGCTAAATTAACTATCGAGGTCTTTGTACTAACAGCAAAGATAAGACCCTAAACAACAACACAATTAACTACTAGCCGGCAAAAACATATTCGGTCGTTTATCGGTACGAATTTGATTGGAAAACCCATTTTTTTCTGCTTATCCTCCTCTATATACCTCCTCTATGGATGAGGTATTAGTAATAATAAGAAATTCTTAGTACAGAGTCCGGAAATGTATCCTTAAAACAGCAATAGTCTAGTTATTATTTTTTTATTGACAAGAACAAAGTATTTGCCCCAGGAATTAATACTCTTTAAACTGAAATACTTCGTCAAAAAAATCTTTAAAAAAAAGGTGCCATAAACGCCAGTATCGTTTTTCAAATTCAAAACTGCCCTAGACGGCTTGTTAACCCGTCACGTCACCACGCACATAGACAATGTGGAACATGAGACCAAACAGACAAACAGACAGACATGTCGTGAACGCGGAGGAATGTCGCAACTCCTGAGTTGGCGCCGGTCCGCCTACGCACCCAACTCCGCGCTTCGTGCTCAGTAGGGATGGGATCGATTCCGTTTTTACAAAAACCATATTGGAATTTAGATTAATAGGCGATCACCATAATGCTAGATTGTAGGTGGCTTGAATATGGATTGCGGCCCACAAAAAATACAAAAATATTAGAAAAATAAAAAGCATATAGGCTAAAAAAGTTACCTGTTATTCTACTACCACGACATTATACTTTTTTTTAATTATTTTATTATTATTACTCACGGCATATTTAAAGGCGATTTAATACATAAAATCTTCGTTAAAAAACAAAAACATATTTTATATTTGACCAACGATAAAACTAACGTCACATTAAGCTGACTAAGCGTTTCTCACAGTATACTTATATCCAACCATATAAACAATTATCACAATTCTAGATTCACATCCGATTCTCACAAAATCCCCCATAGTTTCCGGCTTAACACGCCGTCACTTCACTAACCAATCACCCTTATTAATATGAAACAGCCAATATCCATTACTTCTGACAAATTCGGACAATTAGTGCGCTCAACGCGTCAAGAATATTAATGCCCACTAATAAGCATTAGAGAAATAATTCATTAGAATTACCACACTAAATAGATAACGCAGCACCTCCTCACACTTCTAATGTAAGAAATATTCAAATATATTTAGAAATACTAATCTTTTTAGGGCAACTTAAAATTCAGTGTTAATAATGTAATTAACGCTAACAATCTTAATTTCAATTTTATACTTTCACATTAAATCCTTAATTGAATATTGCTTTGATTGCGTGATTAAAGTAAATGGGTTATCTTCGCATAGATTACTTTGGAAAGCGACTACGACCATTTCGTGTCATTATCGTCATCCCACATCAAGTCATCAAGCATATGTGTATATCATCTTTGAACATTTATCACTAGATACAAAAATAGTATACAATCATCTAAGGCCCTGATTACGTCAGCTTTCAACGTAAGTATACTTACTTTTTTCCGCTTCTCGCTTACGTTAATCTACATTTAAAAAAGGACTTCCCGAAAATGATGTGGGTGTTGCTGAGAGAATTTCTTGCCGTTTCTTCTCCACAGCGATAACACGTTTCGAAGCGGCAATAATTTAACCCTTAAATCGATACCGTGAAATATACTTCTCTTTAGAGTAACAAAACTGTAACTTGATAATATCCATTATAATAGAAGTAAGATTTTTCAGGATTCTGAAATAGGTAGATTTTTTCGAGTATTTTTTCTAGGACCCCTCACAAGTTAAGTAATAAAATTTGATGATCGTGCAAATAAAAATAAAAAAAGTCTGTCTAATTAAGGGTTATAATAGTTTAAAATTGACGATTCTAAAGAACTTGTAAAAGTCTGTCTGAATAAAGATAATTTTGACTTTGACATAAAATAGGCAGTTGGCTCGTGATACTGGGCAAAAATCAATTTTGCAGAAAAAGGCAAAATAAAATTTCTTATGTCAATTATGAATATCTTTCCCCCATTTCCGCGTAAATCAAAAGCCCAAGCATTTGTACTTATGACGCCTCATTAAGCTGTGGGGATGCTTGTGCCCGAAGCGACGTGCTCAACTCAGTACTTTTACGCGGGGCGTGTAGGAGCAATTAAGAAAACTGTTATAATTATAGTGACCGCTGAATGATCCTTTACCCTATTGCGGGCTGTATTCTTGAAGTGGATTATACAAACATATAAAAAAAAATGTGAACGCTTTGATAGAGAAGAAAGATTTCTTTTTTATGAATTTGTTATGTTTATAATGTTATTTTCCCCAGTCTCTTCGAAGTTGCATAATCACATCTTGAGCCAATAATATGTATGACATTTTATTTTGAAATTATTATTGCTTTGGTAAATTCAGACTTTCAGCTCATTCACACATATTAACAATTCGCAATCTTAGAAGTTAACTTTTAAAAATTATTACATTTTTTTATATGTTACATACCCTATAATGTGTTTAACATTACATACATACACATACAATCATAACCTCACGCCTGTATTGCCCGAAAGGGTAGGCAGACGTGCATTTCTGCACCCACATTTCGGCAGGTATGTATCAGTCCCACGTAATATGGGGCAATAGCCGTTTTCGGGCACATTTCCAGACTCCGGGCTGCTACTAAGAATTTCCTAATGGAAAACCTAATAACCCTTTCCCCGACTCGGGAATCGAACCTGGGACCTCTAGATCGCACGGCACATACTTGTGCCGCGAGACCACGAGGCAGTCATGTTTAACATTATTTAAGTAAAATTTATAACATACATGCATACAAACATAACCTCACGCCTGTATACCCCGAGGAGTAAGGCAGAGGTAAGTACCTATATTATAGCCCTCACATTTCGCCAGGCTTGTATCACATTCCCAGCCTCCGTGCTGCTACTGGGAATTTCCTAATGGAAACTAACACATATAACTTAATACTAAAACACTATAATTACACCATCCGGAAAAGGTAAGCCAAAATTAAAATGAATCAAACATTGAATGTCCGCCACTCGTCTGTCCGTATGTCCGGCCGCGATCGGACCAAATACGTCAAATATGAACACGTGTGAATGTTATAAATGAGGCTCGGCTCCCGCTTTGATCGCCGCCGCAGACTGGGGACCGTGGGACACCGCGGACACTCGCTACGCCTACGCGACATCTGTCCTACTGACAGCGATGAGAGGGCACTAAGTTGTACATTGATGAAGATGATGATGATGTAGGGCCCAATTCCGCCCGGACGCAATCTAGAATTCCGTGCTCAGTCCCGGGGAACACGGCATTTTCCCGGGATAAACAGTATTCTTTGGTCTTTCTCAAAGTCCTATATATCTCGACCAAAACTCATTCAAAACTGTCTAGCGGTTTTGGCTTGAAATCTTAACATACAGACAGAGTTACATTCGCATTTATAATATTAGTTTATTCAAAATATATGATCTCGTGACTAAGGGCACCGAGCTATGTGGGAGAATATTGGTGTGGACAAACTGTTTAAATAGACTTCTACAGAATTTTTATCAATTTAAAAGGTACAGAAGTAGACAAAAACTAGAGATTCTACTAGGTACGAGTATAGTTAATTGTCAAACGTATTCATCTTTAAAATTAGGACTCAATGCTTAACGAGAGAAATTATAATGTGGGTAATGGCTATAAATAGAATTGCTTATATTTTTTAATTTTGTGTGTAGGTATCCATTATTGACTCATACAGTATAACTGATGAAGGTAGCGATTTTCCACTGGTATTTAAGTTCGTCGTAATGGCGGGGAGCTTACTGCTCACTATTATTACCCTTATTTTGTCTAACACGCTTTGTGCTAATGAGAATTCCCCAACGAAAAAAACCAGTAACACTTTGACCTGACCCTATTATCAGACCTGCCAATTTATGCCACCGAATTGAAAAAAATAGTAACTAATCAATACAGGTTTTCCCGGAGCAGATAATGTACAATATAGGAATTTATTGAGTATTTCCATAGATTACTTATGTTCTACTAAAAATCGTTTTATATTTAACCGTTTAGTACATTAACATAGAATATATAAAATACCCCTTCAGACAAGTAGCACTTACACTCATTGAAGAATGTAAAATCTAAGCCATTCCGTTTATTAAACCTACTTCTCCATTGTTCAAATGGAGAAATACATCAAAATAAACAAAAGCTATGTATAGCAATAAATTGCTGTTAGCACGCGTTGTGACCGCGTCCCGTACTCCAAATATTGACACTGATTGATATTGATAGGAGAAAACTATCGGACACCTTCGGCCGAACATCACCGACCCCTCCATCCCCCCACAGCCCTTCGCAGCCCTCCGAAGCAAGATTGATGACCTCCAGTTCTCAGGCTCTCTAAAGGCATGTAAATTATTTGTTTACAGTGAAAAATAGGCTGGAACGACCTCTAAATGTCTAGAAAACAATATATTCTTGTCTTTAGTATTGCAAAGTGTGATCGGGTTTGTGAAAAATTATCATTAGTATTAGCTAAATATAATCATGTTTCCAAAATATACTATTTTCGAAACCATGAATGCATTTAAATAACAATGTATAATTATGGTGAAACAATAAGTAGTCGAAACTACTGGTTTATTAATAACGAATACGATTCAATTCTATTAGAGCATCTTGTACAATCGAGCTCGATAGAAAGACATATATAACTAACAAATCTTTATAAAACACATATTCTCTTATTAAATTTCATAAGAAATGCCACCGATATTTTCGTGAAACTCTTATAACACATTTTTTATACTCTTAACAATATAGAGAAAGCCTATTAAAAACCAACAACATATTTGAATGTTAAAACTTTTACAAACACGAAATTTAGGTTGAAAGGTTTACATCGGTCTGGAAAACCGCAATACATCATTTACTGTAAACAAAATTCGCTGGAATTCTTACAAGGTTTATCCCTAAGGGCTCACAAGACTAATCCTTCTCGATAAGTTTTTAACATTATTTTCCAAATTCAAAATTATATAAACACAACAATTCTATTTCTTTTGCCATAAATACTAAGAATGACAACTTGCGTAGTAACGAACTGCGTGACAGCCATTTTGACGAAATACGAATGTAAATTTTTAGTATATTTAAATGAAATATTGAATTTTCCATAGGAAAAAACTGCCTATAACTTACCATATTTTAGCTTGCAAATTGCCACGCAGGAAACTAATTCTAACCGTAGATTTATTCCTTGTAGAACTTAGCTAACCGCATTTAACATCAATTATTCATTCATCCTATTGTTATGCAATTTGTTTTGCACACAATAAACAATTGCGATAATAAATGTTATAATTTCAATACATTATGGTCTACGAGACGTATGCTATCCATACGCGATTTAACAAAACCAATTTCAAAGTTTAATGTTGCTTTCAATCCTTCTTAGTCAGACTTTATGCTATTGCCAAGGTCGAGGCCGTAGGCAGCGGTATGGTGACTAGGCCATCTAAAATTAGAAATGGAGAGTCAAAACTATATGCCGTAGAATTTAAATAAAAATTAAGAATTGGATTTTCTACTTATTACTTATACGATGATTCTACTTATACGATGTTGTTTAAAAGTTCTTAAGAATTTCCTATGTGTGTAGTCCGCCAACCGCACTAGGCCAGCGTGGTAGACTAAGGCCTACACCCTTTCAGTTGTAGAGGAGGCCCGTGCCCAGAAGTATATATATGGACTGATGATGACTGATGATGATGTTGATGTTGCTCATAAGGATTTATTTGATGTCAGGTGTTTTCGAAACGACTTTCTTTTGTTTAAGCTATAGAGCAAATTTATTAACTGATTTAGTTAAGCATGGTTTTCTTTGAAAGTACAGATACGTACCTTTAAATTAAAAGTGATACATAACTCCCAAATCATATTCGTTGTATATGAATTGAACCTAGAGTCAGCCGTAACAATATGTTCATGGACCAACTATACTGTCGTTAAATCGGGGGAAAACAGTGGTATTATTGAAAACTCAAATGATAAGAAATGATAAATGTTATGAATGAATTGGTACACTTTGATTAATAGTTCGTATAGATTAATAGCTTCACATAATTTATAGCCTTTGTAACTCTACTAAAACTTATCGCGAAATAGTTCAAATAGTGAAGTCGAGCTGTTGCCCGTGGCTTCGGTCGCGTGGTATTTTAATAAATACCACGTTATGTTTATGTTTATTAATATAAACATAACTTCTCGTAGTGTAAATCCCCGCACAAACAATAAGAATTAGAAAAAATATATACGTTAGAGGGCCTCTTATACGTTTTAGTTTTTATTACATACATACAATTAGGTATTAAACCAAGACAGAACCGATATAAGCTAAAGTCCAAAATTAACGTCTTTAAGAGTCAGAATTTTACACTGAATCATTTAGGGGTCTATGGTTGGATGCTTAAATGTCATGAAACTTGAAACACATCAAAGTAGTATAATATAGGTGTAGAAATAATGACTTTACATGTTATTGCTATTATTTAAAAGCAGATTTTTACAATCCAATACTAAATATCTACATTTTATTGCAAAATAACCATTTATTCAGTTGTTATACAATTAATTATTTTTCATCGATAAAACGACAAACGAATCCCGTGACCAAAATAACAAGATACAGACCAAAAAATGTATAGATTGAACCAGACTTTGTAAAACATTCTCGGAACGAACAAAAAACGTACCGTCATGGCGTCTGTGGTGGACGAAACTTTTACACAAACCCAATAAGAGTAAAACCGTAAACGCTCCGCACTTCACTCGCCTCTGACGGCCGGTACGAAAAATGACATATTCACTATGGAGGAAACTTCCTGAGCTTCTAATAACCCGGCTGATAAACTACGCTAAAACAATTAAAATACGAGATTCGGAATAGCATACATTGTTTTTAATATATATTGTTTATAACTGGCTTGTCTTAGTTGTCGTATAAAAAAAACAATAATTAGGCAATGACTTACGCTAAAGTTCCATTTTCGTCTACATCTAAGCGTTAAATATTAACAGGCGGAGTTACTTTCGCATTTTGTCTATTATAATAATTATAGTATCTAATTATTTTTTTACTTAATAAATAGTAATTACAAGAAAAGCTTTATAAACTTTAAATATACGACAGGCAGTCTATTTGACCTTGTACGGTCTACTGCTCCAAATAGTCATTCCACGTTTTCAATTCTATGAGTAATAAGACAAAAATGGACTTAAGGCATTACATAACAAATAGCTTTATCATTTATTGTAGAGAGGACATTTTTAACTATTACTTTATTCATTTAAAATAAATAAATGTAACTGATACCTGCAATACTAACGGTAACTTTGCCATAACAAAATTCTGATCTTAAAAATAAACTGGATTATTTCAGTTTCTACTTCAAAGTAACTATAGTTAAAACGTTAATAAGCTCCATGGTGAATAGGAAACTTAAAAAAAACTTTAAAAACTATTACAATGTGTAAAGAAAAAAATCCAAGCGACATTCAAGGCTGAACGGATTAAATACCTTCGCCCGTTGTTTACAAAAGGAAACAAAACGTCTATCTATTGTCATTGTATACATAAAATATTAGAAATGATTTGACGTTGAATCGAGCAGACGGTAGAACGTTCGGCGTGGTTGTCTGTCGTGGATGCAAATGAGGTGCATTTAGGCCGAGTTGCGCCGCTGCCAGTCACCGGAGTTCATATTGCGCAGAACGCATAATGTGCACATAAAACAGTATTCTACTGTTACACTATTCATATTCAAATATGGAATTTTTATGTTTATTTTTTTCGAATTTGGAATAAGATTAATCAAGTTAATTTTTTTTTGTGTTTATTAAAGACTTTTATCTTATTAAACAATTCTAAAAAGTTTTTAATTCAGATTTTATGTTTTTCTACAAACAATTTGATCTCCTTTTTAAAAGGTCAATAGAGTCTTGATGTGTGGAGCGCGTGAGACTTGTCATCATGTGACGAAGTCATTGTTGAGTATGATTGTTGATTTCCCTCCGTCCTTACTCAATATATCTGGATGATACTGACTGTAGTATAACAACATTTATTGTACCTTCGTCATAGCCTTGATTAAAATTTAATTTTCTTTAGAATGAAGGCTATCTTTAACTAATCCGAAAAGTCATAAGGTCAAACTTTAAATATATATAATTTAAATACACTAAAAAAGAATATTTTAAAATCTACAACTTGAACAATAAATATACTACTTCACCTTAAAAAAAATTAACAAGAAAATAAAGAATTAAAATCTTCATCCGCAGTAACAATTTATTGACGTACCTAAAACGACTTCTAATAACGCGAGAACTTCAGACTCCTGCGTAAAAAATCCATAAACATTTTTTTCAACATTACTAAAGTTTCCGAACTAATATTTTTTGTGAGCCATATTAAGTAAAAGTTTGGACACATTCAAGTATTTATAACTTCACGAAAATAGGATATGAATTCTGTCAAAACTTATGTACGAAATCCAAGTAACTTGGCATCAAATATCGACAAGTATTGGAAGTTTTCGATAAGTTGTATAATAACTCAGAGTGATTTCAAAGGAGTCGTTATTTTTTATTAATTCCTGTAGAATTTTCTATAGAGAATAAGTCCAAAAATAAGACACTTAGTCTCAACACTTTAGTGCTCTGCACAGAATTCTCTACTTTAAATGTGGCTTAAAATACATCCTACGAAAAGGTTGTGAAGAATTCTACTTTACCGACACTTTTAGACATAGAGTCATAAGAACTCAACTTTTATATGCATTTAACATATTAACTCATAACTCACATAGTCTTATCCATTCTACCCTAAAAAAACATTAGGTATAACAACCACAAAAATGCCCACATTATTTTATGTAAAACAATATTCTTTTTCTATGGCCAATTTTAGCTATCAATAAATAAATAAATTTATTAACCTGGAAAAGGACTACAAATTTCCATATGACAAAAACTTTCCACACAATCACTGCCTGTCTGATTGAGAGTTCTTTTACAGAAATATCTTAATATTAGAAACTGCGGTGCTGAATATAATCAAACAACACAAATGCCCCACATTAATCCGTACAGAATTCGTTGGCAATTCGTCTGTATCAACTAACACAAGTGTCCCTGAACAAAATATTCGAAACGTTGGTTATATCGAGTGGCAACTCTCGCGTGGCTGTCACGCACTGATTTGCAAGACATGCGACCTGTCACATCTATTATGTACGCGTTTTAATACAGCTCAGAAGTACGCCCTTTGCTCAACCGAATAAGGAGCGTGTGATAAATTCATGAGCCAAGTGTTTCATATTGATCAGTAATGGATATCAACTGTATATATTATAAATAAATAAATACACCCAACAGTCACATATGAACATAATTCTTACCCCACACTAGGATACAAGTACTATGTCGTGGGTATCGGAAACTACGAGAGACTTTTTCGGACTTAACACCCAGACCCGAAACAAATATTTGTGGATCACACAAACATTTGTCTCGGTGCGGGGATCGAATCCGCGGCCTCTCATTTCGCAAGCTGGTATCTAGCCAACTGCTGGGGCTGTCTAATACATATATAACAATAATAAATAAATAATAAATTATTTATTGGACACAAACATAGACTACACTATAAAAGATTCCCTTGTATTCTGCACTAGTAAAAACTATGTTGCAAAAGTCAGTGTCTTCCTCTTACTTATCGCCTATTTGCATTTTGTTGAGCTCTTATTTTCTAAAAATAATTAAAAAAATAAAAACAAAACAATTGTACCTTTGTGATAAATATTTCATCTAAATTTCCAGATGAGGTTACCATCATGAAGGATAATGTAAAGAGCTTCGTCAAATATATAATATAAATAAATACTCTTCGTCAAAATTTTAAAGCGCTGACTTCAATTTGTACTACAAAGTGATATTGTAACGTTTGAAAAGATAATAATAACGCCACATAAAATTGAAATGAAATTAACCCAACAACCTAAACAATATAGTAACGGCCAGAATTAACATATGAAATCTTTCTTATTTCACACATGTCGCGTTTCTCGGCGAATCCTGTGTCATTTTCGGGATCCAATTTAATTTATAAGCAACATGTGGGATTTCAGGGCGTGTGACGTCACCGGATCTGCTGAATATATTTGTACCGTTTGTGGCAACATCGGGTCAGGTCACATGAGGCAAATTTATTCTGAAAGTACTGTAATTTATGCAGATTCTTATTTATGTCTTTGAACAATTTATGGAACCGCATAGTTGGATGGAATCCCTCTAACAATGGAGTCGAAATTTCAAAACCACTTACGGAAAAATTAAAATTACTTTGCGAGTTAAAACAAGTATTGAAATTTTATTTAAATGTAATTTTTATTGTATCATAATAGGTGCTTATTCTGTCACGACCTTTTACGGAAAATAGACCTATAGCTTTTATCTGAATAAAACCCGAATATTAAACATGCTTATAATTTTAGCTGTATGTTAAGATCGTTGTCCTTACAATGGAATAACCAGCAATGAATATAAGTTGCTTTCAGAGCCGATCATCACTACACAGCATTCATTATTCATTACTCAATGCACATTTTATACAACGATTCTTTTCTTACAAATTTAAACAATTTCGCATGCACAATTGTTAAAACACCGGCTTTCATAACTGACAATGAAGTGAGCATTTTTTCCGAGACAAAAGTAATAAAAACTACCGCAAAAAATCATAAATCATTCGAAATATCCTCGTAATTCTATTGTTAAAAGACGTTGTACACGTAGCACACGGCAATAAAGACGAAGAAAGAATAAAATTTACATGCACAAGTTCCAAGTTATATTCTGCCTACGTTCAACCCAAGACAACCTTCAGACCTGCCAAGACAAAGTTTTAATTGATAACGTCGGCCGAGAAATTGAAATTTGACTGAAGCGACTAGATGCCCCTGAATAAGCAATACTCGTGAACATTCAGCTAAACGTGCCGCGCCTCCGGGAAATAGTTTCGAGTTAATGAGTTCGCGAATTTTAATTAGTATTGAAATTTAAAAGGCTTATAACACAAACGAGTAACTAAGGTATTTTTACTGGTCTTTAGTATAATCAAAACCATCGATATTAGGTTGGAATAATGCATTATCCCCTTTATGTATGAAGTTGGTATCATTAGAACTTTTGGACATGAATAAACAAGAATAAGCCGATATGTCTAAAAAGTCCTCACAAGAATTATTAGTAGAATTCTACCAACCCCCTAAGCCAGCGTAGTGGAACAACACCAAAAAGGTCCGTAGCACGAAACCAAAAAGATCGAATAAAAATATAAAAATCTTGATGGTGCAAAAACAGAAGTAATAAACAATTAGCAAAGTCAACACCGCATCTTGGGCACACAAAAACATATGAACTGAGATGACTGGGCAATTTAAATCGTATCATGGCTGCAATCAAAAAATCATTTGACACGAGCATTTCGCCAGCGGGGGCAGAAGAGACGAGCGTCACAGGTCCGAGTCAACTCAACGCTTGATTAGATTAATTCAATTTATCCGTGACAATGGAATGGGCCACTTCCTGCCACATCGGAACACACCATCACAGCTCGTTAAAGATGAGAATTCGACCGAAAATGATCCCCTGAATGGGGCACTGAATGGCTTCGGAGATTTTGCTACTATGAAATATTATTGGAAATCGTTTTCAGCAGATGAAGCGTTTGTAGGAATGGCTTCAAGATTTTATTCGGGCTATTTTTATATTACAAAGATATTGTTAATGATAATGTTATTTAACACGCGTAATATACCTTATATTTCCTTCATTTCTATCTTCAAGACTTCTTTGATTTCTTCCAAGAATCTCAATCAAATCCATTGTCATATATTCCCTACAGATGTAAAGCTAACGGTTTTTTTATGACCTCGACCTCTTGACCTAGTTATGTTAATAAGTTATCTTGATCTATTATTATGACTGGTTTATGGTGAATCATAAATTTTCTTAATACGATCAAACTAACACTATGTTTTATGTTCTAAGTTGTATCAATCTTTCCGGATGCCGCCTCGGTGTTCTTGTTGTCTAACAATAATTTCATGGTACATAAGACAAATACAAAAACACCTGGACAAAAATGAAACCCAGATGGTATAAACAGAAATATGAATGAGATTTGTAATAAAAGTGATAATTTGTATTGCGTAATTCATTTATTATATTTATAAAAATAAATAAATATAATAATAAAAAACATAAAGTGAACAAAAGCCATATTAAATCCAATCGCAAACGAAAATTATTCAAATAATAAAAAAATAGTCTCTAACATACTTGTAAAGACACTATTGTATTCTTCGAAGTAAATTCAGCTGTTGTAAATCATCAAAGATTATAATTGATACTTGACCTTTACTTCACACTTATTATCTCAAAGTAAACATTACGCATAACTGAAAAAGTATTCTGCGAAATGGCGATAATGTATTTTTATCTCCAGTGATACTTAATATCCCAAAACTATCGACCTTTGTCATAATATAATCACTACAACAAAGGTTTAATACCCGATTTATTGATGGTAATGATTAATCAACAACAATATATTATTATTACAGGAATCTCAATAATTTGTGCTCCTGTCCGCTTAAAAAATTCTTATAATTTAAAAACCGATTAATAAAGTTAATACTGCATACACAAACACTTTTTTGTCGTGAATTGTTTCCATATTATTATTCAAAAACCATTCCTATTATTTAATTCCTTTTTTTTCTTATAATTCAGATATACAACCTCGCGAAATCTATTTATAAAAAGAAATTAAATTAACAATAGGTTGGTAGAGCAGATGGTCGCGCTGACCGGGACACTATCGGTTTCACATCCGAAGCGGGGCTTCAGTCTCCAGTTACCATGACCACTGACTCACGGGTCAACTGGTACTCCCCTGGACGTTAACCTTACAAGCTTTGGCAGAGTACAATTCAGCCTTAGTCAAATATATGATTATTTTAAAAAGGTAAAATTTAGTATATTATTTTTGTATTATGGAGCAGCTGTAGATTAAAATATTACTTTAATACTATTGACAAAAAGATATATTTAATCCATTTTTCTATTCTTCATCATCATCATCATCAGCCCAAATACGTCCCACTGCTGGGCACGGGCCTCTTCTACAACTGAGAGGGTTTAGGCCTTAGTCCATCACGCTGGCCTAGTGCGGGTTGGCGGACTACACACCTAAGAAATTCCTAAGAACTTTTAGGTGTGCAGGTTTTATCACGATGTTTTCCTTCACCGTTAAAGCAAGTGATAATTCATTGTGAATACACACATAACTTCGAAAAGTCAGAGGTGTGTGCCTGGGTTTTGAACCTGCGACCGCCGAAATTCTCGACCGCGCGCCTAAACCTCGAGGCCATCACTGCTTATTACGCTTTAATAAGATTGATATTGCTATTTTTCTATTACGTACTTTTTATTATTTGAGAACTAAACCGCTTTAGGGCAGCTTAATGGACTAAATACTAATCGCTTTTAAACGTAGAGGAGGCCCGTGTCTAGCAGCGCAACTCATGTAAACTTACAAATAATGACAAAGATCACTGTACACCTTAACTCCATAATGCATAGATAACAATAGTTCCAAGTTCTATCGATTCACATAATGGTAATTATACGTTTCCCACGATTAATCGATTCAAGTCAAACTCACGATGCGTTAAGAATCTCGTTTATCCGGATTTTTGTGTAACACTACACAACTAAATGAACAAGGTCGAACTTTAACGAGAACCAATTAAAAAATCAATTTAACTGCACTGCTGAGGTAACCCGCACGTACAGTTACTCCTTATTCAACAAAAAATAACGAGCAATAATTGGGTCAACTAGACTCATTGTGTGAGCCTAAAAGTCGAGAGTTGGCTCGACATTGTTAAGATGTGAGTGAATTTTCACACTCCCGTCCGCTTCACTTTAGACAACTAAGGAGATTACGTAAATGCTAGTTATCGTCCCCAATCAGATGTAGGCGTGTCCCGAAATTCATGACATGAGGAAAAGAAAACTTATAAGTACATGTACAGTGATGGTAAGGTTTTAATTCATAGGTTGCAGAGATCTATAGTCTTAACCGACGCAAAACTATTAACACTTACTACTCGAAAAAAATATGCCAGTCTGTCTGAAATCGTCGAATTGACTGCCGATTCAACGTACGAAATTGACATAAAAATGGCGTGATTATGCCATTTGTCATAATATATATTTATACTTTATTACGAACCATTTGTTGTTATCTCAACACCATACATTTTATGGTTTCTATAGCGATTTAGCTTTATATTTAGTCTACACCAGCCTTTGTCTAGTCTTTGTCTATAGCAGGTGTATCGATTCTCATCGCCGTGAAAGGTTCCGATGTCCGAGGCTGCGGCCGAGACAAAACTTCACAATTAAAACTCCAATCGGACATTACAGAAGTTCTAATTGAAAAGCGGCAAGTTCGAGTGTCATTAGTGAGTTGGATTGCAGCCACTCTTCGGTAATGGACAAATAAAAGACTTACTAATCGATAGAGTTTTTATTAAATATACCTATAGTATAAATTTATAACTTTACATAAACACTACGACTAACACGACTGCCTCTAGAGTGCGATCTAGATCCTGGGATCGATTCTCGTGTCGGGCAAAGTGTTATTGGGTTTTTCCATTACAAAATTCTCAGTAGCAGCACGGAGTCTAGAATTGTTCCCGAAAAACGGCAATAGGCTCGCCCCCTATTACGTGGGACTGACACATACCTGGCGAAATGTGGGTGCAGAATTGCGTCTCTGCCTACCCCTTCGGGGCATAATAAACACTAAACAGGTTTATGTATTTGTTTGTTTCGCTATCTGGCCGTATGAGGCGCCTGTAAAATGATAGATCTTCTATAAGAATTGTTACTGAACTAAAATATAACTGGAGCCCAATAATTACCGCGTATTCTTATAAGCGAAAAAATTTAAATGGTCTATTCAGAGGCATTAGAATTAGGTATGCGAGCGGGAGTATCAGGTTTCAGTTATTAGTTTGGGTAGTGTTATTAGGTTTTTCAACGAGGTGATACTCCGAGCCCACACGCAGACTGAAAATACGACGATAGGTTGACCTATTACAAGGTGCAGTTACCGAAACATTAGCGTAGAAAAACACCTCAGTCTATCATCATCAGCCCAAACACGTCCCACTGCTGGGCACGGGCCTCCTCTACAACTGAGAGGGTTTAGGCCTTAGTCCACCACGCTGGCCTAGTGCGGGTTGGCGGACTACACACCTAAGAAACTCCTAAGAAATTTTAGGTGTGCAGGTTTTATTACGATGTTTTCCTTCACCGTTAAAGCAAGTGATGATTCATTGTGAATACACACATAACTTCGAAAAGTCAGCGGTGTGTGCCTGGGGTTTGAACCTGCGACCGCCGGAATTCTCGACCGCGCGCCTAAACCTCGAGGCCATCACTGCTTCAGTCTATCCTTTCTGGAAAAGATACATGAGTGTATAATATGTATGTAGATTAAAATCTCTTACGTCACATACAGATGTTAAGTATAAAAACATTAGCTCGTGCAAGCTCGAGTAATCTTGACGTTTGCAAGACGCATGACCTGTGGTTTAATTAAAACTAATTGAATAAATACGAGACGGGTTTAAGGAACGGAACGATTCAACCCGAAATGGAATTAGGGGACGTTTTATAGAAAGGAAAATGGCGATTCGTTCGTCCCAACCGAGTGAATTAATTAAGCGCGATAAAGTGCCAGTACTAATTATTTCACTAGTCCTGTACGGATTCTGTTTTCTCAAAAGACCCTGGTAAAGAAATTAGCATTTTATCTCATCTGTACATATATTCCATCACGCCTGTATTCTCTGAAAGAGTAGATACATTTCTGCACTAACATTTCGCCATTATCAGATCCATGTAAAAGGGGGCGAGCCTATTGCAGTTTTTTTGGCACATTTCCATACTCCTATTTCCTAATGGATAAACTCAATAACTGCCTGACCTGAGAGTCAAACCTGGGACCACTAGTTCGCACGGCACATACTTGTTCCGCAAGATCACAAGGTAGTCATCATCACCATCAGCCCATAGACGCCCCACTGCTGGGCACGGGCTCCTCTACAATTGAGAGGGTTTAGGCCTTATTCCACCACGCTGCCCTGTGCGGGCTGGCGGACTACACACCTAAGAAATTCCTAAGAACTGTTACATGTCCAGGTTTCATTACGATGCTTTCAGTTTTGATAACATACATACAGGCACTCGCATTTCAATTTAATTTAAGCAACAATAACGATAATCATTATAATAAACCGTCCGTTGGTATTTGCACTCGTAGCAACCCTGTTTATATGTGCACTGTCTCACTCGAGTCCTATGCGGGGTTATCGCGGGTTCAGTGCTGTGCACACGATGTACCCGCAGATAGGTAATGTTGATTATATAAAGGTTAATTTGTTCCCGTTTGTGCACACAGTGTCGCAAAGCTGCTCTTTGGAACCAATTTTGTACCGAGAAACGCTTAAAATATGACATGACGATGTGTATTAGCTTTTTGTTACTTTAGTAATAACTTATAGACTTTCCATACTATATTGTCATGCTTTAGTGTATTTACCGTATCATTTTTATATTTGGAGACACAAATTTCTTATGCTTCTCATATGCTAACTAATTAGGGCTTCCAGGAATATGTGATATCCAAAAAAATGTGATGTGTTTTTTTTCATTATGCTGTAACATACCTACAGAATAAGAAATCGCAGCTAGCGATAAGGCCGCCTGCTGTAGCTAATTTTTTTTTTCCCCTCAAAGTTGTATATCATTTATGTTGTATTCATCTGTATAGTGTACAAAAAAGTATATTAAATAATTAAAAAAACAAAATAGGTAGGTAAAGTAATTAGGGTAATTTAATTTTCAACGTCACATTTTTTTATCGCATATGTCAACAATTTTTGACAGTCCAATCTATTCAGTGTTGCATGACCAAAAAAGGCTTCGTTAAAAAAACAAAAGCCTGATAACATTTCAAAATTAGAGTAATAGACACAACACGCTAATTAAAAAGAAAAAAAAAGCGCCCCACATACAATAAGGCTTCCCCTTACAGGAAGTACTAACAACACGACATCCGTTATTGTATTCTCCACCTTACTTTTAATTCCACCATAAACGTTTCCAAAGTCGCACTCGACTAAACAAAAGGCAAGTGAGATAATAGACAATAGTTAGGTGCCACCCTTGTTGATAATAACACTTTTGGAATCACTAAAAGTTTGTCAAAACGTATAAACAATAGTAGGGTACGAGGCCTTACCTGAGCGCCAGGTAGTGTCGGCCGCCACAATGGCATTCCGAGCATCCGAAATGAATCAAAATTCTGTACAACGATTCTCGATGACTAACGCCTCGGACCCTTCTGATAAATTACAATAATAATGGCCACCTCTATTGTTGTTATTAGGGGATGATTTCATTAGGTGCGCCCGCGCAGGTGCCCCGCTCCGTTAGCTGTCAAACGAATGATTAGTGCTCCTTGTTTGTGGAAAAAATGTATCGCCCCCTGATTCTTATATGAATAACTTATTCTAAGAACGCAAAATGGATAACTAGCTATGTTTTTGGAACATCGAAAACAGATTTTTACATAGTTCCAAAAAGTGACTAGGAAATAAATAGTTGTCAGAAGAACAAGTCGAGAACACGGTGTTGGGTGTGTCGGCGGCTAAAATTAACAAGTGTATCCCTAAATGTCATTTATGGACAGGTCGGACGTGTTTATTGGAGTGAGCCAACAAGTCCCCACTAAAACGACTGGTTCCATTATTTGTACGCGGTGCGCCGACCTCCCGCGCCGAAGGGAACAATGAAAGTGAGAGAGCAGGAATGCGCGCGGGGTGAGGCGGGGGCAGGTGTGCGGCGCGGGAGGGGGGACGCGGGGAGGAGGCCCGTTCCCGGTTCCCAGGCGAGGAATGCCAGCACGAGCAACAAAGCCTACCCGCCAGCACCGCCATTCACCCCGCACCGCCCCGCCCGCCCCGCTAGCGGTTCCGATCCAGACACGTAATTTTTCGTGACTTTCCCCGTAGATAGCATTTACGGTATACGTTATTTATTCATAAATTGGTTATTGGCATTGCATCGTTGATTTTATTTGATCGGTAAGTTAGTATAATAAGCCGGCGGAGCAGTGTAGTGAATACATTATACATCAGTCGGCGTCGGGTCATGCCACTGAAGCCAATATAATGTAGTGTGTATACACACACGATTATAATAAGTAATTGTTCCATTCATACATCGACTCAAGGCCCCTACTCGGGTGTCATATCGCACCGAACAGCTGACTTCATATGTTTTTTTAATGTCCCGCATACATTTGTAATGACTAAGTTAACAATAGAACTTGGTCGCTTGTAATTCTAATCGTGTGGGATAAGCCTTAATCTTAAAAAAATCACTGACCAAATATAATAGGATTTTTACGAAAAAATAGTTTACAAAACATGTTTGTTTCTGCAATATTTTAATTGCCGTGTGTAAATGCGCGCAATTTAGACGTACCACATTTTTTCCACCGTCTTGGTAATTACACTCATGGCGTATAATTTCTGATAAACATCGCCTAGCAATTGTTTTTAAATTGTCTCTATTATTTTTTACAATGCTCGGCAACCGGCCATCATTCGTTATGTCAACGGAGAACGCGTCGGCCGATATCCAATTCCGCGAAAACATCTCATTCCGATCTCATAAAACGAACGGTCCGTCCGGATCCCACAATATCTGTATGAAATAGTGTTTCTGACAGCTTATCACGTTATGATATGACCTTATAAGACGGCGTATAGCAAATTTCAATATACTGGGGATAGGAAAAAGAAAAAATATTGGTCTGAACAATGTTCTTGGAGCAATAGTCTGGCAAATGTATTACTTGTGTGTTATTTATGATAATATATATGAACTACGACATTCTGTTAGTGAATAACTATAATTATTCATTGCTAGCCAAATAGATTTAGAGTCAAAGTTGGAAATTTGTCTAGTGACTGAGAACTAAGGAAGCTTAACAACCTGAGCTAATGGTTCAGTCGTGTATATTTTCGATTCATATATAACAGCAAATTGATGGTCAAATTAGGAATCTATCCATTGTCAAAGAAATATTAAGCATACAGATGATCCCAAACTTATTTCCCAAAGTACTCCACAAATCGTGCTCAATCGATAAAAATGAATGATTGACCTGAATGAAAATTACAAAAGAACATTATAACGATCCGAGCGTACTTCGTAACACGCTCGTGACAAATGAAGATCATCTTCATGATGAATCAAAAGCAAAGTCAGAATCATTTGCTCAATTCGGACGTCAACCCGTTAATTCAAATGTCGCTTATACCCCGAGGATTTGAGACTAATTGGTTATTTCCGCCAAAGCAGAACTGACAGTAGAAGAGAGAATTGAGTTTAAGAATGGAAGAAATGACGTCATTGTAACGTATCATCGTATAAAGCAAACAATAGCGAGCATCATTAGCGAAACTCCACTGGCGTAAATCAAAAGTGTCTTTAAATAAAAATTAAGTATTTTAATTTTTATATTATGATATACAGTTATTTATATATTAGCATTTTACTGGCCATTTTCATGATAAAAACACATTCCTTATTTCTTAACTCACGTTTGAAAGTATTCAAATGTTTTAAACATAAGTTAAATCTGTCATGAAAATATTTATCGATAACAATAGTTTTATGTAAATCTTATAGATACTCATTGAATTCATAGTTAAAATTAAGATCGATTTATTTAAGGAATAATATTAACAAATATATTACATACATTATTGCTCTACTATGAATGAAATTTTGAATTTTTAACTTAATTATAAATCACTTATGGCAGAATACTGAAACGCTACTTAATCTGAGGGCGACTTATATTTAAGTGGCTGTTACAATTTAAGCGGTATAATACTTAAAAAATGTCATGTAAAAGAACTTTTTGTGGTAATGTTGCCATTTATGGAAATTTAAGTGGGCATTAGTTAATCACAGTCTTAAAACCGATAAATGATGTTTCAGTATACCGCTTAAATTATAACAGCCACTTAAATATAAGTCGCCCTCAGATTAAGTAGCGTTTCAGTATTTGGCCATTAACGGTTTAAAGATGATAACATTTGGCATCCAAATAATCTTAGCGAAATGATTAACACGTCGTCAAACGAGACTTAAATATAATAAGAGCTAATTAAGATTTCATATGAGGCCTTTTTATCAATAAAAACTCTCGGAGGAAATAACACAACATCTTCAAAATGAAAATTTGATTAAAACTTTCGATATCAAATTGAACTTAATCTGCACGACGATCGTAAAATCGAAAACTCTACCTTTTCATATTTGTACGGATCTTTTAGTCGTTTAGGTAAATTAAGAAATCATGAATATTCTTTAGACATTTAGTTCATATTCACCGCAAAAATACTTTAACTCAAACATCCAAATACATTTAATTGTAAGTTATTTAATTTTTCTAAAGAACTTTTTTCTCGCAGAGTTTAACAGACTAGCAGTCGCCGAGAGACTAGACAGTCTCAGTTAACAGACGCTTTTTCACGTATATATTACAATTACAAAATTATTTATATACTAGTCATACAAAAACCAAATCCATAAATAATAAATATAAAATTGTTAAGACATAAATCGTACGCTAGATATAACTACAGTAATTAAGCCTCCTTTACTCCAACAAATAAAATTAAATATCACTCGACACTCCTAAGCAATCCGACTCCATCATTAAAGAAACAACAAACAAAAACGCCCGCGCAGGAACTTAACTCGTTAAATCACCAAGTAAAATTAGGCTATTTATTTTGAAAGTGAAAACAAGAAAACTTCCCAAACTCGGAGTGCTTTTCATCAATGTCATACGGGTGCGCGGGTGAGCTCCGGCGAGCGCGTAATCGCGATGTAACTGCATATAAATACAAAATGTTTACAAGTGCAGCACCTGGTTCGTTGCTATCGTCAGCTGATACGTTGTGCCTGGCGAAGAACTCCTCGGAGTGGGCGCAGGAGGCTCCGGCTACCGCCCCGGCGGCGACGTGCGCCAGCGCCGCCACGCTCAGAATCACCACTAAACACCTCATGTTCGCACTGTCACTACAACAAATATACAAAAGTTTTCAAATATCGAACGCGTTAGTTTTTGAACACACTCGCGAACGCGCGTTCGTCGATGTCGCCGGCGATCGAGACGCGTGCACCCTCATCGGTGCGCCTTCCCGGACTGGCCGCAGTGAGTAGCGAGCGCCGGCACGCCGCGCGAGATCACCAGCCCGAGCACAGCGCACGCCGGCTCGCCACTCTACACCGTACAAGTTTTATATTAAAAACAGAAACAAAACGAATACAACTTCGAGCTTTTCGAGCTTCGGAATTCCGATTTAGCGAATCGAATTCGATTTTATCGAACATGACGTCACGCCGTGAAAAATCGGTAAAAACGTTTAAATCCAAGGACACCGGCTTACACCACTCAATAAATCGAGATTTTTATCATTCGATGTTCAATTTGCGTATTGTTGGTAGGGAATTTTTTATTAATCGATATAAACGTGCAAAAAATTGGCTTGATGTCTCGTTTTTTGTTGCACATACAAGTGAGTGTATGTCTGGGAGTAATTGATGGTGTGCGCTGGTTGTAGGGAGGCATGCAGGCGTGCAGGTCGGCAGTCGGTGTTCGGCTGTGGCTGTGGTGTCGGTTGGTGGTGCGCGCGCATGCTATCGAGCGCCGCCCGTCGCCGCTCGCATATCCGCTGCCTGAGCAGGGGCGCACGGCCGCCGCGAAAAATCTCACCTCGCATTTAGGGCCCGCTTTATGACATTCCTCCTTCACTAACTTAATAAATAATAAATGCTCTCCCATTTTCCTTATTACTCTGCTTGTCGACCGAGAGTCGCATAAAAGGTATTTTCTACACGTCATCCTGCAGGCATTAGGGCTGCTACATTACTTTTAATCGAATTTAATAACACTTAGCTGTTTGAAACAGCAAATTTAGTATTTATTGTTGAATGTCATTCAACTCACAAGAATTAAGACGATTTATAAAAAGATGTAGATTTTGACCTTGACAATGAAATCTCATTACGTAAGCAGTTTAATTAATGGTCCATTGTTTGATTGAAACTTTATTTTTGCCACAAAATATTAAGAGTGAAATCGTTACATCGAATAACCATTGAATTATAAACGCTAAATTTTGATACGCAGGTAAAGGTTACTCAATGGTAAACAGCTAACTCGAGACCGAGTGCGGAACCTACAATTTTGTAAAGCTTTTCTTACAAAAACTTTTGTACAGCAACATGGCTGATAGTATTTTAACATTAGGGGAAGGAATTGTTTATGAATTGTAATCATTGATGTTCCAGTTGTCGCGATGATACTCGTAAACCGCTCCAGTGGCGAAAATGTGACTCTACCTCTTTGGAATACGCCAAATATTTCAATGGCATTTAAATACAAGTAACTGTATTTGAATTTACAAATATGTAGGTAAGAATATGATTTGCCTTTTGGGTTTTGTATATGAAAAGGGAAAAACGGACTCCTTCTACGATCACATGTATTTCTACAGGTAAAAACCTGTCATTGCTAATTTTTCTTCGATTTACAAATATAAATACCCACTCACATCCATCAGACGTCTTCCGAGGCGGTAGACAACATCCAATTCGGCACCAACTTTTCGCTAATTGTGTTTTACTACCAATAGGATAGGAGGCGAGCCTTCTGCCTTTTTTGAGGCAGACTTCGTTCTTCTGGGAACTTTCTAGTACAAAAAATTAATAACAATTTGCCCCACTCGAGAAACGTAATCAGGACCTCTAGATCGCACGGCACACATTAATACCGCGAGACCTCGAGGTAGTCAAACAAATAGTTAACAACCTTGATACATAATTAACACCAAACGTAGCTGAAACTATATATCTTTGTACATGGATAACATTTGCGTATTTATCATAACTTATTACATGTAATATCAAGCAATAATCTACTGGCAAAAGTCATCCCTTGAATCAGAGGGATTTGGACCTAGTCCACCACGTTTATTTATTTATTTATTTATTTATATAGCACAACCATATCACATATATTAATACAATTATAATTAATGACATTTCCTTAGGTACTATGTCTGATATATATGACACTTAAGGTGTGCATAGCGTTCTCCGAAAAGTACAAGTATAACAATAAAAATAAAAAAAAAATTAACAACTAAAAAGTAATTTACAATTTCATAACTAATAAAATAAATTAAAAATAACAATAAAAAAAAAGTAACAAATAACATAATATAAAAAAAAATTGTATGAGAAAAAATTTATCAAAAAAGAGTAAGTGCTAATTCTGCTGACAACATTGCTCCAATATTATTTTCTTAAAAGTGCGTGAGGAATTGTAAAAGATGTCAATACTGGGAATGTGAGATTGTATTGAATTGTATCGATCAAGGATTCTGTGCAAGGGTGACTGAAGACCTAAATTAGTCTTTGCTACTGGAGGATAAAAAACTCTCCTAATAGGGTGTCTCGGGTATGAGTAAGGCACCGCTATGGATATTCGTCCCAGAAGGCTACTACTTTGCGTATGATTATCGACAATTTTTTTAAGGAAGCATAAATCTAAGAAACATCTACGATCTCGAAGGGCAATCATGTTAAATTTGGCGAGTCGTTGATTATATGTGTTTCTGTGAGAGAAGCCACTGCAAGAGTATGCAAGATGTCTAGTGAACGCTCTTTGTATGTTCTCAATGCGTTGCGAGTGAGCACTATAAAATGGAGACCATGCGACACTGGCAAATTCGAGATTGCTGCGCACAAGTGCGTTGTAAAGAAGCACTTTAATTTGGGGCTTGAAGCCAATCGTGTTTCTCCTTAGAAATCCGAGCATTTGGGCGCTTTTGATAACTATTTTATCAATCTGTGCTGTAAACTTTAATTTATACGTTGTTACGTTGGCCTAGAGGCACCTTATTGCACCGCTGCAAATTAAGTCGCATCAACCGATATAATAATAATCATACATAGTTACATTAACTCACGCCTGTATTCCCCGAAGGGGTAGGCAGAGGTGTATTTCTGCACCCACATTTCGCCAAGTATGTATCAGTCCCACGTAATAGGGGGCGAGCCTATTGCCGTTTTTCGGGCACATTTCCAGACTCCGTGCTGTTACTGGGAATTTCCTAATGGAAAAACCTAATAACACTTTGCCCGACCCGCGAATCGAACCCAGGACCTCTAGATCGCACGGCACATACTTGTACCGCGAGACCACGAGGCAGTACTATATAATAATAATATCACCTTAAATACATTGTACTGTTGGTCTTGAGCTTCTTCATCGATAAAGAACATTAGAAGTTAGCTTGAAATAGCCAAGCTTTGAAAATAAACCCAAAATGGTAATGATATAGAGCACCGAATACAATCTTTTCTGTGCCTTCATTTCATACTGATAGAAACGTCATACAATCTGACATCAAAAGTCTAACTATAGCCTGTATTTAAAGTGAGTATTTAGTAAATACATACATACATAACCTCACGCCTGTATTCTCTAAGGGTGCATTTCTGCACCGACATTTCGTCAGGTATATATCAGTCCCACGTAAAAGGGGGCAAGCCTATTGCAGTTTTTTCGGGCACAAATTTTATTAAGTAAATACCATTCCTAATTAACATACAAGTATATATCTCAACTAGTAAATTCCAAAACCGATCTGCATCGAGTGAAACGTACCTAATTTACTATTCGTTACCAGAATTTAATGAATTGTGTACAGGCAACATAATTAGGATAACAAACACATTTGAAATTGTAAGCAGACGCCTCGCCTATTGAAACGGGAGCGCAAACGTACAAATAAATTGATCCTTACGCCCATGGAAATGTGTCCGGTACGCGCCATGAATGTATAATGAAGGATTCACAGATTTACCATTAATTCACGGGCAAACAACACAAATATTTGTAGCTTGTGTGGAATTATATGCATTGAAATTGTGTGAACGATATTGCTTCCGTTGATGACTCAGAAGATAATAAGTCAGGGTTCCCTAGTAGATTATGCCAATGTAATCCTTTGTAAAATCTGTCTCGCATCTCTAAAATGCTTTTTTTTAAACGTGAAGGTTCATGATCGTGGTCGTAAATTCCATATAAAATAATTAACAATTACACCTGTCACTTACATACTTCTGATCCCACACTAAGATACAAGCCTTGTGTACAAGACTTTAGGTCACACTTACACCCAGACCCTAAACAAATAATTGTGGATCACACAAACATTTGTCTCGGTGCGGGGATCGAACCTGCAGTCTCTCGTTTCAGAAACTGATCGCTAATCAACTGCGCGACGGGGCCGTCGATATAATTTATATATGTAATTATGTCTAGTGTTTTGATCAGTCCTCACAAATGTAAAAAAGACACAGTGAATTTGATTATTTGTCTCTCACTCCTAATCCGTTAAACAGATTCCGTCCCCAAAGACCATTAAAAACAGACGAAGTATAAGCGAAAACTGATGTATTGTAGGATGTGAATCTCGTGATAATAACCTACGCTAGCGCGTCGTGTTCTAGTTGAGTATACCTTCGGTTTTAGCAAATAAACGTACTTGTACTGGTGAGCGATTTCGCCAGCAGAGACTACGTTTGCATACTACTATTTGCCATTAAGAAACATAAGGATATATAGTACAACGCACATACAAACATAATATCACGCCTGTATTCCCCGAAGGGGTAGGCAGAGGTGAATTTCTGCACCCAAATTCCGCCAGGTATGAATCATTCCCACGTAACAGAGGGCGAGTGTATTTCCGTTTTTCGGGCAGTTTTCCAGACTCCAACTGCTACTGACAATTTTGTAATGGAAAAAGACAATAACAGTCTGCACGACCCGGGAATCGTACCTGGGACCTTTAGATCAAACAACACATACTTATGCCCCTTGACCACGAGGCAGTCATACACTCGATTATAATACAACATATACGGGATATACGGGGTCTGCATATACGGGAAGCACATTAAAAGTGATAGCGCTAAGCTGTAATCATCTTAACCTGTAGTATGAATGGCTTCAATCCAAGGATGATACTAAATATGTTAAATACGAGTATAAGCTTCAGAAAAACTTTTGTGTTTTTAGTGGTCGTTGTTTTTTTTACTAGCACAGTGAAGTGACCGCACCTAAATTCATTCTTTGTTGAAAGACCATCACTCACCTACAATAACCGCTTACTGTACGTGTTAATAAACAAGGGTGATTTTTCACCCATTTTAATTTTTGCGGGTAAATATTGGTCTAATGTATTAGACCAGTAACTTATAAGTCGGTAAGAATATTACACTTTTGACTTCCACTCTTCATTGATTTTTATGGCTAAAACTGTTTTAATTTTGTCCCAACTTTTAAAGAAACAAACTGTTCACATCAAACACAATCAGCTTTATAATTTCTCATATATCAGCTTATTAATTAAATACCATTTAATTGGACACCTTCCATTGGTAAAACGGACTGTGTTTAACAAAACCACACAGTTTTATTATTCAAATAATAGCTCGTACTCAGTCGTCATAAATAATGAACAATATATTGTTATTCTAATGTCATACGGACTTCCTTGGTGCAATTAACAACGTACACGCGTTATACCTTCGCCTACTTTACATTTAAATGCTTGTTTAACCCGTAGTTATACCGTATATGGGCGCAGAGCTAAGTCGATTTGACCCAACTCGCTCAGAGGTATTGCTGGTAAATTAATGAGTCTCAGATCCGATTCTAGGTCGGGAGCGGTGATTTATTTAAAGGACATTTATCGTTCTTCAAGTGACCTTTAAGTTGACGCAAAACTCTCAACGTTATAATATGGATGTGCTCAAACCGTTGTACATTTAAGCACAAGATTCGTCAACTGCTGACTCGTGAAACTGCAGAATGTTCATAACTATAATTTTCTGTCTATTTTTGTATTATCTGTATCTGTTTTATGTTTATATGTATTTATATATGTATGCGTATATGTATATATGTATGTGTATTATATGTTTTTTTTTTGTCAATAGTATTGTTTTGATATTTTACACACCTGCCTCATCTCATCTATGCTTCACCCTCGGTTCGACTGGAAGAGAATGCCTTAGGCATTAAGTCCACCTATACAAACTTTGTAAGAAGTGTAAATAAATAAATAATAGTGGTAAGACGTATGTAAGTATCTGAATTGAAAGCGAACTTACAAAAATCCTAAACCAAATCCTAAACACTGTCCTTGTGAACTTAATTAACGTATTAAACTCAGGTATAAGCCTGTTCTGAAAAGCCAGATATGACTTGTGAGGGTCAATTTAAATCATTTCTTATCAATTGAAAACTTTTGACCACACAACTATAGGTACCATGCATATGTGGCAATAAAGGCTATATTCAAACAAAATGTTATTTAAGATATAAATTGAAGTATGTAAATCGTCATAGCGTATTTCAGCTTCATTACAATAGATCGGCTAGACTTTGGCGAATTCATAGTTTCAGAGAAAGCCAATGTGGAATAACATTACCCGAATTCCTATAAAACTTATTGAGTCATTTTTTTTAAGCCCCTCTTTCCTCAGTACAGTTTTAAAAAACATTATTGCTCTTGAGTGACCCGCATGAATATTTGCTAAAAAAATCTACACACAGCATATTTTATGCTAAGACAAATCCTTACATTCCACGGCTAAAGCTTGCTCTAAATAAGTATAAATTTAGACAGACCCAGTGACGTGGCTAATTGCTAATTTAGGAATCAAGAAGCTTACCTTCCCATCCCTGCCGTAACACTAGCATGTTCCAATTTTTGTATCTACATCTGAAGGTCTACAGGAGTAATTAAGTATGTACTTATATTAATTACTTTCCGCAACCGACGAATAAGTTCTAAAAAGTAATGAAAAATTTAATAAATTGTACCAGAAAAATAGTTTGTATTTTGCGAAGGCAAAAGTATTTTGCCTCATAATTTAGGTTCTCTATATTACAATTTTACCCACATTCTTGCGTCTGTTGAATAAATAAGTAAGAAAATACATCCACGCAAGCATCAATTCTCACAAACTTTAACATTTATAAAATAAGATAATATTATTCCCAGAAATAATTGCAGAAAACCATCGTAAAATTTGAATGCGTTCGCAACGAGAGCTAGCGATACCGTAAGGACGGCAGTAATGTCAATCGCCTCGCGCACTGATAAGCGAACAAATTGCACGCCTGACCCGGCCAAACAAGTATTCCTAGACGCTTGCTAGCCGCTCCTGCCTACTGCTGCTTTCCTGGTACCTCTTTTATCTGCGCTTACATACGCTATCACAATCTTTGTTCGTAAACTTGTCTTTTGACTATCTGATTGAGGAACTTTATTAAAAGTACCATAAATAAGTATTTTATATGCAGATATTGCCTCATAATAAACTTAAATCCTAGGGTTTATCTGGCCTACTCTATGCCCGATTTCATTTAAAATGTAGGATTTGGACCGGTTACTTGTCAAATAGACAACATGAACGCCTGATCTTAATATAATAACTTGTAATAGTCTTTATCGGAATTAATTTATGATCCCCTTATATTTAGGATTTAATCAAAAAGCATACCTGATTTGTTAGAATGTAGAAGTACTGTTTTGAATTCGAGAGTTGGCAAGCCGATGATGCTATTTTAGAACATTTTATTCATAAATATATGACGATATGAGGTAGTTAATTTGTATGAGATTTAAAATGCAAGATGATGAGCAGAGATGGAGGCCTTTAGGATGAATGGCGTAAATATCTCATGGTATCCTCTACTCTTTATTAAAGTGACTTACACTACCGACAAAAAGTTTGGAAGCACTTTTAATACTCTCAATTACTTTAGAAATAATATAAGATATAGTATTATTTAATTAAGAATGATTAGGTACTTAATTAAAACAAAAATTAAACTATGAAACAAAACCATATTCTTATTACTAAAATAATATTATATTTTATTACAACATCGATAAAATTTGTCATTATCAATTTTCTATTTGTTTTTACAAAAATTATAGGTGCTTCCAAACTTTTTGTCGGTAGTGTATGATCATTGCGTTTTTTGTGGGTGAAGTGGGAGGAGTGCGCCTTCACCATAAGGCAGGGTTTCTCAAAAAGGGGTTCGCCATTCGACTGCAGGGGGTTTGCGACAAGATTTACGTAATGGTGACTTGATGTCTAGAAGGCACGTGCGGCAAACATAGTCATGATAGAAACTAATTACAGAAATTGACTTGATACCGAGTCAGAATTAGGGATAAAATTTTCCATAATAACTTCTAAAATTGACTCCATTTGCGGCAAGCAACAAGCTAACCCATCACATTAATATTAAAAAGATATTTCTTTTGAAATAAAAATCTTATTTTCTTCAACAGACAATTTTATAATTTTCTTTGGAGGGGATTTAATTAGTTACTTAAGCCTTAAGGGGTTCGCGGTCACCTGGAAACTTTAACAGGGGTTCGCTGTCACCTGGAAACTTTAACAGGGGTTCGTGAAACCAAAAGTTTGAGAAACCCTACCATAAGGGATCCCTAGGTTAATGAAATAGTGCTATACCTCGTTACTGATTTGAACTCTTAAAGTATATGCAACATCAGGCCATATTGTAAGAGCTTCTCAAATTTTGAATAGTCTATTCTTTGATTCTCCGGCAAATAAACACAGGCAAATGTTCAGAGCACGCGCTTAACCGCGAAAACATCAACGAAACTAAAAATCGACGAAGCGCAGAGCGACATGTCCTCTCTCTGAAAAGCCTAAGTGAAATTTCTTCCAAACAAAAATAGTACGATTTCAAATACACGTTCTTATATTATAAAAAGTTGTTGTTTTATTAAATTAAGTATCATATATGGGTGAAAAAAAATACTGTATTGACAGTTATTTCTCAATATTTCGAATGCCTTAGATTTTTTATTACTTGAATAAGGGATCTAAATCTTTAAATATTTTTCACTAACTATTTGCTTGGGGATATTTTCGATTCAACAGCATTTTATTTTGATCAAATATGTTATAAATAAACCTAAATTTTGAGCCTCGAAAATGACTCTAAAAGTCAATTTATGAAAACCTTCGTTCAGTCATCTTGTTATTTATCAAAATTTACACAAAAATCTTAAAATGTTCTTCGCTAACTATTTAAATGACAATATTCCCTAAAATAATTAGTAATTAACATGTTTGTACGATGAGTCTTTCATCAAAATTAAGGGGTTCGAAAAGTACTGTTTTTGCTCAAATTACGCTAAAACTGCATAAACGCTCTTAATGTTTCATTACCATCGTTTTCGTACTGATATTATACCTGCATGTTTGTTTGTTTGTCATGCAAATGGACGACGAAAGTTATAAATCGGAATATATTTTAAAAACTTAAAATATATAAAACAGTGTTGGTAATTGATAAACAATAGGTACCTCTAAATAATAACTAAATAATTTTGTAGTAAATTTCTTTGAAAAAAGCAGCACTAGAGTTACCTAACTGTTCTTCTTTTGTTTCTTCCATAGTGAAGTCGTAAAAAATATTTCACTGAAAAATTATTTTCTTTTCGTATCATTCCATTGCTAAGAGGTGACTTTTCTTGCCATTGCGTTGTGGTGAATATACATACAATCACATACATACTGACCTATGAGAATCTCATTCTTATCCGTTAATGACCCATGACAAAATATCAGAATCGCGATCAAACTTCACTCTTCTATGAAGTCGGTTAAAATGGCGCGTCACGTTTTTTACTTATTACAATGCGTTCCACAACGTCCGAAATGACCCATTCCGATGATGAATACCATTCGAACGCCATATTTTTAATTTATCACCGTATAGATAGTGCAGGTAGGTGGTTCATTGAAGCTCCTTTGGGCGAGCGTCGCCGCCCGCCGCGCTCAGTTTTGTTGCCTCCACCGGTAAGATTATAAAACACCTGAACGCAGTACAGGCGAGAAGCGTTTGATAAAATATTATAAAGGCTATTTAGAACAGGGCAGTATAAAGATTTAGTAAAAATACCTTGTGTAATAAATCTGGTATATTGAAATGATTTATTGTAGTATTTTGAATTAATATTAGTAAAATATAAAAATATAAAGGAAGAGTATTCAATTGTATAATAACGGTTTATTCAGAATGTCTATTGACTTAATATATTTTTATTACTATAGAATATAAAGAAAGTGTATTGATCGAATGTCACTTAAACGACGACATTTTGTTCGTGTGATTATTATTGAGTAGAAATTGGAGCGAGTGCAAGTAAATTGTTATCTTCGAAAATATAAATATATAGTTGTAACTGAAGACTGGGAGTATTCTTTAAAAAAGCAAGCCACATCTACATACATTTGTTTTACTTGGTTACAAAAACGTTATACAATGGTGGAAATTGAAGACTTTGCAATTAGACTGTTTTCAACACCTTTAAAAGTTGAACTCTGAAAGTGTACGTTCTATAGAACGTAGAGGTTATCAGCTATAGCTAATAACGATTATTATAATTAGTAATATGTGACAAATAAAAATAATTTTAATTCAGAACGAAACACTTATGAGAGCGCTAGTATAAATATTACCTTATTGCAAATTTATACAAATATGTAATAACAAACTTTGTTTTACTCAAACAGACGTGAAGTGTTGGCTTGGTTAAAAGATCGCATTTATCTCTTTGTCTTTTTCCTCTCCACAGAACAGTTGAATAAGACTAGAAAGGAAATGTCACAATTCTAAGCGTGCCGAACCTACGATAAGACCATCATATGTTTGACACGGCCGCTTCTTACTAATTCGGGTTGCGCGTAATATCAATACTTTTATAAATGTGTGACAACCAACAGCAGCCCTTCAGTTTTGTTTGAAATTTTTATCATTGGTCGTATGATCGTAGCAGCATGAATAGGTGACACACAAGCAGCGACATTCGTCCCCATACAAAATACTGTCTATTTCCCTTCTAATCTTATTCAGCTGTTCTGTGTTCCTCGCTGATGTTTACTCCAGTACATCAATAATGCTTAGAGAAGAACTTTTGCAATCAAAATAATTTATAATATATTCCGCTGGCTCCTATCTGTTGGACTGCACTCAAAAACCTAATTTATTTATGTGATCCCTTACAGTATACAGCGGCTATGAATGTTAGTGTAATAAAAAGGACGTCTCATTTATTATTGACAAATATTTCGCGCCCAAAAAATCTTTTCAAAGGAACATAACGGTAGGCGCCACCATGTACATTGTGTTGGGGCACAATGTATCGGACTCTGTGAGGTATTTTTTCACCGAGTGTTATAAATGACAGGAAATTGTAACAATCTACGCTTTCGGGAATACTCGAAATATTTCACATCTGGTCTGTTGGCCTGTTATTTAGACCATATCTATTGATTTCGGATTCCTTTATTAAAATCCCCTGCCATCTAGTCAGTTCTGGAGTTAGTATTAAATATGATATACATAATATTATATGGCCCCGTGATTAAAAAATACTTTTATTTACATAAATATGTACATACATAACCACACATAATTTAGGGGAAGGCAGTAGTGCAGTAGTGCACCCACATTTCACTTGATATGTAACAGTTCCACGTTATCTATCTTATTTTATTTCTATCAGTTTATTATACTACTAAAGTTACCTCTGTTGATACAAATGTAGATTTGATTGCATTCTTCTATGCATGATAAAAAAATGATAAAAAATGTAGGGTTGATATTAGTTAAGCAGAAAAAGGATTGATCCCATAGAACATAGCTCAACGACTCTACAATATGTATGTCTCAATAATTACGTCATCCTGGTAAGGTATTTAATATGGAATTACATATGTTTTAATTCAGCCACGTGGCGCAGTAGGCTAAACACTAGCTTGCGAAACGAGAGGCCGCGGGTTCGATCCCCGCACCGAGACAAATGTGTGATCCACAAATATTTGTTTTGGGTCTGAGTGTTTATGAGACTGAAAAGTCGCTCTTAGTTTCTGATACTCACGATGCAGGACTTGTATCCTAGTGTGGGTTCAGTACTATGTACGTAACTATTAGATGAATTTATTAAAAAAACATTAACATTATTTAGACACAGTAAAGGCATATACTGGAGCCAGTGCCCAGGCTTGCCTACGAATGGCACGGAATAGGAATGCCTGGAGGAAGGTGGTACGAAGTGTACAGGAGAGCCACACGCATGGTGGTCACGACCCTCAGTAATGAGGAAACGACTAGGAAGAAGAAGATTAGAAAAAATGTTACATTTCTAATGTAATACACCTTTTCATAAAAGCATGCTTTATATGGAAATCTACGCGTAAATTAAATAATTTTGTGGTACAAATATTATCAGGATAAAATAGGTTAAAAAAGTGAGCGCGTTCATGTCTTTTCTATGTGGATGCGCCTGCGCAACCAAGCGTTACAGGCTAATGCTGTTGACTACTTGAGCTGTATAAATAACTTCACATGCTTGAAATATATATTTACTTATAAAAAATAAAGACAAAGCAGTATAAAATGATATCATTTTTTTAGTTTTGTTGTTTAGCATCATACAAGAAAAATTAACAGTACTTAAATTGCTTAAACTTAATAAAAAAGGCAACAAACACACCTCGCAGCTTACCTTATAAAAATGTATATCATTGTCTGAAGTTATAACTCGAACATGCACTCATCTTTTCATATAAAAAGTGTAGTGTACATCTTATGACTCAGAATTATATTACCTCATACGCTTTAGAATTCCCAATTTCGATTTATAAGCTGAATTATTAACCTCTTGTTCACATCATTGTGCAAAAATGCCATTAACATAATAGCGTGAATATTCATTAATTGATAGCTCAGATCCTGCAAACACGTCCGTTTGAGATAGCGAGGCGTGTCGAGTCTTGTCGTCGCAGGTCGGAACGATTAGCACACGCGCAGAACAAAAAACCAGAGAGTTTCATAATAGGCTTACTCACTGAGGGTTCCGTATATTTGACCCCTATTTTTCCTTTAGAACGTGATAACATTTAAAAGATTGCACCTAAGAATAGAATTTTCAAGCTTGTATGTGCATAGTTTTAATAATATTTCTACATTGCAAAGTGATTTTAATAGTTCTATGTGAATCGGATTGAGTATCGACTGGTTATAGACATCGTTAGTTTAAAAATATCTTGTGATAATCTTCTACCATCCCATTTTCCCGGCACATTTATGCCTCCAATCGCAATGGCTTTCTTCCCCATGATGATCCTGGTATAAACGCCTTATGTAGGTACTACAAACGATGAAAACACCACTAACAAGCGAATGCAAAACACAATACGGCGCTTAGGGTGTTTATTGTTGTGGAACTCTAAAACCTTTAACATATAAAAAATAGAGCTGGCACACGAAGCGGTGATACCGTGAAATATGCCGGCAAATAAAGTAAACCGCATCAGCCGCCCGTGTTGTTTTATGTTTAGAATAAATCCTGCTTAGTTGGCATTGTACATGGGCATTTTGCATAGCTATAAATATATTCATGTTTTATGATTATGCATGTTTTGCGCACAACGACAAATTGTGTGTTGTTCGTGTTTGTTTAGATGTGGGAATAGAACTCGTTTACAAATGCATGGTTCAACATTATTATTATAAAAAAATTATTAGTAAAGAAAATGAATTTAAAAAATCTACTTAAAATCGTTCAGTCGGCTATTTAATTAGCTCTACTTATCCTGCTTAGTAATCTATAACAAATTAAGCTGGATAACTTTACTTGGAACGTAAATCACCACATTTCATAAACATTCTACAAACAAATTTCTCGTACACAAACACCCAGACCCGAAACAAACTGTGGCCCTTACAAATATTTATCAATGCGAATACAAACATACGCTTGTAGCGCGGAAACACAGATCCTAAAACCTTTCTCTTTATCATGTATCATCACTTTAGTGTAACTGTTTTTTTAAATAATAATCTATAGTAGTTGTATTTAGTGCTCCCGCAAGTAAATAATTAATACACCTAACAGTCACATACATTGTTCTTACCACTTACTAAGGTAGGCGTCTTGTGTCCTGTGTATCAGAAACTACAAGAGACTTTTCGGTCTCACAAACACCCAGACTCGAAACAAATATTTGTGGATCACACAAATATTTTTCTCGGTGCAGGGATCGAACCCTCGGCCTCTGTTTTCACATTCCGGTGTTTAGCCAACAGCGCCACGGGGCTGTCTTGTCTTATTTTAATAGGTTAATGTATCTAATCATTTGTACTTAGTACTTAGTAGGTCCTTACATTTATTCCCAAAGAAGCAGGCAAAGTATATTCCTACGTCACACGTCGTCAAATTGTTTGACACGTAATATGGAGTGAACCTATTACCGTTTACCAAACATATTTCCAGACTCTGCCCGACGCGGGACAAGTCATAGCAAAGGAACATGAAAATATATAATACTAGCGGTTGGGCTCAGTTCCGCTCGGGAACAACTTTCTATATACTTTCCCATCTATTATTAGGTCCCATTTATGCCCATACCAATCATTAAAATCGGTTAAGTTAAAATCGGAGTTTATTCGTTACAAACATACAAAAATACGTGAAATGAAAGCAAACATCGTGAGGAGACCGGCACACCTAATAGTTCTTAGGATTTTTTTTAAGTGTGTAGTCCGCCAACAAGCGTGGTGGAGCCTCAGTTGCAGAGGAGCCTCTTGCCCAGTAGTGAAACGTATATGGGCTGATGATGAACCAAAATACAATATACGCATAGATAAAACCCACAGAAATCACGTACTCTGCAATTAATCAACGAAGAACAATTGCAAACGTTCAATCGAAAACAAACCGTTCCACAAACGCGGCGTCATCCTTTTACCCACAGCATTCGGTGATCTCACACAATTGATCGTATAATGCTAATGAGCAGTTACCTGGGGCTTAGGCCGACTATTCACGGCATTACTACGAACCGGGGAACAGTCCGGCGTTTTGACCGGTTCGGAGACGATACCAACTATGCTTAACGTTAATATTTTGAAAAGATACTTTGAAGCGACGCAAAGTCTGTTATATTTGGAAAAAACACACTAGATAGAACTTGTCATATATTATTGAATGCTGGGATCATAGGAAGTTGAATAAGAAAATAGTTTTTTTTATATATTATGGCCTATTTATCTATTTTTAATGACCACCATAAAAAACAATGTAAAACGAAAACGTCCCTCACGAATATTCCGAATTCAGGGATCACTATGTGTAAAGGATTGCCAAAGGATAGATCAGCATAACTGTATGAGATATTTTTAGGATACCTTCAGAAACAAAGCACTATTCCGCAGTACAAATTAGTCATAAAGTACATGCTTGAATAAATAAAAAGTGGAACGTTGAAAGCGCCAGTACAACGGGCACCGACCGAGCAGCCGGCAAAAAGCGTCGTGGTTAAACAGCCTTATCTCGGCGGTGTTAATGCCGCATCTCACGCTCCCATCGCGCCGGTGCCACAACTATTAATCATTTTATATTGGCATTCCATTCAGGAATAATACGCCCATTTTTGATTAATATGAAAGGTAAAAGGTTCTCGAATGAGACAAAAGTCCTTTCGGGAATTCGGACAATGTAAAAAGCGAATTTGAAGCGGCCAGTTACAAATAGCCGATATTTCTGAATATGTGAATGATGATAAAATAATGTATTTTATGTTACTATTAAGTGATCGATGGGCGTCCATCGACTAGGTGCGCCGACGACCCAATAAAGGGTGGAGATCGCTCTGGAAGTCTGGAGGCCTGTCTCCAGCAGTGGACGTCTTTTGGCTGATGATAATAAATTTTAAATAGATCATAACCACGTCAGATTTTATTTTTACGTTCCAACTATGTAAGACGCGATCTGTGCCCTTCTCAATAATTCGTACGGCTACCAATGGAATGCATTACCGCCAGACAAGTTGCCGGAACGGCACGATCTAGGGCATTTCAATATTTGAACTTCAATTACGTTTAGACGCGATTGTGATCAAATGCCTAAGCTTTGGCATTTAATCTTGTATATAACATACATACATAGATACATAAACTCACGCCTTTATTACCTGATGGGGTAGGCAGAGGTGCATTTCTACACCCATATTTCACCAGGTATGTATCAGTCCCACGTAATAGAGGGCGAGCCTATTGCCGTTTTTCAGGCACATTTCCGGCTCCGTGCTGCTACTGAGAATTTCCTAATGGAAAACCCAATAACACTTTGCCCGACCCGGGAATCGAACCCAGGACCTCTAGATCGCACGGCACATACTTGTACCGCGAGACTACGAAGGATCTTATATATAAATGTAGGATAATACGATATACGGATAAGGAAAATGCGGATATAACGCTTCAAATACTTAAATAGGAAAGACACAATGCCCTACATGTACCTACGTGTTATTACAACAATCGCCATCTTATATCAAGTGTCAACTCCAACTCACTCATGCTGTCCTTTCATTCATTCCTCCTCCCCAATATTCCCAACATTCATGTCCACATTAATAATATAAAAGAAAATTTGCCAAATATGTTTGTATTATACATCGTGATGGCCTTGAGGTGAAGTCGTGATGGCCTTGAGGTTAGGGCATGCGGTCGAGAATCTCGACGGTCGCGGGTTCAAACCCCAGGCACACACCTCTGACTTTTCGAAGTTATGTGAGTATTCACTATCAGTTATCACGTACTTTAACGGTGAAGGAAAACATCGTGATGAAACCTGCACACCTAAGAGTTCTTAGGAATTTCTTAGGTGTGTAGTCCGCCAACCCGCACTAGGCCAGCGTGGTGGACTAAAGCCTAAACCCTCTCAGTTGTAGAGGAGGCTCGTGCCCAGCAGTGGGACGTATATGGGCTGATGATGATGATGATGATATACATTGATGTTATTTGAACTCATACACAGTATGAAGCGATCATGTATTCTTTATCATTCTTTCGCTCTTTTAAACACGACTTATTTATATAAAGATAGATTGGCGAATTTAAAAACCACTAAACTCCAACTAAACAATATATCAAGTAAATATATTATTATATCCAAGAATAAAATTTGAGTGGATTCACTATCGTATTTAGAACAAATAGCGGAACCTACAAACCCCAGCTTATAAGGTCAAGCTGATCGGAACTCGCGCCATTACTGAATAGTTTGTTAATAAGGTATAATAACAAGTGATAAATTCACTTATGGAAATAAACTGGGTTCGACTATCGAATACAATGCTTCTAAAATGTATAATGGTTATATTTGGTTAACTCGTGGTCTCGCGGCACAAAGTAATTGCGAACTAGAGGTCCCGGGTTTAATTGCCGGGTCAGGCATAGCGTTTTTGTTTTTTTTACATTAGGGAAATTCTCAGAAGCTCCACGGAGTCTGTAAATGTTTCCGTAAAACGGCAATAGGCTCTTCCTCTATCACATGGGACTCATACATTCCTGGCGAATTGTGGGTGCAGAAATTCACCTCTGTGCACCACTTCGGGGACTACAAGAGTGAGGTTATGTATGTATGCGGCTACATTTAGATAGCTGCAAGCCACAACAGTCGTAAAGGCCTCAAGAAATAGGGAACACAAAATACCGTCAAGCACACTCAATGTGTTATTACTTATTTTAACCAGTTGCGTGCTTTAATCTTTATTTAACAAAAGCAATTTGACATATAAATGAGAATATCCTGATCCCACAATAAACAATTATAAACTAGACATTACACAATTAACGTGTAACGCTTTTTGGCTTCTATGGCAGTACCGCCACTGATTTTAACCCACGCGTGAACTAAAACCTAACCCCACTGTGTTGTAGAGGACGCCTGTACCCAGCCACAGGACGTACCTATATGGGCTTAATCTACACAAGCAACAATAAATACACCCAACAGTCACATACACAGTTCTGACCCCACACTAGGATACAAGTCCTGTATCGTGGGTATCAGAAACTACGAGAGACTTTTCGGTCTCACAAACATCCAGACCCGAAACAAATATTTGTGGATCACACAAACATTTGTCTCGGTGCGGGGATCGAACCCGCAAACTCTCGTTTCGCAAGCTGGTGTCTAGCCAACTGCGCCACGGGGCTGTCACACTAGAAGTAGTATTTCATAATTTAATATCAAAACCGCATTCTGACAGTCCATTTCAGAAAAATGACTGCTGTCTTATTGTTAGGTGACGTCAACCATTAATTTGGCAAGGAATGTCTCGAAGAGAATAAAAAGAAACCCCGTCGAACGCCTCGGAAACATGTTTTATACGGGTTCGGGGATAAAAAGGGGAACTGAGGGATTGTTTCAGATTTTATTCAAGTGTCAAGTTTATGTACGCTTTTACTGGGAGACGTTTCGCGAGATCGTATGCGAAATAGAATGGAGTTTCTATCGGCCTTCTGTTTGTGAGCAAACATTGAACGTAATGAAGAAGTCGTTCTATTTGACATTTTACCTTTTTGCGCTACTTTTGTTATTGTTGGCAGTATGCTGATAATTATATGTATTAAGTTGTACCAGCTTGCGAAACGAGAGGCCGCGAGTTCGATCCCCGCACCGAGACAAATGTTTGTGTGATCCAGAAAAAATTGTTTCGGGTCTTGGTGTTTGTGAGACCAAAAAGTCTCTCGTAGTTTCTGATTCGTACGACACAAGACTTGTATCTTAATTCGGGTCAGAACTATGTAGGAATGTGACTGTTGGGTGTATTTATTTATTTATAAGGTGAAAAAACCGCCATTCAAAACTGTATTTGCAGTTTTATTCCCACATTCATGTTTTGCCAGCTATTTTTTAGTTTTCAAAATGTATTATTTATCTGGTAGGTATATTTTCAGGAAATTCTGGCGGTTGTAACAGTATCCTTCTCAGGAACAGAACCTAGACGAGGCTGTCATCGTACCATACAGTACAACAAAAGGCTTATTTTTCATACCTAACTATTATAATATAAAAAACAAAATATGACTCACACAAAAGGCGGCGTTTGTTTCCTTCAACTTTTAGTGTACAGAAGTAGGTACAGCATTTATTATACCGTGAAGAATTGAAAATAAAGGTTCATTAAGTTATTCATCTCACAGTGAGTAACTGCCGATTCAAATTAAATTCTTAAGAAAAATCTACTCTAGACGTTTTGATGACAAAAAAAAAGAAATATGAAATTTACATATACAATATTTACAAATGTAAGTATCGTGGACATTTAGTTATTTACAAATAAAACATATAAAAGACAAATTTCATAACCACTAGCCCAAAAGTGATAAAAGATTAAGATAAATGAATAAAATAATATAAAACGATAAAATACCGAATGAAATACTTACAATACATAGTCAATCTCAAATACAATCTCACGTGAACTTTGCATCCCCATATTTTTAAGTATACAAATCTACTTTACAATTATAGCAAAATAGAAAACTGTGTAAAATTCATAACCCGAGGCGATGTTAAGATATTTAATCCGATATTAATAGAAAACTTAAAACTCTATTGTTTTATAGACGTTAACATATAAGCTAAATTTAAATTTTACAACAATTTTTATTATTTTATTCTAAATATCTAACATAATCAAAGAATATAATAATTAAACATTGCTTTTCATGACACTTACTACATACCTCTTAATACGCGTTCAGTCACGTACATACATACAAAGTTATTACCCTACACTAATATACAAGTCTTGTGCCGTAGGTATCAGAAATTATGAGAGACTTTTTGGTCTCACAAACATCCAGACCCGAAACAAATATTTGTGGATCGCACAAACATTTGTCTCGGTGCGGGGATCGAACCCGCGGCCTCTCGTTTCGGAAGCTGGTGTCTAGCTAAATGCGCAACGGGGCTGTCAATCAAAATCAAATCAGAAGAAACGCATACAGACAGCGTTCAAACCAACTACACTATAGGACTCACTATAATATAATGTTCTGACAGACCACTGAAAACTCCGATACTATTTTATGGTCTCCTTGGCGTTAAAAGAAACACATTTCCTCTAATAAATCCATAAGCTGTGAAAACATCATAAATCGTGATAGATAAATAAACTCACATGGCAAAGAACGCAGAACTCAAACAGATCGGACAAATATTGTCCCAACTGGCTCAATTCCCATCCCCGGGCTTATCGCTCTCATCACGAGATACCATTTATACACCTCATATATCACAAACATCCCCTTTGATATACAGCCTGTGGTTTATACAACCTTCCTGTAGAGTAATACAAAGAACTGATTTTTTGCAGTGGAAGTAGCAAAGTTTCGAGAGGTCGGAGACGAAAATGGTATGAAAAATTTTTATTCAGATGGCTAGACTTATTTTTGCATTAACGTGGCTATGTCATATTTTGGAGTTAAATTTTAGTGTATTTATTCTTAAAAGTTTTGTAATTCGTATATGTCCTGCAACATTTTGTCCACCGAACTATCTTTTTTTAAAGTAAAGAAGCGACTAATTGCTTGCTTTGATTCTTGCTTTTCAATAAATCTTCTGGGCAGGACTATATTTGTTGTTTTCGTTCTGTATATTGTATATTTGACAAATCGTGCTGTTGATGGAGTTCCTTGCGTCGTCTTCTCCACACCGATAACAGATATATATATAATTTGACAATTCATAAATGCTTATAATAAATGAGTCAAATTTGAATAAAACTAATTTTAACTTTGAACTGGACTCAATCTTGTAAGGTCTTGTCACGTTGCAATGCCAATATAAAAGAAAACAAATGAATTTTACTTCTCTTAGTCTGTATGTAAAATTGGCGGTAGACATCCCACTACTGGGCACAAACATTATCTGCAGCTGAGACAGCCTAGATTAGTCCACTAGACTGGTCTTGTGTAACTGGATCTGAGAATAGATATTCTTGTATAAAACTGTTATTGTAGTCTCAATTATGCAAATTTCCTCGCGTTTAGTTCCTTAACCGCAAGTGTACAATACATTTTGAATTGATACAAGCGTAACATGGACCGCTAAACCTGCCGAAAAAATATTATATGTTTATGGCAACCGCTTCAGTAAATGTATTTTTTTTTACAACTTTTCTATTCCATGTAGCATAACAAAGTATTATTAAATATCAGGTGACAAATGACCATCTGAGACATAAAATCTAGTAGTTTATTTACTTAACTCTGTGTAACTTTATTAATACCTACATATTTTCACGACGATCGGTATCCTTTCGAACGCCGGAGGTTGCCGTTGATGGCAAATACTAATATTTAATCAAAAAAGAGTTCGTGTTATCGAACTAATGTAGGCAGTATGACCTGTTTGTTTATATTAATTCTTTATTACCTACTTTCGTTATGTTTATTTCGATGTGAGACTACTTTATATTTAGCTGCACTATAATCTATCATCTATGTAAATAAGGAATTAGCACCAATTAGAAAATTTAAAATAAAATTTCACCCATAACCAAACCGTCATAATAAAATTGTTGAATGACCGATTGACGCAGGGGCTGATAATGTAATTTTCTTAGCTAGAATTTTGGTCTTATTCCCACACAAAAAAATACCTACTATAAATATTTCCTTAGTAATGCTTAGGCATTTCAAATCTTTGTTATAGAACCACAAAAACACAGTGTGTGGTAACGTAACAAAACGTATCATACATCTCTGGACATAAAATTTTCTGGAAACACAACAATTACCCTATAATAAGCCGTAAAGATCACAAATCACAACATTACGGCTAATTGGTGCACGGAATCTGTGATACAATCTCCATGTGATCCTGTGAGTAAGGCCGGCGGAATGCCGCGGGGTTGGCGCCCTTGAACCTGTCCGACTGGCTCCTGCCACTTTACACATAATTGAAATAAAGCTATGAATGGACGCGCCGGAAACGCTATGAGAATGTTGAAGAAAATCTCTCTTTGAAAATGCCAGGTATTTTAAATAGCTTAAAGACAGTTGGTTAGGCACGAGTTGAAAAACGTAACTTCGAGCACTCTGACTGCAAATTCTGTCGTTGTTTTTTAGTTTGCTGGTACCTACATATTCATTGTCCAGCATATACATTATACCTACATATATAGTGTACAACAAATTAAAAGTAATTAAAAAGTTGTTGTACAGTTCGGTTTGTACGCGACTATTAGATGTATTTTTCCATTTGTAAATAATGCCAAAACTACCTTTACCTATACCTTTTCACGTTTAAATTACGCCGGCAATATTAATATTCTAGAAATCTAAATCTAATTTTATGGCTCTAGGCTGTTTGATACAGAGATGTAATTTATAACTCGATGATTAACATTGTGTATTTCGTAATCATAAAAATCCATTTCAGTCAAAACTTTTTTATTTTTCTTGTTGAATTTTATTATATTTATTTCTTTTTTAACATGTAACTACAAAACCACGGCGCATTACTCTTTTTTTTAAATCCCGATAAGTCCATATAATTAAAAACTGCAGTTAGTTACCGTGCAATTATGTGCGGCCAGTGTTATCTGTGCGGAAAGCCTGCCGCGGCTTTACACTGCTTAAACTTTTATGAAAATTGATATAACAGTGCCTAGCAGCGTAACGTTTTATATTTTACCACAAAGAGCATCCGTTGTAGCCGACAAACTCCAGACATAACAAACTCGTACAATCTTATTCACAAGTATCAATTACCTATATTGATCGTTGCGACTGAAAATTAAGCTTATGATAACTGAATTTTAAGAGAAAAAGACCTTAGATTTAAACATTGATATATAGTCTCGCTTGCTCTAAGCTCTTAGGAAGTTCTATAAAGCAAAACGAAGCACAGCTTAGAAGACACGACTTAATAAATATTTTAAATAAAGTTTTATTTTACAAACAATGAAAAAATACAAATCCCCCGCGATTCGTTTTCAGAGCTTCCATATTTACTAAATTTAGGACAATAAATCAGGTCGCTACAATAATGTTGAAACTCACAATTTGTCAAACGTAAATTAACTTGATAATCTATAATTTTTAAACGTGATTGATAATATAATTATAAGTCCTTTAAATTTACTAATAAAGCACCTATTAAATATACACTTATTTTTAAGCCACTAATAGTAAGTGAATAATCACTTTTTTTATAATTCTGAAACTTGTTCCATTTTGAATTTCGACACGATACTGTTTTGTGTATTGTTTTGGACTCGCTTATAGCAGATCGCCTGCAACACTCATAAAGTCCCTATTAGATTTGTAGGTGAGCCCTAACTTAAGCGTCGTATGCCATGGCGATAGTATGATAAAACGCCTAACCAACTTTAAAGAAAAATAGTAAAACAAATCAGACACTTGAGCGTTGAACAGTACATGTAATGCTCATATATAACAACGGTATAATGATCGAGAGAAGCCGACGAACAATGAAACCATAACTCGACTAGCTGTGACGGACTATCTTTCAAATATTCATGAACTTGATACAGACGCGCGACAAATTTGATCGTTCACCTCTACAAGAGGATGTTAAAGAAGGCGTGGTAATAATGTGATTTAATGGAATTAGACACACGAGAAGCGTGCACAATACCACGTCTTGTATTCTGGGAAATAGTTGTAAGAATTAAGAATGAATTGCTTTTTTAAAAGTTTTTGGACCTCAAAGCCAAATCTAGTTGCAGTTCATGCAAAATGTAAACCTCCAACATTTCATAGTTTAAATACAACTTAATATCCCACCGTTTATGTTTCATTACGGTCGATTAGTATATGAATAACTTGCCACAAAACCAACCAACACATAAAGTTATTTCATATTTTTCGTAGAATAACATATAATATCATCAGTCCCACTGCTGGACACCTGCCTCCTCTACAACTGAGAGGGTTTAATAACATATACATACCTCATAAATACAATTTATATTTCTAAATGAAGACATTATCATTAATGGCAGCCGCGGTGGTGGCTGTGGCGCGTTCTTGGTTCACGCTAATTGAGACAGATCACCTTGCAGCTAGGTATCGAATACATCAGATGTCATATAGATGCCAAAGATATGTATTATTATTTATTATGTCGAGGAAGTTTTGTTTGACCGAAAGTAATTTAAAAAAAAATAGTAGCTATAACCTTTAACGAGGTCTTGCTTCATACCAACCCATTAAAATTGGCGTAGGAAGGATAATATAAGGAGGAGGTTAGTGTTATTACTTGACCACGTTGGTCTACGAAGCTACCAAATTCCTTGAAATATTTTTTAGGTTTGCAGGTTTCCTCACGATATTCGACATCACTGTCCAAGTTCCTGATAATTCATTAAGACAATTAGTTGAGAAAAAAATTAACCGAGTGCAAGCAAACTCTATTTTTATAAAATTGCATTATAAAAGCGCTACTGAAGAACATCTCAGTCTTTTGCAGTCCATCTCTTGCAGGTCGTCGCGTTATTGAAGTGACATCGCACGCTTTTTTGTCTAGACGAATAATTATCATGAAAAATTCTACAAAAGCACCAACTCCATTCATCATTCTCCTGCAAAAACAGCTTCGGTGAAATTAAAACGGGCAAATACAAATTTTATTAAAAGCCAAACTTCGGTGAAGTTTATTCATAAACACAAACGCCCTCGAAATGTTTAAAAAGCCCACGTAACATTACCAAAAGGTGAGTGATGGCTGCGAATTTCCAGCGGCCTTTGTGGGGTAGGCAGGTGAATATCTGTAACACGTGCGTCCCAAAGCAAAAGTTTTTCCTGGCCCCATTAATCATTGCCAAAACTTGTTCAGTTGTAAGGGAACGTTTGTTTTTGCGTTGCGTAACCAACGAGCTCCTTTCACGCGATACTTCCGTGCCTAATGAATACCTTTGGAAAATGTGCTTTCACTATCCTTTGAATTTAAGGGAGAGATGTTTTTAAATTGATTACATACAATGGTACTTACGCGGTACGCGTTTATTCTGTATCTATTATGACTCACCGTAATGGGGGCGCGCTGATTGCCATTTAGAGACTACATTTCTAGACTCCATGCTGTTACTAAAAACTCCTAACAGATAAACCCAATAACACGTCCAATCGGAAAATCGATTTTAAGACCTCTTCATCGTAAGCGCCGTCATAAGCCCTGGAACGATGAGACCATTATCCTTAGATGTCCTTATCCTTAGAAACTGATTATCTAAATATTTGTCGAAGCGTCGACGCATCCCCACTGTGCATCCAACGTAGGCTATAAATATAGCCGCTCGATCGAGAATGATTCATTCTCGCTCGGAACGCCGGACCGAACGGAACTCTGTACTAAGTTTTTGAAATTACCTCCAGAAGGTTTTACTGTCACTATTTTAAAAAAATCAATAACGCTCAAGACTCTCCGACATATTAATTGAACTGACACCTATCCTAAAATTTACGGGACCACCCATCCTCAATATATTGTTTGATCCGGTTTGAATGTGTATATGAAATTTATATTCATAAACATGCCTCTGATAATGATAGTATGGTAAATAACTCTTTATAGACAAATTCTCGAGTGAAATATTAACATAAATAACCTCACGCCTGTATTCCTGAAAGACTTAAAGGTGCTTTTTTCCACCCACATTTCGCTAGGAATGTATAAGTCCCACGTAATAGGGCGGGGTCCTATTGCCGTTTTCCGGGCACATTTCTAGACTTCATGCTGCTCCTCTGAATTTCTTAATGGAAAACAGAATAACACTTTACCCGACCCGGACCGAACCTGGGACCTCGAAGATCGCACACACATACTTGTGCCGCGAGACCACGAGATAGACCATAAAATATTTCATTCGTTTACTATTCGAATCATATTAACTTTACCAGTACAATATTTGAAGTCAGGATATTTTCCTCAAATTAACCTAACCATGATAGTTCTATCGAGCGACACGCGCAAAATGATCCCGAAATACGAAGCTCGTCGAGTCTCTGTGGGATTAAGTTGAGCTGTTCCAAGACTTTCACAGCACCTACATGGTTCTCTGATTTTATAGGCGTATTTGCATGATGATTGCTTCACATTATTGTAATCATAAAAGTATGAATTTGATATAGTGACATTTGATTACCTGCAACCATAAATTTTCTGTTTGTTTCCTTATTTTATGATTCTGCACTTAAAAGAAAATTAAATTGAATAAGTATACATACATACAGTTTTAATTTCTTGAATGTTATTGATACTCTGAAAATAAAAAATACAACTCCTCCTCCTCGCATCGTTTTCCTCATTGCTGAGGGTCGTGATCCCCTGCACCAACAATAGTCGTCCTTCTTACTATGGCGCGCCACCTGTTCAAAAAATACAAACAAAAATATAAATAAAGATATAATTCGTCCCACATGTCCTACATATCAACTCTCACATCACAATGGCCAAATGTACAGCACATAAGGTAAATAAAGTATTTTTCCTGTTGCCGGGATGAAGCACATTTAACAATAGGGATTCACTTCGCCCTACATGTCATACTACATATATCGAGAATCACGTCCACAGCCACTCGACCCCAGAATCTTGGAGCACAAAAGTTTGAAAAGGCCAAAAAAGCCCGCCCTACGTGACAAGCTTGTTCAAACCGTACACAAAACTATTTTGTTCAATATTTACCAGGCTCACAACAGATTCACTACAGTATAAAGGCGTCGATAGAGGTGGCTATCGAATATCGGAATAACAACCGACACTATTGCGAAGTTCGTTAGTACGGGACACAGGGACTACTGCGGGAATGTCAATGAAAATGTCTTCACAGTACTCATATTAGAAGTTTGTTTTCATTGCAATTCGCAATGAAGACAGGTATAACTCCGCAATGTACAGTTTTTCAACAAAAATAAGAACTTTAATGTAGCGATTACAATAACGGCAGGTAACGACTTATATTCTGAAGAATTTGACAAGATGCATGCTCAAAATTTATTATGAATGAATTGTTATGCTCAATTAAAGGTCATTCCATCGTGATTTCTTGTCATTCTATCTAGGAATCTTGTGATTCGTTCATTATACATATTTTATCATTCGAACGTTGCCTCAACTGATCATTAATCATTATTGTAGTCGTTGATAATGTCTTCATTCATGATTTTAATTATCCCTTAATTCATTTCAACAGCATCAACTAAGACAGCCGCATTCGCCCCAGTGCTCGCGTCAAATTTTCAGGTGGTGTTTGCGGGACTCTTCACCTTTGAACTTTCAAAATCTACCCTCGCGCTCTTCGAAAGCCTTTCTTTTCTTCGCGAAGTTTGTTGCCGCCCGCGCCCGTGCTCGCCCCCGCTCACGCCTGCGCGCCCAGACACCTGTGTAATCCGTTTGGGATTCGTGACCCGATTCTGTTGCTACCCTCCGGCCTAAATCGAACTTTCTTTGTATACTTTTAACCAGGGATGTTATGGAGCTCCGTAACCGTAACCGAAACTATCGGATATCCGAAATAAAAATATATCCGTAACCGTAACCGTATCCGTTTCAGAAGTTTCGAATAGTTTCGGATAGTTTTGTATAAGGGTGGAGTCTAAAAAAAACGACATGTTTCGACTTTCGACAGGTTTTTGTTTCAACGTTCACGCGCCACGTGAATCTTGCAGTTTAATTGTTATTTCTATACTTTAATCTAATATCCGTAACCGAAACTATCCGAAAATTACGGATAATCCGAAATAATAACATATCCGTAACCGTATCCGAAACCGATATAATTTTATTCCTATATCCATATCCGTATCCAGATCCGAAATATCATATCCATAACATCCCTACTTTTAACAGATAACCTTATTGTTACAAGAGCTGTATATAGATTTCATTAATAGTTACGACATCTGACGAGATTGTTTTTTGGCCCAGTTAAATAATATCTACCTATTGAAATGAGAAATCACAAATTCGATTCTTTGCCTGATGCCGATCTCTTTATATTTGTTTCCTGTATGTGTATTGTGATGCTGAAAAAGTGACGTAATTCTAGTACAAGACTAGCTTGCTACTACATAAGTATATCTCGGTGGGAAGACGATTCAAAAGTTATTTGTATGATTGACGGCCGCTTTTTAATTATTATTATTGTATATCTTTTAATTAGAACAAAATCAAAGTACCTTGACAGTAACATCAACAGAATCTCACTTTAATATGGTAAATAGGCGAGGCAAACTCTATTTATGCAAGGGCCTATATAACTTAATTTTATTTTTAATTAATCTCCATTAAAAACCCATGCTTAACATATATACAATATTGTTTCAACGCTAGTTCAATGTAAAATATTATGACATTCAAAGTTTTACTTGTTTTAGGTACTTGTCTAGTTTATTTACATATCTCTTCGTTAGCATAAATTAAACAAAGTCATATTCAATAATTTCATCCCGAGTGTACAAATATTTTCATAATTATTCGTAAGACGTCTGTCTAGAGGCAGAATGTTGCTTAACCATGCCCCGTCTGGCTCTGGCGCTTACGATCCAAGGAATCTTGGCTTCAGATATTTAGGTACATTAAATTATGGTTCGTACAACGCAGATATTCGTGATTTACATATACAATGTGTGCCCCGAGCCAGTTGTGTTTGACAGCTAGTTATGTTTTAAGATATTGATATTAGATAATTATACTAATAAATAAATAATAAATACACCCAATAGTTACATACATAGTTCTAATCCCACATTAAGATACAAGTCTTGTGTCGTGGATATCAGAAACTACGAGACTTTTCGGTCTTACAAACACCCAGACCCGAAACAAATACTTGTGGATCACACATGTTTGCCTCGGTGCGAGGATCGAACCCGCGGCCTCTCGTATCGCAAGCTGGTATCTAGCCAACTGCGCCACGGAGCTGTCGTGATGAATTAATACATTACTCGTCAGCTTTATTACAGGTCTAAAATCCTACATGTTACTTACAATGGCCTTGATGCCCGTCCTAGCTTCGGAGAGATGTTTTTTTTGTACTCATCTCGACTGAATGGCACATAACATTCCATAGTAAAAGAATTGCAAGAATCGTATCTCACATTCCCACTAAGGAAGCTCGTTAATGCAGACGTAATAACGAACAAAGCTATGTATTTATATGCAAATATGTATTTACTTAATGACCGGACAATTTGTCAGAAATTAATCATCATCATCAGTCCATTATACGTCCCACTGCTGAGCACGGGCCTCCTCTACCATTGAGAGGGTTTAGGCCTTAGTCCACCACACTGGCCTATGTAGTGCGGATTGGCGGACTACACACCTAATAAATGCCTAAGATATTTTTTTAGCTGTGCAAGTTTCATCACGATGTTAACCTTCACCGTTAAAGTAAGTGATTATAATTCATTGTGAATACACACATTACTTCGAAAAGTCAGAGATGTGTGCCCGGGGCTTGAACCTGCGACCGCCATGATTCTTGACCGCGCGCCTAAACCATCATCATCAGCCCAAATACGTCCCACTGCTGGGCACGGGCCTCCTCTACAACTGAGAGAGTTTAGGCCTTAGTCCACCACGCTTGCCTAGTGCGGGTTGGCGGACTACACACCTAAGAAATTCCTAAGAACTTTTAGGTGTGCAGGTTTTATCACGATGTTTTCCTTCACCGTTAAAGCAAGTGATAATTCAAGTGATAAGTCAGAGGTGTGTGCCTGGGGTTTGAACCTGCGACCGCCGAAATTCTCGACCGCGCGCCTAAACTTCGAGGCGATCACTGCTTAAACGCTGCCTAAACCATCATTACAGCTCATTGACAAACATCAAAATATAATGCGGGAGTAAAATCAATAAACAAAAGTAATAACACCCGACGCCGACCCATAGTTGAATGTCACTCAACGGTTTCCCACGGAATACAAGTCCAGGGCCGTTCAGATAATAAGTTTTTTTAATAGGCATCGGAGACATAATTACTTCAACGAAAATGTAATTTGATATTAAATAAATCCCAGTATCAAAAAAGTATTTATATGATACAAATTATACATTTTCTTGATATCAAGGGATGGCAACAAGGTCTTGACAGCCTATTTCGTCTAAAGGTGTTGCGTTTCATTCAGAGCTCGAGCAGAAAAAATATCATTGGCTGTTACGAAATTCTCAGAAGTACAAAAATCATAAATTTATTACCTAATGATTTTTGTACTTTCAAGAATTTAGGTAATCGCTAGTATTGTTTGATAAATATTAATATTTTTTTTATATATATTTTAGTATTTGCAATCAGCTATGAGCAAATATATTCCGTGATGTTGTCATGCGGAATGGCTTACCATTGGAAGCATCTACTCATCTGTTACAAAGAGCTACTGCCGGTCTTCTACCTCTAGGATATGGTGACGTTTTAGTCGTCTCAAATACTGGTCCATAGTGAGTTGGCGAGCAAGCTCGTTGGGGTGGCGTGTTATCCGCTCATTGTAGTAAATATTAATAATTACTAATAATAAATTACTGTTTTCTTTTTTAGTTATTCAAATTTATAACAACGTTATGTTTTGTTTTTTCTCTCTTTTAATATAATACGGCATGCGGGAGCCATCATCGACTTTACCATAACATGTTATAGAAAATGTAATAAGTAAATCAAAATATCATTATTAATGATATTGTCTAATTGACATAAATGGCCAAAATAACATACATACATAAACTCACGCCTGTATTCCCCGAAGGGGTAGGCAGAGGTGCATTTCTGCACCCACATTTCGCCAGGTATGTATCAGTCCCACGTAATAGGGGGCGAGCCTATTGCCGTTTCTCGGGCACAATTCCAGACTCCGTGCTGCTACTGAGAATTCCCTAATGGAAAAACCCAATAACACTTTGCCCGACCCGGGAATCGAACCCAGGACCTCTAGATCGCTCGGCACATACTTGTACCGCGAGACCACGAGGCAGATAAAAAATACCTTACTTTAATTTGTGACTAGTATTCTAATTAATTGCTTGACAACTAAGTAGGTACAGTTATTTAGTGTTTAGCAATTTGTATTTTACACTTAAAATCAGGTCGTATAAATAAATATTATTACGAAATATAATCCTGAATGTACACAAAGTTCTCACGGTAAAAATGTAATATGCATTTAAACATTGAAATGCATGTGTAAATTGATTGATTTTAAATGAAATACCAAAACAAGTCGTATTAGAAACGGTGTTAAACGTTTGCTGTGAAGTTTCGAATGTTGATTAAGCTTATCTTAGCAGTTTAAAATTATTTTATTTTGTCTTTAGAAGCTTTATACATAACAGGATCACACATTTTCATAGAATGAGTAATCATATTGCATAAAATAATCGACCTTAGGAACATGGGAGAAACGAAAAAGGGACATAGGTAAATGTTGATATACTTCTGGCATTTTTATTTACTTAGTTTGAGAATTCTAAAAAGGCAAAATTATCTTTCACACAAACTTTGAATACATTTTATAACCCTGATTTTTTCACAATTATTGAATTGTATAGAATGTAGCCTTGATAACCATTCGGAGATAAAATTCCAAGGCTTGGTGTATATAATATAATAGGTCTACAATAGTATCAAAATGTCCAAACATACATAACCTCCAATTAAAGCATTACTCGTGTTAAGTTACTGAGCAGTAACCGTAAAAATGTAATAAAGGATTTTGCAGACAACACAAACGAAATACGATCGTGGGTAGAGTAACTTTTACACCGCCCCGCGTCCGCGCCGTCTGGAGGACGAGCAATGTCGCCCAGACTTCTTACTTTAAACATCTCCAGCGAATAAGACACATCGCAATTATCTTTCTGCGAATCGATGAACGTGCCACGTATAAATTGTTATTTAATAAAGAAAAATTGTCCGAGTATAATATATTTCTTCTATTACCAATGAAACTAGATTTTAGAATTAATGTTGGATTTATTTGACGTGAATTATTTCGGCATTAGTTCTATTGTTTCTAAGAATTTTACAAATATATTTTGAGATTATTTATCGCAAGAAATACTAGTTGTACTTTTGCCTTTCAATATCTACGTTTTTTGAGACTACCCTATTCTAGCTACCCTAGAATTAGCTTTCATAAATACAAAATCCTCTGATTAAATTTACGACTGCAATATACCAGCAAGGCGGCGTGCACAAGAAAAAACTAATATAAAAGAGAAGTGAATACACATTTGTCGAGACAATTTCATCGTGAATCTCATCGAGTCGGTTACGCTTGCATCTGACGTTACTTATTACAATCATATGAGGATTTCTGTGGAACGGAATTTATGTTTTGCTTATTCACGAACGTACGCAAATATATCGACGAGCTTTATGACTGGGAGTTGTAAACGGGAAAGTTTTCTCCTTTTGTGTCAAGCATAAAATCCCGTGTGATTGTTTTAGGAACAGCGGTTATTTTTATTTGAGGCCTTTACATCTGCTTTGGGGAGTATCTTTTTAGTGAGGTCGACAACTAAGTAAGTTATAAGTGTTATTTGCGTCTGACCTTAAATTATATTCGCGGTGTTACGTTTTGAACGAACGACTCGTGCCTTTGCCTCGTGGTTTCGCGGTACAAGTATGTGCCTGGCGATCTAGAGGTCCTGGGTTCGATTCCCTGGTTGGGCAAAGTGTTATTGAGTTTTTCCATTAGGAAATTCTCAGTAACAGCACGGAGTCTGGAAATGTGCCCGAAAAACGGCAATAGGCTCGCCCCCTATTAGGTGGGACTGATACATACCTGGCGAAATGTGGGTGCAGAAATGCACCTCTGCCTACCCCTTCGGGGAATACAGGCGTGAGTTTATGTATGTATGTATGTAAAAGTGGTAATTAGTATACCTCGCAGCTGCCGAAGCTTCAGATCTTGTCCTACTGGATCCTTCAGTCAATACCTACCAGATTTTGTTTACTTTATAGTTAAGCCTTACGCTTTAAGATCACGAACTACTCTTTTGCAGATTTTCCTACTTACTTGACGGTGTAATTGTGTAAGTGTCAAAACCTAGTGTAATCTTAAGAATAACCAAACGAATTTTGACGATGAGAAATCGATTATGTCAACGTTTTAAGCTGGAATAAATTCAATACGCGCACTTAGCAAAAGATCGTGCCCCGCTGAACGGATAGACAATAGCCATTGTATTTTTACGTAAAGCCCAGTGGTAAATAACCTTTTCTAGTCTTTTTTATTTGTCTATCTCGCTACGTGTCTTGAATTTATTTCTAAACACCTCAATACTTTTTAATTAAACTTCTCCACGTCAATACTTTGCAAAATGAAAAATAAATGAAATACAATAAAGTTCTCGAAGCCGCGAGAAAATAGAAAAGCAAGTCTATTACTAACATACACATTCACGCCTTTATTCCCCATGGGGTAGGCAGAGGTGGATCTATGACTGCGTTTTGCATAATTTACGTTTTAATTCTTACATAATTCGGTCTCATTACCCTATAAGAGCTGCTATTGAAAATTTCATAATGAGAAATTCAAAAAACACTTAGCCCGGCTCGGAAATCAATCACGTAACTCACTTGAACTCGAATATGAAATCACACTCATATTTTATAGATAGATGAATTTGTGGATATTTGTTACTCTTTTACGCAAAAATTAAAATAGTATAAATACACCCAACAGTCACATACATAGTTCTCATCCCATACTAGGATACAAGTTAGTGGGTATCAGAAACTACGAGACTTTACGGTCTTACAAACACCCAGACCCGACACCAATATTTATGGATTACACAAACATTTGTCTCGGTGCGGGCGGGGATCGAACCCGCGGCCTCTCATTTCACAAGCTGGTATCTAGCCAACTGCGCCACGGGGCTGTCCTGCTGATTTTAATACACATTGGAATTTTTTTTTTGATAGGAGTGAAATCGCGGGTACAGCTAAATATTAATAAAACATACAAATGTTATAAAAAATTATTTATTCTAAAACAGTCAATCTCAAAAATTCCTTATAAACTATATTGTGAAACAGGTTCTTGTACTGGTAAGGCGGCAAGTGTTTAGGTCCCTACCATCGAGTGACGTCACATGAACGTGATCTTCGTCCGCACTTGGTTCACTTGCCATACGTTGAGATTCTCGTACTCTTCAATGCACGCGTCCACCTTAAAAATAAATATTTAAGTAAATTTTCCATAGTTTAAAATTATATTACAGTAGTGATGGCATTGAGGTTAAAGCGCGTTGTCAAGAACCTCGGCGGTCGAGGGTTCGAACCCCAGGCACACGCCTCTGAGTTTTTGAAGTTATGTGTGTATTTATAATGAACTAGGTTTTGCCCACGACTCCGTCCGCGTAGACTACAGGGTTGGGTTGAGAAAGAAAATAAGTTGTAGTCTATTTTACTCCACAGAGCCCCATTTATGTCCATATCAAAAATCTTTTACGTCATCGGTCAAATGATTTAGACGTGAAAGCATAACAGACATATATTTACATAATATACATAGTTACACGTCGTTTCATCATTCTAGCTTCAAAAATGACGAATTTCCACACAAACTTTCACGCCTATTTTTATTTTACTTCCTTAAAGGTACATTTTTTTACAAACTTTTAATGTCATATTTATTTATATCTAATCAACAGCCTAAAAAATAAGTTTCAAGCTTCTAGCTTTAAAAATGACAACACAACCTTTCATCCCCCCTCTCAACCCCTTAAAACCCCTTTTCCGGGATAAAAAGTAGCCTATGTCCTTTCTCAGGGTCTAAACTATCTGTGTACCAAATTTCATTTAAATCGGTTAAGTAGTTTTAGCAGGAAAGCGAGACAGACAGACAGACAGAGTTACTTTCGCATTTATAATATTAATATTAATAAGGATTATCACGTGCTCTAACGGTGAAGAAGATCATCGTGAAAAAAAAATCTTCGGAATTTCTTAGATATGTAGTCCGCCGACCCACACTAGGACAGTGTGGTGGACTAAGGCCTAAACCCTCTCAGTTGTAGAGGAGGCCCGTGCCCAGCAGTGGGATGTATATGGGCTTATGATGAGTACCCATTTTCAATCATCAAGGGTAATCCAACAAACTCTTTATAAGATTTTCTTTCTGGGAAAAATAGAGAATATATTTTGGTCATACCTGGTCGGGTTTGAATCCCTTGTCGACGCACCTCTCGATGACGTCAGCCACCTTCACCGTCTTGTTGGAGCCGGCCAGCTCGCGCACGACGGCGAATATGCGATCTGTCGCACTTATACCCCTACAACAACAACAAAAACATTCTATAACTTAGTAAAGTTGTTCAGTGGTTTAAGAATAATAATTTACTTTTGAATGCGAAAAAAACTAAATGTGTAAAATTCACAATGCCCAATGTTAAGCAATTAAAAACCACTGTACAAATTAATGGTGAAGAACTGGATCCTGTTGCGTCAACTACATTTCTGGGCATTACGGTAGACGCTAAACTCCAGTGGGGACCGCACATTCAACAATTGGCAAGCAAATTAAGTTCAGCGGCATATGCAGTAAAAAAGATCAGACATCTGACTGACGAGGAAACGGCAAGAATGGTTTATTTTAGCTATTTCCATAGCTTAATGTCGTATGGTATTCTTTTGCGAGGAGCTGCTGCGGACATTAACTCTATTTTTGTTTTGCAAAAAAGAGCCATTAGGGCTATTTATAATTTAGGTCCCAGGGCTTCACTTAGGGAAAAATTTAAGGATATAAATATTCTTACCGTCACTTGTCAGTTTATATACGAAAACCTTATATACGTTCAAAAGAATCTTGATCAATTTAATAAAATTTGTAATGTACACAATAAAAATACTAGGAACAAATGTAATCTAGTTCAACACGTAACTCGTCTCCGGAAAGTTCATAACTCTTTTATGGGGCAATGTATACGCTTCTATAACAAACTTCCGAAGGCTATTAGGGAGCTTCCCTTGAATAAGTTTAAAGAATTAATAAAAGAAAAACTTTACCAAAAAGCATACTATAAAATTTCAGATTTTATTGAAGATAGTAAGCCCTGGGAGTAAGTAAATTGATCGGAGTTTTATTGTGTTGCTACAGTTTGTATCGTTATGAAATGTATCATTATGACATGTATCGTTATGACATTTAACGTTATGACATTTATCATGTAAAATTGAAACTGTTTATTAAAAAAAAAATGCGATTTTCTATTTAAAAAAAATTGACATTTCGTGTTGCTGAGGGAGTTTCTTGCCGTTTCTTCTCCACAGCTATAACACGTTTCGAAGCGGCAATAGTTTAATAGTTTAAAAAAATATTAAAAAGTGTAAAATTGACGATTCAAAAGAACTTGTAAAAGTCTATTTGAATAAAGATAATTTGACTTTGACTTTGACTATACTCTGCATTTACCCCTCTTAAAAGAAAATCATATCGCTCTTCCATGGCTTTGATGTAATATTATTTCCGTATCGATACATCCCGTACGTCATATTCATTTTCCTTCACTGTCTCCCCCAATTCCCCTCAATAAGTCTATTTTTTTCTCATTTCCTTGCCTTTCTTGTTTATTTCTGTGTTTATTTCTTTTCCACCTCAACCAAGAATACCTTTTACCATCGCGTCGTTTTCCCTCCCTTCCTGAAATTCTCGTTTTTGCACCCACCAACCTCTTTTCTTTGCATCCCCTATTATGCTTATATAAATATTCCCATTTAGCATTAGACCTGGCATAATTATATCGACAAGTGAGGAATGATTTTCGTTTCTTGCAAGTCGATACTTCTTTTAAGACCCTACTGCATTCACAGTGGTGCTGTTGTAACTTTGCAGTAGCAGTATAAAAATATTTAAAATTTATTTGAATGTAATAAAATTAGACGCAAACCTTTGCACGTTTTCTTCCACATGCGTCAGTGACTGCTTGGACATTTCTACGAGACGGATCGCCTCCGCCACATCCTCCTTCTCCACTATATCTGACAACCTGACAACAAAATAACACGAAAATAAAAATAAACTTGTTTAATATCATGAACTGATTCAAGAAATGAGTTCATTATGTAAACTTTGGACAAAAAACACACTGAGGCCTACACGCCTAAGTCTATATCCATGTATGGCAAATTGTTTTTACCAACTAATAAAATGATAAATGTAGCATAAACATTATATTATCATCATCAGCCCAAATACGTCCCAGTGGGGCGTATATGAGCTGATCTAGTTTGGTAGTAGTCAGTAACTGCAAACTTACCTAAGCCTCGCTAATGCGGTAGACAGACGCAGAATGGCGAGCAGATTTCTCGCCGATGTGAATGTTACGTCTCTTGCATTTCGCGCCTCCCGACGCAGTTCCACATATGAAGCTAAATAAAGGAAATAGTTTGATCAAAAATCATTTACCAGCGAAATGTAGTTTTAGAGATACAGTAAGATTTAACCATAATGTAGACTCAGTACTTTTATTTAATAATTGGGTACATTAAAGAAAAATTGTATGCTTCGTCGTTGCGTCTGCACACATGCAATTTTCTAATAGTTGTTTTAAATAAATGTTGCTTAAACTGAATTGCGGTGGGATGGTTCATAGTCCATACCCTCTACTGGAGTGGGATAGAGCTGAATGAAGTTGACTGAACTGGACAGGAGTGAAGTGAAATGAAGTGGATTAGTGTTGTGAAGTGTGGACCAGACAGTGGTGTAGTGTAGTGAAGTGATGTTTAGTGAAGTGAAGTGTAAGTGAAATGAAGTGATTTTTAGAGAAGTGAAGTATAGTGAAGTGAAGTGTGGTGAAGTGTAGGGTAGGGTAGTGTAGTGAAGTGAAGTAAAGTTTAGTGTAATGATGTGCAGTGTAGTGTAGTGATGTGCAGTGTAGCGAAGTGTAGTGTGTAGTGTACTGACAGACGATGTAGTCGGCGAGGTGCGTGGGCACGGCGGGGTGCTTGCGGCGCGTGAGGGCGACGTAGCGGCGCACGAGGCGCATGGACAGCGCGCGCGTGTTGCTGGGCGGCTGCGTGCAGTGCTGGTGCACGTACGCGATGTGCTTAGCCAGCTCCAGGTCCTTGTCGCTGCACGCACACACACACGTCATCATCAACATCAACAACAACATCAACATCATCACCATCATCACCATCATCAACAGCCTTTCTCACGTACACTGCTGGACATAGGCTAACGGAAGTCTGTAGCTACAACGGCAGCCGGTGTTGATGGGGAGCCTGTCTAATTCCCCGCAACAGGAAGAAGTCGACTTATGAAGTGAATAAACACACATTATTACACAATAATACTACTAATAATAATCTGCATCACAAATTATCTTCTTTCTTAAAATTATGTCAAACGAAAAAAATTACAAGTCTAAGTGATCCGGTGTAAAGCGAATAAATGGAAGTATCTTCAACTTAGAAATGCAACGACGCAAATTAACTACACAAGTAATTCCTCTATGAAATTGTATCCCAGGTTGAAATTTACAAATATTCTTTCATTCATTGTAATCATGCGTGATATAAATGATGTAGTATGTTGATATGTAGAGAGAAGCGCACTGACTGGTTGGGCTTGTCCTGTATGAGCCAGAGCAGGTCGAAGCGCGAGAGCAGCGCGGCGGGCAGCTGAATGTTCTGCTCGATGGTGCGCTTGGGGTTGTAGCGGCCGTACGCGGGGTTGGCGGCCGCCAGGATCGACACGCGCGCGTTCAGGCACGTCATTATGCCGGCCTGCAATGCATCACACGGTACAATAAACAACTGTGCGACGACACCACACCAAGTGAAGTGATATTCAAATAAACTAAACAATTTGCATTTAAAAGTCTTGTTTTTTGAAAACAAGTTTGAGACCACAATGCAAATTTATTTTAAAAAAAACACGTTTCTCAGATCACGGAAATATTTCAGGAATTCGACAAAAATTTTATTTTATTTCAAAGCCTGGTATCGAACTCCAAAGAGCCTGTCGAGTTTGTCTTTATTGTTGTAAGTAAGATAATTAAATTAGGTATAGTGAGGTACTAAATAACATTTGTACCTTAGCAATGCTGATGGTCTGCTGTTCCATGACTTCGTGAATGGCAGTGCGGTCTGCGTCGGCCATCTTGTCGAACTCGTCGATGCAGCACACTCCCTGGTCCGCCAGCACTAGTGCACCACCCTCCAGCATCATCTCGCCAGTGAAAGGATCCTATGCACAATTTATAAATATTTATAAGCCTGTACACTTACATATATGTATAACCTCACGCCTGTGTTCCCATAAGGAGTAGGCAGAGATGCATTCTCCACCAACATTTCAATATCAGCCAATAATAATTCAATATTATATTGCCATTTTTCAGGCACATTTCCAAACTTTATGCTGCTACTGAGAATATCCTAATGGAAAAACTCAATAGCCCTTTGAGCTTGTAGGATCAACTTGTAAGTGTAAGAACTACACTTTATCTGTAGTGAACTTTGACAAAACATAGTTTCAGGAAAAATTTAGATTATAAGAGAAAATTGCCAGTTAGAATGTGGGTTAAGGTGCCTTAACTTTAGCATTAGGTGTATCATTTACTTATTTCAAATAATGTACTACATTTAAATATTTTATTTCTAAAATTAAAATATACTCTATTGTAAAAATAAAAAGTAATGTCATAAATTTTAGGCTTAAAAATGTGATAGTTATTTTTGTTGTTTTACCTTTAATACAGCAGCAGTGAGACCCACTCCAGAAGAGCCTCTGCCAGTGGTGTACTGGCTGCGCGGCGCCAGGCGGTGGATGTAGTTGAGCAGCTGAGACTTGGCAACGCCAGGGTCGCCCATCAGGCAGATGTTGATGTTGCCACGGATCTTCATGCCGTTTGGACGTCTGCACAAATATATAACGTAAAAGGTCCTGGGCAAGTGTATCAACTTCTATATTAATTAGTATGTCTCCTTGCAAACAGATCAATAATATACATACATAAACTCACGCCTGTATTCCCCGAAGGGGTAGGCAGAGGTGCATTTCTGCACCAATATTTCGCCAGGTATGTATCAGTAGAAATAGGGAGCGAGTCTATTGCCGTTTTTTGGGCACATTAACAGACTCCGTGCTGTTACTGAGATTTTCCTAAAGGAAAAACCCAATAACACTTTACCCGACCCGGGAATCGAACCCAGGACCTCTAGATCGCACGGCACATACTTGTACCGCGAGACCACGAGGCAGTAATATGTTATAGTATTTTAACTGCTGAGGGATTGTTATGCTCGTTTCTTACTCTTTGATGATTTATTCAGTCTCTTTTCTACTTACTAATATCAGTTTAGTTAGTTTTTAGTTTAAAGAACAAAATATCAAAATCCAAAAATATTTACTAAAATACACATTATTTAATTGATTTGTGATTCTTTTATAATTAAAGACAGCAACGGAAAATAAACACAATAACAAATAAATTTGTTAAATGCAAATACCACAAACATAAAACATCCAAAACTGTGACTTATTTACAATATTCATCATCTTGTCCCACTTCTGGGCACAGACCTCCTCTGCAACTAAGAGGGTTTAAGTCTTAGCCCACCACACTGGCCTAGTGCAGCTTGGCGGACTACACACCTAAGAAATTCCTAAAAACTTTTAGGTGTGCATCCTCACGATGTTTGCCTTCACCATTAAAGTCTGTCATAATTTATTGTGAATACACACATAACTTGGAAAAGTTAGAGGTGTGTGCTTGGGGTTTGAACCCGCGACCGCCGAAATTAAACCTCAAGGCCATCGCTACTTACTGAATACTGCCCTTAATTTACAATTTACATACTTATCTACTCCTCCCACAAGTAACAGCAGCAGTGCTTTCTTGACATCCTCATGTCCATATATCTCTGGCGCGAGGCTTTTCGCCATCCGGGAGTACAGGTCCTCTTCAGCCAACTCCGCCAACTCCTCCTCAGTTAGCGCTTCCGCCATCTCACTCTCATCGCTTTGGTTCAGACATGTCACTCCCTGATGATTGAAAGATATATTGAATTAATGAAATTGATTATTGATATATATTATTATACGACAGAGAATTAATATGATTTCATCAGGGTAATGAATACCGAAAACACACGAGTCTAGATAAGACTCGACAGATATGTTTTTAGCCATACAAATAATGTCTCATGCAGAGATTGAACCTGCAAACTTTTGGACTATTTAAGATTATATAAGAATATACATTACTTTAGGTATGAATATTAAATTCATTCATAACAAAAGGAAGCTTTCCATTAAAAATTATTAATGATTTTGTTCATAATTTTAATAAAGTAGCTTGGTAAACACGGCAAAATATAGTAATGCTATGATGCGAGAATAACTTTATATAATTTTAAAGTAGGAAATAAACAGGTTTTAACACTACTTAGTAGGTTATTTTAAAATAACTTTTTTTTATTTACTATGACCAACACCATAGTTTGGTTCCAGCTCAGTACACTACTTTGCCCCATAATATCAAAGTGCTCATAAGTCATTGACTAACTAAGTACTAACTAGTACATTGACTAGTACAAATCTATTTATATAAAAATGAATGTTTGTCTGTATGACATCAAAATCCTCTTAAATGGCTGGACCGATTGGGATGAAATTTTCTATGTATATCCCTGGATGATTTTAAAAAACAATTGGATCCGGTGGGTGGCGCTGCTGTCAGCATATCGTTTAAAGCTTTTCCGGGGAGGACAACGTCTGTCGGCACAGCTAGTATCATATAAATAAAGTAGATAAAGTAGTAACATGTGCTTCCAAGTATGTGTCGGAAAGCAGTCCCTGCATGATCTGCTTGAAGCCGGCGTTGAGCAGCGGCAGGAACACTCCGGTGACGGCCACGTGGTCGCCGGGCTGCGCGCGCCGCGTGCTCTCGCCGCGACAGTACACCGACAGCTGCCGCGGAATGTGACCCACCGGCACCTGGTCCGACTGGGGAGAAAACACACAATGTTAGTAGAGCTTAACTCATGATATCGAGTGACGAGAGATGGGATGGCATCACTGCTTGATGCTCTGGTTTGACAGCAATATGCCCACTATTAGGTACTTTTTATTGTGCAATGAAATCTTCTGCGATGCGATCTAGGGGTCCTGGGTTCGATTCCCGGGTCGGGCAGTGTTATTGGGTTTTTCCATTAGGAAATTCTCAGTAACAGCACGGAGTCTGGAAATGTGCCCGAAATGCGGCAATAGGCTCGCCCACTATTACGTGGGACTGATACATACATACCTGGCGAAATGTGGGTGCAGAAAATGCACCTGTGCCTACCCCTTCAGGGAATACAGACGTGAGTTTATGTATATGTATGTATGTGTGTGAAATCTTCTGTATTATTTAATTTTAGTTGTCATAATATGACATCACAATAAACATATGACATATCACAATAGACATATGATATCACAATACGACATATAATATCACAATAATTTACAAAAATAGTAAATTTATATAAAATTGTATTTTTTCAGCATAAGGTTGTTGTTACACAGCACTTATCACAGGATGTCATGTCCTGAAAAGCTTTAGTAACACCCCTATTCCACATGCTATCAGTTTAATGAAAGACAGCCCTGTGGTGCAGTTGGCAAGATACCAGCTTGCGAAACGAGAGGCCGCGGGTTCGATCCCCGCACCGAGATAAATGTTTGTGTGATCCACAAATATTTGTTTTGGGTCTGGGTATTTGTGAGACTGAAAAGTCTCTAGTAGTTTCTCATACCCACTACACAGAACATGTATGATAGTGTGTAGTCAGAAGTATATATGTGACTGTTAGGTGTATTTATTTATTTGGTGTACTTCCATAGAAGCCCAAAAGTGTTACACATTAATTGTGTAATTGCTAGTCCACAATTGTTTATTGTGGATCAGTATATTCTCATTAATATGTCAAATTGCTTTTGTTTAATGAAGATTTAAAGCTTAAAGATAATTATTATTCGAAATTTTGTAAGGCCAACTGGGCTTTTGGGCTTCTATGGAAGTACTGCCACTGTGTAATACTAACATGTTCCTGTATCTTCAACTCCTGGAACTTCTGGAACCTGGAGCCCCTGGTCTGCAGGTGCAGCTGTCCCGCGGTCTTGTTGACGCGGCACTCGTCGGCGCTGCAGGCGGGCGGCGGCGTGAACTGCAGCGCGCGCACCGGCTGGTACGTCTCCGCACCACAAGCACTGCACGAGTACGTCGCCACCACCAGCAGCGGCTTCACGTCCGTGCACCGAGTCACTATGCCTGGAATTGTAGTATGTTTCACATGGTGTAATTGACTGACCAACATATTTGAGGAATTATCTTAATAATGTTTCTTGCCTAATAACACTCTGTTTGGCCGTGCTGCACTTACTATGAAAATAAACAGTGTCTAAGAAGAATACTAAGGTATGTTACTAGAAAAATTAACATTATTTTTTTTGAAAGAATATCATAAGATTTGATCATGAACAGCAAATGTGCCCACTATTAATGGAAAAGTTAAAGATGATTTAAATTGAAGTTTATACAATTTAAATGACATATACTGAAATATTTAATCATGTGTCTCAAATGTGATTCCAAAAAATACCAGTCAATGTTATCACAAGCTTTGTCATCAATAAGGAAAACTAAACAATAGTGTTTCATACAATTATATATCATTGCTTACCTCTAACAGTGACCAATTTTCCAATATGCTCAGCTTTAACTTCTCTAATAGGAACTGATTTTGATGTGGACATGTCCTTGAAATATACCTCACTGGAAACAGCAAACATCTTAAATATTTTAAATGACCAAGAAATTTTTCTTTTACGCCTTGATGATACCTGTGGCATGTTAGGATATAAGGTAAATAAGTCAATAAATGACAAATATCACTTTCAGGCATTTTATATTGCGTAATTATTTTAATCACCCTAAACCCCGAGGCCATCACATCGGCCTCAAGGTTTAAGCGCGCGGTCGAGTATTTTGGCGGTCGCAGGTTCAAACCCCAGGCACACACCTCTGACTTTTCGAAGTTATGTGTGTATTCACAATGAATTATCACTTGCTTTAACGGTGAAGGAAAACATCGTGATAAAACCTGCACACCTAAAAGTTCTTAGGAATTTCTTAGGTATGTAGTCTGCCAACCCTCACTACGCCAGCGTGGTGGACTAAGGCCTAAACCCTCTCAGTTGTAAAGGAGGCCCATGCCCAGCAGTGGGACGTATTTGGGCTGATGATGATGAATTATTTTAATAATAATCATGATATCCTTACAATCGCCTGATAAGTTCCGGTGGGTATCTATTCCTGGGGTCCCGCATTTCTCCAGGAATCCTGTGATTTCTAGCTTCCAACAATATTCTGTGCTCAATGTACACATCTAAGGCATCTTTGGCTACAACCTGCAATCATAACATTGTGTAATGATACCCCATACAAATGTTTCTTCATAGCCCCCTGCTGTGGTATGTTTAGCTTCATAGTGAAATTGAATATTTATTTTAATAATTTGTTCATAAAAACATGGCAATGAACAAAGATATACTGTTCAGTGGTTTCAGTTAACTAAAATATATACAACATTTGCAATAGTTGTGCTTATAAATAAAAATATTAGAATTTTAAATAAATCTGACTATCTTACCTCTTTTTGTTTGTACTCTGGTAGCATCTCATACACCACATCAGAGACCATATTAGTGTACCTCCTTGTGTTTTGCTTCACAGCCTCAGCAAGTTCTTCATTCACCTCATGTAAATCATCCAACTCCACAACAAACGCTGTCTGTAACATTATTGTAGGAAACAGAAATAATGAATACAATAATTAAAAATTCCTTTTGTGTTTTGGTTTTAAGATGGACTAAGGCCTAACCTATCTCAGTTTTAGAAGAGGTACATGGCCAGTAGTGGGACATATATTGGTTAATGATGAATTTTATGTTAATGATGTAATAATAGTTTTAGAAACATAAAGAACAGGTCAACAGATCCTATAATTAAAAATAGGGAAGGATTGTACAATACATTCGATTTGAGAGTTGAAAATTTTATGTTGGATAGATCTTGTTTTTGTTAATCTAATCAAAAAAATTCTACTTTCGGTAAGTCGTAGTTTTTGAGATATTAATTTTTGAAATTTGTGTTTTAGCTTCGGGAAATACTTTTGATATCCTCACAAAGTTACGTTATACGTTTTAAACTTTTTTATAAAATACATTAGACTGTATTGTAGCCAAACACAGCCAAACAGTTTAGCCAAAAATAGTCAAGCTAAAATGATTTTTTATCGTTGATTTCATTGTAAACATATGAAATATGGTGGTGCAGACATTTCGTAAACAAATCCGTTAGGCGTATAAAAATAAAGCAATTAATTACCTGTTCTCTGTGAGCAACTCTTGTGAGCTGTTCTGCATATTTGAAGAGTTTGTGACCCTCATCATCGGTTTGACAAAAATCTATGAAGAAGCTTTTGAATGCCTCTAAAACAAACAAGAATTAAGGTTACTACAACAGCCACAACAACTCGAGGGTTGGTTTCCGTATTTAACAAACCTTTGTCGGAAGCGTAATCTCTCATCGCCATGATTATTAACAAAAACAAAATTAAAATGTTCTGGAATACTTTACAAAACACGTAGGAAACGAACTCAATAGTACAACAGTTTTATATTGTTTCTGTTTGACACAAGAAAAGGCGCGAATATCTCTAAGCCGGGATGTATACATTGACACATTCGGATACACATACACTTAAAACTTTAAAGATTTAAAATATATATTTACAGATAATATCTAGTTTCTTGTATTTGTGCGGTACCTCGTCTTACCTCGATACTCCATCATGCCCCCCCTTCCCCTAATTGTGCCGTTCATACCATAGTATGGGGCAAGATGGTTTTTTACAATGTTCCAATTAATGGTTAATTATTGACAAATGTGATAACTTGATTTTGCAAACACTGTACCAAATCATAGTTAGATAAATAACATAACGTACCATAAATTAATAAAAGTAATAAATATAGTAATTATGCTGTATTTATGTGATTTCCCTTAAGTACCCCATCATGCTCCCCCTTCCCCTATTCAGAGTCCTCAAAAAACCTTTATTCATGAAACACCCTGGTGCACGATAACCATGTCCAGTATACAGGCTAAAAATTACATATTGATAGTATCAACCTACCTACCTAATGAGGTAGGTAGGTAAAGGTATAGGAACTAGGAAGTTCTAACATTTGAAAAATGTATCAGCTGGGTATCTGTTATCTCTAGGTATACTGGTAGTCAACTGTCAGTAGAAATTCCCGCCAAATTAAATGTCAAACAAAAGTGGTAAACAGAATCGTGAAAAATTGTCGAAAATAACTTGTTAATCAATATTTCGCAATTATTATGGCGGAATCGCTAGGTAATGTATTATATTGGCAGTGCCATTACATAATTTGTAGTTTGTTACCTGGTTTTAACCTTATTTTCGTGTGCAATTCTTTCTTATTGCTTGTGTTTTCTTTAAAGCTGCACAAAGGGCGAAGCGGCAAAAAACCGATAGACACGGTCGATTGTCTGCTTTAGAAAAGTTAAAACAATTAAAGGGCAAAGGGTCTAAGCATAAGTATGATGTAGACGAGTTGGAGAATGTGTACGACACTGTTGACGAAAGAGAGTACACCGAGCGCGTCTTACAACGACAAGAAGATGACTGGATTGAAGACGACGGTATTTAAATTAATTTTCTTGTTATATATGATATTTCTTATCCGATTTCAACATTTCTGTACTGAGTGGAATTGAATTATTAGCAAGAACTTATTTTTTAACTTGTTGTTAATTTAACTTGCAGTACAAGTAAAGGTTAATTATTTAAATTAACCTTCTTATATTTTATTTTTGTAAAACTAAATACCCAGCTTTAATGATAAAGTATTTTACCAAAATTCACTGACAACTTTTTCAAATACACACTGTTTATTATTTTTCAGGCACTGGCTATGTTGAAGACGGTAGAGAAATATTTGATGATGATGAAGAGTCATATGTTGCTGCGGACAACAAAGAGACTGGTAGGGGTCAAAAAAGGAAGGCCAAGGTGGCAGCACCTTCTGGAAAAGGAAATATCAGAAATTTGTTGGGATCAATGACTGGAAAGAAAAAAGAGGTACTTGGAAACTACACATTTTTTAAAATTAACAATACTATTTTTTTTTATAGCCTATGAATAATATTTAAAGCAATTATTTTAATTTTCTTTGCATGAAGTAGCCTAATTAATAAGATTTTTTTTTCTTTCTAGGATGTGAAAATATCAGAAGACAATATATTGTCAGACATAATGTCTGATTTGGATGGAACTGCAGCGACATCAATCGCAAAACCTAAACCTGTACCTTCAAAGGCTAACATTATTGAGTCAAGCAAAAGAGATGCACAGAACTACTTCAAAACTTTATCCACATCAATTAAGAAGCCAAGTACAGTAACACTGAGCAACACTACACCAACAGTTAAAAAGGAACAAATGGTGAGTGAGGTGTCATGGAGTATGGTTTAATGTAATAAATAATAGAAATGTAATAAATCATGTTTTTACTTCAGAATGGTGAAGGAGGCTCAGCTCTTATAATGCAGGATAAACCTGATAATGTAAGTTTGTTATTTTAAGCTTGGTATGTAATAACACCCACAACTATGACTTTGACTATTTCACCTAAAAATAGTGATGGAATTGAATTGAAATATTCACCTATTATAGGAAATTTGTGGTGCACCTTTACAGTTTTGGGTTTCATATTTAATAAATTGGAATACTAAGAGAAAGATTGTTATAAGAGCAGTATCCTGCTTATGGAAATTATTTTTTTATTTGGTTTAACTTAAAGTTATGTTCTTTATTTAAAACTTTGCTCATTATAAATTTTAGAAAGAAATTAGTAAACCTATTGAAACTGAAGCATTGAAGAAGCCTGTGAAGAAAACTGAATGGAAGATAGACAAAGAAATAAAACAGGAACTTGAGGACACCGCCACTGAAAATATTGAAGAGTTTCAAACACAAGACATCATATTTGATGATGATTTTAGTAATGACGCTCCAACTGAACCACAAAAAGTCAAGGAAGAAATTCCATGCTCTGGCAACACTGTCACAGATGTGGCCGAGGAGTTCCTCAATGAGGACTTTGAAATATTCCCAGTACCTAAGAAGGAGTTTCCTAAAGAACTGAAGCCTTTGACTAGTAACTGGTCGGGAGGATCAGCAGATAACCAAATGTCAGCAGTAGTTCAATCTGATGGTCAATTGCCTCTTAAAACTAATGAGAATGGAGACAAAGTATTAAAGTTCTACTGGCTTGATGCATGGGAGGATAGGTTCGTTAAACCTGGAGTTATATATTTGTTCGGCAAGGTTTATGTGGATCCTTCTAATAGGAAGGCTGGATGCACCTCTTGCTGTGTGGTTGTGAAAAATATCAATCGTCAGTTATTCTTGTTACCCAGAGAATATGTAAGTATTTTTATATCAATAGAAAATTAGTGTCTTTAAATTTTATTTTATGGTTACCCATTTTATGATGTTATTATCTACTAATACATACCCATTTTGTTTAAAACCCACACTTTGCCATTTATTTTATACCACAATGTAAGTGGTGGGATATTATTGTTTTACTGGGAACTTCTTGAAAATTCTACCAATTTAACACAAGATGCATATGAAAGAGATATTTATAGTGCAAGGTGGATTAAACTATTTCAAAATTTCATTCTGTTGGAAATTGATAACAATCATCATTATCAGCCCATATATGTACGTCCCACTACTGGACATGGGCCTCCTTTACAACTGAGAGGGTTATCAATGAATTATCACATACTTTAACGGAGAAGCATAATATTGTGAGTAAATCTGCACACTTTAAAAGTTTTTAGGAATTTCTTAGATGTGTAGTCCGCCAATCCGCACTAAGCCAGCGTGGTGGACTAAGGCCTATCCCTCTCAATTATAGATAGGAATAATTATTTTGATTATAAGGAACTATTTAACATTATATCTGTTTAATTGCAGAAACTAGATCCAGTAACATTGGAATCGACAGACCAAGAAGTAACAATGATGGACATGTATGAAGAGTTTAACAAAACGGTAGCAACTGAACTGGGCCTCAAAGAGTTCAAATCTCGGAAAGTCACAAAGAACTATTGCTTCAACCTGCCAGACATTCCCGCACAATCAGACTACTTGGAGGTGAAATACTCAGTAAGTGTAACAAAGTTTCATAAATAAAATTTTTCATGTCATAGATTAGGCAGGACAGAACAGTTTGTGTGGGAGTACCAAAATTCTTCACATGTCGTGGGACGTCTTGCGTATCATATTATTTTCAATTGAATAACATGAATTTAGTTAAGCCTGTTTTTGGCCCCACTAATCGTATTTATGATGACCTTATATACGTATTTGACTTATTGTAAGAGGAAGTAAAGCAAAGACTTTATTGATGAATTGATCTAACTAACTTACGTATTATTTTATTAATTTATTCTATCATTTTCAGGCATCAATACCACCACCACCTGCTAACAAAAAATACAACACGTTCTCACATATCTTTGGTACAAACACATCATCATTAGAAACTTTCCTATTGGAGAGGAAAATTAAGGGCCCGTGTTGGTTGGAAATCAAACACCCAGAACCAGTGCAAGCGAAGGTGTCGTGGTGCAAACTAGAAGCGGCGTGCGATAAAATGGAAAATATTAGTGTTATTAGAAATGACACCGACTTGGAACCCCCACCTGTGACAATAGCAACTGTAAGTAAAACTTAAGTTCGAAAATGTTCTATATGTATACCTTGGTTGGCTTGGTGGCGAAATGGTTTACATGGGTGGATGAAAAAATTTCGGCGATCGCGAGTATGTATTCCAGGCATACACCCCTGAATTTTTCCGCCCATATACGTCCCACTGCTGGGCGTGGGCCTCCTCTACCAGTTAGAGGCAGTTTAGTCCACCACGCTGGCCTAGTGCGGGTTGGCGGACTACACACCTAAGAAATTCCTAAGAACTTTTAGGTGTCTAGGTGTCATCACGATGTTTTTCTTTCACCGCTAAAGTTGGTTGATAAGCTACATGATAGCTGGCGTTAATATTCTTTTTAAAATTTGCAGATAAATATGAGAACAGCAATGGATCCAAAAACAAGGAAAACAAAAATCCTCATGTTGAGTTGTCTATCTCACAGTAACTTCCCTATACATAAACCCCCGCCGAACCCGCCGTTTCAACAACACTTTTGTGGTAAGAACTGTTATATATTGTTTTTATTACACTAATACTAGTACCCCTAAAGTATAGCTAACATTTCGCTAACATAATATTTCGCTGCCTGTGTTTTTGTCCCATATGAACGAGGACGAGTCTATTACCGTTTTCGAGCATATTTCTAGAATCCATTCTATTAATTAGAACTTGCGATTGGAAACATCCTATAATACTTTGTCGGGGCACGACACGCAAAGATTATGAAGCAGTCATCATAGATAGATATATAACTCTTTATTGATACCCACATTTATACAGGAATTTACATAAAAATGGTATATGTATATACTAAGCTCGTTTATTTTTGTTTACCATTATTTTTTATTTTTTTTCAGTTATGACAAAATGCAACGAAATTTGGCCACTGGACCTGAAACAATCACTGCCGGAATACAAAGCGACTAAACTTACCAAATGTGACACGGAACGAGAGCTTCTCAACTACTTCATGGTGCAGTTTTGGAAGCTGGACCCAGATTTAGTCGTAGGCCACGACTTGCAAGGTTTCCAGCAAGATTTGCTCATAGGCAACATTTTAGACCTCAACATACCGAATTGGTCGCGTCTAGGACGACTCAAGAGGTCCGTTGCGCCTCAAAGGAAATTTGCAGCGAAAGACGCATTTTTAGGGAGACTTGTGTGTGATATCAAGCTATCAGCTATGGAACTTATTAGAGCGAGGAGCTTCGATCTAGACACACTATGCGTCAATGTTCTGAAGATGAAAGAAGGTGACCGCATCGACGTGGCCATAGAAGATCTTCCGCGGTACTATGAAAGTAGCAGAGACCTGTTCCAACTAGTATCGCTGAGTATGCAGGACGCCTCATACATACTTAAAATCATGTGCGAACTAAATGTGATACCGCTCGCTCTACAAATAACGCAGATAGCAGGCAACGTCATGTCCAGAACACTAATGGGTGGCAGATCAGAAAGGAACGAATTTCTCTTACTACACGCGTTTACTGAGAAGAATTATATAGTGCCAGATAAAGTTTACGGAAGGAAAGTGTCGCAAGATGACGGTAATGAGGAGCAAGAAGAGGTAACTAATGTGTCCAAGAAACAGGGGAAGAAAAAAGCCGCATACTCTGGCGGGCTTGTATTAGATCCCAAAAAAGGATTTTATGATAAACTTATTCTTCTAATGGATTTCAATTCACTGTACCCGAGTATTATACAAGAATACAATATTTGTTTTACTACTGTGAAAAGGAAAAATACGGCGGTGTCAGAAGATGACATCAATAATCTTGTTCTGCCGGGCAACAAAGCGGAGTTTGGAGTGTTGCCAACACAGATTCGGAAACTAGTGGAGAGCAGAAGAGAAGTTAAAAAGCTTATGAAAACCCCGGATTTGCCACAAGATCAGTACATGCAATACAATATTAGACAAACAGCTCTCAAATTAACAGCCAATTCTATGTATGGTTGTTTGGGATTTACCCATTCGAGATTCTATGCAAAGCCGCTGGCGGCCTTAGTCACAATGAAAGGAAGAGAAATTCTAATGGACACCAAAGAAATTGTGCAAAAAATGAACTATGATGTCGTATATGGTGATACAGACAGTTTAATGATAAACACAAACTGTTTAGACTATGATAATGTTTTTAAAATAGGAGTTGATTTGAAGAAGGAAATTAATAAAAAATACAGACAAATAGAACTTGATATCGATGGAGTATTCAGATACTTACTGCTGCTAAAGAAAAAGAAATATGCTGCAGTGTTAATAAGTAAAAACAAAAACGGCGAATTTGTTTTAACACAGGAGCACAAAGGTTTAGATATCGTCCGCCGCGACTGGTCTCAGTTGGCTGCCGAAGCCGGGAAATTTATTTTGAGTCAAATACTTTCTGAACAAACCGACGACGAACGATTGGAAAGCATACAGGGCCACCTTAACAAACTGAAAGAGGATTTAATGAACAATAAGATGCCGCTGTCTATGCTCACGATCACAAAACAGTTGACTAAAAACCCCAACGAGTATGCAGACAAAAACACGCAACCACACGTACAAGTCGCATTGAGATTAAACAGCAAAAATAGCAGAAGATTCAAGAAAGGCGATATTGTGCCTTATATTATTTGCGAAGACGGAACTGCTAATTCGGCGACTCAAAGAGCATATCACATAGAAGAGTTAAAGAATTCAGAACATCTTAAAATAGACTACAATTATTACCTCGCTCATCAGTTACATCCCGTTATTTCCAGGATATGTGAGCCCATCGATGGTATGGATCCAGCACGCGTCGCCGACTGTCTAGGTCTAGACCCCTCAGGATATAAACAGATCATTAAAAAAGAAAACACTAACACAGATACATACGAGGTAGAAAACGAAATAGAGAAATACAGACAGTGTCAAGATTTCACTTTTAAATGCGCGAACGTAAACTGCAAGACTGAAAATAGGATAAGAGAAACCATCTTGAAATTAGACAAAGAGAGTATTACATTTTTAGAGAAATGTCAAAATGATAAATGTTCGATACGACCAGTGGATTATTTGTCTAGTATTCAGAATCAGCTGCAAATTCAGATTCGGCAATACCACGCACAGTACTATGCAGGGTGGTTGTCATGTGAAGATCCCGCGTGTGGCTACCGCACCGTGCGACTGCCACAGATATTCGCCGGAGGGTACCCACTGTGCAGACAGTGTGAAAAGGGAGTCATGTTCAGAGAATACACTGAAAAGGATTTATATCTGCAAATCAACTATTTCCTCTACCTGTTTGATCTCAGTAAAAGCAGTACCACAAGTGAGTTACATTTGTTTCTGAAGATTTCATCATTTTGTATTTTACTATTTGTATATTAATGCGAATTTTCTTTTTTTCAGAAACAAGAATATCACCAGAAATTTCATCAGCATTTCAGACACTCAAGGAAATGGTGGCGGATTGTCTGTCATATTCAGCATACTCAATTATAGACTTGTCTAAGCTATTCCGATTCTTTTCCATAGACTCGAAGGCAAGCAAAACGATAAAATCGGAACCAGTAGAAATAGACATCTTGCCGGAAACGGAACAAATAGATGCATTGTTGGAAATGGGAGTTTATTGAGCATTTATAATTCTTGTAAACAAATTATGTTTATTATTTCTAAGGTACCAAAAGAAAAAAAGCAACAAGTAAAATTGAAGTTTTTATTTGCGTTCTTAAAACAAACACACAGAAATATACACTATAATTGCTTTAATTAATGTGACAATTAATTTCATCTTATACTACGTCAATTAATAATAACCGCCTCGACCACGACCTCTCCCCTGTCCTCCATAATGTCCTCTACCTCTAAAATTATTTTGAGGATTATAATTTCCATAGTGTTGATTCATGTTCGGTCGTGGAGGAAAATCTTGTCTACCTTTGTAGTAATTGGCATTAGATTGCCCTTGGTTAAAGTCTCCCTGATTGTAATTGTCGAAGTTTTGTTGTCCTAGCATCTGAGGTCCCCTTTGATCTTGCATGTTATTCATTGGTCTATCATTCCATCGAGGCTGGTTGAAGTTTTCATTGGGAGAGTTTCTATTTCCACCATAATTCATTGGATTGTGTGGAGGTCTAATATATGGTGCTTGATTTACTGGCAGATTATTGTTCATATTAAAATTGGGATGTTGAGGTTGTGGAGGAGGGTTATATGGAATGTGATGGGTTTGTGGTTGGGGCGCGTTGCTTAGCAAAGACATATTGTGTTGCACCTCTGGGGGGTCTCCAAAAGATTTTGGCTGAGTATTACTGGTGACTACTTCAGCAGTAGAAACAGTAGATAGTGATACACCAGTTGTACTTGATTGAATCGATGCTTGGACCAAAGCGAGTATATCCGAAGCTGACGAAAGACTGTTCGTGAGGTCGATGATGGTGCTTGAATTAGGAACCTCCACTGGTTTGGTTTCTTCTAACGATTTTTTCACTATTTCCATTTCTTGGCGAATTTGATTCTCTTTAACCTTTTGCGTAGCTGATTTGAATACCTGCGAATATTGACATCCTTATTAAAAAATCCCTAAAACTTACTTAATAAGCAGTTTATATTGTAATTATTCTAAAATAAATGTTTCCTATGAAGGGGATAATCCTGTTCAAAATAATAGGAACTAAAATAGAAAGGGACGCAATCTTTTCCACTATTGTAAAAGGTATCAGTTTTCGATAGGATAAGGAGATTAGCAGTACCATAACCCTCTCAATGGTAGAGGAGGAGGCCCGTGCCCAGCAGTGGGACGTATATGGGCTGATGATGATGATGATACTCCAATCATTGTCTATATTAACGTAAAAATATCACACCCATGTTGTCTAAATGTGACTACTGCACTAAAGAATTGATACTCTATTTGTAACTCACTTCCTCAACAGTGTAGTCGTCGTCATCGCTTTCAATGGCAACTGCTTTGCTGGTGTTACTTTTGTGGGAGTCATCTTCGACTTTAGGTGCCCCTGTGACCGCCGTGTTCACATACTGCCGTAACCGCTCAACTCGCAGAGGCTCTCTGGCTTCGAGCTTCTTCAAATATGCTATGAGACTGTGCTGTTCTTCAGCTGACAATTCATTAAAATTCTTCAGTAAGGTTTCCAAGTCTGAATCTGACAAACCATCCATCGCATCGGAACCATCTTCTCTGCCTAACCTGTAAAGTACATAACAAACTTAATATTTTGTTGTTTTAAAGCGTAACGATTAGACTGCAGTCCGAATTGGCTGATTAAGTAGTTATGTCGTGAAGTATTACTGTTGTTTCCTTCGATAAATGAAGTGGGTGGAAGTTCATCTGAATAGTACCATCATATAATGTAAAATCCATCATAGTGATCCAAAAAGTATATCCAGTACCAGGATCCATCTATGCTTTAGGAAAAACCGGTATAATATCATCATGTCATCAGTTCCCTCTATTTGGACTGCACTTGACTTACCATCATTCAGTGTGTCAATGATGATCAATTACAACATGTTGTTTTACACTCATGCATGTCATGTACTCGTGTCAATATAAAAAAACGTTACATTTAATTAAAAATTCCTACGTACTACAAATCTACGTACCTCTTTTCGTTCTCATCGTACGCGGACTGTAACATCTGTAGAGCGGAGACCGTACTCCTTGCTTTGGAGGCGTACTTCATGGTGTCAGGGTGCGTTTTCGGCGCCTCTTGCTTCCCAGCCCCCGCTTCACGTTTCTTCGCCTCTGCCATGCCGATGACGGCATCTACAAGCTGCGCAAGTTCCTCGGAAGTGACGTCAGTCTTCCCTTGTGAGATGAGGGCTTCCGCCATTTGCTGAGCGATCTGCGCTCGGTCCACTTCCCCGACGCCCGCCACTGGCACTGCCACTTTGCCGCTCTTCTTATCCTTATCCTGTTAAAATGTCAATATTTAGAACTGGTAGTAGGGAAACTGCTGAGTTTTGAATACATGGTAACACAGGTATTAATAAATAACTGTAGTCTTTGCCACTTCTGAAGTCCTGCTACCAACAGTGGAACTAAATGCGACGGCATGGTCTTAAAAATAATTACCATTGTAACCTGCATATATTTTTTGTTTGATGATTCATTGAAAGCATAGAACAGTAATTATAATTAAAAAAAAAAGGCGTTTAGATATGTACCACAAAAATTGCAATAGACTCAGCCAGCATCATCATTTATCATTGTCAGCCAAAAGACACTTCTGGACATAGGCTTCTCCCAATGACTTCTACAGGGATCTGTTAAAGCAGTCAGGCGTAGGGGTGTGAATATGAATGTAAAGGTGCTTGCGTGCGTGCGTGCGTGCGTGTACCTGTTGTGCGGAGTGTTTCCTGAGGTCGGCCTCGTGCAGCGTGGCGGCGACGCGCACGACGGCGGCGCGCACGGCGTTGGCGGCGGCGGGCGGCACGAGCCCCGCCTGCGCCGCGCCCTTCAGCTTCTCCTTCGCCGTCTCCAGCAGCACCACCGCGCTCTCGCGCACCAGCAACTCCTCCGACGAGTTCGCGCTTTCCTGTCATCATTACTTACTATTCAAATATATATCGTCACCGTCATCAGCCCATATGCGTCGCAATGCTGGGCACGGGCCTCATCTTGTACATGAGAATGAGATAAGAATGGGAGAGGGTTTAGGCCTTAGTCCACCACGCTGGCCTAGTGCGGGTTGGCGGACTACACATCTGAGAAATTCTTAAGAACTTCTAGGTGTGTAGGTTTCATCACGATATTTTACTTTACCGTTAAAGTACGTGATAATTCATTGTGAATAGACACACAACTTCGAAAAGTCGGAAGTGTGTGCCTGGGGTTTGAAAATATATACTTCTATTAGAATGGCCAGGAAGTGTGCTAAATTATTATTGCCAGTTGTAGTTGTATTTATCAGTGGTAAAACAGAACTGAGTTCTATTCCGACTTGACTATAAAATGAACGGTCCAGTGCGAACGGACAATACAACCGTTACAGGGAAACTAAACTTAAAATAACACATCTCTTATCATGAGCTAAAGTGGACTCCTGATATTCGATAAAAAAAATATCGCTTACCTTTTCCATCTTTAACGCCTCAGCGAGCAAATCGACGACCTTGGGTCCGAGGCTGCCCAGATGGTCCTCGAGCGCCACGAGCAGGCGCAGCGTGGCCACCACGTTCTCGGCCGGGCCCAGCTCGCTGCACGCCACGGGCTGGTGCGCGTCGTGGCGCGGCGGCGCGCGGGACGCCCGCGACACCACGCTGCCCGTGCGCGAACGATTCGCCGACCTGGGCGACGCCATCTCCTCGCCAGAGTTCCATGGAGATAGGTCGTCTTCGCTGCAATGTATTTGTGTGCGTCATATACATTCATCAAACAATAAACTAAACGTGAGCGATGCACCACACCCAATACCCAATTTGAAAGCCAGACATGACTGAATAGACTGGTTTTTTTTATGAAAATAAAATCATTGTAGGCTCTTCTCATCAGTCATATCATGCCGCCGTAGAAATTTTATCCAGTTTGGCATTATACCCCTTTGCTCTCGTAACTGTGTCCGGAAAGTAAAGAATAGTTGTAGATTGATACTGACGGCTTGAGTTCGTCGTCTGAGATGAGCACGGTCTGCATGGAGGGCGCGAGGTGTGTCGCGGGGTGGGGCGCGCGCTGCCTGGCGCCGGCGGGGGACTCGCGCCGGGGCCCGGGGCTGCGGCTCATCCGGGCTCCGCTGCCGCCGCGCCTCTCCTCGCGGAAACCCCTCATCACACAAATAATAATCTCATTAATGGTTCTGCCAAATATTTTTGATATGAATCTATCCTTTTTGTTTAGTATCAAAACAAGCATGAAAAAGGGATATGTCGATAGTTTAAGTTCTTAGTATCGATATTTTGTGAATGAATATTAGTTGAAAACAAAAAACAATAGCTGTTTTTTTTTGTAATAGGAAAAAACATTGATACAATACTAAAGACATTCAGAACATAGTGTAACCAATGTTAACCATATAAATTTAAAATTCACTGTGAATAAGACGATATTGTGGCAACCCCCATCTTAAAACATCGATAGTTTTTATAATAGCAGAGGTCGTATCTTTAACAAAACCATTTCTTTCATGCCTTTAAATACCTTTTTAATCAATCAACGCAAAATAAATTTCAACAACTCCCCATCGTACAAAAATCTAATTTATTATAATAGTTTTGAACCCTGTTATAGCAAGTAAAAAGCTATGTAAGTGATAAATGTATTACCTGACAATGTGTGGGCTGCGCGAACGCGTGCGACGTACGCGCGGCGGCGAGCGGCGACGCGTCGGAGAGTGGTGCCGCGGGGAGAACCTGACCAACAACTCAACTGTACCACCCTCCACCTATTGTATTTATTACTCCTACGTAGCGAGCCTACTGCTGTTTTTCTGGCATATATCCAGACTTCATGCTGCTTCTAAGTATTTCCAGCCATCATCATCAACTCATATACATACGTTCCTTTGCTGGGCACGGGCCTCCTCTACAACTGAGAGGGTTTAGGCCTTAGTCCACCACGCTGGCCTAGCGTGGTTTGGCGGACTACACACCTAACAAATTCTTAAGAACTTTTAGGTGTGTAGGTTTCATCACGATGTTTTCCTTTACCGTTAAAGTACGTGATAGTTCATTGTGAATACACACATAATTTCGAAGTCAGAGGTGTGTGCCTGGGGTTTGAACCCGCGACCGTCGATATTCTCGACCACGTGCCTAAACCTCGAGGCCATCACGACTTCTCCACTTTCCAGCCATAGAAACCCATTTTTCTCAGAACCTCACACCCACAGCACAGCACAAACTTTTGCCAGAACGTCGTGAATGCCACCTAGATCTATTAGAAGTAAAACAAACAACAACTAAGACAAACACTTACTTCCTCTCCCTTTTATAGTCCCGTCGGTAGTTTGGCGAGCGCCGCCGATCCGTCGACCTCCGTCGTTCGGGCGACCGCCGTCTCGAGTCCACCGGCCTCCGCTTCACGTCGGGGGATCTTCGCTTCGACACGTGCGCACTCCACTTGGGCTCAGGGGACCTACGTTTCAACTCCGGACTCCTGCTTTTGGAGCGTAATGGGCGATCGTCCATGCTCTTCTTATTCATATCGGGCGGAGTGACGCACAGTTTGCGGTATATCTCGACGATAGATATCCGCAATTCCTCTTCGTGAATCTCTTTCATACGTTCAGTCCAGAATTGTATCCATTCGGGTTTGAAATCGTATTTTGACGCGTCCTTGCCCTCTGTTAAAAAATTGGCTTGAGTTTTCGACTTTTTTCACAAATCTACACTAATTTAAAGAGTAATGTTGTTTGTAAGGAATATATTTAAAAACTACTAAACTGATTTTGATGAGTTTTGGTATAAATATAGATGGGACCTAGGAAATAAAGATAGGCTATTTTATTTTTTAAAAAATTGCACCCGGACGACGCAGTACCTAACCGCCATAAAATATATTGGAACTAACCAGATTGCAGCTCCTTGTAGCGTCTGTTCCAAAACTTTTTCCACTCTTCAGGATACAAGGGGTGCTTCTCTGGATTCTTCTCGTGGTATGCGAAGGTTTTCTTTGCAGACGCTTCTGCGTTGGCGCTTTGATCTTGAGCCAGTTTAACTTTGTAGTCGTAGTTGCTCGGTTTTGGCTTTAACAAAAAATTGAAATGCTTAATTCGTGTGTTAATATCAAGTTAAATCTAAAGTGGCAATACATGAATATTGTTTAATAATAAATAATATACCGCAAATTGTATAAAAATGGTATTCAACCTCAAATTGAATACATTGACATCCAATAAGTCACGTTCAAGAACCTTTCCTCAAACACTTTGTGATACTGCTGACACCGGTTAAACGGTTGACACGAGAAGCCTTGGGTTTCTTCATCCAGACACGTTTGCAAATATTTTGTTTCTGATTTGAGTGTTTATGACACAAGATCTCTATGTGAATGTTGTGTCAGAGCTTTGTGACTTTTGGGTGTATTATGTAATTATTTATCGAGTTTTTAAATAATTGACTCACTTTGGGAAACCTGGAGGCGTTTTCGGGTGATTGTCTGAAGTCTGTGGCGGTCCTGGCGTGTCGCGGCCGGCCCGGGGACACGCTGCGGTTCCGCGGGGGATACGGCTCGTACCGCAGCTTGGCCTGACTCTCTCTCTTGTCCCTGTAAATATTCACTCTTATTTTGCTTCATACCAATGGGCTACGTATTTTTGAGTACGTTTCAATATCATGCAAGGGGCATGATATTTTTGATCCTTGTCGTAGGTATCAAAGTGATATGAGTAATATAAGTGATATGAGTGAGTGTATACGAGAGCAACAAAAGATAGGCACAGTCAGTGTGGGAGAATACGAAAAAGGGAGAATGATGGAATGACGTCTGATCTATACAGGGTGTATTCAGACCGTGATCGGAAACTAAGGTAGGTAATAGCTAAGGTCATTACATACCAATACATTTTTTTTATTTTTTGTCGGGATTTTCTTTAACGCCACCTTGTAGACCCCTTAGCTTTTACCTGCCTTGTTTTCAGATCACGGTCTGAATACATGCTGTATATAAAAAAAAAAACTAGATGATACATACTACACTTACTCTAAACAAATTTTATTTATGACATAAGTGCACTTTTCTTATTAATTAATCTAACAATTCCCGAGACGAAACCCCTATATACACTCAAAGTAATATTACCTCTATGTGTACAAGTACAAAATGAGAGGCGTACTTTTTGTGTGTGTCCAGTTTGACGGGCTCCGGCAGTTCGTCCCGCACCTCGTCGCTGATGTCGGACAGCGACTCCGCGGAGCCGGCGCGGCGCTCCTGCCGATTTGCGGAACGCTGAACATTTCATTGTTTCGGTAAATGGACCCGCCGACCGTCAACATACACTAACAATCATAGGGACCACAAAAGTTTCGCGCGTTGAGTTGGAAGGCCGGTGACCCCGATATACCCTTTTCGACCTCCGCCGTTGTACCGAACAGAGAGATTAAGGCGCTTTCCTCTCGTTAAAAGAAAATTGTAACAGGCAACACTGTCTCAAAGAAATTGTATGTTTTTTACTTCCTAAATATATAATTATTATTTGGGAAGTAAGACTGTAGTTAAGTTATACTACCTCAGTAGGACTGTACGCAAGATAGACTACTGCTTTCTACGAATAATAAAATTTTATTGGGACAGTTTTGCAACGATTACCGCATCTAGAATACTTTGAATTAATATTTAATTTTGCACCAAACTATCTATACTTATAACTTCAAAAGTTAAAGTACAAATAATCTATATTAAAAAAAGACTAAAAACCCTTTTGAATTGTCAATTTAAATAAACCACCGCTTCGGAACATGTCATCGTTGCGGGGAAGAAGCGGCGCAAGAAGCTCCCTCAGAAAGTTATTAATTGCTTTTAACATTATTTTCGGCAACAGGACAATTAACTTCATAATATTACATATTTCTCCAAGGATTTAAGTTACTAAAAATATTTCATTTATACCAGAGACTTTATTTGAAGTAATGCACAAAACGAGGACTTGATGGGGACATGATGTATTCAGCTTGAAAATAGTACAGCGCAGTACCGTCATCTCACAAAAAAACACCACTGGAAACAATACAATAGCCGTTTGTCCGGTAGATGGCGTTGACGAAAGTTTATTTAACTTTGTACCGTTCGTATACAAGGTACCTTCCTTAGTAGCTGGAATCGAGCGGACCAACTTGCCAAGTATATATTTTTTTACTCGCCGACTCTATCGCCGACTCTCATCACAGCGCTTAATATCAAGTGCCATTGTCACTAACTTACCCGTCGTATAGGAAAATATTTTTAGTGATAGAATTTATACTATCACTACGAAACGACCAGTTCAATGTTATTCAGATGGAGTGTAAAGTGGCGGAATACCTACCTACAAATAATTTATAAATTTTAAATTTCAATAGTAAAATCTACTGGTGACTGCCAATCTGTGAAATCAATGTTGATTTAGTATTTTAAAAAACTACTGTATGAATTATTACGAAAACCCATCACCAAATTCTTATGTCGAATGTAACTTAAAAAATTGCAATGTGATTTTGTAAAGACTGTAATAAAAATACTATAATTATTATTTTCATCATCATCTCACTGCTGGGTAATCCGTGGATCTCCTCTACAACTTAGAATGGTTAGGCCTTAGTCCACCACGCCGCGCTGGTCTAATGCGGGTAGGCGAACTACACACGTAAGAAATTTTTAGGTGTGCAGGTTTCCTTACGATGTTTTCCTTCACTGTTGCACATCAAACCCCTCAGTTGTAGAGGAGTCCCGTGCCCAGCAGTGGTTCGTATATGGGCTGATGATGATGACACACATATTTTGTGTGTCTGGGATTTGAACCCACGAGGGGCGAGATTTTTGTCTCGACCGTTCGCCTAAGCCTCGAGGCCATCACAACTTCAATTATTATTAATATATAATTATTCAACATTGGTATTTAATAAAAACATCTACATATCAGTGAATTAATTAAAACTTTTTGATATCACTTTTTTAATAGTCAGTAGTCCTTCATGCATTGAAAAACATGGTATATATCAAGAATTTGTATCTGACAGAAAACAAAAAACGATTAACTCACCTTGAAACTGTTGAACAGCGGTTTAGACGGCGCGGCTACGACGGGCGGCGATGGATCCTTCTCTCTGTCGAATAACATACAGCTTTATTATGACTAAATAAACAAAAACAAAATGTTTTGTCGGCATTGAAACTAGAGTAGAGATTCTGAAATGTTCAACTTTAATTTAGCCCCTAATATCGATAAGAACGTAAGAAATTGTTCATCCCAAGGTGTTCATACCTAACAAATGAGCACAAACAATACCTCCGGGTTTTGAAGTGTTCCGACCCGCCCAAGGCCAGGATGGTATGAGGTCCGGCGCGGGGCACAGGCCTTGTGGACAATTGACAAACATCAGCCCTAATTCGTACGTGGAAAAAGTATGCAGTATAAGAACATCAACTAGGCCTTCGCCAGTTCGTATACCACACACGCTACTGGCCTCAAATATTGTGGATAATTAAACGTATGGTAGTCTGATTTATTTACCTGCCGTCCAACACCTTATCTCCGTCTGTAAAGGAAAAAAAAGATAATATTTATTTTTCTGGAATGTTCAATCAATTAACATTTTTTTGTACATACATACATAAACTCACGCCTGTATACCCCGAAGGGGTAGGCAGAGGTGGATTTCTGCACCTACATTTCGCCAGGTATGTATCAGTCCCACGTAATAGGGGGCGATCCTATTGTCATTTTTCGGGGACATTTCCAGACTCTGTGCTGTTACTGAGAACTTCCTAATGGAATAATCCAATAACACTTTGCCCGGCCCGGGAATCGAACCCAGGACCTCTAGGTCGCACGGCACAAGCTTGTACCGCGAGACCACGAGGCAGTTTTTTTTTGTCATGCATGATTAAGACGTTGGAAACTTAACTAAAAGCTACGATAGGTGTGAAGGTCTCTATAAATGTTTTATTTATTTCGGACTGATAAAAGTAGCTTATTAAGTAACTTCAACCTTTTTATCTGGCGGATAAATTTTTTTTATGTACGAGAGACTGTCGATGACATTGTGTCTGTTTAATCGAATATTACGAAATCGCCAACCCACACTAGGTCAGCGTGGTGGACTAAGACCTAACCTCTCTCAGTATTAGACAAGGCCCGTGCCCAGCAGTGAGACTTATATATATTAGTAGGTGTATGCCTAATATTTAATAAGTTATTATTTAGTACTATTGCGATGATGATTACTACATGTTAATATGTATGCAAGTATAGAAAAAAAGGATTGCAATACTCACGAATTTTCTGCATAGTTTTAATGAGATCGACATCAACAACCTCTTCAAAAGTGTTACCATTGTTCTCCGAGTAGTGGGGACTCTGGAATATCCACTGCAGTATGCTTTCCCTGTGAAACAATATGTGAAGAGTGAAATTTTTTATTAAGCAATTGTATTTAAATATGAGTAAAGTATTGCGAGTTTCAGGATGACTCGGGCAAGTGAAAATGTTGCATCTGTCCATTACAACCATACTGGTTAAATAGAGAATCAATTAATTACATCTTCATGCAGACAATATTAACTTTTCTGACACACATGCTACAGAATACTAATTTTATTATTTGGTAAATTGATAGTAGAAAAAGAAAAAAAAGATTATTAAATTTGTGATTAAATAAATACTTATTAAATTTATTGAGCCATTACAGAAATATATTTTTTCTTTAATTTTGTACTATTATGGCCAAGTTACCACTGTTTTAAAATTCTACTAAACTAAACTGGAAACTAAGCTCAATAAAAAAAAATGATGTACATCTAAACAATCCACCTATGAACAAGATCTATAATCTGATTTTTTTTTGCTTTCCGTTTCACGTGAAATGCCCCCCCGCCCCCCTCCCTGCCAGTTGTAGAGGAGTCCTGTGCCCAGTGGAACGTATATGGTGATGATGAAAGGTCCCAAGGTCACCTGTCCTTGTCGAAGTCGTCCTTGTCGATGAGCAGCGGGCGCATGCGTCCGTACTTGTCCTCGATGCGGCTGGCGAGGCGGTTGATGATGACGCCCACGCCCTCGCGGTACAGCGTGCGCGCCCAGAACGGGGACAGCGCCAGCGTCGCCTTCGGGAAGTGACGCTTCTGCACACACAACAGCACCGTCACATCTCTCACTCGCTCCACACTGGCTGGACGAACATTTATTGTACCTTTATTGTGATAATACTACATTATTTATCTCTTACATAATGTAGTAGCGGTGGCGGTACTTCCCATAGAAGCCCAAAAGCCCATCTTGCCTTACAAAATTCCCAATCATTAAGTCTTAAATGTTTATTTAACAAAAGCAATTTAACATAAAAATGAAAATATCCTGACGCCACATTAAACAATTATAAACTAGACATTACAAAATTAACGTGTAACGCTTTTGGGCTTATATGGAAGTACCGCCACTGGTATATTGCTGCTTATTGCTTATTATTATTTTTTTAACTATAATTTTCAAATACTTGTATGTATATAATTATTGTAACTTATTTATATTTATTGTATTCTTTTTGTATTGTATTTATATGCACCAAAAATTATTCTGTTACGTTCACCTCAGTTTTGCCTAGAAGAGATCGCTTAAAACGATGAGACCGCCATTTATATGTGGATTCTGTTTTTCTACATATGTATTTTTTCTTCCTTTTGTTTTGTTGCGTGTATGCAATAAAGTTTATTTCTATTTTAAATCCAATTTGAGTTAAGTTTTAGATGCCTTCTTTAAAAGCATCATAAGTTGTTCCTGCCATAGATTTTCACATGACAGGACGGGCAACTCAAAAAGATCGCTTTGAAATGCTATTATAATGAAATGCTATTGTAATTAATTTGTATTCCAAGAGGCGTATAATATATTACGCAAATTTTTGTCTGATAATACAATGAATTTCCTATATTTTTTCGATTTTGCCTATGAAATATATTGGTGTTTTAAATCTGTCAGCATGTTTTTAATAATAAATACACCCAACAGTCACATACATAGTTCTGAATTCATATGTTTTATCAGAAACTACGAGAGACATTTCGGTCTTACAAACACCCAGATCCGAATATTTGTCGATCATACTGACAATTGTCCCGGTGCGGGGATTCGAACCCGCGGCCTCTCGTTTCACGGCCTGGTATTTAGCTAACTACACACGGATGGTAGCAGTGACGGTACTTACATAGAAGCCCAAAAGCCCAATTTGTCTTACAAAATCCGAATAATAATTATCTTTAAGCTTGAAATCTTCATTTCACAAAAGCAATTTAACATATTAATGAGAATATACTGACCCCAAAATAAACAATTGTAAACTAGACATTACACAATTAGCGGGTAACACTTTTGGGCTTCTACGGAAGTACCTCCACTGTGTGGAAGTAATAAGAAGAGTGAAGATGTAGTGACCAGATAGTTGTGTCGGTGCCTGAAGCAGATCATGTGGTTGATGATGGTCCGCGGGTGCGCCTGCTTGTTGCAGAGCGTGCACAGGTACGACGCCTTGTGGTGCTCCTGCTCGGCCGGGAACTCCACCAGGTACTCCACGCCCAGCATCGGCACCCTGCTCACACACACTTTACATCAGCATCAGCATTATCATCATCATCAGCAGCAGCAGCAGCATCAGCATCCTCTACAACTGAGAGGGTTTAGGCCTTAGTCTACCACGCTGGCATAATGCGGGTTGGCGGACTACACACCTAAGTAATTCCAAACAACTATTAGGCGTTCAGGTTTTCTCGCGATGTTTTTCCTCACCGTTAAAGTGATAATTCTTTGTGAATACACATAACTTCGAGAAGTCAGAGGTGTGTGCCTGGGGTTTGAACTCGCGACCGCCAAGATTCTCGACCGCGCGTCTAAACCTCGAGGCCATCACTACTCAGTCGTATGCCACACACTTATATCGCATACATTTTCCTTGAACAGTGCTACTATACTGTCAGTCCATAACGGAACGAATTTCTTCCCAGTATGACTATGAGCACTGCACAGTGGTCGCAGTGCATCACGGAGCACAGCAAATGTTAAGTACCTTCTTTTCACTGTATTAATAAATAATAATAAATACACCCAACAGTCACATACATAGTTCTGACCCCACATTAAGATACGAGTCTTGTGTCGTGGGTATCAGAAACTGCGAGAGACTTTTCGGTCTCACAAACACCCAGACCCGAAACAAATATTTGTGGATCACGCAAAAATTTGTCTCGGTGCGGGGATCGAACCCACGGCCTCTCGTTTCGCAAGCTGGTGTCTAGCCAACAGCGCCACGGGGCTCTGAATTGGATAGAACTCACTTGACAACATCCATTGCCTCTTGTATCTGGCACGGCAGGCCCAAGAACCTGTTAAACTTCTCATCGAATTCCTTTTGTACTGACTTGTCTGCCAATTTCTGCGGGTTCTTCTCTACGATTGCTGAAACAATAACAGTTGAGTTGTTACTATGTTTATTTTTCATCATCACCCAACCATATATGTTCCACTGCTGGGTACGAGCCTTCTTCTTATCTAAGGGGTTAGGCCTTAGTCCACCACGCTTAATCAACTATTTATTATCGAACAATAAATAAGACAAAGTTTATGAATATTTGGAAATCGCATCGTAAAGAATGAAAATTGAAGAGACACATAATACGAGGGAATTTTACAAAAATATTACCAGCAGCAGAAAATTGTTTAGAAAATCTATCTTTCTAAATGGGCTGTACTTGCATTTACATTTATTTGCAGACAGCCTCGTGGCGCAGTTGGCTAGACACCAGCCTGCAAAACGAGAGGCCGAGGGTTCGATCCCCGCATCGAGACAAATGTTTGCGTGATCCCCAAATATTTGTTTCGGGTCTGGGTGTTTGTGAGACCGAAAAGCCTCTCGTAGTTTCTGATACCAACGACACAAGACTTGTATACTAGTGTAGGCTCAAAACTATATACGTGCATTTATTTATTTAAATAAATTCGACGACAGAATTGGCCTTGTGGCAACGAACTTAGCCTTTAAATCGATTTTCGTGCTCCATTGACCAATATTTACATGGTCTACATATGTTTATTCACATTACAGTTACTTTCTAAAAAATTCAATGTTGAACATGGGTTTTTTTTTGTAAAATAACTCTTCAAGGCGCTCAAGTGTGTGGAATTAGTGTTGAAAGCATGTCTTTACCTGGTTTGGTCTGGTTGAAGCGGGTGTAATCAAATGTGCTCTTCGGCCACACAGTTTGCATGGACGATTTATTCTTGTGCTTCTTTCCCAACAAATGCGTCTGCAAAATTACAAAAAATGTCAGCAAAAAAATTACCCTCATTATGAAAATTCGCAGGTTACAGCCAGAACGGAATGTTTCCAATTAGAATTAGGAATATCAAAGGTATTATTGTACAGACAAAAAATACGATAAAACAACGTGCCATCAAGTACATAATTTCTTATGAACTATTTGGAATTTGGATGAAAGACTAGATAAATGATTTCAACGGAAATGTACACAATAGTTATGTGACCTGCATAATAGACTCGCCGCTGCAGACGGCCGTGCAGATGAAACACACGTATGTCCATTTCCCCGACGAGTCTCGGTCGCGGCGCTCCACCACGTTGCGAGTCTCGCCATCTTCTACAGTTACCTTCAAACTGTTTATGTACTCGAAGAACTCTTGCTCCGCCTGTAAACCGTACAAAGGTGTCAGTGAAGTCATAACGGATCCTTTTCAATCTCCAAACTGCGGAGAAGCTGAAAAGTATGCGGGATAGTCAAAAGTAAATAAAACATTGGCAAGTGTATTTTTTATTTATTTATTTCCTTATATTAATTTTCTCTAACGAGGTACTTACCGGTCCACCGACATGTGTAAATAATGCATATCGTAATAATAGTGTGCACGGGGCACAAGCGCGTACATATCCTGTTTAATATTTTATGAACACATCTCGGAATGACCACTGCGCGAATTTCGTAAATAAAACGTTATAATTTTGAACGAGACCAACAGACGATGGCTTCATTAAACTGTGTCCCTTAAGCCACAGTTTGTCTTAATGTTTTTTCTTATGAAAAACCTATCCAAGGAAGAAGGTTAACCTATCGAATTGAACGCCAAAGTTTTAAAATAAAAAAATCAACCTCATACCTCTTAATTCTAGCATTTTATTAGTATCACTCTAATGTCTGTATGGTATTTGACGAGTTTAATATTATTGTGTGTAATTTTGACTTAAATATGTTTGTATAAAACACCCTACATGCAAACACGCATGTTTTGCGAGAAAAAACGATTTATACATTATTATTTGCTAACAAGTTATTAAACTATAAATAATATGAATATAGAGTTAGAATGCGTTAAAAGTTTTTATTGAAATATAGTGAGAGAAAAAAAGATCATCCAAATTGCTTTTTTTTTAATAAACTGTGTCATATAATTTTTTTCATTTCCCAAATAATACTTTATCTCATCTTCACATAACAAAACTAACAATACATATGATTTAATTCCGATGAATATTTTTAATGAACTGTTAAATTATTGGTGTAAGGCTTTCCTTTACTTTAGCAATCTGATTTTTTCAATCCGCTTATGTAACATAGGGTTCACATGATTGTTTTATAGTCCCTGCTTTCAACCTTCGTAAATAATTATAACCGCAACTTTAAAAAATCTTAGCGCAAACCAGAATGAAAGAAAATACTGAGACTTCTATTTCCTCCAAAACCAATCAAACGTCTTTGACGAACCTCAGGGTATTAACCAAACGGTCTGATAAAAAGAAGTTGTTTTTACTTGTGAGAATAAAGAATTTAAAAATTGAATTTAAAAGTCTAGTAGTTGTATCATCCAATGGTATTGACTAAGATTCTTTAAAAGAGGAAGCAGTTAACACCTAACCTTTGATTCAATCCAATGAATTCTATAAAACACTCGCTGAAGACAAGAATTATATATCAGTTTGTCATTGTTACACATTAGAGTCACAAGATGGATATACCATCTGTAACAATTCTAGTAAAACCATTCTTCATTTAATAATGCAAAGAAAACCTTAAAATTTTGTATAGCAACATAGAATAGTTTTTATTAATCCTACAGATCATTTGTTAAAATTGTAATAGGTTTAATGGTTCCTGATATTAACCACAATTGTACCAGATTTTATACATTAATTTTATTTGTGAATGGAATAGTGGATAATAATAGAATAAATATCTATGATAAAACTGTTTATTTGTATATTTATTGCTTAATTTTTTGTATTAAGTAAATGTAAATTGTAATATTTACCTTAGTGGAGCTGTTTTCAGCTTCAGGCCTCTTAGCCATTTCTGTGATAGTGTCTTCATAGCCTTCTGTCCCCGGGGGGCAGTCCGGGAGATCCATCTTGATGCACTACACTTGACAGTTTATGACAAGAAAATTGCCATAAGCTGTATTTTCACAAATGTAAAGCACAGTCTTGCCGTCTTCAACTTCTATGGAGCACAACTGTAACACAAATCATTCATGTCACGGAATACTTAAATATTAGAAAAATTACTGTCAATAATATCATTAAAGACAAATAGATACTTACACACTTTACATCACCACATACTTATACCTTGATTTCTAAATGCTAATACACATAAAGTATTATGATATAGGTACAAATATCAAATGAATATGTTGATAGTACACATGCCTAAATTTACTAAATAATATGTTATATGTCACAGTTAAAAGTCATTCTTAGTCAAATTTTAAAAGACTTACTGCTTTTTTATAAAAATCTATTTTATTACCTGTTTCATTGCCTAAGTAGAATGTACTTGTATATGATGGATTTTATTGAAATATTGTCACAGTAGGTTAAACATGTTGTAAATGAAACCAGATTTTAAATTTTTAACTGTAACATACTATAAATTTGTGGCCTTAATTATAAACATCAGTTAATTTAACTACTAATTAAACATCCTTTGTCTTGTTTTCTCTAATATCACATGTCAATCAATGAAAAAGGCCAAAGCATGATTCAGTAGTAGTTAAATTAACTAATGTTTGTAAGAAAGACCCCTCATGTGCATTACAAAGCTCTAAAAATATTGTCAAGCTTTGATTGAACGAACTGCCAACAATTAAAGTATGCTTAGTATAAACATATATTATTATAACTTAATAAATGTATACTTAATAGTTGACAACTCTATGTGAATATGTGACACAGCATGCAACAAATTATTTTCATACACACTGGTGCTTCTGTAGGATTATTTGCAGTTTATAATCTTGTTTAAACTAACGAACTTAGTCAAAAAGGCACTAAAACAGATAATTTTTCATTTTTACCATAGTAAATGTCCAGATAAAATATTTCAATCACTGCATTAATCTAAAACCCACATAGCTGTATTTTTTTTCCTTAAGCCATCATGGAATCACCATAACAATAAATTTAATGCTGCTTATTCTCTAACACTCACTCTCATAAGATAACTGAGGGAGCACCGGCAAACAGATAATAAATATTCTGCCAATCTAATCCTAATTATCCAGATTATTTTTTATCCTGCACTGAAACCATTTGTCATGACAAATCACAAACCATAAGACTAATAATAATAAGTATGTCAGCAGTAATATCAATACTGTAGTTACAACCCATTGAAACAACATATGTTTTTGTTGGTGGTTAGTTAGAGGCTGAGTGAAAGAAATTAGGGAATTATTTTGATATTGATAGCAATTTAGGGACCTTAGTAAGTGCATATATAGTAATATAATATTATATATTCTAAATACAAAAAATTAATTTACTTACCAATGCCCTATTAATAAAAATGTATACACATATATTGTAACTATGAAACCTCTTTGAAAAACAGCAATATAAATGAGGAGACTCTTAATAAAAACTGATTACTTGCTTGTTTGTTTTAAAAAATTAAGTGAATATTTTAGGAATTATTGTATTGATTCATAAACCTATAACTGTGTGGACCCCTTCTACTGATGAGATGAGTTTGGCCTTAGTCCACTACAATTGTGCCATTGTGTGGATGTTTATGTAAGACCCTTTAATTATAAAAAAATATATTCTTCAATATGCACCTCACTACCCAAAGACTGATTGTGTAAGATTTGTTTTTGCTTGCTATAGTAAAAAAAGCACTTCACTTAAATAAATATAATTATTAACCTAAAACAACAATTCGATTAAGTTATTTGAAATTTCCATTCCTGGGATTCTATGGATTTGTCTATCTTTAGATTTTATTGAAAGTAACATTTCAAAGTATATAAGCATATTTTTTAATGATTCCTCAAATGTAAAATGTTGCTATTAGTATTTGAAGGAATATATTGAGAATACTCTCCTGTATCTTAGATATTTATAAGCTAGAAACGCTGGTTGAGGACGAATGAGCTTCAGTGCTAACAGAAAAACTTACGTATTTGTTGATACTTCGCCTATGAGTTATGATGTGATAAAAATTATAATTTATTCTAGAATGCACCTCGGGACTACACTGATAATCTTCGATACAACGCAAATCGAAATGTATAGGCAACCAATGCTAAGGTACAACGTATTTGACTGAATACACACGTATAGGTTACAATTCATTATTTTGAATTGAAGCAATGAATTTTAAATGCATGTTACATACGTATTACTCGGTGTAAAACTTGTAACTTGTCATTTTACTCGAAATTCAAGTCTGAGCCGCAAATATCCAAATATTTGCCTACTAGCGTTGAATCCAAAAACAACACAACCACCGTATAATTTTATTTTTAAACTTCAGCCAAATTGAAGCACAATAGTGTATTTTAATAAACAGAAATAAGGCAATCGACTGACCTTTTTTGAACAAAAAACTGGGCTTCTATCAGATGGATCTTCACAATATTTGTTGACTCCCTGTCAATTTTACCAACTTCAATTTTATAAGTAGGTATCCAATAGTACCGCAGTCCACAATGAAACTGACTGATGATGCTGCTACATCCACGAAACAATAACTTCGAAAAGTTAAAGTAGATAAATTCTTACTACATTCGGGGGAACCATTTTCTTTTCCTGCAAATCCTACAAGCAAATTAATTTGCCTGTGGTGATTGGACAAGTCAAATTGACATGTCACCGAGACGCCATTGAATTCAATTGTAAATTGTAATCGACTAAAAGTAACGATTATAGAAGTCGACAACAATGCGACACAAGTTTTTTTTTAGAGAATACAAAAAAAAACTATTTTGAATAAACATCGTTTATTATTCTTGCAAAATTCGGCAATGCTTAATTGTATTTTTAATATTAAACCTATAAAGAATCCTTATAGGGTAAGGGGCGGGGGGCATTATGGGGTCTCGAGGTAAGACGGGGTACCGCACAAATACAAGAAACTACTTAGACGTTTATGAATAGAAAGCAATAACCCAATAACAAGCCTCATAAGACCAACGATTAGCGCGAGAGAAATTGTGAGTGGTAGTCAAAGCGTCTTTCTGCCGACAAAAGGAAAACCGTTTTAACGTTTCGTCGATCTAATTTTGTGTAAAGTCAAAGGTCAGTATTTTGTGTAATTATTGAATCCACATTTATGAATTTTTGATATTTCATTACTAGTGTTGTTTATTTGGATATGGTATGTTGTTTGTACGAATACATTAAACATTTTATTATAGTTTCTTGTTTTTGTTCAAAGTTCATTTATATAAATTATTAAATAAATCCTAACACATACATACATACATAAACTCACACCTGTATTCCATGATGGGGTAGACTGCCTCGTAGTCTTGCGGAACACGTATGTGCCGTGCGATCTAGAGGTCCTGGGTTTGATTCCCGGGTGGGGCATGTTATTGGGTTTTTCCATTGGGGAATACTCAACAGTAGCACGGAGTATGGAAATGTGCCCGAAAAACGGCAGCCTGGCGAAATGTGGGTGTAGAAACATTGATTTATTACACAAAAAAGCTAAAGAAGAGAGTGGTCGGCACATGCTGTGAAAATAGCTACAGATTAAGTTTTAAGCAAAGAGGCGGGGTAACAAAAAATCAGAAAATGTGGTATATATCCAGAATAATTTTCCAAATTTTTTACCAAAAGAAATTTCATTTCTACTGAGATTAGGAATCTATAATATATGGCAGACTCGCTGGATGTAGAACAACAAAGAACGCTTGCAACTGAACCTGAAGTTACAACGACATCTTTCTCTCCATCTAGAACAGAGTTCATCACCGAATGTTACGAACAATAACTTGTTCATTCACTGTTGGTGTAACACCAAATGAGCTGTAAAATTTTATCAAAGCCGGAGAAAACATCCAATTCTGAAGATCCCCGCTTAAAAAAAAGTGTGTGTGTGTACTTATGTACACGCGTTAGAAGTTATACTTCATACATAATATATTTTCTTAAATAATATAATAATATATTATAAAATAAGTTGGTGTGGGTGGCAACACTGCATTGGCGAATATAGAGCAAGCGCGGGAAAACGACACAGCTCGTATATTTTCTTGATCGGCCTGAAAGTTTTTACGCGTCAAACCAAATAATAAGTTATTTGGTTACTATAGTTACGGCATCAGGTCAAATAACAGTAATTTTAAAAGATTTGAATAATTAAATTTTAGTTTCTAACAATATAGATACTAATAAGTAAATAACATAATCAAAACTACTTAAAAAAATATGTCAATCCCTTTTTATTACTGTCACTATTCTACATTCTTAAAATTTAAAACAAACTTTTTCTGAATAACTTTTTGGTGTCGGTGTGCGCGCGCATCGTAAAAATTCACTCTCATCATTTTTCCCTAACGCGCCAAAAGAAGTATAACTTCAAAAAATTATAAAACTAAAAAAAAGACAAAACACACAGGTAAGCAATAATGACGATGCCATTTGCCTATATTGAAATTACGTAAACCGCAATTTTTGACATAGTCAGAATCTTGGGCAGGCTGTGGACGTTGTGCTCACAATGCTTGCTGGACGTAGACAATGAAGATGCGGAAGAAATACACATTTGTGTGTTTTGTGAGAATAACTAGCCTTCGTGATCATGCTCAAATATTACCCCATCTTACCCCATAGTATGGGGCAAGATGGTTTTTTGCAATGTTCCAATTAATGATTAATTATTTAAAAATGTGATAAGTTGATTTGGCAAAGACTGTACCAAATCATAGTTAGATAAATGACATAACGTACTACAAATTAATAAAAGTAATAAACATAGTAATTATGCTGTATTTTTGTTATTTCCCTTAAGTACCCCATCATACCCCCCCTTCCCCTACTATATCTATGTATATTATACTTACCATATTACTTCGACTTTAACTTATAAAACGCAACGTTATGTTTTAACGTCGATTTTCTGAAATAGCGGCAACACCCTGGTCGGAGCGGCAATATGTATTTTTTAGCCTCCACATTCTAATTAATGTAATCTATGCATTACACGGCGGCTAACGGGCTCACTATGTACAATCTATATACAAAACCATAGTATTTTCTCCATACCTTTCTCTCTCTATCACTATATCTCTCTCTCTCTCTGCAAGTCAAGGAAAGTAACTGTTGCGATGTGTAGGTATATACCTTAATCCTTAATATTATGATGATGATGATGATATGTAATGTACCCCTCTAAGTTGTAGGAGGAATACGTACCCAATAATGGGACGTATATGGGCTGATGATGATAATTTATTATAAAGTGTATAGCTGTCTTATTTTGACTGCTACGATGCTCCCGCAGTAGGTACGTGTGTGTGCCGTAACTAGGTACTAGGATCGATTCCCTATGCAAAGTGTTATTCGTTAGTAATGCGCCCCAAACAAGACAAGTACAAATTTATAATATTTGACTCGATTTTTTTGTTTTACCTACCTCTTTATTATTATGCTCATGCAAACATATTTTAAGCATTTATCCTTCTTTTTCTAGAAATCATTGTACCAAATGCTATCTATTTACACTAAAATAAATTGAGATTCCAAGCAGCATGTACATAAATTACACTCTTTAGGCTCTGACTGGACGGTCAATATACGCAAAACATAACTTATCGAGAAACAAAAGCGACGAGATTCTTTTTTCATAGGTACCCGAACGTGTGGAGGGCATTCACCGAGAGTTCGGGGTCTTAATGCTAATTAGCTACGAAGATTAGCTCAGAGCGAACCCAGAACGGGGCAGTGGTCACCCAAGCGCGATCATAACCGCGGACACGATGCGCCGCAGCGGTCGCGTGCGCAACTCAAGCTTAATTAGCTTACTCTCGCGATTATTTTACGTTTGTCTCAATATTGCGGTGACTGAAACTATTGAGTATCGCGGGGTCCCTACAGAGATAAAAATATGGGACACCGGTCGAACACCTCTAGCGCATATGGTGGACGTTACCAACGAATTTGGTTTGAAAGTGTTGGCTGAACACAATTTTCTCAACGACAATAACATAGCCTTCTCTCCTTATGGACTGATGGGGATATTGATTGCCTTGTACGAGGGCGTAGATGGAGAATCTTCGTACCAGCTTCAACGTGGAATTCAACTGCCTTGGAACAGAAACGTCATGAGAATAGGCTTTAGAGATATACACCGCACGTTAAAAGTGAGTCATGTAGAGAATTTTGGCAAATACATTGAATATGTGTTATGAATAAGAAACAGTTTAAGTATATGTAGGTACCTATGTATATGCAAAATATTGCATTGACCTTATTACGAATGTACCGTATTGTTTTCCATTTGATATTTTTTGAGTAATTTCTTACTTCTCCATAGAACATAAAGAACAAACATACTGCTTATCGCATGTATGCTACATAAATTTTGGTCAATTTTGTAAATTACGTATAAAAATGGGAAGCAATAATAAAATATTTTTCACAATTTTGAATTTAACGTTTGATTACAATGGAGATTAGTCATCAGCAGATTATTTTGCAATACAGACGTCACATTGTTATGTAGAAGGAAGTCGGTACTATACAAAGAATTGTTATTAAGACTTTATTAATTTAATTATTCAAAGTTTTTCATGTTTATTTCGCATCGCGAAAGATCTCATAAAACGATAACGAAACTCAATCTATCCGTCTTGACTCGTGAAAATCAAATAAATTTTACTTAACACCATCAAGTATGTAGGTATTGTATTGATGTTTAAGTTGTCATTTCTCTGTAATTAATTTTGACATATTTATGTGGGGTACCAGAGCAGGTCAATAACGGTTAGGTATTGCAATATTTTCAATTATACTTTCTTTCTAATAGACATGTACGAGGGCAATGAACACATCAATCGATTATCTGACTTGCAATACATATACTTTATAATGCCATGGGCAATGAAAATGCGGTGTTCAACAACTGGTTTCAATTTCGATCATATAACTTCCGGTCATTATAAATTGAAATCGCGTTATGATTTTTATGTGCATTGCTATTTTTTTGCACGAACAGTCCAAACTATATCATATGGCTTTATAATTATAACATAATGTGATATATTTTATTATTTATTTTGACACAGATACATTTATAATATTTTTTTTAAAATAAACGTGTACTAAGAAAATACATAAAAAACTGTCCCTTATGCAAACCATGATGAGTTTGTTTTATATATAGCAAAATACTTATCAAAATAAAGTAAAGCTTGGAATATGTGCGGCTGTTGCGTGTAAATTAGGTAATGTTTGGTGTTGCTTTATCTCGAATTAGAAACCCATGCCACCTAATATAAATTGTGTGATATAATTTAGAAACCTATACTGCTCCTAAATGCTCTCTTCATTATCCGGAAATTTAGTGGTGTGGGAGTATGCGTTTTTCCTTACGTAGTTATCTTTGGGGAGTGGATTTACCAGCTTTTAAACTTCACATAATGAGGTGCGACTTGTGGGCCCATTGCCATAATTCACAACGCATTTCCATACTCAGTGTTACTTCTCAGAAATTAACAGAAAAACCTATTAACACATAACTGGAGAAAGTTTGGTGAATTTCAAAAAATGATGATAGTTCTGTTTATTACCTTTATTAACTTTCGTTGAAAAATAAGCCACTGACTCGGATAGAACGGCATTGCGTTTTTTTTATAATTTTTTTTTCGTATAGGTACGTTGTGTAGTGATGGCCTCAAGGCTTAGGCGCGCGGTCGAGAATCTCGGCGGTCGCGGGTTCAAACCCCAGACAGACACCCTGACTTTTCGAAGTTATGTGTGTATTCATAATTAATTATCACTTACTTTAACGGTGAAGGAGAACATCGTGATGAAAACGGCACACCTAAAAGTTCTTAGGAATTTCTTAGGTGTGTATTCCGCCAACCCGCACTAGGCCAGCGTGGTGGACTAAGGCCTAAACCCTCTCTATGGTAGAGGAGGCCCGTGGCCAGCAGTGGGACGTATATGGGCTAATGATGATAGCTAGGTTATTTACTGTTTGCCAAATCCTAATTGGCCTTACTGCAACCATTAATACTTTTACTGTGAATTAACTTTTATTGTGAATTCGTAAGGATAATAAAAATGTGAATCTTTTCCCATTTTCAGACATATTTCGTCCCAGAAGAAGGTTTCCTGGCGGGCCTCGCATTAAATAATGAAAATGTCACATTTAACGAAAGCTACAAGTTAATATTAAGGTTTTATGGTTTCGATTTAGACAATGAGCAATTACCTACATATCCACCTCAAGCAAATAATACATTAAATGGGACTACGACAATTGCGCCAATGAATGATGGCTCTTCTGTTCAGACTACTGCGACCACTTTGTCAACAACGGTGTCTATGACAACAGAAAACAGGCCTCGTGAAGAAACTACACCTACCTCTGTAAACTCGGAAAGCACTACAAACCCAAACGCAGAGACAATAAACCCTGCGTCTTCAACCACGCCTAGTCCATCTTCTGCACCAAATGCAGAAAGCACTCCAATTTCCACTATTATGACGACAATACAACCAACGAGCAGAGAATCAATAACTCCAGAAACAACAACATCAGTTTCAACGTCGACAATGCAATCTTCGGCTTCCGAAAATCAAAATGTTCTCTCTACTACTGAAGCTACTACTATGACGGCAATTACTCCAAATGGTCAAACTGTAACAGAAACAATACCAGTGGAAACTTCATCAGATGTTTCTACTCCAAGAGAGCAAACTATAAGCAATACTATTCAAGATGCAACAACCCCACAAATAACATCTACTACAGAAGTATTAACTACTACCGATGTTGCCACCGTGAGTTCAACCATGAGTAACGAGGAGTCTACACAAACAAGTGCTCAGACTGAACAGACTTCTACAACTTTGATAGATTCCACAACTAATACAGTTATTAATACGACACTAGAAACGCTGGAACGCCGAAAAAAATCTATTGTTGATTTTATTTTCACTCATCCTCCTTACATTCACGATTATTTCTCATACAGGTCGTTTGATATTCCAGCTGACTTACCACCTAGTAATTTAGATGACAAAATGTTCTTAGCGAATGGTTTAAAGAGCGTTCAGGTAAGTAGTGTAATTTCAAATAATGATTTGATAGTTGTTTAATGATCATCAATACATACACTCTATTGTTTTCAGGTAACGTATATGCATTACGACACTGTGTTAGAACATGCGTATCTTCCCCATTTGGAGGCTTCAGCCCTACGATTGCCTCTTGACAGTGAACGCTATTACCTCTTGGTAGTCTTACCTGCCAGAAGGGGACCAGCAGAATTAGGAAGATTGCTATCCCGCATGGCTCGCGAATCGGATTTGTCAGATATATACGCAGCGCTACGGCCTAGGAGAGTCAAGGGATCAGTTCCGAGTTTTGTTGTAAAAGGTCACGTGACTTTAACAACTGATTTACAAAAAGTAAGCAATCTCATATATTAAAGGTCATACGGATTAAAGGTGGTGACATAGTTATTGTCAGTGCGGCGGCCGCCAAACATTCAAAACAAAAACCCACAGATTTAAACACGCTCCATATAGATAACAAACAATTACCACGTAAAGTTTGTGCCCCCATAATGCCATAATTTATGTAAACTGCATCATTCCAGCTACCTATACTATGTTGCGGCAATATAGATCTTGTTTAACACGAATCATAAAATAAAGCAGAATCTCAATAAAATTTTAATAACAGCAGGCGTTAAGTAACAAAGAACTTTGGGATAATTTCCCACGATTGTTGTCGAGATATACTTATTTCATAAAGTGAATTCCATCGATGTAGGTAATTAAACATTTCGCTCTACCATAATTCCCATCTCATCACATGCATAGTCATTACTAGTCTCGTAATAAGCCGTGAAAAATCATCTAATAATAGGCTTTTTAATAGCTGGGCATCCGAAACGTGTTTGAGCCACGACAGCGCGACTTTACACTAATGACAAGTCAGGCCGGTGTCTACGTACGCAGCATCGAGCAAGCCGTCTCCGTGGCGATTCGCAAGTACCAACCAGACGATTACAAAAGGAACAGTAAGTACTTCGATTTATATTTAAACAATAGAATCCTTAAGGCGTGGGAGCTTGTTCCTTGCCGTTCCAGTATGAACCACTTAATTGCACGACATAGGTGTACCGTGTGGACGAGTGGGGATGATCTGGCAGCAAGGTGTCATTCATCGCAGTTACGAGTCACGACTCAGTGCTCTTCACCCGATGCCACGGCGGAAATTCCTTAATCAAAATTGATGCGCTCCGAAAATTTACAAAATTGATTTAGCATAATTAATTGAATTGACAGCCATGAAGGACGCGCAGATAATCAGACAAAAAAACTATGCGTTGGCAAATATCATAGTGTGACAAAACGTAAGTATATGTAGGTACCTACAATGTGTAAACGATGTAATTAGGAATGCAGAAACTTTCGTGGCCTAGTTTTCCGGCACACGAGCTGAAATAATTGTATTCAAAGAGTGCGACCCGAAGCCACCGAGGTGTTGAGTGACGAGAACGGTCGCGGCCATTGTCTAGGGATCCATCGGTGGCGTAATGCGGCGACACGCGCATTTGCGTTCATTGGTGCGAGTGGCAGTGTGGCGTACTCTCTACGCAGATTTATCATCGCCAATCAGAAAAATCGCTCGCTGCATTGACAATACCGCGACCCGAATGCCTAATCGCGAGATGAACGTCATTATTCGCAGATAGTCCTGAGTTTCAATTACATAAATGAGTATAACTGGACAAATTGCTAGATAATTGTTTCCTGTTGCTACAGTTGGATTATTTTGTTTCCATGATTGTTTTGATAAACGTCGGACGCATTTACATTGCAAGGACATGGTATATCCCAACATTTAGACATGCTTTATAAAACTACGATCTTACCTATTTATTTAAAAAAAATACCTCATTGATCTCGCGACACGTTAATTCGATTTTTGATCAGGTAGTGTGATTTGGTATAAAAAAGAGAAATGTTCCAAAATTTCAGTTAAATTATTCTTATGCTTTTATAATATTCTCAATTGTCGCTTTGTCGTATCAGAATACAAAAATGTGGTTTGATATTAAGATATTAAACATTATATTGTTTATTATTCAGCAAGGAAGTTTTAAAATGCAGTCTTAGCGAACTTTTTGTTTAAGTTTTCTCAATCGTGCATCGCGAAAGAGTAACGAACATTAGATATTTATTTTTAACCGACTTAAAAAAAGAGGTTATCAATTCGTCTTAATTTTTTTATATTTTACCGTTTATATTTTATCTCATCATCATCAGCCCATACACGTCCCACTGCTGGGCACGGGTCTTCTCTACAATTGAGATTTTATCTAATTTGTTATTATTTGTTTCAGGGTATGTCACGAACCGCGAGCCGATTACATTTTTCGCAACATATCCGTTCCTTTACTTTGTAATGGATGCAAGCATTCATGTGTCTCTCATGGCTGGTAAAATGGTTGACCCTCTTAATACAAGGATATTATAAATATAGATTTTCAGTAATAAATTGTGTTTTCCTATAATTCCTGAATAGTCAATAAGTCATCATCATCATCATCAGCCCATATACGTCCCACTGCTGGGCACAGGCCTCCTCTACAACTAAGAGGGTTTAGGCCTTAGTCCACCACGCTGGCCTAGTGCGGGTTGGCGGACTTCACACCTAAGAAATTCCTAAGAACTTTTTAGGTTTCATCACGATGTTTTACTTCACCGATAAAGTACGTGATAATTTCATTGTGAATACACACAACTTCGAAAAGTCAGAGGTGTGTGCCTGGGGTTTGAACCCGCAACCGTCAAGATTCTCGACCGCGTGCCTAACTAAACCTCGCCATCACGACGATATTATAAGTCAAGACAAAGTCAAAATTTTCTTTATTTATTATTAGACTATATTTTCTATTGAATCGTCAATTTTAAAATATTTTTTATATTATCTTATCTTACTAATATTATAAACGCGAAAGTTTGTATGTATGGATGTATGGATGTCTAGATGTTTGTTGCTCTTTCACGCAAAAACTACTGAATGGATTTTAATGAAAGTTCACAATAATATAGCTTATACATTAGAATAACACATAGGCTATAATTTTTAAAGATAGTGTGTGAATTGTCCAAAATATAACGATTGTCAAGATAGTCGGGAAAAATCTGCTATCTGCGTGCTATTCTGGCGTACGCTGCAAAAACTGTAGAGTTTACAGATATACAATGTATTAGAGAAATGTTTATCTTAATTAGTCCCACAAAAAAGTCTGCGACAGCATATATCTATCTTTTATGAGTAAGCCATTATCGCCAAACAGTGAACCAAGAATACAATAAAAATGAATCGCTGAATGTGTTGCTAAGCGCAATGTCGAGAACAGCTGAACCGATTTCGCTAATTATTTTTTTGTTGTGTCTGCTATTGTCAAGAGAAGGTTCTTATGAACGAAAAAAATAAGAAGTTTGCGAGGAATATGGTAAAAACAACAATTTCATTTTGTCTTATAAAAAGTTCTACCTAATTTCCTGTCAAACATTTTATGTTTATCCCGTCAATACAGTTAAAGGTCCCCTTAAATTAAAGAACGTATTTAAATAAAGGTTTTGAATCGACAACATATATCCACAATATTCGAATAATTGCGTATTTTACATTTTAAAAATGTAGAATAATCAGTAATGAAAAGGGATTGACATATTTATTGGTTGTCAAATATTTATGCGTGCGTTTAGAAATTTATTAATAAACTCCTTAGTTGTACCTGATTTACAATTCACAAACGAAGGCGGGCTCGGTAGTCATCGCGCTTTGAAATCTAAAGGGCCCCATATACGGTACGATTCGTCTGTACGATCAATCTGATGAATATCGTGACGATTGGTCGCATCAAAAATGTCGCTCATATACGAAACGACGGATCGTAACGATCGATCATTTACTTGTTTGAAGCTGAAGGATAAAGACGTGTTCAAATAATTAAATACGTGCCCCATAAAATGGAAAATGAACTTTTTTTCCTTACCTATGTGGAGGTAGCGTTGATTCGGATTCAAAAGACAAAAAGAATATCAAAAAGGCTATTAAAGCGAAATCAGTATTAGCATGTAAATGTTTTTTGTAAGGCGAAATCGAATCGTTGATCGTAAAGAGCCATACACTGTCGATTCATCGTTACGATATTCAATAATATCGTTACGATATTCATGATTGCATGGGTTTTTGTTGCGATTTCCGATATCGTCTTCGATCAAGTAAATCGTTAACGATCTTGACATACACCATCGATTCGTCGTTTCGATCGGTTTGACGCGACGGATCGTACAGATAAATGGACCGTTTATTTTGAAAGTGGTGTAAGTCCATTTTCTTTTGTTTCGAGAAAATTAAAGGTTACTATATTTGTTGATTTAAAAATATAGGCAAATCATATGAGGTTTGGCATTGTTTCTATTGTTTTATCAACATTTAATTTGTTTATTTAAATTTGTTTTTGGCCAATTAGACTACGATAACTCATATTTATGTGCTGTAAATGGACTTACACCACTTTCAAAATTAGACAATTGTAAAAATAGTTTAATTTCAATTTTGAAAAATCAAATATCGCTTAAAATATACTTCATTTTAATATAATTTTGTTTACAAATACGCATAACAACAAATAAAATTTGATTTTAGACGGCAATTACATTGTCATTACAAGATACTGATTACAAGAATTTACTTATTCTCTGCATGTGGTAGTGTTTCAAAATATGCATGATGCACCGGAGATATATAGGGTAGTAGCTGCTTCCTGTCTTTATATTTTTCGTACGTAATAGGTCTGGCATTTTGGTACAAAGGCTCCAGGGCGACTTTTTCAAATTTTAACGGTCTTCCAGGACGTAGAGGTAATAAATTGATAATTTAAAAATTCTGCGTCCGTCATCGTTGTTTTATAAAAAATGGTATATGGGGCAATTTTGAGGAACCTCAACCAACATATTTGTAACCAATTGACCTGTTCCCCATTAGTATTTTTTTTATCTGTTTTTTAATTGCATTTTGGAGATTTTTTGTTGAAATGAAATTTGTTTCATTTCATATAACAAAACACTGATCGGCATCCATCTGCTATGCCACCTACCTCTGTCAATTGGACTTACACCACTTTCATAATCGATGATTATGCAATTTCATTTACGGACCGATTTTAAGTTGTACAAAACATGGGATTTTTTTGAGAAATTAAACATGGACTAGTCATATATAAAAAAATTACATTAAATTAAGCATGAATTACGTGATAGCTCATTTTTCTCAAAAATTGACTTACACCACTTTCAAAATAAACGGTCCAAATCTTACCGTGTATGGGGCCCTTAAAACACCCACAATAATGCAATGGAATTGACTTGGTGTTAAGAAATTGTTGAGTAATGTTATTCATGTGACAATACTCAAAGGATACTTAAAGATGAATTGGTTCTTGAGAATTCATCAATTAGATTGATCTATGGATTTCATTGATCCCCATGGAGATACCCTTTGAGGTTAGCATATATTGTTAATGCGAAAGTAACACTGCTGTGTTATACTTCACGCCTGAAACATTTGACAGATTTGGATGATTTTTGGTATGGATAAAAACGGGTCCATACAAAGGGACATAGGCTACTTTTTTTAATTCATTAAGTGCCATTTCGGGCACTTGGGAGACGATTAATAGATTCACTTATCTTTCTGCACCCAACCCTGAAGTCTACGCGGACGAAGTCCCGGACAAAAGCTAATACTAAATACAATATGAAAAAATGCTATACAACTAAGCAAATTGCATCACAAGATGCATCTTAGCATTGCAGTTACATGTGATACCTGAGATGCAATCATGCAAATTGAGAATTTAGTGAATATTTTCAATGAGAAGGTTGAGAAGAAATAAAAGATGAAACTGTGTTTTTATGTTTATTTATACATTACACATTACTTCGCCCTCTTGGATTTGATCTTTCTTAGATAGAACTCGAGCTCTTTGCCTTCCAAGATGTAGCCATCGGCACGGCCGCACTGACCAGGCCGACTCGCTACACAAGCTGTAAAAAAATTATCACATTAAGAACTGTCAACTATTAAATTACATACAATGGAACAGATATAATGACTCAGAGTAACTATGACAAAGTAGATCATGTAACTGCTAGACTGTTCCCAAAACGGTACCAGTCCATTATGCAATTTCAAAACTTCTCAATTTCATCACTGTCAACCAAATAGAACTTAAATCCAAACTAAAACTGCAAAATCTCGATTTTTATTTTTATCCTACATGTAACAATAAATAAACCATTAGACAAATAAATTTTATACAACTCACCTAACAAACGCCCAGTGTGGAATTGCTCCTCCAGACCACCTTCAACCTTGGAGAGGCGCTGCCTCGACAGGTACTTTTTGGCTGTCTTTTGGCTGCGTTTCTTGTTTATAATGGCTTCTTCTGCCTCAGTCTAAATTTAGAAACAAACGAAAATTTTATTATAGTAGAGAATTATTTAAACATATGAGAGCAACTCATAAATCAGATTATGCCCATTAATCATTGTATTTGATAGGCATAACAATCATATGACACGCAAAAGATCATCATTCAGTTCATTAAAAAGTAAATAATTAGTAATTTCAAGTTAAATAGACATAAAACTTGCTCTGTAATGTTCAAACAAAAATGCAAATAAATGCACAACATAAAATTACATGCCATAATTGCTTGCAACCTTTTCAAAATACTCATCAGACAAGGTCAAACAATTTATTGCAACAATATGTACCATATCCAAGTTATACTTATAGAAACATTGTTCAATGTTATAGAATTTAGAGACTATTAGGCCTACATAGGACAATTACAAAACTGTTACAGCTACAGCTCAAGTAAAAAAAAAAAATTTCCAGACTAAATACAGAAACTAATAAAAATAAAGGAATTATATTATCAAACTAAATTTACAATGTGTATGTAATTTTAGTTTTATTAAAGTAAACACAAGATTGAAAATATTTTGACTTCATTCTTTTCTTAGATACTTTGATCATAAGACATGTTAACCAAACTCACTTACTGGATTTATTTATTGACAAAGTAGCATTTGATATTGTCAGAATTAGTATGTAAAAATGATAAATGTGTTTCTTTTTGCTCAGTACAATTTATGAATTGGTTGGTTTTAAATGTGTATAATATCAAACTGAAATTGGGCATGCCCTAAAAGGGAAGTTAGATAACTTAAAATTGGACTCACCAACTTGGCTCCCTTCTTCCTTCCAAGAGGCAGAAGGTAATGTGACTCATACCATTGTCTGAATGGTGTGGCATCCACAACAACAATGGCATTCTTCACAAGGGTCTTGGTACGCACCAACTCATTGTTGGATGCATTGTACACAACATCAATGATACGGGTCTTGCGTGTGGAGCCTGAAATTCCAATAAAACTAATGGAGCATATTCTTTGAGTTGGAAATCAATATTTTTTGACACTGAATGCCACATATCTACAGGCATCGAACAGATGTAACGTGATCATATCGAGATAAAATAACTAGGTAATAAGCTTTATAAGTTAAGTCATCAGATTCAATGCTCACAATACATACAGTGATATTAGCAAATTGGTATATGCATTTTAGTAATAATACAGATATACAACATATTATCCAAAACTACTTACATTCTGATCCCCACGAGAAATTTCCAGTGTCCAAACGCAGGGCACGGTATTTAGTATTACCACCACGAGACCGCACCGAGTGGATACGTTGGGGACCAAGCTGAAATGCATAAGCCACGTTATTACCAATCACTTGCTCACAAATTTATGTGAAAATAATAACCAAAGAAGTTCAAAATAGGTTATGTCTCGTTGTACGTACCTTGGTGTTGGCAGCCGGGCGACCTAACTCATACTTCCTCTTCTTACGAATGGGCGCACGTTTACCACCAGTGGCCCTCCGTTTATGCCAGTGATCACGGCTAATACCTGGATGGGGTGACACATGATTTATCACAACACTGAATAAATACAAATAGCACTTTCAATATCATAACATTCTCTTAGAGTATAAACAAAATATATGTTAAAACATATTTTACGAGCAAATCACAAACAAATAATACTATTGATGGTTAGCGTTTATTTCAAATCGCAAAGATTTCGTGAGATTAATTTTAAATAATACAGAAACGAAATCTACTCACCCATCTTGGCTGGGTCGGAAAGAAAAGGTTTGACAGACGGAACAACTACACCTCTACAACTCTGTAGTCTATGGTTAGTGGTCAATGCGCAAAAAACTGCCTTTCAGACGGGTTTTTTGCAAAAAAATTGCACTGTACTAAGCGAATAAAAATTATATTTTCTTCGAAAGTTCTTATAGTATAATGTTACCAATATATTATGACTTTTCGAAGACATTAATTAAACTTTTAACACGTAAAGTAAAGGACTGCGTTACGAAAGCGCCCTTTTTAAGTAAAAATTGTTTCTTTTCACTATAAGAACACTTGCAGCTTAGATGTAAAACATATTATGATACTTAATGAGAAGTTTCACTTATATTTTAGCAAAATTCACTTATCTTATTATGGAATTGCTGCAGATATTCGCTAAACTAAAAACAAATGAATCTAAATCATTTTGTCAAAAATTCTGAAATGGAACAAATGTTTTTTAAACTAAGAACAAAATAGTTGTAGTAAAAAAGTTTCTATTAAAGGAGGTTATTTATAAACTACTATTTAATCAGAATCATAATTTTTTGCTCTAGATACTGCTGGACATAGGCCACCTCCAAATACTTTCACGGCGACTCGTTTAAAGCGGCAATTTTTACCAGGAGTTATAAAAAAAAGAATCAAGAATTTTAATCTGAATCAGAAAGACATAAACTTTTAATTATAACAAATTCTATTTAAAACAATCTTAATATTTTCATTTTATTTATAATTTCAAGTGCTTTTGCTCGCCGTGACATAAAAAAAGCTGCCTACCTAGTAAAGCTGGAACGAATGAGTGAATGGATTGAATGATAAGATTGATTAATTCATCAATTTCGCGTGTTTTTACTTTTCGTTGTACAAGTTGAGAAGTAAGAACTAAGAACAAAATCGTAAATATTAAAAGTGTTTACCGGCAATGTCGACAGATTTCTATATACGTTATTATGTTGGTCACAAAGGAAAATTTGGCCATGAGTTTCTCGAATTTGAATTCCGCCCCGACGGGAAACTACGATATGCAAATAATTCTAATTACAAAAACGATACAATGATTCGTAAAGAAGCGTACGTTCATCCTTGTGTAATGGAAGAGCTGAAGAGAATTATAATAGATTCAGAAATCATGCACGAAGACGACCGGCTGTGGCCACAACCTGACAGAGTTGGCAGACAGGTAAGATTTATTATTTACGAGTTTCCAAAATTTTTGTAATATTTCATGCCCCACTAAGCACTGTTCGCTTGTGTACGGAAAGTAAATAACAAAATGTCAAGTTAAATAAAGTAACCATCGTAGAGAATCCGATCTAGCTTTCTATTATTCATTAATTGAGGTAACATTGAGGTTATTTCTTGAAAATCTAAGTAATCAGTATCTTGACTCGAATTCTGGATGACTATTTATAACATAATGATAATGATGATGTGCCTAGCTAAATATTTAATGTTTGAAAAATCTACATTGATATTAAACAATATCTGTTGCAGTTGGGTAAGATTAATCTTGCCTCAATTTACAATATATGAACACATTTATTCTGTTTTCAGGAATTAGAAATAGTAATTGGTGAAGAACACATTTCCTTCACCACATCAAAAACTGGTTCATTAGTGGATGTAAATCAGTCTCGTGACCCAGAGGGACTCCGTGGTTTCTATTATTTAGTACAGGATCTCAAGTGCCTGGTGTTTTCATTGATTGGTCTTCATTTTAAGATTAAACCCATATAAATGTAGTGTAATTTCATAAGATCATATTTTAATAAAAATCTTTTTACAATACTTACTATTTATTTTTCCCTCTTACTTTTTTTAAAATTCATTATAATGTGTAGCCATCAAGAAACAAAAAAAAATTGCACAGAATTTTGACTTAATTGCATGGTGTTTTGTGAGTAATCATGAGATTTAAGTTTTGGAATATATTACAGCTTTCAATTGGGAAAAAGCCAAACCCTATTTACATGAGATTAAAAGAAAAGATTTGTATACACCTCTTCCCGTACCTTTAAAAGTAATTTTATCTGCATGTGTCTGAACATTTCAATTTCATTTGTATACAGACTACAAACCCATACCACACCATTTACAAGCAAAATGTAATAAATTTAAGTAACAATTGTCAAAATGATGTTTTTCTGTTGTGTAATGAAATTTGAACACTGTGGGGTAGATACCAACCAAAACTAAAAGCCCTATATGTCGTATAAGGTTCAACATTTTCTGTACTGAAAATTCTGTCTGTGATAACTCTATCAAACTACCTGTGATACTTGTTTATTACTCATTTATAAATTATTATTTAGTGATGTCAAGTAATTTTTTTACATAGTTTTTTTGTTTTCAATGGAATTGTTATATCTAGATATCGAGGTAAAAAGACACGCCCGTAGGGAAATAACAATAAGAAAGTGCTTATTAGTCTCGATTTTAAGGTTATCTTGAAATATATATACAAATTATGAGCTTTCACACACAAAAGCCGATAAAAACGAATAGATTGATATATCAATGAAAAAGAGGAAATAAAATAACAATATAGATAAAGCCAACGGCGCAGTTGGATAGCCACCAGCTTGCAAAACGAGAGCCCGCGGGTTCGTTCCTCGTACCGCCCTAGAAGCATAGTCTGACTGAACTTTCGACGCGACGCTATATATAATATACACAATAGACACGTTGCAACACGACGTATTTTAATACTGTATTTCGGGATTTTAGAGCGTGTTTCGACTTTTAGTGTTCATTTTTTCCAATTTCAGAGTGAATAGGAACAGTACCAATATTTTAGAACTTAATAGAATTACAATATTTTTACTTTCATCATAAGTATACATTTATTATTGCTATGTTGCTAACATTTATTAAGTCATGATGGCTTCGAGGCTTAGGCACGCGGTCAAGAATCGACGGTGGAGGGTTCAAACCCCAGGCACACACCTCTGACTTTTCGAAGTTATACGTGTGTATTCACAAAGAATTATCACGTACTTTAACGGTGAAGGAAAACATCGTGATGAAACCTGCACACCTAAAAGTTCTTAGGAATTTATTAGGTATGTAGTCCGCCAACCCGCACTAGGCCAGCGTGGTAGACCAAGGCCTAAAACCTCTCAGTTGTAGACGAGACCCGTGCCCAGCAGTGGGACGTATATAGGCTGATGATGATGATGATTGCGGCGTAGCAAATATAATATTATGTAAGAAAGTCATTCTTTAAGTTAAAAAGGTTTGAGCTGCTCTCTTTAGTTTAAGCTAAGGTTGATTTGATGATTGCATTATAATGTCTTTTAAATGCCTAGAATGGCATCCTAAAAATTTAGGTATATTTTTTTGTAAATAGTAGAGTAATTTAGACTGAAAAACACATTTTCAATATTTTATTAATTCCAAAGGACGTTTAAAGTTTTTTTTGTCACATTTATAGATAAGAGCATAAAAAAAACATGTAGGGGCAGGCCGCATTGCCGCATGATGGGGTCTCGAGGTAAAACAGGGTACCGCACAAATACAAGAAACTACGACGTTTGTGAAAAGAAAGCAATAAGCCAATAACAAGCCTCATGCGACCAACCATCAGTGCCAGAGAAATTGTGAGTGATAGTCAAGGCGTCTTTTGTTTACAAACGGAAAACCGTTTTAACGTTTCGTGGATCTAATTTTGTGTATAGTCAAAGGTCATTATTTTAAGGTAATTATTGTCTCCACATTTATGTATTTTTGATATTTTATTACATACATACATAACATACATAAACTCACGCCTGTATTCCCCGAAGGGGTAGGCAGAGGTGCATTTCTGCACCCACATTTCGCCAGGTATGTATCAGTCCCACGTAATAGGGGGCGAGCCTATTGCCGTTTTTCGGGCACATTTCCAGACTCCGTGCTGTTACTGAGAATTTCCTAATGGAAAAACCCAATAACACTTTGCCCGACCCGGGAATCGAACCCAGGACCTCTAGATCCCACGGCACATACTTGTACCGCGAGACCACGAGGCAGTATTTTATTACTAGTGGGTTTTATTTGGATATAGTAGATTGTTTGTACGAATATATTAAACATTTTATTAAAGTTTATTTTTTTTGTTCAAAGTCACCTTTTGGGGCAAGATGGGGTACTGGGTGTGGGGTATGACCGTATGGGTTCGTTTAAATTTCTAAATAAATTCTAGTCGTAACATTGATTTATTACACAAAAAGCACAAAATACAAAAGAGCAATGATGAAGATGCCATTTGTCTATATTGAAATTATGTAAACCGCAATTTTTGACATAAGTACCCCATCGTGCACACCCTTACCCTACATAAGGTAATGGCACTAGTAGTTGACCATGTACCTGTAGTTGACCACCAATGCACATAAACAGATAAAATAAGAATTCGCGGCATATTTTTAAACTAATTCCATATTGAGTAGTCAGTGCTGTCATGTGGTCTACGAAGCGCGCAAACAACGACTCCATTATTTTCATATATTAAAAATAGCCTCCAGTTGTTTGTTGATTGACGCACCGTAAATCTATTATTCGTTTTTTTGTCATAATTTTCTTAAGGATTGAAAAAGTTTGAAGTTAAATATTAACAACTTTGTCACCTTGTTGATGATAAGTGTTTTGCTTTTCTTATTCGTTAGGGATTAATTGAGGTAACAGGGTATTTAAAATACGAAAATTTGTTTACAAGATTGAGATGTGGGGGTGGTCCACTACTGATTCCGTTTTAGCATGATTTTCTAGTAATTGACCAGGATGGTCAACTTCTGATGAATTTCTGTATCATGTAAATGTACTGTACGGAATAATATATGAAGGGCATCATCAATTAGAATTAACTATTTTATTTACTTTTACAATAACTTAATTTTATTTAGTAGTTGACCACCTTTATTGTAAGGTACGATCAGTTACTAAAACCAAATTTTCACCTTGTAGATGTCTGGGAAAAGGGGTACATTCCTAAATTATACTGAAGCTGCAATGCTCTCAGCAGTAAATGTCGTTCGTCTTCATAAAACACCCATAAGAACGGCTGAAAAAAAAAACCTCTCACAATAATGATGGTGTTTTGGAAACCACAATGGAACCATCGGCAACTGCGGTACATATTACTGTTGGTGACGAACTAGTGCTAGTGACGATCCCAGGATCACCAGCAATTAGCATTGCTGATGACATATTTGAAACCACTCTAGATCAATTTGACATCATAGGTCCTAACGATATGCTTGAAAATATGCGTAAACTTTCAACTACTGTTGTCTGATTAAGAATCTGACAAAAGCCTCGGCAAAAAGTAAATGTTGAATTTGTCATATTTAAGTACGGCCTTGAGGTTTAGGCACGCGGTCGAGAATCTCGACGGTCGCAGGTTCAAACCCCAGGCACACATGACTGACTTTTCGAAGTTGCATATGTGAGTATTGATAAAGAATTATCACGCACTTTAACGGTGAAGGAAAACATCGCGATGAAACCTGCACACCTAAAAGTTCTTAGGAATTTCTTAGGTGTGTAGTCCGCCAACCCGCACTAAGCCAGCGTGATGGACTAAGGCCTAAACCCTCTCAATTGTAGAGTAGGCCCGTGCCCAACAGTGGGACGTATATGGGCTGATGATGATGATGATGATGAAGTACGATAATAACTTTTATCCCGGAAAAGTACTTAAAGCTATAAAAAAAAAACAGCTACAATATCATCGATGAAAGCAAATGGTCGATTGTGGAAATGGCCACAACATTTATTAACGAGCGGGGGATGTAATTGTTATTATATTTCAAATAAAACGCAAAGTTGTCTTAATTTGCCTTCTTATTTAACAAATAATTAAAAAATCTGAATGGTCAACTACTGATGCAAAACATGGTCAACTACTAGTTTTTAGGTGGTCAACTACTAAATCTCTTATATTAAGTTTTGTTTTCATTTTTTTACTTGAATGCAACCATTGTACAAGAAAAAATACTAGCTCGTTTCGTTAAAAGACTTGCACAGAGTTAACAAAACAAAACACTCATTGAATTTGAATGATGATTAAAGTTAGGCATTAAAAAAGAAATTTCTTTGTCCTTAAGTGGTCAATTACTGATGCTATTACCTTAATTATTAGTTAGACCGAAAATTATGTTAAACTATTTGGAATATTTTCCCAAAAAATACCATAACATTCAGTTAATCTACACCAAATTTTCAAAAAAGGTAACATTATAAAAATTTATGAAATTGCCTCATTACATGTGAGACTTTTAAAACTTACTTTGTGAATCTCTAATTGAAGTCAGCAATAAAATATCTGCATACGGCTTAAAATTTTGGTTTATAATATACAATTTAATTTTTAATTTTTGTTTCCATCCTATGGTTGTCTCTAAAAGATCGCCTTGAGCGATAAGACCGCCAATTGTACTATTTTCTTTCTTGTGTGTTCTTTTGTTAATTTTCTCCGTGTGTACAATAAAGTGTTAATAAATAAATAAATAAATAAATACACATAGGTACTTACGGACCGAATACTGACTACTGTACATGAGATGTAAATTCTGCCATAGAGGCTATTTTAAATGTGTCGCGTTTATAGATCAGTCTAAAAGCACCAGACGCACCAGACGACTTTAATTCTTCTTTCTTTCTTTTTTTTCTTTTTTTTGTTGTCGAGGGGAAAGCTGTTTATGGCTCTACTTCCCGACAGCCCCGGGGGTGGAGGGGCGGGAAGCGTATGTCGGGGTCACCGGTCTTCCAGCCCGGCGCGCGGCGACGTCATGTCCGCGGAGATGTTAGTGCCAGGCTGGGTCCCTAACAAAATTCCCTAAACCGGCATACCGACCAAAACCCCCCGGTGGCCATCTCCGCGCTGAGTGGGGCGACCACGGTACGTGAGCGAAAGGCGCCCACCGTAATGCCGCAGCCGCCCGGTGCGCCTCCGAGACGTTATTGTCTCGGCCGTCTCGGAGTTGTAGGGGGCGCAGTTGCACCCCCACTAGCTTGGTTCGGGCGCCCCGGTTGTGGATGGGCGCCCGCGACGTACACATGCCACAGTGCCGCCGCCCCTCTCGGGGTCACTTTCAGTGAGGACGCGCCGCCCCCGCAGCGCGCCCAGCGACCCCAAGGGCCCCTTTGAGTCGTCTTTTACGACAGGCAGGGGATACCGTGGTGGAATTCTGACGCCCCCTTGCCACAGGGCAGCTTCTAGAGACCCTGGACACACTATGATATTGAGGCCTCTGTGAATTAAAAATCTGCATAACTTAAAGCAGATCCCTAATTTGATTCGTGTTTTTACCAACAAATTGCCCAAGTCGGTTTTAAGTAGTGTCTGAGGAAAGTGCAGACCGTACGGCCTTTGCTTTGCACTCGACCGTTCGCGATGACGAAGGTAGCCAAGGAACCTCACCAGAAGCGGGGTCCTGGTACACCTGGGCGAGTATCCATTATAATTATTAGGAAAGAAGGCCAAGAGACCATTGCGTCAACTGGTGAAAAATGAAACCGTTTCTTGGAAATTCTATTTAATTTTGACTCCACACAAAAAAAACAATGAACACGTCGTGAAGATAGAAGTATGTTATTAAACTTATATATGGTTAAATGAAGTCTACATATCCGCATGAATCCAGCAATGGAGACTAAAATTGTTTAGAAGGTCGATGATGAATTTAATTTAATACAAATTATACTTGCTTAGTTTGTCCAGTGGCACAAATTATTGCGCGCAATCTAAAGTTCAAGTTCGTGTCTCTTTTTCGGGAATTCATGCTAAGGGAATTCTCAGCAGAAGTATGAAAGGTAAAATTGTGCCCAGTAAATGCCATTAGGCTTACGCCTAATTACGAGGGATTGAATAGATAACAGAAGAAATGCGGCTATAGAATTGCGTCTCTGCCTACCACTTGGTACATAGTAGATACAACACGATTATGTAGATGTGAGATATGACTGTTTATTTACATACAACTACAAATTAATGACTACATCAATAATTTTAATGCGAGATTAATGCACGTATTGCGATTTTTGTTTTGATAAATTTTTAAACAGTTATTAATATAATTATTATAAACGAAGTAAGCATTATTTTCCCAAAATAACTGTTTTATTTTGAGGAAAGGAACGTTTTTAGCATTATGTATTTATGTTTATAGTATAGCTTTGCGCGTTGCGCGCGCATCGCATCTGCCCGACCGACCGATTATGGCGGACAGGCAGTGAAGAATGTTTGTCGCCTTTTCTAAATCAGAAAGTATCGACAACAGCCAATGGCATAAACCGGGTTTTTTGTAAAAATTGTACATTGTAAATAGTTCTGTGTACATATAGTAATTATATTTGTGCTCGTTTTGTTTAGAATTTGTGTGAATAGTGTATTTTTGAGTGTTTGTTCAGTTCAGTTTTCGACGCCGACAAATAGCTCTAATCTAAAGTTAGTACACCTGCAAAACCTTAGCAACTTAGAAATTCAAAAGTTTTCAAATCCCATTCCCTTGAAAACATTGATTTCACATATCGCCTTTGTTTCGATCCGTCAAGGCGACCGTTGCAGTACGTGCAATATTTTGGTTTTCCTTAGCGGCTGTCACCGTGCTTTACTGTCATTACAAAGACAAAAGGGCTATATTTGCTAAATGGCTTCAATACTGAAAGCTGCTGACTGTGTATAGTGTGTTTGATCATGTAAAGGGATCTTATTGTACATTTGGACGCAGCAAAATCGGAGATATTGTCAGACGTGTGTAAACAGGAAGATTGCGAGACATTTTGTGTGTTTACCATAGCGAATAACCGAAGCTGATTGAAACTGAATGCTTGAACCTCACGGTAGCCCAATGAAGTGGCCGGGCACGGGCGCGGAAGAAGAGGCGGGCGAGGCAGGAATACAAAACACGCGCTCGTCACAGGGTCGCGCTCAGGATGATGCCACAGTGCACTATGTGTTCCAGCGAGAGCCCCAGGAGGGTGAACTGCCTTCCCTAGCACCAAAACAGCGTTGGGCCGTCGGCGACGACACTATTGCCGAGGTTTGTGTACACCTAGCCCATTTGTTAGCAAGCATCACAATGTTTATTGAATACAACAATTAGCATTTGCATCAAACATAACCTCAAAGGTGTCACTAGTGTTGATGTCCTCGAAATATTTTCTGCTGTGACATTTGATTTGCATTATTTTTTTGTTTACAGTGGTGTTTGAGGTAATGGTGTTGTTTTCTTTTCAGAACCAAGATAAATGGAAAAATCCAACTACAATCACAATGAACAATATGCATCAGCAAGGGCCTGCTGTACATTTAAAAAATTCTCAGACAAATCAGCAACAGTATATAAATCAAGCAATTGCTTCATCAGTGGGCACATTGGCTATGAATCCATCTGTGATTGGCAGTCATCAGGCTCATTTGACTACAAACATGGTTCATACACAATTGGCACCCATGCAAAATCACACACTGGGTAATAATCTAACAATACAAAACAGTGCAATGATGATGCCTCCACTGCAGGGTATTCAGAATGCCCCACAATTGGGACAACAAGGCTTGTATGACATACACCAACATCCTGCAACTCCAATACAAGCTTTAAATGGCATTGGCAAAAGTGCAGAACATTTGATGTATTTGAGTCAAGCAGGAATGTTGGCACCAGGCACTAATCAGTTTCTACAACAAGGACAAAGCCAACTTGGACTTACACCAGTTGCCGCTATTAGAAATCAGGTAAGATTTTCTTTCTTTCATCTTATATTTTACATAGCATTATGGCCATTGCCATCTTTTATAACATCTGTGTATAGAAATTCTCTGCAATTTTAATTCATGCACTTTTAAATATATTAGAAACATAATTTAGGCCCTTACCAGATGTCATGGTAGATTAAAAAAAACTGTTATTCCCTGGTGAAACTTTTCAACTTCTTCAAGATTTAATTTAATTATTTTTGTAGTGTGCTTCAAAACTCAAATTAATTGTTTTGCATTCCCACTAATCTTAAGATCATACAGTAAAATATATTTATTGTCAATAAACTTAGTCATGGAATAATAAAAAATCTTATTGTTTGTAATAAGCATGAAAAACGAATTATAGTTGATCTTTATACATTGCTAAATAAGTGGCTCCAGTCTTACTGAATTTGTAGACGAGACAGGTAGCTTGCTGTATAGATAAATCTGTAAATTCAACATTATGGTTGTTGTACCCCTCTTTATGGTTGAAAATAAAAGTTTCTGTGCCCATTTATGTGTGATAATCTAAATGTTACAAATTTTGTTTTAGTCATATTTAAAATTAATTTTCTTGTTGTACTTATTAAATTCTGTACTCAAAGGTATAATATATTTTTAATTCATGAAATTAAGTGTTAGGATACATTAAATTTGTATAATGTTACTTGGAAATATATTATGACTTATATCTGACTCATTCTTGGATTAAGGTCTCTAAAGTATTTGTATACAACTTCTTTGAATTATAAGTTAAGTACTTCAAAGAAAATACATATCTGCATGAGTTTTCTAAAAAGTCCAGAAGATTATAATAAACTGATAGTTTTTTATAATCTCCTGAAAGAAATACTTCAAATGAAAGAACACCATTCTTTACATATTATTCAGATTTTTTCCAAAAAGAAATCTTTAGTTTTAATTAATAAGTTTCAATAATCTTTTTTTGGTATTTTTGAATGTATGTAGACAATGGGAATGCAATTGATTGTTATACATGAATTTTTAGCCTGTTATGTTCAAACATTATTTACTGAACAATTTAATAAAGTTCTTTTTAAATGATACTCCATTTTGCATAATTGTATTAATAGAGCACTAACATATTTGCTACCAATATCTATGGTGAATATTTTATTGATATGCTAGTTAATCTATTACTACAGAGTAATTTAAATTCCACTAGATACATCCCTTCCAATGAGTCACTCCTAGAAGTGGCAGGTGCTTGTCCAGCAATGGACCTTGTGTGGCTGATAATGATAAATATTAATTATTTGATTATTTTGGTTCCTAGTTTGCATTGCTCTTAAAGCTTTGATTTTTCAATAAAACCTTTTTTTATTAACAGTTTGAGAACTTACTGATACAAGTTATGTAGTTATACAAATATATTATAAAGTGATCACATAAAAGATAATTTATATCAGGGATTCTATATCTTAACATAACAAAGAGACCCTAATAGAACATAATAGTTCACTATAGAGGTTGAATGATTTTTTTATTTAGCACTTAATGCAAACTCACAGTTTACACCACAATGTTAATGTTATCAATAAATTATTTACATTAAACTATAACAAAATTAACATTAATAATCACAGAATTAATAGTATGTCAACAATTAGGTAATGTAAAATTCTGATGCCAAGTTTACATAGCTGATGGTGAGACTGTCATGAAATATGTTGACATCCTGGATCTGTACTGTGAGTGTGATAAATAAAATAAAATAAATTAATGTGTGTATGTTGTTATATATATATATATATATTATACATAAAACAATAGGATAATTTTTAATGCATATTGTTCATATTTCAATATTATTAGTTTGCCCTTGTCTTAAACACTTGTTTACATCACACTTGTTTGCTATTATCATACTTCATCATCATCAACCACTTGTTAAACACAAAATAAAATACTATCAAAGCATATAAAGTTTAAATATTACAATAGATATACAGGGTTACTGGTTAAGTCAACCTATTCCCATTAAGGGTTTGTAGTTTATATAGTTTCTGTCTGGTTTGACTATGAGACACCCTATCCAAAACCTAACTGTTTTTAAGAATTATATAGGTTGACTTAACCAGTAACCCTGTATAAATAAAAGATGATCTTCCCTTGCTGCATGTATAGCGAGATACAGATTAACAGTCTGTAGTGATGCTCTTATTTCATTTTTTAAATTAGGGACAGTGTAGAATTTAAAGCTTAAGGCTATTTGAGGGGTAATAAGGATATTTTAAATTAAAAAAAATCTCTACATAGGCTCCTAGCAACTCAATATATTTAAGTCCATTTTTTTAATAAACCTGTAATTCTTTTTGAGAAAAATTCTTGGTCTTGACTATCCAAAAACGCCTCTACAGGAGTCATCACCTCGCTATTGTTTTCAATTTTTGTTCGGAGGTGTTCCTTGATCCAGGGGAAGAGGTAAAAGTCACTGGGAGCCAGGTCTGGCGAATAGGGTGGGTGTTCGAGAAATTCGAATCCCGTTTCTTGAATAGTAGCCATCGCGGTGGCGGCTTTGTGAGCCGGTGCGTTCAAACAACACTCCAGCTCGGAGTTTGCTTCGTTTTCATTCTTTTATCGCCTCTCGCAATCTTATTTAGTAAGTGCCCCACCATAATAGTGGCTCCTTTTTCCAAGTATTCCACCATTATAATTCGTTCAGCGTCTCAAAAAAACGGACGCCATTACCCTTCCGAAACCGTTTTTTTTCCTTTTGCCGAACTTGAAACCTTGAATTTCTTCGGCATCAGGGAAGAGGCTTGTCTCCGAGCCATTGACTGTTGGTTGGTTTCTGGATCAAAATTGTGGATCCACGTGTCGTCCATGGTGACGAAACGTGACCAAAAAAAATCCTGATGCGTCTGAAACTTTTTGAGGTTCGTCCTCAAAATATCGTTTTATTCTTTTTGTTCGTCGGCTAACATTCTGGGCACCCAACGCGCAGAGACATTTTTCATATGCAGTTCGTTCGCAAAGATTCTTTGAACATGAGATGTCTGTGATCTACATGCCTTATGGTCACTTTTCGATCTGCCTATACGACATTTTAAACTTTTTTGACGTTTTCTGCAGTGAGGGACGTGGATAGGCGTCCCTCGCGATGTTCATCTTCTGTGGATGTTCTACCCAGCTTGAACTTCTTTGCCCAGCGCACAACTGTAGAATACTGAGGAACAGAGTCGCCTAATGTTTCCACTAGGTCGCTGTGTCGTTGGTAGATATTTTTTTAAACAGAGGTACTTGATGACAGTTCTGATTTCATTTTTCTCCCTTTTGATGGTTATTCTCGGACTGTTTGTATTCACATGAATATACCTCCTGGTAATCATGGCCTATTTATATGATCTTTTTATGCTGAACTAGTACCTACTATATACCCATATGTGGGAGCAAAACCAATTTTATTCATAGTTTGATGTGCTCTACAAATATCCACAAATATTGTAGTGTTTTTATAAGATGAACAGTAATTCCTTCATTGTTGTTATAGATAAGTCTATAACAATAGTAAAGGAAAATATATTCTAAAATTGACTCTTAAGATATTTACTCTTTCTACATTTCTTTTTTATTATTTATACATTTTCTGGAACAGTATCATAGTTAGTTGAATTTTAGACATAATACTGTATTATTCCGAACAAGCAATTTTAACTGATTAGATGGTCCTACAACATAAATGGCTGTATCCAACATACAGGTCCCAGCTTATATTATTAGTTTGGCCAGTGTTATTGGGCTTTTCTAACAACCTTGGTAACTTAAATAGTAATATAATAAAGTTTTCTTATAAAATTTCCTATTCCTTTATTATTTGGAAAAACAAAATATTCAATTTCAAATTTACCGGGCTTTCGTGCCGATTACATAGACAATTCTTTATTTTCCACTATCTTCACGCGATATTAGATTTAAGTGCTATGTGAATAGGAACGTATTCGAGTTTTCGTCGTATGAAGTTACCTCCTACGGCATTCCTTATTTCGACTGCGCGCCATCTATTAACTGTGAACGTTAAACTTTCTTCTCGCGACGCTTCCATGTATGGGGAATTTTACGCAGGCGCTGTGGTCGGCGTACGTCCTTTGTTCGAAACAAGTCAACATTGTAATATTTAAGTTTGGATCTTTCTAGTTTAATTTCGTGTCGTATAAACAATTTAATGTGTGAAATGTGTTTGTTTATCGTTGTAGTGATCGAAACAATTATATAGAAGTGTGTTTAAAGCGTTAAGTGCATATTTCGTAGGATAAGCTTCGTTAGTGATACATGACCGAGCTTTAGGCGGATTGTACGCATGAAACCCCTAAGTGACTTTTTTTTTGAAACTGATGTTAAGGATATGGGCCCCGACATGGTGAGTTTAATGGTTTTATTTTATAGATTGATGTACTCGGGCGTTATTTTAAGTCATGATATTGCGAGAAAACTGCTTTTTTCAAGCAACAGGTCCGTTTTTGTTTTGTTTACTTGTCACCGGCGTCCGCCATTTCTGATTCGGCATTCGTTCACCGGGCGGTGTGAGTCCGTTGGTTTCTGTTATATTCTTTCATCCAAACATTTTTCGAGTTCCATATCTGTGTGTTCACAGAAAAGATGCTGGATTTTATTCAGAAAGTGTGACTTCCTTATTGATGTGTCTAGGGTTAGGCGGTCTAAGTTAAATGTCGAAATATATTCAGATGACTTCAGTTTTAACTCCAATTCAGGGTCTTTATCAATGTTTTGCGTCATGACGTTTTTGGTTCATTGACTCGGTTACTTATTTTATTTACCTATAACTATTTGTCTTGTGCAGAGGTTAAACTATTTTAGCTTTATATGTACTAACTTTAATTTTATATTTTTATTAACTTCATGAAACATCAAACTTTGTGCCCTCTATTTCTGTGCTAGCTTGATTAATGATTATTCATTTGTGATACATAATTTAAATCATATTTGTTTCTTGTAATAAGTTTTTTTATTTAATTACATTTTGTAGACTTCTTTGCTGTGTATCCATCAGTTGATGTTGCAACAGTTATAAAATTTATTGCAGTACATGAAATAAGTTATTCTGGCCAATTAATATCATTTCACTTGTCTCTTCTACTAACTTAAAGAAATCCTGAAAGACATGAATAGAAAATTATTAATATCATATATAAAAAAAGGATTAGTTGTTGATCCACTAATATTTATTTCCTTCATTGGTATGTATGCAATCAAAATAAGCACCTTAGAAGTTGGTTTGTTAAAGCTTATTATGCTTGCTTTTAACAAATTTCATCATCAGCAGCCTTTCTTACATCCACTGCTGGACATAGGCCTCTCCTATGGCATGCCACTGGGCTTGATCTTCGGCCCTCCTCATCTAACCGCTGCCAGCCATCCTGTAAATATTGTCATTCCACCTAGCCAGAGGGCGCCCTACACTGTTTGCCGAGTCGCTATAACACACATATATGTATATAAATATATTAGCTAAGTTTTCTTAGTTTGTGCCGCTTATAAAAGTTATAGTAACTTGACTTGTAAAACTACTTTGTTGGTGGCCCGGAATAAATTGGTATGTGTAAGCTGGAATGACTTGGAATTGATACTTGCATAAGGTGGAGTGTTATTAACTTTTAATGCTAGGAAATTACAATTAAGTGGTAAGCAAGTGGCACTGTTACCATTCAGTTATTAGAAGGAAGTCCTATGTTTGCTTCCAATGTTCCAATACTTAAGAGCTGGATTTACGTTGGTGGTAATATATGGCAATGTTTTGGTGGTGCTTATAAAGCTGCTTTAAGGTTGCTAATTCGAGAAATTACACAATTTTTTGGGCAAGGAATTGAGTTACTTTTGATGACTTCTCATGCATTAAAAGAAGAAAAGTGCCCTCAGCAATATGACAGAAGGGTGATACAGATTGAATTATAAGAATTTTTAAATATTATTATTATTACATACACTCAGACCATGGTGCAGTTGGCCAGACACCAGCTTGTGAAACAAGAGGCTGTTGACTCAATCCTCCGACGAAGACAAATGTTTTTGTGATCCACAAATATTGAATTAGATTGGATTGAGTCTGGAGTCTGGACATTTGTGATACTGAAAAACTTATAGTTTTGATACCCACAAAGCAAAACTTATGTATGTATTAGTGTGGGGTCAGAATTTTGCATGTCACTTTTGGAATTAATTATTTCACAAGGTGTATTTCTAGACCTATGTCTGCCAGTAATATAATGCCTTGAATTATATTGGGTGAGCCCATTTTTCATTTTCATTTGTGTGTATTCACAATGAATTATCACTTACTTTAACAGTGAAGGAAAACATTGTGATGAAACCTGCACACCTAAAAATTCTTAGGAAATTCTTAGGTGTGTAGTCCGCCAACCTGCATTAGGCCAGTGTAGTGGACTATGGCCTAAACCCTCTCAATGGTAGAGGAGGCCCGTGCCCAGCAGTGGGACATATATGGGCTAATGATGATGATGAGCCCGTATTTTGATAGGATAATTATTATAATGGCCTCTCTAACCCATGCCACACGGCATGGGGTAGAGTGGCCATAGAGAGGCCAAAATGGAGGCAACTGGAGGAGGCCTTTGCCACATGGCAAGCGGACACACAGAAGTGGAACAAAGATGAAATATATGAATGATTAGGGAAGCATGGCTGTGTCCGAAGAAAAGGCTTATAAAAATCATTATTATACACATAGTAAAACTATTGTTTTCTGTATTGGAACAATTCATAATTTTACATGTTTCCATATTAAAATTAAAATAAATTAAATATTAATTTATTATCATGAATAACTATGTATATTAAACACAGTTGTTTTTGCCAGATGCTATGAAATGCATTTGTTTAAAATAAACTTTTATTTCTTCAAATAAGTTTCCTTTCAATATTATTTAAATGAACTCCATTTGCTATTGCATTATTTACTTTAATCCTGTCAGACCTGATATGGTTAAGTGTATTGAATGGTACTTAAGTCAGTGGTCAGCAACCTTTTGGCAGGCAAGGGCCCCAATGTGCCAAAATAAACTAAAGGCGGGCCCGCACTTGTGATATTTACCCGAGATTCTATGTAATACCTATGTATAATTGGTTATATTCCATAGAAAAAAAACGAAAATGCTAACTAATGCTAAGATTCACGGGCCAAAAGTTGCCAACTACTGCTTTAAATAATAAAATGGCATTATTTCCGTTTGAGATTTTGTTTTAATGGGCTGAAGGGCAGTACAGCACTGTAGTGAACTAGTACCCTATTATAAAATCTGATCTTAATGTGTTTACCATAATATGCAAGCCCAATTACTTTGCTGTACCCTACATAAAAACTTAGATGGTACATTTTAGACAATGCTATACAATTTCTTTGATAAATTATGTGTCTAAATAATACCCATGTTAAATAAGATATTCAAATAAATTAAAATTATACTCGTGCCTCGTGGCCTCGCGGTACAAGTATGTGCCGTAGTAGGTAGTAGGTCCTGGGTTCGATTCCCGGGTCGGGCAAAGTGGGTTTTTTCATTAGGAAATTCTCAGTAACAGCACGGAGTCTGGAAATATGCCCGAAAAACGGCAATAGGCTCGCCCCCTATTACGTGGGACTGATACATACCTGGCGAAATATTGGTGCAGAAATGCACCTCTGCCTACCCCTTCGGGGAATACAGGCGTGAGTTTATGTATGTATGTATTAAAATTATATTATTTGAAAAAAAAATTATAAATTCCTCAATTTGACCAGAAAAGTTTATTTAGTGGAATTTACGATTGTTTATGACTTGGGAACTAAAATGTTAAGTGAAAAATGTCAGTGCTACAACAAAAACATTCATAGTTTACCGGACCCGAGACTTCTAGATAGCACAACACTCACTTGTGCCGCTGGATGAGGCAGTCTTATATTTTTAATTGCTTCCCACAACTCCGTATGCGTAACTTAAATGTTACTATTCCGCGACATTTTTCATTGATGCTCCTATTAGTCGTAGCGTGAAGTTATATAGCCGTCCTCGATAATTGGACTATGCAGCATAAAAAGTATTTTTCAGTTCGAACAGTAGTTCCTGAGATTAGCGCCAAACAAACAAACTCTTCAACTTTATACTAATGGTACAGATTTTTATAATATTTTTTTTTTCACGTTTAGATTGCACCTGCTGCAAAAAAATTATGGGACAAAGGCCCTGGCGCTGGTGGGGATAGCAAGGGACCGCCTCACTTGCCACCACTGCAACTTAATCCTGATCAAATGTGGAGAGACCCAACCTGGTCTGCACAAGGTGAGTCGATTTTATGGTGTACTTTTCAAGTGTATAAAACCGTTGTCGTCCGTAAACGTGTAGGTAGATGTCTTTACTTTGTTGAGTTCGAGTTTTCTCGGCGGCGTGACTTAGCTTCATGTTATGTTAAGGCCTGCGGGCGGCGGGCTCAGGGCGAGGCCGCCGCCAACGCATTGCAGGTCTGAGACGGCGGCGCGTAGCGATCTACGCGCCTCCCTCACGGTTCGTCCCAGGTAACCGGACTTTAGACGCGAAGAAGCCTAACCCGACCCATCGTCGATAGCTGCCGGGGGCTGCGACGGAGGTTGAAAGTACACAACACACGTAGATGGGACAGTGTTGAGTTATTGTCTGGCCTAATTGGATATTCATACATCACCGACCTGGCAGCGTTTGCTTTCTGGATGGATTGCTTATTTAAAAGGCAGCTAAGTGAAACTGGACAATGAGTACAGTTACTGTCGCTCGCTTATACGACTAGTTTGACATTACGAACAACTTTTGTTTCAGGGAATACTAAATTGTTGGTAATTACATCGAATTTTATGTCATTCCAATGTACTTATTGTATTATTAATGGCAACTAGACGGATTGAGTAGTAACGATAACGATAATGAAAATTGCATATTGTTTATCTAAATTAGCGGTGGGCTATTATGAGATATACTAATGAAATCATTCGATTATGAATATGTCTCGAGATATCTCGATTATAAAAAGTCAGTAATTATTAATTTAGTTGTAGTCGCGTTCGCGAGTAACAGTCGGTCGACTGGCATGGTCGCGTGTGCAGGGTAGGTTAAACTGTCACTGGAATAGAATCAAAACCGACGAAGCCAACGTCTGCTCAACTCAAAAGCCAAAGAGCTACTCTCGAGTCTCGACTTTATACAATACGATTAGTAGTGCAAATTAGTAACCTCATTCGATTATAAAAATACATTAGTTACTAATTTAGGTAATTAGTAGGTTTATAAAAATCATTCCTAATCGCCCACCACAAATCTAAATTCAGATCGGACATAAACACCTGTCTTTCCTTACTTAAACTACATGCGATAGGGATGAAATGGGTACAATTTATAGACAAGGGATGAGCAAGATCTATATAACCAAAACTATATTTCAGTTTGGTTAAATATGAAAGCCGAATAAAGTCGAATCATTATAAAAAAGGTTTCTCTATTCAAAGAGTAGAGTTATTGTTGTTCTGTGTTCTATGTACATTTAGTTTGGTATATGTGGAAATAATATTTTATTTATTATGGCAGCTGTTGAGCACAACGTGGGCGTGCCGATGATGGGCACCCGCCGCGGAGTTGCTTTTCCCGGCGGAGACGCGGGCAGCATCCTGTCGCCTCGGGACACTGCTGGCCTCGGCGTCAAGATGGTCGAATACGTGCTCGGGGGGTCACCCACGGGTAAATATTTATCTTTCACAGACTTATCATTTATATAAATAGTGCCGTTTTAAATAGTTTTATTACTTTCATTTTATATGAATGATTAATCATTATTGGTTGATAAGTATAAGAAAAAAATCGGTATTTTATAATACGAAATTTTATAATTTCGATCAAAGAGATATAACTATGTCATTGCGATTGAACGGATTGAGTGCGATGACTACACTAAATAGGTTGCGAGACGTCATATAAAATGTTACACTCACTTCATATGCAGATTCATCTTCGTGCATTATCTAACGTTAGTACTTAGGCATTACATTAAAATATTAATACAGCAAAGATTTATTTTATATATAGGACAAGATCGTCAAATTGGCTCTATTGATATATCAGGTTGTTAAGTTGGACACGGCACTAAAATTTCACAACTGTCTTTGTAATGACTACTAGAATTTGTCAGTGTGATTGGTGCGTAAATTGCAATCAAAAATATTAGTCATTTGTTTGAATTAATTGACGTGTATTATCCATGCTAACCTACCCCTGAAACTACTATAGTGACGTAGCACGTCATTTAAATAACGGTCAATTTAAACGTAAGACCGCTCATGATATTGATGACCAGTGGCTTAGAGCTTATGTTTTTTCATAAAAAAAATCATACTAGATACTGTAACATGCATTAAAACAATTACTTTTAAGAATGTACCCACTCTGAATCAAAGTTTCATGCCAGAAGTTTGGAGTATCAATAATTGTAGTTTGTTTTTCATTTGAATGGAAATGCGTTTGTTTGGTTAAAAGTATTTTTTATTTATTGGGTGTGGTTGTTAAGTAATTTAGTGTTGGATATATATGAGCAAGACGTTGTTGACTGCGCCTGCAGGCGGCGGCGAGAAGGTGGCGGGCGTGGTGGCCGGGCTCCGCGGCATGGTCCTCGAAGAGCGTCCCGAGGACAAGTCCGCATCGCCTTTCGAAAAAGATCTCCACGAGCTACACGAACATGGCTCTTTGCCCAACGGACTTCATAACGGACAAGAAGACGATAAAGCCTTTAAGTAAGTCACCTTTGTATTTTAAGACTTAAATCCGACTCTGTGATTAAATGTGTCCCCGCTATCGTCTTCATTTGCGCTGTATTTAATGGAATTATGTAAACTCCCGCTTTGGATGTGTACAATTTCAAGGCATGTTCTCTGTTTTAATTTTATGTATATCGAATTAGAAATGAAAGATTGTTTTTTTTTCACACGTTTATAATTTTTTCGCCTGTGTTTCTGCAGTGGTAGGTTTTGTCACTCGCGTTTCACCTGTTGTGGTTTACGTCACGTAATAGGAGGCACGCGTCAATTTGCAACGTCTTAAGGTAATCTGTTTACTGAGTGTCTTCCTCAAAATTTGTCCGATTCAGAATTATGCCACTGAGATTGTCTGTTATGTTATGTAATATTCATTTGGACTTGGCGATGGGGAATAATTATTCAATGTAAATCGGATGACTCGTTACCGCATAATTTAAATAGTCAGCAATAAAGGAATGAAGCAGTTTTATCGCGAAGGTCACCGAGTGGTAAGTGGCAAAACGTGCAATGATCCGGCGGCTCGGCGCGGCGAGACACGGCGTGCGCGCGCGGGCAATAACCGCGCCTCACGGCCTCTGTCAATGCTACCCGCACACTCGCACTCCCGCACCAACTGACATTGCACACTTATTACTTGTGCGATAACTTTTTGCATCTCGTTGAGCACACGATTATTGGGAACGGTCGAGAGAATCCCTAATGATCACTTGTGTGAGTCCTGTGCGTGCGTGTTGGGTAGGAGTAGACGAGGACGCAGCAGTAGTGAGTGGTGGTGAGTAACGCGGTGGTGGTGTTGCAGCCGCACGCCGGGCTCGCGGCAGCCGTCGCCGGCGGAGGAGGAGGGCGGCGGGTGCGTGGGCGGGGGCGGCGCGGGGGGCGCGGGCGGCGCGGGCGGCGCGGGCGGCGTGCGCAACGGAGACGCGGGCGCCGCGTTCCCGCTGCTGCCGCCGCACGCGCTGGCGCAGCCGCAGCCGCTGCACCACATGCCGCACCTGCCGCACCCGCAGGTACCCGCACACTCTCTCTATCTATCCTTACTACTCTCACTTGATGGAGTATTCGCATATTCCTATAAATAATACCCTTTATTTTTGCTTTATCGCTTTTGTCGTCCCCTTATTTATTCGTTAATATTGTGTTTATTTATTATGGAATTAGATTTTAATGAAGGTTTGTTAATTTTTGTTCCAGCCTCACCCGGGAATGTTAGGCGTGGCCCCCTTGCAGGGTTTGCCACACCCTCAACATCCCCAAATCCACCCCGGTAAGAAAATCTGCCAACGGTTTAATTCTGAACATACGCCATGACTATAATGCAATATATCCACATCGCCCTTAAAGACACAAAATTTGACTATTTCAAAAAATATTTCAAATAATATCGAAATTATAAATAATTTAATCACTCTAATAGTAATAAAATTTTAAACATTACATATTTGTGATTTCACATATTAGATATGGAACGAACCTCCAAATAGCCTTATGAAGCTTTCAATGAGGTATTACTTAGTTATGTATCATGTTTCGGAACTTAACATTATTGACTTGGTGTAGTCTTGTGACCCTTAAGTTGAATGCTGTCAGCAAAGTAATGAGTGGCGGTTTGTTTGCATGTTGAAAAAATTACTCAGACAGCGTTCATTTGAGGCTTTTCAGGCCAGTGCACACACCTCTAATCATTTGTGTTGGACCATCGCCAACTTTAGGAAAAGTTCATAATTCGTATAATTTTATTTCATTACGTTTCAAAAAAGTTTTCTTTGACGACTTAATTTTGATTTGTGAAGTCTTATAAGTCTTTGATAGATCAGCATTATAGATAAGGGTTTTATGCCCTGAAGTATACGGAGATGTCAAGAGGGGTACCCGCACCGCTAAGGGTTGTTGTGGGTGACGCTCAGTCCCACGTACAGTCGCGCTCATGACTGGGAGAGACGGTGGTGGTTTACAAACATGTTCCAACGAGGACACAGGGCGAAGGCTAAATTCTACCCTAAAGTAGAGGTTGCTCACCAACAATTGTGGGTCGAGTGTGTTTTGATTGCAGTAAAGGGAAAAACCGGCTAAGTGCGAGTTGGACTCGCGCAGGAAGGGTCCTGTACCATTATTTATAAAAACGGCATAGAAATCATGTCTTGTTGACAATATCATCCCCGTTAGCCAGATGATATACAATACATAAACAATAATACATACGAATTAAACATTAATTTATATTTCCCGTTGATAAGTAAACATTAAAAAAAAAACATTAAAATAATGTGATAGTCAACATTTTACTAGTGATTAATGGTGGTAGTTAAATGATAATATTTCAGTCTGTCGTAAGTTCACACTTTGTGACGTTAATGTCAAAATTTTTTGCATCCAGTTATTCAAGAATCATCTTTGCTATCACATTTGATTTGTAAGTAAATTATGGTTTCGAAAAAGTAATTAGGTGTAACAAAATAATCTGCAAACTTCATTATATCATCTAGGATAAATACACGGATAGATATTAAGAACTCGCATCTCATGGGACTTAATGAATTATTTAGGCAAGACTATAATTGTCTTAAGATACAATGTGAAGACAACATATGAACAAATAAGAAATTCAATATTATGTGTTGTAGAACCACTATGGACACTGTCTGCTTGAAAATAATCGAATATGTGTAAAGTTGTAACAAATGTCGATATTAAAACGTATGTATTCTTTGTTGTAGGTATGACTCTGAACGACTCCATGAATCAGCACATTGAACTCGTTTTACAAATGGAGCAGCACCCTCAGTTCGACAACAACAGTTTTGCAAGTACGCAACAGGTTAGTTTATGTGTGTCCTTTTGTTTTGTTAACGCATTCACTACTCTACGAACATTGCTTTTTTTGTTTATTTCTTCAATGTTTCAATGAGAGCTCATATCAGGAAGTTAATATATTTATTTTGACACGGTAAAGTCGCAAAGGTGGTCGATACCACAATTGCATCAACCTAAAGTGTATTTTAAGTGCATAGCAACATGTAGCTGATGTGTGGTGGCGCAGCGTGGCTCGTAGTGTGTGCGGTAGAATAATGAGAGTATGTTCGACAGTACGGCGGCGTGGGCGGCGTGGGCGGCGTGGGCGGCGTGGGCGGTGTGGGCGGCGTGGGCGGCGTGGGCGGCGTGGGCGGCGCGAGCGTCGGCGGCGGCGGGGCGCCCGCCAGCCTCGTCAACGGCGCGTCCGTGGTGCAGCCCGCGCCGGACTCCGCGCAGCACCACCAGCCCTTCGACGTGCAGGTCAGTACTCAGTCCACACGCACTAACCACTCGCTCCAACAACTAGCTGCTACGGATTATTTTTTTGTGTTTCCAACTACAGGCTTTTCCCAGGTAACGGCCGATCTGTGACAATACTTCGAGTAATTTGAATTTAGTAAGTTTTAATAGTGATTCAGCGAGATTTCGCAGAACTACACAATTTTATAGCGTTAGACTATAAAGTCTAGATAAAAGTCATTTAGTTCATGATCGTTAATATAAAACATTATTATTTATAAATAATTCAGATATGCAATTATTTTTAGTTTAGACATAGATGGAAGCTTGACAAAGAAAAATATTATGTTCCATAGTGATCATTAAAGTACAGATGCCGACCATTCAAAATTTGATATATACATATACGAAGCAGATAGTTTTGTATGTATTAGTCGAAGAAGCCATATGATACATCAGAAAGCAGGAAGTGAATCCTTGCAAGTAACCATTAGGAAAAGTGAAGTAACATAAGGTCTATTGAATTTGTAATGGATATTAGTTAGCGATTCACAGGATAATCTTTAAATTAGATACGAAAATCCCGTCTTAAATTAAATAACCTCCCCATTCATGCCTCAAAGGGAATGTTGAATAGTTGGTTCTGCAATCACTTAATATTAGCCATTAGAAATAATCCCCGCTAACCTCACATCCTCAAGAGAATCATATGTAACTGTTGATTACAATTATGCTTGTTTTTCCTTTAAATAAGCGTTTATAACATGGCGTTAATATGTCATGAGTATTGTAAGGTTGATAATTTAAATTAGTTCTTGACAAGTTTTAAAATTGAGCCCCACGACAACATTGCATAAATGTTGCATGCCGGAGTTGTAACATTTTATGCTCTTAAATTGGGATACATAAAAGTCCCCTTGTGTTGACCTGCGCCATAAACTTGATGTTATTGTGACGAGTTTACGTCTCCTCCCATCACAAATATCTCCCTCGCGGCTGAGGTGATTTCGAATGTTCTATAGAAAATTCACTCATTAGTGAAAATTGTATTGTGTTGAAAACAAAATAGAATACATATGTATGCATAGAAATTACGTATATCTCTCGCACGCATTTTAATGCTGGTATCTTTATGATTTTTTCTTACTCACAGGGTAATTATCAAAATCAAATCAAATTCTTCGTCAGGTCAGAATCAAAACTTACCAACGATATTAATTTTTCATAGACAATTAGTCAACTACAGACAGTATTATCGCTAGTATCTCCTTAGATCTGCAAAGGCTGAATCATTCTAAAGCTAAACGTATTACGCTTTGCATCTTACCTTTCACCAAATCTGCCTCAATTTGTAAGGATGGCACGTGGCACCACCCAATTTTTTTTTGATTGGTTACTTACAAAAAATATATTAAAATATTGATGTGGTATATTTTTTTTTACTTAATATTTTTTTTTCAATTGCAATGTTTGTACATATAAGTTGCATCTCAAGGATTTAAAATGCGATAAATTTTTCGGTAGTGTTTACCATCTTTTGCCCATACAAACTTTGTATTTGCTAAACCTAAAGAGACTACGGCTTGGTGCATAGACTCTACACTGACCTGACGGCTGTGGACTGTTCCTTTAAGAAAATCTCACCAAAGTTATGCAGTGTGTACGTTGTTCGTTATCCATGCATGTTGTAACTAGGAAGAGATATCATGTGAATTTATTCTTACACATTATAATCTTGTTCCAACCATATACACCCATAGGCTCGATGGTGTAGACATATAAGACGTACAAAGTATGAACTTTTTAGAAAATCTGAATTTGATTTAGTCGTTTTTGTTGCATTAGTTTTCTGCGTTCATTGCTTGGTTGAAGTGAGCACGACACATTAATAGCACTTTCGCAAAATTAATCATGTTGTCAAAGAGAAATCAAATGTTTACTTATTTAAGAAATCTGTGTGTCGCTATTTAACATGGCTTTAGGCTTTCTGGACTCATCTATTCAAATGTTTTAAGTATGAGAAGGTGTAAGAATGGTGTATAAAAAAAAAATAGTATGAGTTTAGAAACATTGTCAGTCCACTTTATCAGTCCTGTTTGTTATTAATAAAAGTCCTGTAATATACTTCGTCATTGAATATGATGACTACGTTTAGATGAATCTGTATAAAGAATGCACAGATCTAATATTTTTATAAATCGCAACAAACATTCGTATTGGGGTGGAATGTCGAACCCACGACTCCTTCTTTTACTCCCAAGGTAGACGCAGGCGCCCAAGCCACGCCTGCTGACGGTGTATTTGATTGCAGATCTCAAGCAACATTCCCAGTCTGATGACTGAAACTGCGGTTTGTTTTGATTTTACTAAGGATTGCTGTCGATGGCAAAAAAATATTGAATTTAGACCAACTGGTTGTGCTCTGCGAGCGAACGGGAAGCACCAAGTTTGATTCGCGAGTTTGGTTAAGTATGGACATTCACAGTACATTCACAGTACTAGCGCGGATATTGGTCTCTGGCCGAAAAGCCTCGCCCTTGTTACGTGGAATGACGAAATGTGGGATAAGAAAATGCACCGACGCCTATCCCTTAGATATCCAGGCGTAAGAATAATAATTATTAAATCAAATTTCTATAAATTCGGGTGTTTATGATAGCTAATTTAATGAATATTTTGTTCCAAATCGGGCCAGTCAGTTTTTTAAGTAGATTGTGAAATATGACTGACCAGGGCACCATAGTACCTGATTAAATAAACAATTTCATAAGAATTATAATGGAATTTGATCAAATTGAGTACAAATCTCTTAGGATTTAATAATGGCACATGTCTTTAAATAGTAGTAATAACACTTAGTAATAATTAAAATAATTATTAATATGTAATACTGGAAGAAAATACTATCTGTCTTCACAACAACATTTTGACATTTAACGTTACGTTATTCACTTCACTTGTACTACCTTGAGTTAGTTTTACTTAACAGTATACATTTTATAAGAAGTCAACAATTACAATGTAATACTATGTAAATAAACTATGCCATCTTCATAACAGCCTTTTAACATTTTTATAACATTATATTACTTGACCTTCTTACCTTATATTACTTTGAGGTAATTTTACTTAAGTATGTATTTTTAAAATAATGCTTCAAAATAGTGCAATATATATATTTTTTTTAAAACATAATTTTTCCTTAAATTGTTAAAAAAACTCTATTCCCTTTTGTATTGAGGTTTGGTACGGAAAATATTTTTTTATTTCATCCACCGGTACATCTGACACATATCTTTCATCCAATTAAAAGAGTGACATTCTGGGAGTGGCAAATTTTAAGGAAAGTCACTCTCAATTCACTTTCTTCATCGCCAACCGAAGAGCAAAATAATGATATTCTGTTTTCTTTATGACATATTTGACCAAAACATCACCACTACTATAACGACTTTGATGTTGTGAATAACCGCTAACTCCTGGTATCGATAGATCGCTATCCAATTTGGAGCGATTGTTATTGTATCTTACATATTATAATGTAGATAGTGGTATATAATCTCCAGAATCTGAGATTACAGTAGAAGTATTTAGACGTGTACTAATTTTTAACACTAAATTCTGTCTGATAATTAATAGATCCTAGCTTATCGCAGATACAACTTAGTGACGTCATTATAAGACTGTTGGGAATATAAGCTATTATATGATTGTGTTCATCTGTTAAATTTCACACCTGTGTTTATATTTATCTATCTATACTCTATACAATAAAATCAAATTGGGAGTGTCTGTTTGTAATATTGAAATAACCGCTTTTTAATAAATGCATATGGATGTAGGTATAGAAAATAACGTTTTTTACATTTTTGTCTGTCTGTTTGTTCCGGCTAATCTCTGAAACGGGCGGACCAATTTTAACAGGACTCTCACTGGCAGATAGCTGATGTAATAAAGAGTAACTTTGGCTAAAAAAATAAATAGAATCGACTGTTAGGAGGAACGAAGTTCGCCGGGTCAGCTAGTTTATTATAACTGTCTGATTGTCAAGGTATATATGAAAAGTGTTTTGTTTAATGTCACATTTTTATTATACTTCTAAGGCTCGTCCTCTTGCTTGACGATGAAAACATTAGAAATCATTTTAATATACGGTAAAATATTAAAATGATTATGAATTAGGAAGTAAGAAACGATGTGAGCGAGATCAAAATCGATAAATGCGGTCAATGTACACGTGCAGGTGTGGGGGGTGTAACTCCCCCGCGCCTCACCTCATACCCCTCTTGCCAAGTCCACCTGTCGCGTAATATTAATCAGCTACAATTATGTATATGAATCAAATAAAAAATATGCAGTTTTGAATCATAATGGTTTAAAATAATCATTTGTTCACTGAGGCTCCACTTTTTGTAATTAATGAATGAATTTGTCTTTGATTAATGTGAGTATCGAGGTTTGTCTTGCAGTGCATATTTTGCACACAGAGAATGATGATCCAACTATGTCCAAACATATAACGAAAGTTATGAAACATGCCGTAAACTTACTGTTCCACGGAGCAAGGCAGCCTATTACTCAATCAGCGTATCTTTTGCTCTGGTTGTTATCTAATCAGACTGGTTATTGTTTCCAACTGGTCATAAAAAGTCCTATGATATTGAATTTTGCCTAATTATTGAATATTATTTATCATTTCTATGTGTTATGATATATGAGTTGAATATAATGGTTTTTTAACCTCTGATATCCATCTCGAGCCGGTAGCATTACGAACATCATCGCTTTAGCTGTTTTCAGAGCATTCCTATACATATTACATTTACGGAGTTGCGGCATTCATTGGAGAGAACGCTTGCTACAGCGGTTGTTCGTTCAGCTTGGGGTCCGCCAATTGCCGCTTCAGCATACTGGTGCAATTGGCTAGCGTGATTAATGACGTTCTCCGTCGGTTCATCTCGTTCCCAATATAAATAGTCAGACACACCAAGCTTACACTACCACCTTACATTATTTCGTCTATAGCCGTAAAGGAAAACTGATACGCTATGGGCTTTATCGTTTTCTATAATTCCTTGCGTTTTTAACTTACAAAACTAGTCTTGCCGAATAGGCAACATAAAAAAAAAACTACTTTGGGGGTTGAGTGAAAAGTTTAAAGGCACAATTATTAGCTCATGACGTAATAATTATAGTCGCTTGGTCAAAATTCATTATCGATACCATTTGTTTTCCATCAGGGTGAAGTCTCATTGATTAAGGAAAACATACCCAAGATACCTAAGGCGTAAGTGTCCACCTCATAGTCTCTTGGGAACACAATATCGCAGCCTGTGCAAAGTAGCATTTGAATGGTACTGAGATCATCGTCTCCGTTACAAAATATAGGAAAGGTATAGATGTCAACGAGTTGTGTAACATATCTTTGTGCAACATTGAGTTATCCGCCGGACGTGACTAATGCACGGATAATTTTAATATCCTACATCAGTTATATAAAAATCTTTCTTACATAATCAATCCATCCTATGACTGTACGTGGTAAATTGTAAAACATAGGTATTGAGCCGATTGCCAAAACGTAGATAGTTGTAATAAGGCAACCGTATGGTGAACGGGGCGCGTGCTCCTCTAACGAGCGACTATCTCCGGCCCTGTTCCCACGACGCACCTCCACAAGGAAGCAATAAACCCACACCTTAACTGCACACCCCATTACCGATTGTAACGGCGGCATGTGATAGTTGCGCAGATCCACCGCTACGTCGCCGCCTGCATGCCGCGCGCCGTACACCTCTCCCTCGTATCAATAACACTTTATCGCGGAACAATATCGCATGAGCAGTTTTTTTACCTCATAACTATAAATGACTTTATAGCAAACTATACAATTGATTTCTGCTGCCATAAAAAATAACCTCTTCCTTGGCTTCATATTTTCCGCGCAAATAAATGCAAATCTTAATAATTCTGACCTTTGACGTCGAAACATTCGAGATTAAGATACACTATTGTATTTGCAGAGGCCTTGAACGTTGCACGGTTTTGGTGAATAACATGTTTTTTTTTTGGCAAGATTTTTCTTTTTGCGCGCCCGCTAATGAAAGTTTTGCCAATCAAAATTATAAAAACTTTACATTTAATCGTTCATATTTCGGTTCACTGATTTAAGCGCAAGCAATCAAATTCAACTTTAATATTTAGGATCACCACCAATTTTTGGTCTTTAAGTTGAAATCTTTCAATTTGTTTTTACATACTATAAATCGGTGAATATTTTTTTCTTAATAATTATAGACGACAACGATTGTTGTTCGTCGCTTTTCTTCTTATTAACAACTGTCCAAGCCTTCCCTCTACACGAACTGTTACACTTTACGGTCATTTTACAGTTTAGAAATGTTTAAGTTGCAAGAAATTTCAGCATTCTAACAAGATTGTGAGTTCGTTGAACTTAGCAACGACTTCACTGTTGCTACCTACCTGTATTGTTCCACTCTGCAATCCGTGTGAAAATATCAATCTGGGTTATTTTGCGCTACTGCACAGCAAATTTCTGTCATAATTTGTCTTTTTCACACGTACGTAAATAGTATAGTGCAGTTAGATACACCTTCCGTATTTTCAACAGTGACAGTGTAGTTGAGACGATTTGCGACTTTTATGGGCCTACGGAAAAATAACATGTTTTAGCTTTCAAATATAGATATACATAATTAACGGATGTTCACTTGACTATTCATTACTGGCAATTAATTCCCGCGGGCTGAGCTCCGCGGCGCAGAGATCGACCTCGTGGGAAATTAAACTGTGCGCGGGCCGTCTTCTGCCGCCCGCCGCCGCCGCTGCAGCCTCTCGCCCGCCCGTGCGCCCCTCTTTCACATATCAACACTTTCTCCCGACTATTTCCACATTTTTTCACTGGTGCTCAACGGCACTGCGGTTTCGACGACAATCCGTTAAATCCACACCCTGTCAATCCCTTCGTTTGACATATAATAAGAACAATGCTACGATTTATAAAAGTTGTTTCAGCTGACTGTTTTGATTACTATAATACTACAGCGATGAAAACAATGAACGTTGGAATATATTATAAAAAAAGGTTTGCTTCATGTGCGACCTCACTACCTATAGAGTATAGACTATTTTCTATCTTTTATCAACTAATTAGTCGGTATGGGGGTTTGGTGTTTTTCTCGTATGTGCAAACACTGGGTTCATGTAACGAGTAAACCGTTGTATTGAAATAAGTTTGTAGGCGCGTTGTGAGCACACGTGAGTGGCTCATTAAATATGGAACCTTAATCAGTGTGTTGCTCGGCAGTCCTCTAGGCCTCTCTGCATCAACTTGTTCGTGGTCATATGGCGGTAATACGTAGATATGATATTGTTCACATATTTTTTTTGCTAAATAAAGTTTCACCGTTCGTGTCGAAACAATGAAAATTAAAAACACCAAAGTGCTATTAATAGCCGTTTCAAATGCAGTAGGCAATATTTATTATGTTTTATCACGACGTCTCTTTCGCTGGCCTTGTTAGGTCGGAAAGAACGTTGGTAGCAAGTGTTGCAATGGCGAGCACGTCGGCGCGGCGGTAGTCGGTGGCCGCGGATCGGATCGGAATCGCTCAGCCGAGCACGATTGCCGCCACGCATCAATGACTGCGGAGAAATTGAAGTATACGAACCGCTAGAGTTCCCCACTAGGCCGATAACCACTTGCGAAACTTCTAGCCGATTAATTGTCCCCCTCCGCTAAGCCGAAACTGCGGTGGTGAATTTATCGTAATGGTAATTTCGATGCGCACGAATGAAATGCAGTTCAATTATTACATAAGGTACAATGTTAAACAGAAAACCCGGCTTTTAATATTTGGATGCTAGACTTAGAGATGTTATTTTAAAGAAATATCACAGTGAGCCTGAGGGCGCTCGAAATAAGCTGGCCGTGTCGTCCGGGCGATGGTTATGAGATTATTCGCGCTTTGACGACCTGCCTCTTCTGTACTCAGCATGCACCGCGTAGCGCTTTTACGCGCCAACCTCGCTCACATTTAAAATCCTAATTGCCTGTTTCACAGAATAATGTTTACCCTCGGACGTTTTATGCCACATTGTGTTAATTCTTGTTGAGAAATAAACCACAAACTTCATAACGACATCTTGCTTGCAATAATACTAATTTAAGTTTTCGCCGTCGTTGTTAATATCCATTTTTGATACGTGCCAATATTCAACATTCTAGAAATTATAAGCTAATGTAACTTGTCCATCTCACTTATGATGTGTAAATTGACTTTATTGTATGTAATGGAGTTATAGACGTAGCCAAACGAAGGCAAAAGTTTCAAATAATGAATTTTTGTCCTTGAGAACAGGTAGACGTTGTGTGTATCCCTATTTTATTTTTTGTACCCTTGATCACATTCATGGAAAATTATAATTGGTGTCCGTTGAATATTTAAGGCCTAAAAGCGTAACAATAACACTAACCTATTCAGCATTTATAATGTTCATTAAATTACTCGAACATTTAAATTACTCCCATGAGGCTTGCAACGTCTGTTAAAGATCCTCCGGTAGTTTTTGACATTGGGACATTTAGTGGCCGAAGCTCGACACCCGCGACTTATTCATGTGCTTAATAAATAATTGATCGGTATATTAGTAACAGGCTAGGAGCTATGTGAAACGCTGAGTGCAGTAATTTGTTGGGCACCACGCGGCGCGGAGCACCGGAGATAAGAGCGGCGTTATTGCCGGTGCCGCGCCTCCGCCCGCTAACTAACGCTTATTAAACTTCAACAACGCTCCCGCTGATCACTTCACCTTCTTGTTTACTTTCTAAACTTAGATTAATCGTTTGCCCGTCCTCCACTCTGATACTATTTGTCTTCACAAAAAGTAGCTTCCCGCGATTGTTAACTTTTCACCAATTACAATTTCAGCATGTTACATCGACGGTTACATCAGTCCATTTTTTTTTCATTACAAGGTTTTCATGGATGCAAAGACCTTATTTCGTTATAGTACGGTTTGCGATTGGGGAGTAAAATTATGAAATCTCGGAACTATTTTCAAAATTTATTATTGCTAAACAAGCTAGCAATATTTTATAATTTCCGACCTACTTATACATAGAATGTCGCTTTGTGTGGTCTGACATCACGTGTAAGCAGCAAATGGTAAAATAGATTATCATATAAACGAGCGACGGCTCGATGTGATCGAAACGTGTTGTCATACATTTTACGTTTAGTTACAGCCTAGATTATTTTGGATTCATAAGCGTTTTATAGCCATAATCAAAGAAATATCTTCCTTTTCTCTGTTAACGTAAGTGAAGTTTCTTTACAAATCATTTATTATGTTTTGCTTAAATATTTTCGTTCTTTAACTTAAAATCATTCAATATCATATCTGCCACACTGAAAAGAAAAAAGTATCAACTGTGATTTTAGCTTTCATTTTTAATTTTGTATGAATTTCATTGCAGTTGAATTCTGAGAATATAATATACTGCCTCTTGGTCTCGAATTCCGCGTCGGAAAAAAATGTTATTGGGTTCTTCCGTTAAGATATTCTCAGTAGCAACACGGAGTCTGGGAATGTGCCCAAAAACAGCAATGTTGTTTTCCAGATTTTGTACAGTTTCAGACTACGCTGCTACTAGTATTTCCTAATAGCAAAACTCAATAACACCTTGTCTGACCCGGGTATCGAAGCTGACCGTGTTTATTACATATGCATTATATTGTTAATTAAAAGAACGTACATTACGTATGAAGAAGAAATGAGTTTAAAAAGTCTAAGAATCTGCAATTAAAGAAATTGATGTTGGCGGCTGGCGTAAGTTGTGTTTTTTACGTTGTTATGACATTATTTACGCGATACAATCGTCACTTTACACAAGTTATTTATTTTCTATGCAAGCTACGTAAAGAAACAAAGGAAGTCATTTAAACAGTTGAAGAGACAGTCACGCGACTGACTTGCGCGTGGTGGTCTGCCCTATCTATTGTTTTGCTCCTTGTCGGTAAGGCTTTTGGCAATTCTTTTGTTGTCACTTTACAATATGACCAAGTTACTCAGTTCACTTAACAATATGGCTTTGTAATAATAGGTGCTACATAAAGCGTGGTAGATGGTTATTATTAATAAGGGTGTAGTCTCACGTAGCGCGGAGTGTTGACACGGTTAGTGAGAGGTGAGTCGCAAATTCCCGTGAAACATTGGCCAAGCTAGCGACACGCACAATGTCCTAGCTGTTTACTTAACTCGACCGTGTTGTGCTCCACCACGGGGAGCGATTGCTGTGTGACATTGTGGTCACATACGTGATTAAATTTCCAACACTACTATTTTATACGTGTTGAGTGTGCCTTTGCTGCAAAAGCTATTCTACTGACTCGGCGCTATGTCTCTTCCGCCTTGTACTTCTAATTAAATGCTGCTGTCATATGTTTAGACAATAATTCATTTCAATGTTATTGAGTTTAATAAATGAACAAGCAAAGTGATATATTTTTTTTGTTGACACACGATATTCTAGCTCGTTGTGTAATTTGTAAACCCATTCTTCATGTGACGTATTGTTGTATAATTATGTTCAATTTGATTAACTGTATTCTGAATAACCGTAATAAACTCATGGTTCCGCGGCAAAACATTGTGAAATCTCCGTTATAGTATTGTATTAGTTCTTGTTGCAAACGGTTCTCATAGTTTTCACGACAACAGTATATTGTTTTATGATTTTCTCATTGATTAACAAAGCCGCTGATCTCTCGTCGCGTGTAGTTGTTTTTATTGGTTTCGAAAATATTAGCTACTACTATAAAAGAGTTATCGGAGACTGTGAGCTCAGAACCGGCTTGCTGATTGAAGTCCCCGCTCTTAGCAAAGAATCTCTTTATATTTGTGGCAAATTTACGAAAGGATTTATTACGGCAGTGACGCGCGACCGCGAGGATTTCCGTTGTCACCATTGGCACACCCCGGCTTTATTCTGAAACCCAGATTAATGAGATGAGCCGTGTTCGTAGCCGAGATCGCGCTCGCATTTCTATGGCTTATGAATGAGTTTACTATTTAAGAATTGAATTGTGAATTTTCTTAATATTCTATTGTTCTTTTGTGTGTATTTTATTTGTCAATTTACTTTCCTCTAGGGTTATTATTATCTGCTTAACATTTTCAGGAACAATAGTTCAACATCTTGGTCAGCTATACAATAAATAATTCGTTTGTTTGATATCTGACTTTTCCACTCACGCCTATTGTATAGTTAAATTGTTATTAGGGGCAGGGGTTTACAATAGACACGTAGAACGAAACACGTTTCATTTCACGTGTCGTATTAAGTTTGATTCGAAGGTAGAATTATTTAGGGTGGCTGTTTGATTGGTATCCCTTGATAATAAAATAAACGTTTTATAACTTTATTAATGCGTGGTAATTTGTTCAATAGAAAAGAGACATTCATTAACACTCTGGCTGTGTGAGCAATAAAATTTTACTAATATTTGTATTGTTACACATAACTATTATTCGAATGATTGCTTATCCAATGCCATAAGTGTCAATTAAATATTTTCTTACACATCTATTATACTAAGCTGACTTTTGGTACTGAACTAAAAGTAGGATAACCATTATTTCGTTTAATTTGTTATTAAGAGCTCGTAACACCTCACCCGGGCGCAATTTTATAAAACATTGTCTATATGCTTTCCCAAAACACCAACCGTGTCTATGTAAAGATAATTGTAATGGACTGTAAATTATAATAGTATAATATTTACACAGAATATAGTCACAATGCCCAACAATATAACTAAAAATATTCAACTCTAACCTCGTAACTTTGTCATCACTACCGCCTATGTTCCAAACCAGAAAACCTATTTTAGACTATTTTGACCTCAAGCTGTAGAACTGGCTGTGGACCTACGTTTTCTTCTCAAAACGATGCTAAGGAAAAGTTTATTATCTTTGTTTTAGGTTAGTCTCTATCTGGATGGAACTGCTCTTAACATCAGGTGCAATAAACTCAGTGAAGTTAGTCGTGTGAGGTGAAAAATTAAGTTTACACCAAAATATTACGGAGAGAACATTTTTTTGAAGGTTATTTTGATGTGGATCAATGATATCATAATGTCGACGACTGCTTTTACTAGTAATGTTATAAAGTTTAGTCCTCGACGACGGCCGTTACGAATCAGCAGTGTTGACATTTAAAGTTCACGTTGTTATTTGCATGGGGTTTATAGAGCTCCGCGGCGATCCATGTCGAAGCCTCCTATAGCATTTTTATATTGCGGCTCTATCAATTTTCCTAACATTTTAGATCGCGTTGATTTTTATATGTAAAAATTGTTTAGTTATACTAAAAAGCAGACCGTAAAGCCATGGCAACAATCGCGTTAATTCTAGGGGAGCTTCACATCTACACCGCTTAATTAGCGTTTGCGCGACTCTGCAGCCGGTCAAAGGATCCGCCGCTCATTACGCGCGTTCCCACTGCACACTTGGTCACCCTGAATTGTCTGTACTTTAGTTATGTGTTGTATACTGGAAATTCGCTAATGTATCGGATATACTATATATGAATATAAAGAAACAAAGTTAGTGTAAGGCAGTCACGGAACAGACACGAGTGGGCAGTACGATGCGATGTTCGCGGAAGGCGTGATAACATCGCGTGAGAGGCGAGCTCGCGGGTACGCTCTACTGAGCCGCCTTCACTCATAGGGTTACCAAATTAAAAACATAATCACGCGTGTGTCAAATCTAACGAAAGTAAAGAATTTGTAAATCAATTGTATCTATACTATTTCTAATGAGTAACGTTTTAATATTTTGTTTCTTTATTACGATCTAACGTAAAAACTATTCGACCGATTTGAATGATTTTTTTTATGAACATAGATGGGACCTTAGGAAGTATCGCATAAAAAGGTCCCATCTATCCAGGTACCCGTGGGATGAGCACGGGTTTAAAAATGCCGTTCAAGTGCCCAGATGGAGGTGGGCTCCATCGCTATGAAAAAAAATATCCTTGAGAACATTCTCTCGTGCTATAGCAATCTACTATCTCATCTGTCCGTAGGAACCATGAGACACAATATCATGCATGTATAATATTGATAAGGATACTCTAATGCACCTTAAGATGTATTTAAACAATAGTCAATGCTTGCTGATAGTCGCTCATAGGAGCTTTCAATCACCCATAACTACATTGAAATTTATTATTGTTACTTGCACTTTTTTTTTAAACTCGCAATGGTAAGGAGACTAAGGGTCGCTCAGGTTGTTTGATAATAATTGAGTATCGCCGATAGTGTAATTGACACACAGCCCTATATTGTTGGTTGTGAACACCGTCGCTGGACGATTCATTACGCTGCGTTAATGGGCAGCCAGCACGCTACGCTTGACTATCTGCCTGCACTGTTATCCTCATACTAGCTATCGATTTGTAATACTTCACTTCCAAATTTTGTGCCTCTTGAACATTTTGGCCATGATTATAAGAAATTAAACAAAGTACGTGTTTTTTGTATTTCCGTGCATTATATACGTATATAATGTTTGATTTCATATAAGGATTTGCGACGAAGCACTTGCCATGTTGAGACAGGGGTGCCCGTTGTATGGTTTGTGTAAGTTGTAATAAAAATTTGTGTTAGTTAAATAATAATGTTGTTGTGTTTTCTACACCTTATTTAATTTTTTCAACAAAATTTTGTCTGATAAATACCAATAGTATCGATTTAAATAATTATGCGTCAACGAATAATCATTAGTTCGTATTGCCATAAATCTGTTACAACCACAAAACCAATATTTAAACACATGGTTTATTCCAGATTTATAAGGCCGTTATCTTATTATAGCGTACGATGGAATTCAAAGGTATATTTTAGTTATAGCTCGAAGTCGTATCATGTCGTACATATGTTAAAAGCATTGCACGATAAATTGGATATAAGGTTTCATTGATATTTAATTGTGTTTGTAACAGTATATGTGGGCGTGTGTCAACCGACAGATGATCGCTGGCCGTCCGAACGACACAATCATAATGGCACTGATTAAACTTAATTAACTGAAGCCATTTACACGAGGCGGCACGGCGTGGTTTAGCGTGGCTTGGCGTGTCATGGCACGGCGAGCGGACAGGGTGAAGCCGACAGTGCGTTGTGTCGTGCAACGTCCGATGTGCGTGTTGTTGTGTGTTGGCTGTTGACCCATATGCCATACACCACACTTCACATCCTCACTCGAGTGCTCGCCACGTACGCGGTAGGGCATCGGTCATCGCCATTCCTAATGCTGTTAATAAGTGTATCGAACATGCCCATGATGTACCCGAACGCACATCTTCAACGTAATGAAAGTCCATGAAATTTTCTGAAAATAGTTAACAGTTACATGTTTTGAAAGAAGCATTTATTACGCCATGGTCATTAATGAAGAGCTTAAACACCAAATAATGGTACGGCCAAGTGTCGGCAGTGTGAGTGGCGTTGTGCAGGACGGCGTGCGCTGGCCGCTGAGCGCGCGCCACCCGCGAGATTTATCGCGCGGCCGCACGCAGCTGGCGCATTGCCCATCGCCCTCGCACCCTTTTATCACCGACTAAAACACGTCCGTCGTGTTAATTTGTTTGTTCTGACGCGGTCGAGCTAATGAATCGCCCCAATCCCGACCCGTGTCGGCGCGACCGAACCGTACTGCCCGCACTCAATTACACACCCTTAAGCGTTTACACACTTAAATTGTTACAAGACCCCAAATAAATCATTAATCCCGATATTTGACCTGGATTGCTCACGTTTGTCTATGCAATATAATTTAGGTGTTAACCTTGCGGTAAAAACGAACATGTTAGTAAGTTGTTGCGTTTGATTCGCAAAGATGTGTATACGATCTGTGAAACATTACAGTTGAACAGTTTGAATGTGGTATTGAAAGTAGGTGATGTCTAATAAATATGTTGAGCTTACTAAATTAGCACGAGTGAATCAGACGTGCTCAGGTGAGGTCGCATTCCTCATCCGCTGCCCTACCTGCGCGCCAGAAATACTCACGCGCAACGCCGCATCGCCCCGCCGCCCGCCACAACACCGCTACTCATTTTATTTTCAGCGGCCACCGAGCTCCACCACTGCTCAATGTTTGAGTTTTTGTTATTTGCAATGTTTCTATTGTTAATTCCGTCAAATGTCGCACTTCATCATTCAGTTCATTTATCACTGATTAAAAATATATTATTTTGGACTCCCGTTATTGATTGAAAACATTTGTAGAGATTAAATATTCACAGAATAGAGAGTAATAATGGCGTAAAAGTAATGCGATTTAGAATTGCACAGCCTCCATTTATTTCACTGTAAACGTTTCCTTCGTTTGTTTGGTTCACCACTTAATTAGGTGCTCCTCGTAAAACTGTCTTCCTCATCTTATATTTACCGCGTTTGCCCTTTTTATTATCCGATTACATGGGCGGCGCGGTTTGCAAAGCGTTTTCTTGCGCGAGGGGAGCAGTTTCATTTGTTTCTTCTCAAATTACTTCAGACCGTCCCGACCACCTTACAACACTCTTCTTTACACTGATGTACACAAGTAACTTACTATCATAGCGAGCCTTTATTAATGTATAATTAGCCAAGATTGTCGCACTCATTTGTAATGTCAAATCGCGTAATTAATGTTTCCACCGATATGATTGTGGGTAGAGCTTATCAGTGCGCTCCACAGGGAGATTGGTCGTATGCGTACAACGAAATATATATGTACGCGTTTGGACGCATTTATTCGTTTGAATGAGGTTCACGTGCGTATGTCGACGGAAAAACTTTTTTTTAACAGAAAAAACCAAAAAATGATCCGTGAGAAGTTAATATTATAAATGTATAAATAATTCACGATTGGTAGAAAAGAGTGGGTTGGGGCTGTCGAGGATGGCATTGCGCTGCAATTAGCAGGACACTCGACGCGTCGCTCCCGTCGTCCCTGTAAACCATAGCACGGACTCCACTCGTGTGTCGCCGCGCAAATTAAAACGCGACACTCGACCCGATCGCGTCCTCAAACTGCATTCGTTCATTGGGCAAAACGTTTAAAAGGACTTAGTGTAAAAATAACACGATTTTAACTGAAATTCATATGAAAAAAAAAGTCCGAGCAATATTTTAGTAGTAATTTGTGAAGTACTTGCCTACGTTCATATTTTAACTTCCGTTAAAGCAAAAAAATCAGTGTTCATTTTATAAGCCGTTAAATTTTATCCCGTATATTTGCAACTTGTTGGGTCGGGCGTAAGACAGTAAGACTAAAAGATTTGTGGTTGGGCCCGGTCCGTTTGGAGGTGTTCCCACGGGCGCGCCTGTTCGTAATTGAGAGCGCCCGCGGGCCGATAATTGTGGTTGCGCGCGAACGCCCCGCGCCTATGCCGGTACGCCACCCAGTAAATCATGCCCGTTACTCTCCATTACCTCATAATATCAAATTGACTTGAGAGGATTTGTGCCTTCTAACGTATCTTTGTTTTCCTATACGATATGTACTATGCTACAATTTGTTATTGAGAATACAGCAGATGTGTATAACTTTTAAACTACTATGGAGTGTATTTATATGTTATTACGTAGAAGATTAAACACCCGAATTGTTGAAATTCCGTGTTAGCGGCGGTGGGTGCAAAGTTGAGATACACTCTCCTCTGACCAAGAAGCTGTGTGCGATTCTATGTGGAATAACTACGCCCCGTGGCGCAGTTGGCTAGACACCAGCTTGCGAAACGAGAGGCCGCGGGTTCGATCCCCGCACCGAGACAAATGTTTGTGTGATCCACAAATATTTGTTTCGGGTCTGGGTGTATGTGAGACCGAAAAGTCTCTCGTAGTTTCTGATACCCACGACACAAGACTTGTATCTTAGTGTGGGATCAGAACTATGTATGTGACTGTTGGGTGTATTTATTTATTTATTTAAATGTAACTGTGGAATGTATTTAAATGAAGTGTCATTTCGTATACGTTGAGAATCTGTTTAGGAAGAATTGTTTTGTTAGTATTTGGATGTCGAGGGTTACACCACTTGTCACGACAAGGACGTCGATGTAGTAAAGACATGCGAGCTTTTTAAACAAACTTTATCTGTCTATAAAACAGAAAGAAGGTGTGCGATAAAACGATCGCGTGACTTGGCCGCGCACTGTAGCGAATGCCTTGATTAGCCACGACGCTTCGCAACTACGGAAAAGTATAAAAACAACAGTAAAATGGATTTCTATATATCTCCTCGAGTGATAGATTTATCGTTATCGCGCTTTTAATACAATTTAGGAGATTTAAATTCCTTGAAAGAGTAGCATTAGCCAGTTGAGTAGTGAATGTGTCGAGCAAGTGGTACCAAGTGGCACTATGTTATCGGTGTGACGTCAGGCCAGGGGCGGTGCCGACGTAGAGGCATGTAGATCGCGAAATTGATTGCATGTTATCTGATGGGGCACGGGTTCTTCGCTAGCGTTTAATACGGGCGTCCGCCGTTCCGCACGCGAACCTTTTGACAGAAGATCGTCCGCGCCCCAACCCCGCCGCCGGTGGTAATTACTGTGCGCCGAGCGGGCCCCCGTGTGTAGCGGCGATGTCGCCGGTGCCTAGACTCATACTAATTAAAACACACCCTGCGCTAAATTATTTTTATGTCCCATATAATATCTTCAACTTTGCGTTTTGCTATTTCCTCCAGGTATACATGTATGGCCTGACTCCAATAAGTTGTAGATGAGTTCCGTGCCCAGCAGTGGGACTTATATGAGCTGAACCATGTAATTTGATTATGATTAGAGAAAAAATTAGTTGAATCCACGGAATTTGCATAAATCGATTTGTTGAGTTCAAAAAATGTTTTATCCTTATACAGGAATGGTCAGATTGAATAGATTGTCTGTTAAACGTATAAATCGATAGAACAAGTCAGTGACGTGCTAGTCTTTTATTAAATGCATATAGTTGAAATCCTCTGAGGTTTAGTCACTTTGGAATTCCCCCAGTGAAATCATATAGTTCAGTAAAACTGGAATAGAACATTTTCGTAATATAAATTTCGCTACAAACGTGAAATTGTGTAAATGTATTTTGGTCATGTTTTATTTACCTGTGGCCATTAGTTGAAGTGTAGAATTGAGCTGCGGCATGAATCGGAATGTTTATTAAGTTAGTGAAGATGACAGAAGAGCGGTGGCTAGTAATTTGATTGGCGAACGAGCTGCATGGCGTGGTGCAGCGAGGCGCGCGCGGGTCGACGAGCGGAGCGGGCTGCGTGGCGTCCAAGCCGCGCTAATTGCCTCGCGCAATATAGCAACAATGACAAAACTTGGACCGCCTCGGCCGCCCGTCGCCCGCCGCCCACCGCTGCCGACCCTCGACGTTTCACGCTTTTATTTAAAATTCACTTACCCGTCTCGCAGATTGTTATGCATCCAAGTTACGGCTGGCGTTATTAAAACAACAATAAATTTAATTACAATTCTATTATAGCGACAACTTTACGGAGATCGTTTTTCTCTTTAATTTCAGCGAGTTGAGTTTTCATTGTTGTCTTATTAGTAACCAGATTTAGGTACGTTACAGATCGACAGTTTAATTACTTGTAGGCGAGCGACCCGCAGAGTGCGAGGCGGGGTCGTGGCGTTAATTGATTGTGACATTTGATGGACATACACCAAGCGTATATTGAACCGCCTGGGACTCGTTGTAGCTAACACATACTTGACTTGCACACATCGGAGTGCGCTATACAAACACACGTTCGTACTTCATACGTAATATGCAACGTTTACATACCTATATGATTGTCATCTACGTAAAAGTAACATAACTGGTGTTTCATATTTTTTAATAATAATGTAGCACTAAAACTGCTTCATTATATGTTTCAAATATAATGTAGCAATTTAAGTGCCACATTATATTGGGAACATGATTAAAATGAAAACTACGTGTATGTAGTTCGTTTTTTGATAATCCCTCACAAATCTTCAGTTTTACACCGTAAAAAGTGTTTGTGCAAAAAATAAAAACATTAATTGTGTGATAATTTTCACCTGAATCCATTTATCAATTTATAACAGACACAAATTTATTATAATTACTATAATATATTTATCCATAACAATGTATTAGGTCTTCCGGTTAGTTTTGAGGGATATATTAAAAACGAAATACTTTTGTATTATAAAAAAGATAAATTAATTTTAATCAAATATGCTCCATTGGTAGCTACAACCTTTTGCCATTTTTCGGGCAACAAATGGATTCCATAATTTTAAAAACTGATCATTTTTTGAAGCGATCCATTCATCGATCCATTTTTTGATACATACGATTTTTTGATAATTGTTGATCTGCAAGTATGTTTGTATAGATCGAAATAGATGGTAATCAGAAGGAGCACAATCTGGTGAATTTGCGGCATGCAGAAAACACTTCCCTCTGAAGATCTGAAAGTGTGTCTCTTACAGTTTTTGCGACGTGTTGGTATGCAGTAAAAAACAGTAGTAAATTACGAAAGTGATTTTTAGCGCATCCCATACTTAATCACACTAAAAACTTGCATGGGTTTACTATAAATGAGTTACTTCGAATAATTAAAGTGCAAGCTAAAACATGGTAACATCGAATATCTAAGTAATTTGCACCGACGTGACGCGACAACTACTTGACACGTTCCCTCAAAACTACCCGGAAGACCTAATATATCGATAAATATTTCGGAACATCCCTATTGTCACATGACTGCACGTAAAACAAGAAGTGAACACGTCATAAAGTATATATATTTTTAGTGTGATTATATAAAATTATTTAAACATAAATAGATTGGACGTAGGCACAATTATAATTCATGGTTCAAGTCACTTGTTCGTTCATGTGTTGTTGACATTGTTGGTAAAACAAACTCGGAGTAGCCTTACCTCGAGCTTACCTCTGTAAACGAAGCCCACCCCAAACTTTTAAGGTTCGCCTAATAATGCAAGCAATTTGCGGGTCTCCCTCTGTTTGTTTTCTTGCTTTACTGAAGTGATTTGATGATTTAGAATTATTTTACCTGTTGAAATTGTTATGGCATACGTAGTAGAAACTTATTCAATGTTGAATATTCTAGCATTTATCTAATATGCAGCACGTATAATAATATAATATGAAGTATGTATTTTAAATGTATCAATGATAAAAAATATAATTACTGACAAGTGGTGCCCACTTCCGCCCGCGTGCATTTCATGCTCATTTCTCAAGAACACTAGGTACATTATTTCTGGGATAAAAAAATAGTGTTATTTCTCAAAATCCCATCATTGTCCACATCGAAAATCGGTTAAGCAGTTCTTGAGTTTATTCGTTACAAATATACAAAAATACAAATCTTTGCAATATTAGTATAGATCAGTAATTCCCAAAGTGGTCCAGGTGGACCCCCAGGGATCTACGGGTGACTCGATGGGGGTCTACGTTGGGGTTGACAAAAAATGGGGGTCCACAATCGTAAGCGGGGGTCCATGAGAATTAATTTGGTTTCGAACTAAAATGTTGGCAAGACTTGTCCTATCAATATAGGCAGATAATATTTTAAGAAGGTCAGCGGCTGTTACATTGTAAAAACTTGCATATTTCATAATCAGAACAACGCGTCGTTGTTTTTTTTAGATTTGGAAATTGGTAGTAATGTGCATGCAGGGGGTCCACCGGATCCATCAAAATTTTGAAAGTGGTCTATGAAACAAAAGAGTTTGGGAACCTCTGGTATAGATGAATAAAACTCTTTGTGAATTATGCTTATTTATAATATAGGGGAAGTACGTACAAAATGACATATAGTTTAGGTTTTGGGTCATAACTCTTTAATGGTAAATCACAGGGCATTCACATTGCACACCAGTAATCTTAGGTTTCATATCTTTGAATTATAATAGATACTTAAAAGATAAACAAACTAGAAAAAAATATAATTTTAAATTCAACTGAGATCAACGAAATCCATTTTGTCCATATGCTATGGACAAAATGGCATACCACATACGGACTAAATGACATACACGGCAAAAGTTATAAAATTAAAGGCAAAGCTCGCAAATGAACCGCTTGGTTCGTTTAGAAACATTCGCGCAAGAAGCGTGGGCCCACTGTGAACATTTTAAACACCGCAACCAGTTTTCTCCAGGTTTTGATCGCGAATAAAGATCGTTGCAATAAATGCATGCACAATCCTCTTCGTCATCTTGAGCGTAGTTTGGCAAATTCTCTTCTTCGCTGTCTTTTTGGAATATGGTTTTGGTAACCTTTCGTCTCTTCTTCTCTGAAGGAGCTTTAGGCTCATTTTTTGCCTTAATTTCTTTCATATTTCGAGTTGAAACAAAACTAAAGAGGTTTGCTGTTTCTTTCGCTTACGTTTGCCTTGGCCACTTACGTAATGTCCTTTTGGGACAGGAGATATAACTTCAATAGGCACTGCTAACTTATAGGATGAGGGATGTTTTTCATTACCAATAGATGGGCGATTTTGATTTGCAGCAGGTAAAATAAGGTCTTGAGCAGCTGAAGTAGCTTCTGGTTTGCGTAAAGAAATATCTTTATTTCGTCTCAAAAACCCTTCTAACCATTCTTGTCCAGCTTTTTGTTTTTGAGGGTTAAATTTGTGTGCAAAACCGTTTTTCTCAGCCAACTCAAAAGCTAATTCTTGAACAGACGTTCGCGTCAGTCCAAACAAACGAGATTCAAGTAATTTCAAATGCTCAACTAATTTTCTTTCCACATCAAGTGGAAAAGTAGCTTTCCAACATCCTAGACCCTTTACAGAGGACTCCAAAGTTTTGTTACTATCCAAAGCATGTCTTCTTAGTGTTGCTTGTGGTACTCCAAATGTCTTCGACGCTAAAAGCCAGCCCATTTTGTTACTGCGAACTGCTTCCACAGCTTTACGCATTGACTCTTCACTCCAGGATTGACGATCAGTCGTCCGCTTATAATTACGCGGCATTATCTGTAAAGAAATTAACAGCTGATTAACGAGAAACAGATATTGAGTACCTACAATTAACTCATTGAGTTCTTATGGACAAAACGACATACCTATGTCATTTTGTCCGTTACATATGTATGTCATTTTGTCCATAAAACGTTATAAAAAATAAAAATTCAACAATAAATGCAAAAAGATTATTATTTACGGAAAAAACTATTTGAAGGCAACAATAATTACTTAAGGGATGTAATAAATGTAAACACAAGATAATATTATGAAAAACATAACATTAATACACAAAAATCCCTGCATTAAATAAAAACTCGTAACTTACCTATGTTTATCGTCGGCCATAACACCCAAACAAAAGACTGGCGCGAGTTCACGTTTTCACAGGTTCGTATTTCCGGCTAGAGTCACGTGATGGAGTTATCTATGGCGGACTAGAAGCGGCAGAATTTGAAATATGATGCCTGTGTCATTTTGTCCGTATATGTCATTTTGTACGTATCTCCCCTACAATTTAACGAGTTTGCAAAGTGCAGTGTTCTTCTTTACTCCTTTGTTATTCACGTTTTCGGTTTGCACTTACTTGTAAGGGTGGGCTCACAAACGAATTGCTACGAAGCTTGGTGTTGCCTTAACTGTTCCATGCTCGTGACTAAACTAAAGCTAGGTTTCACTGTCGCCCGACGAGTGAAACTTTGAGCGTTTCTCTCGCGAAAGCAAGTTAACTAGTCTTTATATACGCATTTATTGATTCAACCTACTAGATAGAAAATGGATTAGCTTCATGAATTCGTGATAAATCGTAAATTGTGTGAATATGTTTACAGTAGAAAAAGCAATAGTATTAATAGTATGTTGCGCTAGTAACGTGCTATTTGTTTTGATATAATAAAAATCTCGTCTATATCCATATCATTCAAATCAATCATTTTTTAAATTTTATACTTAACTAAAAATTAATTTTTTTTTTATTATAACAATTATTATTATTTTTTATTATTAGGTATAAACACATCGAATTTTCTATATTCTATTCATTAGCATAATTGTTTGTAATTTTTACCTTTGTCACGCTATTTTTAATTAGATTTAGGGATAATAACATCGGTAAACCAAATCTGTACTAACGCGAGTTAAGGCTACGGGAAAAAGAGCTTTATTTGTTGACTTAAGAAAAAAATAAATAAAATAAATTTGTAACTTATTTTATGTAATATAAGACAAGGTGAGTGCGGCAGTCGTAATTTCTGTAGCGCAGTATGTAGGTTTAATGGTGGATATAAGAGGTGGCAGTATTGCTAAGTGATATTGATTGGCAGAGATGAGGTCGCGCGCTCGCTCATGTCGGGAGGGCGCGAGGTGAGACAGATGTTTTTATTCGTGCGACACGTCCACGGTCGCTGTCTCGACTATGTGTCGTCCTCCCGCGGGACACTGGCCGTACTTCCGAACGGAGATATTTATAGCCGCCCCAGAAGCCGCCGTTACCTAATGTAACGTTTTATGGTAGCCCTTATTACGGTTCCCACACCGACCTGTCGTCTGATGCGCATCTCAACCTACTCCACCAGAAAAATTTTATTTATTCAATTGCCTCGGATGCTATTTTACCTCCTTTCCTTTCAGAACGAACGAACAAACAAACCTCTTACCGAAGAAGAGAAAAGAAACTGTGGTCACTTGTGGCTCGCAAAAATGCCACATCGAAGATATTCTTTGCGGCAACCGTAAATTGGGTTCGTCCCTTGGGTTTTCCGTGGCTGCTCGTTGTCGGGCCGCATACGCTAATCGCGCGCCGCCTCTCGCTACCGCTCGCGCTTCCTTCTTTCTATGCATCCCACCATAATGGCCGCGAGAAAGCCTCTTTTGTTACGGCGGCGATTTGTTATATCTCGCCGCGCTTTGCCAAGATACCTGCTTTGACTCCCGTAATTGTTCTTTCGATTCGGTGGTTTTGTTGTTTATAAAATGCTTTGTCACATAAATCCGTTAGTCGCTGTTCGAGTCTGGTCTTATTGTGAATAATCCGAACTCATTAGCATGACTTTAGACTGAATAAGTAAATAAATGAAAGTCATCATTGAGATCACTGAAGATAAATCGTTTGCCTTTAGTAATGATGCATTATTTGGCTATGATTACCGGTGTTATATGGGGCCGGATTTACTTACTCCACACTTATGTGCGAGGTGCGAAGCCGTACGCTGCACGCTTCGATGCCTTCCCGGCCGTTCAACTCGTTGTCGTGCTCAGTTTGCTGTTGGATGCTCGCTCACCATCACTTCCTACATTCTTCAAACATTTGGTGTCCTTCTATGATTATAGAAATAATAGTAGCATAGAGCAGTTTTTGTTTTCTTTTTGCTGATTAAGAGCGTTTACGCTCCGCGCAGCCGCACAGTCGAATTTCGGTAAATATAAATCGCGTAAATATGAGCATCGACAGTTTTTTTTTTAATCGGGCACGGCAAAGTGACTCCACTGTACCTGATGGTAAGCACAGTGGAGTCCAGAAAAATAATACCGACCAGCGAGAAACGATGGTCACCCGCTGGTCGACACAATCATGCGGGCCCGCACAAATGCTTCAGTTAATGATATGAAATGAAAATAAATAAAATAATGTTTATTGAATCTATAAAATGTCATGTACATCACTTAGATCATGATCATTGTTCGGAATGCAGCAGATAACAGCGAAAACATCGGCGAAACTAATAATCGTCGGAGCGCAGGACATATCCTCTCTCTGAAAGGCCTTGCGGCGGAGTGATTTTGACTGTGCGCAGCGTTTAAATAGTACATACATTATAAAATATACATACATACATACATAAACTCACGCCTGTATTCCCCGAAGGGGTAGGCAGAGGTGCATTTCTACACCCACATTTCGCCAGTATGTATCAGTCCCACGTAATAGGGGGCGAGCCTATTGCCGTTTTTCTATATAACATCACGCTACGACCAATAGGAGCGGAGCACCAATAAATAATGTTTCAAAATCGAGGGTATTTTTTTCGTTTTGAGAACTTCGCTGCGTGCGCTGCGAAAACGGTTAAAGTTTCGCTAAAATAATGTATGACAGAATTGTTCCCCTTTAAAAGTTCTAAAAACAAGTCTGCGACAGCATATTATGTATTATGTAGGTAGTTTTTGTAGTTAGTTGTTATTATGTAGTTAGTTTGTGTATGTACATATATATATGTGTGTATCTTCATAAATTATTTTATTTGCACACCTGCTGTTCACATCTCTGCATCACCCAAGGTTCGACTGGTAGAGAATGCCTTAGGCATTAAGTCCACCTTTACAATTATATCATTGTATAAAGTGTAAATAAATTATGTCTATCTTTTAAGGTTGGCTCACTATAACATTTTTTATGCTACCCAAATTGGTTTAAAAAAAAAGCATTATTTGTGAAGGTGTTTTCATAAAGATGATATTAATCACAAGTATTTAATTTAAAAGAAATTTTCCCTTTGCATCATTTGATTTCAATGAGTATCTTAGAAGATATCGTAGTTTTAAAATAACACCGCAGCGAAAAAATTATCCAACACGCAATTATGATGTACGAGTACAAGGTGCCGGCCGGCCAGTGCGCGGCGGCACACGTTTCACGTCTATTTAACCGATTTGAATGATTTTTTGGTATGGACATAAATGGGACTCTGTGGAGTAAAATACACTACTATTTTCTTTCTGAAACCAACCCTGAAGTCTACGCGGACGGAGTCGCGAGCAAAAGCTAGTTACATTATAAAATAATTATAAAAATATAAACAAGTGAAATTTCTTCAAAACACAAATTGTACGTTTTCAAATACACGTTCTTAAAAAGTTGTTGTTTTATTAAATTAAGTATTATATATGGGTCAAAAAAATACTGTATTGACAGTACTTTCTCAATATTTCGAATGCCTTAGATTTTTTATTACATAAATAAGGGATCTAAATCTTAAAATGTTTTTCACTAACTATTTGCTATATTTCCAATTCATTCCATCAATCAATGATATTTCCAATTCAACATTTTATTTTGATTAAATATATTATAAATAAACCCGAACTTTGGGCCTCGAAAATGACTCTAAAATTGAATTATGAAAACCTTCGTTCAGTTATCTTGTTATTTAATAAAATTTACACAAAAATCATAAAATGTTCTTCCCTGACTATTTAGATGACAATATTCCCTAAAATAATTGGTAATTAACATGTTTGTGCGATGAGTCTTTCATCAATTTTAAGGGGTTCTGTCTGTCTGTCTGTCTCGCTTTCCTGCTAAAACTACTGAACCGATTTAAATTAAATTTGGTACACAGATAGTTTAGACCCTGAGAAAGGACATAGGCTACTTTTTATCCCGGAAAAAGGGTTTTAAGGGGTTGAAAGGTTGTGTGGAAGTATTGTCATTTTTAAAGCTAGAAGCTTGAAACTTATTTTTAGGCTGTTGATTAGATATAAATAATTATGACATTAAAAGTTTGTAAAGAAGCTAGAAACTTTTTTTTAGGCTGTTGATTAGATATCCTTACTAATATTATAAATGCGAAAGTAACTCTGTCTGTCTCGCTTTCCTGCTAAAAATACTGAACCGATTTAAATTAAATTTGGTACACAGATAGTTTAGACCCTGAGAAAGGACATAGGCTACTTTTTATCCCGAAAAAAGGGTTTTAAGGGGTTGAAAGTGGGGATGAAAGTTTGTATGGAAGTATTGTCATTTTTAAAGCTAGAAGCTTGAAACTTATTTTTAGGCTGTTGATTAGATATAAATAATTATGACATTAAAAGTTTGTAAAAAAATGTACCTTTAAGGGGTTAAAATAAAAATAGGGGTGAAAGTTTGTGTGGAAAATCGTGATTTTTGAAGCTAGAATGATGAAACGACGTGTAGACGACTGTAACTATGTATATGTAACTATATGTCTGTTATGCTTTCACCCCTAAATCATTTGACCGATGTAAATGATTTTTGATATAGACATAAATGGGTCTCTGTGGAGTAAAATAGACTACAACTTATTTTTATTCTGAACCCAACCCTGTAGTCTACGCGGACGGAGTCGCGGGCAAAAGCTAGTAATACTATAAATCGTAATAGTTTGATAGGTACGCGACGTTCGTTCTTTTCCTTATAAACACCATTAAAAAAAATGTTGTTAATATTTTTTTTTAAATATAACTATATTATCATTATTTCACTACTAATGAAATTATTAGTCTGATTCCCGTTTTGGTATTTATCCGTATTTTCTAGGATTTGTTGGTACGCAAACTATTAGGGCACAACTCAAATTTTTTTTTGTATTCTATAAATCTTGATAGCCACTCAGCGCCGGAATACATATTGTGTAGTTTAAACAGAAAGTGACAATAAACAATTATGTATAAAAACGTGAACTCCTACATCTGTGTCGTTTTAGTATGTTTTTCCGAAAAACTGCTAATTTGAGTGTTTTCTTTACATTATTGGGGTCGCGATGTACCTATAATATGCCCTAATGCATAACTTCTCAAATTATTTAGGACGATGTTGTATTAACAATTTTTTGTGTAAAAATGGTCCTGTTAACAATCCAACGGGGCTGGTTGTTAAGTTTGCTAAATAAACGGGGACGCCATTCCAACATGTCGAAATAATAATGTAGCCCGTGACATAGTTTGCTGTGTGACAATTTTCGCCGCAAGGGGCTGCTCTCGTGGGCCACGATGAGTCGGCGACCGCTCGTTACTGTCTCACCTGTCTTGCCTTGACGCAACAGCGTACAACATGTGATGTTGTTGCTAATGATGTGGCACCGGCTCGGGCTCCAGTCTCGGCTCACATGTTTACACCTAACACCATCAATGTGATGTCCGTTTCAATATTAATACATAGCAACGTTGCCGCTAATTACTTAGCTGCGTGCTTAGTGCATACACGCAAACAGCGTGTATCGCACTTTTTATATTGTAGAAAATATGCATATGATGTAAATAGACTTTTTACTTCGGCGCCACTATTCATCCCAGTTCATTGTTCTTCGAAATTGCTCTCCGCTGAGAATAGCGCTTTTGGATCTGTTTGTGGCCTTCGTTTTTACTAACAGTTCCAGCGTGCCCGCCTAAAACAATCACCTAAAAGATTTTTATGTACCCTTTCAACAACCAAATATTACATCCACAGCGTTTTTAATCAATACACAATGTTTTTTAATCTGTATCAGATTTACCCAATAACGGATAGAGCTTTTTATTTAAAAAAGAACCGCAACGATTTAAGTAATTAATGTTAGTTGTACGATAAATATGAGTTTTTTTAAGGAATTTGTTATACCATAATTCCTTATTATAACGGAAATTAACAAAAACATTTAATGATAAATTTCAGTATTCTAGTAGGTACGTACTTTCAGAATAGGTTAAAATATATATTATATCATATACTGTAACATGTACCATAACCTCATGTACCACGAATGTCACACTCTGCGTCGGGTAGTCTGTTAATGATGCAACAATGAGTCGTTCGTCCAGGACTTCATATTATAAACAGCCTTGTGTAGAGACCCGCACATGTGTACATTTGTCGATGCTTTCGTACTCATTTGGATTTTACCAGTTTTTTCTGCATTGGCAAATAGACAGTCGATGGAACGATAGTGTTTAGATGTAGTTGTTTACTCGACAACGGTAAAAGGTTTGCGAGTCCCTCGCGGCGCGGGGCTCGCTTGTTTTCATTTCGTTATTTACTTTTAATTTGGCAGCAAGCGGATGATGCGGTGGGTGGAGGCGTGTCGTGTGAATAATTGAGCCGATACAGTTGATCGTTCGTCCGCTCGTCTATCTGCTAACTGTCACATTGTATTCTTGAACATTTTCATACAACAATACATACATACATACAAACATAGACACTATTGTCTTGTAGTGAATGTCTATACATTCACTACTATCCCCCCGAAAGGGTAGGAAGTAGTTTTTTTTTGAAATTTTCCGGGCTGCTTCTGAAAACTCCCTGATGTGATAAATCGAATGATAATTTTCTGGACCCGAGAATCCAAGTGAATCGACTTCTAGGTCGCACAGTTAACGCTTGTAGCACAAGAACACGAGACAGTAACATAATAATACCTAATCGTTTATAATTTTTTTATTCGCCACCGACGCTCATTAACACATGCTGACGCTATGTGTGTATTATAACTCAACGTTGATGTTGTCGATCAGAAAACTATAGTTCAATGTGTCTAATATGATGTTCCTAAACATTAAAAAGACTTATTTTAAATTTTCATATTTACTAAAACTTTCCCAAAATAAATGAATTATAAAGTTAATTAAAAATTCTTCACTTGCTCTTCTGTTAAAGAAAGTTAATTATGTCTACTGGAATGACAGACAGCCCGCCGAGATGGTTTTCTTCCTTAAACCTTCAGAATTGTGAAATAATTGATGACTCACATTAACCCTTTGTAGGTTATGCAATTTTAAGTATGGGGATTTTAATTATTTTTTTTTGAACCGCTTGTAACGAAAAATAAAAATCTCTAAGCGATAATGATTGCGGATTGCAATTGCTGTGAATTTAAGTTTACAATAAGTGTAGCATAACAAGTGAGGTTTGTAGATGATGTCTGTTATACATAAGCGTGGATATGCAAATGTAAAGAGCACATTTTCGAGGTCGGGGAGCGCCAGGCGGCCAGCGCCGAGCGTGACGACGACATGCTTCGCGTGATGCAACACATTATATAGCTGACTGGAAGTCACAGGGGTGGCTTATTGTCTCGTGTCTATTAATACCAGTGTTTATGGTAAATTAATTTCCATCGAATACACATTCATTCCTTTAAGCCTAACTGAATATATAAGTGCGACAATTTAAGTTACACGACGGCATCGCATCGGCATATATTTTCTGACTAACATGTCCTTGACTCTAAAATATCAATTAATAACTTAATACATAAATAAGGTTTTTCACCGGATATTTTTAGTGGCCAACAAATTATTGTCGTTTTCCACATTCATAACAATAAACTCATAAGTCCTATATTTGAACATATGTGTGCTGTAATCGAAATTTTTCTCAAGTTTTACCATTGTTTCGGAATATCTCTCAAGGGGACATTCTGTTGAATTGGATTCAAGTCAGAATCACGCACTTCGATGGCAAATTTCGTCTACAGTTCTGTGTTTGTTATACAACAAAGTTTATTATAAAATATTCACATAGTAATAATTTTTCCATAGGTGGGGTGGGGTAAGCATTCAGAGATCGTTAATTATTGAGAGTTCACTAATTGCTCGGAAGTTCGGTTTGTTTTGAAACGAAATGTTTGAATTGTTTAAAAAGGGAGGAGCCTTAGTGGAAATTGGTCACGTGGTGAAAAGCGAAGCCTCGTGCCATTTTAAACTTGCTACGACCAACTTCGTTCTCGACCCTCGATTAATCGAGTTCTATTGTCTGGCTGCTTCAACTGTGGGTTCCTGTTAAAATAGGAATTTGTTGTTTATATTAGGTAGCCAATTAACTTTGCTGGTTTCAGCCACTTGAGGCTTTGTTGCTATTTATACCACAGTGATATAGACTCCGGGACAAATTCGGTGGATTTGTAGAAATGATATTCTGAAATGATGGAAGTAGTTTGACAGTTGAAAGTTGGAAAGTAGGACGAAAGTGGTTTACACAAGTCTATAGGATGCAGGGCGAGAGCTGCAGCAACGGTGTTTGTTGACGCGATCGTAGGCGACGCGACGGGAGCGTTGTATGAGGGGACTGTGGGCGGGGTGCGGGTGTTGTGCGGCGCGGCGCGGCGCGGCCGGCGGCCGGCGTCAGGTGTGCGCCGCCGCCACGGCAGTTCCGCGACTCTTGCCGCCCGGGCGCCACGTCACGCCGCTTCAGATATGTAGCTCCGGTCAGCGCGCGCCGGCTATGAAGTGACTCGGCTCTTGTGTTTATTTCAAACTTTGTGACGATACTTTATAAACATGGTAGTGTTGGAGGGTGGCGGCGCCCTGTTGGAGCCGGCTCTCGCTTTGGACGGTGCTGCCGCAGCGTGCCTCGAGCGTGCATATGCACAAGCGGATGTTTCATTAAAACTTTTACCTAAACGATATATAAATCTACACCAGTGGTTGTCACCAGTAACCACTTCGGTCACTGCCGCTGCTGCTGCCGGAAAGGATCTCAAATTGCAAATAGTAAGGAAGCTTTTCGTTTTCTACATTTACTGTTTAGATTACTTTAATGAATTGTAACGTCTAAAAGTTTGCGAAAACAATTATTGCATTCGCGGCCAATTTAGAATTCTTAATGGGTACTTCACAAAGTTCGACTTTTGTTTGCAGTGAAACAACTTGTAGCAAGAATAATAATAATCACATATTAGTTTTAGTTGCATCGATATCACGTAATATAACATGAAGCGGCATTTTTCTACATAAGTTATTGAACACATTTTTAATATCTTCCGTGTTTTGAAGTGTCAAAACCAGAAAATCAAAAATAATAACGCGAATTCAATAAAAAATGTATTTTCAACTATCTGTTTTCTTTAGCGGTTTTATTATTTAATTCTCATTATAAGTAATATTAGATGTAACTTTTAATATTGATTAACATAGGTTTAATTTTAGTGATTAATGGAATGTTATTAATTTCTTGAAAGTACCTACTTTCAATCTAATAGAATTATCTAAGTGATTGATATAATTTTGGGATTTTGTGATTGTAAAATTATATTGTTGTTTTTTTTCTGTCATAGAAAATTGTTTAAAGAATATACTTTTTTATTCAAGACTAAAAATTAATTTTAATGATAAATCGGAAAACGTTTTATTAACAATAAACGTTTTACTTATCAAAGAAGGAGGTTTTCATCCTTCATATAATCCATGCGTGCCGTATTTCTAATTAGGAAAGAATAAATTCGGTTTATTGAATTTTTTTATCTAATTCACTCACTGCATATGATGTTTACTAATGTTGAAAATAGTGAGATATTACAAAAGTTTTAGTACTTAAGAAGTTTTAATATAATTTTTTCAAAAAGAAAAACTAGTTAAATCTACATGTTCTTTGCGGTAATGCCCATATAGCCTCTATTCATTGATTTACGGCAACAAAAAATATTTTGTGTTACACACTTAACACAGTATTTGCAATAAAATGTCTATGATAGCTGATTTTGCCTTGTAATGAACTGATAAAACCTGTTGCCCGCGTCCCACTTCTAACGTGGCACATCTCACTGGCGTTGTTTAGGTAGGTAGGTACTATTTATCCATATAAAGATTTCACCATTGAACAATGAAACTGTATACGTTATTTGTTATGTTTAATTGCGTCAAAGGAATATCCATTGTAACAGATAACACAGGAGTTAGACGAACGTAGGCTTCCCGAAAATAAAATTCTTTCAGAGCAAATGTACAAATTCATTTGCTTTTAGGTGATTAAACATGGTTGTATTAAGTCGAGCTTTCTTGGATATAAAGCTGGCGCGGTTTTCCTGGGTATTCATTTCAGTAAGTTAATGTTGGCTACATGTAGTTTGGCAGACGAGGGTTTCGGTAGATGAAGCCGCGATTGCATGTCCGTTTAGAGTTTTACGCGTGTAGCAGGTGGGCACATTGATGGCAGAGCCGCGCGCTACAGACACGCGGCCAGCCGGCGGCCCACCCGTACGTGTACGGTGGAATGGACGTATCTCGCCGCCCGATCTTTTCCTATTCATCGCTGGTCGAAGGTAGTCCTAGATGCCTCATCTCCTAACTACTTTTGCCGTCGAAAAGTTGCATTACTTAAATTGGATTTCATCTTTGTATATTTTTTTTTAATGTACGATTATATTCAGTAACATTAATACTGAAGTTTTTTTAAAGAATAATGTAACCAATTCAGCAATGTTGTAGATGCATCGTAGCATGCAATTTTAGACGTTTAGGTCTACGAAGCTACGACAGAAGGGGCGGGGTGCGTGCACCTTTGCTTGCCGCAGTGCTCGTTTATTTGCGACTTCCTAGCTCTTTTGTTATGCTCTGTCGCCTGTGTCTGCTTTGAAAAATTGTAATGCAGCGGCATTGTAGACTCGAGTTGCCGCGATTGTGCACACCGCATAAAATCGTGAAAGCACTAATACTCCTTTGAATTTATGTTGTTAACAAATACTACTTTGGTGTTGAGCATTCTAAAGTATTATACCGAATATTGGAATATTCCTACAGGCAGTAACACTAAAAATAGCTATCAAACATCATGATGCAATAAATGTACATATCAAAGTGTGGTGCGCAAGTGTATGTAATCTGCATAGATAATGGCGTAAAAGCTGTGACACAGTTTTGATATGAATGATTTGCATTAAACCGCACTGTGTCCTGTGTGTATTTGCGCCCTGGGCGGAACGGAACAACACAGCACAAAGACCGAGGTGACGTTAAGCGCTAAGGCTACGGGGAGCGTACGAGGTGCGGAATACATTAGCCAACACCGGGCACTGCTAGCGTCGGTGTCGGCGTCGGAACGCTGTAATATATTTCACTAGCGGTCATTTTCGACAATTAACCACATAAAATAAGTGAAATTATGCATGCGGCCGACGACGGCGTATATCACGTCCAGTTACGAGGCACGATACCTACCTACATTCATTATTCAAAGAAATGTTTCGCCCCACCAGTCTGCGTCCGGAAGCGTCCGGCTCCGTTCGTGTGATTGATGGAAACCTCTTTATTTTCACTGTTCTTTTGTTTTAATTAAATGTTTCTATTCGTACACTACGAGATGAATAAAAAGTTGATCCATCTTTAACGAAGTATTCAGAATGCGTTCGCCTCGTACGTCATAATATGTTCGCATTTCTAATTAAAAATCTCTCCACAGTGTGGATATATGCATGCATCATTAATTTTCTGTTTGCAATTTCTGTGTTCAACGGCAAGGGCCTTAAACGCTCTTCAGGTGGACCTCTCAAACGGTCGGATTCATTTTCTCTCGCAATTTCCTACAATTTCCGGCCAGCGTTTCGTACGTTGATGCGCTACGAATTTATTTTCACATTGCTATGCTTATTTTCGTCACAGAAACATAGGCTAAATAAAAAATATGAACGTTAATCTACCACAAACTTGTACCTGTTTTATTGAAATCAATAGTAACCTTTAAGTAAATCACAATCATTTTACATGTTGTGTAGTCAAGTTCAAGCTTGAGATCAACGTTCTGTCGTGTGTTACGCAAGCCACAACAAATTAAGCAATCAAGATTGTGCATAAGTTTCCCGTGAATCACAGTTTTTCGCATGTGAAGTGACAAATGCCTTCTTGATTTAATTTACGAAAATTAATTTAAATTAAAAGCAATATGCAAGATTTCATATCTGTGTGTGAAAAAGCGACTTAGGTACTTGCATTTGATCCGAAAACACAAATTCCATAAGTTCCAAATAACACTTGTACGAAGCACTAGATAAAGATGTGGCAAGCATTTATGTACGGCAGTCCTTTACCTAATCCCAGTATTTAACATTTTAGGGATTCTTTTTTGTTTATATTTATTATTATAAAACATAGTCCGCCGCATTTTTCTCTCTGTTTACAGTAAATTCGTAAAGTTCTAAACGATTTTTTTATGCGGTTGTCACGTGATTCATGAGGAATGTTTAAGCGTATATTTTGTATAGATTTGATGTAAATTGGTTGAAATAAAAATTTGAATTGGATGAAATAAAAATTTGAAGCCATCTGAGGCTTCCTGAAAAAGGAATATAGCCAAGTGGAGTGTAAAAATTCAATGCACCCTGGTAAAACTGGTACGGACCGCGAGTAAAATGTACACTTTAATAACACTTTTTTTTTTAAATATAATAGGTGAATAAAAATATGCTATTCGTATTTCTACTACGGCATTTTTTGATGCGTAAAATGTGACTCAATGAACTTTGGTCGTGTCGTTCGCAAAATGACCGCCATCAGACGTTTTTGAGAATCGGTTTTTGGTTACCGTGGACGTTAAATAGGTGGATGACCAACATTAAGTTATTATTGAGTGAAGATGCAGTCATGCAATGTAAGTTCCCCATTGAGCGAACGTGCGCGTTCCCGGTGAACATCACCTTGAGGTGCGTGTGAGTCAGCAGACGGCACGCTCGCACCGGTGTGACGGCGACAGGTCGAGAATAGCGTGTGGTCTATTTGGGAGTCATCTCTGTTTGTTTGCCAGAGATATGTGTCATTGTTAACTAATTTAAGTAACAACTATTGCCAGCTGTTACGACACCGCGGCGGGTAAGAACAACTCATATGCACACTGTTATTAGCACTATAATCACCTCGTAATCCTGTGATCAATATTTTTTATCGAATTATCTTGCGCGAAAACACGTCAATGAAATGCGACCACCACTTTCGCGTACATTAAAACAACTCTGGTTCAGTAGAAGTTACCCTTCTTTTTAATGACACGTTGAATCATAGCTTAATTTTTATGCGGTGTTATTATTTATACTCCTTCAGTTGTTACTGGCTGTTTCCTTAATTTTCCTTACACAAATAAGCAATTTATATGCATGGCGCGTAACTAACCATAACGAGCTCAATAATGAAACTCTTTAATTTTTAGTGAGGTGGGTCATGTTAATAATTTATTAATTAATATGAACACACGGGTGCTGTTGTCATTCCGATAGCTGGCGACATTATCGCTGGAGAGTTGGGTAAACATCAGAATGTAAAACACGATACCGTTTAGCCGGTTAATTAATTGCCGTGACCGAGAGTCGGGAACTGAGAGCGGGCGGCGGTCGTCGCGAGCTCGTTACGGAAATAATGAGTGCGACCGATGCACAAGTTGCGCCGCGACCAAGCTCGCTCTCTGCTCGTGGCCGCGCTTGCAGCGGTTGCCTCCGCTTTTATTGTTATACCCGATCCTTAGATGCTTTATGGGTTTAATCAAGTTCGCCGGAAACACTTAATATTTATCCCGATTTTAACTTTTTACCGCTGTATTTCCAGAGCCTCTTTCTTATGAACATTAATCCACAACTGAATACTAGAAATTCAGATGGTTTATGTAAATAAAATATGGTACTCCAATCAATTTTACTGATATTCGTATAAAAAGGGCCTACCTGTTTGATCGATGAATTTACTACTGATCGAAGTAGTCCGATTTTATGTCTCCATATTCACTTATTTGTCTCTATATATATCATTAAAAAAGAATGTTTTGGATTTTAAGTTATAAGTTGAATTATGACATGGAATAAAGCATATCCGTTTGGCACATGGGTTTATTGGGGTCGTGTGATTGAGGTAACCGACGACGAGACGTGTCACTTGATTTAATTAAGAGCCGCTTTACCGCCCGTTCCTCCATCCTAACGCTCCGTAAGGCACCCTGGTTAATTTCGAACGAAGTCATTCTGTCTAGAGATTTATTTCAATATTGAACGCGTCTTATGTTCCACCTTCCCCTACTGCACGTTTTAATATGTGTTACGATTTTTACTACCCTTGTCTTTTACATTAATGGACACTATTACTGTGCAAATATATATAAGCTGTATATAATTGGAATATTTGTGAAACATGTAACAAGACATTTTTTCTTACAAACGAAGAGGTTGAAATGATGCGGGCAAGGTAAAATCTCTTAAATCCTTCAGTGATTGCATCGTTTAGTTGAGATAGTGCTCATATTTCACCGGGGAAACTCGTGATTTATAATTTAATAAATCGACTACATTTGTTTTAAGGGAACCTTTATTTTCACCTTTCCTCCTCCTGTTGGTCTTGCTCCTATTTATCCCATCGCTTATGCCGTTGTGTATTATAACGTGCATTAAGCATAGTGAAAGTCGACTACTACTAGTAAACTGATTGTTTTAAAAAGCAGTTCGTTTTTGACCATGCGTTAAAAAAATAAGACGGTGTGTTAGTTTAAGCTATAATACCAACACCTAAGTTAAAAACACAAGATGTTGAGTTACAAATGAAAAAGAAATCTTTTCAAGCGTCGGCGCTGTGGCTTCACCAAGTTTGTAAAGTACCTAATAAAGTTTGGTAATGCTTTTTTAATTTTTTTAAGAAATTTGCTGCGTGGAAAAATTTGGGCGATAATTAGCATTAGATTTTGTGAAATGTTCAGTGTTGGCGTCTAATGCGCTACTCGTGTCGGCCGTCATCATGCGTCGCGGGAGAAGTTCGTTATTAATTCACCGCCTCTCAACCTGGACGTTTTTACCCGCTTAAGACCATTATTTTCTCGACATAATAGAATATTTAGTGCATAATATTAATGACCCAAATGTGATAAACAGATTTGTCGTTTTGAATGAAAAAGTTCCAAAATTTAAAAAAACAGTCACAGTAAGTTCTAATTGAAGGTAAGGAAATAGTTAAGCGTTGGTTAAAAATACAGTACTTTGGGGCCAGCAATGTCGATTTAAAAATTTGTACTTGGTGATTATGGTGAGTTACAATCGGCAATCACCACATGGTGGCCAAAAAGCGTCCACGCGATGTTGATTGTGACATTGTCTGCGGCGGGTAGTCGCGCCCGGCGCAGGGCGAACTGAACGGCGCATCGCGACCGCCCGAACCACCCGCATTTGTGATGCAAATTGTTGCGCCCGCCGCAGCGCCTCTGTGCTTCGCGCCTTACCTGCTGCAACCACTGTAATTATTGTGAAAAATATTCATTTGTCTGCTTTTAGACGTTCATTACCATAATGCAGCTGTTTCATATTACCGGACACTTTTTCCTTAAAATCTCTTTCAATGGATCTCTCGTGACTGGTAAACTAACACCTGCAACGGATTCCGATCCGCTTACTAGAATCCAAGCAATTCAATAAGAAACTGAACCAACTAAAAAAGTCTGTGTGAAGTTTCGTGAAAACCTAGAGCAGCGCGGCGATCGACTGAACGTTATCATATTTCAAACGATTTCGCAAAACGAATAAATAAGAACGGAGGCAAGAAGCGTGCGGTGAAACCGAGTCAAAGCGTGGGTATTAGAAACGCTCCGATTACCACGCTGAGACAAGTCAGGTTGCCGTCGTCGCTGGCAACACCTACAGATAGACACGGCACTGACCCCATGAGCCGACATGCCCCTCAATGCAGTTTAAGCCCGAATCGTGGATGGGCACAATAATTTGTGCAGTGACATCTAAGTAAAAAACTAAATTGTGTGCATCTCCTTATATTGAGTGCATATTTCCCAAATAGATAATTAAAATTTGGAATAATTTGGGAGCCACCTTGAAAGTTATGCTAAAGAAAGAGATTATTGGACTTGCATTTAAAATTCTTAATAAATCATGATTATTTTGAGCAATGCCAATAAGCGAAATGTAAGGTGATGAGGTGGCGAAGTGTCGACCACGGGTACCGCTGCCGGCTTGACCGCGATCCACTAACGGTATCCATTCCGAAGTATTTCTCCGACGCGTGGCACACTTCGTGCGTACATTCACCTCGACTATCTCACTGTCTTTGCACTGCGTAGCGGAACTGTCCTTAACTTTTCGCTCAACAAACAATTATGGTCTTTTGAAGGTTTTTCTTTTAGTGTTCTTGCATGTCATGTAAAGATGTTAAAAGTTTAAAGTTATTCATGTTGTAATATTTATGGACCACCTTAGAATAAAAAGGAACTAATAATATAAGCTCTACGCCATATCAAAAATCTAAATGGTTGTAGAGAAACTAACGAATTCGGATCACAATACCGTTAGAGGTTGTCGAACTGTTCGCGGTTGTTAAGTAAATGCCGGCAATTTTTTAAACTTTTCAAATTATTTTTTACTGTCTGTCGTTACTGTGTTGATTGGTAAAATGTTACGCGTGTTAGTTAACCTCAATAGATTTTGTTCAAATAACTCTTATATGAGATTTGAAGGAAGTAACATTATTTAAATATAATCTCGAAAAGGTTACAAGGTGGCCTCTCGCTTTGGTACCGGGAAATTGTCTCTTTTAATAGATTATTTACATATAAACATGTAATAACCTAGTTTATGCATACAACATTTGTCAGATGCGATAGTAACATCAGAATCGAACTCTGAGTATCGCCTTAATCTTGATATAAAATTCAAAGGGAATTGCTCAGTTAGCATTATCAATTTGGTGTACCCAAGATCTCCGACGTATGTTTGCATATCACACTAAAATCTAAGTTTTATGTGTGTGATTTATATTATAGTTACTTTAAACTGTCAAAACCTCACAAGCAATATATTATGTATGAAGCTGCGGCCAATTATTTTATCATAACAAAAGTAATGATTGCCGAGTACGTGTTGTAGTGATACTACTATCACTATAGATAGATACTACTGTCTATCTATCTATGTATTTTAAAATTATTATACTCTTATGTGGCACCGGTTCGAGGAAACCTTGAAATATAAGTATCATTTTCGTTACCGGTGTGGCATTAAATATTTCGTCTTTGTTGAAAATTTAGTTCCTAATTAAGGCTTTTATAAAGCTTCTGTGCAAGTTTCTCATACTTAATACAAGTTTACAAAACATGATAAGCAGAAGAATTAAGGAAGCTATTTCGCTATCCCTCTACCACGTCAAGCGGCATAATTAGATTGACTTTGCTTGTTCTCGTTTCGTTTATTTTCTGAAAATTAACTTGCGATTTAAATATCTTGGGAAGATTATTTTTCGTAGATTTTATTCAAACTTGCGTTTAAAATAAGCAAAACAGATACAGTTATTGATATCGTAGAAGTTTGAAGCTATCGTAGCACTAGTTTTGAAGTAAACTCGTCTATTAACGTTTACTATGTGAGATTATATACGGATAGGTAGGCGAGTTGGTTTAGTAAAAGCCCGGAGGTCGTTGCTTTAAGGGTCCAGTTAGCGAGAAATTGGAGCGGAGGTTGCGAACCAGGTCCTAACGCGCCACTTCATTACCCAGCCTCGTTACCTGCGCGTCTTATGCCTATGTCCATACAATCACTTGGACGGAAAATTTACTGACTCACCTCGCACCGGAAAGACCCTTTAACTATCTTTAAATATTTTGCTTGTACCTTAGAAACAATTGCAGCCGCAAGCGATACCATTTTACTGTGCCATATTTCACCTTTAAGAATTAAGTTGAAATTAACTTTGCCACGTATAAATGTGAATTATTGGTTTTAGAAGAATTATACCGGCACGCTTTGGAAGAGCCCACGCCCGTTGTGTTGCGTGCGTGTGATTACTTTGCCGTGTAATATATTCACATTTTCACCACCTCCGTATCCTTTGTTTCGTTTCCTTCTGGGTTTTTTTCCGCGGCTGCGTTCGTTAGATGCTCAATTTTTTTATAATGTTAGAAGATATAGATATCATACTTTAAAATTTTAGACATTTTATTCAAATTTCAAATATCGTGCCGATGTAATTAAGATCGGTTTTGTTTTACAGGAACACCGTCTAGCTTACTCGCCGAAAATTTGTAGACTAGTAACAGGTCTGCCAAATCGTCTCCTTCTTATCGCGTGTCATTTAACAACAAATTTCTTTGGCAATTTTCCAGCATATTGTGCCGATAAAATGGTTCTCATATTCTCATTACTACCTGGGCATTTTACAGATACATAGATATATAGAGCATTCCATTTCTTAGTATGATGTAGGTACATATAAATCTGGAAGTATTACCAATAAGAGGGTTAGAGTATGAAAAAACGGTGACATGTATTAGGTTATTGGTAACAGTTAGCTGATGTTAAGCCGCTTGCATACTGATGGCACCGTAATCGACGCATGTAGTGTATCAAGTGTTGCTTCGGCCGCTTGACCAACTTATTGAGTCACACGCGTATTTCAGACTGATTTAGGACCATTACCATGCTGAACATCCTCTGAATACTGTTGACGTGAATTTGGGATCAAGCTATTATTGCAAAACTTTGTTCTCTATGAACGTGCCTTGGTAACATTCAACTAGTTTTTACCCTTGTTGCGCTAGTGATGAAGTGGTTCTAATATTTTTCTACGCGTTTACAATATGCAACACATCAATGTATTATTATCGTCTGTAGGAGGTACATGCAACCAACGGTGAAAGTTCTCTGTAATTCGGCCGTGTGCCCATGTAACGGTCGATACGCAAAATAAACACCAACGAAAAGCTTTTTTATATGTACTTCAAGATACAGTTTTAAATGTATGTCCACTTTCTTTATCCATTTAAGTATGCCGCGCATTTGGTGGTATTTGTAACAAAGCTTGTTTACTTACGTCCGCCCCGAGTACGTGTCCGCCTAAAGAAACGAATATGTAAATGGTGGCTAAGCGATCCTTTGAAATCCACACGAAGCTTGTGAATGTTCTTTTATGATACCACAAAGCCTCGTCTGTCAACCACGTGTTAAGTTTATCAAAATTCCGCTTACCGCATAACGTTAAGGGTGCGTCAGTCGCGACTTTTTACGTTGAAATAAAGGAGCGGCGGGGCAAATATAATGTATAGATAATAGATAATAATTGTCGGGGTGAGTCGGGTGGAGCAACAGCTAGGTGTGGTCCCGACCGTCGTTGATACAGTGGCGGTGATGGTGTTTTTACGAGTGGGGTGTGCCGCGGCGCGGGCGCGCCGGCTAATTTTGATAAAAGCATCACCCGGCCGCGCCCGACCGACGCTCTTACCACTGCGACCAATAAATACTGATCTATAACTCAAATGTGTGCTTTATGTGAACTTAGTATTTTCAATCCTGTTTGTTTTTTAAGTCTACGTGTCTTTGGTTTTATGCCGCTATACCGTAAAGTGGGGCTACTTGAACATGTTTTTCGCACATTTTTTGAGATAAAACGTGAAAAAATAAAGTTGGGGTAACAAAAATATGTTCATCGTACCGACCTAACCGTTAGGATTATATAGCTATCATAAAACATTGAAAATATGTAATACGAAATAGAGATTTAAAAAAAATATGTGGTGTTCAAATAGCCCCATTGTTGGGGCTACTTGACCACTAAATATCTTTTGTAGGAAACTTTATTATTTTGCGTGTCGGATCGTCAAGTTGCCCCGTAAAGTGCAGCACAAGGATCAAGGAATGCATCGTTACTTCAAAAATAATGTTTTACTGAGTTAAACATGAAAAATAAAAAGTAAACTTTATTGACACTATGTATATTAATTGTTACAAACGTTTTATTAGCAGTGTAGCTTATAATTACTTTAAACAATATTAGAAAACAAAAATTAAACGATAATAAAGAGACAACCTTTATAAGATATCACATTTAAATTGAATCACATTTTTCTTTGATTTGATTTTACTCTATTTAGTCTGGAACAAAGTCTTTGTTTTGAAGGCTGTCAGACTTACTTAAAACGGTTGGTTGTCCAACTGGTTTCATATTTCTTCCAAGCATCTTCCGTACTAGAGTTGGCCGAGGCGCTTTTAATGTTTCTGTGGCCTTTTTGTTTGACATCCCCCCACGAACTGCATCCATAGCTTTTTCCAGGTCATCCACTTTATAATTCTTGTAGGGTTTTGACCCTGGAGTCTTTTGATACGTACGCAACATTCTTATACACTGACTATCTCTAGGAACACAAATAAAACACAAATAAACAAAGACGCAGCCGCACCACACTTTCGTGAGCCAAGTTAAAACATATACGCGTAGTGTTCATGTAGCCCCCGGGTGTCCAAGTAGCCCCACTTTACGGTACCTTCTGCATGTAATAAAAAAAAATGTCAATGCATAATAATGTAGAGAATTATTTTAAAGCATTACGAATAGTATATCCGTCGTAGGGTTGGATAACGCGGTGTAAATAGTTTTAGTAGTTGTCAATAAGAATTAGGTACCTAAATAATTATAATAATCAGTCACACACGATGTATAGGGCTAAATGTATGTATAATTCATAAATTTGTAGTAGGTACTGATTATTTTTATTCGACGTTTAGGCACGCGGTCGAGAATCTCGACGCGACGGTCGCGAGATCAAACCCCGCCTTTTCCAGACTTTTCGAAGTTATGTATGTGTTCAAATAGAATTATCGGATACTTTAACGGTAAAGGAAAACATCGGCAACATCAACAACATCGTGATCAACATCCCAGCAGTGGGACGTAGATGGGCTGATGATGATGATGATGGGCACGGGCCTCCTCTACAACTGAGAGGGTTTAGCCCTTAGTCCACCACGCTGGCCTAGTGCGGGTTGGTGGACTACACACCTAAGAAATTAGAACCTTTTAGGTGTGCAGGTTTCATCACGATGTTAGCCTTCACCGTTAAAGTGCATGATAACTCTTTGTGAATACACATAACTTCGAAAAGTCAGAGTTGTGTGCCTGGGGTTTGAACCCGCGACCGTTCGAGATTCTCGACCGCGTGCCTAAACCTCGAGGCCATCACGACTTCCAAATCCGTGCCCATCGGTGGGACCAGAGGCGGTACTTCCATAGAATCCCAAAAGCCCAGTTTATCGTCCAAATATTAATCTTTAAGCTTGAAATTTATATGTAACAAAAGAAATTTGTTAAATAAAGACACCACAATTATACACTAGATATTACACAATTATCGAGTAACGCTTTTGGGCTTCTATGGAAGTACCGCCACTGGGTGGGACGTATCCATATACGTCATCAGCCCATGCTGATGATAATGCCTGTTTAATTTATTACTATATTAATTAATAGAATTAATACTATAACTCAACTAATAGGTACTTAAAAAAATGCATAATTTAGTCGATTTTTTTACAACTGAAATCTTCTTAGTGGGAAGTAAATGACTTAATTTAATATTCGTAAATAGACTGGGTACAGTTCCGTTAAATATTTTAACGGGCAAAAAATCACTTAGGTATAGCCAATAAGGTGCATTTTATATGACTAATGTACAAATTAGACGGCCGTGACCTTTGATAGAGTCGGTTCTTCATAACATATCAAATAGAAACATGTTCAAACAACGCGTACATATTTAAGGCTCCCATATTATATTCATCGCTAGATAACATAGCTGTGCAGAAAGACGTGTTAAATTAAATATTTCGAGCATACCATTATTGAGTATGACTTTTCTTTCTATCCGTCATAATAATTCGTTGCTACATTATAGTTTCTATACAATATTGGGCATTTATCTGCTAACAAGTGGCAAGATATTATGTCTACACTACGTTTTCTATACCGGTTATTGTTAGTCTACAAAAAACCTGTTTCTCATTTTATCAATTCCAAATCCACAATGATCATTTTTATGTGTACCTTTTTCTTCGTTTTATAATGAGGTGTTAGCGGCGCAATTTTTAACCGACTTCAAAAAAAGGAGTTAGGTTAGCAATTCGTTCGTATTTTTTTTTATAAAAACAAATATTTTATGCAGAATATGAATCAGTTCATTCATTCGTTTAGTAATCATATTAGTTCATTTTTCATTTGTGATTTATATCCACTAAAACTGATCTATGACGTTCTAGCTAGGATCACCACTCGCTTTCGCGCGATTAATCTCCTAATTCTACTTTATATGGCCATATCCAACATTGCCAATATGGCTGTTATTTAAACACACATCTGTCTTATTATGGTGACTACATTGGCTTTTAACATTTTCCCTTACAATACTATTTCGGTGTTACATATTGCTTTATTTTTTTGTATTTTCACGTTTATTCCGCCATATCCAAGATTCACCACCTATTTTAAAGTGTAGGCATCAGGAGTCTTACGCAAAACGCTAGTCCCGCGTGGTAAACCTGTAATGAACCATAATATTCGTACAAATCGCCACTTCCTTACCCAAACCACATACAATAAGATTGCACAAATGATAATAGTAAAACCTTTCAATGCAACAGCAAAGTTCTTGTGCTTGTTAAGACAATGTGTGATCTAGTCTAGTCCAATTTTAATATCAACACTGTGATTCCGTAACGGTTCCATGGTTATACATGCCGAGTCGGGGTTATTGTATTTATTTTTCGACCAACCCCCAAATCGGTTTTCGTTTTTATGCACACTGCTGTACAGTACACTGACAAGCTGTTCTGTTACGGACGCCGCGTACTATTGGGTTCTACAACTCAAATTGATTCTCGAGTGTTGATTAAAATTCATCACAGACTGTACCGATACAAATTATCTATGTATCTGTCATGAACAATGACAGAAGCGTTATATTTTTACTTAGGTATTAAATTTGAAACAAAACATTAAATTTTAAATTTCGTATCGTAATCTCTATAGAGATCTCTTGAATCTATACTGTCGATTTTTCAACGGTTTTGTATCTTTGAAGGCTTTATAAAAAGTATTGTCATATTAATTTACAATACAATTTTTCCATTGTAACGTCTATACGCTATTGACGTAACATTTAAAACTGCGTTTGATGTGCTTATTTATTCTGGATTGAATGCTTGATAAAATTAGTTGTTAGTATTTACCAGTGATTAAATTTTAACATTACGCGAATAGAAAAACGCGTTTAATTTTAGGCAGGGCGTGGGCGGCGTGGGCGTGGCTACGCTCCGCCCAGCCAGGATCCGCCCTCGCCCTTTGCCACCTTTTCGCTGAAAATCTGTAGCTGTTGTATCGTGTACGTAGGTATTCAATCTACTAAGTAATTAAGATCAAAATGTTATACAGTCTTTGTGAAAATTACTACATGCCTGTACTCAAAAACCTTGCATTATGATCGAATTTAATGTTATTGAAATTGCATGATTATGGTGTGTTTTCTTAAATGCTGATACTTTCGATCGCATCGAAACTGCTACCGTACCTATTAACTTCTCAAATCATTCAATTGTATATTGTAATATTGATGCATTTTTTAATAAAATGTAAATAGAAAAAAATATTCGTAATTCAATTACATCACTGGGCATATCTGTTCTCTGTTTTAATATTTGATTAATATGACCTTCTGTTCATCTTGCATTTCATTATACGATTCCACTTCTTATTATTTTTATTTAGCATTTTTTTTTATAATTTGTATTGAATACACCTGAGTCTTTTAACAATAATAAAAAGGTAAAAGGTTGTACAAAATACAGGTGCTCAATATAAGAAAATGTCTCTCCAACATTTCTAACATGTCTATATTTAACTATGATACACATGTCGGTATAGCTGTGGCGGTAGGTGAGAAATCCTCATGATCTTTTTCGCTTTGCAACATAATTTGAACCGCATTATTGTTACTACACATGTTTAATTACTACATGTTTATTTGTAAAACATGTAAAACTTTATTTATATTTCATTGTAACTCCTATTTAAGCAACCGACCAAAAATGTTACTTTGGCCTTAGGCACTTAGGTACTTTTCAGTATGAATTAAGTGATAAAATATATTTAATATTTCACAGCTATATAAAAGTAACAAAATAAAAAATATTTCTAATAATATTAAAAATATTAAATTATTTCCATTAATACTCTCTTGTATTGCACTCGGGAATAATATGTGTATTTAATACCTATTTATGTTTATTGTTAAAAAAAAAACAAGGCTTTCCTATTTATTTAGGGTCCCCACTTCGCAAGTCGGGCAGATGTCAGTCGATTGGTATTTTCCATTAGGTAATTCTCAGTGACAGCACTATGTATCTATGTAACTGTCCTTGGAAAATAGCAATAGGTTCGCCCCCTGTGACGTATTACGTGGAACTTAAAAATACATTTGGGGGAACGAGGACGTAGAAATGCATCTCTGCCTATTCCTTCAAGGTATAGGCGTAAATACTAAATACATGTGTTTTTACTAATAATTTCATATATTGCAAGAAGATCTTAATAATGTTCTTAGTAATGATTTGTATGAATACTATCCGCAAAGCGTTTAGCTTAAAACCGAGCTCAGAAGATATTTTGCTTAATATTATATCATTCTTGACAATGATGAGTTCTGCTATGATAACCTACGAAGAATAATACTCACTTAGAAATGATGGGTTGTTGCAAATAAGATATGTATATAAAATATACATGTATAAATTCAAACTTTTTTTTTAGGGTTCCGTTCGACCGAATAAAAAAACGGAACCCTTATAGGATCATTCGTGTGTCCGGCTGTCCGTCGCTCACAGTCGATTATCTCCGAATCTACTCGGCCGATTAAGTTGAAATTTAGTACACACATCAATTTCTGTGACCCAAACGCAGAGGTGTGACGTGAATAGATGAAGTCTGTATATGGCAGGACATTTTTGGGGGCAAGGTGGAAAATTAAAAAAATAATATTTGAAAACGGCATCGTGTGACATATCAAATGAAAGGTCTTGTTGTGAACATCTTAAATGTATTTTTTTTTTGTAATTTTAAAATAGTTTCCAAGTTATTCAAGAAAATAGAAGAAAATTGACCATCCCCCCCCCTTATCTCCGAAATTACTGAACCTAAAATTTGAAAAAAATTAATACAGAAATTAGTTTTGTACTTATAGATTATAGAAAAACCTATAACAAGTCCATGATATTAAAATAACTCAATATTGTGCAAACCATAAAAAATTTCAACTCCAATGCTAAGTTTGTGTATTAACATATTTTTCAACTACTATGTTAAGTTTGTGTGTACGGAACCCTCTTCACGCGAGTCCGACTCGCACTTGGCCGGTTTTCTACTAAACCTATCACTTTACCTGTGTATGTGATAACATACACACAAATAAGACATAATATTGTATATTGATGTCAACATATTTTTATTTGACGTGCTATACATTTACTTTATTTGTTTTTATACATCCTAAAAATTGATTACATTTAAAAGCTGATAGGAAAAGAGATGAGCGCCGAGGCCACAGCCCGCGGGGCAGATAAACTCGTTAGAACAAGATACACGTCACGAGTGACGACGTCGGAGGGGTGCGCCACAGCGCTGGATATCCCCGTGTAATCTCATTGCGACTCCCGGACCGTCGTTTCCGATTCTCCGCAAATTACCTTTTGTACATTGACAATATAATTCTTTATCGTTGAAAATGTTTTCTCCTCAATTATGGTGCTCGTAGCCGTTTGTCAAACAATTGTTGGAGAACGACATTAACGCAAAGGTGTCGGCCACATCGAGGGCACGTAGCACCTCGTCGTATCCGTTAAAAGCTTCTTGTTGACGTAGCGTTCTGTTGGAGTGGCATGGCTGCGTTCTTGTCCTTGTAATTGATTGCTTTGTCGCGTAATTTGTTTGCGAACGCGCCGAGCGAAGCGCGCCGTCCTCGCGGGAGCACTGTGGTGCTCGTCCTCTTCTTCGTAGTGATAAATAATAAATATCATCCGGCGTGCCGCTGGCTGTGCCGACTGTCGCCACGTTCCCGGCCAGGCCAACCGCGCCGCCCGCACCCCACGCCTAGCGCTCACACATTTGTTCCGTGACTCGGCATCTACACCACCTTTGTTACGTCTTAATGAATCGCACATTATTAACATTCCATTTAAAATTTATAGTTATTTAGGACAGTTATGTATTATTTGCACTTCTTTACAATCTTAATAACTATTATTGTAGATATATTAAATTTCTAATCCACTATTTGTACTTTTTTTTCAAACAATGATTTTATTATTAAATTTTCTTAGAATATAAACAGCCCGCTGTTGTAATGTTAATACAATGGGATCGAAATATCGCGTAGTGGGTAAGGCTTTGAGCGCAATATGGGGAACTGGGTTGATCTAAGCACGAGCGCGCGTTCCATCACTAATAACCCTGTAATTGGCATCGAAGCTCGCCGCAGCCGGATTACTGAACGTCTAATTGAATGCGAGACGGTTCCTCGCCGCCGCCTCCAGCTTCCGAGCGCCTCTGTGGTTCCTACGACTTAATTTTGTTGCGGTCAAGTTAGTCTGTTTTGCGCACGTGCGCGAACCTTGCCTGCAACTCTCGCACGCCGCTCAATTACACTGATTCGATGAATTAAATTGCCGTAGAATCGGGAGCCTGCCGTGTCCCGAGATCAAACGACTGCCGGGCGACACTGGATTTTACTCACGAAGCCGCCGCAAACTTTACACCATCAGATAATCATTTCGTGTCAATTAGCTAATGAAAAATAAAATAGGGCCCTCGAATATAGAAGAGCCGTAATTAAAATTACGATGATGACTCGGTGGCATCTGTTTTAAGTCACCACTCACATTACACTTTAAAGACAACACTGTGTATAGTATTTCATATTGTTTAATTAGAATGGCATTACTTGATCTGACAATTAATTTCACTGATTGTGTTCGTCCCATAATCACCTTCAATTACTAGATTGCCAAAGGCATTTTCGCACAATATAAATAATTATAATTACTGAGTTAGCCCTTTGTAAAGAATTAAACATTATTTAGCCTGGAGGGAATGTTTACCATGAATCATTGTTAGCTTTAGAATAGAAAATGTAATTGTAGGTGGTGGTAGCTAGTCGATAGACACAGCGGCACTGTTGGTGGTCGATGTTTACAGCCAAAGATACCGCTAGCTTGCTCGGTCATTCGGTGTTCTGGACTTGCGCCAACTAATCTCCTCTCAACAGGTAAATGGAGTTCGCACGCTCCTAATGACATCACTCTCTGTGCCTTCTCCCAACACTGATTCACCTCATTCAAAATACTTCGGCCCGCGCTGACACCGAAAATATTAGTGTATTACGCAACTGTAATGCTTTATGGTTTCCACTGTTGTGTATCTATTTGTGTACTATAGGTAGTAAGTGTGAAACGTCATTTCTCAATGTTATTCACTCTATTCTCAGATGTTGGAATTTTTATTCCGCACGTTAACACGTTAAAAGAAAAAAAATACGGTTAATTTATTTGCGGATTAGGTAAGGATAGAGTAGAGCGCTGGTGCCGGCATGTGCGTCGGACAGCGTGAAGCTTGTTATTAACTTTTTAAACTATTGTGTTAATTAGCTCGATTCGCGATGAGCCCTCGAGCGCCGCAAGCCGCGTCGTTCCGTACGCGGCAAAAAACAATAAACGATACGAGCCTCTATTAATTAACCGCTATACATACGATTTACGACGGTGCTGTTCATGTGCAGATAGTTGTTTAAAATCATTCGCTTATACTGTACTTTTCCGGACTAGCTAATGAGGTCTACTCAGTACATGCTTTTATTTATATAATTACAATTCATTGAAGGTTAAAATAAGCTCGTCCAAGGATTGCGACTTGGGAGATACTAGTATATTTTTATGCAGGCTTGTCCCTAACCAAATATGCCTACACGCGCTCATAGAAAAGCATAAATTGGGTGCACACACTTGTATTGATCACTGGCTAGTTTTTCTATGTTTATAGCATACGTAACTTATCGGAAACACCTGGAATAACAGTTTGCTGTGTTCTATAGTAGGTACTTGATACTCCATACCTTTAATTGCGTACCACAATCTTTTAAAATATTTGCATAATAGTACAAATATTTTAATGGTTATTGTTTGATGATATTACATAAGCAACGAATAATTGCCTCGGATACTATCTGCATACAGTTCGGCTTTATTTGATAGTTGACTTTTAAACCTTCATTAGCAAAATTACCGTCCACTCTTTATGTATTTTTATATAATTATCGGGCATAATGTTTTTGAGACTTTTTCTTTAATACATTTTTAATTGGTGAACCTCGGAGAGGTATACATACATTTGAATAATATAATTCAATTGGAATCATTAAAACTAACAATGTATGAATTACAACAATGTTTAATGAATGATAATTATTGTTAATTTAAATAAATGTCTAAGTAGGCTCACATGTATTTATTTAAATCACTTTTAATTTTGAGATAATTAACCTTAAAAAAGTACCTATCCGTTTTTACAAATATGTATTTATTTTATTGTGGCCATATCTTAGAACTTGGACATGGGTTTGCGTTTTATATTAGGACGAAAACTCGTTAGGCGAAATGTTGTAGACAAGAGAACATAATATTCATTAAAATGCTTATTCATAGGGCTTTTTAAGTTGTAGAAATCATAGTATTTGTTTTATTTTTATTGTCATTCATATTAAACATTTTGCTATAGGTAGGTACTATCAACAAAAGAATGACAGAAACAGACCCTCAAGTACATCACCACAACTTATGCATATTGGATCAAAACATTCATCTTATATATAAAAATGAATCGCAAAATGTGTTGGTAAGCGCATAACTCAACAACGCCTGGACCGATTTCGCTAATTCTTTTTTTGTTGTGTTTGCTATTGTTAGGAGAAGGTTCTTATGAAAGAAAAAGTTAAGAAAATTGCGAGGAATATGGTAAAAACAACAATTTAATTTTCTCATATAAACTGTTCTACCTAATATTCTGTCAAACATTTTACGTTTATCCCGTCAATATGGTTAATGGTCCCCTCAAATTAAAGGACGTATTTAAATAAAGGTTTTGAATCGACAATATATATCCAGAATATTCGAATAATTGCGTATTTTAGATTTTAAAAATGTAGAATAATGTCAGTAATAAAAAGGGATTGACATATTTATTGGTTGTCAAATATTTATGCGTGCGTTCAGAAATGTATTTTTAAACTCCTTGGTTGTACCTGATTTACAAACGAAGGCAGGTTCGGTAGTCATCACGCTTTGAAATCTAAAACACCCACAACTATGCAATGGAATGCGCTTGGTGTTAAGAAAATTGTTGAGTAATGTTATTCACGTGACGATACTGAAAAGACAACTTAGAGATGAATTGGTGCTTGAGAATTCATCAATTAGATTGATCTAAGATTTCATTGATCCTAACGGGTATGACCATTGAGTTCAAACGAATTCAGTTCCCGATTCGTCATGCCTTCGCAATGACGATTAACAAAAGATGTTTGTGATCTTTTAGACAATTAAAAAATATATTAAAAATGTAGGTATATCACAAGGTGCATCATCATCATCATCAGCCCATATATGTACGTCCCACTGCTTGGCATAGGCCTTCTCTGCAACTGAGAGGGTTTAGGCTTCAGTCCACCACACTGATGCTTCAATGAAGAGAATTAAAACCGACTACATCCCATCCCATATGCACATGTTTAATTAAATCATGACTTGCGGAGACACGATTGATGCATTTAATTTTCGTACTTATTTATTTCTGTATTTTTATCTCAATAAAGTGCTGAACTTAATATTTATTTCCATACAATCAAAAATAAAATTCAGGTAATATGTAAATATGTAACATTCAATGACTGTTAGGGGATACGAAGTTTTCCGGGTCAGCTATTATAAATGTTAATGTTTTGTTTGTTACGCTTTCACGACAAAACTACTTAACCGATTATCATGAAAATTTGTACTCATAGTCTTCGAGATATAAAAAAGGACATAGGATTCTTCTTATTAAAAAAAAATACGGAGAATAAAAGAATTGAAAAATGATTGAAAAAAGATTTGAATGACTTTTGGTATGCAGATAGGTGGGACCCACCGAAGTAACATAGGTGGGAATGGTTATCCTTACTATTATATAAATGTGAATGTAGGGATGTTTGTTACGCTTTCACGCAAAAACAAAAATTTTGGTATGACCATAAATGAGACCCTGTGAAGTAACATAGGCTATGTTTTATCCCGGGAAAATGCAATGTTCCCATTGGGATAAACATATTATTAAAAATACGAAAATAACTGTCAGAGTTTTACTTTTACGCCTCAACCATTTGAATTGATTTGACCTTTTTTTTAAATTTAGTAAGTGCCATTTTGGGCACTTGAGGGACGATTTATAGATTCACTTATTAATTATCTTTCTGCGCCCAACCCTGAAGTCTACGCGGACGGAGTCGCGGGCAAAAGCTATAAAAATATAAAAATTGCGATTACAACACAGGTGTTGTTCGTAGAAGGGTGAAAATTTGGAGTTGTATGTATTTTTCAATGCTGAATCATAAAAAATAAAGAAAATAAAGTCAATAGAAAAAAAAAACATACCCCTAAATGTTAAACCCTTAAATGTTGACCGATTCTCAGACCTACCTACAATATACACACAATATTTCATAAAAATCAGTCGAGCCGTTTCGGAGGAGTTTGCCAAAAAACACCGCGACACGAGAATTTTATATATATGGCAAAACAACGTTTGCCGGGTCAGCTAGTTTTATATAAAAGAGTCGCTTAAATCCTTATTTGATAAAGAAAACCAAGATTACTAAATAATTATTCACACCTTCTCAATGGATTTGCTTAACCGCAATTAAATTATTGCTACGATTCATTCCTTACTTAATTAGACCTTTTAGACCGCCATATACTTGATGGATCGTGATGGAACGTCACATAATCTAAAGCAGAGTTAAAACCGAGCTTAAGTAATGTATTCGTTTCGTATACTACTCGTCACATTCACATTCATGTAACGTAAAATGTCTTATTTTCATGAATCTGAGTACAGTGCTTCATTGAACGTACATAGTTGAAATTTTAATGAATATGCATTTGTATATAAGTAATTTGATATATCGATGAAAATAAACTGAACACTATTATAATGATTTTTTTTATTCAATAAATAAGGGGGCCTTTTATTATTATAATGATTAAAAATAATGACGTGTAATAAATATTGTTTATTTTTGTTGCAGCAACTGTTTCGGTCGCAGCAGGCGGCGGCGGGCGGGCAGGCGGCGGCAGCGCAGCTGCAATTGTTGCAGCAGCAACAGCAGCAGCAGTTTCAACTGCAACAACAACTGGCTGCTCAACAGGCATTCACTCAAGCGCCGTATGTGATAAATGCAGGACAAGAGGGCACGCCCTACGTTAGCGCACTAATCGCAGGGGTACCGCCGTACTATGGCGTGGCTCCCTGGGGCGTGTACCCTGGGCTCGTTGCCCAGCCGGCACAGCAGCAGGCGCAGCAGCCGCGCCGCCCGCTCACTCCCCAACAGGGGGAGCAGCAGGTGAACGGACAGGGCCAATACGTGATCCCATACTACGACCCCGGTTCTCTGGTGATGGGCGGGCGCAACGGCACGCCGCTGCGGCTCGTGTCGCCGGGTGGCGTGCTGGCTCCGCGGCAATACCAGCCGGCGCCGACGCACCCCGCCGCCACCGCGGCGCCGCCCGCGCCCGCGCAACCGCAGCAGCCGCAGCCCGGTAAGCATCGCGACACACTCACACACTCCGCTCATTCACACTCCCTGAACTTGTGCGCGCACTCGCTGTCATAACCAAACGTGTTTGTCTAAATATAGCGCGCCGGCGAAAGTACAGCCCACGTGTGAACTTGCAACTTGACACACTAAACGTTCCGAGTGGGGACATCACGGCCGCTCATCTCAAACGATGACTCCACTTGATAATCAACCTACTTAACTTTATGAGCTTATGGCTTAGCCTTTTGTTTAAAAATAATATGTAGTGTAATTAAATGACAACTATATTTTATTGTTACTAAAATTTTAAGATTATTTAACCCGAACCTTATCAATATATATATTTTAAATCTTAGACACGTAAATCGATGTAAAAATGTGGCCTATTGAAATTGGCAACATTCTCAAAATATTTATTCGGGTGAAAACTAATGGCTATGCTTAAACTCAAAAGCTTGAGAAATAAAATATGTCGTTGGTTACAACTGTCCTACTGGCCCTACTTAAATAGGAAATAATGTAATTGTAAGAGCGAGTGCGCCACAACACATACTCGTATGATATGAGCATAATGACCCCATTGTAAATAATGGTTTATCTTATATTGCCACTAAATGAATCGCATGGCGGGATGATGAATCCGTTTTAGAACGTAGCTTAGACCAGTATGTTTAAAGGTATTCATTACTCTCAATGGCGTGCGACAATGGAATTTTATAAATTGCATTCTCATGTTGACATAACATTGCCTAATTGATTTTTGTGACTTTTCCAGTAACTTGTAGATTTGTTTGATAGTTTCTAAGTAAGAAGTTATTATATTTAAACACACTTATTATATAGATGTAGATATGTATTCACTATATTTATCATATGAATATAATCACCATACCATAACGGCTTCCTTGTATCTACTGGCTAATGAATCTGGCTTAATCATTTTTACAACTAACCAATATATAATTATAAGTATTGTATATACCTATTCGGTTTATACAAAGCCTTATTAAACTATGTCCTTTAGATATTTGTTATGGATTTATTATTTGTATGAAAATTGTCAAAACTCATTGTATAAATAGTGTAGGTATGAATTACTTATGCAATAATATGTTTGTTTCTACGACAAGCGTTAATTGTGTTTTGCGGGATATTTTAAATTCTGTATACCATATTTATAATAGGAACATCATTTGGAAAAAAGTTGTAAGAAAACCTGTGCACAATACATTAGATTGTATAAAACTACTCCTGTTCCAAATTGTTAAAATGTTTGGGATTACTGTTTAAACGACTGTTCAGACTCGACAGTGCTTGACCGATTATACAATCTCTTGCAGCGTCCACGTTCATGAAAAGAAAAGTTAGGGTTGCCAATGGTAATTTCCCTCGTGTTGTTTATAAATTCAATGAGAATAAAATCGTCTACAAATGAAGAATCTGTGATTGAAATTACTTAATGTGGATCGAAAAAGAAACAAATTCTTGCTTAGGGCTATATTATATTGGGACCTAAAGATTGCAGTGGCCCAGTGGCACTTCCGCCCGAAGCGCCTCACATCACGACGAGGACGAGCGCGCGACTCCGATCACACGGGGCAATGATGAGTTATGAATGTCAATTTGCAATAAAGGTGTATGTACATTGTACATCACGTATGGGCCGGTCATGACATCCATTCACAGCTGATTCGTTTACTGATAAACTAATTCGCGTTACGTTGTTTGATTTACGTGTTGGTACGCACTAAACTATTCCAACTAGGTACACCGCGAGCTCTACACTAAAAAATAATTTTCCAGTTTTAGTAGCAAAACAATACAAGGATTTCGCACATTTTAACGAACGTTAAAAATTGTATTTACTGTTAACGAAATACGAATACCACATTTTTGATTTTACAAAATGAAATATACCGAAATTTAGAATATAAACTGAATATTTGCCCATCGGTGAAAAAAGGTTTCGTGATAATTAAAATTAAATATTACCTTTAAAAATCGACTGCATTAAGAAAAGTGCATACATCTTTGTCGATCATTGTGAAATTTGAATTTTAGATTTCAGGATGTAAAGACCTTTGGGCCAAAATATCCAAGGCGAATCCAATAAATGCCTTCGAATTAAGACACTAGATTATAAACTATGGCAAGTTTTAAAATAGTAGTTTAACATTTGGAGACTTGGAATCGTATTTTTTTTATTTATACAATGTTTGTACACATGTACATAAGTTTGTACACCCTCGAATATTATGTATATATAAATTCATTAATGGCGTAGGATAGTAGGAAAATTATCTAATTTTTACGCGCTATTAATAAAATGAAAAAGTTCACATCTCGTTTAAAGATTACTTGGAAATTTTACATTCAGTCGATTCTGAGATAATTGACGAAAAGTCACATTTTTGTCGGTGAATCATTGTGGCTCTGCAGGTGCAATAACGAAAACCGTTGAATGGGATGTGGGGTGGATATACTGGTGTATGTTGGAGGGGTTAGGTGTACATAGTGTGCGGAGTGTGTGGAGCGCGGAGTGTGCGGGCAGCGTGCGTGGACCGTCGGTTCGGTGTGGAGTCGAGCGCGCAAGTGTGTGTTGCAGGCGGCGGCGCGGCAGGCGCGCGACGCGACTCGCTCGAGTTCGGCGGCGGCGGGCCCGCGGCCGCGCTGCAGGAGTACGCGCGCAAGTGGGGGCCGTCGCCGCTGTCGCCGCCGCTCGGCGCCGCGCTCGGGCCCGTCGGCCTGCGCCCCGTGTCGGCCGCGCCCGGCGCTGAGACCGCCAAGTACAGGTACACAGTACCCACTGCGCCCACTGCGCCCGCCAACGCCACTCTCATCTCCACCGTTTCCTTCTATCGCAACACCGCATCTACATGATGATGACGTATTTTCACACTTTTTGCGCCAAAAGCGGTAAATGCTGAGTACCGTTAGGTTGAGTGTGACGATGCGGCGTAAGAACCGTTATGAGAGCGGTTGACCGCTAGTAGGAAGGCGAGAGATTAGAAACGAGGCGGGCGGGCGGCATCGGATGCGCGCTAACGGCGACGTCCACTTTGTACATTGTAAATAATATTTGTTCGCTATCATTTGTTAACATAACGTTTCTCATGTACAGTTGTACTGATGTTGTCATGATGGCATGTTTATTAGTATCGGTAGCGTGGACCCTTTATGTGTGCCTATTCTTGAATACATAATGTTTACGTTTCAGAGCCGTAAGCAGTTTAGCCCAGGGTCTCACGTCAAATGGGATGTTTGGTTCGTCATCGTCGTTGCTGAGTAAGCTCGGAGGAGTGGGCACCATTTCAGGTTGGTTTTCTTGCACGCCGCACACGACGATATATTATGTAAATTATGTATATACATTCATGTATAGCACATTAACTCGTCTAACCATACTGTTATGTACAGTGTATATTACGAAATGTCATGCGAAGCTAAAAATACGAGTGTCGTGACTTCTCCTATATGAAATCATAAGACGTTCTTCGTACTAATTAATGTAAAAACTATTTGACAGGTTGTTTTTTTTAATATTAAATGAATGGAGTATAATCACTTATTTCATTGTATGTAATGTTATACGAGGCTCCGATCTTTTTAACCCATATCTTCCCAGTGTTCCATTTTTGGATCGGTTACTTTTAGTATTTTTATTTTTTTAAACGTGAACACAGCCTTAATTATTTTTGTACTGTGGTAACACTCAAGTGATTGGCTGTTAAATTCATTTTTTTATTTTTGCACCTTCCCGCGAAATTTGTGTTTTGTTTTGGGTTGTTTACTGAGATTTAACGCGAAAAAATTTTCACTCGTAAAATGTAAGTAATTTTAATATTTTATAATGATGATTGCTACAATTGTTCTCAAATATTATCAACTGTAAGGTCATTTATGAGATTGTTACAAAAAAACACGAAAGTTGAAGGTATTTATACAAAATAAATTATCTTGATTGTACCGTTCCATTATTGGAACAGTAGGATAATATGCCTATGTGAAATGTTATTATATGTGGAACTATATTTACTCAATTATTTCCATTTTTCTGTTTTAGATTGTTTGTTAATGATATTGTTACGTTACTAGTAGAAGATGACAACGTATTGTCTGCGGATGTATACTAACACCTCCAGAAAATCATGATAAAAGTGATGAAGACAGTCGTGATCAGGAGTCTTTCAATATAAATAATTTATCTAAACATCGGCTGTTAGCGGAAGCCGACGTAAGGGCATTGGTTAATACCTAGGTAGGAATAACTGCAATATGTCTCCAGGGAATTATTCGTGGCAGAATCCGCAGAACCAATAAAATAACCTGGCACATCAGCTCTCCATCTCCAAAAAAAGGTGCCTGGTCACAAGACAATGGAGACACAAAGACATCCCTGAAAAGCCGGACTAAGTTTCAGAGCAAAAAAATGATGTTGATAAACCGCGATGCATCGTGAATTATAACAGATATATGGGAGGGGTCGATAGACTAGATCAAAATGTGGGATGTTATCGGATTTCTATACGCCTCAAGAGATGAACTGGCAGTTACTAATGTTCCCGATTAACGTTTGTGCCAATAATGCGGTTCAATTGTACAAATTATCTCCAGTGGCACAAATTTATTCTCACGTTTTTTTTATCTTATACGAGATACATTGTAAAGACTTACCTAATGACAAAAGCAGTATACCTACCTAGCACATTTATCTCGAAGTCAAAGTCAAAGTCAAAGTCAAATTATCTTTATTCAAATAGACTTTTACAAGTTCTTTTGAATCGTCAATTTTACACATCTTAATTTTTTTAAACTATTGCCGCTTCGAAACGTGTTATAGCTGTGGAGAAGAAACGGCAAGAAACTCCCTCAGCAACACGACATGTCATTTTTTTCTTTAAAAAACAGCAATATAATTATGTCTTTTTTTCATTACATTATTTAAATTTTTCATTATAAATGTCATAACGATACAAACTGTAGCAACAAAACAAAACTCCGATCAATTTACTTACTCCCAGGGCTTATTATCTTCAATAAAATCTGAAACTTTATAGTATGCTTTTTTGTAAAGCTTATCTTTAATTGATTTCTTAAACATTGTAAAGGGAAGCTCTCTAATAGCCTTCGGAAGTTTGTTATAGAAGCGTATACATTGCCCCATAAAAGAGTTATTAACTTTCCGGAGACGAGTTACGTGTTGAACGAGATTACATTTGTTCCTAGTATTTTTATTGTGTACATTACAAATTTTATTAAATTTATCAAGATTCTTTTGGACGTACATTAAGTTTTCGTATATAAACTGACAAGTGACGGTAAGAATATTTATTTCCTTAAATTTTTCTCTAAGTGAAGCCCTGGGACCTAAATTATAAATAGCCCTAATGGCTCTTTTTTGCAAAACAAAAATAGTGTTAATATCCGCAGCGGCTCCCCACAAAAGAATACCATACGACATAAGGCTATGGAAATAGCTGAAATAAACCATTCTTGCCGCTTCCTCGTCAGTCAGACGTCTGATCTTTTTCACTGCATATGCCGCTGAACTTAATTTGCTTGCCAATTGTTGAATGTGCGGTCCCCACTGGAGTTTTGCGTCTACCGTAATGCCCAGAAATGTAGTAGACGCAACAGGATCCAGTTCTTCACCGTTAATTTGTACAGTGGTTTTTAATTGCTTAACATTGGGCATTGTGAATTTAACACATTTAGTTTTTTTCGCATTTAAAAGTAAATTATTATTATCAAACCACTGAACAACTTTACGAAGTGCATTGTTTACTTCGTCAAAATTATCGAGACGTCTTTTTACGTTAAATATAAGAGATGTATCATCCGCAAACAGCACTATATCGTTTTTATCCCCTACGTAGTAAGGCAAGTCATTAATGTACACAAGAAACAGAAACGGCCCAAGAATTGAACCCTGTGGGACTCCCATGGTAACCGACGATCCTGAAGAAAGTTCTCCATTAACGTCAACCCTCTGAACTCTGTTATTCAAATACGAAGTCAGAAGATTGAGAGCTCCGTTTCTAATGCCATAATGGTTAAGTTTCCTGACGAGAATGTCATGTTTGACACAGTCAAAGGCTTTGGACAAGTCGCAGAAAATGCCAATAGCATCTCGCGACTCTTCCCATGCCCTGAACACAGTTTTTAAAAGTTCAACCCCTGCATCGATAGTTGATCTACCCTTAGTAAATCCGAACTGTTTCCGATGAAGTAAGTTATTTTTATTGAAAAAGTTCAATAATTGATTAAGTATATTTTTTTCAAATAACTTACTAAGAGTTGGTAAAACAGAAACAGGTCGAAAATTTGAAGGGTCTGTGGTATCACCAGATTTAAAAAGTGGTATTACCTTACTAAGCTTCATCAGGTCAGGAAACACTCCAGATGCGACGCAACGATTGACTCGACTGCCAATAATCTGACTCCTAGATTTTCTCTTGCAGTTATCAAAGGAGTTCTTGCTATTATAAGACTAGATGGCAAGATCCATCATTTAGTAAAAAAATATAAATAACGCCACCGTGGGATGTGCCATAAAAATACTACTATGACGTGTGAAAAATTTAACGTTGCGTTGCAAATTTTCATCTATTTTTCATTATAAGTAAATTTTAACAAAAAATTATATTCTAACTTTTCAAATAGCTTATTATGTGAGCTGTTGACATACTTAATAATAAATAATACTCAACTAAATAACTTTATTTTCTACAATTTTTATACATAGAAGCTAATTGGTACCAGTGGCATATCTTCCTACTGTTCCATTATTGGAACGGTACTGAAACTGAAATATTATTAATTGAAATATTTTTTTTATTACATATTAATAATAAAAAGGGTAATAAGGTGCTGTGCTGTAAGTTTCATCCAAATCGAAGTAGTTTAAGCATGCTTGGGATGATATGGGTTAATCTAAGTGTGTAAGTCTTCGACTCAGTTGACGCTGGTATTTTACATGATTCAAGCTATGTGTTATATGTCAGGGTGAATCGCTCATCAGTTCATTATTCAATAGGTGTTCTATTCCGCATTTAGAATTCTAAACGTTTCGGTGCTTGCTTTATAATCGTGACTTACAGTCAAACAAGTATGAGAACAATTAAATGAGTATAATTAAGATGGTAGGCAGATAGCGCGCTGTAATGCACATGTTGAGATTTGCGGTATGTGTTGTGGTTGCAGAGCTAGTGGGCGGCGGCGTGGGCGTGGGCGTGGGCGGCGTGGGCGCGGTGGGCGGCGTGTCGGTGGGCACGCTGGTGGCAGACAAGCCGCCGGCCGGCCGCAGTCGCCTGCTCGAGGACTTCCGCAACAACCGCTTCCCCAACCTGCAACTACGCGATCTCGCCAACCACATCGTAGAATTCTCGCAGGATCAGCACGGCTCCAGGTCACCAACCAACATTACACAACACTCATTAATAACTCTCATTTATTACAAAAACGATATGGGATCGGATTTCGTTTAAATTGAGCAACGTATCTACTTAAACTGTGTCACAAATCGCATGAGTTAAAGCAATCGAGAAATTAGTTAAGAAAGTTAAGAAATGTAATTGGCGATAACCATAACCGCCTCCGACCGAGTTGTTAAACGTGTGATGTTGACGAGTGCCGAGCATTCGTTACAAATGCATGAACATGTGCGGTTGATTGCAAATTCGTCACGATTTCGTGTTGAGAAATGTAAATCTAAGAGTTGAATGTATTGGTCCACCGCGGTGCTATACTAAAGCCAGGAAATTCAATATTTCACCATTTGTCTTTCATACTTGTTTTTCATATTTTAATTACACTACACATATTTTCATGACTTGCTGTTGGTGCAAGTTTATTTGGTCGGGTCTTCATATGAAGAGTATCGTAAATAACGATTCTGTGGAATAAGAATTAATAGTGAGCATATTCAAGCAGACTTCATAAAAACAATATCTTTATTAAAATATAAATTAAAAATAATATTATTTTTTGCAACATTCAACACACTATGCGCTCTTGTTGAATATATTATAATCAAAGATAAAGAGAAACCGGTTGTAGCATCGTCTACAATTTTATTAAATTAAACATTTTGTTAATACTACTAAATTAAATAAATAAATAAATACACCCAACAGTCACATACATAGTTCTGACCCCACACTAGGATACAAGTCCTGTGTCGTGAGTATCAGAAACTACGAGAGACTTTTCGGTCTCACAAACACCCAGACCCGAAACAAATATTTGTGGATCACACAAACATTTGTCCCGGTGCGGGGATCGAACCCGCGGCCTCTCGTTTCGCAAGCTGGTGTCTAGCCAACTGCGCCACGGGGCTGTCGCTACTATACCTACTATTTAATTTCAACAATGAATTACCAGACTTTAAATGAGAGCGACTTAGTAGTTCTTTGGCGCATTGCATAAGTCAAAAAGAAAACCAGTTATGATGAGTATATTATAGTGTTTTAATTATTTATAATCCATAATTACGCAATGGAAATGGTAATGAAATGTGCCTATCTTTTGCCATAATGTTTGAAACGTAATTATGGATCAAACTAATAATTTTATCGTATCTTAGCTTTTTATATTAAATACGTCGTATTTTTACAGGTTTATCCAACAAAAGTTAGAAAGAGCTACAGTTCAAGAGAAACAAATGGTGTTCAACGAAATCATTGGCGCCGCATACAGTCTCATGACAGATGTGTTCGGAAACTATGTCATCCAGAAATTCTTTGAGTTCGGAACTACTGAGCAGAAAACGACACTAGCACAGAAAGTAAGTTTTAATATGAATTTACCAACTCACTGGGAATGTTGCTTAGGCATAGACAGCGCGAGCGGGCGCGGGAGCGTTAGTATAAAGGCCGTGTCTCTTCATGTGTTGAAGGTGCGCGGGCACGTGCTGAACCTGGCGCTGCAGATGTACGGCTGCCGCGTCATACAGAAGGCGCTCGAGTCCATCCCGGCCGAGCAGCAGCAGGAGGTCGTGCGCGAGCTCGACGGACACGTGCTCAAGTGCGTCAAGGACCAGAACGGCAACCACGTCGTGAGTACTCGCACCTCCACCATCTCTACTCACCACGCTCCACACTCCGGAACAAGAACATATCTAGTATCAGTTTATAATATCAAACTGGCTGGAATTTGAGCCACGAATGTGAAGGAGGGGGAGAATGCAAGTGAATTGGTTAAAGGTGGAATATCGAATGAACTTGTGTTAACTTGAAAATTGGGTAGCTGTAGTGACTGTTTTCATGTGGGATTAATACTAATTGACTCATTGAAGAAGTAGTAAATTAAATAGTTCTGGTATACTTACTGAGCCATCATTTATGAGAAAAATCTACTTTTTGCTAGTTATTAGTATATGGAGTAAATATTTAGATGATGTTTGACAGACTATAGATTGTATTATAAGAAGACAGTTAATAACTAGCGAATATGGTGTTTCCAGGTGCAGAAGTGCATCGAGTGCGTGGAGCCGACGGCGCTGCAGTTCATAATCAACGCGTTCGCGGGGCAGGTGTACGCGCTGTCGACGCACCCGTACGGCTGCCGCGTGATCCAGCGCATCCTGGAGCACTGCACGGGCGAGCAGACGGCGCCCGTGCTGGGCGAGCTGCACGCGCACACGGACCAGCTCATCCAGGACCAGTACGGCAACTACGTGGTGCAGCACGTGCTCGAGCACGGCGCGCCCGACGACCGCTCGCGCCTCGTGGCGGCCGTGCGCGGCAAGGTGCTGCAGCTGTCGCAGCACAAGTTCGCCTCCAACGTCGTCGAGAAGTGCGTCACGCACGCCACGCGCAACGAGCGCGCGCTGCTCATCGACGAGCTCTGCGGCTTCAACGACAAGTCAGTGCCACTCTCTACTCATTTGTTACGTCGAAGTCTTTGGCCTTCCAACTCGGCGCGCGGAACAGTTGTTCGCATAGCTGAGTTAGGTCCCTATCCAAGATCCTACGCCAGCGTACCGACTAAAATCTCTCGCTAACCATCACGCGCATTTGAGGCAGTGCTACGATATCTCAGGGCGAGAAGTGCTCTGAATTGGTCCCTTCTGCCGCCCGGCGCATCGTCCTATCCCCAAAATTGGGAGGACTTAAAATGCCTTCCACTCACCCTATTTTGGACGCTCACTTATTGTAAAAGTCCGTGACAATAAAGAGGCTACGCATGACGCACCGCCCCTCAGTACGCCTACCCAACCCTGAGGCCCTTGTTAGTTGCCTCTTACGTTACCTCTCACGTCCCCAATCCACAGAGCGGGTCTCTCGCTCACTCGCTCACCGGCACCACTTGTTTTCAGCGCCCTGCACGTGATGATGAAGGACCAGTACGCCAACTACGTGGTGCAGAAGATGATCGACGTGGCGGAGCCGACGCAGCGCAAGGTGCTGATGCACAAGATCCGGCCGCACATCGGCTCGCTGCGCAAGTACACGTACGGCAAGCACATAATCGCGAAGCTGGAGAAGTTCTTCATGAAGGCGCCGGAGCTGGGCCCCATCGGGCCGCCGCCGCCGAACCCTGTCCTGTAGTCTGCGTAAAGTATTAACGTCCGCGGAGCTAGGCTGATGCGACGGCGCGGGTATCCTCCCGCCTATTATAAATTTTGTGAATATTGCGATTGTACATTTGTAACTAAGCTGAGAGGTCGAGGCGTCGGTACGTAGGTACGTCCGTAGCCGCAGACTGATGTACAGAAGTAACAATAGTTGTACAGCGTCGACGCCGACTCGGTGCTCGGCCGTCGCGTCACCGCGGCGTAGCGTTTGCGTTTCTAAGTTTAAGTGTTCTAGTATTATTCGTTGTTCGTATGAATCTATGTATAAATATTTGAATGTCTCATTCTCGTGTAATTTATGAATCGAAGGAGAGCGACGGGACCGACGGACGGACCCGCGCGTTCCGTAATTTTAGCTCGTTGTAGATTTAATATTAGCTGGGCTAGGGGACCTTGAATCTTCGAAGCGATGAAGGAATGCCGCAGGCAGTTCTGGACAATCGACACTATAGTCGTGATTATATTATTATTTTGTACTATTCTTCAAGTCAAGCTCTCGTTTAAGTTTTAAGCCGGCTTTAAAATCGTACATAGCTTATCGAATATTGTCTAGTGCCGGAGTGTATAGTTTGTCGATTATAATTTTGTGAAAATGATATTTTTGTATATTTTTATGTAATTAATTTAAGTTATTTAGTTAATGAGTCCCGAGACCGGGGCGAGCGCTTATCGAGTGGACGATGCTTTTGTTATAGTAAATAGCGTAGGTTATAGTGATGATTGTAAAGTCCTGTACTGATAGATGTAGTTCCGAGGTCTGCCTTGCCGGTTGCACGTCACAAGCGTAGCTGCTCCTCATTCCCCCCTTGTAATTAATTTTTATAGGAAGCGTAGTTTCCTACGACACCTCAGATTTTTTACGTCTAGATTTAATTGAAAATAAAATTATTGTATATGGCTGTACAAAAATGTTAACAAAATGATTTGTAAAACCCGTATGTGATGGAAATAAGGCGTGGCGTCGAGAGTGACGAGGCAACTGACCGCTGCTCTGGCCGCCCCGTCTGTAGGTTGTACTAGATAACATTTATATGATCCATCTAATTAGACATTAATTATAATAAAGCATTTCTGTAATAATATTACAAAGAATCCGTCGTTTTATTGTCACTCATCTACGCTGGTAATCCCCGATTGAACATAAACAACAACACAGCACACAACAATGCCTTTGTCCAATAATAATTTTATATTCATAAAACCATTTAAATGAATTGAACAAAATCTTGTCATCTCCGTACGTACACACAAAAACGATTTGCTCGTTTGCTAATAGACATTTCGTAAGTAGAACTGTAGAACTCTTGATACTTGAGTGTAGACCACGGACCCAAAACAAATAATCGTCCACACTGATGACAGCGCCATTTCTGGTTCGGAAGATGCGGGCCCAAATGGAAATTGAAACCACTATGGTAGATACTCCGGCTAGTGACCAAATGAAAACCATTCTGATTTGAACTTTATCAATATGTTGAATGGTATCAAATAGGAATCGTATTACTGGTAATTGTAAATTCAGCGGCGCGACTAGCCTAAAGGTCGATTAAAAACGTCTTTATCTAAAAAGGGATAACTCGAGTATTTTTTGATGAGTATTTCTTTCCAAACATAGTGTTATAAAAACTTACATTAGAAAAAAACCTAATAAAACTACTACATATGCAGGGCTGGGCAAAATACATGCTTTGCTTGAATTGAAATACAAATTACAAAATACTGTATCGCAAGTAATTAAAATACAAAATACATTTAAGTAAGGTATTTGAAATATAAAATACAAAATACAGTATTTTAGCTATTTTTAATTGAAATACAAAATAAGTAATTTCACTAGATTTTTAAATGTACTGTCAGACAAACAGCCTCTTGTTGGAGAGTGAATAAAACCTGCTAAAGAAAACAATCTTTTTAACCGACTTCAAAAAAAGGAGGAGGTTATCCAATTCGTGTTTTTTTTGTTTGTTTTATATTTACCTCAGAACTTTCGACTGGATGGACCGATTTTGATTATACTTTTTTATTTGAAAGCTGATGCTTCAACTGTCGTCCTATTTTAATTTGGTGCAGTTGTGAACTGTCACGGAAGCCAAGGCTTCCGTGAGAAAATCATATAAGTCTTAAATTTACATTAAAAGTGCGCAAAAAATGGACGAATAACTCAATATCACGCCAACCGATTTTAATGATTCATTTTTTATTGGAAGGGATGTACTCCAAGATTAATATTGTAATGTTTCCTTGGCTGACACCGACTCCAAAAATAACAATAATTGTAACTACATTATATTATCGTAATAATTGGATTGATTTTTAAGTAGTCTAATTGTTTGTTATTCATAGGCATGTGTTGAGTTAGATTTAAAGTGGATAGGTACCTACCTACCTTCTTGCGTGGTAAACACATTTATGAAGAGAAAAAGAAGTTGATTATTACGTTATAAAAGAATACGCAATTATTATTTTTCTTTTTAGTAGGTAGGTACATTTAATTTGTTTTGGAAGTTTTTTTTGAAGGCGGTTTTTGTTTTGTTATTACAGGTCCTGATGAGCACAAACTTAATGGCCAATATGTTAGCAGAGACCTTTTTTGTGTTTAGTGTAGTGTAGGGTGTTTTTTTTAAGGATATGGAACTCAATAGTTGACGCCAGCACCTAAAATAAAAAAGGCTGTAGATTTCGAGGCCTAATCTAAAACTGAGAGAATATAAAAAAAATGTAGATCTACAGTTAAAACTGTAGGGCTGGCTACACTGCTTGACATTAACAATATGACGTACATTTTTATGTGATTTGTTGGCCAATTTTGACGTACAGTCATAGCGTATAGTATAGTATCTGCTTAACCATCATTGCACTCTCGCCTCGCACTCACACTCATGATCGCTAAATGAAGGCTAAATGTATTTTAATGTTAAAATGTATTTTGAAGCCTCAAGTATTTGAAATAATAATTACAAAATACCTCGGCGTCATGTATTTGAAATACAAATTACATTTTAAGAAAGTAATTGAAATACAAAATACGTATTTGTATTTCAACTACGTATTTTAATTACAAGTAATTCAAATACTGCCCATCCCTGGCTCCCATACAAGAAACGTGTTATTTTAGGGGAGACCGAGGCGAATCGGATCAATTTTATTTTGAGGGTATGAAAAACATAGTCAAGTGTATTATATGTGACTTTAATTGACAAATTGGAAATCAGTAACATTCTAGCTACACAATAAACATTTAAAAACTTAAATTAGTCATAAATTGTACAAAATGTGGTCTAAAAACTTGAAAGACAAAAATATCCGAATCGCCCCAAATCTCGGGGCGAATGGGATCATACATATTATATAACTAAATAAAAAAATTCTTAATGCTAAATGCTTTGTAACCATTACCAAAATTAAAATAATAAGAAATAGGATAGGGTATTCATTGTTAACATCTAAATCACATATATACGGGCCTTTTCTCCCTTCCATATTAGAACATTTTTCGTGACATCATTCTTCGCATGCATGGCGTTGAATCCAATCCTCTGATGGTGGATTAATGAATATTTCTGAGCAGTAAATACAATGCCAATGTCTCTGTTGAACCCTTGATTTTTATTGCAGGCGTTTTTTTATTCTTCTTTAATTTTTTAACGTTCTGCGAATTCATATGAATATTTACGGACCGACTTGGTTGTAATTCCAAAACCACGATTCGCTAAGTCCAGTAACCGGTCTGCTAAAATCTTCTCAGTATTCTCATCTAAGGCTGCCAGTCCACGTGTCTTGATAACACCTCTGGAGAGTGTGACTCTTCTTTGTAAGCTGGTACATGGCAAGTCGTAAATATCAGCAGCTCAGCCTAAAGATATTTCTTAGATCTTTCATTAGAACTTTATTTGCGGCTTCTCTCATTTTTTCTTGGGGCAATCTCCCGAAATTGTAACGTACACTAACACCCGATTCACTGTCGAGCAGCGCCGAGTCTATTGTACTAGTCGAAACAAAATACTGCCGATGGCGAGAGATGCGTGGGGGGAGGGGGTCGTAAGATACCAGTCATTTGTGTTCCTTGGTAACACGTTATTGAAAATATTAACCAATTTCTTATTTTGATCCGATTCGCCCATTGATCCGATTCGCCTCGGTCTACCCTACCTACAACTGATGTGGTTTCATTAGTTTTCTGTGTATCTTGTGTGAGTATGTGTTTTAGGCCTTGTGTTTAATCATTATGATTCAAAATTTGATTTAAAAACAAAATAATAAATAGGTTAATTGTTATGAGTTGATTTTCTGAAACTTGGTCAAATATTCAACAGTATTCGAACCTAACTAAAAATTCTTGCCGACCCCTGATTTAGACTAATATAATTATAAATGCGAAAGTAGGTAACTCTGTCTGTCTGTCTAAACCGCTGGACTCATTTGAGTGAGTTTACAGGACAGGGGACTTTTATTCCGGGAAAATGTAGTGTTCCCCGGGAATAAGCACGGAATTAGAAATTGCGCGCGCCCAGGCTGAGCCGGGCCCCACGTTTTCTGCCGAACGCAATTGCTTTGGCCGGTCGGAGTGGAGATATTTTCACGCCAACAATATTCAGCATAAAAACTGCTATTTTAATTGAATATATTTTATGACTAGCTTTTGCCCGCGACTCCGTCCGCGTAGACTACAGGGTTGGGTTCAGAAAGAAAATAAATTGTAGTCTATTTTACTCCCCAGAGTCCCATTTATGTCCATATCAAAAATCGTTTACATCGGTCAAATGATTTAGGCGTGAAAGCATAACAGACATATAGTTACATATACATAGTTACAGTCGTCTACGCTTCGTTTCATCATTCTAGCTTCAAAAATGACGAATTTCCACACAAACTTTTACCCCTATTTTTATTTTACCCCCTTAATGCCATATTTTTACAATTTTACAATTTTAATGCCATATTTATTTATATCTAATCAACAGCCTAAAAAATAAGTTTCAATATTCTAGCTTTGAAAATGACAATACTTCCATACAACATTTCATCCCCCCTTTCAACCCCTTAAAACCCTTTTTCCGGGATAAAAAGTAGCCTTTGTCCTTTCTCAGGGTCTGAACTATCTGTATACCAAATTTCATTTAAATCGGTTCAGTAGTTTTAGCAGGAAAGCGAGACAGACAGACAGACAGAGTTACTTTCGCATTTATAATATTAGTATGGATTGCCTGCTACAAATGCACCAGTAGAGAGAGTATTTTCTATGATTAACAATTTGTGGACATCTGAGAAAACCCAGTTACAAACTCCAGTTCTAAAGGCGATGTTGATAACTAAGGTGAATATTAAAAAACCCTGCTAAGAGTTTCATTCTTACTTAAAATCATCACCTATATTAAAGCAAATTTGTTCCTCTATTAAATACTAATACAAGTATTATATAACTAAACATCTTGAGTATGTTTTTTAATTCGTAACTTTCAAACTAACTTTTTCGAATAAATAAGTTTAAAAAGTACTGTTTTTTTTTCCATTAAATACCTGCTAATTGACCCAAATAAACCAATGTCCCGTTTTGAGTAAAAACATAAATGGTCACGTTAGGTATAACCCGTGGTAAAGCTTGAGTCAATAGATATTTAAAATATGCAAATAACAACCAAGAAATAATAATATTCCGGAGAGTATGTACATTATTACACTGTATTATTTTCAATACGGAAAATGTTATAATGCTCGATGTAAGTAAGCGAATTGTATGAAAAGAAAAAAATATATAAAGGCAGTCAACAAATAAATATATAATAAGCACTGTCCTGAGCTCGCAACTCTGCCTTGAACTGTAAAATGAAGCATCTGCACCCGTTGAGTGTATTCATTTATAACTTCGAAATCTAAGCCTGTAAAATTTTAGCTCGACGTGAATGCAAATTTTACGGCAGCGCTGAATTTGTACCTTAGCTTTTAATTTTTGTCTAAATTACCTTTTTAATATTAATGAATCAGATCTTAAAATGTTTTATTTCATTTCTTTTTTAAAGTAAATTTAAAAATGCTTAAGATAACTGTGACATACAAAATTACTTTAATTAAAACCGTTCCAAGGATAAATAAAAGGAGTTGATTAATATATAATTCTCAATTTCATATTTATTCCTTAACTATTCGAGCGCGCGTCGCTCGGCACACCACACGCCATACAACATTCGCTACTGGACACGTAACACTGTAACACGCAAGGTTTATTTATCCTCGTCTTTATCCTTGTCTTTCGTCTTGGGTTTGACACTTCGCTCTCTGTCTCGCGAACGTTCTCTCTCTCGCGATCGGTCTCGCTCCCTGACCCTTTCGCCGTCGCGGTCCCGTGAACGATCGCGGTCGCGAGACCGTTCGCGCAGCCTCGGCGACCGCGACCGGGACTTGTGGCGACGGGTTCTCGACCGCGACCGCTCGCGTCTGTATGATCTGGAAAAAATACATCTTTAATTGTACCTACATGTCGCCAACTTCACATTTTAGGTTAAACGTCAGTTTAGTTCAGTAGTTTTGTGTATCCGAGTGGAGTAAACGTGAACGCATTTGAATTGTTTATTACATTTTATAGTTATGCTCTAATTTAGGAGTAAATTGAATGGGTTTCTAGCAGTGTTGGGCAAAAGTTAATTGAACAAACAATTAATTAATTGTTAATTGTTTCCACTGCAATTAACAATTAAATAATTGTTCATTGTCATTTTCACAATAACAATTGATCAATTGTTAATTGCAGTGGCAGCAATTAACAATTAATTAATTGTCAATTAACTTTTGCCCAACACTGGTTTCTAGCCATCTAGAAAATTATTTCAAATTCATGACTTGCTTCTTAGCCGTAAAAAGCGGTATAAAACATTGAAAACACTCACATTTCTCAGTAAAGAGTAGCGTAATACTTATGGTGCTTATTTATTCTGGCAATTTTTTGGTTTCTATAATAATATGTGTTCATTTTATATAATCACTGCCAATAATTGTACTTCCACTTATACTCACTATGGAAATTTACGCGTCATCAATATACTGACAAGAACGGTTATTTAAAAAAATATGATTCTTTGAATAGGGTGTATTCAGACCGTGATCGGAAACTAAGGTAGGTAATAGCTAAGTTCATTACCAACCACCTGGCGATAAAGAAAAATCCCGACAAAAAATAAAAATTTTGACGTTTTCCTAACAACCACATACATTTTATAGCTATGGTTTAAAATATATGATGTTTGTTTGCTTGAACGCGCTAATCTCAGGACCTGGTCTGTTTTGAAAAATTCTTTCAGTGTTAGATAGCTTATTTATCGAGGAAGGCTATAGGCTATGTATCAACACCCTACGACCAAAAGGAGCGTAGCAGCAATGGAAAATGGGGCAGAAACGGGGAAACAATATTCCTTTTGAAGTCTTATTGTTCCGCAAACGGAGTTGCGGGGAACTACTTATGATCAAATGTTTGGAATCATAAAACTAACAATTAATGGAAATAATTACTGACTGTAGTGAAAATCTGACTTATACATACAAAACTGGACTACAATATGGTTCTATTAACTATGCATGATACTAGGCACTTTTGTTTTCAATTCGACATCAAGTTTTTAAGTGGAAACTTCTTTAGCGGCGCCGCGCTGTGCACTTTTTTTGGGATGGATAATAAATTTTGAACTCGCGTCAAATCACGTGACCCTGATCAAAAATGCGTAAGACGCATTATTTAAGATATAATAAATTGTCATGGTTGTGTACGATAGCGCAATAAATATTATATTCTACCACGTAAATTAAAGTACTTTTATACTGTTAAATAAAGCATTTCGTGCGAAATTATTCCCTAACCATTCCAGAATATTCGAAAATGCCCAACTTTTCACTTTTGCCGACACTCCCGGAGTGCCACCCGTTATTTTTTTAAGTAGTATAAACATGGCACTTGTTAATTGAAATTACAATGTGATCAACTGTAAGATGAAATATTTAGGTATGGTCGACGCCAAAATACTATAACTCGTTATGATTACTTATTGTGAAGGAAATGAGTAACATGGTATATACTCACTTGCTCTTACGCAATTCCGATTTGGAGACAGACCTGGTGGTAATAAAATATATCTAAAGCATGTTATCCCTATAAACCCCAGGAATCTATATTAATTTAATGAGTGAATTGAGGAAAACTTAACATTTTTATCGAGAATTGAATGGAATTTACAACTATTATAATTGTTTATTAATAAATAGACATTTGCATATCATGCGTTTATTTATAGGTTAGTATTTCCACAAAGAAATTGAGTTGATGCTAGCACTGAACTTCTGATTAGATTTTCTAATGCATATTTTTGGACAATCGAGATTAATACAGGCATACATTTATAGTAATAGCATAATTCACTTACTTTTCTCTAGATCGATCGGGTTTAATCGAGCGCGCGCGGTCCCGATCTCTTTCTCTTTCTCTCTCTTCCTGTCAACAAAATAGATAAATAAATATACTCACACGGCAATATTATAGCACCTTATGGTAAATAAATGGGGTTCTTAGATATCGGCTCGCAAAGAAAAATCACAACTAACCCCTTTCATTAGTTTTTTTTTTTGTTTAATTATTTATTTACTATACAATAATGTACAGAGGTAGACTTAATGCCATAGGCATTATTATATAATATCCAAAAGTTTTTGACTAAATCATAACAAAGGGAAAAAATGTAAGTACTGACGTCATCCCGCCTGTCCCTGTCGCGTCGGTCCCGCTCGTCCCTCTCGCGGAGGCGCGAGTCGCGGTCCCGCTCGCGGTCGCGCTCGTGCGCGTGGTGCGGCGCGTGGGGCGCGTGCGGCGCGTGCGCGGCGTGCGGGGGGTGCGGGGGGCGCGCGCGGTACGGCGACACGAAGGGCGGCGCCGACATGACGTGCGGCTGCATGTGCGGCGGCTGCATGTTGACGGGCGGACCCATCGGCGGCCCCATCGGGCCCGGCGTCAGCTCCTTGATCTCCGTCGGCGTCCAGCCCGTCTGCTCGGGGTGACCTGAACATCATATAATAATTATGATTAGTTACTTTGCAAACATTGAATGCCATATTGCTGTTGCGAAATAGATGGACGTTCTGGTTCACGTGGCTGGCAGATCTTGGATGCGACTGGCCCAAAGAGAGGCAGATGCCCAGATGATGATGATGGTGAGCACATAGATTGGAAATGAAGATGTATCTCATTACTGTAGCAAAGGTAATTCTGCCTACCCTTTGGGCTTTCGGGCGATTTACATCAGACTAATGCTCCACCTTTAGTGGACAACTCTTTATCTTTCAACTCCTCCTGTATATTATTTGTCTTTAATTTAAGTGGGTGCGTGTACGTTTACCCCAAGGCTCGTCGTATGGCGCGTGGTGGGGGGGCGCGTAGTAGTCGTTGGGCGGCGCGCCGAAGTACTCTGCGTGCGGCGCGTCCCGCGCGTGCCCGCGACCGTACTCGCGACGCTCCGCAGTCATCACCTGCACACACACCGGCTTATCATCATGCACTTATGTCTACACATTATTACCAATAATAATCAACATAAAAATCAACACTGATTCAGATTAAAATTACATACATATTCTTGATAGACATTATACAAAAAATATTCATTTATTTTTACTAATGTTCCAGCAATATATGGAATGGCGTCCTAGTATCATTGTTATCAGCTAAAATACCTCCAGCATTTTGTGGTTTTGCGCAGTCTTTGTCCGATCGTCGAACTACCGGACGGATGGACAAACAACACTTTGCAGTAAAGCCTTTTTGACTCATAAGCCGTCCCTTCTATGTTCAGCTGTTCTATTCTTTTTTTACATACTTAATTCATATTCGTAAAATCAGCATAAATTGTTAGCCTTATACAAAAAATATTACCTGTATAGTGTTCTCTCTTGATTGATAATTATTTGAGGGATTTGGATTCATTCCATCTTCGTTTCTGATGACACCTGGAATAAACCAAAAAATAAATACACTTAAATGACACAAATATAACTCCCCCACATAAATATACAAGATGTGAGTCATCAATACAGAAACTACCAGACTTTCAGTCTCATGAAACTACCCAGAAGCAAATAAAATTTGTCTCATTTTACACACCATTGTTTTAACCTACCATTATATCTAGCAACATGTATATAACGGTGCAAAACAATATACTGAGCTATGTCATCGCTCTTGCATAAACAATGACTCACGGGCGGTCGCCCCACTGCGGTGTCGATCGCCCCACTACATAGTCTATAAAAAGCCGCCCGCTAAACATCCGATGTATTGGGAAATTAAAAGGAATTTTGATTGAAGTTGATAGTGAAAATCACTTCTCATCAGAATGCTCCAATATCACTGCTATTCTTATAAATACTGGGCTATATCAGCCTTGTCAGTTGTGAAGTTTTCGTAAAGAAAACCCAAGATATGAATAATAATAATCACAAACCAACAAACAACTCTGACGTCACACATTTCAAAGCCCCTCCTCCTCCGACATATACATATAAACGTTATTAACAAGTTTTGTATAACTCACTTCACAAAGTTACTAGTATCAATCAAATAAATTGTAGTTTAATTCAACAAAAAAAACTAGACAAATATGGTCTACAAAAATTACAACTTGTTTGGCCAATGGATGGTACAATTAGTCATTATTATAATTATTATGTTACTTGCAATATTTTATTTAAGGTTATAATTTTGCAAAAACAAAAACTATAAGGTTAATGACCTGGTGGTCTCCTGAGGTCAGGCGCGGCAGGTCGCAGCGGAGGTCCGACATGCAGGCCAACGCCGGCCTCGTTGACACGCATTCGCCGCTGCCGCTCACAGTAAGCACTCCATGTTACTTCATTGAAGCCATAATTAAAATAATCTGTAAAAAGTTGCATAATAATTAACTGCATAAGGAAAGACTATTTTACTTCTCCTTAATATACACTGTGTTTTAATAGAATAAAGATTTTGCATATGTTAAGAATACCATTGATATTTTGTTAAAAAGATACCTATGAATGATTTATTTTCCATCAATTCCTTGGCCTTGAAACATGAATAACCACTGTAAATGAGGAAAATCAAATAGGTAGTGGATAACACCATCCGCCCTGTGGTTGGGGGCGTAAGAATACCGCCACGGCATCCCCTGCCTGTCGTAAGAGGCGACTAATAGGGGTTATTGGGGTTGTTAGACGTAATACGGGGGAGGTACGCCCTTACAAGAGTTGTACAACTCCGAGATGTGCGGCAGAGTGCATGGCCTCGTGAATGTCGCGGACGCTCACACCATGTGAGCGTCCAAAATAGGGCCAAGTGGGGGATATCTGGAATCCCTCTATCGCAGAGGAGTCCACATTTGGACAGAACGCTGGGCGGCAACAGGAAACAATTAAGGCCGTTCGCCCTGTATTTACCGTACCGCCCAAAGTGCGCAAGACGGCCATCGAGAGGTTTTAGTCGGTATGCCGGCGTAGGATTTTGGTTAGGGACCCAACTCAACCGAGCGAACAATAGTTCCACGCGTTGAGTTGGAAGGCCGGTGACCCCGACATACCCTTTTCGGCCTCCCCCGAGGTACCGAACAGGGAGCTTAAGGCGGTTTCCTCTCGTAAAAAAAAAGGATAACACCACAAAAAAAAAAAAACAAATAGTAAAGTATACAAATTGGCAGTGAGAATCAAAGTGTAATGAATAATGGCAAACTGATTAAAAAATTGTGAATTAATGAAGGGTTCATTAATTTCTATTTCAGAAGGGCTAGGCCTAAATCCTCTCAGTTGTAGAGGAGGCCCATGCTCAGCAGTGGGACATATTTGGGCTGATGATGATGATGATGTGAATTGGAATAAAATGGAAAAACATGGTGTTTTACAAAGTATTTTTGTATCATTACAAAAGCAAGTTCTATCTTATGAATTATTTATACTCATAATAAATTGAAAAAATGCCAAAGTATTAGGATTTCAAAGAAATTATTGATTAATATCTCACCAGATATGTCAGCACCAGGTTTATTCCAAGGTTTATCTTCAATTGTATCAATGTTGAATTCCATTGCCGGCACTCCATTGATACTGCCAGAACCCTCAAGGTCTTCCAATGTTACTTTACCCCCGGCAGCACCAGAACGGGGTTTTTCTGGGGCCCCAGGTGCAACTAAGCCAACTCCTCTCTGAAATCATTAATTAATTCATTATTTTGTAATATCCAGCTGAAATTTATGTTTTTTCTAAATGCAGAATTTATGAATATTTATAATATTTACTAAGCTGTGCTTAATTTTGTTGTTAATTATTAAATAAATTAAATTGATGAACTGGTTTAATGCCTTAAAAAAATACGAGAAAATGTAGCCCATAGTGAAAATATTTTACAACCTGAAAATGGTTGGAAATCCTATTTTTAAAACTTATGATTCATTCATACTTCTAATTAAATCACACTCTAAAAAGTTCTGTAGTGTATGGAATCTAGTAACAACTGCAGGGACTGCAAACTGACATGAATATCTTCATATTTATATTGATTTATTTAAAACTTTATTATACACATTATAAGAATATAATGCAGTACATTACATTAGACTAGTACAATATAATACAATGGTGGTCTTATCGCACAAGGCGATCTATAATAAAAAAATTAATAGTTAAAGCCTTAGTAAATATTCCGTACTTATAGCAAGTTTATAGTTTACTTAAAACTTTAATTTCATTTATAGGTATGTATAAACTTACACTTAACTTGCAACATCATCAGCGGATCTTAACAAGATGTTAAACGATCGGAAAGTGAAAAGGCTGGATTGAAACTAAACCCACAGAAAACGAAAATCATGACCAACGGTAACAAAGACCCTGTAACAGTGGACCAGAATCAAATCTCTTATGTTACAGAGTACATATACCTTGGCCAACTGATGTCTCCTGAGGACAATGAAAATAAAGAAGCAGAAAGAAGAGTTGCAAACAGCTGGAAGAAATATTGGGGCCTAAAAGAAGTAATGAAGGATAAAAATCTACACATCTCAATGAAAAGCAAATTATTTAACACATGCATCCTACCTGTGCTCACATACGGGAGCGAAACATGGGCTTTAACAAAACATGTAACAAACAAACTCTCCGTATGTCAACATGCCATGGAAAGGAGTATGATTGGCATACAAAGAAAGGATAAAGTTAAGAACAGCAACATTAGAAGCAAAACTAAAGTTCCAGACATAACTCTGAAAATAAGGAGACAAAAGTGGAAATGGGCAGGCCACATGATCAGAGGGAAAGACAAATGGCAAAATTACCACGCAATGGTACCCAAGAGAAGGAAAAAGAAAGAGGGGTAGGCCACATAAGAGATGGGACGACGATATCAGACGGGTTGCTGGTGTGGCATGGGGTAGAGTGGCCATAGAGAGGCCAGAATGGAGATGACTGGAGGAGGCCTTTGCCACGTGGCAAGCGGACACACAAAAATGGAAAAAAATGGAGATATATGAATGATTATGGAAACATAAACGAAGAATTAATGAAATTAATGAAATGAAAATTAATGTGTCCGAAGAAAAGGCTTAAATAAATAAAAAAAAATAAACTTACACATTCAGGTTTTTTCAATTTCAATTAATATTCAATACTTACTTTGATGTTTAAACTTGCATACTGGGGACCCGATTTGATCTCCCCGATGGTAACTTTCACGTCGTCACTATCGTCCGAGTCGGAATCACCATTCTCCTGGCTATCTGCATCTCCATTCTGTTCTTGATCTTCCCGCCCAACCTCAGCGAAGTGTTCGTCGTTAAAGTGTGAATCGTCATTGTTTGCATCGGCTTCATCTTGCTCCTTATCCTCCTGTACAATAAATCACTCATAAATACCCCGAATATAACTCCTACCAAGAATATAGGTTATGATCTCACTGTTGTTGCCTCCGTTGGCATAGTTTTTTCCGGTTCCTTATCATTGACTTCATCGCTTTTTTCTTCAATTTGCTCGCCAGTAGATTCGCCGTATAACCAGTTATCGTCATTTTCATCGCCTGCCGCAGATTCAACAGCTACTTCTGCCATTTTCAGCGTTTTATTTGAAAACGCAGCTAATATTTTGGTACGTCAAGCGTCATTTTATGTTGGAAGCACAGATAACACACATTGGCACAGATTACGGCTTTGTTGGGTGGGAGTGAATGTCATGACATTGGTTACCATAAATAATATAGATAATAAATAACTTACTTTGCTTACGTAGTTATGGTAAAATAAAGTACGTACCTATTTTACCTAGGTACACTGATTGACGATGATTGTAACCAAGCTATTATTTTTAAAGAGAATATCTAATAATTTTTTTATTATATGATGGAATAAAGTACTTATTTTGAATACGAGGTAATGATTTATTAACGTTTACACAATATAAGTATCAAGTACAGACACTTTATCATATTACATCGTTTTAGATGTGATATAAAATACATTTATTGTAAACGCAAAAACACATTACCTACATTTATGCGACGAGACGTGTACACTTAATGCCTCCTATAAAAATGCCGTAGCGTCGGATGTTCTATATTGTGAATGATCTTAGTCATAAAAAATAATTAAATTTGATTCGATGATTCAAATTAAAATGAATATAATAAAAGCTTGTTCTTTGGTGTTTATATTGTAATTTAAATTTTTATTAGACCATCTGTAAACTTGTAAAAATATAGACTATCAGACGCCATAGGCGCCTTAAAGCAACACATAGTCATAGTGACAAGGTAAAAGTCGGTATTTATCTATAAAACTGCATAGTCCTACGTAATTAAATGACTGCTGCATAATCGGTATATCAAATTATCGATTTTTTTCAGGTCGACGATGGAGCATGCCTGATATTTATTTATAAATATCAAGTTCATTTTTTTTATTTTACTTTGATCAAGCAAATTAAACAAAAATTAAAAAAAAACTATTTATGAAACTAGGGAAATTAAAATTCTAAAAAAATAAAACAAGCTACTTGAGGCTTGAGGTAATCACGTTTAGAGGTAAACATATCGATATTTTTTACTCTGCAGATTTTTTTATAATTATCGATACGATTATTATATATATCGATATATTTTTTTCATTAGCGCATCCCTACTTGAGTTATTCAGAACATTGTGAATAATTAAAATAATTTAATGATATAAATGTTGTTTACTTCACTGATACGACTAAAGGTCCTGTACAGTCCATATCCATGCCCCAGAAAACAACATGCACTAAAAGCAATTATTTTAAAACTCAGTTCTTGTTGTTGTAGCATAAAACTACCTTTATATTTATAAATATACTTATAATTTTTCATAAAATAAAATAATAAAGCCATTTCAGTAGATATGAAAATAAATAAAACTAAGCCAAAAATAGTATTTTTAAGCATTTTCTTCAATCCAGTCCATTTCTTCTTTTAGGGAACATTTTCTGCTCAACTTGTTCCACTTTCATGGCAACTGATGCTAGTTGCTCAGAGGCTTCAGCCGCGGCAGTTCCACATGTCTCAGCTAATTGTTGAATGCCTTGAGAAACCTGCAAAATAATTGACAAAAAAATTAAAACTTGATATTAAGCTACTCCTTCACTATGTGCTCCTTCTTAACCATCATCAGTCCACATATGTCCCACTGCTCTACTCAGGCTTCCTCTACAGCTGAGAGAATTTAGGCCTAGCCCTTCTGAAATAGAACACATCAAATGGTACATTTATAGTTATATTACCAAAGATTATAATAAAAAAGTTCCTTGCATTTCAAAACAAGTGTATCACATAATTTTCTCCAAAATTGAGAAAAGAGATTGAAACAAATTTCTGTTCCTTACCCCATCTGCTTCTGTCTTCACCACTGCAGCAGCTTTGTGCATTTTGTCCACAGTTCCTTGCATTTCTGCAGCCTGTTGGATTGCCTCCGACTCCAACACGGGTGCTGCCTATATTATTATTTATTAGACTTCATTTTAAAAACTTAAAAAGGTAAAAGAAGACATAAAAGCTTAGTATTATGTTTTCAGAACTAGAAAAACCAACAGATTGACTACAAGGAAGTTATGTGGCGAGTACTATATTCACATCTTTAGACACCAATAGAATTTCAATAAAATTATTACTTAAAAGTAAAACCCTTCCCATATTATAACTTCATGATGTAGTTTAGTGTTTCCTGTGGCGTACCATAGGAAAGGTCTATGTCCAGCAGTGGACGTAAGAAAGGCAGCTGATGATGATGATAAATGTAGTTTAAACATTTTTTTCAGGAAGAGTCAAGAGTTTAATTAGTCGCTACAAGGTTTTACTAGGTTAAAATGAATACCTGTTTGCAATGGTGCATACACTGGCAATGGTGTCGTAGAACAGGCTCTGCTGCAACAACTTCATGTTTGTGGATTTCATTTTGCTGCAGCTGTAACAGGATATGAAAATAGATATAAATAAAATTTAAATATTCAAAACATTTATGTTTACAAAAATTCCATAATGTTCTAGTTAAAGTATAGAGATACTTACATTTTCAACAAAATTCGGGTCAGCGTAATTGTTTAGTTCGGTAGCCATTTGCATGGCTTCGTGAAGTTTTTCGTGCCCAGCAGTCGCATTGCTGATATTCTGTGCCGTGTTCAATAGATTCACCGTGGCAGAATCTCCTTGCTGACCATCTACGGGCGAATTCGCTGCGAAACCCAATTTCGCTTCCAATTGTTCAATTCTGCTTTGTAAAATAGCAATGGGGTCCATTTTGAAAGTAAATGTGTAAAATTTATCTAATAAAAAAAACAATTCAGCCTAATTACTGACAATTAAATGAAAATCGACAAAATCGAACAGCTAAATTTGTTTGAAATCATGACAAATCTGTTCTGATTTTGACATATGTCAAAGAAAGAAAATACCATAACTGACAGTGTTTTTTGGAAACATATAGGTACCTACATATTAAAAACACTCAGCTGTAAGAGTAACGTTTTAAAAATAAAAGCAAATTACCTATTGATAAGATTATTAATTTTAATATATTATTTGTGTCTAACATAAACCTATATAGGCTGCCTGGCATTGATCTTTATTTTCGTAATGAATAATACAAATCCATAGACAAGAGAATTAATAATGTCACATTGTCAATAAGCTGACAAAATAGAATTAGAAATTGTCATTTGTCACTTTTCTGTGTGTGTATGTGTAGGTACCTACCTACTGTTTACATTCACTTCTGTAGTGTCGTTACTTTTGGTGAATTACTCGCTAATAAGAAAAAAAAATATTTATAATGGATGCAGAATTAGGCGATCTTACGGAAGATGATTTTATCATCCCACCGGTGAAATATGAATGTAAGATTTCTACTATATTACACTAGATAAAAAGTAGAACGACTCATGGACAATGTTTTGCTTATTATGATGAAAAATATGATTAAATTACTTATTATTATTCAATTACTAATTACTTATTTTTATGCTTATTACAGATTTGGACCATACAGCAGACGTTCAGTAAGTGTTAAAATCTATTTTAATATTACAAAATCTAATATGTTTATGATATATTTAATTTGTGATAGGGGTTAATGGCTTATAACCTTATATTGATATCAATGTAGTATCTGAATACTTATTAACATTTATTTAGTTTATATACTCACAGTTTTGTTCACTTTTTTTTTGCATAGATTTTTTTTGGGTGATTTTATCCTTACTAATATTATTGCGAAAGTAACTCTGTCTGTCTGTCTCGCTTTCCTGCTAAAACTACTGAAACGATTTAAATGAAATTTGGTACACAGATAGTTTAGACCCTGAGAAAGGATATAGGCTACTTTTTATCCCGGAAAAAGGATTTAAGGGGTTGAAAGGGGAGATGAAAAGTTGTATGGAAGTATTGTCATTTAAAGCTAGAAGCTTGAAACTTATTTTTTAGGCTGTTGATTAGATATAAATAAATATGACATTAAAAGTTTGTAAAAAAAAATGTACCTTTAAGGGGGTAAAATAAAAATAGGGGTGAAAGTTTGTGTGGAAATTCGTCATTTTTGAAGCTAGAATGATGAAACAAAGCGTAGACGACTGTAACTATGTATATGTAACTATATGTCTGTTATGCTTTCACACCTAAATCCTGTGACCGATGTAAACGATTTTTGATATGGACATAAATGGGACTCTGTGGAGTAAAATAGACTACAACTTATTATCTTTCTGAACCCTACCCTGTAGTCTACGCGGACGGAGTCGCGGGCAAAAGCTAGTAGTAGTAGTAAATAAATAAATACACCCAACACTCAACATAGTTCTGACCTCACACTAGGATACAAGTCCTGTGTTGTGGCTATCAGAAACTATGAGAGACTTTTTGGTCTCACAAACATTTAGACCTGAAACAAATATTTGTGCATTACAAACATTTGTAGTTACTTCCAGTGAGCACACGCTGCCCAGTAATCACAAGGGTCCCTATTAGTTGCCTCCTATAACAGACAATGAATACCATGGTGGGATTTTTATGCCCTCTTGCCACAGTGTTGTTTGATAATACCCGTTTTTTTTTTTTATATTTCTTTAATATACATTTACATATAAAAAAAATATTCTTTAAATTTTATTCTGTAGTTTTTTTATCAATTTCAACTTATAAGTTTCTCATCATAGCCATAGCAATGATGATAAATGTTACAATACATATTTCATATACCAGTCTAGTTTAAATTTGGTAATATTTTTAATGATGGTAGTAATTATGTACATTTATTTTAGTACAAAAATTACATTTGTACATGCAGTGACAACTGATGCATCAATGTTTGAACATGGTATAAAAATAATCTAAACGGATATTATGATTCCTAAAAATACATTGCTATAATGAAAAAAATATTAACAATGTAAGCTGAATTATTTCATAGTTCTTCCTTAAATAATCTTAGGGAAATAATGTTAAATTTTATTGCATTACAAGTTCTGTATTTAAAAGGATTTCAATAATTTCAGCTCATCCATGGCTAAAATTTGCATGCAATAAATGTAAACATTAATGTTGTTAGTACACATCATCATTATCAGCTCATATACGCTCCACTGCTGGGTACGGGCTAAGTAGGGGTTTCGGACTATGTGCCTAAGAAATTAGTACACCTTAAACATAAATAATGATAACCTACTTTTCATCCATTTGCAATTTTGGAGCTTTTTAAGAAAATACAATACTTGCAATGGCAATCAATGACAGATTGCCTTAATAGTCTTGTTAATCACTGATGCCCAAAAACATTTTCATATAGGGTAAATTTAAAAAATGTATTTAATGGTTAAACCAAGGTTCATTGAGAACCATTTAGCCCTGTGGCAAAAATGACATAGGAATTCCAACATTATATCCTTAACCAGTTGTAAAAGGTAAAATGTAAGATTTTTGGAGCAGTGGCGATACTTCCACAGAAGCCTAAAAGTGTTGTACATTCATTTGTAATGTCTAGTTTATTGTGGGTTCAGGGTATTCTCATTCATATGTCAAATTGCTTTTGAATGGCAAACTGGGCTTTTGGGCTTCAATGGAAGTACCGCCACTGGTTTGAAGTTAGTGCTCCAACACTGCAAAGGAACCTCCAATTAAAGTTAACACTAAGAGGTGGTGCACTTTTGTTTGGCCTGTGTCCGTGACCAATGCTAATAATTAGAAGTTGTGACCAAAGTATCATAATATCTTATGAGACAGATGAAATAATTTTTTCCCCAGGTGTGGCCACGCATTTACTGTCGTCCTCACATCTTGGTCAGGTGGTCATTCTTAGCTTGAGAAAATTTACCGCGAAAATAAGTAGGTTAGAAAGCCAATGTAGGCACCATAATTCTTGCTACTCATCAACTAGGGCTAGGGCTGTTGGAATTTAATTCCTAAGTCAGCTTTGTAATTGATAAAAAAATAGTACTTCTTGTTGCATAGTAGTGCTTATTAATTTTATTGTTCATTCTGAATAACAATGTTAGTAGCACTTTTTCATTATCTATTTATTACCTTATGTTTCATCTTTTTTTTTTTTTTAACGAGAGGAAAGCGCCTTGAGCTCCCCTTTCGGTACCTCGGGGGAGGGCGGAAGGGGTATGTCGGGGTCTCTGGCCTTCCAACTCGGCGCGCGGAACAATTGTCCGTTTACCTGAGTTGGGTCCCTAACCAAAACCTATGCCAGCATACCGACTAAAACCTCTCGGTGGCCGTCGCGCGCATTTGGAGCGGTCTACGGCATCGCAGGGCGGGAACCCTGCATTACTTTCCGCTGCCACCCGGCGAACTGACTGGACGAAGCAGTCATGGACTCCTCAAAATTGGGAGGGCTTGAGATGCCCTCCACTCACCCTATTTTGGATGCTCACTTATAAGGAACGTCCGCGACAGTCAAGAGGCCACGCTCCCTGCCGCACATCTTGGGGTTGCTTTTAGCCATAGTGCACCGCCCCCGCAGTACGCCCAGCAATCCCTGGACCCCTGTTAGTCGCCTCTTACGACAGGTAGGGGATACCTTGGCGGTATTGCCTATATACATATGTCCCACTCCTGGGTTTGGGCCTTCTCTAAAACTGAGAGTTGGGCATTATGATTTTTACAGCATTATGTAAAAAATGCAGAAGAATTTCCCAACGAAAATTGTGCGAAATCTAAATGTCCCACTAGTATATTTAATTAATTACATGCACTGGTTAGTCTAAGTATTGAAACACATAATTACAGTATCATACCACAGTACTATCTTAGTGGAATCAATGATTTCTGCCTGGTAGAAAACGGATATACTTAGTCTGAACCCGAAAAGCAAGCAAATGCTCGGATTTAACTTCATATAGATGCATCCGTTTATCAACCGGATGAAACCGCAAATCGTGCCGCAAACAATTTTAACCATAGAGTGAAACTCGGATTTCGGGGTGATAGTAGAACTCCTTAGAGCGAACCTATTTCTTCGTACCGCCTTCTCATCTCTATTCAACAGGTCTCTCAACGGACCATAGATTTCAGTATGAGCGAGTTGGCAGATCGTGTTCTTGTTATGGCGTTGCTTAAGGTTTTCCCAAAGTTTACTGGGCTCCGACCCACGTAATGAAACCTGTAAATTTTTTGACCGTCATACAATCTTTGGAATCTTGCCCATAAAATCCTCAAATATTGGTAACGCTTAGATTTCCTAGTGAGTCGCAGAACTACTTAATTGTGCCTCATTTGTTCGGGCTGTTTGCTTTGTTTTGAAGTATGTCTTCGTTTGACAATAATTTAGCATGACCACACTCAATCTATATTAAACTTTAGCTTATGAAAATTTTAGCGTCACAAAAATAAAAGATTGTTCGAATAAGATAAACATCATTCAGTCTTTAAATACTAACAATGACTGATATATAAAAATTAAAAGCAAAACAACTTTTATTTAATCGCTCTAAAGAGAAGAAAATAAAATTTTCCTTAATTTTTTTAACTATCAGCTTATAACCTCATTATATACAATTTATATGATCATAAAAGCTTGTCGCGAGGTATAATTACCAAGATAGAGATCTTGGATGATCCGCCATATTGGATTTAGAATGACGTCACATTATTTTTCAAGTTACTCTCAACAATCCCTTTCATTTGATATCCATATTGTAGAAATGCATTTAAAATAACTATTCCGCCATCTTGGATGGTCCGTCATATTGGATTTAGAATGATGTCACACACATATCGTGCATTGTCTTCCAAACTAAACGTGTATACAAAATTTCAGCTCAAACGGTTGAATATATCTACTTCAAAATTGAGTTCAAAGATTCCACCCGAACAAACATACTTACATACATTGCAAGTTAAATGAAAGCTTTTAAAAAGGGGTTTTTGTTTCTCTACCCATTTAGGGCCCACTCACCTAAGTTTGAGAAATGTTGGCCGAAAGAGTTCTGCTCAAAAATCACCACATTAGTTGGCGTGTATTCGTCTGTAGTACTAATAAAAAATATTTTCGGAATATTTAAATTTCTATAACTCTGATCGCTTGCCATTATTATAAAACGCAATTTCTTCCCACTACGCCAGGATGCCTTGATTGAATGTAATATTGCTATTCATAACATAACATTCAAGCGTATATATTCATTTTAATCTTGAAAAGTTGATTTATATTGGTTTATTCTTATTTTACAGATTACATGCATGGGGTGATACGCTGAAAGAGGCATTTGAACAATGCGGCATGGCGATGTTTGGTTATATGACTGAACTAGACTACGTACAAATCAAAGAAGTGCACACAATTGCGGCAACAGCAGACGACCTCATGGGCTTGCTTTACCACTTTCTTGACGAATTATTGTTCTTATTCTCGGTAGAACCATTTTTAATTTGCAAGAAGATAGTTATAACCGAATTTAACCTGGAAGAGTTCAGAGTAGTATGCAAGTGCTATGGCGAAGAGTTTGAGATTGGCAAACATCCACAGGGCGCCGAAGTGAAAGCAATTACGTACTCAGCCATGCAGATTATCGACGAACCCAAAGACGGCAAATATGAAGTTTTTGTTATCATAGATATTTAAGTATGTTATGTTTTATTAAAATATTTTCTTTTTAGTTTTATTTTTTATTTTTAGAGTACCAGTTGGTGTATTGTATGTGTAGTAGGTTTAATATGTAGTTGGAGAGTGTTCAAAGGTCTTCGAGATTTAAAACGTTGAAAGTTTGCAAATCCCGATCATAGAAAGACGTATAGATAGATAGAGATAGATAATAATTCATTGGTATTTGATTGGATTTAAGTGAGCTACATAAAGACTATTTAAGGAAACCTTTGTCAGGCAGTGGCAGCGATGGCAGCCGTAAGGCATAGCCGCGATGCCAGACAATATCACAGCAATCTTTATAATCATCTATTCGTTTTGTGGATAAGAACCCACCGCTAGGAGAGTGTGGTAATAATATAAACATACATGATATTCTCATTCAAGGGATTGGCAGAAAAATAAACAATGAAATAAACTTTGTCAATGCCGGGGTATCTCTATCGCTCGTGCCAAATTATGCCCCGGGATACTTGAAACAGTCTCAAATAACTAAAAAGTGCGTGTGTTTAAAAACTTTTATTTCCAATTATTTAAATAAAATTTAACACGCGTGATCCCGAAACGGTAGTAAAATAGAACGATGATTTGGAATTATGATTGTTAAAGATTTTTTTTAAATATATTTGATATGATTTGGTGATAAACAGTTTTACAGTAAAGAATAGAAAGAAGAAAAGAAACAGTCGGCAAGCCGGCACAATTTTGTCGACTGATGAGAGATACTGGTTTCTCGCCAGTGAGCTGTCTTTTTAGATCAGCCTGTACTCGAGTGCGGTAACTTTACCGTGCCAGTGTAAAGAATACTCCTTTAATTAGCTATTTATTTCTATGTAGGGACACAATTTAAGTAGCGTTTTTAGTTAATTAAAAGATTAGCTTAAAAAGTCTCAAAGCTTGATAACTACCAACGGCGCTGTCCAAAAGTTTTAAGTAGTACTGACATTCCTTTTCTTAATTTTTTGTTAGTCTGTTTGGTCAGACGACGTTGACAGGTTACGCTGAGGAGACCCAGGATTGCGGAAAATAGAGAACATGTTGGCTAACAAACAAAATCGCAGTTCGATGGTAGAGCAATGATACGAACGTGACATTTCTCAAAGAGACCACATGATACCTATAAATAAACCAGTTAAATTATAAGTCCAGATTAGGTGGTAGCAAAGAGAAAAATTCTGAATATATTGTAGGGAATATAATTTCAAGATATTATAGCCAATTTTGAACTTGCATATAATATATACTGGGGTATATTAGCGTGAGCGCTAACACTCTTAAGCGAAAGGCAGATGTTAAAATTCACGTTCCACTAGCTGTTTTATTAAGTTAGACGCATAAGGAAGCGAACCGATACCTTATTGCCAACATTTTTAAATCCTTGTTGCTCCTCAAAATTTAATAATTGTAAAATATATAATCCTAATATAAAATATTCAGTTGAGACCTCTGAAACGCACGTGTTATTATATTTACTACCGAGATAGACATATTACAAGGAGAAAAATTTTTGTTGAGACGAAAATTAACACGTAATTTTATGGTAGGTAATCTACTCCTCCACATTATCTCACATTTTTAGCTTTTGAAATACCCGATGGGATTAATAAAAACAAAACACACAGCCTTCTCGATCGTTTATAAAATCAAGCAGAAGAAAATGACTATTCTATGATGCGGACATTAGGTATACCTACTGGCTACTGCAAAGTCGTATTATTATTAATTAATACCTATGATTTTTTTTATAGTGGTGCTTATATCTTTTCTACATGTTCTGAACCTCTTGCTCATAGTTAATCCTAATAAATGCCACAAATCAAGCTGTTACAATAGCCGGCAACAATTCTTGTTGACATCCAACGCAAGTTTTTAGCAGCAGACCACCAAAAAGCATTTTAATAGGACTTTAAGATAAATACCTTGTTTTAAATTCTATCTGCTTCGTCGCGCTATAGTTATTTAAGGATAAAATGCAGAAATTCATAGTTCCTTCAACTTACCCAAATAATATCTAAATTGTTCAATTTAATTTGATTATTTCAGATTTGCTGAAATTATTTAATTCCATGTTCATCTATTAATAAAATCTAGATGCCTTAATTCCTCTCGAGCTATCTTTGTAAAAAAACAATGAAATGATTGTCACGTGGTGATTTTAAACAAATTACCTACGTGTTAAAATGACAGTGTTATACCAAGAGTTGCTTAAATTATAAAAGCTTGGGTACACATTAGCCCAAAGAATTAATAATTAATTTATAGTGGCGTTTTCTAGAAGATTATTTATAAAAATTATTTTTTTGGAAATAATTTCATTTACCTAAGTGTCTATACAGGTACCTAAACATGTATCTGATGAACAAAGGGGTAGTCCCTTTCAAAACCAGAGAAGGTCCGAGTCCAACAGTGGGCCGTATTTTGGATGATGATGAGAAATATTTATTTTATAAATTTCAGCGATGCATTGGGATCAAGATTATTAAAAGCTCTAATAGGTATTTTTGTAAATTAATTTTTATTAATACTTTTGTATTAATGTTCGCAATAGTTCGTCATAATAGAATAACTGAGCAGAGGCTATTCAGCCGTGGAGGCCCACTACTAACGCAGTCCCATATGACTAAGCCGTGACTCTCCCAGCCAACATTAGGATTTTAAAACTGACATGACAATATTAATTTATGGACATAGATGTTTATTAAACACAATATCAACTCGGAAATCTATTACCATGTTTTTTTACGTACAATCTACAAAACTCCCTTAAGTTTAAGACGGGTAGTCGTATACCACACCACAAACTATCTAGAATGCCCAATCAATTGGGTTAGATTCGTCTTATAGAAGACGCACGTGAAGCAATGCTTTCGCATTTCGATCATTGAGGTCGGATTCGCTGCCGGAAGTTCAATTCGCAGGCGGTCCAATTTGTATTCGTTCAGATAGCGAGGGCCGTACTTGTGTTAAAAAGTCAGGCATATTTTCGAATGGATAAACCGGCACTACCCTTGACAACAAGAACCGTTGTGGTAACATTGCCGTGCCAGTGCTTAAGTAAGCTAATATAAAAATATCATAAATAAAATTCAAACGCTTCTAATTTAAGACAAATTTCCTTTTCTAGCTCTCTCATCTACAATATATTACAATTTAATTTTTAGTGATACTCATTATATACAAAACACGGTACCTATGATGACTCATCTACAAAATATAATAAATTGATATACTTAAAACATGTTTCGACATTATGTACGTCTATAGATATACTCGTAAATATTACTATACTCTTTGAGATACACTGAAACTAAGAGTTAAATAAAGTCATGTTAAACAGTTTTCATAAAATACATTTATTTAAAAAGACTCAAACTATTTTAATATATACCTATATTATTGGAAAACAATAAAGGAACATTGCATTTTAGTCGTTAAAATTCAATTTCCGAACGATTATTGTCTATGATTATGTAGTCACTTCCGTTATATTCGCGCTTTCATGTGTTTCCGCATCCTTATTGATGTTTTAATTTTGTAACTGATATTAAAATTAATGATGAATTATTAATTAAAAAATTACTATTCACACTTTAAATTTATGATGAGATTTTTAAAAAATAAATGAGTATAGTTCTTGGACATTTCATGATAAGTTGAATCGCAGTATGTTTACTGTTTACTTAGAATATGCGTGTTATTTTTTCGATGTAGTTAAATTTAGTACTTGCATTTAGTATCTCATAAAATACATTATCTCAATTAATACTTGACTATTATCGATTGTCGAAATCCTTGTATCAACATTTTTTCGCGTTAATACAAAACTCAAAATATTTTTAATAAGTCTTCATACAGTATAAATGAATCAGGTACCTACATTCTGCATATCTTGTAGATAAATCATAATTCCTTTTTTTTATAGAATACCTAATTATATTACGCATTTATTCCTTTTTATATATTATACATCGGTATTTGCGTATTTACGTACTTGTGTATGTGCAATTGTGCATACTCATTTGTTTTCTCTTCTTTATAAATATCAATACATATATTGTATATCATATACTGTGAATAAAAAATCACACGGTGCTATGTTAAGTAAGTACTTCTCTGTGAAATAAAATAATTTATCCACCTCAGTAAATTCACAAACTCATGAAACGTAACAGTGAAATAAGTTTATAATAGTGGGCATATACAAGTTAACACATAACGTACGTAATAATTTTATATTTATAACTTAAAAATATCAACTCTATAAAAATACTTCACAAAAATACCTATTACTATTAGTAAATAAATACCACATTACGGCTCGCGTTCGTTACAGAACATAAGCGCAATACGCAAGTCGATTAGGAAGACGCTGCGCTCCTTTACCACAAACCGGTCGAACAATGAAAATTCAAAAATTCGTTATATTTTTTATGGCTTCCCCGCTGAGGGGAGGAATTTGGAGCGGAGAGCGGCGTTTGCTAGGGGTTGGTTGTTCGACCGCTTCGCGCGTGCGCACGTAGTTCGCGCCACTGCTACGTCGCTAGCAAGCCAGATGTTCTGAAAAGCTTCCTGTCGCCGTTTCATTGCTTCGCATTTTTATCTATTATTTATTGTAAAATGCGGACTAGGACCGTTTTATTGTTTTCGTTTACAAGTGAAGTAATCAGTGTATAAATTAACATGTGTTTTGGACAAACTGTGTTTATTAACTGAAAATTATCGAGCGTCGATGTCCACGAGTTCACTCGGGACCAACAAAGCGGCGGACATTTTATTTTGAGTACTCGATAATGTAGCGTTTGCGTCGAAAACATTAATGCCGTTTTATGGTTACAAATTGGGATATCGTTCGCTTACACCTTTTGTAAGTATCTTTAAACTTAATTAAGTATTTTATACGTAATACTCGAAAGTGTACACACAAGTTTAGGAAGCGGTTATGCCTAGGCATCGCCGATAGGTTGTCGATATTTTGGGGAATTGTCATTGAAATCAGTGACGTAAGCAGCAGTGGACAGCTGGAGGTGTTGCCTAAGACCTCAGGTAGCAAACGGAATTGTTATCGACCCACTTCGCTTTGGAGGCTTCTCGCTCGTAATTGCCGCGCGCGCGGCGCCCCTAACCTCTTCACTAATTGAATTGTGATGATTACGTCTGATTGCTACGTAGAGATGGGTAAGATGGACCTGTAACATGTGCGTGGTGTTGTTCAACAGCGATGCCGAGAGGGGTGAAGCGAGGGTCGGCGGAGGGCGAGGCCGAGGTGGTGGTTCGCGCCGGGGCGTCTCCGGCGCACACCACGCTGCTGGATGACAGCCCCACGCAGCCCATCAGCTACCACTTGCTCGACCATGGCTATGGTGCCACACCGAAACATCAGATTCGGCGCGAGGCGCCTACGGCACCGCCGAAGACGTCTGAAGTAAGTACTTGTTTTCATGGTTCCATTGCATCAGTGTTGCATGCAATGCAATGTTTTTCTATATTATATCATTATGGGCAAAGTTATCATTTAGGAAAACTGCCCATTGCAAAATTGATCCCTACCAGGTTCAAACATTAATTTAAGTTTACTATTAATCAGCTGTTGAGTTGGTATAATGATAATTTTATATAAAACATTGATAATTGTGATCAGGTTTAAGTCTTATGGTTAACTTGAATATTATGTTGATCAATTTTGACCCTGAAGTTTTATACATTGTCACCTTCAATCTGAATTGGGGTCACCAACATAATACTTCTGTAGGTTACAATTTCTAGGTTGCTTCTTAAATCTGTAACTAGCATTTAGGTAAAGGATTATGTGTCCACCTGGTAGGCTCCCATTTGTAGTATTTAAAGGAAATAGAAAAACATGAATTTATAAGATTATTATATCTGTATAAATTTAAATACATCAACTGATATGATTAGAAGTTATCAACATTTACTTATTTACCTCAAAAATCATAAATTCTCTTCATTACAATCTTGTAAATGGATAGCCAGTATGCATAAGGATTCATGACAATATAATAAGACATGACTTATTTGATTACATCAATCATACATGTTCAAATATCTGTAAAACTTGGTGGTAAAAATTTCCTTCAGAAGATAAACACACCTTTTTACTCTCAACAGGACACTTGCAGCCTAAAATTTCTAGTTAAGATGATCATGCTATTTGGCAAGAAGTACACACATCTTAATTAATGTTTTACTTCATTTCTTACCTCTACAGGCTTTTACAGACTATTTAGAGTACAATTATAAGAATATGGGTGGTATGATTCATCAATTTGAAGATTTCTTACTTCAATATTGATTCAATTCTTAATATAACATAAACACAAAGCCCCACCCTATATTAAGTACTAAGACCTTAATGAAAGCGGGATAAATGCTGTTAGACTTCTGCAAATAAATTATAGTGTTGAAATACAATTGTGTCTTGAACTGATCTAATGACTAATTATAATTTATTTATGACTCTCAATTAGTTATGTTATCTAATTTACATTGTGACTTGTTCAAAATGAAATTATATTCTTTGAAATACAATTAATGTGGAAAATTATATACCTTTTAAAGATATCCGAATTGTTAATTATAACATATATTTATCAGATTTTCCATGATATATTGGAGGTGTTAACACATTAGCAAATATTTTGCTGTGACAGCTGTTTTATTTCATAGCATAGAATTTCCATTTCAACCTTCAATCAACCTTTGAACATTATTAGCTTGTGGTGTTAACTGAGTGACATATTTTTTGCCATTAATATCATAGCATTTATGACGTTTTCATGTGTGATTGTTGATAATTAAATGTTGAATGTCTAATGGTAGTATGTTCCTTGATTAGGAACTGAATTAAACTCATCTACCTTTGAAATATAATCTTTGATAAACTGATGTCTAAACTGTGTATGTTTTAGTGCATGAGTTGATGATTTTCTTGTTTTTTATGGTTAAGTACAGTAGTGTTTTAATTGAGATTTTATTCAAAATGTTTAAAACAATTCTAGAAAAGAAATATTAATATTGTTTTCACGAAAAAATAAGGAACACAAAACATATTAAAATAATTTTTAGGAGCAATCTTTTGAGAACCACTGGGTTATTTGCACACCTCTTTGTAAGATTTGGGACCCCTTTACAAGGGAAATGTGAAACGAAAATGAGGTCAGTGACCCCTTGAGGTCAATGTACTAACGGATTTTAGGGACTCTGTTTAAATTCTTATTCATAAGTTTGTGCACATGCTGTTTTGAATGGCTTGGTCCAAATTTATAGAGCTGCTAGTATGATTCCATGTGTCGTTTTATTTCATTAATTGCCTAATTAATTGGTTGGCGTGTGTATGGTTCTAATGTAATAAAAACTAGGAAAAATTACTATGTTGCATTTGAAACACGTATTGTAAAGCTGCGTGTATACTTGTCGAACTTTTATGTCGCATTTCGTTTATCGTTAGAAAAAAAATGGAAAGTTTTTGTGGGCGCTATGCGTGCAGGTAGAAGAGCATCGAAAATATGTACCGTACACACAAGTCGAAGTTTGGTCGAGTCAAAATGGCGGATGTTAGGCGCCGTTGTACATAATTCTCACATCTCTAACGTCGGTTGTACGGTAAAAGCGTCCTGCTTGGGACCCTTTTGACGGAGTCGACCAATCACAGAATAGACCGTGTCATCATTTCACATTCCGATTGGACATAATATTTTTCGAGTAACGTTTAGGCGCCGGCTGGAGTGGCAGTGCTAATTTAAAAAAAAATCTTTTGGACAAAATAAGGTCGTTGTTATTAATTAGTTGTATTTGATTACGTTACGAGTATTAGTCATTTATTTCTAAGTTATACGGTGTCCCGTTGAGAGGCGTAGACTAGTTCCCATAGCAAGTTAATCCGCGTTTTTATCTGTTCTATCGGTTCACAGCGATTCCTAAGGTGATAGATTCTTCGCACCACTGTCTTCTCCGATTGATAACGCAGTGACGATAATGCGTGGTGGATTTTTCTAACGTTCAAATAAATGGGTCGAGTTTGAATTTGATAACAGTTTACCGAATTTATTCTCTCGTGGTCATACTGGGTTGTATGTAACCATAACCAAATTTAAAATTAATTATAAATATACATTCTTTTGGTAGTATAGCGTTCGTAATGCTGATTGTTGTTGTATTCGTAGAATTTTCGATATTTTCGTTAATGTCGCATAAACCGGTATAAATAACTGTCTCTACTGGATTTTTGCCTTTGCATGTATTAACGATTTATTTTGGGGCATTTAATAAGGTTTCTTAATCAGCTTGTAGTGCATTAATAGTTTTGGAAAGTTGATTACCGCTAATTAATTTATCGCTTTGAAATGCTCACTATTTAAACGCTAAACGCATACAGTGACGAGTTAATTATTTTACGCCAGATTGTGGAAATCAATGGAGGATGTATTTATTAACCTTGATTCGAGTAAATTAAGTTTTTTGTACTATACTTATTAAATTCCAGACTGGTATAGAAATAGAGCGGTTTTCAGAATTTATAAATATGGAAAAAGGGGCTTATTTTACTTTAGCCAATATAATATTTTTCAAACCCATCGTAGATATATGCCAGGTAAACCGGATTTGCATTTAATTGAGTTGGCGTCTCGGTGAATCTCCGCTCTCATGCAAACTGGAGCACAGGGCCCGTCTTCCAAGTAAAACACTGTAATTTGATGGTAATTTCCTTTTTTGTAAATTTTCTAGGAGACCATGAACAGGAAGTCTGATTTATTTGTAATTCGTGAACGGACCAATTCCGTGCGACCTTTATTGTTTTTTCCGGTTGTCGTTGTATAGAAAAATTATGACATCATTTTATTACGCGTCATGTGAACGGCGTCTTATGAAAAGGTGGTTTTTCCTCGATTCGGTTGGAGTTTGACCTTATAGTTTGTGGTGCGTGCGTGTAGCGCTGGGCGAGTGCGCGCGCCGCGACGCCCGGTGTGGTAGGCAGGCGGCCACCACACATGTTAACAGTTTGTGTTGCCGGGTGCGGAGCCGGCGCGGCGTGGTGGTCGCCATGTGGCGCCGCGCCCGCTCGCCGCCACGCCGCTACTCCGCCGCGTCGGTCACGTGGCCAGGTACACGTATCCTGTCACCAACACTTGCATTGCACATTTATGGTTCACACCTCAACCGGCAGGAAAAAAATACGCTCTCATCCACCCTTCTTGCGAAACATCATCGCAATGAACACAATAGCTTCTTGATTCTAATTTAACTCCATATCAATGAGAGCCCGCTAAACGTTAGTTGAACTATTTAGAAGATCCCGGCGGTTGCATTAGCTATTGTCAAAGTTAGATAGTGAGAAGGGCTAATTTGATTATGTTAATCGCGCGATCGTTGTTCGCTGACATGGGGGTTGTTTTATCTGCTTAGATGTGTAAGTTTTGCGCACATCTGCCTGGATTCGCTCGTCACCCTGCGCACAAAGGAGCGCCAGTCCCACAACCCGGCAAATTAACAATGGCCCCGAGTTCACTATTAATAATAACACAAATATTTCGAGATAAGAAATTGCCATTCTTTCGCTAGACGTCCCTTCCGAGAGTTCGGTTGCTTTTGTGTTGATTCTAATTTATGTCATGTATTGTTGCCGAGTCCCTCCCCACACACTTCCTTTTGGGGGCTTCGGTGGCGCGCTCCATATCCAAATTGAATTTGTTGCACGAGCTTATTGAAAATGCTCCTCGGATCATTTCCCCGTGCGTTCTGTGCATCTGTTCGGTTCCTCTGTGCCGTTGACTCGTATCGATTATGTGTCGCCTCTTATAATGTTTGTGTACGCGAAACGGTTTAATATGCGATATATAAACATTCGAGCTATTAATTAATGTGAGGTCAACGCGCCCAACAAGATTGGGCACATTTGTTTGGAATTGTTTCGTGGCCGTGATGTTAGGAGCTGACGTCGGACTCTTGGTTACTGCAGTTCTCACTAGCTGCTGCACATCTATTGAATAGATTAGTAATGACTTACAGTGTGTTGAGAGTGAGTACACAATTTGTCATACGATACCTCGGATGAAGTGTCGCGTTTTGTTAAATTAATTATGTGATCGAGTTTGATAATGTTATTTGGTGATACGAGTGGTTAAAACTTTATTGATGTATGTAGGTATCAAATATTATTTGTAACTTGGCGGAAGGTGATTGATTCGCTTCGTCGGAATCGGATGTTAATCAAGATTGTCGCGATATACATTATTCATAGTGATGTTTAATTTGGTAACAAAGATTTGATATTATTCTTAATCGTTCACTTGCTATTGTTGTGTTATTTAATAGGTGTACTGTTTTAACATTTGTGTCTCCTACCTAGTGGAAAATATTCTTGTATTAAATTTAAAAAAAAACATGTTAAATATTGTTTTTTTTTACTTCAAAGGGGACAAGTTTAAATATGATTTCAACACAAGCGCGCAATTTGCCTTTTGACTTAGTGGCATGATAATAGTTCCTATTATAATGGAGTGCAGGCGATGCAGGATATTGATTGGAGCGGTTAATAGAAAAAAAAGATCGACATATCACGCGCGTGGAATGCTAGGTTCTGGTTTTTGGAGTTAGTACTGTGTAGATAATCGGTGAGTTTCATGTGATGCTGTTGTCGACAGGCTGTGAAAAGAAGACTGAATCTAAGCGAGAGCAGTTCCGGCAGCCAGGGTCACGTGGTGCCCATGAAGGCTGACTTCAAGACTCCCAAACAGAAACGCGTCAAAGTGCTCACGCCCTACAGTCGACCGTCCAGTTCTATGAAGAAGTACACCGAACGTTCCAGGTACACACACTTTTTGTGTAAGTTTCCTTTTGGAGTTTAAACAAACCCCCTTTATCTCTGTCGCATATGTTGAGTTGTGTCATTGTATTGTAACTAACTTTCGTAAGAAAGGATCAGAGGTTCTTACCAGCAGTTATTAATGACGACTATTTTGGTAAAATAAATGTTCTTCAAAATGCAGACGTAACAAAAGTTTATAAGTGATATGTTGTGATGCTTCATTGATGAGCAAAATTGTTCCAAAACATTTATGGACACATTATAGAATTCATTAAACCTGTGTTTTTATATAAGACCTCATTTATGTAAGCGTAGAATAACATTCAGTTGTTACTTACACTATAAAGTAGCAGAGTTAATGAATCATGCTCTTGCCACTAGAACGAGAATCCGAGTTAAAACGGACGTTTACGCAGTGTTACAAAAATGAATTCGTTTGTAGACGCGTAGGCCGGTGTCGACAACAACATATTGCTGGCGATCGTAGTAAACACTAAATCGCCGTGTGTTTTCAAACATATTAACGGGATAATTTGAACTAAATATGACGGGAACGAGAAGGAAGTGTGCCGTCGATAATTTTGTGGATTTAAAACAAATAAAATGAAGACTAAAACCGGACGGTGGTACACAATGGCCTGACAAGAACCTCTTTCGTTTCAGGTTTGACACATCATTAGGTTTACTCACAAAAAAGTTTGTCGCTCTGCTGAAGTCGTCGCCCAACGGCGTGCTCGACTTGAACAGGGCGGCCGAACACCTGTCGGTCCAAAAACGTCGCATCTACGACATCACAAATGTACTAGAGGGTATAGGCATATTAGAGAAGAGATCCAAAAACAATATACAGTGGAAATATGGTGAGTGCGCTCTTGCTTACGTCACGAGTATTGTTTTTTTAATTGCATCGAACCTCTTACGTTTGCACATTTTTAGTTAATCTGTGTCATGTACCTACGCTCGCTGAGTCTGTGATCAGGAAAATGCGTGCCCGTCAACGTATTGTGAGATTGCGTAAAGTATGTTTAGAATAATCTATTTTTTTTTAAATGATTGGCATATCTTCCGATCAAGGTAGTTTCAAGGTTAATTAGGATTGAAAAGTACTTGATTCTTTTGGTGGTAATAACATACATCTAGAGAATTTATCAGTCGGAACTGAGACGTATTTTTTTTGGATTTGCTCATAATTATAAACCGGATACTCGGTGCCATAGTGATAGTCGACCAAGAATACAAGTTTAGTAAAATGAAGCTTATCATAGTTATTACATACCTGGTTATATAAGTACTTTTATTACAAAGAGGATAAATTCGTTTGTAGTAGATAAAATCTGAAACTGCACAACGAAGGAAGGGCTAGTATTTTGAATAGAATTATACCCGGCCGCAGCTCCTGCTAGTATTAAATTACTCCTTCTCAAGTAATCTTGATCCTTGGATTAAATATATTTGAGTGACAAAACTGTGACGGCTAGGTTTACTCGTATGTCGCATGTCAATTGTTTTAATTCCTCAATGCGACACATTAATCTTTTAAAACTAAAAGGCATCCTAAGGAATATGAGTAGTCTCAGAAAAATAGATTGACTTACGCAATACTGTATCTGAAAGCTTAATCCACGCTTCTTAAGCTTTCTATAAACAACCCAAACGTTTATTCGACGTAAACAACCATTACAGTGTTTTTGGGCGCGAGAATATGTTTTCGCGCCAAAACGTATGGCGATGAGTGAGCGAATGCCATTGAGCTACTTTAACTGTCGCGCGACGAAAGAATGCGCGCGAAACGTTACAGATGGTAGTAAAAGAAAATTTGCGCTAAAAATGTCAATTTGAATCTCGGTAATCAATCACTGTGTACTTGATTTTGTGCAAGGTACTTTCTACATATATTTTTTATTTTTACACCGGAATCAAACCCGATACCTATCTCTAGGGATATGAATATATGGACAACATTCATTCCTGTCGTGTCGTCGTGAAGTCGTGATGGCCTCGAGGTTTAGACAGTCGAGAATCACGACAGTCGCGGGTTCAAACACCAGGCACACACCTCTGACTTTTATGAGTGATGTGTGTATTCACAAAGAATTATCACGTACTTTAACGGTGAAGGAAAACATGGTGATAAAACCTGCACACCTAACAAAATAATTTTAGGAATTTCTTAGATGTGTAGTCCGCCAACCCGCACTAGGCCAGCGTGGTGGACTAAGGCCTTAACCCTCTCAATTGTAGAGGAGGCCCGTGTCCGGCAGTGGGACTTATATGGGCTGATGATGATGATGATTCATACAGGAGTATGAGGTCAAATTGTGAAAGAAAAACCCTTGGGCTCGATCTCATTTTCGTTCGGATCGTATCTAGTTATTTGTAAAACCGAAATGACGTGTAACTGTTAGGTGTAATTATTTATTGCCTAATGAAGGGTATTTTGTTATCTATCCAGTTCAGGGACAGAAGTATGAATTCAGAGCTGTAGGAGCTTCATATTTTACCCTTTTAAGTCGCATTGTCTTATCAGTGCTCGTAAATACAAAGGTAAGTTATTTTTACGTGAAACTAAACTATAGGTTTTGGTATTGTGATTGCTGATTTTGTAACAGGATTGAAGATTTTGTAACTGGATTGAAGATTTTTTTCGAGAGGAAAGCTCCTTAAGCTTCCCTGTTCGATACCTCGGGGTAGGCCGACAGGGGCATGTCGGGGTCTCTGGCCTTCCAACTCGGCGCGCGGAACAATTGTCCGATTAGCTGAGTTGAAGTCTGCCATCTCAGGGCGAAAAGCACCGTAAATGGTCCGCTGCCGCCCAGCGCAGGTGGATTAAGGCCTAAACCCTCTCAGTTGTAGAGGAGGCCCGTGCCCAGCAGTGGGACGTATATGGGCTGATGACGAAGAACGAAGCTCCATTAAGTTGATTCCTGACGGTTTTGTGTATGAGAGTGGTATGACCACGGTAGAACCCGCCCATTGATTCCCTACTCCCGCTTGATTTAGGCATGTTACGACTTCTAAAGGATCTACGCAACTTGGTTTTACATGTTGCTCAATAACTGGATTTCTCGTCTTCCCCAATCCAAGAGACGTGTCGCTACGTGACACAGGTCAGCGTCATCAGTGTGCAGAGTACAACGAAAAGGTCACAAACCGATCTTCGAATCGGGCATAGTATTATTGGGGTTAGTTAAGAAATGTTCAGTAAAAGAACGAAGAAGAATGTGCCGGTAAACTGTAATAGGTTATCCCTCAATTAGGTGCAGAAAATAAGCTAGGTTACCTAAGCTACCTAAGCTGGGTTTGCCTCCACAAAGACCCATTGACTTTCACCATTCGCCGTTATTTCTGTGCATGCCACTGTCGATCTTGGTGTACAGGAGTTGGCGGTGGTGAGATAGTCTCTATATCTATGCACATCTATATTTATGCACATGGGCTTGTCAGATTTTAGATAAAGAAAAAAGATATAGAAAGTTTGTACAAGAGTAGATGCTATTAGGTCACGAATAATCTCATTAATCGGACAACACGTCTATGAAATTAATTTATGTCAATTGGCTGCGAGATCGTCCTACATTCCGACTAGTGTAGGGCCATTTATGTTACCATTTAGAACTGTCTCTACCATTAAATTACTCGCGGTATATGCCATACAGTCTCTTTGCATAATCATTATGAGCGAAAATATCGTGTCGTGCATATCGGAAACCACGATACATTTTTGGGTCTCAAACTCGCGGGAACTCCCATTTCAGAAATTGGTCTCGGTACAACCAAAGTTTGGTTTCAGTTGGCCTCCGATGAAACGGTGGTTCAAAAAAATTAGTAGGCAGTTAAAAATATGTTTGCTAAATTAATAAAAGTTGGTAATGAAGAAAAAAATATAGATCCTTATCAAATGTGATGGTATCAACGGATGTGCCAATGCGGGGGTGTATACAGGACAAGCGTTTATATAAAAGTTGTGTCCATGTTTCTGGCTCTCAATTAACTAGTAATGCTAGTTTCCTATAATTTTATAGTACAATATCAACGACTTATTAAACTATCGTATTTAAAATGACTATAGGTTTATTTATTGTGATGAGGATAATCAACATTTCAATATTAACAATAATTTTTAGAATGGTATTTGATTAGCATGTGATGGCTCAGATATCTATAGCATAATTAACCTCCCTTTACGACAAGGGCTAATATAGAGGAAACTACGGGGATAATAATTAATATGTCTGCCCACGTGCCTGTTAACGTAAAGGGCTTGGCGACGGTTTGGCAAACAACCAAACTGAGTTTACACCTGACGGAATTAAAAAATGAAAAATTGTTAGCTGCTTCGATTGAGTATAAATTCATTTTTGGTAAATGGAAATAATACCAATGCGGTAGTGGTATTAGTTGTATTTTTTGGTATTCGAGGCTCTCATTCTAAGTGGCAGCATTGAATTTGGGAATGTACTTAAAAACGGCAATTCTCCCCTGTTACGTAGACCTGAAACAATAATTAGCGAAAATTTTGGGTGTGTACCTTAAAACAGCAGTAGTTCCCATGTTCAGCGTGGTAGACTAAGGCCTAAACCCTCTCAGTTGTAGAGAAGGCCGTATATATGGACTGATGGTGATGAGTTCCCTGTTATTTGGGACCTGAAACATAATAAGCGAAATGTAGGTGCACTAATTCACAGACAGCTACACTATATATTTTAAGAAATGCGTGGTTTCTCTGCCCATGATCCGTTTCAATATTTAGAAAAAAAAAACAGAAAATTAAGATTGCTTACGGTAATAGTAGTGACGGCCTCGAGGTTTAGGCGTGCGGTCGAGAATCTCGGCGGTCGTGGGTACAAATCCCAGGGACACACCTATGACTTTTCGAAGTTACGTGTGTTTTCAGAATGAATTATCACTTACTTTAATGGTGCAGGAAAACATCGTGAGGAAACTTGCACACCTTAAAAGTTATTAAGAATTTCTTAGGTGTGTAGTCCGCCAACCCGCACTAGGTCAGCGTTGTGGACTAAGGCCTAACTCCTCTCAGTTATAGAGGAGGCTCGTGACAAGCAGTGTGACATATATGGGCTGATGATGATACGAAAATAACATACGCAACACTCCAGTATGCGATTTAGAGTGAGTTGTGTGTGCGCAGGCGTGGGCGGGGCGGAGTGCGGCGCGGAGGGTGCGGGCGGCGCGGGCGGGGTGTGCGCGGACGAGGGTCGCGCGCGGCGCCTGCAGCGCGAGGTGTGTGCGCTGGGCGCGCGCGAGGCCCGCGTGTGTCGCGCCGTGGCCGTGGCCGAGCACACGCTGTCGCGCCTCTACGCGGACCACGGCGCCAGCGCATACATCACCTACGCCGACCTGCGCTCCATCGCGCACTTCCGCAACCAGACCGTCATACCCATCAAGGCGCCGCCGGACACCAAGCTCAGTGTTAGTCTGCATACCGTGTCCGTTAATTACACGCCTGCCCCCTGGTCACGTGTTACAAGTATATGCCGTTCTAAAATTCTCGAGTTCGATTCCTGGGTCAGGTAGTTATTGAGTTTTTCATTGAAAAATCCTTAGTAGCAGCAGGGAAACGGAAATGTTCCCGAAAAATTGCACTTGAATAAGTACGCCCCCATCACGTGGGACAAAAATACAGAAAATCACTTCTGTCTAACCTTTCAGGTATACAGGCGTGAGTGCTTATGTATGTCATTATATACCTCCCAAAATCAGTAATATGTTATAACAATATATATTTGCTTGAAATTATTACGTATTAAAAGTTAAATGGTTTACAATTAGTGAGAAATTCGATATTTCATAAACCCTCAATTTAAAGTATGTAAAAGATAGCGTTATGTGTCGTTGACCGATAACGTCAGCTGATTTAATTATTACAATGTTATTAAAAAAAGCATAAAAAATAATGTTAAATAGTATATAAAAAAAATGTAGTTACATGTCCTATGCGGTACGCCAATGTTATGGACCAGTAGCAAACAAAAAAGTTGTGGCAAACGGCATAGGTATTCCATAGCGAACTCCCATTTGCAACATTAAAATTACTCCTTATACACATGCATTTTAACTCAATAATGAACACATACCTTGACTCAAATGTCTTGGTTACAGGTACCACTGCCGGATGAAAAGGGTTACATGATACATTTGAAATCAATGTCTGGAGAAATCGAAGTCTACCTCTGTCCGAAAGAAAGGCCCGCGTCGCCACCCTGTAAGTAACTTTTCTAATGTTAATATTTAGCTTTTGCCTTGTAAAATTTCACCTATCAGGCAAGAGCCCGATTTGATGGTAATAATCAAGAAATTAAGTGAATAGGGTAATGTTTACTGTGTCTCTATCTTAATAACCACACAATAATAAATACACCCAATAGTCACATACATAGTTCTGACCCCACACTAAGATAGCAAGTCTTGTGTCGCGTAGGATATTCGTATCCGCCCGGATGCGACCACCGTACACAGGGCGTAAAACCCGCCATAATGGCACATGGCCGGTTTGTCGCGATCGGTCCTTTGATCACCATGGCATTAGTCCCCCAAACTTCTTCACAAGAAAGGTGAAGAGGTATTAAGGCCGGCACGATTGTGTCGACCAACGGGAGATCATCATCTCTCGCTGGTCGGCACTTTTTTGGACTACATTACGCTTACCATAAGGTGCAATGGGGTCACTTTGCCGTGCCAGTATAAAAAAGAAAAACTACGAGAGACTTCTCGGTCTTTGTGTCGTTATGGATCCCACAAACATTTGTCTCGGTGCGGGAAACGAACCCATGGCCTCACGCTCACAAACTGGTGTCTAGCCAACAGCGCCACGGGGCTGTCTAATGTGACATTAAAGCAGCCAAAAAGAGGCTATTTTATCTGAAAATAACTGTCCATTGAGCCAGCTTGTTTATTTTGCAGTACTTTATTCTGTCATCGTTGGTTATATTATTTGTTACATTAGTTGCATACATTCAATTAATTTTCCCTATACAACTACCCTTACTACTTACCTTTCTACCTATGCAAATAGTTAAAAAAAATACTTTAATAGTGACGATTTGAATAAAGATGATTTTGATTTTGACTTTCACTTAGACTGAGTTTGAACTTGTTTCCCAAGATTTATTATTTGATGTTTTTGAATGAATGATTTTAAATGTTCTATGTGATTTGATTGCAGCATCAGGGTTGTTGCCGTCGGATCCGTTGTTAGAGGACAACAAAGCGCTGCTGGCGCCTCTCATCGCGGAGATGCAAGCGATACCTTCCAGCAGTTCCATCGCCGCCGACTACACGTAAATATTCACATATTTCATATGGAAAAATAACTGTGAAATTTTATAGCTTCTTATTAGGGTCAGTGATAGAGGAATTCGAAATATTTATGTCTTTTGATAATTGGATAATGTTTGTTGCTATGTTTGGTTTAATGTTGATAGTTCATTAAACAGCATAATCCCGTACAAATGATTACACAATAATTAGGCTAACATTTATTATATTTGTAGTGAAGCTTGGATGACTTACTGTTATTTGTTGTCAGCACGCCGGTGAAGCGAGAGAGCCGCTCGCCGGGCGCGGTGCCAGTGTCGGCGGAGGGCCGGTGGTCGCGCGCACTGGTGCGGGGCCCGTGCGTCACCGACCCCACGCTGCCGCTGGCCGCGCCCGCCGACACCCCCGCGCCGCCCCCGCACACCCCCACACCATCCGCACCCTCCGCACCCTCCGCCTCCACGCTGCTCGCCACGCCGGACAGTCAGTACCACTACTTCTGCTCTATTTTATCTGGACTATGTCAATTTTTTTCTAAAAGCTGTGTAAGGATAGTAGTGGATTTAGTTCTCTAGCGTTAGTTAGGATAGATGACGCTGTCTGTCCAGAGTTTATAGATTTATGTAATGAAAAATATCAAACTTTTAAATATTATAAGAGTATCGCTTTTTTAATGAAGTGTAATATTTAATTTTCTTAATATGCATAGAAGCTTTCGAAAACCAGGTTGCGTGGTAAAATTTTCACCTGCCGAATTTTAAAGCGGTAATTAGGTTTAAACTAATGAGTTGGACTATTTGATCCCATCTATATCACCTTTCGCATTGTAACGGAGCCGTCGGCCCTTAATTATACAAACGATAATTTGATGCCCCACTTTCTACTCACGGTGTTACGTTACGATGCACCTGTCGTTGGCACGCGCTATCTTGTCTAATAATTTTGGCTTATAACTATTGTTGGCAGTATATAGTGTACACACTTAATATTTAATGGTGCAGAAATTATACTCGAATCATTATGGCTAATAATGTTGAAGTTTTTGAATCACCTGTTGATATGTGGGTGTAGGTTTCGACTCGATGTTTTTTGAGAGATATCCCTTAACCTGGGATCCAGGGTTCACAAAGGTTTCAAGTAATTAGTGGTAAAAATCAGTACAAATAACTTTAATAAATATGTTGATAAGGTTTATTAAATAAATGTGTTACATATATGATTCTGATGAAACTATTCCTCCAATATTAAAATTTTTTACTCTGATTTTTAAACTTTGGGCAGTTATAAATGGCAAAACAACCTTCTTATACATAAATAAAAATCATTATTATAAAATTAACGCAATAGGATTTGTCTTAGTTACATCATAATGTTGTAACTTTAAGGTTTGGACCTCGTATCCCTGCGAAACAGTTTTATATTAATGCCACGTAGACATGTAGCAGGGAGTGAGTATAGTGTAGCGTGTGGTTGTGCAGGCGGCGCGCGCGGGCGGCTGCGCAACGCCCTGATCGCGGACAGCGACGACTTCGCGCCCATCATGGGGGGAGGACGCTTCCAGCTGCAGACGGAGGACCAGGAGTCAGGTACTCACCATACTCTCTGCATCACACAACATGCTTCATGTCATTACCAGTTCACATGCTGCTTCTTCAGTACCAATGACACGAAGCAGAGTTGCCCATATTATTCAACTTACTTCATAATAACTATTATTTTAATCGTGTTTTGAAAAATTCTTGTCCCCATTCTGATAACATATTTATTTTAGAATCATTAATATTTCATCTTTGTAAAAAAAAGTCAATAAATAGCAGGCATGGCAAAGGTACATAACGTAAACATAAAAACTGGGCCCTTAACAGAGTATTAATGGAATAGAAATATGAACGACAACTTGACATGAGCAATGACATTTCGAAAACTAATCTCATCTTACTACCCCTAGTTGTTTTCTTTATTCATTTCAACTGCAATGACATTTTCAAATGTCAGTGACGTCATAACATCACAACATTGTGACGCTACCATGTCAAGTTGTCCTACATGATTCAATACTGAGATGTAAAAAAAAACTGCGGAAGTGCGCCGAAGAGAGTGCGCGTCATGTCGCTAGTACTCGGTCTGTGAGTTGTGTGCTCGTGATCACATCACAGTCAGAGTTCTAGCTACACGGCGCCGACATCGCCACCATGGCGGGACAACGCAACACTCACTGCACTACTTCACTCGCGTAAGTACTTTTCCTTTACGTCCATGTATCAAACGTAATCGACTTACACTCAGTTTATTTCCAAACACTGTCATTATAGTTCTGTTGGTGAATATGACATGTTAACTTTTTGTTTTGACACGTAATAGTCAGGTGCATTTTTGTCATGATGCATTCAAATAGATTTAGATAATATAATAGATTTTTATATTTACAATCTCAAATATATAACATATTTACGAAATGAAATACAATGTACATGTATGTCCGTCTAATGTGTTCGAAATATGTGTCATTTATCGTTGATGTTCGCGGTGTATTCTGCCCCTCGTGACGAACATTGTAACTGCAAGGGAAATCACCTGCATTTGTACAGCTTTCAATTCAACAAAATGCCTTAGCACTTGTCTAATGTAGTATTGTCGTTTTAGTCGATTCTTATATGGTTGAGCTGCTGCTGATCAAATCTATTTTTGCATTTATTGGGCTAAAAAAGAGTAAATTTGTCCCAGATAGACTTATTTCTGATCGTCTTTTATTATAAAATTAGGTTGATTACCATAATTTCAAAAAAATATAGAAAATGAAATGTTTAAGTGAATAACAAACATGGTAAAGCTGTACAAATCAAGTGTTTTACCAATACGCAGTGTATTGTTTCTGAGGATTGTTTCTGTGGAGAGGCTCACGCCACCGCTGTATTGCATGCCTACATGTCACACTCCTTACGTCACTTGTCACACGTCATATGTCATAATGTCTCATACGTCACCCCCATTGTCATCTGCGGCTTTACTAACTTGTCGTTAGGCGAGGTAACAAACTAAGTGTGCTCCGAGGACAGTACATTGGGGACGCAAGCCTGCACGCACTAGAGGCGGTTCAGCTGTTATGTAAGCATCCGCACCGGCTGTATACATCTCAAGAGTACCAGCCACACATAAATATTTGCATCAATTGTCTGTAGCTTTCATAACATTTTATTTTGCTTTAGGATGTACCCGAGTATTTAAATAGATACGAAGTAATTTTAAATGTTTATTAAGGGGAAGTTCTTACATGATGATTGAACGGCCGCGTTATATGTTCAATGTATAGTGATGTTATTTGAAGTGCAGGCTCCGACGTTTGCAATGAGTGTTCTGCATGTTACGTGTATATGATGCATCTTAGTGTTCTGTACCTCATTGTCGCGCATCGCCTAGTTTGTTCACCCGCGAATGTCTCGAATGTTCCATCCGCGACCAGTCGTTACGCAGGCTCCCCGTGGCCGGTGTTCTCACAGATCACATCGCGCTCCTGCCCGGCGTGATCTGTGAGCACGCACGCCGCGAGAGCCAGCCCTTCCCATGGACCATGACTCTTCTCACTGCTATCATAAAACTATCTATACACTTGTCTTTATATTCTAAATTGTACATAACTTCTGTGACGTGTTCTATTGGTTTATAATTGGATTCCTATTAAATGTCGACACGTGCGCCAACAACGACAGCGATTGGTTCGCCGCGTTCGCATTAGCCCATTGTTTAAATCGCATGGGTGCGTCGAGTATATACCAATTGGATAATCGTGATTCTTACAGTTTGTGAGAACACGACTGATGCGAGCAAAAATGATGTTTGTGTTATTTTTGTGTGAAAAATTGAGTATTGTTCTCGAGCGGCGATGCCTCGTGTTGTAAGATAAGGCGTCGCCCCGGAGCAGGTATGGTGGGGGCGGAATGTGCGGGGAGCGGGGGAGCGGGGGGAGCGTGGGGTCCTGGTGCGTCCGCGAGCTGCATCCCGTGCGGCTGCAGTGCTGCGTGTAGCACCATGGGATTCAGCTCACGGCGAGCCACTAACAGCCAACTCATCTACTAATAACACGTAACGCCACCCATTGCAAACGTAACAAACGCTCTCATGTCTAACTATAGCTGTTTTGCCGCAGTCAAAGGAGATACGGTCCGGTGCATTTGTCGACACACAGTCGTTAATGAATTTTACTAAATTTCAACGTCAGTCCATTGGACCAACGGTTGTCGTAAATATAACCTGCTAGAGGTTCTACATTGTCTGTTGTCAGCTAATTATGAAATCAGCATGAAATAAATAGTTGGATTTAGAATAAAACAAAACACATTAATATTATTATTCCAAGAATGTTCCACGTTAATTTATTTATTATTCTTGAGTATGTATAGTTTCAATATTAGAGGTATCACGAGAAAAACTCGGGCCTTTTTTTAAATATTTTCGTAAGGTGACTGATCTCCTTTAACTGTAGCTTGCACTTTGTTTTCTAATATGCCTGCCCTATGAAATTGTTTGGCATGATGTAGTAAGATATCGTAGCGAAGATGTTAAACGGCCGTCATATCTGTCGCTTTTGCTTGTACATAACACTAGATGTATTATTTTTTTGCTCGTTTTATGTAAATGAATATTTATACTATCCAATTGTCAGTATCGAACTCACTTCAGGCCAAACAACAGTCAAAGGGCAATAACTTAAGAGAGGAAGTAATAATGGATTCCGTGAATATTTTATTCACCGCCTACGTCCATTATCGCTTTTAATGTCACTTTATAACAACACTTCGTCGCTCTGTTTTCACAACAAAGGGTTGGTGATGGTTTTTACATTGCTCATTTGCTTATTCAATTTCATTAATCAGTCCAGATTGGGTTGGAGGCGGTTTTCACTCCGACTCCATAAGTTGGACCAACAGTTGGTCCAACCGTCCATACAGAGTTGGTGAGGTGTCGTTACATGAAGTGTCTGCAATCATCCGCCTCCGCTTCGCCTGTCGAAGTCCAAAGCTTGTCTGTCTTATCTTGTGCTGTACAGATTTTACAGGTGTTGTCGAAGGTGGAGGATTACACCTGTCATTAACCGTTTTGATGTAATATTTTAAGACGAATCCAGATGGGATCGATGTAATGGAATAAACAATAAAACAGATTATTTAAAAATTCTAACAGATATTTGTTTCTAGATGGTTAGTATCGTCCTTGATCTATTTTTATAAAAATATGTAAGGGCTAAAATGATAGTTGAAGCAATAAATTGTTGGCAATCTTTTTTAATGGGCTAATCATATCCCCTTTCTCAAATGTAGTAATGCTTTAAAAACAAAATTAACCTGGATTCGTCTTCGCTGTGTAATGTGGTAACTTGAATGAATTGTAAATGTACGAGTAGTAACATGTAATTTTTTTTGTTTCAAATTTAGCCTAATTGAAATTTAAAAATACATATTTGATGTTATTCCGTGTAACCGAAATGTATAGAATAAGGTTTGGTATTGCAATTTTTCGGGAACATTCTTAGTATCTATATTTTTTGTAAATATTTGCCTCTTTACAGTTTTGCTTGAAGGAATTGTTTATTAATGCGAATTTGTTAGTTCCATTTACTACTTATGAATATATAAGGGCCCAGTATTATTATTGATATTACCTTTAAAAGAAAATATATTTTCCATCACACATATCAGCCCATGTAAGTCCTACTGCTGGGCACGGCCTTCCTCTACGAGTGTACATGAAATATGTTAGTAATAAACAGTGGTGGTACTTCCATAGAAGTCGATAAGCGTTACACATTAACTGTGTAATGTCTAGTTTAAAATTGTTTATTGTGGGGTCAGCATATTCTCATTTATATGTCAAATTGTTTTTGTTAAATAAAGATTTATAGTTTAAAGATTATTATTCGGAATTTCATAAGGCAAGCTAGGCTTTGGGGTTTCTATGGAAGTACCGCCGCTGGTATAAAGTTGTAAGCTGGAGGTGGTGTGTGGTGTGAGCAGCGGGCGGTGTGTATTTGAAGCGGCGCGCGCCATGTTTCAGAGCCGCTGGAGCTGGAGCCGTTCCTGGCGCTGGAGCCGCCCATGTCGGCCACCGACTACGGCTTCTGCCTCGACCACGACGAGGGGCTCTCGGAACTGTTCGACTTCGAGTTCAAGTGCTGTGCCGAGTGATGCGCGTGTCCTGTGTCGTGCAGTGCTACAGTGCAACTAAACATTTTTTATCCAAATTTCCTACTCCAACTGTGAACTTGCGAAGTGTAAAATGAGTGTATGCGAACCCCTGCACGTCAGCATACCTCTGTACGTACAAACACGTTTACTTTTCTACGCGTAGGCTGTGTGTGAAGCTCAATAGATTGTTTATTGTATTTCCGTTCGGTTCGATTGCACCACATTTGTTTTACACGTTGCAATATGTGATCGAAGGGCGGATGTTGCGGGCGACATGTCTCGCTAATGTGTGGAGCGAATCGAGTGTACCATCGGGTGTTCGTCGCCGTCATTTTATTTTTAGGCATCAGTCTTATGTTCCTAACTGACTGTATGACACAAATTTTAAATTCACAAAAACGCTTTGATTTCCAGACGCCCGGATTTTACCTTTGGTAACGTTTATTTCATTATCTGCATGGCAAAATTAGCGCAATGTTTACCATTCGTTTAATATTTATTTGTTGTATGTGTGTTACTATGAGTGTGGCGTCCGCGCGACTGCAACCGGCGCATTATCGACGCCTGATTGTGACAGTGTGGCATCAGTGGCGGTACTTCCATAGAAGCCCAAAAGCTACTTACTACCTACTTTAATTGTGTAATGTTTCGTTTATAATTGATTATTTTGGGGTCAGGATATTCTCATTTATATGTCAAATTGCTTTTGTTAATTAAAGATTTAAAGCCTAAAGATTCGGCATATTGTAAGACAAGCCGGGCTTTTATGGAAGTGCCACTGTGTGGCACAGAGAACGGACCGCTGAAGTAGTGGAGCGATCGGGCAGGACTGGTGCTAACTCGCGCGCGGGCCGCAGTCGCGCGGCGCTAGTGTCGCCACTTGTGCCCATATCAATGTTTTCGATACACACGCCTAGGTTACATTTCGTGAAAGCTTAACGTTCCTGCACATTGTTAATGTTTATTATACGTCGTTGACGACGCCGTGCGTTACATGTTACATGATAAAGACTGTGTTGAGTTGGCTCCCCGATGTGGCGGCCTTGATGTAGCTCTTGGATAAAAACAATCACAAAACTGTCCTGTGGTCCGTTTTGTGAAATAAAAAGACAAAAAAAAGAAAACCTATTTATAAACAGGAATGGTGTCAACAGGGTTATTTGTTCCTGAACATCCATTGTAATATTGAATCTTTATCATGCACAGAAGATTAATTGCAAATACTAGCAATGGTTAATTAGTTTTTTAATAACATTTTAGCTGTTTTTTATATTACACAACAGTAGACCGCTGTGTTATTAGTATCAGACCGGTGCTTCACTTATTACGAAATATAAATGTCTTATACTAAATGAAGAGTGAGAAATTTATTCAATATCCGACTTTATTTTTGCAAAATAATGAAACTTTAGTTTATTAATAGAGCTTCCATTTTGATGATTTTATAGTCGTACGGCGACTAGTACAAGCTTACAATAATTTCTTTCCCCTCCTGTACTTTGGTATAATAGGATATTGGATTGATATAGGGCTACGTCAAGGACTGTAAAGTTGGGGAAATAACAGACCAACGATTGTTAATATTGTTTGGAGTAGAACGAAGTGAGTCGGAGGGAGTGAGTGAGCGAGAGAGAGGGAGAAGAGTGGAGTCCCGGCGCGCCGCCGCGTGTAAATAATGTGATTGCGGAGGGGAGGAGGGTAGAGGGGAGAGAAGTCCAGAACGGCGGGCGGCGCCGGGCGTGTACATATTACTCTGTAATGAACGGTGATATCTTAGCGGCCTTCGATTTAACTTGTAAAGCTAGCTCTAGTGTTCCATAATGTCGGTTCGCGCCGGGGGCTACAGACATTGCACACTTGTTTCGTTGTCGAAGTGATTTGCCAAATATTTAGTTATTGATGTTGGTTTAAGTTTGTGAGCTCAGTTAGTGGTTGTAAATATATAGCGCGGCGACGGGACGGGCTCGGTGCTCCTGCATCGTTCTCGCTCCTCGCGTTTTGAATAGTGTACAGCACAAATGTCATTGTATAAAAACCTATTAAATAAGTGCATATCAAAATAATTTTAATGTTAGAGTTAATTTGGTGGCACGTGAGGTTGGATTGTGCGAGGCGGAGTGTATGTGGGGGTCGGAACAGTGCCGAGGGTCCGGTTCTGTGCTCGCTCGTCCATCCATAGCCCTTGGTGATTGTACCTTTTAACTACCTGACATGATCTCAGTGCGACGTCTAGTTGGAAATGATACCGGAGCAGTAACTCTGCACTCATTGCTACCGTCAAAAATTGCGACAACGTCCCGGCAGGCATAATAGTATTAAAATATATTTTTATTTATAAATTATCGAGTTTACGTTTGGTTTTACATTCGGCGAGATCATTTTATTAGTTCACTGCGCGTGCATGTTGTACATAATATACAGCACTTTCACGAGATGTGTAACGCTTAACTCAAATGAAATGGAATCTATACAAATGAATTTTTAACAACATTTTTCGTTACAGTATGATTAATGATTAAGTTGGTTTTATGGAGCTTTGATAAGTGTTATTATTTTCTTTGTTTTAGTTCTTTTGATAGAGCCGTGTGAAGGAGACCCCATCCAACTTGTTTGTCATGAGCAATTAAAGTTGATTGGATTTTCCTTCCATCGGCGTTTTGTTTACGTTGCAATGAGAAATTTTTATTTGTGCGACCTCTATTCGCGGCGTCGTTTGATTTCCTCCTGTTAATAAATTATTTTGGCATGAATCATTGACAATCGTAGTCGGGATCGAGGCAGTCCTGACAGGACGGTATTGTTTTAATTTCGAAATGTAATTGTTTGATACACAAATTCTGGGGCCAAAATATACGAGAAAAAAGGGAGTACAAATTATTACAAAAGTTTTTCTCGTAATTTAGTTTAAGGTTTTTACGCTAATTTCATTGTTGGTATTCGATCATGTTTATTTTATCGATGTGAAATTCATAACAAAATTTGTAACATGCAATTCCTGAGCTAGGCGAATGTTTTGTTAACATACTCACAGTTCCTTTGTATCTCGTTACAAGTTCCAGATATCCAAAAAAAATATCGTTGAAGAGCTTATTGTACATGCAACTGTGGCTAACTACAATTTTAAACTCATTTAATTTACGCACATTGTTGTTTTATAACCGTTCTTACACAATTCGGAGAGTTTGTATTTAATATGGAGGTGGCCACAGATGCAAGAAATGTTGCAGTGCTGTAACAGTCCATTCTGTGTCTGCGAAAGTATGTAATGTTAAGATAACCTCGAAATTGTTACGCTTATAATAATAACTGTCAGTTATGTAATTTGCTTCAAAGTAACTTTACAATCATTGTTGAAATTAGTCATGTAATTTGGTCTCTGGATCGACAGTTTGGCGCAACCGATTTAACTGATACAAACGGTGATGTAACCGACGAGCACCGAATACAACAATCTCATTGACAATTTGCAAACAATAATTTGTCTCATAATACCTACTCCATATTATGAGACAAAATATTGTTACCTCTCAGTTGTAGAGGAGGCCCGTGCCTAGAAGTGGGACGAATATGGGCTGATGATGGTGATGATGATTGAGTATTTATTGTGAATTATACAGGATGTATAAAGACCGTGATCGAAAGCTAAGACAGGCAATAGCCACGGTGATTACAAACACCGTGACATCAAAAAAAATCCCAAAAAAAAAACGTTTTTCTAACAACTACATACATTTAATACTCGTGGTTATAAGGAAAAAGATTTTTTCTTTAATTTTTGTCGGGATTTTCTTTAATGTCACGATATTTGTTATCACCGTGGCTATTGCCTGTCTTAGTTTTCGATCACGGTGTTTATACACCTTGTATGTGAGTGTTTCGTGGAACTGTCGATGCAGGGTCTCGTCCAGTGTTACAACGAGTTTAGTCCGTACATATTGCGTCTGCGTGACGGTCCACAGGGTCCTAATGTAGTTCCACTTGTGACAATATCGCTTCACTGTAGTCGTACCACACGCACACGCGCCGGACACCGGTCTACTGCCACAACAACTTGTCATTCTGTGTATCTGTATCTCGGAGTAGATGTACTTTAGTTTCGTTGTGTTGCACAATAGTATGACGCGAACGTTGTCGATGACCGGGTTGTATCCAAAAAGTTTTTATGTTTCGACCGTAGGGACAGTGCAGTGTACGTAGCGGTACATGAAATGGGAACTTTTTGACGGCATGTTTTTTGTGAAATAGTTTAGCAGGTAATGTGAAATGAAGGTGCAATGTTTTAAGTATGTATGTGTAGTGTGCGTGGGAGTCGTGCGATGCGCTTGTTTGTGGTGTGACGCCCTGTTTGATTTGTATTCATTTGTGTTGGAAGACTGAGGTTCATTATTCCACTTTCGACGAACGTGCGAGTTATTTGTTGATTGAATATAATATAGTCATATATAGTTAGGTTATATTTTTTAATAAATATAATATTGAGAATATGTAATATATTTCTGTCTTTGATTTTACATCCTCATACTTTTCTCGTAATGTTCATGAACATAAATTCTACGTTACTAAAGATAATAAAATAACAAGCTCAGATACGAAATGACTAGTTTATTAAATCACTTAAAATAACGTAAAACTATATAATCTACACAAGAAATATTAATTCTGAGCCACAATTTAACACATTCAAAAGAGGTATGTATAAAATTATATTTACAAAACTGGCACATAATTGAGCTTATGAAAAGTAACAGTAAATTAATATTACTAATAAACCCGGCCTTAATTTAAATCTGTAAAAGCTATTTTTAAAATATTTGAAGAACTCAGTCCTTAATAAAGTATTGAATAGGGAAGTTCCTGAAGGATTTGCTCCAGATGTCTGTGAAGGCGGTGCTGACGAGTTCGTTGATGAGCGGCCGGATCACCGCGAAGCCGGGCTTCCACGTCGCGTTGATCACGCGGTCCAACATGCGCTCTGAAATATAGAAAAAATAAACTTATCTATTAAACTATCTTTTCTTGTATTATTTCTTCCTAAGATCAAAATGAATGATCAGGTTATATGACCAGTGAGTAGTGTTTGGATCCATTTTAGACCAGGCGCAATGTAGAAACATGTAGATTATGTTCTTTCCCAAGGTCTCGTATATGTCCATACCGAAATCATATCATTTACTGACCGCTTTAACGGCGCATGAAAACAGTGCAATGGAAATCTTCCTAAAAATAATTCACAAAAAATCAAGCAAATGGAAGTAACATAGCGCGGTACCTAAACGATGTGGATGAGTCCCTAAACAATTATAAACCTTGAAACAGGACGTGCCCAGTTGTTGTATCTGGTGTAAAAACAAATAAGAAGTCACGCAAGTTCAATGTCAAGTCGGCGGCGTCGATGCGGGAGAGCGTTCTTTAAAAAGTTCCGATCTATTTTTATGACCATTGACTTACAAATATTTAAGTTACTATTCTTATTGATATCTAACCTTGATAAAGCAAATAAACAAGTGTATTTTTTATTGAGTTCAAGTACGTACGAGTAGAGTATTTATGGAAAGAATTTTGTTTATAATTTTATATTCGTTTACCTTGAAACAGTAAAGTACCTATATAGTACCCAAAGTTAACCTTAGCAATAAAAACGAATTTGATTTTAAAACTATCCAGTTCGTTAAATTCAAGACTTGTTACTAGGTAATCGTATTTAAGAGAAAGGAAAATTTTTAAGTAAAAAGGTTGCTTAGCTATGTGTCAGCCAATTCGAACTAGGTCTACTTGTTAGACCTCGTGGCCTGTCAGTAGGCAGAAGATGGACTTATTTTTACTATAATTTTTTTTCGACTCGCCTTAATCTCCCTTGCAAGACCTCATAGGAGGTCAAGGGGTGTATGTCAGATCTTCCTTCCAACTGTGAATTCGCACAGATGTTGCGGGCTGGATAAAGACCCAGCTTCTAGAACTTAAGGAAAATGTTACCTAGGATCCCATTTCCTCGCAGCAGGTTCCCGACGTGTATCTCCATGTCTCCGATGTGGTCGACCTCCACGTGCACGTCGACGCCGGTGCCGTTGCGCTTGATGCGCATCGTCTGCGAGTAGTCGCGCAGCGTCAGGTTCCAACGACCAGATCGGAGAACGCCGAGGCCGAACGCGTCACCCTGAAAATTTGTTAAGTAGTGATGGCCTCGAGGTTTAGGCACGCGGTCGAGAATCTCGGCGGTCGCGGATTGAAACCCCAGGCATACACCTCTGACCCTTCGAAGTTAAGTATGTGGGTATTTACAATGAATTATTATTACGTAACTTAACGGTGAAGGAAAATATCGTGAGGCAACCTGCACACTTAACAGTTCTTATAAATTAGTCCGCCAATTCGCACTAGGTCAGCGTGGAGGACTAAGGCCTAAAATTCTTTTAGTTGTAGAGGAGGCCCGTGCCCAGCAGTGGAACGTACCTATATGGGCTGACAATGATCCCACGATGCCGGCTTTATGACAGTAATTTATAACCACGTGAATTAATAAGTAAAAAATAGTAACGCTTATTTTGTCGTAGAAGTAAAAACAAAAAAAAAACATTCAAACGGAAGGCCATACATGCATACACGCACGCCTGTATATCCTAAGGGGTAGGCAGTAGACTCCTACGTCTTTATTTCGCCAAATGTGTTTTTAAATCTAACGTAATAGAGGTCTACTGCCGTTTATGAGCCATTTCCATACTCCGAGCTACTACTGAGAATTTCCTCATGGAAAACCCAATATAACGCCTGTATCTGTGAAGGGATTGAAAGAAGTGTATATCTACATCTGCAACATTTTTGACGTATAGGTAAGTCTCTAGTGAATTTTAAAATATTTTACCTTGAACTCGTAGTCGCCATTAAGCCATTTCTCTGGGAAGTATTGAGAGTAGATAATGCGCTCGTTCTCCCAATCGGTTCTGCGGAATTTTTGTTTATTGTGAATCGGTATTAAAATTACTGTGCATAACTAATAAAAAAGCAACTGTCTACGGGTATGACTTTCAGAATTTTTGGATATTAAAATTAAGAAGCGGGTCAGGTGTGTAGAGTTTTTATAAGGTACAAATAAAAAAAACGTTACGTATCAAATATAACTTTTTAATATTTTTTAAATTCTTTGTCTGTTTTAGAAATCGAACTCCGATGTTTTCGGTATCACCAAATTACCAATAAGATGATTATACAGGGTGTAACTACGAGTATTAAATGTATGTAGTTGTTAGGAAAACGTATTTTTTATTTTTTGTCGGGATTTCTTTTAATGCCACGGTAATTGTAATCATCGTGGCTATTGCCTGTATTAGTTTTCAATCACGGTCTGTATACATCCTGTATAGGGATGATCAGCTAATTAAATATACCCAAAGGTGTACATACTTATACTTAGTGACTGTGGATTGAGACCATCCCCTTTCGAGCACGTTGTTGAGTGTGAGCGTGTACCCGATTCCGCGGATTGCGCGAGATTGCTTCACTTCTTTAGCGTAGTGTGGATCGAATGGCGCCACTCCCATCTCGGGTATGCCTGAGAAACAAACCATGCGAAATATGTTTTTATTTCCTTGCCTTTATGATTTGCAAATTAGGTTTATGATTCATTTATAACCTAAGACGATGTAGGGGGAGGGGTCGACCACGTATTATTTTTTCTTACAAGGGGTGGGAGGGAGTCTTTATAGTTCCTACGTAAGATCATAAAAATACACATCAAAACCAACCAAATGGTATTTTTTTTTATATTATTAGGTAATAAATATTAAACAGGAGGGAAGGGGTCGGCCTTTTCTATTTCTTTCTTATTTAGAGGGTTTGAAGGGGGTCAAAAACTAGCAAAAATCGTCTTACGTAATGAATGTCCAAATGAAGGGCTCCTTATTTTGATCATTTTATGTTGTTTTGAAATATTTAGTATGTGTATTTTTCTAGGGATAAATAATTAGAGTGCCATTTTATCCTTAGGTAAATCAAATCACATTATAAGTAGATATTAAATGGACACGTTTCAATAATATGATCAAATATTATAAATATTTTTGGATCATGATAGAAATTAATCAGGAAGCAACCGTTACTTTTTATTTTGCTAATGCCAGAGGCCCGCATTGCTGGTGTTCGGCTGATTATGCGTCTACTTCTCGCACAGCCCTAGGGGAGGGCGGCGGGAAGCGTATGTTGGGATCAGCGGCCTTCCAGCCCAGCACGCGGCGACGTCACGTCCGCGCAGATGTTAATGCCTATGTCGGCATACCGACCAAAACCCCCCCGGTGGCCATTTCCGCGCCAAGTTGGGCGACCATGGTGCGTGGACGAGAAGCGCCCACGGTTATTATGCAGTCGCCGGGTGTGCCATCATAAAAATAACATTTTCTGGATATAACCAAGATATTGTTTGCAACTTACCGACTTTGAAGAATGGTCGCACTTTGTTGAATGCGCGTTTCACGCATCCATCGAATTCAGGTGACGATTTCTTGCAAGCAGCAAATATTTTTTCTGAAAATGAAGAATGAGTGAGGAAATTGTTCGTAAAATGCATGATAATAACTTCTAGGTTAGCGTGAGTCTTTGTTTATTTATGATAATTTATTGATACGACAGGGTCTAAATGTAAACTGACGTATTTCCTGCCAGCCGAATGGAATTCGAATTGATGTCGGGATTATATGCAGTATGTATCTTAATAAATTAGCACGATTTTTTGAATATTCTATAGACTAGTAACTAATATCTAGGTAGATATTCGTTACTAGTCCAAAGAATATTCTACTTGAAGGTTCCAGTCACCGAGCAACATTGTCAGTTGAAATATAAGTTCAAATGTGAATATCATCTAAGTATAAAAATTATATGAATACCTATTTTTTTACACCTTCTGAATATTTTCCGACCTGTTAATCAACAGTTCTTGAATTAAAAAATTACAGGTAGAACGTAAAAAAAAATTAGGTACATAGGTATAGGTAATTACTTATAACGTTGAATATGAATTATTGAAACAAATTCATTTTCACTACTCATAAACATTTTCATCGTGTAAATAATTTATAAAATTTTACAAATTCATGCCGTTAATAATAACTAATAAACATGTTGACGTCATCACGGTGTTTTGCAATGTTATTTGGTGTTTATCAATTTTACGCGCAACATCTGATCGTTCACAAAGTAGCACACTACTATAATATTACGTCATGAACACAACTATTATAATATATACTCGTATTTACGAATATTCTGCGCTTACAAAACGTATGTTTGGGAAGTAGGCCAGGGTTTTAGTAATCTTGTGTCTTTTTGTCTATATCTATACGTCCTTCTGCTGGGCACCGGCCTCCTCTAAAACTGAGAGGGGTTATGCCCTTAGTCCACTACAGTTGCTTAGTGCGGGTTGGTGGACTACACACTTAAAGAAATTCCTATGAACTTTTTACATGCGGGTTCAAAACCCAGGCACAAGTTTGGCTTTTCGAAGTTACGTGTGTACTTATTCAGAGTAAATTATCATGTGCTTTAACGGTGATGGCAAAAACCGTGAGGAAACCTGCACACCTAAAAGTAATCTTGCATTTTCCTTAAAATATAAATGAAAAGATATGTGCATTCCTATTTACTTGTTTATTTTATTATGTTAGTATGTATGTATCTTCACCAGTTTGTTATTTATGCGCCTACTTCTTTTATCTCTGTATCACCCAAAGGTCGACTATAAGAGAATGCCTAAGGCGTTATGTCCGCCTTTATACAAATTGTATAAAAAGCATAAATAAATAAATATGATTTACTCTGTAAAAATAATTGTAGTTTTCCTAATCAGCATAAGTAAGTATTACTTGTCTCAGTATTCGATCACGGTCTGTTTAAAACCTGTAAGAGATAATGTTGGCAAACCGATTGTGATTAGGTATTAGGATTACTCATTTGACGACATAATTATCTCCGTCCGATAGTCATTACCTGATAGTCATGATTATAGCGTAGCTATAGTATTCAATAGGTAAGTAGTATTTGTTATGTCCAGATGTTTCAGGTTTGGTTTGTATAAATTAAACTACTAAAGCCTAGTTTCAATAGCGTCTGGCACGTCCACTCGGTCCGATATCAGAGGTAGTAGTGAACCGATTTGAGTGGAGAACAGCGCTTATATTATAATTTATTTTAACGTCTACCTTACAATTTATTATTAATATTACCACTACGCTACAGTATTCACTAGGAAACTCATATAACATTTAATTGTCATTTAAATATAAATAAAAACGATTAGAAATATTTCACCGATCATAATTCAAATAATAAACAATTTGTAACAGATTTCATACATCACATTCTTCTTAATTAACAATCTCCAGTAGCATATCTGTTGAAAAATGGATTTCATAAGATTCTGTTACGAGCCGAATTCTTGTTTATTGCCAAACATGTGGAGCAGACGTAAAAATGCAGCGGAAAGGATGTCATGAGTGCAATTTGGACATTACGATTACCATAAAAATTGTAGATAACATCTTTATGTAACGCGATTACACGATCAATGTGGAAAGTATTTCGAATCGGAACGCGAGTGCTATACTACCTTTACTCCGAAAATGTTTCTCATCGGTTTGTGTAGTTTGTATACAAACCCATCTACAGCCCACTGCTGGGCACGGGCCTTTTCTACCACTCATAGGTATGAGGCCTTAGTCCACCTGGTCTGGATTATAGTATAATATTTAGCATATTGGACAGTATTATATGTATTGTTTACAACTAGGATATAATAAGTACGAAGAGATTAAGAAACAAGGTGAAGCCGTGTGAATGAATAGGCCCGCCTGACCGGGTTGCTACTTGCTGCCACTGTCATAAAGCACAGCGCTTCATAGGGTGATTGAGATTTTCGTAGGGTCAAAGTAGCAAGCATTGTACGTAATATGATGTAGATTCGGCTATTTGAGCCACGTAAATACCTATGTCGCGTTTCAGAGTCAGTCGGTTTTCATTCGGGTAAGAACGTGCTGGTAAAATAGTGTTGACTGATGAGAGATAATTATTATCATCATCAATCAATACTCAATTAAGAAGTTTCATTAGGTAAGGTTAGGTTAGGTTACACTATCAGTGCGATAGAACAAAGTCAGTTGAAATCCCCATGAGTTTGTTTGGTTTGCTGAAATTGTTAATAAATAAGTAATTCTTTTTCGGATTTTTAGTGGAATATTAAAGTTATTGAATTGTATGAGGAATTATGTTTCACAGATTAGCCAAATGCCTCGTGGTCTCGCGGTACAAGTATGGGCCATACGACCTGGATGACCCAGGTTTGATTCCCGGAACAATTTGTGGTTATTAGAATATTCTAAGTCCGTCCTTTATAGACAGTATCTGTTACGGTAATTAATAATGCGAATTAATATAATATAGGTAATTTAAGGTCAACTGTGTGACTGAGAATAATTATAAACACTCCATTATATTGTGTTACATATAAACAAATAAGAGATATATCTGTTAAGTAACAAGCTTAACGGTTCCACACGTACAACAGTCGTGTCACACATTTGCAAATTGCAACAACCTTGGCTTCGCCATTGTTGAAGCTTAAGTGTACGTTTTTAATATTATTATTGAGTGTACGTAATAATAAAATAATAAATACACCCAACTGCACATACATAGTTCCGACCCCACACAAGTCCTGTGATGTGGCTATTAGAAACTACGAGAGACTTTTCGGGTCACACAACACTCAGACCCGAAACAAATATTTATCGATCACATTAACATTTGTCTCGGTGCGGGGATCGAACCCGCGGGCTCTCGATTCACGAACTGGTGTCTAGCTAAACTGCGCCACGGGGCTATCAAAATATATACATATGTAGGTGAGCTTCAATCAGTGGAAAGAATAATAAGTTTTTTAGTAGATTCGGGTCAATTAAAAAAGACTGCCAGTGCGAGTGGGGCTCGCGCGCGAAGTGTCCCGTACCATTATTTATAAAAAACGGCAAAAAAAATCATGTCTGTTGTAATGAGAGCCCCACTTAAATATTTATTTATTCTGTTTTTTTTATATTTTTTGTTATAGCGGTAACAGAAATACATCACCTGTCAAAATTTCAACTGTCTATCACGGTTCATGAGATACAGCCTGGTGACAGACAGACAGACGGACAGCGAAGTCTTAGTAATTGGGGCCCGTTTTACCCATTGGGTACAGAACCCTAAAAAGGTGTTAATGAGAGGTGTTGGTAGATTCATCATGTACAAAAAATAATAGTAATATGCTCGGGCAATGCAGAAAGTGTAGACCACATAGTTAAAAACCCACAATTTCATATTTTATGTACCTACTAATGCAACACAGTACCCATAAAGCCTTTAAGTTAAAGGGTACCTTGAGTATCTATGTAATTTCTTCATAACTAAGCCTCACACCATGAAATACAGTGTAGGTTGGTCAAGTGCTGGTCAAACCGCCGTTGGCCTTGGTTCTTTGCATCACTGTTTGCCGGCTGAGGATGTTGGTGATAGCTTGCCCAACATTGCGTCACACATTCGCCACAAACTATGTCAATGGTTGAAGTATTTTAATATCATCTTAGCGTGCGTGAGTTACTGGTTATTTCATCAGTTATTAACCGTATCGACAAGTTTTGATGAAGACAATGGTTTGAATAATCCACAGAACAGTTAAATAAAACTAGAAAGGTAATGTCAGCATGCTGAGCGTGCCGAACCTACGATTCCTAGTAATTCGGGTGCGTGAAATATCAAGACTTTTATAAATATGTATCAACCAATTAGTTTCTTAAGGCTTAAGGGGTTCGTGAAACCAAAAGGTTGAGAAATCAACCTGTGTAACCCCTTGTAGCCCCTTGGCTTGGGTTCGTTCGGACACAGTATTAAGGTAAAATGTTTGTATGATATTGATATTTGTTTCGGTCATTTGTGCTTGGGAATCTGAAACATCTTTCGTGCTTTCTGGCTGGGACGAAACAAAACTTTGGGGTCGCAACATTCAAGTGTGTGTATAACAAAACGATCAGTATATACCACGCACCGCATGCTTAGAAATAAATTCGGCTTCAAATATAGTTTTCTGCAATAATAAAAATCCTAGTCTACGATTTACTAGTAATTGATCTTAGTAATGCGTGACATTCTAGCTATAATTCAAGAACACTCATTTTGTTTACATGAAAAAATACCGCTAAACTACTATAACCATTAATATTTTTGATATTTTTTAAATCCACTCAACAGCCACACGCCCTGGTCTGCCCCATACATAGTTCTGACCCCACACTAGTCCTGTGTCGTGGGTATCAGAAACTATGACAGTCTTTTCGGTCTTACAAACACCCAGACCCGAAACAAATATTTGTAGATCACGCACATATTTGTCTCGGTACGGGGATCGAACTCGCGGCCTCTCGTTTCACGAGCTGGTGTCTAGCCAACTGCGCAACGGTGCTATATTTTTTGAGCTCTTCAATCAAGTCTATCAAGCAATAATTATATGACCATAATAAAGAACAAAAGGTATTTTTTGGACACGATCATCAATGCAACGAATATTGCAGCGTGGTATTTGAAGTTTATGAGTAAGTTAATGGCGCAATATATAAGTCAAACTTTATTATTTACTCACCAATTTCGTAAGCTTCATTTGCAGACCTCGTAAATTGTAAACAGCACAACACACATGCACTTATACTAACTAGGTACTTGAATGTATGCATTTTGTACTCAATAACTTCTTAATACAAATTTCAAATAAAGGCCAAAGATAAATACTGTTTAATTTTAAATGCATAAATTATTTTTTTAATATGTGCGGCCAGTGTTTAAATATATTGTCTCTGGAACGCCGTGAGATTGGTACGGCTGAGAGAATTGTGAGTACAGTATGCGAAAGTAAGCCCCTACCAAGGCGCCAGATGAGGTTGCAACAGACACAGCCGTCGTTACGTGTCGCCGAATATTGTGTAGATATGATTTACTGTTTATGTAGGTACCTTTTCGGCGATTTTTATGCAATATTATATAAAAACATATTTATTGCATTTACTTTTATATACAAATAAGGTTCAACTTTATATATATGAGGTCTGAGCAACAGTTTTGTGAGAAACAAAATTTGCCATGAATTCAAAATCGTTCAGGCAATTCTACTAAAGTAAATTAGATCAATGCGTGACGTATACCTGATATAGTTAGATCATTGAGTTCGCGTGCTAAAATGTGGCCTAGCTTCTCCCGAGGACAATGTCATGAAAAATATTATCTGTTATCCATCTCTAAAGAAATGGCATATATGTAGTTGTTTGGGACTTATCAGCACTCAAACGTAGTGATTTTTATGTTAAGAGTATACTGCGCGGTATAATAAGAGGATATAATAAAGTGTATTTGCTATTGCAAAATACTCGCTCCCGTCATATATCCGATAATGTTGAAAAATTTGTCCAATAAATATTGTTTCTATTAGTAATGGGTAACACTCTCCAGAGAATCCACATTTTAATTTTTTTTCAAAATCAACAGTCTTAGTCCAAAGCTTTAAACCGCATAAAACTAACTTTTAAATTTTTATAATGTCTTTGGGTAATAATTAGTTAATTTCAATAAATTACTTTTTGTAGTGTTATTTAAAAGGTCACATGATTAACATTACAGCAATCTTAAGACATACCGGTAGGTTATTTTTTGAATTTCCGTGTTTGCAATGGTATTGACTTGTATTCTGCGGAAGCTATCATGAACGTGCTTATGTAAAAGCCTCTTCATGTATTTTTTTGTTCTATAAACCTGCTTTGCTAGGATGGGTCTGTTTTACAAGTTGGAAATGACAGTTCGACCGTTTCTCCTTTCTTAGTTACGATGACTTATTCATCCATGGTCGATGGTCTGATGGTCAAGGAGCGTGCATGTCTGAGACTTCCATAAAAGTATTTATAATGTTTTAGGATTTATTAACATCAGACCGCCATAATTAAATCGACTCGTGGAGGATTGGGGGATAATCATAGTCACTTCAGATGATAATGTTAGTGTTAGGGACCCAGCCCGGCACTAACATCTGCGCGGACATGACGTCGCCGCGCGTCGGGCTGGAAGACCGGTGACCCCGACATACGCATCCGGCCCCCCTCCCCCGGGGCTGGCGGGAAGTAGAGCCATAAACAGCTTTCCCCTCGAGAACAAAAAAAAAAAAATTACTTTGCGGTATATGTTTTTTGTTGCTTCTAAAAATATCATATTTGAAATACCTAACCTGGTTGGATCCGGGAATAAATAATGATTGCGTTACTGTGGTAGCAAAAAATACTGGTTTTTATTCAAAGTCAATGTCAAATTATCTTTATTCAAATAGACTTTTACATGTTATTTTGAATCGTCAATTTTACACTTTTTTAAACTATTGCCGCTTTGAAACGTGTTATCGCTGTGGAGAAGACACGGCAAGAAACTCCCTTAGCAACACGCCATGACATTTTTTTCTTTAGAAAATAGCAATATATAATATAAGTATGTTTTTTTTATATATAATTTATTTTCCAATTTTACATTATAAATGTCATAACGATACAAACTGTAGCAACAAAACTCCGAACAATTTACTTACTCCCAGGGCTTATTATCTTCAATAAAAGCTAAAAAAATAGTATGCTTTTTTGTAAAGTTTATCTTTAATTAATTCCTTAAACTTATTCAAGGGAAGCTCCCTAATAGCCTTCGAAAGTTGGTATAGAAGCGTATACATTGCCCCATAAAAGAGTTATTAACTTTCCGGTAATAGGGGGCGAGCCTATTGCCGTTTTTCGGGCACATTTCCAGACTCCGTGCTGCTTCTGAGAATTTCCCAATGGAAAAACCCAACAACACTTTGCCCGACCCGGGATTCGGACCCAGGACCTCTAGATCGCACGGCACATACTTGTACCGCGAGATCACGAGGCAGTCGAACAACATACATCAATGACATTTTGAAGTAATATGTATATTCTTAATTATATACATATCAAGAACGGTACAGGAAAACATCGTAGGGAAATCTGCAATCTCAAAAGTTATTCAAGGATTATTTATTTATTTATGCTTTATATACATAAAATCCTAGTGTAGAGCGCCCTCTGGCTAGGTGGGGTGACGATATTCGCAAGTCTGGCAGCGGTTGGATGAGGAGGGCCGAAGATCGAGCCCAGTCGTGACATAGGATAGGCCTATGTCCAGCAGTGGACGCAAGAAAGGCTGGTAATGATGATGATGATGATACATAAAAACGTATAAACTCGGACTTAACGCCTAAGGCATTATTTACCAGTCCTTGTTAGATGTGTAGTCCGCTACTCGCAATAGGCCAGCGTGGGGGACTACAGCCTAACCACTCTCAGTTTTAGAGGGGGCCCGTGCCCAGCAGTATGACGTATATGGACAGCTATAGAAATGTTTGCAACATGTAATAATAAAACGCATTAATACCGCCTTCGATGGTACTGTGTTGTGCAACCAAATATGTGTCATAGATTATAATGAATGTGCTTTACGTTGCATAGAAATATATTAAGTTTGTCCTACATAATATAACGTATTAGAGGTCGAGGCTAATTACAAAAAAACGTACAGAGTTACAGCACAGACAGTGGCGGTACTTCCATAGAAGCCCAAAAGCCCAGTTTGCCTTACAAAATTCGCAATAATAATCTTTAAGCTTTAAATCTATATTTAACAAAAGCAATTTGACATATAAATGAGAATATCCTGACTCCACAATAAACAATTATAAACTAGACATTACATATTAACGTGAAACACTTTTGAGCTTCTATGGTAGTACCGCCACTGAGCACAGAGTGCTAACTTGTTGGTACTATGGTATAGAGGCGGAAATTCTCAGTAGCAGAATGGAGCTCTTATTAGAAAGATCTTAAAAACACGTGTTAAATGTGAATGAAAAAATACATTTCCGCCCATCCGCTAGGGATAGTAGCGTGATTGTGTGTGCAAAAACATAAATAAATAAAAAACACACACACACACAACAAACAAATACATAAAAAAAAATATCATATTGTTGTTCAAATATTGTGTTGTCAAAAACTACGAGACACTTTTTGGTCCCACAAACACAGAACAAGAAATCATCATCATCATCAGCCGAAAATGTCCACTGTTGGACATAGGCCTCCCCAAAGACTTCCAGAACGCTGTGTTAGAAGCGGATTGCATCCAGCGGCTTTCCGCGATTTTCAATAAAATAAGAACAATAAATATTTCTAATTAATTTTCCAGTCTTTCGTTTCATTGAGTGGGGTTTATCTGCGTAATGTAGTTTTATTAACTACAAGCAGTCTTACTTATAACTTAATTATTAATCATGCTTTGTCTAGCTTTCTCTAACGCAAATGTCAATCGATAGGGTTAGGCCAAGCGCCGGGGGTTTTTTTTGCAACGTAGGGGACCTGAATTTTTTTTTTCGAACATGTTCAAGGGTGTCCCCTGAATGTAAATCCAAGTTGGCGCGGCGGGGGGGGGGGGGGGGGTTACTTCAGCTGCCAAAAATACGGAAAACACGTTTTATCGAATATCTCACGAACCGCGCATCGTACGACAAAAATTGTAGAAACCATTATTGTAGATAATAATATTTGCCATCTTTTTTATTTGAAACTTTTTTTTTTGTATAACGCATAGGTTTTTAATTGTAGCGTTCCAAACAGAACTGACGCGTCTACGAAAATTTCAATACACACACAGGCGAGGGAACGACCCCAGCGTCACGAGGGGACAAAAATGGTTAGGATTTATACCTGAATACTGTTGGAATGTTAAGAGGGGGAAATTCCGAGCGACCCGAAATATATATTGCAACTTATAGGCGCATAATTGAATATACAGCATTATAATCTCATTTACAGCGTTATAGCTCCTAAACTATAAATTTTATGCTCTATAATTCAGTTACCATTATTTTTAATTTTTAACAATTTTTTTAAACCATATTGTAAAAAGTTTGATATTTATTATTATCTACAATAATGATTTCTACAATTTTTGTCGTACGATGCGCGGTTCGCAAGATATTCGATAAAACGTGTTTTCCAAGATGGCGGCTGAAGTGAACCCCCCCGACGCGCCAACTTGGATTTACATTCAGGGGACACCCTTGGACATATTCCATTAAAAAAAATACCAGGTCCCGAACGTTGCATTACTTACCTACTTTTTTTGCTCCGGCGCTTGGACTAGGTAGACTAAAGCATGGTTATGAAGTAATTAAATTAAGTAACGATTATAAGTAAAAACGAACACAAAAGTTACAGTATAATAAAAATAAAACACAATTTATTTAGGGAATTGTATTTTCAAATTAAAATTAATGAACTTAATTCAAAATAATAATACCGAGAACATTCGACAGAAATAATCGGAACTTACATACTATAAAGTTTCTCTAAATAAATAACTTAATTAAGAATAATTTAGGAGCAAAATGTGTTGTCACTGGTTATTGTTGCGATTCCATATTTAAATAATTACAAGACCTAGTACGAGTAATGTACCCAAATTAAGAACCGCCCATCAGTAACATAGCGAAAAGTTATAAAACCATAACTGGCAATATTTTTTTTATTTTGTTTTTCTGAAATACATAGAATCTTTTCCTCTAAATGCAAATTCAAATTAAGAATTTGTACATCGTGCCAGTGGGATTAATAAAATCATAGAGGTTTTATTTTTTCCCAACTTTTTTCAAATCGTCATCAAGATATCGCTATGTTTTAAAAAGAGTAGAGATTTGCCTTCTAGCACTTTTTATAACATTAACTGACATTGATCGTCATTATTGAGCAAATATTTTGGACCATTTAAATGAGATATTCGGATGTCGTTTTATATACATTACTTAATAATGTTAAATAAATATTGATTTAGTCTTTTATCCAGTCGTCGTAGGGGATTTGTTGAAGAATGCGGTCGACGTACCGCGCCATCTTGTCTGCGAGATCTCTCTTCAGTTCTGGCTTCATCTCCTTTAGGAGTTCTTGCGCGTTTGTGTTGATGAATAGGTTTAATGCCGCCTCTGTAAATAAAATAGGTAATAAAATCTTTAAAAGCACCTACACTTATTTAACATTGGTAATTGGTATCGCAGAGAAAGTTCTGATAACAGCAGCCATTGACAAAAGGACATTCAACAAGCGAAATCGCGAAATGAAATTGACATTTAATAAGATTATAGATTAACAAAATAAATAACGTTAAGAAAAATCACGAGGTCATTCTAGTCAATCGGATATATTTTTAACGTTCCCACAAGTGATTTCGTTTGTAGAACATTACTTCGTATAAGCCCTTTGATAAGTGAGTTGCAACGTGGAGTCTGAATAATATGTCCGGAATATAATCATGGGGATTAAAACACGGGTGCAAAATTTTGGCGTAGGGATATACCTTACATCTTCAAGGATACAAACGTAAGTATTTATGTGTGTGTGTGTGTGTGTTCTTATAAGATATGTGATTTTTATACGATAGGTTTTAAAATTTAAAAAATAAAAAAAAACAAATTTGACTTACGCAGCACAGAGTTCCCATTCTCCAAGTTCCGCACTCCCATTTCGATCTCCTTGACTGTGAAGTCCAGTTTGAGCACCTTCAGCTTGAGGTAGGTGCGGCCGTCGCGCTCGTACGGCTCACCGCGGAAGTAAACCTTGGCCTTCACACCATCTGTAATAGAAAAACCATGAATGAGTTTGAAGTTCTATATTTATTTTTCCTATTCTTCAAGAGCATGTTAGAAGCAAAGATAAATTGTCCTTGGAATTAAAAATAAATTTAGTGTAATTGGTGTGAGAAGACTTTTTATTTGCATATTTTTATCATGATGGTACGATGATATTTGTGTAAAAAAATCATGATTGAGCATTGAAATAGGATGACATAATGAATCGCGACGTATGCTAGTCGACTTCAACTGCATTCTAATTTCCATATATGCCAAAATATGCCACTGCGGTCATTCCGGCTTAAAAATTAGTAAAACGTCCATAAAAAAATATTAAATAATTATGGAGATTGTTGTAATTACATAAATTTTATAATCTTATATTTAAATATGTAAATGTAACATGTAGCGCCATCTATTGTTATATATGTATTGTGTACCTTATTACATACAGGGTGTATTCAGACCGTGATCGGAAACTAAAGCAGGTAATAGCTAAGGTGATTACAAACCCTCTGGGGTTAAAGAAAATCCCGACAAAAAATAAAAATTTTGAAGCTTTCCTAACAACAACATACATTTTATACCTACGGTTGTTAGGATAGCTTCAAAATTTTTGGTTTATGTCCTGCCATAAAAGTTTATTTTATAATTATGGAGATTTCCTTATTATATTGTTTGTGATTAACTTACCGTATTCTCCCCAGTAATCTCCGCCACCGGAGGCCCTCACAAGGAGCAGTACACCGGAAGAGCGGTAGCGGGCGCGCGTGCTGATGTGGGGCCCGTACAGCGTCAGCTGGAACTGGTTCGTGTCCAGATCAGACCTGGTGGAAAGAAGTTACTGTTACATCATCATCAGCCCAGATACGTCCCACTGCTGGGCACGGGCCTCCTCTACAATTGAGAGAGTTTAGTCCACCACGGAGGCCTAGTGCGGGTTGGCGGATTACACACTTAAGAAATTCCTATGAACTTTTAGGTGTGTTTTTATATACTATATTATTTACTCCAAATCTTTACTATACGGGGTAACTTATTGGCATGATAGATACGTAACAACGGAATAAATAATAAAAATAAATATTCAAATTAAATTTTGTGGTGTATATTAGTCTAGTCAACAAGTACAAAAACGTGTTAAATAGAAATAAAGCTCCTAAAAATATGTGCCATACCTCATTCGATTCGGAATGACGTCTAGAAAAATGTTTTTTAAGGGCATATTAGCACATAAAAAATTGCAATTGTTATTAACAAAATAAGAAAAAAAAACCAAGGTATTTAGTTTTTCGTTAATAACTTTTAAAATAATGATATTTAAGGAATTATGAAAAAAGATCCTGAAAGAGGAGGAAATTTCCAATAAAAAAGTCCTACTCCCGGAACTCTATCTATATTATTTATAACTTTTATTTAACGCTGGAAATAGCGCTCCGCGAGGGCGTTACGACATAGGCGCGTCGTCTAAAAAGCCGGTATATCACGTAAAATAATTTATTTCTAATATTAAATAACAATTTAAAAATTTGAATAAATTATGGTGTAAACTAGACACTTGAACGAAAATAACCTCGGTGAAAAATATTTTTTTGACAACTTTTCAAAAAGTTACATCGTTGTTAATTAACTAATGTTTTTCCAATCTCTGTTTTTATAATTACGGCATAAAAGTTTAAAAATTAGTCTAAAAATATTTCGCTTCGTGGAGCTCTTCTTAATTAGGTACTAATAAGTTATGCAGAAAAAAAATATTAAAGTTTATTATTTTGTTAATTATAATTCTTTTAAATTAACTAAAAATGAAATTTCTAAAAATGTTATCAAAACTTTTTTTTTGGTAATATCTTATTATTGCTGTTTTTGCATCTAATATAGGTTATTAATTACATTGGAAAAAAAAATGTTACGTCATTTATTAAGAAATTGTTTATAAACAAATAGACTATTTTGCGATTTTAAAAAAAAAAAAAATTTTAACTATCTTATTGCAAAGGTAAAATGATGATTTAAAAACGAAAAAAAAAAATCTTAATAATTTTTTTTTATTGTTTATAATCGTTTTTATATTTCAATTGTTTAAATACTTAGTTAAGAAATTATGTTTATTCTTAATAATCATCATTGACCCTTTTCAATGGAATAACAGAAATATTTTTTTAAAAGTTAAGAAATTTTTTTTTTTTTTAATTTTCTTACTTTGTTTACATGGTTGATTTTGTATTTTTTGAAGTTTCGAAAAAAAAATATAACGGTTAATATTATTTGTTTATAACACATTGTTAAGTTAATAAACAATTAATTATTTATTAAAAAAAAATATTTCTCTGTTATTCCATGAAAAGGGTCAATGATGATTATTAAGAATAAAATAATTTCTTAACTAAGTATTTAAACAATTGAAATATAAAAAAAAACGATTATAAACAATAAAAAAATTATTTAAGATTTTTTTTTCTTTTTTAAATCATCATTTTACCTTTGCAATAAGATAGTAAAAAATTTATTTTTTTTAAATCGCAAAATAGTCTATTTGTTTATAAACAATTTCTTAATAAATGACGTAACATTTTTTTTTCCAATGTTAATTAATACCTATATTAGATGCAAAAACAGCAATAATAAGATATTACCAAAAAAAAATGTTTTGATAAATTTTTTTAGAAATTTCATTTTTAGTTAATTTAAAAGAATTATAATTAACAAAATAATAAACTTTAATATTTTTTTTCTGCATAACTTTATTAAGTACCTAATTAAGAAGAGCTCCACGAAGCGAAATATTTTTAGACTAATTTTTTAAACTTTTATGCCGTAATTTATAAAAACAGAGATTGGAAAAAACATTAGTTAATTAACAACGGTGTAACTTTTTGAAAAGTTGTCAAAAAAAATATTTTCACCGAGGTTATTTTCGTTCAAGTGTCTAGATTACACCATAATTTATTCAAATTTTTAAATTGTTATTTAATATTAGAAATAAATTATTTTACGTGATATACCGGCTTTTTAGACGACGCGCCTATGTCGTAACGCCCTCGCGGAGCGCTATTTCCAGCGTTAAATAAAAGTTATAAATAATATAGATAGAGTTCCAGGAGTAGGACTTTTTTATTGGAAATTTCCTCCTCTTTCAGGATCTTTTTTCATAATTCCTTAAATATCATTATTTTAAAAGTTATTAACGAAAAACTAAATACCTTGGTTTTTTTTTCTTATTTTGTTAATAACAATTGCAATTTTTTATGTGCTAATATGCCCTTAAAAAACATTTTTCTAGACGTCATTCCGAATCGAATGAGGTATGGCACATATTTTTAGGAGCTTTATTTCTATTTAACACGTTTTTGAACTTGTTGACTAGACTATATAGGTAAATCCGAATATTCAAAGTACAAGTGTTTGTCGTTCCGTTACAATTTGAGTACGTGTGTTGTATTTTTTTAAGGTAAATCAATAATTAATCGACACAATGATCTTAATTATACCTACACTAAGCTAATGCTTTAAATAGTGACCCTTTAAAGAAATATGCTTTTATGTCATTCTAAGATTTAAAAAACTTGCAGTTTGAGGTAACTTGTAGTATTTCCCAATGAAAGTTATTCGAAGCATCCCATGGCAAAGGTTGTAAGCAGAGAGAAAGTATTTATTGCGCTAAGCGACATTCTCAGAATGGCACGAGGAAGTTTTCACCACAATCTACCAATAGCATATTTATGTTGACATCGTTCAATAATGATCAATGTGTTTTATATATAGTACCTGGATGACCGAGCTTTGCTCGGATATTTTTTTTTTAATTGTGTTTTTTGGAAATTATATTTAAGTACGAATTACTAATAAAATGATGAAATATGAATAATGTTACTTAACAACGCCATCTGCTGTTGTGTCGTTAAAGCAATTAGTTGCTCACAAAAAATAGTATTATTATTCGCCAATACGCAAGAGTCTACTCAAACGCCTCCTTTTTGTTATTTTTCTTCCAAATGACATTTTCTAAAAATGATTCCTAGCTAGATCGATTTATCGCCCCCGAAACCCCCTATATACTAAATTTTATGAAAATCGTTGGAGCCGATTCCGAGATTCCAATTATATATATAGGTACAAGAATTGCTCATTTAAAGATATAAGATGTGAGGTAAGCCAAGTACAAGTCGAGAATCTCGACGGTCGCGGGTTCAAGCCCCAGGCACACACCTCTGACTCTTCAAAGTTATGTGTGTATTCACAATGAATCATCACGTACTTTAAAGGTGAAGGAAAACATCGTGATGAAACCTGCACACCTAAAAGTTCTTAGGAATTTCTTAGGTGTGTAGTCCGCCAACCCGCATTAGGCCAGCGTGGTGGACTAAGGCCTAAACCCTCTCAGTGATAGAGGAGGCCCGTGCCCAGCAGTGGGACGTTAATGGGCTGATGATGAGGTAAGTCAAGTGTCTAATACTGCGCAAGACGGTCAGCGAGAGGTTTTAGTCGGTATGCCGGCATAGGATTTTGGTTAGGGACCCAACTCAACCAAGCGAACAGTAGTTCCACGCGTTGAGTTGGAATGCCGGTGACCTCGACATATTTTTCGGCCTCCCCCGAGGTACCTAACAGGGAGCTTAAGGCGCTTTCCTCTCGTAAAAAAAAAGTGTCTCTAATACTACTACTGCCTCGTGGCCTCTCGGCACAAGTATGTGTCGTGCGATCTGGAGTCCGATTCCTGGGCCGGGCAAAGTGTTATTGGGTTTTCCATTAGGAAATTCACAGTAGCAGCACGGAGTCTGGAATTGTGCCCGAAAAAAGGGCAATAGGCTCGCATCCTATTACGTGGGACTGGTACACACCTGGCGAAATTTGGGTGCAGAAATGCACTTCTACCTACCCCTTTGGGGAATACAGGCGTGAGTTTATGTATGTATGTATAGAGAAGGGTACAAATAGCGGCCTTATCGCACATAGCGATCTTTTTAAGACAACAATAAGATGGATATTCTGAAAGGATTTGTTGGGAGGGCAATGTGTACAAAAGAGACTTTTAGAGATTTTAATGGCTTTGTAGAAAGACATGTTAAAAGTAGCGAAGGCGTTATTTTTGCTAACATTAGAATCAATACCATAACTAAACCTTCTCCACTTTTTCCAATCTTCGACATTGGAAGTCAGTCACCCTTCTATGTATCTTTTATATATATTTTATGATTTAAAACTAACTTAGTGTACACTGAAGTGAAGTAAACAAAACATGTACATTTACGAGTACTTCTGTAAGCGACTGTTAATGACGACTTTTGACCTTTGTTTAGTGTCCATGTAGTCAATAATAAATATTTAAATATTGACACGGGTATTAAACATTAAACTGTCGAGAAAACACGCCGGTACTAAGGTGTATTGTCGCGCCCCATGGTCGTAAAATCTTCTGACAATAAGCTGTGTTAGTACCTACGTGCCTTGAATATACTCGTATTTACAAAATAAATATTTTTACCACACATTCCAATATTCGTCATGTGCTTGTCACTTTAGTGTTTATGTGTAAAAATACACAAGTGACCTAAATATTATCTGTCTTTTGTGACATACAACTTCATGCCAGTATTCCCTGTAGGGGTAGGCAGAGGTGCATTTCTGCACCTATATTTCGCCAGGTATCCGTATCAGGCCAGGTATCAGTTTCTATATCAGCGTCCCATATATCTCTCCCAACTCCCACGTAATAGGGGCAGTGCCTATTGCTGTTTTTTGGGCTCATTTCCAGACTTCATGCTGCTACTGAGAATTTCCTAATGGAAAAACGAAATTCACTTTGCCCGACCTGAGAATCGAACCCTAGACGTCTGGATCGCGTGGTACCTACTTGTGCCGCGAGACCACGAGGTAGTCATATTTTCTTCCTGTCATGTATCTATACTAACTGCTAACGACTTAATAATCTAATTGAAAATTGAAACTGAATGAATGTTTTTGAAACGGCGATAGTGAGAGAAGAACCATAAATACACGTTAAAGAAGAGTACGTTTGTGTTTGAAATAAAATAAAAACTCAGATATGTTTTAGATTTTTTTAAATAAAATGAGGGAACAAATTCACAATTGTAAAATAAAATGGACGCAAAATAATTAATGCTTAACTGCCTTATTATATAATTATTAGAATACCATTAATTTTGTAATTAAAAATCCTTGTAATATACATATAAAATATTTACCTACACTAAATCTAAGTGGTATTTTTTATCCTACATTTGCATATCCACACAAGAAGTTGTGAGGTGTATTTGCAAATAGCAATAAAATAAAAGGTTGTGTTGGCGAAGAATTTCAACGTGGCCATTGCTCCGCCGATGTAACGGGATCGGCTTTATTTTTAAATAAACTGGTCATATCGCGCCGATCGAAATCTTAAATAACTTTATCGAGATTATTTAAATTTATCGAAGTGGCAACACCTCAGGATATTTTTAAGGGTTGATTGTTCGTGTTTAATAATTACAATTTCAATTATAATTTTTTACTTTCTTTACGTTATTTGTAATTAATAAATAAGAAAAAAAAATAAAAAGTACTTTGTTTAAGATTTTTCATCACAGCATGGAAAAAGTAACAAAGCACACAGTAGTGGTAATTCCATAGAAGCCGAAAAGCCCAGTTGGCTGTTCAAAATTCCCAACAATAATCTTTAAATAAGCTTTAAATCTTTTTAACAAAAGCAATTTGACATATAAACGAGAATATTCTGACCCCACAATAAACAATTATAAACTACACATTAAACTTAACGTGTAACGATTTTGGGCTTCTATGGGAGTACAGTCACTGATAGCACATACATTCATGGCCTTTCCTGTATCCCTTACGGTTTAGGCAGAGGTGGATACCTGAACACACATTTAGCCATATCATCATCATCAGCATTGGTTGATGATATATTGATACGTCCTACTGCTGGGCACGGGCCTCCCCTACAGCTGGTTTTAGGGTTGGAGGGTTTAGGCCTAGTGCGGGTTGGCGGACTACACATCTAAGAAATTCTTAAGAAAATTTAGGTGTTCGGGTTTCCTCACGATGTTTACCTTCACAATTTTTATTTAAACGTATTAACGGCAAGCTTATTGCCGCATAAAAAGCAAATCTTAGACCGATCAACCTACAAATATACTTTTCGGTGAAAGCGTTTTCATTTTGGTGTGTTAATTTAATGATTACTGCATATGTGATTACCGACATGTTTATTTGGCTAAATATAATAAATTATGTAACATATAAGTTATATAAAACTATAGTCAACCCCATTTATTTTACCTTCGAATATTTCGATTGGGCAAAGGTCGAAAAACCATCATCATCATCATCATCAGCCCAACTACGTCCCACTGCTGAGCACGGGCCTCCTCTACAACTGAGAGGGTTTTAGGCCTTAGTCCACCACGCTGGCCTAGTGCGGGTTGGCGGACTACACACCTAAGAAATTCGAAAAACCCTAGAGACAAAAAATCCGTAGTGGATAAAATTGATTTAATTCAAATTTTAAATTTATTGGTCGAAACGATGTACAGTCAAAATTATATTCTTATTAGCTTCCTTAAGTATATAATGGCTTTAATTTACCGTAGACTCCACAACGTTTTTCTGCATTACAGACAATAGCCGTTTCGTAATAGTTACGTGGTATTAAGAAATATTACGCTCGAAGCGTACTGTTGCTATTTTTTCAAGTTTCCCATATGCATCTATTGTGTTTGGTACACCTATTACACGATCAATTATAGTATTTGTTATGCGTTTGTAAAATTCGCCTTTCTGTGTTAATGTTTGTTTATAAAATGTGTACTTTATCATAATCAGCCCATATACGTCCCATTGCTGGGCACGGGCCTCCTCTACAGCTGAGAGGGTCAAGTACAAGTCACTTATCCATTAGTTATTAATTTTTTTTAATCATATGCAAGAATGTAAAGTACCTTTTATGTTATTAACATGTTTTTGGTTATTTTAAAGTAATTTAATTTAAAATTCGCTTATGACTAATTAAAATGCAACAAAATATAAAATGCAATAAAATTAAGTGTGTATGGTATTTTCATAAATAACTAAGAAATTAAACCGATTAATTAACCGATAATCGCGGCAAACCAAACCATTTTTTTGTATTATCACAGCGCTCATTGCATTGAAGACTAGCACACACAAATATAAATAAATACACCCAACAGACACATACATAGTTCTGACCCCACAAGATAGCAAGTCTTGTGTTGTGGGTATCAGAAACTACGAGAGACTTTTCGATCTCACCAACACCCAGACCCGAAACAAATATTCGTGGATCACGCAAACATTTGTCGAACCGGCGGCCTCTCTTCGCAAGCTGTCAAGTCAACTGCGCCACGGGGCTGTCAAATATAGTGACGCAATATAATGAAGGCGTACCTGACATTAGTGATGGTCATGTTGGACACTCCTGTGGCGTGGATGTCGTTGAAGGTGGCTCGGTAGCCATCAGGGCCGCCGCCCAGCGCGATCGACAGCTCTTCTATCACCACAGGCTCAGACTGGAAATTATCCACACGTAAAATGGAAATAAAGTAATTAACTTTCACTGTTACAGCCCTACTCGACATTTATGTTTAAAGCCATCAAAGTAAAATGCAATTACTTTTTAGTTTTCTCTTTTTATTTAAACTACATTATATTACTAAGGTGTTAAGTGTTTCTATTATAAAAACTACCTAAGTATTATAACTTATAGGCAATCTGTTGTTTATAGTATATCCGTCACTTATCAAATATCTACAGTATCACTCTAAAATCTCTGACTCTTTTAATTGACTATTTCGTACAATATCACTTGGATTTTCCTTTTTTCTATTTGTTACTGACTTATTTATTATAGTTCTTATGACTTTATTATAATAAAAACAAAAGAAAACCAAAAGAAATATAAATGTTGCATAAAATAGACAATCTGGTATCTCTCGTACCTCTTCAATGCCAAGTTCAGGAGCTCCGCCTTTCAAATAGTTGATGAGTGAATTGAAGCTGCGAAGCAAGCAGGCATCCACGTTGGGATCGCTTCGAGAACACCGACCGCCGAACACATCTGTAGGGCAAATAAATTTATAAGACTTAGAATGTGACTTGGAGAAAAATGAATAATGTGTATATTAAAAATACGGCGTACATGTTTCATCGTTGTACTAAAATTTATCAAAAAATAGAGACAATTCGTTTTCCTGTTTGTAGTTAAGATTAATTAGGATTCTGCCAAATAATTACCGCGTGACATGAAGATTTTTTCAAATTCTATTCCATATTGTATTATGTCTTATTTGTGGGCATAAACCTCTTCTTCATCAACTACGATTATTATTCAATCTGGATAAGACTAATTTTGGATAAATCTATCCTAATTTATAAAATATCATCCACTAGCCCTTTTAACTTCACAATCAGCCCTCACGGCATTAAAAAAAATTCCAACTAAAGTACAAGGCAGTACCTAAGTTCAAGCAAAGAGTCAACGTGCTTGCATAATAATGCCTGAACAGAATCTTAATATGCTTTTTCATCTCCATATTTATTATTGTTTAACAAGAATGGCTTGCCCAATTACGTTTTATTATTCAGAAATTTACTTTTATCACCAGTTTATAAACTTTATTTATTTATAGCTTGTTTCCTTTAAGGTTGAGAGGGTATTAGCCTCACTTCACCTTGGTAGCAAGCTTGGCATGTCCTTGAAATTTTTGTAGAAAATCTTCAAAAATTTGTTATGAGGAAACCTGAATCGTAAAAATATTAGAAAAGCTAGGTCGTGCAAAACTTAGATTAACGTTCACTTACAGTTACAGCTTAATTATTTTTCCGCAAATTATGATAATTGTAGCTAAAGTTATTAAAGTGATGATGGAGCTGTCTCGAATAGATGTCATCAAAATTAATCTAAACAATTCTAAAAACAGCTAAGTTCATAATAAAATCCAATTACATAGAAGCATCACAAGAAATAATTTTCCCCGACGACGCCAGCATATTAATATTTCACAATATGAAATCCCGATGTGTTTATAACTTTTACTGAGGCGCATTAGTATGCAGCGGTGGTCACATAACGGTGGTCAGTCAGTGACACAGGCATCGGCCAGTGAAAACAATGGGCGATAGATAGCGGAACCACAAGCGTGAGTAACAACTAACAAGGACCTTAAACAATGACTGCTGGGAAATGTGTGGGGTTTATGCATTCTGTGACCTTGGTGTGATAGTATTGTTTGATTGGTGTACATCTTTGTCCTTATATCTTCCCTATTGGATCTTATCCATAATGTGATTGACCAAGAGTACATTGATCTGGCGTATATTAGGTACATTTATCCATGCATTTAGCTGCGATGGTGTATCAACGGTTTGCTAGCTGAGTTTTAAATCTCACGTAAGAGAGGCGACCCTATTGCTGCTTTTCGAGGACATTTCTAGATTCTATATTGCTACTACGAATTTACTGATGGAAAGATAAATAACATTGCTCGCCCCAGAATTCGGGTTCTCGATCGCCCGCTATACACTAATGCGATAGGGCCCTCGAGGCATCAATCTTGAATGCTTAATCGAAACAATATGTCACGATTTGAAAATCCTCTCTAATATTCTCCAAACTAACCCTTTCTGTTTGATTCGCTTAACTGCTGAGCCAAAGATGATATTTTTTTATACATAAAGATGTAGGCGAAAGACGTTAGCCATTTTTTTTGTAAAATTATTTCCCAGTTAAGCTAGGTCGGGCCGCTAGTCATAAGAAAGTGCTAAAATTCCTTCTCCTTTGGTCATATTTTTTAGTTAGCTTTCTGTAACCGACATTAGTGTTTTCAAATTCTTAAGGCACATGTTTTACCAGTAAAGTTTAGTGTTAAAAAATAAAGTAAATCGGTAGGTAGGCGACGGGGCGGGTTATGTATAGGTCGTTGACCCTCGGTGGTGAGACCCGGCGACTTGACCAAGACGGGTTGGTGGACGAGGCGCCGTCCGCCAACCGGGCCGATCTCGCAAAAACGCTTTACTGTTAGTATTATGTTTGTACAGTTAATTGGATACGAGATTGATGATTTTTTTTTGTTTACATAAGCATGTGGCCAGCCACAATTAGATATACATACTTTTTGAAAGAAAATATAAAGAACTTTGAAGAAGTGAGATACAGGCAGTGATTTAAATTTATATAGCAGAAGATATATGCAGTTCTGATTGTTTGCCGAGACTCAGGCCTTCATTAGATTATAGAATTTCTAAAGTACTTGATTTATAAGAAATGAGTACTGATTAAATTATTGCCGCTGCGTCATCCTTACACAAGGAGGTCCCATCGTTGTTGGTAAAAAAAAGTAAAGGGTATAGGAAAGAGAAAGTCTCCATTAGTATTCAAATTACTATATTACTCAGTAGTAGAATCAGTAAAGTTAGTACTATAGACCACTTTCCTATAGTAGCATCGCTCTATCATCTATTTCATTAAGTTTAGCTATCTCTACTCCATTCATTCCCTCTACGGACACAACAAAATAGGCGCTGTACCACATTGGCCAAACCATACTAAATTTGTATAAAAGGCCTACGTTCTTTTGCAAGGTCGTACAAAAAATCGTACATATCGTTCTTCACCTTTTTGAGTTTATTCGCTACAAAAGTATAATATATTTATCAGTTTATTGTAGAGAAATACCAAGTATGCAGGTTTATACGATGTTTATCTATTATGTCTTGAATTTATGTTTAGCGTCTTGCAATAATTTACTAGTGCACTTGATTATGCAGGGGATTCATATTTACTTGTACAATTTACTACCAAGGCATTATTTTAATCAAGAAAAGGATTACTATCAATTTAAGAAAACTAATTACTACAGATTATTTGATACTACAGATAAATTGAAAAGAACAAGTCGCAGTTTTTTGATCGGCCAGTATCAAAGTTTTTTTAAGTACGGTTTGTTAACAAAACAGACATCGCGTGGCTGTAAGTACCATGGACAATAATTCTGAATGATTAACCCTAAAGAGAGGTGTAATTATGGAACAGTAAATTACGCAATACACATCTAAAAGCCTTATATTAAACGTTAGGAGTATAATTGAACTCGATAAGCAAGAAGTGTGAATAGCGACCTCTTTTGGTAGTCTAGAATTAAGTTCACATGCCATCCGCTACTTATCGTGTTTACTTACGTACTCTATGTCGATAATAGTATGATTATTACTTGTTTTGAAATTAATTGAAGATTTGTTCCTATCGATGATAATTATATAAATTGAAAATTTTATGTGTTTAAATGCGTTATTAATTGAAATTATCAATTATAGGCTGGTTGGAAGAAGTCTTTTAAATTTTTAGATTCATAGCGCAGAAAGTGCCCGAAAATCGCCAATAAGCTCGCCACCGTATTATGCGTAGTATTATAATACAACTAACGATATGTTAGTGCAAAAATGAAAATCTGCTACCTCTGCGCTGGCGATACAGGCGAGAAGGCGAGAGTGATCGTATCATTAGCCTATATACGTGCTGGGCACAGGCCTCCTACAACTGAGAGGGTTAAGGCTTTAGTGCACCGCTCTGGCCTAGTGGGGATCGGCTGACTACACACTTATGAAATTCTTAAGAACTTTTAGGGCAAACTTCCTCACGATGTTTTCCTTTACCGTTGAAGTACGTAATAATTTATTGAAACGAATTGAATAATCACATTACTTCTAAAAGTTAGGGGTGTGTGCCTCGGTGTGCCTTTTGGCACCGCGCAGAGGCGGTCCCGGGTCAATCCATAGCTCTGGCTTCAGGGTATTCCGGGGCCGTCTCGCTGAATGCGCCGATGGTGGCCGTCGCGGGGTTTTTAGTCGGTATTACGGCGCAATTATTCTGGTAGGGACCCGGCCCAGCGGCCGCCCGCAATCACGGGCGGTAACATCTATGCTGGGTCGGAAGGCGCTGGTGAGTCCGACACACCCTCGCCCCTACGGGGGTGGGATGGTCCGTAAATGGATTTTCCCCGCAGGAAAAAAATAAAATAAAAAGGGGTGTGTGCCTGGAGTTTGAACCAGCACGATAGCAAACTAATAGTAAACTAATGATGATATGAACAGCATCGTGCTATAACAGTTGCGTTAGGTTATGACATCTTTAAGAATACCTTCTGCAATCTACATAAAGGGCTTGAACACTGGACAATGAAGCAATATGCAATTCTGCAGATGAACGGAGAGTCATTTTAACTTTTTGTGTGGTAAACATTAGGTAAACATAAACTTTTTACCATTAAGTTTTTGTCAATTTTAAATCCTACGATTTTTAGCTGTCATTAATGTAGTAAGCGTACTTCTAAAGAACTAAGAATGGATCTTTTTTTGCTGCTAATAATTTTTTATCCAGCTTAAATAATATGAAGCGAAATTGTGCTCAGAAGTAAGACTTTATAAAATAAATACACCCAACAGTCACATACATAGTTCTGACCCCACACTAGGATACAAGTCCTGTGTCGTGGGTATCAGAAACTACGAGAGACTTTTCGGTCTCACAAACACCCAGACCCGAAACAAATATTTGTGGATCACACAAACATTTGTCTCGGTGCGGGGATCGAACCCGCGGCCTCTCGTTTCGCAAGCTGGTGTCTAGCCAACTGTGCCACGGGGCTGTCAACTTATTATATTAATTGATAAAGTTGCTGATTATCGAAAGATTCAGCTAGTTAATGTTGTTTTTATTAATGACGTGTATCAACAAATCCTAAATGCATAGACAAGTTATGATCAAGGAGGTTTTACTAATATAAATAAGTCAGTTTGATTGTTTGTTACGCTTTTGTACGGGTCTGAACCTCTGAACCGACTTTTTACTAAGATATATCGGATCCTTACATCGGACACTGCAAACGGTTTAAATAGAATAAAGACGAAAAATGGCACATATCTAAAGAATTAATTTTGATAACGGTGGTTGACGAAATCTTTATATTATCGAGAGCTAAGATGCAGTTGAGGTAGTTGCAAATAATTTCACATAGAGTTTGGTCATTTGACCGCTGGAAGATTGCCATAAAGTATAACGCAATGCAAATTTCTGCCACTTTCCTTGCTCTTCCGCGTCGTACGATGCTTTATGTAACAGTCGCCGCGTGAGTTGAGATCTAATTGCCTGGAACGTAGGCTTTAGCCATTAAAAATAATTACAGGATTTTTTTGGGTGGGTTTTGAATAGCTTCCGAGTTGAGTAGACTGTGTTATTTTTAGTACTGGCCTTTCTCAGTTGAGATTTAGATGTTTTTTTTTTAATTTGGTGCATGATGCCATGATTTAATTAGTATGTAGTTATGTATTTTCGGTAAATTCTTTTAAATTTGTTTTGTTTAACTTTAAACCTCCTTTTTTGTTTAAGTGTTTAGCTTTTGGAAATCACTGTGTAAAATGATACTACGTATATTTTTGTACTTAGTTTAGTTAATTACAAGCGTGCGATCTAGAAGTCTCGTATTCGATTCGATAGTACATAGTACTGAGATACTTTTTTAGAAAATTATGTTTGTTTTTCTCTTAGCAGCACATGGTTTGAAACATCACCCACAAATTCCGCGGGGCCTCAAAAATAACGATCAAAACATGACTATTAACACTACAAAATGTTTCTAAAAGATTTTTCCGTCCAAAAATATCCGTATCTCGAGGATATTGGTGGTTTAACTAAAAATAAGAAAGTGCAAAAAGTTGTCGAGTGCAAGTGAAAGTTTTACAGTTATTCATTGCTCACGGTGTGAATAAATGCCGGTACAATTAGTGATTAAATAATAATACAAATAAACACATAATAATACAAGTAAATACACGTCTCACTGCTGGGCACGGGCCTCCTCTACAACTGAGATGGTTTAGGCCTTAGTCCACCACGCTGTCCTAGTGCGGGTTGGCGGACTACACACCTAAGAAATTCCTAAGAACTTTTAGGTGTGCAGGGTTCATCACGATGTTTTCCTTCACCGTTAAAATATATCTAGTTTGTCAGAGGCTTCGCTTATAAAATTACTCGTCAACTAAGGTCGGTACGATATTTTTATATTTTTTCGGGATAGAATTTAGTCAAAACTACAATTGAAATAGAATTCCGACTTTGAAGTCCTTCCTTATATTGTAATTGTCAAAGTGAGTTGGTTTGTTTATTACACTTTGTCGCCTAAATTGATTTCAATAAACTTTGGCGTGGGGATATTTGGGACACTGGAGGCGATTATAGGGTCCTTTTATCTTGCAAAAATAAAACTTTCCCATAAGAATATTGGCCGAATATCTATATTGACGCAAGTCAAGCTGCGGGAAAAAGTGAGACAGTATCCTTAAGCTTTGTGTCGGCAATAATCAGGCATTCCGGTTTCTTTTATATGATCTCAATCTGAGGGTGACGAACTCAAGTAGCATCGCTTTACATATTTCAAACTCCGATAATGATGACGATATTAATAAGCACAATAATCTTTCTGTCACTAATGAAGATATATTATAATATATTTACTATATTATCTAATAATATTCGGTGGCATTAAAGTTTGAATTTTTACTTTAATCAAAATTTTCCCATTACATTGTGTGTCAATAGTATAAAATTAAATTTTATTAAATAAAAATCTATATTTACTTCTAATCTACACATAACCATGACGCAGCTTAATCTCAACGTATTACATAAACAAATTTAATGCTAATAGTTATATAAAAATGAGGACTTCCTTCCGTAACACAGAAAGTGTCCGCCTCATTGTTGCGCTGACATAGTAAAATGACACAAATAGTAACAGTAGTTTGTCTACTTTCTTCAGTTGGTACTTACTTGAATCGGAGCTGCTCGTCGATACCACAGCCGCGAGAAACAGCAGAACACGAAACCGTTCCATTTTTAAATTTTAAAACTTGTACTTCTTTTTTTGAATTTAACTTTTTAATTGACCACAGATTTTTTCAATTTGTGCGTAGCAAGCGTGCGCCGCGCGGTGTATCGTCGGCAGTAATGGTGCGATGGTCCGGTGGTGGCCACTTGATGAGCCCTCTCCAAGATGCGTTGACCGTAGACCCGCTGGCTGACGGCTTTATACGAATGTTTCCGTTGCTTTGTTTGTGTATGTGTCATATTATTAAGCTCTTTTATACCTAATAAGATATGATTAATTGGTTTGAAGGCTGCACGTATGAAATTATTGGATGTTTGTTTTAATTACGTAAAGTTGTTCAAATGGCATTGTAGTTGTCCTATATCCCAATAAATAAATACCCAACAATCACGCACAAACTTCTAACTCTACATTTAAACTCAAGGTTTATTAACGACCTTTATGTAGGCAGTTGTAGAAATTGAAAATTTGAGGCAGTTTTTATTGTTACCGTATATTTGAAATATTTATTATGCCCCCGAACCAACTGCACTAAAAAAGGTGTGCTGAATAGTAACAAGACAATATAAATTATTATATTTATTTCATCCATTCTTATCAAAGAAGAAAACGTTACTTTCCTTTCATAGAAAAATCCCAAACTCTTTGTATATATTTTTATCTATGGATGAAATAACGTCTGCCTCAACAATGGCTTCACATTGAATGCTCTCAATTCGTTTTGGCCTAAATGCACTACAATGTCCAGCGAAACGGAAAGAAATAATCGATTTGTTTATTAAATACCGATCTAGGTTACGGTCAAGTTGAAAAAAAGTTAAAAGTGTGTGTAAATGTAATACCCAGTGGGACAATCAATGCGATTGAAACACGTGCTTATTTTTTTTTATTAAATATCAAAGAAATAATAAATAAATACATCCAATAGTCACATACATAGTACATACATAGCTCTGACCCCACATTAAGATACAAGTCTTGTGTCGTGGGTTATCAGAAACTACAAGAGACTTTTCGGTCTCACAAACACCCAGACCCGAAACAAATACTTGTGGATCACATAAACATTTGTCTCGGTTCGGGGATCGAACCCGCGGCCTCTCGTTTCGTATGCTGGTATCTAGCCAACTGTGCCACGGGGCTGTCAAATAAAGAATAAAAACATGTTTTTTTACATATTCCGTATAGGCGAAGGGATAAGCGCACCCCGTGTTACCAGAGACTTATAACACAGCTAGTGAAACGTGTGTGTAAAAATGCATTTCTAACTATCCCTTCGGGAATATCGGCGTGAGTGTAAATGTATAAGCTGGCATATCTGACCTTTTCGATGATTGTCCGCTTTAGAAATATGACCGAAAAATTTTATTAGGCCCGCTCTCTAATTGCGTGATATTAAATAAAGCTGCATAAGCGTATAAGTCATCATCATGATCATCAGCCCATATACGTCCCACTGCTGGGCACGGGCCACCCCTACAACTGAGAGGGGGGTAGGCCTTGGTCCACCACGCTGGCCTAGTGCGGGTTGGCGGACTACACACCTAAGAAATTCTTAAGAACTTTTAGGTGTGCAGGTTTCATCACGATGTTTTCCATCACCGTTAAAGTACGTGATAATTCATTGTGAGTACACTCATAACTTTGAAGAGTCAGAGGTGTGTGCTTGGGGTTTGAACCTGCGATCGCCGAGATTCTTGACCGCGCGCCTAAACCTCGAGGCAATCACTACTTAAACGTAAGTAGTACGAGTAGTAATAATTGTCAAGTTTTTGGGTTGGCAGAAATATTTCGAGTCATTGGCCCGAATGAAGAAGAAGAAATGTTGCTGGCAATGTAGATGTAAAAGTAATGTGGTTTTGCAATTCAAACAGTGCTTAGTACTGTCTAAGCTAGGTAAAAAGCATTGGCGGTACTTCCATAAAAGCCCGAAAGCGTTACACGTTAATTTGTAATGACTAGTTTATAATTATTTATTATGATTTATGAGGTCAGGATATTCTTATTTATATGTCAAATTGCTTTTGTTAAATAAAGATTTAGAACATAAAGATCATTATTCGGAATTATCTAAGGCAAGATGAGCTTTTGGGCTTCTATGGAAGTATCGCCACTGGTAAAAAGTCTCGTTTTAACTTTCAATATAGACCAAACTATATGCTATCGGCCGATATATGCTATAATGCTGACACTCTGCACGTTTCAGAGACGGTCTTAAAAAGATCCTATTTGATATTTAAAAAAAATATCCTATTATTCTAAACTCAGAATTAGAGATAAATTTTAATACCGAGAAACAATTGAAGACAAATCCTTATCCTTACTAATATTATAAATGCGATTGTAACTCTGTCTGTCTGTCTGTCTGTCTCGCTTTCCTGATAAAACTACTGAACCGATTTAAATGAAATTTGGTACACAGATAGTTTGGAACCTGAGAAAGAACATAGGCTACTTTTATTGCGGAAAAGGGGTTTTAAGGGGTTGAAAGGGGGGATGAAAGGTTGTATGGAAGTATTGTCATTTTTAAAGCTAGAAACTTGAAACTTATTTTTTAGGCTGTTGATTAGATATAAATAAATATGACATTCAAAGTATGTAAAAAATTACCTTTAAGGGAGTAAAATAAAAATAGGGGATGAATGTTTGTATGGAAATTCGTCATTTTTGAAGCTAGAACGATAAAACTTTTTTAAATGGCTTTTATTACATCATTACATCATATATATGATATATATATATATACACAATATAAGAATTATATTAAAAGTTTTTTTTTTAATCCCTTAATCCCTTAATATATGTTATAAATGAGAAAATAACTATATGACTGTTGTTACGCTTTCACGCCTTAATCATTTGACCGATGTGAACGATTTTTGGTATGGACATAAATGGGACTGTGGAATAAAATAGACTACAACTTATTTTTTTTCTGAACTCAACCCTGTAGTCTACGCGGACGGAGTCGCGGGCAAAAGCTAGTAGTTAATATCGGAGGTTAATAACAGAATTATGTACGTAAATATTACAAAGCAATATTTTTAGATGGAATATAAACACCGAATATTTTGAAGGAAGTATTTTTAAATGTGGATATTGCAATCGTCGTCATTTTCATTGACATGACGTCTATTGTTGGAAGAATGACTTATAGACAATATTTGTTTAAATGTTTAGTCATTATGAATGAATAATAATAAAATATATATGTCGAAGCGTCGACGCATCCCCACTGTGCATCCAACGTAGGGTATAAATATAGCCGCTCGATCGAGAATGATTCATTCTCGCTCGGAACGCCGGACCGAACGGAGCTCTGTAATAAGTTTGTTTCCGATTAAATTTGTAATTACCTCCAAAAGTTTGACTGTTTGATTTAAAATCAATAACGTCCAAGACTCTCCGTCATCAGAATTGGGATGGACCTCAACGACCCACGTGTTCAAAATGAAGAAGCTAGCGATGAAAAAATGGATGCGTTTGCTGGAACGTCACTCCGGTGAGCAATTTTCATTTCATTACGACTCTGGTGCTGAGTCTTCTCTAATTAAAGAATCTGGATTTAGGCTCGAAATGATTATCTGGATGGTGTTGCGTTTGTAACCGGATAGAGGTTACGTGTTGAAGACCGGTTAGAGGTTACGTGTTGAAGACCGGTTAGAGGTTACGTGTTGAAGACCGGACAGAGGTCGATTGATTTGATGTTTGTAACCGGATAGAGGTTACGTATAGAGGTGACCGGACAGAAGTTGCCTGATTGTGTTTGTAACCGGATAGAGGTTACGTGTTGAAGACCGGATAGAGGTCGATTGGTTTGATGTTTGTAACCGGATGGAGGTCAGAGTATGAGCACTGTGATATTTTAATGAGTTTCCTATTATTTGAATGAGTATGGGTGTTGTTCAACATGTCAGCTTTGAGAGAAAGAGTTTGTTATGATTTTCATTGGAACCTGTAATGATTTTGATCAGAGTGCCTTTTATTCCCACCCATTTGGGCCAGGAATGGCCGAGCGACTGGAATGAGTACTGCTCGAGAATTTTCTTTAATTCCAGGTACTTCACACGAGGACGTGTGATCATCAGGATGGCCGTGTCGAAGCGTCGACGCATCCCCACTGTGCATCTAACGTAGGGTATAAATATAGCCGCTCGATCGAGAATGATTCATTCTCGCTCGGAACGCCGGACCGAACGGAGCTCTGTAATAAGTTTGTTTCCGATTAAATTTGTAATTACCTCCAAAAGTTTGACTGTTTGATTTAAAATCAATAACGCCCAAGACTCTCCGTCATATAATTTTAAGTTTCTTATTATTTTGACAGGATTATGGTGTCCCTGGCCTCGAGGTTAGGTGCGCGGTCGAGAATCTGGGCGGTCGCGGGTTCAAACCTCAGGCACACACCTCTGACTTTTCGAAGTTTTGTGTGTATTCACAATGGAGTATCACTTACTTTAACGGTGAAGGAAAACATCGTGATGAAACCTGCACACCTAAAAGTTCTTAGGAATTTCTTAGATGTGTAGTCCGCCAACCCGCACTAGGCCTTAACCCTTTCAATGGTAGAGGAGGCCCGTGCCCAGCAGTGGGACAAATATGGGCTGATGATGATGATGATGATGATGATGATGATGGTTTCCCATCTATACCCCAGCAGCACCTTTTCCTACAGTGACAATGATCGTAACGAATTTACATTTGATTACTTAAATTTAAAATACTCTTTTTACCAAACGCCATATAATATTGGAGGTCTTTTTAAAAACTCCCGTGCAGACGTTTTTTTAGTATTTTTTGTTTTTGAGTTAAAAATATCGATGCCGTCCATTGTTTTCAAGTTTTGCTTAAACATTTATTATATTATTGAGTCATAATGTACTTACGTAATTTAAACGTTAATTGTCTAATATAGTGATTTTATCATACATTTTATTTTATAAATACATAAACTCACGCCTGTATTCCAGACTCCGTGCTGTTACCGAGAAATTCCTAATGGAAAAACCCTTGATAACACTTTGCCCGACCCGGGAATCGAACCCAGGACCTCTAGATCGCACGGCACATACTTGTACCGCGAGACCACGAGGCACTCAATTAAGCATTGTTTATTATTAAAAGGATTGATGATGCAATATCAAGTAAGTACCTGACGGAGATTAAATGTTTAAAGAGCAAATATCAATATGCATGTTCCTTACATTGAGAATTATGTTTGGAATAGAAATCAAATTTGGTTGTACTACTTACTCGTTTAATTATTAAACAATTCAAACAAGTCTAACTTAAATAGCTTTAAGTAATTTTAGATCTACGTATTTGTTGTTTTAAAAGTTGAAAAATTCGTCTTCATCATATGGCTCATCGTTTATATCTGTGCCCATTACAGCTGATAGTTTAAATCCGCTATTTTGTAACGCGTCGACTTGTGGCAACTTCTGTTTAATTAATTGTTCCACTTCAACTTTGTCTAGCTCTTGTTGGATCTTTTCTTTCAATGGTCCTTCAACAGCGTCCATTATCTGATATCTCAGTAAATTGGGTAGAACGTTTACGACAAATTCTATAACGTAATCTATTGTACCAGCTCCGTCACATCTCACTTGTATGTTTCCTATTTCCAGGTCCAGATTTCTGAATTCTGGTTTCTTTCTTACGTCTAGTGGCTGACCTAAAACCATTCGTGCGGATATGTACTCCACGGAGAATGAAGCTGTTCCAATTTTAGACATGAGGCCACTGATCGCAGCTATTTCCCATTGCGTTCTACCTTCAACTTTCTGAGTTCCTATTTCGAAATCAGCAATCGCTGTATTTTTTTCCATTTTGAGAGTGATGTTGCCAACTCTTTGGAATGAGGAGATGCCAGTTATCCAAGTTTCAGTTAGTTTTACATCGAACACGCTTACAGACGTGTTGTAGTCTTTAACTTTGTATGGGTCGAGCTCCATTGTTCTTACTTTCTTCCTCAAGTCTGCAATTACCATATCAAGAGGAGATATGGAATTAGGGAACTCCATATCACCAGCTATTTCGTCTAATTTAGTGTTAATTTCAGTTCTTGCTTTCGTGTATGCTTCCTTGAGAATGTATGGTTTGATAGAATCGAAGAGGACATTGCCAACAGAATTAATGATCCCTTGGAACATGCCGCCGAAGAACCCTAAGTTCTCGAAGTTCACGGCAATAGTTTTAAATCCGAGGTCTATGACAATATCCTGTGCTCTTAGTTTTCCATCTCGTTCTACTCCAAGTCCTGCTCTGGCTTTGATCTCGAGGCCGGTGACGTCGACAGTGAAGGGACCTTTCGCCGTATTCAACCACGTTGACATCGTGTAGTTACCGCGTGCTTGTAGCTTATCTATGGTCATCATAGCTTGAACCTAGAACATCAAAGAATTCTTGGCTAAAGATTTACTTGTTTTTTATAATTGAAAATAAACCATTTTACATTTTCGGTTAAGCATCTTGCTTTGAAATTACACCGTTTACATGACGACTTCTTGAAATAAAGTATTAATTTAAATTAAACAATTTTATTATATAAATATTATTGAAATGTGACTAATTTCTATAAATATAAAAACTGACTATGTTTTTTTTTTCTGACTGTAATTTTTTTTTTGGGATTATTTCTTAAGTCATTATTTTGCAATTTTTTCTATCTATATTGCTTACCGCATTATGTTTCGCAAGTGTAATGCGCTTTGGATTTTAATGCATATATTTCTTAATGGAAATTAAAATGACCTCAATTAACTATTAATAAAACGTGCGTAATATTATGTTTGAATAATTTTAACATCAATATCATCATCAGCTATAAATTTTTGAGTGCTAAAACAATCGTAAGCTTTTTGTTTCACATTAATTTAAGAAGCCAAGTAAGAATACCTTCTTAGCAGTCAGGTTCACAAGTTTGTATGTGTATTCATAATTAATTATATCACTTACTTTAACGGCGATGGAAAACATCGTGAGGATACCTGCACACCAAAAATATCTTACGAATTTCGTAGGTGTATAGTCCGCCAACCCGCACTAGTTGACAGTTGGTTGACTAAAGCCTAAACCCTCCCAGTTGTGGAGGAGGCTCGTGCCCAGCAGTGGCACGTATGATGATATACGAGTATAAAGCAAATTTTAACAAACCTGCATAGCCGACAACTCAGTATTCACATATATAATCCTGAACTTGCTGATGCCGTACACGGCGGTGTTCTTGAAGTACATAGTGGCGAAAGACAGGGGCTGTTTCATGTCGGGCACGGGGTAAGGGTCTGGTATGTCAGCGCCAGGTAGTCCCACTGGGTCTGGCTTCTTGTAATGCTCCAGTATCAAGCAGATGTTGTCGCTTAACTTTTTCTCCCCTTCGGCCAGTTTCGTCGCTTCTTCGGAAGTGTCATCGGCGGCATCTGGAATTATATTTAGATTGGTTGGAATTTAATTTTATAATTGACGGCCCCGTGGCGCAGTTGTCTAGAAACCAGCTTGCTAAACGAGAGGCCGCGGGTTCGATCCCCGCACCGAGACAAATGTTTGTGTGATCCACAAATATTTGTTTCGAGTCTGGGTGTTTATGAGACCGAAAAGTTTCTCGTAGTTTCTGATACCCACGACACAAGACCCGTATCTTAATGTGGGATCAGAACTATGAATGTGACTGTTGGGTATATTTACTATTTTATATTAATAAAAATAATTTAGTGAACTTTTTTAGCAGATAAATTGCAAACATAAAATCACAAATTGAATTGAATCTTTGACCCGCACGTATTTTTACGTCACAACACGATAATATTATGTTGATTCTACACATATTTTCTACAAGGATCTGAGTAATGTATTTGCATAGAGTCATTTTCTGTATAACAAGATAACAGATTTATTGGGACCGAAAAGTGTCTTATTGTTTCTGATAGAGACGACACATAGATTTATTTATTTATTTATATATTACTGACAAACTAAAAACAGCTTTAAATTATAATTTTCAATAACTTTTATGTAATAAGAAATACACAAAATGGTCGTATGACCATAAACAAAATGTATATTTTGTGGACTCTTTCGTGATAAGGAAAAAGTGATTGGAAACAAAACAACGTTTTTTTTGTCCGTTTGCATGCGCGCATATTGTCGAAGACATGTAACTATATAGGCTTTAATTTAAGTTTGCTTGCAGAAGTTAATGTTAGATTCTTTTGAAACAAAAACAAAATTAAATTCATTCTGTGAAGCTGTTCATATACTTATATACCTTTTATAATGGTATGTTTAAAACGGACAGATTTTCATATTTCATTTTTGAACAAAATACTTGTACAGAAAATAACAAATGTTTAACATTGTTATCCTACTTACAAGGAAAAAGTTTTTGTTTATGACTCTTAAATAATGTGATTGCGTTTATGATAATTTATCATGAGGACATCGAAATGTAAGAAATAAAGATTAAGTAAAGAAGTATAGATGGCATTTACTGTTTTAGTCTAAAGTTCACTAAATAAGAGAAACGTGATGGATCATTATCGGACGTTTGCAAGATGTAATATAAATTGTTGACATTATTTAACGAATTAATTGGTTTTATATTTAATATCGAGTCCATTAATCTATAGTTAAGACGTGAATAACATTATTAAGTCAAATATTACTTATTTGCATTACATTAAGAGGATAATAATTATTATAGTATTTTGACTTGAAGTTATCGTACTTAGCACGTTTCAATTAAAAAGTATATCGCCTCTTTCTGTTTATTAACATCTAAAACTTTCTTAAAAAATTCGACACTGAATGTCATTCGGCCGATCTGAAGCTATCTCAATCAGTATAACCTTTATGTAGATAATAAGTTTGAACAGCACATGGTGAATTTGAATAAATTGGCAAAAACGTCACGTAAATAAGCCGCCATATTGGTTTTTTAAATCACCAAGACACACAACACATTTTGAACACACTGCACACGAAAAATCACTTATTCCACATATAACGAAACGCACATATTATTAATTATTGTTAACACAATTAAATCACTTTATTTTTACCTTGCGTGTATGCAAACTCAGCTGCTAACACAAGTAATAATATTCGCTTGAACAACATCGCTCCCGTTTGTCATTCGATATGAGCTGAGAATGAATGATTTGCGTCCCGCCAGGAAGGTGCAAGGGTCGGAGTTTATCGCCGCAAGTTGATTCGAACTAATTTCATATCTTTATAAGGATGTTTGAACGTAAACAATGGAGTGCGTAAGGAATTCATTAATGAGCTCATAAACTGTTTTGGCAAATAGTTTGAAGTGTAAACAAATTTTAGCAATCAGTAGTAATGATGGTCTAATTAATAGTTTAAGTAGCTTAAGTAATGTAGGTAATTTGTGTCCGAATCATTTTATATAATATGTAAGAAAAAACACATTATGAATTTCATATTTAAACAAGGCATATTTTTTTTGCATACTTAATGGTGTCAAATTTATAAGATTAAGAAATTCACGGAAGCCTCGTAATAGCACATATTTTTTGATGTTCAAAAAGAACGTATATAGTTAGGTATTATTTTAGCATTTTTCCTTATTGCTGTTTATTCGTATACTCAGTAATATTTATCTAATAATCGGAACATTTCTAAATCTCTACTTTCACTTTTAAATCTACCCTACTTCTTCCGAGAAAAGCATAATGTTTCTAAAGCTACGGAAATATTTTGCTCTTTAATACATCTTACAATTATAAAATTTATGGAGTATTGTGGTAGCATGGTATTACTAAAAGTAGTACTGGCTCGTTGTAGTCCACTTGCACTGTACTGTTAGCATAAATAGTAATATTTAGTAATTATAAATGTATTTCATTATAATACCTTACAATATTATATTTTTAAATTATTATTAAAAGCTTATGCGTACAGACCTTTTACTAATAATTATTGTAGTAATAGTAAAATTGCATAATGATTATTTTATTACTTATAAGTATAATGAAAATTGTCAATAACTTTAATGAGAATATAATCTTGATTAATATAAATTGATTATTGGACTTTGTAAAAATATTTAAAAATAAGACCGTCAATTGATGTGAATAAAAATGGTGTCGCTGAGCAGTTCGAGCTCAGTCGTTGGAATTGTCAGTTGCAAGAGGGATTAATGTTTAAAAATATAAAAGTTGTTGAATAATATAAAAGTTGAAGACCTACTTGTTTCTCAACGAGTGTTACCCTTTAGTACGGATACAATCAAAAAATGTTACGTTTAGTTCGACGAGTGAGATTTTCGGAAGCCTAATTTGCTGGTAGTAGAACAGTGACTTCCGTACAGAAAGCGAAAAACGATATCGATACACGTTAGTATGAGGCGTTTAGGGATCAATATAGTAAACATAAACTGGTAACATCAGGTGTGGTATTAACAATAAATTATCGTACTTTAACATTGAAGGAAAACATCCTAAACCTGTACGCCTAAAAAGTCTTGGGTATGTAGTCCGCCATACCGCACTGGGCCAGCTGGGTGGACTTAGGCCTAAACCTTTTCACTTGTAGAGGAGGACCATGCCCAGTAGTAGAATGTGAGTGGGCTGATGATGGTCATGTGTTTTTTTTTCGCAATAAAAAAGTGTGTAGAGTCTCCTACAATTTTAGACTCTATTGACATGTAAAGGAAGGAACCATGTTCACAGTGGCTAAATATTGGCTGATGATGATGTAAAAGTGGTAAAGTAGTGAGAGCGTTGCTTTATGTCAGCTTTGTGTGTGTATGTTTGAATTGGCTGTTTGTACGTAGGTGGTACTATTGTCTCACAGAGAGTCAGAGAGATATGAAAATGCTTTTGGTTTTCGTTTGTTAAATGAGAATTATGTGGTAGAATAATCTATATAGGAGGCAACTGTGTCAACTCCATTATCAGCCCATACGTCTTACTGCTGGGCACGGGCCTCCTCTACAACTGAGAGGGTTTAGGCCTTAGTCTACCACGCTGGCCTAGTGTCGGTTGGCGGACTACACACCTAAGGAATTCCTAAGAACTTTTAGGTGTGTAGGTCACGATGTTTTCCTTCACCGTTAAAGTAAGTGATGATTCATTGTGAATACACACATAGCATCAAAATTGACTGTTTCTACTTAGGTAGGAAGATTCAGTTATCTAGAGTTTATATAGACATATCATCTAGGGTTTGCACGTCACCATGCTGGGTCAAATAGTCCAGGACTGAATCGTATATAACATGACTTATGTACTATATAAGTAAGGATGTTTGCTCTTACGATGTGTATAAATAAAACAAACTTTAATGTGTTGATTATTTTTATTAAAGAAATTACATTTAAAGTTTATTCAACAAATCAATGTTTATAATGTTTCTTCTTTTTAAAATAAATATGGTATCACCGTCACAACAACGATTTAACATTTGTCATACAATCCATTTTTTTTGTTTGTTCCGCAAGGAACCGGCTAAGGTCGAAGACCATGCTGCCAAGTCTTCAGTAATTTAATTTCATTAGTGTAAATTATGAATGATGATAATGATGAATGATGAAAGAAAAGGGCGGGAAATTCCCAAACTGAAAGGCGCGCCCCCCGTCCCTCCCACATACAAACCTTAATCCCTTCACTACAATAGTGAACAGAGAATCAAGCTCTACTCGTCGATATTGCACACAGCGTATCCAATTCATCCCTCACCTCCCCCTTACCTGTCTCACCGCATCGGTGGGACCGTCCCACCTGGATCAGGGGGCTCCTCCATCCTCTCGCCAACAATCACCAGAAAAGACTCACCAGATACAGCGAGACAGGGAAGAAAAAAGGGAAAACTAAATCAAACACACCACACACAACACCGACAAGCAACACAAAATACACACACACAGCAAAATTATATGTGAGAAAAACAAAAACGCGCCTCCCAATCCGAACACTTCCCGCCCTTTTTCTTTCTCATACAATCCAATTTAAAACTAGGCAATTGTCATTTATTTATTTTAAAACTATTGACAAAGAAAGATAAAAAAGGTTATTACTCTATATACATTCTATTTACATGAAATTAAATGACAAAAGTAATATTTTATCAGAATGTTTACTTCGTTCACAGATACGCACTACGTTTCATGGAAATATGGAATGTAAATACATCGTTATCCTGTTTAAAATACTCGCGGAGACCTTTGTTTGTCAATGAAATGTATTGGTGTCGCGAATCGTAAAATTGTCGCACAGTAATTTTGACTAAAACTTATTGGCCTAAAGTCTTTCATGATCACAGTTTTTGTGTTACTTTTAGTCATAAATGTACCGATATTTTTTAGACGCCTCATTCGATACTTAAGATGGGCTTAGAAACTATGTAGTAGCTCTACCAATTAATAAATATAATAATAAGAAATATCCAGGTTGATGATCCTTTCTATGATCTTCCCGAAAGAAATCTGAGATGACTGGTACCTATAATGTTGATCACGCCATGATGAAACCAGAGGTCCAGGGGGCGCATACGGCGATCTTTTCTGGTACGTTAAAAACGACGACTCTCTCGAAAGGGCAAACAAGAACTATCGTCAACGCGCTAAGAACAACGTATAAATAATATGGGGCCGCGTGAGGCAATGCTGCCGTTTTCGTCCTGGGAAATCTAACTCTCTCTTTGTGATAAAAATCCATATATACATAAAAATATATATGTACGGTCATCTTCCTTTATCATCCATCTTTCCTTATCCTCGAAGAGATAAGGGGTTCATTTTTGCACCAACATTTACCAATTGTTTTTTTAGGTCCCACGTAAGGCGTACATTTCCAACGGGCACATTTCCTTTGTGCCACTAGTAAAAACACTGGACAATTTTCTAAAAACATTGCCTTTCCTGGGAATAGAACTCAGGACATAGATCGCACGGCATACATACGCATTGCGATGCCTCGAGGCAGTTGTTAATAAAAAATATTTTAAAGCTTTTAACGCCATCTATTGAATGTTGATAGAACTGCAATAACGTACAAGGTACGGATTTAACAGCTTTATTGTTAATGATTCAAAACGCGTATAGATGGCGTGCAATAACATAAGTTTCCATGGCATAGTTGTAATAAAAAATACAGCATAGTCATAAATAAAATCTTTTTACTGAGAAATGCAGAAGTCTATAAGTGATTTTTTTTATCATCAGTCGATTAAAAAACAACCTTTTCAAAAGAGGATGTAGGTATATAGGCTGAATCCGGAACATATCACTCTTGTAATGGTTACTATAACAAGTTCTCTATATGTGATGAATGAATACGAATATTAATGTGTAAATCACTTTTATGATTTCAAACGGAATAAAAAGCATTTATATTCCTTCATGCCATTTTTACAAATTAAACCACAGTTTAAGTTATATGATAAGCAGCACTTTAAAAATAAACTGTATAATTGTTGTATTACGTTACAGATTTTCTCAATAGGATATTCTGTAGATAGTAAATTGTTAAGGATTTCTGATTAAGGAAATTTTCAGTAGCTCTACGGAGTCTGGAAATATTATCGGAAACGGCATCATTATCTTAATATGACAAAAGGCATAATGTTGAAATCGTACCTATCAATAGCGACAAATTATTTCTTTGCTGTGCCAGTACAAAAATATACTTATATTATAATATGCTAAAATCGTGAATTAGAATAATTTGCGGTAAGTGTATTATTTTGACTTTCCGAACCAAAAAAACACACTGTAATAAAATACCACCGTAATGAAAATTTGGGCTGGCACAAGGTAGAGACCCTAGGCAAGCCAGTGGTGAAATGGCGATGCACTCCTGACTAAAACAACTTACAGTTACATATAATATACAAAGCTTCATCAAGAAGTCGTGATTGCCTCACACACATACACACACACTACACACCTCTGACTTTTCGAAGTTATGTGTGTATTTATGATAAATTATCAGGTACTTACACGGTGAAGGAAAATAGCGTTAGGAAAATGCGTACCTAACAGTTCTTAAGAATTTCTTCGCTGCGTAGGCCGCCTACCTGTACTAGGCCATCTTGGTGGACTACGGTCTAACCTATCTCAGTTGTAGAGGAGGCCCGTGCCCAATAGTGGGGCGTATATGGGCTGATGAGGTTAGAAAGATTACTTTCGGTAATTTATTTATTTATTTATAATTCCCTCGTAAGTAAGAACGTATATTTTTCAACATATAACTATATTTTTCTTTATCATCAGCCACTGTGTAACTCAGGTCTCTTGCAAAGAATTACACGATTACCTGTTGACCTTTGTATATTATTTTTGTAAACACTAAAACATAAATTCATTATAAATAGTTAGTATTTAATCTCCATCTCGTTTCGGCTATACTACCGGCTTGAGCAGGATATTAGTAATACTAATAATACTGCAATGGTAATAAAAAACATCAAATTAAGTAGTTTATAATGCACACATATACATAAACTCATGCCTGTATTTCCCGAAGGGGTCGGCAGAGGTGCATTTCTGCACCCACATTTCGCCAAGTATGTATCAGTCCCACGTATAGGGGGCGAGCTTATTGCCGTTTTTCGGGCACATTTCCAGACTCCGTGCCGTTACCAAATATTTCCTAATGGAAATCCAATACCACTTTGCCCGACCCGCGAATCGAACCCAGGATCTCGAGATCGCACGGCACATACTTGTGTTTTGTAAAATAATGTTTAAATAGACGATTTGACTTACCAAGCGACGAAACAAACCAGGAATTAATAACTAAACGTAATAGTTATGCTTTGGAAAATTCAAATTATATAGTTAAAAAAAAGTTTTTTTTTGGAAGCTTGCGCAAAACCCGCCAACCGTGACTGTCTTATTTGAATTAAATAATTATGATACAAGATAATAATTGTTCTCTTTTATTAACCGACTTCAAAAAAAGGAGGAGGTTATCAATTCGTCTGTATTTTTTTTTTTTTTTTTTTTTTTTTATGTTTGTTACCTCAGAACTTTTGACTGTGTGGACCGATTTTGATGATTCTTTTTTTAATTGATAGCTGATGCTTCCAGATTGGTCCCATTTAAATTTGGTCCAGTTGTGATAACAGCTTCCATTAGAAAACCACAAAAATCTTAAATTTTCACCAATGTGCGTGACAAATCGACGAATAACTCAATATCATGCCAACCGATTTTGATGATTCTTTTTTTAAGTGAAAGCTGGTGCTTCCAGTTTGGTCCCATTTGAATTTGGTCTAGTTGTGACAATAGCTTCCATTAGAAAACCACAAAAATCTTAAATTTTCACCAATGTGCGTGACAAATCGACGAATAACTTAATATCATGCCAACCGATTTTGATGAATCCTTTTTATTATTGGTAAGGATGTACTTCTAGGGTAATTGCATGAGAGTTTGGTTAAGTTCTAATTATGGGATCCATGAGAAAGTAACGGAACTCTTCAATTCTTAGCAGAAAACTAACGATACTCGGCCGAATCTTTATAGGCTATCCGGATATTTGAGTCACCTACCGTAACCTCTTTATGGTCAAGTAATTGTCCTAGTCAAATATAATATAATGTCAATGGAACTCGTTAACGGCGTACAGTATGGATGCGATTTGTGGCCGAATTTCTAACTGTCTTGAATCAAATTGTAATGCACTTACGTTTGTTGCTGCATTGCAACATGAAGCAAACGATCTAATTGCATTACTTAAGGTGTATTAAATGTGTGAAGCGGTGGTAGCCGAGTGTGTGGTAGAAACATTTGCGTATTGTTGATGAGTTTTATAGCCATATAATAGACTGGTGGTAGCGGAGTGGCAAAGTAACCGATTTGCAACGCATGATGTTGCAGGTTCGATCCCGGGTGTGGCTTCACTAAAAATTAAAAAATAAACAAAAATTTTAACAAAACAAAAACCGCCTTCAAAAAACCTATTCCAAAACAAATTAAAATGCACTAAAAAGTAAAAAAATAATTGCGTATCTTCTATTACTTAATTATAATCAACTTACTATTTCTCTACATCAACATATAGGTACGATCTATGTGTTTACGACGCAAGAAGCTAGGTAGGTTCTTCTATATCTATCCACTTCAAATCTAACTCAACACATACCTATGAATAACAAACAATGATTAAAATATTTTTTAATGTTCTCCTATGTAAAATTAAATGAAAAATATTAGACTACTTAAAAGTCAATCAAATTATTACGATAATATAATGTAGTTTTAATTATTGTTATTTTTGGAGGCGGTGTCAGCCAAGGAAATACTACAATGTGCATACCTAGCATCACAGTTGTAGTGGAGGCCCGTGCTCAGCAGTGGGACGTATATGGGCTGATGATGATGAATAATAATACGAGAATCCTACCTTGGCTGACACCGTCTCCAAGAATAACAATAATTAAAACTACATTATATTATCGTAATAATTTGATTGACTTTTAAGTAGTCTAATATTTTTCATTTAATTTTACATAGGAGAACATTAAAAAATATTTTAATCATTGTTTGTTATTCATAGGTATGTGTTGAGTTAGATTTGAAGTGGATAGATATAGAAGAACCTACCTAGCTTCTTGCGTCGTAAACACATAGATCGTACCTATATGTTGATGTAGAGAAATAGTAAGTTGATTATAATTAAGTAATAGAAGATACGCAATTATTTTTTTACTTTTTAGTGCATTTTAATTTGTTTTACATTATAATGAGTGATAAACTATATTATAATCGTTACATCATGGCTAATCCCACAAAATAAAACAAGTACTTTAAGCTATCCTACAAATGAATAAAATTAAAAATATGTGATTCTAGAAAAACAATGTTTTTTTGGTGTCTTAACCGTTGCTTCAAATCCGAATCCTGGCAATTATGAGACAACACCTACTAGGATATAGGGACGATATTGTTATTGACCCAATAATTATGATAATAACACGGTATCGCGTATTGATTTCCTTATGACAGGTGACAGACGAAGGTCTGGGACATTGATTGAGCGAATCATATTTGTTGTGCTAATATTCTGCATTATTAACACAAATGCCAAAGCTTGTTTGTACGATTTAGTATCTTTAAAGCAATTGTTTTAGACGTAGACACCAGCTTGCAAATGCTCGTGTGATCCACAAATATTTGTTTGGGGTCTGGGTGTTTGTGAGACCGAAATGTCTCTCGTAGTTTCTGATACCCACGACACAAGACTTGTATCTTAGTGTGGGGTCAGAACTATGTATGTGACAGTTGGTTGTATTTATTTTCATTACTACATTTTGCACCCCTGAAAAAGTTAGGCACTGGTCAGTTTTTCTTCACCCAAAGGATTTTCGTTAAAGTCACATCAATTCTGGAGCGATTCGTTGACAATTTTCGGGCACATGCATACTTTGGGCTGCTATTTAGAACTTATACTGCAAAACCAACAACAAATATATGACGGAGAGTCTTGGGCGTTATTGATTTTAAATCAAACAGTCAAACTTTTGGAGGTAATTACAAATTTAATCGGAAACAAACTTATTGCAGAGCTCCGTTCGGTCCGGCGTTCTGAGCGAGAATGAATCATCCTCGATCGGGCGGTTGTTTTTATACCCTACGTTGGGCGCACAGTGGGGATGCGTCGACGCTTCGACATATATAATACATAGAGTCGTAGGCATTAGTTAGTCTATGCAACGGATGAATTGTAGTTGTCCTAGGTAATGTAGGCCTTTGGCGTTATCTAAACACTTTGCTGAAGGTAACTCAACAAAAACCACAGCTTGACGCTTTGTATTATCCGTTTTGTATAAAGAAATAAATATGATATTATTATGTTTCTATAATGATGTTTGAATATCATTTATTCTACGACAATCAACGGTTACAATTGATGATTTGCATGGCGCACGTGATTTGAAGTTAGTAATTGTGTATTCCCGAAGGGGTAGAGGTGCATTTCTGCACCCACATTTCGCCAGGTATGTATCAGTCCCACGTAATAGCGAGCGAGCTTACTGCTGTTTTTCGGGCACATTTCCAGAATCCGTGAAAAACAGTTGGGTGTATTTATTGTTATTACTCGTATGAAAATTAATATTATTTTACAACAAGTTGCAATAAACTTGTCTTATTAGACATTGATACAAACTTGCTGTAGCGTTTTATTATTTGAATAGATTATATCTAAAATCCAAATAAAAAAGCGTCTCGGATTTTTTAAATACAAGTTCTATAATTAAGGTTGGCTGGCTTTTTGACTCGTGGTAGCTCAAATATGTTTTAGAATGACTTTTAGAATGAATGCACACACGAAAGATTAAAATTAATATTCACTCGCAAAAATTTCAAGAGATCGACGTAGTTAAACGGTCTTAAACTAGACGAAATGGAGATTTTTAAGTGTTCAAAAAAATATGGATTAAAATACTAAGCATTATTTAAGTGCGAGCGGCTTGTATTTGATTTTAGCAAGAGGCTTATATCTGTCATTAAGACTGGTGGCATATTTGTAAGTGTTCATGTTTTAAAATAAAGTTTTTAAATGTTTTTTATCGCAGCCAGTGAAAAGTTACATCATCAGCCCATATACATACGTCCCACTGCTGGGCATGGACCTCCTCTACAACTGAGAGGGTTTAGGCCTCAGTTCTACCCGTTGGCTTAGTGCGGGTTGGCGTACTCGTCACCTAAAAAATTCCTAACAACTTTTAGGTAGGTTTCCTCACGATGTTTTCCTTCACGGTCAAAGTACGTCATGGTTTGAACCGGCGACCGCCGGGATTCTCGAGAACCTCGAGGCCATCACTATTTCACTGTTCACTAAAGTTACTTGGCAAATATTCGCACATACGTTTGGAGCACAGAAACTAAAACGTAAATCCATTCACGAATTTGTCGTGATAATATGTAAGCCAGTGGCAACCCTAATTTGAATAATTAATGTGTTCTGTTTATAAGCAAGTTTTTTTATTGTATTTCTTGCAAATTTAATAATTAACATAGATGGTGGCACAAAAAACAAGACACGTTTCACTTTTTTTTATTATCCTACCAGTCTTGTGTCGCAAGTATTAGCAACGCCCATTTTTTCTGACCCATTTTTTAACCAAATAGAACCGGGACAAATATTTGTGGATCATACAAACATTTGGCTAGGTGAGGCGATAGAACCAACCGTCTACCAAATACGCCACGGAGGATGTTAATTTCGCCAGTTAGCTCTTTATTTTATTTTGAAATTGTTTTTTTAACCTTTATCTTATTTTTTATGTCTTTATGCTCAAGTCTGGTAGAAGCAATAGTATAATAAACAAATAAATTCAACCAACAGTCACATACCTACATAGTTATAACGCCACACTAAGGTGCATATCATATGTCGTGGGTATCAGAAACTGCGAGACTTTTCGGTCTCGCAAACACCCAGACCCGGAACAAATATTTGTGGATCACACAAAAATTTGTCTCGGGTGGGGGATCGAACTGGCGGCTTCTTGTTTCGCAAGCTGGTGTCTAGTCAACTTCGCGACGGGGCTGTCATTTCTAAGTAAAAAAAGATGTAGGGTTTTTCCAGGAGTAGTATTTCGCTCACATTTACAGAGCTCGTGATGCTACCAAGAACTACCTAGCAGATAAAAGATTGTTTGAAAGTCAAACTTCGAAGCTTCCGATCGTACGCACTCATTTATAACGTGGAAAACAAGGTAATCTGAGACCTTAATTATATTTCAGGTTAAACTTTAAAAAAAATGTTTCCGTAATAATCCTATTGTATTCGTCCATTATTTTTTTAACGCGTGTTTTTACTAGCTTGTGTGAAGCGATGAAACGAGAGCTCAAATCAATTTATAATAATATGTAATTATTCCAATTATTCATTTATATATTTTAAAGCGTTTTTAAAGCTTGAAACGCGCTACTATTAATAATTGCATTAAAATGTTGTGATATAATATTTTATGTAAATGAATTGCGGACATTTCCGTCTTCTTCACGAACTTCTCGGATAATTTTAATGATGAATAGTTTGTGAGAACGAAAAGTCTTTTGTAGTTTCTGATATGACACTAGACTTGTATCTTAGTGTGGGGTCGGACCTATGTATATGTGTGATTGTTGGGTGTATTTATTTTATTTACATTTATCATAGCAGATCCCATTCATCATCATCATCAGCCCATATACGTCCTACTGCTGGGCACTGTCCGCCTCTGCAACTGAGAGGGTTTAGGCCTTAGTCCACCATGCTGGCCTCGTGCGGGTTGGCAGACCTAAGAAGTTCCTAAGAACTTTTAGGTGTGCAGGTTTCCTCAATGTTTTCCTTCACTGTTGATGGCATCGAAGATTAGTCTGCTGCAGTCAGGTATCGCAAGTTTGAAACCCAGGGACATATCTCTGTTTTTTTGAAGCAGTTTTTTATTCGTTTTCAGTTATCTAAAACACACCTCCTTATAATTTAGAAATTGGACGGAACATTTATTTTCTCATTTAGATAGTCGTGCACATGCATAGGGGGCCTTAAAATTTGTTTTTTTAGGATTTTCCTATACTAATAGATTACCTTGAAGCGGCAGGAAATAAAAAGCTGTTCTGTCTTCATAATACTAAACTTGTTTTAAGTGCCGTCCATGAAATTCCACGTTTTTTTGTTCTAACATCAGTTTTTGTCTCGGCTATTTTCATTGTAATTGCCGAAATAGCCCGAATAAATTCTCATGGACACTGAATGGAATAAAACCAAACTACATATGTCCATCACTAGGAACAAGATGTATGGACAAGTTTTGTATGTGTGCTAAAAATTACAACACTCATACAAAAAAACTTATGATTATTTAATATATTTTTAATGTTTATATGTTTCGATGACTTCCGTAAAACGAATTGTATTTATTTCTTTATTTACAACATGCTAAAATAGGAGAAGATACATATTGAGGCCACAAAAAATATTTATTATTAATAATTAAGATTTTTTATTTATTTATTAAATAAGAGTTTGGTTCCTTCCTACTTTGTACCTACTATGCAAGCCTTCGTCTTGGACTAGTTTGATAAATGAAAAATGGGCAAGTAATAAAACAATCAGTGAGTATACGGTCTGATATTTAAATTTGGGTCATCCGTAAGAAATTTTCCTACAACTATCAGAGCCTCACCTCTGCATCTGAAATTGTTACGAAATATTTAGCAATTTATGCATATAACAAATATGGCATTTTGTTATATTTGGGGAAACAGCAGCTTTCATACAAATCTTTGATGATGATGTTGATTTACGTATGTATTGAAATTGGTCAAGTAAAATACAGATAAAGATGCGTATAAAACTTAATATTAATTTTCTAAATACAAAATTTACGGAAATAGAACTCGTTTGTCCGACTGAAAATGAATGTGGTCGTATAACATATTTAATAGCTTCACCTTCGATGACGCCTTTTAGTTTTTATTTTAAAAAGTAGTGATGGCCTCGAGGTTTAGGCGCGCGGTCGAGAATTTCGGCGGTCGCAGGTTCAAACCCCAGGCACACACCTCTGACTTTTCGAAGTTATGTGTGTATTCACAATGAATTATCACTTGCTTTAACGGTGAAGGAAAACATCGTGATAAAACCTGCACACCTAAAAAGTTCTTAGGAATTTCTTAGGTGCGCAGTCCGCCAACCCGCACTAGGCCAGCGTGGTGAACTAAGGCCTAAACCCTCTCAGTTGTAGAGGAGGCCCGTGCCCAGCAGTGGGACGACGTTGGGCTGATGATGAAAATAACGAGACTCAGGTTGCGTCAATGATAGACGTATTCGAAGAATATAAACAAGATTTTTAATCAGGAAATATGGGAATACTTTCAGTCCAATTTGGTGAGAGCTAAAAAGAAAAGCTAATTAAATGGAATTCTCTGGGCAAATATGGGGAAGACTTTGTGTAGTCCCATATGGTGCTATGAATTTTTCGGCTTGACTTCTCAGTTTGAGAAAATGTCGCCTCATGATGGTTTTCTCCTTACAAATATGCTGTCAAACTCCTGTGCACCTCTGTCGTTGCAGCATCTATACAAATGTATATAAGCCCACATAAGTCCCACTGCTGGGCACGGGCCTCCTCTACAACTGAAAGGGTTTTAGGCCTTAGTCCACCACGCTGGCCTAGTGCGGATTGGCGGACTACACACCTAAGAAATTCCTAAGAACTTTTAGGTGTGCAGGTTTCCTCACGATGTTTTCCTTCACCGTTTAAGTATGTGATAATTCATTCTGAATACACACATAACTTCACATTTCTACACCAATTATATGTTGAATAATGTTATTCTGTGTATATGTACATATATTAATATAAGCTAGGATACTACAGTCGTAACCGTTGGAATTCACCTAATGTAAGGAGTTTCATCCCAGTATAATTTCAATCTATAGTAGAAGTTAGTGATTTGTGCTATCCATATCCCTTATGGAGTCGTGATGGCCTTGAGGTTTAGGCATGCGGTCGAGAATCTCGACGGTCGCGGGTTCAAACCCAAGGCACACACCTCTGACTTTTCGAAGTTATTTGTGTATTCGCCAAGAATTATCACGTACCTACTTTAACGGTGAAGGAAAACATCGTGATAAAACCTGCACACCTAAAAGTTCTCAGGAATTTCTTAGGTGTGTAGCCCGCCAACCCGCACTAGGCCAGCGTGGTGGACTAAGGCCTAAACCCTGCCCAGCAGTGGGACGTAGGTATATCCCTTATCCGTATCCTTTACTCTTGAAGCGAAATAACATCCCTTCCACACTTTCCACCTTCAATCTTCGAACACTGGCGATGTTCGAACTCCTCAGATAAACACGTGCTAATTACCCGTTCTGGAAAATTCTCAGTAAATCTATTATGGCTAACGTCATTTCTAAATTCGATCTTAAATCGTGTGTGATCGTCCAAGTTTTGTGGTTTTTGAATTGCTTTAACAATTAATAAATTATTTGCGGTTATAAAATATTTATGTTCGCATTAAACGAAACTGTTGTTTGACGTAAACAACAATTACTTAACAAGTAATCGATTTCCCTTGAACTTGGCGCCATTTTGATTTGTTTTATTTCTAGATTATAATAGATACATGCTCGATTTCGTTTGTTTTTGCGAAAGGATAGACAAAGGTCTAGATACATGCATGTTTTGCGATTTATGATGTCCCATTTAATAAAATACGAGGCCGCAACTGCTACTAAGAATTTCCTTTTGGAAAAATCCAAGATTACTGCGCAATCTGCGACCTATTAATGACACGCCGCATATATGTTCCTAAATGTCATGAAATAATAAAAATAAATCTATACAAATAAATAAAATTGGAGTGTCTGTTTGTAATATTGAAATAACCGCTTTTTAATAAATTCATATGGATGTATACACGGTAAATATACAAAAATAACGTTTTTTACAATTTTTGTTTGTGTCTGTTTGTTCTCTGAAACAGGTGGACCGATTTTGACGGGACTTTTATTGGAGGGTAGCTGATGTAATAAGTAGTAAATTAGGTTAAAAAAAAACAAAAAAATTAAGAATCGACTGTTAGGCGAAACGAAGTTCGCCGGGTCAGCTATAATTAATAAATACACCCACAGTCACATACATAGTTTTGACCCCATACTAGGAAACAAGTCCTGTGTCGTGGGTATCAGAAACTACGAGAGACTTTTCGGTCTCACAAACATCCAGACCCGAAACAAATACTTGTGGATCACACAAACATTTGTCTCGGTGCGGGGATCGAACCTGCGGCCTCTCCTTTGGCAAGCTGGTATCTAGCCAACTGCCCCACGGGGCTGTCATGTGGTATATGTATGCTTATGTATGTGGTAACCCTGAAGATATCATTTGTTTTATAGGATAGGAGACAAGAGACAAACGAGCAAGTGAGCCACCTGATGTTAAGTGGTCAACACCGCCCATGAATATCCACAATACCAGAGGAATTATGGGTGCGTTGCCAGCATCATGCACTTGTTAATAGAATGTGTGCGGTTCAAAGATGTTAGAAATGATGTAATTGCAAAATTAACAAATTTAATGTATGATCATTTCACCACAGCCTGTCAGAGCTATGATTATTATGATAATTATCTGATCAGGCCCTTTTTGTTATTTCAATTTGTATATAAGAGTTTGTTAATATAGTTTATAGTATAGGGTACGACAGGACTGTCATGTATGGTACAAGTATGGTGGAATAAGTAAAATATTAGACCTCTGAAATGCTTTTCTCGTACATTATACAAAAAAAAAAGTGTGTGTGTACTTATGTATACGCGTTAGAGTATACCACACGACTGAAGTAAAACTTATAAAAGCGCCCAACAGTCATATACATAGTTCTTGGTTTACACAACTTATTATATTTCTGAACGCACTCGTAAATATTTGACAACTAATAAATATGGCAGTCCCTTTTTATTACTGTCACTATTCTACATATTTAAAATCTTAAATATATAAACTTTTTTTGAATAACTTCATGGTGTCGGTTGTTCGTGACGGTGTGCGCACGCATCGTAAAAATTTACTCCCATAATTTTTCCCTAACGCGCCAAAACAAGTATAAAATCAAAAAATATATTAAAAAGTCGTAATGGTCTGGAGTTTAAGGCGCACGGTCGAGAATTCTCGGCGACCGCGGGTTCAAACCCCAGGTGTGTATTCGTAATGAATTATCACGTACATTAACGTTATGGAAAAACATCGTGAGGAAACCAGGACACCTAAATAATTTTAGGAACTTCTTAGGTATGTAGTCCGCCCGCACCAGGCTGGACGGTGTTAGGCCTTAATTCCTCTCAGTTGTAAAGGAGGCCCGTGCCCAGCAGTGGGACGTATATGAGCTGATGATGTACATCATTCATGTATATGCAAAGAGTCAGGGCACTAGCGCATTTCTCTTATCCCCTTCTTTGCTCATCCCCTTCAAACTTAAGCTTAAAAAAAACAGGATATTACCGTCTAGAGATTATTAGTTAGATTATTATCATCTTTGTTTTAATTGAACATCGAGGTATTATTATCAGGATCAGACAAAAAAGGCTAATTATTGTTTTAATTTGATTTTTGAGTGTTTTTGCTTCAGGTCACCTCTATTTGATATTCTTGCGCAGTCAAGTAAACGACTACTCAAGATAATCGTAATAAAATTATAAAGTATTTAAATAATTAATAAATTTACCCAACAGGTAATACATAGTTTTGAAACCAGACTAATTGTAAGATACGAGTCCTGTGTCGTGGGTATCAGAAACTACTAGAGACTTTTCGGTCTCACTAACACCCAGTCCTGAAACAAATAATTGTGGATCACATTTGTCACGATGCGGAGATTTGTGTTTAGCCAACTGCGCCACGGGGTTGTCAATGAATGTTTTCATCATCAGCCCACTACGTCCCACTGCTTGGCACGGGCTTCCTCTACAACTGAGAGGGTTTAGGCCTTAGTCCACCACGCTGGCCTAGTGCGGGTTGGCGGACTACACACCTAAGAAATTCCTTAATAACTTTTAGGTGTGCAGGTTTTATCACGATGTTTTCCTTCACCGTTAAAGCAACTGATAATTCATTGCGAATACACACATAACTTCGAAAAGTCAGAGGTGTCTGCCTGGGGTTTGAACCTGCGACCGTCGAAATTCTCGACCGCGCGCCTAAACGTCGAGGCCATCACTGCTTAATGAATGTTTTATTGTTATAAAAGCATCACATTAAATGCAATAGGAATACAATATGGCTTACTAACATACATACATGGTATGAAGTATGAGGACAAAAAAATATGTTTAGAATATGTAGGCCATATACATATTTACCACATAAAAAACGTGTCATGATGAGTTAGACTTAACAAGGAAACAATAAAACAACTTCTATCACTGGCTTGTGCTCTTAGGACATAGGCCTTGTGAGTTGTGATCTACATTCCGTACTAGTCTTATTACATACATACATACATAAACTCACGCCTGTATTCCCCGAAGAGGTAGGCAGAGGTGCATTTCTGCACCCACATTTCGCCAAGTATGTATCAGTCCCACGTAATAGGGGGCGAGCCTATTGCCGTTTTTCGGGCATATTTCCAGACTCCGTGCTGTTAGTCTTATTAAAGTGTTGATTAAGAGAGGCAGTAGTAAGTATTAAGAGTAGTAGTAAAGTAGTGATGGCCTCGAGGTTTAGGCCCGGTCGAGCATCACGGCGGTCGCGGGTTCATATCCAGGCACACACCTCTGACTTTCCGAAGTTATGTGTGTAGGTACTCACAATGAATTATCACTTACTTTAACGGTGAAGGAAAACGTCGTGAGGAAACCATCACATTCAAATAAAATTCTTAGGAATTTCTTAGGTGTGTAGTCCGCCAACCCGCATTAGACCAGCGTGGTGGACTAAGGCCTAAACCCTCTCAGTTGCAGAGGAAGCCCGTGTCCAGCAGTGGGACGTATCCATATACGTCCTATGCTATAGCTATGAGCCCATGCTCATGATGATTATGAGATTGCTCAGAAGCTCATGAGATTTTTAGATACTTAGTAAGTTTGAAAAACCTGTTCTTGCAATAAGGCGCAGTGTGGTCACTATTTTTCTTGTTTTTCACTATTTTATACCCTGAAGCAAAAGCTATGGATTGTACTGGGACCGCCTCAGCGCAGTGCCGGGAGGCACGCCAACTTGGCGCTTGTGGCGTCTTCATCTCGGGGGTGGTCACTATGCCGAGTTGAAGAAAATATTAAAAACAGTTTGCGATGCTCAATTGTCTTTAGCTTCACTTCACTTCACATAAGCCACCAGTAAATATACATATGTACGTATTTTAAAACGACATTATTAGCGACGCATGTTGTAGACATGATTAAAATAAAGGAAATACTGCCTATTTATCTTTTCTTATTATCGGCAAATGTCAAGTGTCTAGGTATAACGTGGTCTTTGGTAAGAAAACGCACAGAAAAATGTAAATATGAAAGTAAAATTTAAAGAGGCAAGGTTTGTATTTTGTGACGAATAAACACAAAACTACATACATAGGGTAGGCAGAGGTGCTTTTCTACAACCACATTTCGCCAGGTACGTATCAGTCCCACGTAATAGGGGGCGAGCCTATTGTCATTTTTCAGGCACAAATTCTAGACTCTGCTGCTACTGAGAATTTCCTAATGGAAAAACCGAATAACACTTTGCCCGACCCGGGAATCGAACCCAGGACCTCTAGATCTCACGGCACTTACTTGTGCCGCGAGACCATGAGGCAGTCACACACAAAAACTATTCTAAGGATTTGAGTGATTTCTGGCATACATGGAATACATGGAATCTTCCGAAGTAACATAAAGCTAATTTTTTCATAAAATTACGTCCGGGCGGAGCGTGGCCCAAAGCGGCACGAAACACATGTAGGTAACATATTATGCTCAAAAAATGCTTTATTTTGTTTTTTTATACTTGTAAGGCAATATTATAAAGGTTTCCGACATACATGAGAGAAATACTCGTAATAAAAATAAGTTAGTTACTTATAAGACCAGGCTCCACAAGATCAGCAAATCTTTTATAGGTTAGGTACTGTATACACTTTTACAATAAATTTCCTATTCATATTAAAGCCTTAAATTACCTTAAATTTAAGGAAATTACTTAGAGACAGTTATGTAACAAAGGCTGGGTAATTATTGTAATCCCGAGTCTGACTGGGTCTTCTTCAATGGACATGTAGCTACAAATATACAGCTATATATACGAGTAATACATATTTATTTATTTTTGTACTTAGTAAGCAATTCGGTTTGTCATGCTCGCTGAAATGTCTGTGCTTACGGCGACGTTGTGTGCCGGTTCGGTCACTTCCCTATGAAAAGGTTGAGGAGACCGATGGCTGGCACATGCGTCATAGTCGTGAACGGTTGCTGTTTATGAACTTTTAATCTGGCTAAATGTCAGTTTCTCCATTCAAGATGACTCAATGTTATTCTCATATTCAATACAACACTCTGAGATTGTATTAATGAGCTGCGCTAATTCGGAAAAGTTGGTCTTTGTATCAATATTTTAAACTATCTCTTGATTGGAAAAGAGCAACACTAGAATTTCTTGCCCGTTTTTCTCTAGTGATGCCGCCAAAGAGATATTTGCGATATTGACTATAAAATAAGAAGCTGTGGGTTTAATCCCTATGAATTTCTTTATAACGGTTTTGCTAAAGAAATAATAGCTTCGAGTTTGTTTTCTAAGAACGAAGTGTTATGTGTTACAATTAACCATTTTTGCAGGGTTACTCAAAAAAGAGTATCAATAATTCTTAATTATACCTCTAAGAAAACAACTTATAATTTTTCCTCATAAAATTGGTGTAGTTTTGTATGTATCATTATTTGTGCATATGTTAATATACATAGAATAATATTCTTGTTTTGAGATTTAAGCATAGCAAAAACCTAATCAAGATTGTTTTTATCATTAAGCTGTCGAAATACCGAGTCATTCCGAGAACACTTGTTACCTCCGAGCTCAGTCTTAATTAATAGATTTTAATCAGACATTTTATCTGATCTATTAGCACTGATGTGGAACAAGTTTACGGCCATCGTGTTCTTCAATTTTTTTAATATTCTAGCGACGAGACAAAAACTTGATACTTGAAAACCTGGATTACTATACGTATCGATTAATGAGATTAATAAAAAAATGGTCGTGAATGCGGCACGGGTTGAAATCCCAAGCACACAAATCTGAATTTCCGAAGTTGCTTGCGTATTCAAAATGGATTATGACGCATAGGTAAAGGAGGACGAGTTTTAATTGTCGTTTTAAAATTATCAGATTAAGAAAATGAATCTATCGGATAAAAAAGATCCTACGAACTAGTAATACAGTTGATATTCTGCGTAATTGTCACAAAACTTGCCATCCACATGAATTATATAAATAGGTCTGCTATATATATAAATATATGTGACTACATAATGTTATTTCTGTTGTCGTTCGTCTTTATCTTGCACTCTGCGTTCAATCTCGTTTGTTGTTATAAAATTGTATGGCGTTAAACTTTCTTTAGAATAATTTATCTTTGCTTTTAGAACTCTCTCTCGTAATTCTAAATATTGCGCTCTTTTTAATATAAAAATTTGATAAATGTAAGTGTCAAATGTCGGTTTTCGTCCAGTCTTACTTTAATTAAATATTTTTGTGATGTAGGTAGTGTATCGTTGCTTAACAACGTTAAGTACTGAAAAGGTGGTCGCCGGTAAGAATTATAATTTTGATAAAATTGTAGTTTTAAAATAGTAAAATAGTTTTAAAGTTTAAAATAGTAGTACTTAAAATTGATTTTATTTATTCCAAACATGAATCTAAAATCACAGTCATTTTCTAATTATTGAAAATTATCGTCCATTGATGTCCATCGCAATAACCATGTAACGTACTATCATTACAAGTAATTTTCCATAAATTCTATATATTTAATAATAAAAGACATTAACTAGTTTTGGCGAACAGGAGGTTACGAGTATACGAGTACATCGTAATATGCTCAATTAAAACTTAAAAACAAAGAGCGAAACACAGGCCGAATAAATTGACGCCAAATGGTTATAACAATTAAAAATTGTTCGCGAACAATGGTTGTTATGTTTTTTGATAATTCTCAGTAAACGTTACCTTGATAATATCTCCGGCGGTTTGTCCGCGGTATAAAACTATGTAAGCCCGCCCAGAGGCTGCAGTGTGCGTAGATCGGCCGCATCTATTATCAGTATTTAGTGTAAAATGTCGTCAATAAACAAACTTTTAGCTACCTTTGTAGTTGTTCTGTGTATAACGGATGGCGGTCTATTAAAAAAGATACGTAAGTATTTTTAAAAATGGATTTTCGTATTTATTCATTTTATTGAGTTCTAATTTCAAAATTTTCACGTCATTTTGTTTTTTTTTATAAGTTAGAGGATCACTTTTAAATTATACTTTTAATTATAGCTATTAAAAATACAATTGTTAGAGCATACAAGAATTAGGTATACTTAAATCACTGGTCAACATGACTTTTTGCCGTTAATCCAATTGTACTTTTTCGGTATCTTTTATGTATAAATATTTACGGAAAAATAATAAAACAAATCTATTACATCGAAATATCTAAATATGTACAAATACATATATGTACAATATACTTGGCTTAATTTTGTGAGGGTATATCGAAAAAGAGTATTGCAACAGCTGATCTTATTTAGAAAGACAATATTGTTGTTGGTAGTACACATATATCTTTAAACCTGTATATTTTCAACTCTTTATTGTTCGTTCATTAATGTAAAAAAATATATTACTTTAACACGTGCCATTACGTAATATTGCTACGACAACGTGCAGTTTCTATTCCAAAGTGTTGTTGTTTAAATTGTGAAGTCTTTTTGTCAATTTGAATACGTTTCGGTTTTGAAGAAGTGTACTAATAGTAAGTACATATGTACATATATAGTTTGCATTATGAATCGAAAGTGTTTCAATACATCGGATCTCTTCTGTTTTGTTTATGGGGAGTTTAATTTAAGTTCCAATCGAGAACGACCTACGCCGTTACTATATAACATTTACAATTTGTATTTTGGTTTCAAGATTTCTGAGAGTATTAATCAACCTTGGACACCAAGTTTTTTTTTGTTTAAGATGTGTACGTTATTTGAGAGGGTGGTTTAATGGTACCCTCCGATCAATGCCTTTTTCTAAACCTGTAATTTGGAGGAAAACAAAAGATCATGAGAATGATTGTTTTTTTGTTTAACGAAACTAAAGGGATATTCTTATAAAACAAGAAATAAAATTACATATCCTGATGTGGAATCTGTAACTAAACCGATTCCTTATACTGAAGTCAGCCCACCACCGCAGCCTACAAATAAATTTCAAATAAACATTTTGTTCGCAGAAAGTGGGTGTTTCAAATTTTTTTTTATGGACGTATTTCAACTAATCTCATGGTAAGGTATGGAAAAATACAAGTTTCAAACCGCGGCAAAAAAATAATTTTTTTTGTTGACCAGTGTAATTTACATATTTATATTGTAAATGACTTTTAATGTAACGTAAGACGTCAATTATTTCCTCAAAGAGAATTAAGAATGTATTCATACTTTATGCATAGTCAATAATGAAGTGTTTTCATATGAAAATTATTTCCTTATAGTGTAGCTCACTCAGGTTTAGTTTGGCCACATTTCCATTGTTCACTTCTTCTGTCCATTACATCATTTGTGATCCGTTAAGGGAAAAATTAAGTAAAATATGATTGCACCGAACGGCAAGTGCCGAATTTTCATGTGCGTGCTAAATGCGGCATACCATAGTCGGAAGCCAGAAATAGAGTTTGACTTGTCTTATGTATCTAAACATGGTAATGAATGTCTGAATGCTGTTTCAAGCCTAATTACTTACGATGGTGAATAGGATCCGTGCTCAGCAGTGGGTAAAATATTCACGAGTAAATTATGAAAGTAAGTCGCGATGGCCTCGAGGTATGGGCGCGCGGTCGAAAATCTCGACGGTCGCGGGTTCAAACCCCAGGCACACACCTCTGACTTTTCGAAGTTATGTGTGTATTCACAATAAATTACCACGTACTTTAACGGTGAAGGAAAACATCGTGATGAAACCTGCACACCTAAAAGTTCTTAGGAATTTCTTAGGTGTGCAGTCCGCCAACCCGTACTAGGCCAGCGTGGTTGACTAAGGCCCTCTCAGTTGTAGAGGAGGCCCTTGCCCAGCTGTGGGACGTATAAGGGCATGATGATGAATGAATGAATGAAATTATGAAATAATATTCCAGATTATTAAAAATTTCAAAGTAATATAATATGATTATTAGACTCTACATCTTGCGCTAGGATATAGTGTGATTGGATTGGCTATATGCACCAAATTAAATATAATTTGTGTTGTTTAGTTTAGTGTTTAGTTGTGCAAGTTTGTGCTTTATATTCATACCATTAAGCTTTAAAATCTCATACCCACTTGTAAGAGATCATTGTTGTTAAGCTGCAAGTCTTTTGTCGTATCTATGAGGATAATTCGAGACAGTTTAGTCCTAAAAATACCCAGATCAAAAGCAAATATTTGTGGATCATACAAACATTTGTCTTATTGTGGGATTGAATTCGGAATGCTAGTTTTAGAACTAGCTAGAGTTTTTAAAACGTTGTACGGAAGAGATTGCTTTCAGTGATAAGATACTATAAGTTTTATGGAACATCTCAAAGATTCCTGTAAGTCTGTTGCATGGAATGAAGATATGGCTATTCCATTCAACAACGATTAATTAGAGACTAGATTGCAAAAGTACTGGTTTTGGGTTCGTTTCCCGCATGAGGACAAAGGTCAAAGTGGGCCACAATTATTTTTCGGGTTTGCGTATACTGGCACAAAGAAATTGTGAAAACAACCCCGTGGCGTTGTTGGCTAGATATCAGCTTGCAAACGGAAGGCCGCGGGTTCGATCCCCGCACCGAGACAAATGTTTGTATGATCCACAAATATTTGTTTCGGGTCTGGGTGCTTGTGAGAGAAAAAGTCTCGCGTAGTTTCTGATACCCACGACACAATTCTTGTATCTTAGTGTGTGGTCAGAACTACGACTGTTGTGTATATTTATCTAATTATATGTTACGTATTAACAATTGTAGAATATTTCCTGTTGTCAAATGCATTTACGTGTGCAGTTTATTAGAAATATTATTGTCATATACAATGTGTTGAACAATTCATGATCACGTTACGTCAATGCATTGTGTCATTCAGTATATCTAGTTTAAATTGCCGTAAGTACGGTCATATGCGGAAGTTTAATTGTATATTTTCATATTTTTTCAAAAGGTGTTTTATTAATGACATTTTGTATTGTTTACTTATGAGTATGACTGCCTCGTGGTCTCGCGGCACAAGTATGTGCATTGCGATCTAGAGGCCCTGGGTTCGATTTCCGGGTCGGGCAAAGTGTTATTGGGTTTTTCCATTAGGAAATTCTCAGTAGTAGCACGGAGTCTGGAAATGTGCCCGAAAAACGGCAATAGGCTCGCCCCCTATTACGTGGGACTGATACATACCCGCGTCCGTCGAGATATTCAATCGTACGCCTAAACCTCGATTTCTTGCAATTCGATGTACATAGCATAGTGTTAAGTGCCAATCTGGGTACATTGTTGTGTGAATATAAAATATATAAAAACTGGTCCGTCTAAGCGTCCATTTACCGTGATCATATAAATAAATAATATAAAACATTAACGGTTTCCTTGACATCTAGCTCCGAGTTTAAGGAAATAATCTTGGAAATATAATTCTTTCCTCTACTAACTTATAAATATTTAGGAGTTTTAATTAATTTGTTATATTTATGAGTAATGGAGAGCCTACGCTATTAGCGCTATTATAAAGCTCTATGGTTTTGAAACATACCTATATACATCAGTCCAGAACACATAACCTCACACCTATAATCCCCGAAGGGGTAGGCAGAGGTGCATTTCTGCACCCACATTTCGCCAAGTATTTATCAGTCCCACGTAATAGGGGGCGAGCCTATTGCCGTTTTTCTGGCACAATTCCAGACTCCGTGCTGTTACCGAGAATTTCCTAATAGAAAAACCCAATAACACTCTGCCCGACCCGGGAATCGAACCCAGGACCTCTAGATCGCACGGCACATACTTGTACCGCGAGACTACGAGGCAGTCCAGAATTCTGTATTTTTGTAATGACGTTCTTCATTACCTACTTGTTAAATTCCGTTAATTTTGAGAAACTAAGAAAAAAAACCCAAAAAAGTTAAGAGTTGTTTATCAGGCTTTTTTGTAATTGATTGTAGTCTGAAAAATTTTGCTAGACTAGAGTAGGTTATCGTGTTTTCCATAATTTTTATCTTCTTCAAAGATAAGTAGGGTAAGCCCTTGATAAGTAGTAGAAAGATCTAAGCTGAGAGTACAAATAAAATAAAAAAAGACAAACGCGCCGTGAAAGCCGCTTAGTTACTGCCAGTGTTTCCTTTATTTATATGTTTATTCGCACTTTATACAGTAAAGGTGGACTTAATGCCTAAGGCATTCTCTGCCAGTTGGACCTAGGGTGATGCTGAGGTGTGCAAATAAAATAATTTATAAACAAACCTATATATTTTTGGATAAGAAGGGGAGTTATTTTATCATTTATCTCCATACAATTAACTTCATCATCAGCTCATATACGTCCCACTGTTGGGCATGGGGCCTCCTCTACCATTGAGAGGATTTAGGCCTTAGTCCACCACGCTAGCCTAGTGCGGGTTGGCGGACCACACATAAGAAATTCCTAAGAACTTTTAGGTGTGCAGGTTTCATCGCGATGTTTTCCTTCACCGTTAAAGTAAGTGAGAATTCATTGTGAATACAAACAAAACTTCGATAAGTCAGAGGTGTGTGCCCGGGGTTTGAACCCGCGACCGCCGTGATTCTCGACCGCGCGCCTTAGCCTCGAGGCCATCACTACTTTACCACTAGAATTAACTTAATATGCCATTAATAATGCTAGATCATAGTCTTTATTACGGAACCGTGACTTGTCCTCGACCGCGCTGAATCGATCAATATGATTCTCAGTAAACTGTGAATGCAATTAATGCTTATTATCATTAAACGGTAATACTATGTGGAAAGATCACATGCACTCCTCTAGTTAGACGTCAAATAGACGTCAAATGTGGGGAATAATGAGAAGTGCTCTTTACATACCTACATATATTATTGTGCTAATGTAAAAATGTCGTAAGTCGTGATGGCCTCAAGCTTTAGGCACGCGGTCAAGAATCACGACGTCGTCGGTTCAAACCCCAGGCACACACCTTTTCCGGAGTTATGTGTGTATTCACAAAGAATTATCACGTAGGTACTTTAACGGTGAAGGAGAACCCGTACCAGGCCAGCGTGGTGGACTAAGGCCTTAACCCTCTTAGTTGTAGAGGAGGCCCGTGCCCAGCAGTGAGACGGATATGGGCTAATGTAAAAATGCAGCATTTAATCGGATTATTGTTCTGGAAGTGTTGTCAATAACTTGTACGGAAATGTATAAACCACCATAGGGAAGCAAATATGTTGTTTTTCCATTTTATCTTGTTTCGATAAATAATTTATAAAGCACCTAGGAAATAAAGCGTAGTTATCTTGACAATAAAAATGTGCCGTGCAGTCTAGGTGGGTTCGATTGATTTTCTATTAGAAAATTCTCAACAGCAGAGTTCTTATGGAGTCTAGAATTGTGCAAGAAAAACGGCAATAGGCTCGCCCCCTATTACGTGGGACTGGTACATACCTGGTGAAATGTGAATGCAAAAATGCAACTCTGCCTGCCCCTTCGGGGAATGCAGGCGTGAGGTTATGTATGTATGTAGTTTTTTTATAACTAGGTATTAAAGATTGCTCTCTTTTAATTTATATTAACTTTATTCAATTTAAACTAAACTTGAAGTTTATAAATGTTAGTCAGGCTATTCACGTTCCGGCGCTTTAAATTTTTTCCAATTAAATTTAAATAAATAAATACACCCAACAGTCACATACATAGTTCTGACCCCGCACGAGGATACAAGTTCTGTGCCATGGGTATCAGAAACTACGAGAGACTTTTCGGTCTCACAAACACCTAGACCCGAAACAAACATTTGTGGATCACACAAACATTTGTCTCGGTGCGGGGACCGAACCCGCGGCCTCTCGCTTCGCAAGCTGGTGTCTAGCTAACTGCGTCACGGGGCTGCCCATATTATAATACATTCGTAATCTGTAAATATTACTTCGATACACACACGTCTGTATCTTCTAAAAGGTCGGTAGAGGCGTCAATCTAAACTCAGTCTTCATTTGTTTTAAGTTCACGTAATAGGGGCGAATCTGTCTTTGTTTTTCAGACTTCGTACGGTCCGGACTTTTCTTATGATAAAATCTAATAACATTTTACACGACAAATCGAAAAAACGCACCCATATGGCCAATGATATTATCGATTTATAAAAGCGGTACTTTAGTATCCTTTTATATGCTTGCGAAGTAATTTCGGCCTCTGTCACGAGTTTTTTTTTGTTAGACAAGGAAATCCCTGAACGGATCGTTCCGGAGTCTAGAGTTAGTTTTTGATACTGAAACTTTCCTACCAACTAAAACCCCGTCATGTTCCGCCTGCTTCGGTACCCAGGTCAAGTGTGACAGCCCCGTGGCGCAGTTGGCTAGACACCAGCTTGCGAAACGAGAGGCCGCGGGTTCGATCCCCGCACCGAGACAAATTTTGTGTGATCCACAAATATTTGTTTCAGGTCTGGGTGTTTGTGAGACCGAAATGTCTCTCGTAGTTTCTGATACCCACGACACAAGACTCGTATCTTAATGTGGGGTCAGAACTATGTATGTGACTGTTGGGTGTATTTATTTATTATTCCCGCTAATATTATTGCTGGTGGTAGGATATTCGTATCCGCCCGGATAGCGACCACCGTACACAGGGCGTAAAACCCGCCATAGTGGCACATGCAAGTGTGCCGCGTTCCGGGATCAGCCAGTGTATATCCGGTTTTCGGGGGGGCTTCAGTCATGGTGAAAGGATGACCGTGCCGGCATTTTTTGGCCGGTTTGTCGCGGTCGGTCCTTTGATCACCATGGCATTAGTCCCCCAAACTTCTTCACAAGGTGAAGAAGTATTCGGCCGGCATGATTGTGTCGACCAACGGGAGATCATCTCTCGCTGGTCGGCACTTTTTCTGGACCCCATTACGCTTACCATCAGGTGCAATGGGGTCACTTTGCCGTGCCAGTATCAAAAAATAATAATAATATAAATCGCATGTACGTCTGCTTATGCAACAATGTACGCGAACCTAGCCAACTTAAAAATGGCGAAGTTAATTCCATATTTTATTTTATTATTACGGGTTTAGACGTTTTCATTAAATGCATTGACACAATGACAGCGAGCAAAGTGCTAACTGTTGTTTGTAATATTATGTTTTATATGGAAGGCTGGTTGATTGTTCGCCTACTTAGCGCATTTATAGTATCCTTTGTTGACGATGTGTGTTGCTAAAAGTTTTGTATATTTTTGACGGCTCCGTGGTGCTGTTGGCTAAACACCAACTTGCGAAAGAGGCTGCGAGTTCGATCCCCGCACCGAGACAAATTTTTGTGATACACAAATATTTGTTTCGGGTCTGGGTGTTTGTGATACTGAAAAGTCTCTCGTAGTTTCTGATACCATCGACACAGGAATCGTATCCTAATGTGGGGTCAGAACTATGTATGTGACTGTTGGGTTTATTTATTTATTTGGCACTTTAAACATGACAAGGGATGTGAAGTTGACAATCATTGACTCGCTTAGCAGACCCATGGGTACTGAGACGTGTGGAATCAGTGGTTATCAATGAGATGTTGGATCAAAAATTTGGGTAAGAAATTTAGTACTTCACTTTGGGTCTCTGGCCACCACTGGCTCTGATATACAATGCCAAAAAAAGGAATCATAAATTCATGTATTTGCAACGCACAGTGGACCCAGCCTATCTACTTATTTGACTTACCTTGGTAATGTTGGAAACATTCCTCCAGATATGTAGGGTCGAATTATTTTATTTATCTTAAACGGTACGTTAAAAGAATTTAAAAGATAAAGTTTCTTTGAAAATGATCAATTAGCGTAGTAATAAAAAGCAACACAGTACATTATAGAGGCCATTTAAGTATTACGTAAGCACTAGAGCGCGGTGGGGGGTATTCCCTTTGCTTATTTTTGCTGACATTGGAGAATGGGGGGTCTGGACGGTGATTACGTAAGCAATATTTATTTTTATTTTTCGGATTTTCTACGAAATTTTGTACCGATTTCTTGAATAAAAAAAGAAACTAGAACAGATTAAAAATTATGTATACTAATGTATACGTAAGCATATTTGCTGTCATGGGGGACGGAGGGGGACGGGGGACGGGGGCTGGGGTTTAATAATCCTAAATCCTTAATCCTTAATATCCTTAACCCTTAATTCCTTAATTATTCCTTAATTCCTTAATATTCCTTACTAATATTATAAATGCGATTGTAACTCTGTCTGTCTGTCTGTCTGTCTGTCCGTCTGTCTGTCTGTCTCGCTTTCCTGCTAAAACTACTGAACCGATTCAAATGAAATTTGGTACACAGATAGTTTAGACCCTGAGAAAGGACATAGGCTACTTTTTATCCCGGAAAAGGGGTTTTAAGGGATTGAAAGGAGGGATGAAAGGTTGTATGTTGTGTAGACGACTAAAACTAAGTATATGTAACTATATGTCTGTTATGCTTTCACGCCTAAATCATTTGACCGATATAAACGATTTTTGATATGGACATAAATGGGACTCTGTGGAGTAAAATAGACTACAACTTATTTTCTTTCTGAACCCAACCCTGTAGTCTACGCGGACGGAGTCGCGGGCAAAAGCTAGTTATGAATAATTTGCTTACGTAATACTTGAACGGCCCCATATCAATAACAACAATTTAAGTAAACAAATCCAATTGGAAGTAGTCTGCAAATTAATTTAGAATGAAAATTTATTCAGATGATTAAATTGGCGAACACTTCCGCTTAATTTATTGAGAATATTAAAAATTGTTTTGTTATTCTAATAATACTAAGCCGGTTCTGGCATTAAAATTCGACCTTTATGGTTAGCACCTATTAAATATAATGTTTAATAAGAATGAACATTTAAGACGAATGACCTCGCATTTTCTGACAAAATTGTTAGTTTAGAAATTATTATTGCAACAGGGAAATCTTGTGATATGTCTTAAAATAGAATTCAGAAATAAAAAACCATGCCCAATAAACGATGTTTCTATTCACCGTTAAAGTGATTGAATGCGCATATAAATTGGAAAACCCCAACTCTAATTCATCATCATCATTAGCCCATATACGTCCCACTGCTGGGCACGGACCTCTTGTACAAACGAGAGGGTTTAAACCGGCCTAGTGCAAGTTGGCGGACTACACACCTAAGATTTCCTAAGAATTTTTAGGTGTGCAGGTTTCCCTAATTTTAAGTCTTTATAAACTAAATTTTTATTAATCTGCTTGGATTTATCAAAGTGTAATTAATAACTATTTTCTACATGTTCATAGGAATATTCCATACTTTTTTGCCCTGATCTTTTCTCCAAAATTAAAATTAAAACCGGTATATAACTGAAATCGGTTTGCAATAAATTTTTCATTCAACATATCATAATTAACTGCTATTAATGAACTTAATGTTATCTGTTTCAGCTGACTACATCAATGTATGCAAAAGGGATCCGAAGACTATAGACAAGTGTGTACTGGAGTCAATTATTGCTTTAAAGCCGAAGTTAGTAGGCGGCATTCCGGAGCTCAACGTGCCTCCACTGGACCCCTTCTTTATCCCAGAGGTTGGTAGCAATCCCTCATGAATATTTTGGACCCTATCCCACCACACACCCGCCACCGTAACTCCTGTACTCCAGGATGAACAGCGGCACGCACAGTATCGACGCCGAGCAATGAAGCTCAGCGAATCTAAGGGGACCTAATTTGTCATAATCCCGCAATGAAGTTAATCAGAAAGATAATATAATGGAGGATCCCTCATGAATATACAGGAATTCTATCTATCTATCAACCAAAAGAGGTCCACTGCTGAACATAGGCCTCTCCCAATGACTTCCACAGGGACCTGTTGGAAGCAGCCCCAGCGACGTTCCGCGACCTTAACTAGGTCGTCTGACCACCTTGTGGGTGGACGTCCTACGCTGCGCTTTCCCCTACGTGGCCTCCATTCGAGAACCTTTTGGCCTCGAGAACTTTTTGGCCCTTTTTCTTTTTTAGCGTTGTGATTTTAAAATTATTTTTCGATGACGGTCTTTTTACACCCTGTAGAATAAAAATTTCCATAACACAAATTAATTTACGAACTTTCAATTTCAGATAGTAGCCATTGATGGCTCGGAAACGCCGTTGCAGGCGGTCGGAAAGAACGTGAAGGTCTCTGGCGGTGGAAACTTCACAATCAAGAGCTTGTCGTTAGTACCACCATGACATTATTATTTCTTTTCAATCTAAATATCGTTTCTCAAAAAAATACTCTGACTGCCTCGTGGTTTCGTGGCGCAAGTACATGCCGTGCGATCTTTAGGTCCCGGATTGGATTCCCGAGCCGGGTGAAGTGTTATTGGGTTTTCCATTAGAAAATTCTCAGTAGCAGCACGGAATCTGGATGTTTTTTCTGGAAAAGTCCCCCTTTTGCTTGAGTCTAATCTATACCTGGCGAAATCTGCAGAAATGCACCTTTGCCTCCCACTTCGGGGAATATATGTATGTACATTCTAATCAGTGTTTAGGCGTGTTAAAAAAAGAATTCAAAATATCTCTCTAAAAAGAAACATTATATTTTTGAAAAGATACTTTAATTATAAAAGCCGAGCGTTGACTCTACCAATACTTTAATTTAAAATGATCATTATTATTCTAGAAGTCAATCAAATTAACTGTATTCAATTAGTCAGCTCCATCTAGCAGCAATACCACGTAACTTTTATAGTAATTTTATGAACTGGTAAACTTGCTAACAGTCTTGTTCCATGCCTGTATCGTCGAAATAGTAGGCAGAGGTGCATTTCTGCACCCACGTTTACCAATTTTTAAGCCCCACGTAATAGAGGGCGAGGGTATTACCGTTTTTTAAAAAAATAATAACACTTAACAAATAGTCGAATCTGAAATATCTAGACTTCGCTTTTGTAGCGCGACCAATGAGGCAATCTAATCAACTAAAAATTAATTTTGAAAATTTTCACTAAAAATTATCATCATCATCAGCCCATATACGTTCCATTGCTGGGCACGGGCCTTCCCAACAGCTGAGGGGGTTAAGGCCTTAGTCCACCACGCTAGCTTAGTGCAGGTTGGCGGGCTATAAGAAAGTCTTAAGAACTTTTAGGTGTACAGGTCTTCTCACGATGTTTTCCTTCACCGAAAAAGTATGTGGTAATTAATTGAGAATGCACACAAAACTTCGAAAAGTCAGAGGTGTGTGCCTGGGGCTTGAACCCGCGACCGCCGAGATTCTAGACCGCGCGCCTTAACCTCGAGGCCATCACTACTTATCAAGAAAAAGGAAATCCCAATGGTGAATCAACAGCCATGTAATACTTTTGTTGACATAATATTGAGAGATTAGTAGATAGAGTAGCTCCTGTGATATAAAAGCTGAAAGGAAACCGTCTGTCGTGGTATGGGCATGTTATGAGGAGGGATGAGTCATACGTTGGTAAAAAGGTGATGGATATGAAAGTTGATGGATGGGCGAGCAGAAGAAGGCCAAAGAAAAGATGGACGAAGTGCGTGACTGAAGACATGAAATAAAAAGGGGTGAATGATGACATGAAGGCTGATAGGGATGTGTGGAAGGCTAAAATATACTGCGCCGACCCCAAATAAAATTGGGAACAGGGCATGATGATGATGATGAATATTGAGAGATTTGTATTTGTATCTTGCAGTGTAGACTTGGATACGCTGACAATCCGCGTTCGCGTTCTGTTCTCCAAACTCAAGTTTGATGGTCAGTACAAATTGGACACCAAGATCCTGTTCTTAGGGCTCAGTGGACAGGGAACACTCAAAGCCGAGGCTGGTAAGTAGAATAATAATAATTCTGGGAACAATTATATTATATAAATGTAGCTGTGACAAGCATCAAGAAATCTTTTTTAGAGAATAAATAAATAAATACACCCAACAGTCACATACATAATTCTGACCCCACACTAGGATACAAGACTTGTGTCGTGGGTATCAGAAACTACGAGGGGCTTTTCGCTCTTACAAGCACCTAGAAACAAACCATCCGAAACAAATATTTGTGGATAATACAAACATCTGTCTCGGTGCGGGGATCGAACCCGAGGCCTTCCGTTTCGCAAGCTGGTATCTAGCCTGCGCCACGGGTCTGTCAATAATCAGAATTATTGGATTTTTCTTCAAAAACTCAGCTTATGATTAGATTTGTAAATCACACAAATATATTATGTTATGTTGATTACAGCGAGAGGTCTCTCAATTCATTGTTTAGGTGTTTGTGTGATAAAAACGTATTACGTAGTGTATCATACTCGGGATTTGACTTTTTTGTAACTTGTAACGTAGAGCAAAGTTTATATGTGATTTTTTGTGTGTCATTATTAAGGTAATGGCACCTATAGATGACACATTAAGGATTTTTTTCTACATCTTGCACCGTGGAAACCACAAATTACAGAATTTTTCATGACTGTTAGTGCTCAAACAGGCTTTGAGTATTTGTCTATCAGCTAGAAAGATTTCAGCGCCCTACGTTTACATAGATGTAATGGAACTATTTTTTTTTTATCACTCAATTGGCCCCTATAGATGACATTCAAAATTCGTTCGGTTCCTAAAGATGACAATGACGGCGCCTAAAGATGACATAGGTTTCTGTGTAAATTAAAAAGCCAAATTAGCAAAAATAATAACACATTTATTTTAATTAGAATAAAGAAATTAAAGATTTGCAACTTGGGGCACATCATAAATCTCCCTAGTTGAACTAAATTTGTAAAAATAAAAAATACTTAGGGATCGTATGCATAACCTAAAGATGACACGCTAAGAACCTAAGGATGACATAGCTGTCAGCTTAAGGTTCCTGGACAACTATTGCACCGAAATAAAAACCCCACATATTATTTCTATTTTTTAACTTCTATAGCACTGAAGCATCAATCGGGGCTAAAAAACTTTAAGATGACAATACGATCATCTTTAGGAAACTGCGCCTTTTAAGGAACCTAAACATGACACCGCCTTTGCAACCCCAACCAATAACCAAAATGACTGTGCAAAGCGCTTTGTTGTGAAATTAAGTCTTAACAATGACAAAAACTTATTTAGGTATATCTTTGCGATAAATATCGAGATTAAAAAACTTAAATAGTAAAAACACTTACCTTAACCAAATCACTAGAATTGAAGCGAAAAACAGCAAATGATACAACCACAAACATAAACAAGACTGTATTGTGGAAACCACAAAGGCGTTTGATTGTTTTGTTATGTTGTCTCCAGGGAGAAGAATCAGTGTAGTCAATGCAACAAATAAAATTCCCGCTACTTTTTTAAAACTCTTGTTTTTTGAAAGGTTATGAGACACTGTCATCTTTAGGTGGTATGTCATCTATAGGTGCCATTACCTTACTACTAAATCAAAGCAATTTCACTCTGAATTTTCCTTTAGAGAAGTTTTAGCCATTGACATTATTATATATGAAATCTATGAAAGACTTCCTTGGAAAAGTTTGGAGTCATGTCAACAGATATTTTATCAGTAAATTTTGCTAAGAATAAAAGATTAATGCAGATGTCACTTTCGTGTTGACTTAAAAGTTTATAACACTTTCGATAAATCAATTCCGCCTGACAGATTATTTGCTGCAAAATCCGTGAGCGCCTTTTGCCTTTTGAAAAATTCTAGGCGTTACTTCAAATTCATCTGTGGTAATACTTTGGCTTGTATTACACTCATGCCTCGTGGTCTGTGTGATCTCGAGGTCCCGGGTTCGATTTCCGGGTCTGGAAAAGCTTTTTTCCATCAGGGAATCCTTAGTAGCAGCACGGAGTCTGCAAAAGTGACCGAAAAACGACAATAGTAGGGATGGGCGTTTTTTTAACGAACTAGTTGAATCAACCGTTAACGATGAAGTAACGAACGAACGGTTAACGGGTTTAAAAAAAACTAGTTGATTTTTTCGACCATTTATCTAGCTAGACAATAGGCTCGCCTCCTATTACGTGGAATTGATACATATCTGGCGAAATGTAGGTGTAGAAACGCACCTCTGCCTACTCCTTCGGGGAGTGAGGTTATGTATGTATGCATTTCATTCCTTCGCATGCGTCTCACTGTCCAGGTGCTGTGCAGCAAACCGTGGTATATATTATCTATCTATCTTAACCCATATACGTCCAAATGCTGGCCGCGATATCCATCGGACATTAGTTCATCACGGTATTTTTCGTATGTAGAACTCCTAGATGTGCACCTGCCTTTTGCCAATTGTGTTTGTAAGTCCCACATATACTGGTGCATTATTTATTTAATTGACAATTATAAAAAATATTCACAGTTAAATGTGACGCGGAGTTCACGATGAAGGCTGAACTAGTAGAAAAGGAAGGTGTTCAATACTTGAAGTTCGTGAGCTTAGACTCCGACATCAACATGAAAGACTACAGGATCAAACTCGATGGACTTTTCAACGGCGACAAAGTCTTAGGTAAGCTAAAGATAAGTAATATATATTTATAGAGAAATTTGCAATTGATTATACATCTAATCTAAGTAATATCGAAATAGGATATTGGAAATCAATATAATTATTTCCAACTCGTAGAAATTTTACTTAAAATGTTTTAATTGAATTTAAACAGAAAAAAGTCATGAATATAATAAATTAATAAATCATGATTTATTACGATACGATTATAGTACAATTTAAGAAGACAAAAAGCCATCCTATCAGTGCGTATTAATATGTTAGTAGTTCGACTATAAGTCGTTAGAACAACATGTTTAGTGACGAAATAACGTCTAAACTCTAAACAGTGTGCGTGTGAAAGGGATAGCAAGAGTTAAAACGAGTACATATTATTTTCACAGGTCAAGCTGCAAATGAAGCTATTAATCAAAACCGAGCAGAGTTCTTGAAGGCTACCAAACCGTCTCTTGAGACTACTGTCAGGAAACTGTTACTGGAAATCTCTAACAACGTCGTCGACGGTCTGCCGTACGATGAAATTCTGCCCAAGCCATAAATACATTATGTTTTAAGTATTATGCTATTGATATCGAAATTGATTAAGTCTCACATACAATTTTTGAAAGACTAACTTAAACCATCTGCTCTCAAATGTGCTATGTAATGATAAAAAATACACCCAACAGTCACACACATAGTTCTGACCCCACACTAAGATACCAGTCTTGTGTCGTGGGTATCAGAAATTAAGAGAGACTTTTTAGTCTTATGAACACACAGATCCGAAACAAATGCTTGTGGATCACACAAACATTTGTCTCGGTGCGGGGATCGAACCCGCGGCCTCTCTGCTGGTGCAAACCGCACCACAAACATTTTTACAATAATAACTAATGTAAATCGATGATTTGCTGAATTATTACGTCTGGTCAAAGAACAAAAAAAAAAATACTTAAAGACTTGTCAAATTATATTTAAAAAAGCCGGAGCAAATTGAATGTTACAGGCGAAAAGTGTTTGTGTCTTTCAGAAATTGTGTGAATGGCTCCTTCAATATAGTAACTATGATATTTATTAAAATGTTATAATGCCTCGAATTTATTAAACTCAATTTAAAAATAGGCAATTATTTTTTGGGAATCAAAATGATTTAATTTTCTGTCATTTCACAATTTTCTTAAACGTTTTGGTTTGCGTTTCACATATATATGTTTTGTTAATTTAGTTGTTATTAAGGTAATAAGATTGAAATTATCGATATTTTTTATAAGCTGTTAAAAATTAATGTCAAAAGTTTCTATTATTCTTTAAATCGGGTAATCTTTACGATTTTCATGTAAAAAGCCAAAGGAAAAATCATGCATGGATATTAAAATTAATTGTAAATATTTTTTCTCGTTTCATTTGTTTCAATTGATGTCAACCACAACGACGACTCTGTTTTAATTCGACAATGGTGGACACGGCCTTGTCTTATATTTAGAGGAGTTTCTCAGAATACTCACGATAAGCAATAAAGCATGTTATATACATATGTGTCACAGGGGCGGTACTTCAATAGCCTAAAAGCGTTACATGTTAATTGAGTAATCTCACTTTTAGTGCGATTGCCAAGTCAAAACTATTTTATTTAAAACATAAAAGATTTTTAATATTGTTATAGTCACTATAAGATGGTGTCTGGTAAGCTAAGTGCATAATAACTAAAGACAGAAGGTCCCTTAAACGGGGACTGAATAATGTCATCGACTTGGTATCATATGGATCTCACAACTTTTTTACGGCAGAAGAACTGAGTTGCGAGACTTGTTTTTTTTACAAGTTTTGTTTTTTATGGGATTCTCATTTATATGTAAAATTGCTTTTACTAAATAAAAATTTATAGCTTAAAGAATATTATTCGGAATTTTGAAAGGCAAACTGGGCTTTTGGGCTTCTATGGAAGTACCGCCACTGATGTGTCAGTGCACCTAACTAAGAAAACTATTTTTTATATTTTCATACTAAGTAATTGCATTTCTACTGGTCAGAAGTCATGAAATTTGGCTCGATTATTTTCATATACATATATATGTCGAAGCGTCGACGCATCCCCACTGTGCGCCCAACGTAGGGTATAAAAGCAACCGCCCGATCGATAATGATTCATTCTCGCTCGGAACGCCGGACTGAACGGAGCTCTGTAATAAGTTTGTTTCCGATTAAATTTGTAATTACCTCCAAAAGTTTGACTGTTTGATTTAAAATCAATAACGCCCAAGACACTCCGTTATATATAAAATCATTTCAAAGTGTCCTGGTCTGAAAGGGGAGCAAATATGAGTATAACTCTTTCCATTATGCGCATTTTTGCATGTAAAAGCTAAGTCGGGAAGTAGTGTTCTATAGTTTTGTGATACTTTTTGTTGACGGCAACAGTTAACGTTCCACTATTCCAGAATAAAATCTAAAAAAGGCTTACGAAGCCTTATGAGACTATCCCACTACACCTACCTATCACTGCAACTCCAATACGACAGGATGGACAGAGGCACGAAAAGAACCATTTTAGAGCAGCTTTATGGGGGCCCAACTTGTCTGTTACCCCGCAATGAATTTAATTAGAAGAAGAATTACGAGGCCTTAAGAGTCAAAGGTTACAATGTAAAAATTCTGAATGCGTCAACTTTTTGCAAAATTCGGTCAAAGGTTAATTTAATTTGGATCACGACCAACCACGTAATACATCTGGCATTTAACTGCATATTAAACGTTTAAAGCGATGAAGTTTTGTTTCACTGAGATAATATTTTTCCTTGACTGATTTAAGAATAAAACAATTACGAACAGACGAATTTACTAATTTGATATGTTGGAATGAAATAGCAGTATTTAGTGTATCGAAACAATACATTAAGGGATTAATGGCCAAGATTTATCTTCATGTTGTTGTTAGGTTTTTCCTTGGCTGAACTTTATTCTGGTTTTTTCGTTATGTAAATTTTATAAGTACGTACATAAGTCGTGATGGCCTCGAGGTTTAGGCACGCGGTCGATAATCTCGACGGTCGCGGTTTTAAGCACTAGGCACACACCTCTGACTTTTCGAAGTTATGTATGTATTCACAAATAATTATCATGTTCTTTAACGATGAAGGAAAACATCGTGAGGATCTAGAAGTTCTTTGGAATTTCTTAGGTGTGTAGTCCGCCAAACCGCAGTAGGCCAGCGTGGTGGACTAAACCGTCTCAGTTGTAGAGGAGGCCCGTGCCTAGCAGTGGGACGTATATGGGCTGATGATGATGATGAATATGTACACGTTCCAGCCAGTATGAAGTATTTTGAGTCCCAGGTTGTATAAGACGGACATTTGCCATTTTGCAGGAAATCCTAAATTGCAGCATAAAATTTGGAAATGTTAATTATTATCTATCCGATGTCAGTATTTCTAGATTTCAATAGATGTGTGCGTTATGGGGATCGCAGCTGTCCTGTCTCAGTCATATGTGCCAATTTTGATGCGAGACAAACAAAGCATTTATTACATAATTATATTTCTTCTTAAATTTGTATAAATACTATTTAATAAAAATGGTATTTTAATATCGTTTACTTAGTAATACTTGTTAAGATAATTGTATAAATACAACTATTAACCGGTAGACAATATTACACATTTAAATAATTGTTTTCCTCACTATTTAAACATAAGAAACCTTGCTGAATGCCTTTGCTCTATACATTATATTCTAGTACAGAATTTAACATTACGTCATTGTACACCATAAGAAGTAAATACATAAAATTCACATACATACATACATAAACTCACGCCTGTATTCCCCGAAGAGGTAGGCAGAGGTGCATTTCTGAACCCACATTTCGCCAAGTATGTATCAGTCCCACGTAATAGGGGGCGAGCCTATTGCCGTTTTTCGGGCAAATTTCTAGACTACGTAAAAATTCATACCAATAAATTAGATAAAATAATAATAAATACACCCAACAACCATATATACATAGTTCTGATTCTGACCCCACATTAAGATACGAGTCTAGTGTCGTGGGTATCAGAAACTACGAGAGACTCCTCGACCTTACAAACAGCCAGATCCGAAACATTTATGTATAAATACAGTGTCTCGTCGACTGCCTCGTGGTCTCGTGGTACAAGTATGTGCCGTGCGATCTAGAGGTCCTGGGTTCGATTCCCGGGTCGGGCAAAGTGTTATTGGGTTTTTCCATTAGGAAATTCTCAGTAACAGCACGGAGTCTGGAAATGTGCCCGAAAAACGGCAATAGGCTCGCCCCCTATTATGTGGGAATGATACATACCTGGCAAAATGTGGGTGCAGAAATGCACCTCTGCCTACCCCTTCGGGGAATACAGGCGTGAGTTTATGTATGTATGAGTATGTATGTTAATTCCATGTAACGTCACTCGATTTAACAAAAAAAAACTCACTAAAGCGTCGAAGTCACTTGGCTTTGGTTGGTTTAGCTTGCCTTCCATACAATGATTTTATTCTCTTCATTTAATGACAACTTTATAACGCCACAAAATGCACAGTCCATTCAGTGTCGTTATATACAGTTTACACTGTATTTATGAAAATAAGTATCTAGTAGTAGGGTGCAAGCTTAATGCTCGATCCATAATTGAATGTGCCACGAGATCAGGCGACAGTGGTTTAATCAATCTCTGAACGACATTTATCTATAGCTAGTAATAATTTTCGCACTTCTACATACATCTCTTTACTAATATCATTTCTTTGATTTTTATTACTGACTGCCTCGTGGTCTCGCGGCACGAGTATGTGCCGATCTAGAAGTTTTGGGTTCGATTCCCGGGTACGGGCAGAGATATTGGGTTTTCATTAGGAAATTCTCAGTAGCAGCAGAGTCTGGAATTTTACCCGAAAAACGGCAATAGGCTCGCCCCCTATCACGTGGGACTGATACATACTGGCGAAATGTGGGTGCAGTAATGCACCTCTGCCTACCCCTTCGGGGAATACAGGCGTGAGGTTATGTATGTATGATTATTAAGTCTAGTAGTGGGGGTACAGCGCTTGCGTTAGCTTACAAATATAGGCCGATTTATATCGCCAACAATTTTCTTTAGCGTCCTTAGACGATATGCAACCGGATTCTTCTAGTTGTTACTACATAATGAGTTAATTGAGGATAGTAGAAACTCATCGGATACATGATTCCTAGTGTTCGCATCCGATATATTAGGACACATGTTTAACAACGCACGTCGGTTGCCAAACACGGAAAATACAAATAACTTGGTTACCTTGGTTGTTAATGCCTATATATTTGCATCAAATCCAGACTTTATAAAATATTTTATCAAAGTTTTTCGGGTAGAAGGATTCTTAGAAAAATGAAAGCAGGTTTTCAAATCAGATTTCTTATAGACAAATTTCATGGGCACCGCACCGTGAACACAATGCAATGCGCCTGATTGTAAGTAGGGCAGACAGGGTGTCAGGTGTTTTGTCCGTCTTTTATAATAAGGACACAATCACATCTGTGGCGGTACTTCCATAGAAGCCCAAAAGCGTTACACGTCAATTGTGTGATGTCTAGTCTATAATTTATTGTGGGGTCAGGATAACCTCATTTATATGTCAAATAGCTTTTGTAAAAATAAAGATTTAAAGCTTAAGTTTATTATTCGGAAATTTGTAAGGCAAGCTGGGCTTTTGGGCTTCTATGGAAGTACCGTCACTGATAATTATCACATCCCTATGACTCTGATCTGAAGGAGTAGGCTAAAGTGTATTTCTCAATATTCGATAACACTGTCCAATTCCAGAATCAGAAGAATTCGGAATCAGAGAGCTCTTAAGCATATAATTTGTGACTCGGGAACTAGATTAAATAAGCCAACCTAGTTAGATTTGCAAAGAATTACAAATGGGGAAAGAGTGTACGTAAAATCCTTCTTTGGGAATGAAGCGTGACTAATGCCCAATAGTGACATAGTTCTGACCCAACATTTAATATACAAGTTGTGTCATGGTTATGATTACTACGAGAGACTTTTTGGTCCCTCAAACACCCAAACCCGTAATAAATCGTCTGTGCATTAAGCACACATTTCTCTTGGTCTGATCTGACCCACAGCCCTTCGTTTTACAAGCTGATATCTAGCTCATTGCGCGACGCAAGCTTTAAATGACTTTATATTTTAGTCTTCAAATTGCATCAGAGTGTCATTAAGGCACTTCTAAAGAAAATATTTCTTCTTATTACTGTCATAAGAAAATTGATTTACTGTCAGCCATAAGTTATAAAGTTGAAAGCTACAGTAAAACCTTTTAATTTGATGCTGATTCAACATTTCGCAAAATCTCGGGCGCTGTGGTTCGTGTTGCTAATAACCCCCGTTTGCGTACAATATGTCAAGTGGGTTGCTGATTGCCTTGACCGACGGTGCAATGGTTGCCTCAGACCAGCCTCTGCCAACTGGCCTTTGTCCGATCCTATCCTTGTTGACACTAGTGTATGACTGCGGTTTTATTTAATATATAGGTACTATCTCGCATAGATATTGCTTAAAATTACATTATACTATATTATATTACATTAAAATGAGATGATTTCTACTGGAGGATAGATGATCTAGAGGTGATTTCTATTGGTTCTGGAGATATTTTCTGGTTTAAAACTACGTTATATGAGGTAGTGCATTGCCGTTTAATCACACCCTCTCAGTTGTAGATGAGGCCCTTATTAAGCAGTCTAGAATATATGGGGTCGTGATAATGATGATGATGAAGCAAGGCTTTGTTTTATCAATTGATAATTGAAAAAGCTCATCATTTTTAAACTTTATGATCTTAACTTAAAATAAAAAATAAAACCAATTAATTTATATTTAAAATAATTTATTTAAATTATTATATTTATATTTTTTATTTAATGTTATCAGTACATTCATAAAACCATGAAGTCGAAGCAGTGACATAGTTAAAAAAAAACTTATTTCTATATGGAACTTCGGCGGCCTGTGGCACTGTTTCGATGTTTAAAATAAAAATCCAAGTACCATATCGAGAAAATTAAAGTCTTACATAAACAAAACTTAACATAACGATAATTCCTTCTTATGCAAATTTATCATCAGTTATCATCAGTAGGCAAAGGTGCATTTTCGCACCCACATTTCGCCAGGTATGTATCAGTCCCACGTCATATGGGGCGAGCCTATTGCCGTTTTTCGGGCACATTTCCAGACTCTGTGCTGCTACTGAGAATTTCCTAATAGAAAACTCAATAACATTGCTCGACCCGGGAATCGAACCCAGGACCTCTAGATCGCACAGCACATACTTGTGCTGCGAGACCACGAGGCAGTCAAGTTTCCAGGTAAATAAGTTAGGAATGCATTGTGTTTTATTGTTAGCTTTGTAACATACGCGAGCTGCGTGTAATTCTCTGCTATAAACGTATTACGTGTCCAATGAACCGTGTTTACACAATCTTCCAGTATTTTTTATGCTAATAGCTATTGCGTTTTATGGGTGTACTAAAGAATTTACGTTTACTTTGATTAAAATTCGTCCTTTACCAACTTGGCGTTTAATTTTAGTGCTATTAGATTGTGCAACTTGTTTACCGACAGTATTATTTGTGATTAATTTCGTTGCAGGATCATGACAAATTAGGTTCCCTTAGATTCGCTGAGCTTCATTGCTCGGCGTCAATACTGTGCGTGCCGCTATTGATCCTGGAGCACAGGAGTTACAGTGGCGGGTATGTGGTGGGATAGGGCCACATTTTATATGTTAACCGCAGAATTTACTCAATGCTCAAAATTGACGATACAAAAGCACTTGTAAAAGTCTATTTGAATAAATATTATTTTGACTTTGACTTATTGTAAAAAAAAAGTAGTATAGCCTCATTCTTATCAAATATGATTTTGGAATTAATGGGTCGTTTTGACAACAGTCAGAACTATGTATGTGACTGTTGTTAGTATTTATTTATTTATTTATAAAAATAAAAAATAAAAAGAAAAGCCTCGGGATAGTGACCCACAGGCGTACCATGATCCAGCATCAACCGGAATTCATTACTAAGCAGAGGCGGTCGGGTGTAACCGTGATTCGTTAAATATATTTTATGAGATGTATTTTTATTTCCAAGTAATAGGAGCGGGCCTATTGCAATCCTACAGGCACATTTCCTAACTCCGTTCTGTTACTAAGAATTTCCTAACGAAAAAATTTATTAACACTAACCGAGCCGAGAATCGAACTCGGGAACTAGAGATCGCACTCACTTGAGAGGCAGTCAGATAATAAGGCAGTTAGTTAGAAAGAAAGAAAAGATAGAAAGAAGCATTTAATGCTAGCACAATTTACAATATTACAAAAAAAGAAAACAGGAAAAAAATAATAAACATAAATTAAATTCATCATCATCATCATCATCAGCCCATATACGTCCCACTGCTGGGCACGGGCCTCCTCTACAACTGAGAGGGTTTAGGCCTTAGTCCACCACGCTGGCCTAGTGCGGTTAAATTAAATTGCACCAGCAAAAGTACCTTCTATTCAGCTACATACTGCAGTAGGTAAAAGAAAATTTTCTATGTTATACGCTGCATACAAATAACGATGTAAATTGAAATTTGAATTGAAGTGTGTACAAAAAATTCTTAACAGTTACAACTATGTATATTGCACATGCGTTACGACGTGAATATACATAACTGGTTATAATCATTCGGAAACATTGCAATTGCGGTAACAATACGTGCTGTAAACCTGCGTACCATCCTGGATAACGCCGCACGAGGGAAATTTGTTGTATGACGCAATGTACTTATTTATTCTACGCTAATGCTCTATATTGTGTATTATTATACATACATACATAACATACGTAAACTCACGCCTGTATTCCCCGAAGCGGTAGGTTGAACCCCGCTTGATTTGAACAAGAAATCAGATATCCATATAAATTTTCTTTTGTTTTGGTGCGAGTGTGAATAATCGCACGTCACAGTCTTTGATAAAGGAATTTTAAATCATATCTGGTTTTGCTTACTTTATGTGCATGTATTTATAGTGTAGAATTTTTAATAGAATTTTCGTGCCTCTCGGCGTTTTTGGTCATATTAATTTGACATCAACAATAACATCGCAATCTAGCACCTCTTCCCTTTTCATCATCTTTTGTTTCGAGTTTATTACTTTAAAATCTTGTACCACTTTCTGTGGGTATTTATCAGTGAGTTGATCAACAAATGTTCGTTCGGGTCGTGTTAATAAAGATCCCATAAAAAACAAAACTTGTAAAAACCCCAAGTCTCGCAACTCAGTTCTTTTGCCGTAAAAAGTTGTGAGATCTATATGATACCAAGTCGATGAATTTATTCAGTCCTCGTTTAAGAGAACTTCTGTCTTAAGTTATAATGCACTTAGCTTACCAGACACCATCTTATAGTGACCATATCAATGTTAAAAATCTTTTATGTTTAAAATAAAATAGTTAGACTTGGCAATTGCATGAAAACACAATGTATCTCACTTTTAGTGCGATTGCCAAGTCAAAACTATTTTATTTTAAACATAAAAGATTTTTAACATTGATATGGTCACTATATGCCGTGCCCCCAGATAGTTTTATACAGTTACGGTTTCTGATAGTAGGTTTAGCGTTCTATGAGGATCGAGTGGCAAGAAACGGTAAGTGGAATAAGCAAATCATAGTCAGGTATGGTACAAATGAGCCAGTTTGACTTGAGTGGCTTCGTAGGGAGAGTATTTATGCCAGAGACGCAATTTGCTGGTAGTAGAATATTCTTATCAACTCGGTTAATCTATAACTTCCTTGTATGTAATGTAAAACGCGCTTTGACACGCGCAAACGTGTTTTGTTCTGGGATCAGCTTTACTATATCCGTTTTACACATGATGATGATCTGATGAGGGATAACCGTAGTTGTATCTAGCTGTTTGATGATCTATTTGGCGCAAACTTATCAAGGCAGTGTTGTCACTGCCATGTTGTGCCAAACCTGCACACAAAAATTGGTCTCTCAGCAGTCGATACCATTACACCATTCTGCTCCAATTCGCACTGACCTGAATCGCACCACCTGCATCACTAAAAACAGATCGTTATCCGGGCGGATGCGAACATCCTACCGTACAGAATAGGGCTGATGGACGTTCACATATGTCCTTAGCCGTGTTGGAGAGGTGGTGGGTGGGCAGCGATCGTGCGCAGTGGCGGTCCGCACCGCGACACGGCTGGCCGGCACACAGCTCCTATCGGTTACCACACGACTTTGCGAAACAAACTGTTGTGCAAGCATTGAAATGTTGCCGATCGCTGCACTGCTGCTCTTGCTGCATATTGTCGCAGCTGATATTCGTAAGTGGTATTTGAGATATGTCGAATGTTTTTGCTACAAAAAACAAAAAAAGATTTTTGTTATTTAATATATAGGCTAAATTTCATCTTAATACTTATTAGAATGTGCGTCGACTATATGATTTCAAATTGAGAAATGGCGAGAATGTATGTTTCTCAATCAGTTTCATCTGTCGCGAGGCTTACAAAATGTTTACGCTGATACAACTCGTGGTTGTTTGTGATGAAATATCATATATGGTTTCTGGGAATTTTGTATTTTATACGGGCTGACACCTAAATTATTGGCAATAAAAACTAACAAATTATAAATCCTTAATTAATAACGATTAAAACTAAAGTGACTCCATTAATTGAAACATTAACGTTAACATAGAAATATAATTTGAAACAGAGTAAAACAGCTATTTTTATTATGTAGTTAAAGAAAGAGTGTGACAATAATTTATAAATACTTCCACTGATAAAAATTATGTTACCAAATATTAAAAAAAACATGAGGTCAAATACATACAGATAATATTGTGTTGACAAATATTTGTAGTAGTATTCTTACGTAGTACAACCTACAGTCTGTCGTCACAAAGTATGCCAAGTTTTGCAACGATTCATTGATCAGTGGTCGAGTGGAAGTAGCAACTGCGATCTTACAAACTTTCCAATGGATACAGAAATAACATTATCTACTTTAATAGTCGCATTCATCTTGTACTAATAAAGTATATTGCATAGAGTACTCAAGACACGGCTATAAAATTTGTAAAAAAAGATAATCGTTAGTTCCTTAAATTATTTCATGCATATAAACAAGCTCACTTAAATTCATACTAGAATAAATGAACTACACATATAAATAACATTTTTGAAGTGAAAACTTCTTTAGCGGCGCTGTGCACTTTTTTTGGGACCCGTAAAAAAATGTTGCACTCGCGTCAGATTACGTGACCCTGATCGAAAATGCGTAAGACGCATTATGTAATATAAATTATCATGTTTGTGTACGATAGCACAATAAACATTGTATTTCACCACGTAAATGATATTACTTTTATACTGATAAATAAAGCAATTCGTGCGAAATTATTCCCTAACCATTCCAAAATATTAAAAAATGTGTGGTAGTTTTAACACTGATTCATTTCTTTTGCAAATAACGTAAAAATTATATTTTAAAAATTATACGACTACAGTCATAGCGACGTATTATGTTTAAAATACTATTTTAAATGCATAAGTATTCTGTTTATTATATATTCCAATTATTAAGCATCTAAGAGGACGTCTGTATATAAAAACAAATAAACTTAAATTAATCCATCTATGCGTATATTATGGTCTAAGAGCCAGTGAACGGATACCTGTATGTATTTGACCAGACCTGGGTTTTTGTACATTGAGGCCCCTATACCTACCGTACATGAGATGGGGACTCACTAAGCCCAAAGTGGTGGACGCGGCGAGTGCGCAGGTAAGACAGGTATCGATTTTTGGCTATTTATAAATGCATTTGACCACGTCTGCCATTTTGATATTTGAAAATATATTATTATTATTAATGGAAAATAACAATGGCAGACCATTATCACGCGTTTAACATTGTGGCAGACAATTTTGAAAATGTTTTTTTTTATTGATTGACCAGATCTGCCATCAATATATTTTATTTATTAAAATAAAAAAAATAAAATAAACGTCTTAAAAACGTATATTGATAACGGCAGACGTATTTATTGCGTATAAACATAAGCAGATAAAAAAATCTGAGATACTACCCGGTTCGATGTATATATATTACGATAGCAGTTTTACATTAACATAATTTACTTATTCACTGTATTTAATGAATTTAATATTTTACATGTAGTCTATATACTAAACTTTTAAAGTTAAACGATAAAGAAGGAGATACATAGCGAAAAAATCTTAAATATTAAAGTATACTGCTAAGAAGAAAAAATAATTTTAATTTGTATTTCATTTTTTACATTTATTTATTGAATACAAAATTTAAACGTTAGATAAATAAAAAACAATCATGCATGCATTACTAAATCAATATATATATGTATATAGGTATATATATTTATTAATTTTGATCTTCATTCATCATCATCCGAGCCATGGTTATTATCGTTGAACTTGTCTTCATCATCCACATCCATTGAATCGGATCCTGCAAAATTAAACGTACATTTTAAAATATAAATAATTTGTAAATTGATTCGAACATATTCGATAAAGAATTGATTTTTATCAACTTACCAGGAACATCGGTGATTAAGTCACTTACAAAAGATGGAAGTTGATCTCCTTCGAACCATTTGAAGACTAATTTGTTGTAATATTAATAATTTTTCACTTTTTGACGTGCCACAAAAAACACACTGCACTTTTTCTTTTTCATCCGCCATAATCTCAAATATATTAAATATAATATAATAGTCCAATTAACAAAATAAAATAAAGCAACACTATGTATTTTATAAAATTCACGAAACACGAGGCATCTGTGTGAAGGTTGACAAATAAACTAAGAACATCTGGCAAAAACCGTTAGGGTAGGGGTTATAACAGAGCCCTCTCAGGTATAAATCCTACATTTTTTGAATGGTAGTAGCTATGAGAAAATATACTATAGGCTAGAACGAGTACAATAGTAATATATTGGAGAAAGAAAAAAGATAGCTATATGCATACATCTGACCGGGTAGTATCTCAGATTTTTTTATCTGCTTATGTTTATACGCAATAAATACGTCTGCCGTTATCAATATACGTTTTTAAGACTATAATAAATAAAATATATTGATGGCAGATCTGGTCAATCAATAAAAAAAAACATTTTCAAAATTGTCTGCCACAATGTTAAACGCGTGATAATGGTCTGCCATTGTTATTTTCCATTAATAATAATAATATATTTTCAAATATCAAAATGGCAGACGTGGTCAAATGCATTTATAAATAGCCAAAAATCGATACCTGTCTTACCTGCGCACTCGCCGCGTCCACCACTTTGGGCTTAGTGAGTCCCCATCTCATGTACGGTAGGTATAGGGGCCTCAATGTACAAAAACCCAGGTCTGGTCAAATACATACAGGTATCCGTTCACTGCCTCTTAGACCGCCCCCTATTACGTGGGAGTGATTTATTAATGGCGAAATGTGGGTGCAGTAATGTACCTCTGCCTACCCCTTCGGGGAATACAGGCGTGAGTTTATGTATGTATGTAACAGGACGTCCGTATATAAAAACATCATCAGCAGCCTTTCTTACGTCCACTGCTGGACATAGGCCTCTCCTATGGCACGCCAATGGAGCCCATTGGCGTGCCATATAAAAACAAATAAACTTAAATTAATCAATCTATGCGTATAATAGAAATGACATTGAGATTAAAATACACATCAAACATTCCTTAGTAAAAGTTTAAAAAGCTTCGGTATGGCATTGACCTCGTTTCTAGTTGTTTTGCAAATACTATAATCATCGTCAGTCAATATATTGCGTATATTCATTGGTAATGATTTCTGGTTGTAGCTCTATTTGCTAACTTCTTAATTTATTGTTTTTGTATCATACTAATGAAGGAAAATGAATATTATTGAATTTATATTTCTGATATTTTCGTGTAAGCATTAAGCAGTGATGGTCTCGAGGTTTAGGCACGCGGTCGAAAATTTCGGCGGTCGCAGGTTCAAACCCCAGGCACACACCTCTGATTTTCCAAGTTATGTGTGTATTCACAATGAATTATCACTTGCTTTAACGGTGAAGGAAAACATCGTGATAAAACCTGCACACCTAAAAAGTTCTTAGGAATTTCTTTGGTGTGTAGTCCGCCAACCCGCACTAGGCCAGCGTGGTGGACTAAGGCCTAAACCCTCTCAGTTGTAGAGGAGGCCTGTGCCCAGCAGTGGGACGTAATTGGGCTGATGATGATGAGGTCGTGTAACTAGAAAACAATAAAAAGATGTGTTTATTATTAACAAAATAAACTATATAATAATTAAATGTATAAGTATGAATTTTCGTAAGGCACGTCGACTCGGGATACCCAGGGTTCGATTTACAGGTCGGTTAAAATGTCGTTACTTTGCAATTATTTTATAAGCGACTCGATAGAATAATCGAATTAAACGCCATTATCGAAAAAGAAAATTTATTGAAGGAGGAACGTGGAAACATTACTATTTAACAATAGCAGACTATTGAAAATGAAAAAATAGAACTATCAGTACATGACAGCCCCGTGGCGCAGTTAGCTAGATACCAGCTTGCGAGACGAGAGGCCGCGGGTTCGATCCCCGCACCGAGACAAATGTTTGTGTGATCCACAAGTATTTGTTTCGGGTCTGGGTGTTTGTGAGACCGAAAAGTCTCTCGTAGTTTCTGATACCCACGACACAAGACTAGTATCTTAGTGTGGGGTCAGAACTATGTATGTGACTGTTGGGTGTATTTATTTATAATCTATTCTGTTGACCTAATCCCCGATTCTGCTTGACTAATAAGGCTTCTCATCACTTTACATCACCATTAGCTCATATACGTCCCAATCAAAACTCGGTTAGTAGAATACATTGGGCCGCGATGTTATGTGATGACATAACTGGCGCGCGCACGCGCAATGCATATTTACTTAGGTTCCAACTAGTGTACTTTGAACCAGTGGCGGTACTTCCATAGAATCTTTGAGCTTCAAATCTTTATTTAACAAAATCAATTTGACATGTAAATGAGAATATCCTGACCCCATAATAAACAATTATAAACTAGACATTACACAATTAACGTGTAACGCTTTTAGGCTTCTATGGAAGTATCGCCACTGCTTTGGACCTGTGTCCAAGGATCCTTATTACATCAGCTATCTGCCACTAAAAGTCCTGTTAAAATCGGTCCAGCCATTTCAGAGATTAGCCGTAACAAAGAGACAGACAAAAATAATTGGTACATGTACCGTATATACCTTATGTACACCCAAATGCATTTAGTAAAAAGCGGTTATTTTAATATTACAAACAGACACTGCAATTTTATTTATTTGTATAGATGTATAGATAATATTTTATCCGCGTAGTCTGTGTGCTTGAAAACTTCGTGAACTGTTAATAGTAAAGAAAGGGTCCCTTTTGTTACTAAACATAATCATCATCATCATCATCACTGTAATAGATGACAGTTCCTACATACATACATAACCTCACGCCTGTCCTCGAAAGGGTAGGCAGAGATGCATTTCTGCACGCACATTTCGCCAGTATGTATCAGTCCCACGTAATAGGGGGCGAGCCTATAGCCGCTTTCCGGGCACATTTCCAGACTCCGGGCTGTTACGGAGAATTTCCTAATGGAAAAACCTAATAACACTTCCTAAATATAGAATGTGTCCCATAAAAGTTTATGAACCCGTAACCTTAAGGAACTCTGTTTTATGCAGAAACAGAAATCAACCGAATTGACAACAAATTAGGTATATGTAGTGTGGTCTATAACTGGTGAGAAAGATAAGGATTAAACGGTCTTAAAATAAAACAGTCGTAGGTTTTATTCTACCTGACGAGGCCAGCGAATCAAAGTAATAAGTAGAATGTTATTTAAAAACAGCTTGCGTATGCGTGACGTTGCGTCACCACTGCATTGGTCATTGACTCTTGGTTAGGAGCGATCGAACGAGCTGACATAGGAAATATATGAAGTAAAAGTATTTTCAACTATGTGCCGTGCGATCTAGAGGTCCTGGGTTCGATTCCCGGGTCGGGCAAAGTGTTATTGGGTTTTTCCATTAGGAAATTCTCGGTAACAGCACGGAGTCTGGAAATGTGCCCGAAAAACGGCAATAGGCTCGCCACCTATTACGTGGGACTGATACATACTTGGCGAAATGTGGGTGCAGAAATGCACCTCTGCCTACCCCTTAAGGGAATACAGGCGTGAGTTTATGTATGTATGTAAAAGTATTTTATAAACATTTAATATTTGGATGTCTGTGAAAATAGATGTTTTGAGTTGCCTGAAATTCCTTTATTGGTGGAGTAATACGTCGAGATAAATGGATTGCCGCGGCACGGAGGGAGAGAAAAGTAAAGTTACATTTCTTTTGCTTATAACATGCAGACAACTGTATTTATTTTTCTATCTCCTACCTCCTTTTCTTGTGTATGCGTGATAGTTTAAATTTGTAATATTAATTCAAACATAATGTAATTTTTTATCGCAATAAATAAAAATAGATTTTTTTGTGTTTCCACAGCGCCATACATCAAGGTGTGTCAGCGGAACGACCCAAATGTGGACAAATGTATCATAAACTCCGTCGACCAGTTGCGGCCCAAAATGATAAACGTGAGTAAACTATTCATTTCTTTTCCTACATCAAATTACGGAATAGGCGCGTCATTTGTCTACATTAAGTCCGGCATATGGCCCTATCCCACCACTGTAACTCCTGTGCTCCGGGATCAACAGCGGCACGCACAACATCGACGCCGGGATGATGAAATCTAAGGGGACCTAATTTGTCATAATCCCGTAACGAAGTTAATCAGAAAGACAATATAAAGAAGGAGTTGGAAAACAAAGGGTGACAAAACATTGAACTATGAGGTTTCACCCTTACATAAAAAAGACAATTACAATTAGTGAAATTGATAATTAATGATTATGACATTTATTGAATAAAACAAGTCCGGCATATACCTATTGACCAGTGATATGATAAACATTATTTGTGTGTTTTCAAAAATTTGAGTTAGTACCTATACATAATTATTATTCTATGAACAAAAAAAATGCAGTGTACCTCAAAATTGTGTAACATATTATCTAGAATGAAGCAATACTCAAACAAAAGTTTAAACATAAACAATAAGAAAAATACAAAGTCAATGCTTGCCTCGATGCTGCATACACGGCTCATATTAAAATATACAACTAATGGCCGAATACTGAAACGCTACTTATTCTGAGGGCTACTTATAGTATATTTTAGTGGCTGTTATAATTTAAGCGGTATACTGAAACATCATTTATCGGTTTTAAGACTGTGATTAACTACTACCCACTTAAATTTCCATAAATGGCAACATTACCACAGAAAGTTCTTTTACATGACATTTTTTAAGTATATACCTACCGCTTAAATTATAACAGCCACATAAATATAAGTCGCCCTCAGATTAAGTAGCGTTTCAGTATTTGGCCACTAGTCTATTTATAATTTTATAAAACCATTATTTTTTCTGTACACCCTAATCTCTACGAGTATGGTTTCATCTAGCCGAAGCCAAGACAGAAATGAAACAATAATCAAATTATGTAATGTATATTTATAACTTTCAAAGAAAATTTTCTAACAGTTTTTTTCTACGTAATTACTCAAAAGTTTTCACTAATACCTCATCCTCCTCTAATCAACTCCATGCGCGTCTTTGCCCTTCGACTCTGTCGCGGCAGTTGCAGCGGCTGCTGCTGCCGATTTGCCAGAATCACCACCGGAGCTTGCGGCTCCTGCCGCAGCCGCGGCACTTTTGCCACTGTCAGAGGATCCACCGTCGGATGATCCATGATCAGCTGCGCCTGATGAGCCAGGGTTGCTTTTTCCTTCGGATGTGTGAGATGAGCTTCCGTCAGACGATTTTGTGTCAGTTGAACCTCCACCAGATGAGCTACCATCAGACGAACTACTGCCATGTGAAATTCCACCGACAATAGATCCAGCTACAATATCTTTAGTGACAGTTGCACCTCCTGCGATCACAGCTTCCTTTTTATGTACTGAGGCGCCAGTATCAGTTGCTTTGTCACCTTTGCCTTCAATGATTGTTGAATTCGTTGTAACTATTGGCTTGTTATTTTCGCTCTTCTCATCTTTGAGATATACGTTAACGACCACAGTTAAATTAGAATCAGGGGTAGTCGATTTTGAAGAACCAATCACTTTGATGCCGTCTTTGCCGTCTGTTATTTTAGAGTTGGAAGACGTTATTATGGTATCCTCTTTCGTAAAGACACTTTCCTTTTGCTTATCGTTGACGTACACATCAACGTTCAAAGTTTCATTTTTCACAACTCCTCCTAACATATCCTTGCATTTGTTCTTTCCAGACATGTCTATCATGATGTTAGTTTTTCTGTTCTTAGAGCCCGATTCCGGCATAGAAAGCACGACAGCTGACGGCTTTTGTTGACCATTTTGACAGTTTTTGCAAATTGTCGGTTTTGTTACTTCACTGTCATTGGGGCTGTTGTATAGAGTCAGAGAACTCAAAGGGATTTGAAGCCGGATAACTGTTTTTTCCTTCTCGAAAGCTCGACCCTGATACAAGTCGCACTGAAATTGAAAATATCATTTTAAAATAACTTAGTATCACGATTTCCCGTCCCATTTCAATGCACTCCTTCCTTCTTACTATTCTCTTAGAATATAGTCAACGGGTGTTTGGATAGATTTTTTGGATCCTCAAAGGTGGGTTACTTCGTTTGTTGTATTTTTTAAAGTAAACAAAATATAATAAAATTGTAGGGGAGGCCTGTGCCCAGCAGACGTATATGGACTTATGACGATAAAAAAATATATGGGAGATTTGCAAATTTGATTCACAATAATTATTTTAATTGATACTTTGACGCCGGTACCCTCATTTCTTTGAATGCAATCACTTTTCAAAAGATACCTTTTTGAGCGTTCGCGGATCTTTTGCATAAAAAATATTAAAAAGTACATTACCTGAAGCAAAAACAAATAGGAAACAAACAGAGCTGCACGGTACAACCCCATCTTTGCAACTATGAGAAATGTGCTTGAATTTGTTGGCGGTCCTTTTTATACCACGTACTTTACTGATACAATAATTGTGTTCTTCGTCACACATTCAATTATTGTGTATTTGTATCATAGTCGGGTAAGCACGTAGGGAACATTATGCTTTAGCGATAACGGATTCCGTTGTAGCGTCAGGTGCCCTATTAATGAATTTAATGATGAAGCACGTGAAATATGATCGTCTGTCTTTGGTTATTTTTTAAGCGAATACGGCTATTAGTGCAGATAAATCTTTTGTGTTTTATTTTTGCAGAGTAAGATGTATTTATTTTTGATTTTTTTAGGGTTATTTGGGCAATTTGAATAACTGAGAAATATTACACTTTTGGGTGAGTCACTAATTTTGCATTCGATCGATAAGTGACCAACATATACTCGTAATATTAGGCGTAAAATTTCAAACTGTGGGGTTGTTATTATGCCTTGGCCCTTATTCATTCTCAGGGACTATACTCAAGTTTATGTTGCGATGGTTGCGATATGCGGTTGTAATATTCAGAGTACATTTTACTTTGAGAAGGATTAAACAAATATTGGTTTTAAAAAGTAATTCATTCAAAATGAGTTATCTTGGAGTTATCTGACTTGCATTCAAATAAACACACATAAACCAGTTAAAACCTAATCTTATAAACTTTATATTTTGTATATATTTTTTGGTACCTCTAAACCTTGCTACTGAATTATATTTATATATTTTTTTAGCCTAAGTTACTCCTTATTACATCAGCTATCTGCCAGTGAAAGTCCCGTTAAAATTGATCCACCTGTTTCAGAAATTAGCCGGAACAAACAGACAGACAAAAATTGTAAAAAACGTTATTTTGGTATATGTACCGTGTATACATCCATATGAATTTATTAAAAAGCGGTTATTTCAATATTACAAACAGACACTACAATTTTATTTATTTGTATAGTAGATAGATGTGTAGATATTTACGGAACACTACGCACGCTGCGCCATTCACACTGGTCCATTCTATTTCATTGTATTCGACACAAAGATCCTGCCAATTCATATTATTACACAATTTAGCGATAGTACACAAAATAACAAAGTGTTTTAACATTTTCCATGAGATTCTGACGTATTCGAGATATTGGTACTGACACGTCAGTCTTCACACGTACCTATAAGTATTATCGGTAATTATTTATTATTTCATCGCTTTAATTAGTTAGGTTAGTAGACTAAGTTGGTGAGCTGTCACCAAATATCGTCCTGATATGGACCGCTACGAACGTGGTATCATGCCAAAGAAGATTTGGGGGCACATATGTGTCCGTAAATAGGGCCAACTTGATCGTTCTTGATGTTTTTGTGAATGGAGCCTCCAATCTTTTAATACTTGGTGATAAAAATGTTTGGAAATGTATTAAAAAAATCGAGTGAAAATAAATATTTCTTTGATTTTTTATATTTCATAATTCTCCGAATCAATATAATTTAAACGATCACTTAAAACATCAACGACTAAATTTATACAACATAAATGCTCACTGATAACAATAAATTAGTTTTTCTTATTTAGACTATAAATATCGATGTCACTTATAGTAATAATAATCAATTTAATAAATAAATAAATTTCCCTTAATTCAAAGTTTCAAAAGCGTCTTCAGTTCAAGTTTCTGACTTGGCCATTGTAAATGACGAAACCAATCTTGGTTTTGTGCGATCGATATTTCAATTCCTTGGTGGGGTCCTCAGTGGGGTCAAGCCTTTTGCCGTTTTTCAGGAACACTTCCAAACTCTGTGAAGGATTTCACACGTCTAATAAAATTGTAAGGCTACCTTTCAAGAATAATTTAAATTAAAAAATGCAAGTGTATAATAATTTATTTTCTACAGGGTCAATCAACACGATGTTGATTCGGAAGGATATTGCGATATACATCCCTTTAAAACTATTAACATAGTAATTGCACCAAACACACAATTACTCAACGCCAAATGTTGTTAGTTATTATAATTCATCACTTTTTACTGCCTAGTCAATGAGGTATACATTAATTAATGTAATCGATCGATGTTCCTATTTAAACGGCTTTAAAAAAATACTCGCCAACTCTTACCTTTGCCGCACCATCAAGCTGTGGAATAGTTTGCCGGCTCACGTGTTCCCTCCTTCCTATGATCCTGGATCCTTTAAGCGAAGCGTGAAGAAGCATTTGTGCAGGCCGGCATGATTGTGTCGACCAGCGGGTGACCTTCGTTTCTCGCTGGTCGGTATTAATTTTTTGGACTCCACTGTGCTTACCATCAGGTACAGTGGAGTCACTTTGCCGTGCCAGTTAAAAAAAAAAAAAAAAAAAAAAAACTTAGTACCAGCACGGAATCTTGAAATGCACACAGAAATATACTCGCCCTATGCAGGGTGTACAAAGACCGTGATCCAAAACTAAGACAGGTAAAAATTACGGTGATTACAAACACATTGACGCTAAAAAAAGGTCACAAAAAAGTCAGTCGTTTTCCTAATCAACATAACTATAACCTGTCATAGTTTTCGTTTACGGGTCTTTTTATACCCAGTATAAAGTGTAACTAAGGCGCAACCGTCGCAATATGGATGCAGAAATACCACCTTCAAGGATTTTTTAAAATCTTTATTTATTTAGGGGTTTTTATCCAACAAGGATATGATATATACATGAGTACATATATAGACATGACTACTATATTATGCGCTAATTATTTTTATTTTTCAAAATAAGCCTTAGTCTATTGCGCCAATACGAATTCTATAGTCGAATCTCTAATTGCCTAAAGATGTTTTCCTTCACCGCCAAATATTTCGTCAGATTATCGTATTTTAACACATCTATATGCAGAATTGTATGATAGTGTTGCAATTTGCGAAGGGACAGACGCACGAGAAATACTAACCGAGGAGTTGTGCAAAATACAAGTACGCTCTAGCTGTATCCTTGAGCCCTGAAGTAGGGTGAACGGCCGGGCCCCTGCTCACGTTAAGAAAACTTACTTTTCCAATAATCTATAGTAGAGCAATGAGAAAATATTTGTTTTTTTTTCAATAATCTATACTGGTGTAAAAAGAACAAAATACTGTTTTTGTTAATGATTAATATCTAAAACTACTGGACCGATTTGGATGGTTTCTTATATGAACATAGATTGAATTGTGCAATAGGAGAGCGGGGCACAACCGCTAGTTCAATATAAAATAAATGACAATACTACGAATATTATTATTATAAACTATTTGGTTTTAGTTTAACTGAACTGAACAGTATGAGTCGGTACTTAAAAAAAATTACACGACGATTTGACCTATCTTGATAAACTTTATTTAATGTTTATGTGCATTTAAATTTATTTATGACCTAACCATGTCAATGTCTTTCCTATCAAACATTATTTTTCTATTTAATTCCATCAGCATTCACATCGTTTATTTAATTATTCATGTAATTACCTTACGTGGTATAAACTGCTAATTATGAGTGCATGTCATCACTTTTATCTGCATATTTACTCATGACGAGAATAAGCCTGACCATTATGGTAACCATTTTAATTCGAATAAGATTTATTTCTGCCTCGCTTTGAAAAATAATTGCTTTGTCCCAATACTAGAGATACAAAGTTTTTCTTCATTGATCGTGTTATAATACCTACCATTTTTCTTTTTTTATATTTTTAAAGAAAACTTTAAATAAATAAAAATGTGTGTTAGCCACTGTATATCCTACTGCTGGACATCAGTTTGCCCTATATTAGTGTGATTTGACCTTGGTATAACTCTAACCTTGAATTCATTTGTTACGAGGGACATAATGGAAAATATTTGCTCGCCAGCAAATTTGAAAGTATGTCATTGTCAGAATTATTTCATAACGCATAGGCAAGTATGTCAAGATGATATCTACGACAGGCTAACGATTTATACTGGTTTTGTAGTTTACATTGATGTAGTTTATATCGATGTTAATTCTCATGGGATTTTGTGTTTCTTGATTTACTTTTAAAAGACCCAACCTGTGCATACTCGTATATAAGGCGTAAAATCGTTTATAGCAATGAAAATAGAGATGCCGGTATAATTACCACCATCAGCTGGTGCACCTCTCGGTGGTTTGGGGGCGAAAGAATACCGTCACGGCATCCTCTGCCTGTCGTAAGCAGCGACTAGTGGGGGTATCGAGATTTTTAGGCGAGCTACTCGGGCGGTGCGCGCTTATAGAAGATGTACGACCCCGAGATGTGCGGCAGAGCCTCGTGAATGTCGCGGACGCTAACACCAAATGAGCGTCCAAAATAGGGCCACATTTGGACAGAGCGCCGAGCGGCAGCGGGAAACAATTAAGGGCGCTTATCGCCCTGCATTAATCCAAATGTGCAAGACGGCCATCGAGAGGTTTAAGTCGGTATGCCGGCGTAGGATTTTGGTTATGAAACCAACTCAGTCAAGTTAACAATAATTCCATGCGTTGAGTTGGAAGGCCGGTGACCCCGACATACCCTTGTAGGCCTCCTCCGAGGTACCGAACAGGGAAATTAAGGCGCTTTTATTTTATTTATTTATTTTTATTTTCTTTATTCCAGGGTATACCTGAACTGAACGTGCCAGGAATAGAACCGCTGAGTCTCGGCCAGATAGCGTTGGCTAGAGGACCTCAGGGAGCAAAGCTGACTGCAGTAGTCAATGATGTGAAAGTAACAGGTCCTAGCAACTTCATCATCGAGGAGTTGAAGTAAGTAAATTTCTGTAAGATTTTTTAATAATATAGAGTATTTCTAGAAAGATAAATTGATTTCTATAGTACAAGAGTAGATACTATGTGTGAGTTTTAAGAAAATTGTTCTGAAATATCTATTAACCGCAATTTGTTAAGCATAAAAGCTACAATTTCAAGTATAAGAGTTAAATAAAGATACATACTTAAATTTGTCAATTATTACATTCGAACTTAGGGAGAAATTTATAAGTAATGGCTGCAATATAATTTCCACTTTTACAAAATCCAATAATACAAACCAATCTTTGTGATTGAACAGTAATTTTACCAAATTTCTGTACGGACATCCCAGTACATAATTCTTAGCTAATAAACTATGGGCCTCATTAGACGGCTCAGAGTCACTCAACGAGCTATGGAGAGGGCTATGCTCGGGGTTTCCCTACGTGATCGAATCAGAAATGAGGAGATCCGTAGGAGAACTAAAGTAACCGACATAGCCCAGCGGATTAGCAAGTTGAAGTGGCAATGGGCCGGGCACATAGCGCGGAGAACTGATGGCCGATGGGGCCTAAAAGTTCTCGAGTGGAGGCCACGTACCGGAAAGCGCAGCGTGGGACGTCCTCCGACAAGATGGTCGGACGACCTAGTTAAGGTCGCGGGACGTCACTGCTTGCAGGCTGCTTCCAACAGGTCCCTGTGGAAGTCATTGGGAGAGGCCTATGTCCAGCAGTGGACTTCCATTGGCTGATGGATTGGATTGGAAAAAAATATCTCAGAACATTAATAATTCTGTATAGGTACCTATGTTATGGGTTACAGACAAAGTTTGATCTATCATGTTAAAATATTTTCAACGATCGTCTAAGCGTACTTAAATGGAACCTCCTTGACTCCTGAAGTTTTATAGAATCAGTGGATATTGGCGATATAGTTTAAGACTTCCAACTCATAAATGTCGCAATCGTAAATCGTTTTACCACATCTGCGTCAACCACTGCCCTTGAAGAAATAAATCTAGTCTGATGCTGCATACAAATTGTCGTCTTAATGTTAATGACAGCAATATTTTAAGAAAGGCACGTGTTTCGAATAGCCATGTTTAATAGTTCTTTTTATATTCCATGGACGATTGAATGGATGCTGATAAGTTTACTGATAACATACAAAGTATGGATGTAGTTGCGGTAGATTTAGTTCCAAGAAGCGTAGTTGTTGATGCTATACATGTTATTAAAATATAATGTCAACACAGAAAGGAAGTAAATATGTCTCAAATTGGCCTGATTGAATTTATTTTTAGTAATTATTGTAAGTTAAAATTAGGATTGTGTATGTATAATTGGTAACTATAAAATATATTGGATATTTATGTTATTGCGTATGTCTCAAAAGCAATATGATTTAGTTTTCATAGAACTCAATTGAATATTATTCGTATACTCGTGGGATTCTGTACCTTTTCACTACAATTACATATACTTATTTGCTATTAAAATTATCATCAGTCTATAAAACTCTCGCTTCTGGGCCGAATTTCTTGGGTCTTCCCAGTCATTAGTTAGGATTTAGTGCTGTTTGGGTGACTTCATAAATCTTAGATATTGAATGTTTTCCTATAATATTGTCTTCCACTTTTTAAATGCGTGACATCATCAATAATGGCTCTTTTATATTCATATACGAATATTTTTTTAAATGTTTTACAGGTCTGACTTGGACAAGAATCGGTTCGACTTCAAATTGCTGCTGCCGAAGCTAGACTTCAACGGAAAGTACAAGATGGACATCCAAGTGCTGCTGCTAAGGCTGCAGGGTCGAGGGAACATCACGGGGACATTTAGTCAGTATATTTTAATATGAATTGCCTCTGAGGCATTCTGACCCCGATGTGTGTAGACTGCTACAGGATTTTTTGTCCTTAGAAGCTAATAGAAGACTGGTGTATCGCCACGTCTCAACTTATTTTCTGTATCGGTTTCGTTTTGTAAGGAGTATTCATTTCATAAATCAATCATATAGGGAGTAGAATATACTCAGACTGCTCTTGATTCAAGACGGATGCAAGTTTGAGCGCAACTAATGGTCACGTGACTTGGAAAGAATAGAAATTCTGTAAGATTTGTAACTATTTTGGGATTAGTTTCAAAACGTTCCATTATCTTAAAAAACGCCATAAATTAAATATTATGATTTGTAATCACCCTACTATGTTTATATTGTGAAGAATGAATCTGTTTTTTGTATGTAGGAAAAACATATAATAAAAGTAGTGTAAAAATAAATCAACTCAAAAGGTTGACTTGTCCCAAAGAAAATCGACGTAAACCAAATCCTTTTCTGCTGGCAAAATTCGTGAAAGAGGGCGTGTCGACGTCGTTAGAAATGGGAAGTCTGTTTGGCTTGCGTTTTGGAATAAGGCTTAAACCTTCTCATTAGAACAGAAAGTCTACGCCGAGCATATATGCAATATTATTATTTACAATATTATTAGTCGTAGGGATAAATGTAACCGTTTTTGGTTCACACAGATTACATTAAGGGGCGCTCAATATGGTTAATTAACAATGATAATATGAAAAATAGAAAATACTACACATCAGTTAGACAATTATGACAAACTTATTAGTAAATATTACGGTTAAAGTTTATTAAACACTAATATTTAATGCAACACGGATTGCTCGAATACTTTCTATGTCAAGATCAATTGTGTTTCGTAAGAGGTTACGTGCGCTGCTCGGTTCGTGTGTGGGGTTCGGAGAAAAACACGAAATTGTGACAGCAGGTTTTAAAGGAAAAAAACTGATGTTATAAGCAAAACAAATCACCTAAGTTGCAATTTAACAATGGACATCTTACATTTCCACGTCCACGCATCGGCAGTAAATATGTTCCAAGCTATAAAGATGAGTCTATTGCCGCTAACCGGGCATACTTTTAGACTTGGTGCTGTAGCTAAAAAAAATATAACAGAAAACTATAGTACTTAGTCTTTATAGAGCTTTAGGGATCCCATTCAAAGTACCAAATGGAATTAAATTAACGTAACCAACTAGGCAAATAAATAACTTAAGTTAATTGGTTATATAGCCTGTATTCCCCGAAGTGATAGGTAGAGGTGCATTTCTGCACCCACATTTCACCAATTGTTTCCGTCCCACGTAATAAGTGGCGAGCTTTTTGACTTTTATCGGGTACAATACCAGACTCCATGCTTGTACTGAGAATTTCCTTAAACACTTTGGGAAAATCCAATAATAAATTGCCAGACCCGGTAATCGAACCCGGGACCACGTGAGGGCACATACTTATATTGTGAGACCACCAGGCAGTCAATCAGTACGGCCTACTAAAGTATCCAGTATATGTATTATCCGTGATCGCAAAACAAATTACTCGATCACGTGTATAGTTATCATATCCAGTAACGTACGAGTTATTAAAATCAAGATTGGTGAAGTTACGAGCTCAAATTTTCCATTACCTAACGTACAACTTTCTAAAATAGTACATACTGACGCATTGGCTGGGTTCCGCTCGATCAGCATAAAGAAAGAAAGCAGAAAGCATTTAATATCCTTATCCATTCTATTTACTATTCCAAACCACTCAATAAGAATGGATTTTCATACCCCTGACTTGAGAAATAATGTTTCTTCAGCAATTTCATATAATATTTTTTGCCGTTTAAAGTTCTAGCTTCGCGATTGAAGTCAATCCTTATACCAAAATTGATTAGACGTAAAATATTACGAAAAAGTTACGATATCTATCCATATCAATCAAAAAACTTCTATGAACCATGCTTGAGGCATTTAAATCGACCGTCACAATCGTCTCCAATGAGACGTAATCTTCTCATGCCAGTTTATTCTTGACCTGTCCAGCATTTTACTTTCGATTATTTACCTTCGCTGATTTATGTTACAAACCATTATCTCATATTGTTTTATCCAAATTCTTTACAGAGGACTACGCTTGCAACGTTACAATGAGAGGACACAAAGAGATACGAGGTGAAGACGAGTATCTCCAGTTCGATCCCTTCAAAGTGAAACTGAGGGTCGGACAGTCCTCCATCTACCTCACAAATCTCTTCGACGGCGATCCAGTTCTCGGCCCTGCCACCAACAGGGTCATCAATGAGAATTCCCAAGTGTTCCTGCAGGAGATCAGCCCAGTACTGGAGAAGAGTCTAGCAGACCTGTTTACGGAGATGGCGAACAAAATCACTTCAAAGTTTACGTATAAAGAACTGTTTCCGTGATGTGTGACTTTCGTCTTAGCATTTGGTCTGATTAAAATTAATTATCATGTAAGTTGAACACAAATTTAAATAATAAAACTGCTCACATTTTTTTGAATAGTAACATTAGACGATCTTGAAATAATGCGATTAATGAAATATGTATTTAGTTACATACTAAAAGTAAACAACATTATGAGTTCATATTTTTAGTAAAAATTTGATCGAAAAGCGAAAATGTAGTAGTTTTTAGTAATTATACATTAGAATCCATTTCATTCGTTCATTATCATTCTCATAATTGTGCTTTCATCAATTTTCTATACCATTTCCATATATTTTTGTAATCTAGTTTTTGCCATTTTTTCTACTTTATTAATATTACATCATTTCACTGACCCATAACAACTATATATACAGTACTATAGTACGTATTTTTATCCCCAAAATGTGATAGTAAGTAAATGATAACACAATGCTAAGACGCTAGTGGTGATAGGAGGTAACGGTTAATTAAGACAAGTATTAGATACGTTAAGTATATTTAAGTTATTTGCCAAACAAAAGATTTAACACAATTATCGGTGTAGATAAAATATATGGAGAGAACATTGTAATACATATTATACTAGATATAAGCAATGGAAAAGGTAAAAAAGGAACAAATATCAAATAAGATAAAATGGAGGACGAAAAGTAAGAAAGAAATTAATAATGAAAGAAAGGTCAAACAAGGTAAGCGAATGTAATTGAACAAATCAGAGATCAATCGACGCAAAAGACAAGAGTTGGAACGAATATAGCAAATGTTAAAAAGTAAAAAGTGTTTTATGCTCTCATCAAGAATTTTTGTATAATTTGTAAATAAACGGTAGTTTCTCTTGTAAATGATCTTATTATTCTGTTGATGTATTTTATTTGTATTATTTTGTAATTAAATTTTGTAACATACCATTGAAAGTGTTGTTGTGTTTTTTTAATTTTAATTGTGTCATTTAGAAATAAATAAATAGAAACACAGAAGTACAGTAAAGTGACATGTAACCTTAACGCCAAATATTTACTGACATTTTAATTTGTTTTTGTCTTTCGACAGCTTTATACAGGTACACCAAAATATAGCTGAGGTGCTGCATGTGCTTTGGTCACTCGTGAACAGAGGACTTTCGGTATATGATTCTATACGGCCATGACCACAAAGATTTGGTTAAATTTTAGTAACACACGTCAAGTTCGTAGAAAAAATAATTTTATGTTTTATCTATTTATCAGTGATGTTTTCTACTTTGTCAGATATTTTTCCATGCCTTAATCAAATTTTTCACGTCAAAATTTTTTATAGAAGACTTCATTGCTGTAAGTCATAAATTAGTTATTATTATATCATTATCCAATTAGTCTTAATAAATGTAATCCAATTGGCCTTAGTCCACCAACCCGCACTAGGCCAGCGTGGTGGACTAAGGCCTAAACCCTCTCAGTTGTAGAGGAGGCTCGTGCCCTGCAGTGGGACATATATGGGCTGATGATAATGATAATATCGTTCTCAGGCCTAAGATACATACATAATATATGTATATATACGGCATATGGTAGTATTTGTGCAGCCACTTTTAGCCCGTGTAATAGGGGGCGACCCTGTAACGGCTACATTTGAAAATTGCTGACAATAGTTTTCATAATAGAAAGCTTTCCCTTGACTCATGTGTCGAATCTGGGATATCTCTTCTTTACTAATATTATAAAGAGGAAAGCTTTGTAATTTTTTTTTTTTATATTTATGTATGCTTGTAAAGAATGAACACAAAATTTTCTTGACGGATTTGAATGATATTTGGTATGGATATAAATGGGAACTTCCGAAGTAACATACATAGGATACTTATTTTTACGTAATTACGCCCAGACGGAGTAGGACCTAAAACAACATTAAATTCATTCACGAAATATATTGCTCAGAAAGTTATAACAGGTTATTTATATTAATTATTAACGTGGGGTTAACAGGGGGCTCAAAATTACCCTCGGGGGTAACAGGGCCCCTACGTAAGTAATTATTAAGTATCAAATAATAATATCTTTGTTGTTCTCAAAAGAAAAAACAAACACACATAAATTGCAATCTAACAAAATGGAAATAAAATAAAAGTGTAGGTGCAACAAATATATTTTGTTATTCACTACGGCCTTTTTAGTTGCAATTTGATTGCACCAGAGGGGTACAAATAAATCAATAGGATTAGATAAGACGCAACTTAGGAAATTCCCTGCAATTTTCATGATAAACGTCAATATGTTTCAGCGCCATCTAGTAGGAAACTAAAACAAATTGTTTAAAACAAAACGATTTGAGTTAAAAGGAATTAGTCATAATTCCATAATTCCTGAATGAGTCATCATTTCTGAAAGATTTCTGTCAAAATGCATGACAATATTTTTTTTAACTAACAATTTATATGCTGAAATAATCCGTATACTCACGTTTCACCAATTGTATTTTAAGCCGCGTAATAGAGGGCGACACTTTTACTGTTGTCGAGCACATTGCCAGGCTCCATGTCGTTGAGCCTTTCCGAAATGAAGGCTCCAATAACACTGCCTGATTCGGAAATCTAACCGGAAATTCTTCAATAAAAAACGGAGCACATACCACGGGATCAACGATGCAATGTGATTAATTGGAAATAATACTTTATCAATTTCCAGCTACTGCTGGGCACCGGCCTCCTCTACCATTGAGAGGGTGTAGGCCACCACGCTGGCCTAGTGCAGGTTGTCGGACTACACACCTAAGATATTCCTAAGAACTTTTAGGTGTGCAGGTTTCATCACGATGTTTTCTTTCACCGTTAAAGTACGTGATAATTCATTGTGAATAGGTACACACATAACTTGGAAAAGTCAGAGGTTTGTGCCTGGGGTTTGAGCCCGCGACCGTCGAGATTCTCGACCGCGTGCCTAAACCTTAAGGCCATCACGACGACGCTACTTATATTTGAAATACTCGTATATAATTTCATCAAATGATATAGGTATGTAGGATGTATGTGCGTTAATATATTAGTTTTTTTTTGTTCTACTACCGCAAAGTGATGTTGCAGCTGATGGTAAGTGCAGCACAATCCAAGTATAAGTTCTACTAGCAAGGAATTATTATAATTTGCTTGTGAGAGCCTCCGAGAGGATTTAGTCAGTTTAGCGGCGTAGTTTTTCGGTAGGGATTTAGCCTATGCACAACGTCCGCGATCATTCTACTTTGAAAGATCGAAGACATCAATTTATCACTCAAAGTCACCTCTGTAGTACTGGAAGAGTAGCGTAACAGCCTTCCTCTTGTTAAAAATCCTCTACCATCAAAATAATCCTTGATTTTATATACATATAAACATTTTGCAATTCGTGCCACAAATATTGTTTTAGATTGCAGTTTTTGTCGAGACAAACAGCCTTCATATTCATATAGCAAATATTATTTTATTATTTGCAAAAAACTGCACGTTCTGTGTGTTATTCCATAAGGACAATTGAGCGGTTAAATAAATTGCAAAGGTCAGTTACGATGAATGGGGGCAAAAGGCAACTTCTTAGTGTATCATAATAATGATTCAGTAAAAAATGAAATGTTTTGGCAAACATTCGCGATTTATTCTAAGTAAGCCTCCGGGTATAGTTGAAATAATCAAGTATTTTTCAAAAGGTCGCGATTATTGGAAGCAAACATAACAGCTCGCACTTTAGGTCCCTTTTTTTTCATTAAATATCATAGTTATTTACCCGCCGTGCGTTAATTGCGTCTTATTTCACTAATTGTCTTTAACTTTTATGTGAGGGTGAAACCTCATAGTTAAATATTTTGTCTCTCGCTTTGCTGTGGAAGGAAGTGGACAACTCTTTCTTTCCCAACTCCTCCTCAATATAGTTTTTCCTGATTAACTTCGTTGCGGGATCATGACAAATGAGGCTCCCTTAGATTCGCTAAGCTTCGTACTCGTCGTCAATCTTGGAGCATAGGAGTTACAGTGGCGGGTGTGTGGTGGTGTATGGCCAAGGAACATTCACGATCCAGATTGATTTGTATCGTCACTGTTGTCCTGGAAGTAGTAAGATACAACGCAGACAGTTGGAACTGTAGTATGACCTGGCCAGCTCTACAACGTGCGATGTTGAAGTCCCTTGTTCGAATCCCGGGTTGAAAAAAATCATATTCTTATGGTCCATTTACCATAGATCTCTAATAATTTTATGTTAAATAGGACTTTTTTTCCGAACAAAAGTAAAAATAAAATTAAAATAGTTTTAATAAGAATAAAACATATTGCCCCGTTAAAATGTATTCGACTCAAGTTATATTTTATTTAACATTGTTTCTTTCTGTATGTGCATTTTATATTGACGTGTCATATTGTTGTCTACTTGATAAATAAACGATCATTTCATTTTATTCAATAAGGCTTTTAAATAAGGAAATTCTCAGTAGCAGCACGAAGTTTTGAAAAATGCTGGTAAAATGCGGACATACAAGAATGTTAGTCCGACTTTCTATCAAATCAAAAAAACTATGGCACTACTATAAAAATCATGGCATAGGAAATAGGCCTAATTGTTCACGGGCCGATTTTAATTGCAAAATGAATCAGTGTCAGCAGAAACCGCGGCACCGTTTCCTTCCCAATTTGTTTACTATGAGATAACATTGTCGTTGTGTAATGCGGTTATAATACTGGCAATTTCAATAGGCGAGTATTACAAGCGATTATAATGACGGCAGGGCTATTTAATTTTGCAGTGTTATGCTCGCAACCGGCACAGATCGGTAAATCGAACTGTTTAATTTTATGCAATACCATGAACGCGGAACTACGTGTCTATGGTATAAAAATAAACTATTGTTTGAAACATTTTTTAACATGTAATAGAAATTTATGACTTGTTTACGTCGCTTGATGTAATTGTTCTTGCGTGAACCCTTATTAAACTAATTATTATTTATTAGAATAATATAAACATTATTATTATGTCAAGGATCAGAATACCTTTCTTTTTATTAACTAATGTTTTTCTTCATTCAAATTACACATAATTCATATCAAATATTTGCAACAAATTTAGCAAGTTCTCACGAGTTACTTATAAAATCGACAAATTCTGAATAATTATAATAAATATGTGTTGTTCTTAAATAGTAGTAAAAATATTGAAGGTGTCAGGATTCCTTAACAGATAAAGATAGGAAATAGGGTGCTGGGTGAGTCTATATTATATGAATTACATCCGCCTCATTTTAAAATAAAAAAATATAACAAATATAAACGAAATATTACCCAGTATTGTTGCTCTAATCAGTAAAGAACATTAAAATAATTATAGCCTTTTTGGATTCTATTTTAAAAAAATGCATACAAAAGTATTTTTAAGGAGGATTATTTATAACTTGAAAAACCTCTAGCCAGATCCAGGTATTAAGATGGGAAATTCTGTATCTACGCGAGACGGATAATAAAAAAAAATCAATATTCCAATTACTTGCTTATGTAAATAGACTTGGACCAAAGACGTGTTGCAACGGAGGAGGAACATTACACCGCCGGGTCAACTCGTAAACTGCAACGTTCAGAAACCAGTTGTTCAACACATTTGCGTAGGATTCACGTAAAAACCACTGAGCAGATTTACGTAAGCTCGCTTAAGTGGGGAATGAGATCCGTTTCGCTTTTTGTCAAGGCAACAAGGTCAGGAGATTGATTTAAGGTAGTAGAGTAAACAATTACTTATAATTTATAAGATTATGTTAATACTTGATAAGATTGTCGAGTTGCATTTCTGCACCCACATTTAACCAGATATGTATATATAAGTCCCATGTAATAGGGGGCGTGCCTATTGGCGTTTTTCGGTCACATTTCCAGACTGCCAGTTGCTACTGAAAATTGTGTAATGGAGATATCCAATAATACTTTTTCTGAACCTCTGGATCGCACGGCACACACTTGGTAGGAATATTCCATAATAGCACCAGCAAATCCGCAGCTAAATCATCGGAAAGTTTGGAAACGCTTTTAGACACGCAAAAAAGAACGATTGAGGATCATTTTCCTGTATCTATAATAACTTGTTATTGTAAATTGTGGAAATTTTTGTGTTCTATTTAAAGTTGTGTAGTTATTATAGTAATTGTTATGTTTACTTAAAAAAGTTTTAAACAACTTTGGAATAATTAATCAATACATTTTTATAACTCCTTCTTGGTATCGCAGTTATCTAGACTCTAGCATGTGCACCAAGAAGCCGAAGGTTCGATCCCGGCACCGAGTTCAGTTTTTGCGTTATCTATAAATTCAATATTTGTTATGAATTTGTATATACTGCTGCTTATGGCAGAACCAGTAAATATTAAGGAATTTCCTACGATCAATCGATAAAAAATATTAAATAAATTCTAAATAACGATACAACACTTATAATTCATCCAAGACGCATAAGAGGTAACGAGATAACCCCATTGTTTGTTCATTTGTTTAAACAGACGGAAATATTCATTATATGATCTATTTTTAACCTTTCATTTCTTTTCCTACATCTCCATATTTGGTTGTCTGTAAGAGATCGCCTTGTGCGATAAGGCAGCAATTTGTACTATGTTTTTATGTGTACAATAAAGTTTTAAAAATATAAACAAACTCTTACGTACATTCACAAGAATATGACCAATCATAATTCTTAAAACAGAATACCAGCTATATCACAAAAAAGAACAGTATACGGCAGACAGTATTTTGTGATTGAATCCTTCCCGATCCTGAGACTATAAATGCTCTAAAACTTTAGCAGCCTGTTACGTCCGCCTGACGGCGCGGCGGGAACAAATAAGAATACAATTAAGACGGTTACAACTGTTTATTAAAAATAAATAAATAAATTATTAAAAATATAATTAAGACAGTTACCACTGTTTATAAATATATATATATATATATATATATATATATATATATATATATATATATATATATTATATATATAATCTACATTTATTACTACACCCAGGGTGTGGATTCTTGGCACAGGAAAGCCTTCTGGTCTTAATAAACCCAATGTGCACTGGGGACTTAACTCTGGTCTTTCGATCCCGTGACGCGTGGGGTGGGGGGGTCTTCGGTGATACTTCGGAAGGCCCTCAGCCGCAGAGGTCAGCTGGAGTCGATGGGCAGAAGCGTTGCCTGTTGGTGCAGTCCGTACACTAGTACGGAACTAACATGCAGCTGTCGTTCGCAAAACGTACTGTGACTTGCAGCTCGCAGCTCCTAACCCGTACGGTGGTCGTGCAGCTCGTAGTTCTCAATCCGAGCGGTGGACGTGCAGCTCGTAGTTCTCAATCCGAGCGGTGGACCCCCAGTTTCCAAGTGGGTTGAAAATGATGCAATCCGCTTTTAATTTCTTTTTCTTTTTCATTTTAGTATAGCACTGATTTTACTACTTTTTAAAAATGCGAACTAATCACAACTCTCTGTCGTCGGCATTTCTCTCTCCGCGAATTCGTTCTTATATAGGTACATATCGGGTCGCCCTATTTCCTTCCTGAGGCGACAATGCGTACTGCCAGATTCTAGATTGTTTCGTATGACATGCGAAAGATATATGAAAAGAACGGTACAACCGAAGCAAGTCACACCACAACTACCCTCTATATTTTTGTAAATCGCTGTGGGACTGAGATAGCAATTATAGAAACGAGCGAGATGGAATCATTCGCAGGAAGTGGAACCGTCGACCGCTATTGTATTTTTTCTCGAAATTTCTGACTGTGGCGTTTGCTATCCGATGTTCAAGAAAGAATTTGATTTCCGGCACCAACGAATACCTTATATGGTCGTTGTGATGATATCACTAGTTAAAGCACGCGGTTTCCATTCAATTGTAACAACTGGTTATTTGTTTGTTTGTATGTAGTTATTAGTTTTTATTTTTTTTATTAGTAATTATTTTATGTTTTTAAAACTTGTTACAACGTAACAAGCCTTAAATATACAAGTATCTCAATCTGGATTTAAACTTCCAATTAGCTTAGCTATGTTAAAGTCTGCCGATGTGACCTGTTGAATACTCGGCTCAGCTTTATCAAAGTTAGACAGTGTGACCTGTTGGAAATGATCTGAATTTAACCACCTAATGTGACCTTCATGACGTCATTAATCGATTTGTCCACCGAAAAACATCATACATCATCAGCCCATATACGTCCCACTGCTGGGCACGGGCCTCCTCTACAACTGAGAGGGTTTAGGGCCTTAGTCCACCACGCTGGCCTAGTGCGGGTTGGCGGACTACACACCTAAGAAATTCCTAAGAACTTTTAGGTGTGCAGGTTTTATCACGATGTTTTCCTTCACCGTTAAAGCAAGTGATAATTCGTTGTGAATACACACATAACTTCGAAAAGTCAGTGGTGTTTGCCTGGGGTTTGAACCTGCGACCGCCGAAATTCTCGACCGCGCGCCTAAACCGCGAGGCCATCACTGCTTAAAAAAAGTATTTTGAAATCATTGCGGAGTTTCTGTTCGCGGAACGAGGAAAAGTTTTTATATGATGCAACGGCTCATGGTATATGTTGTTTAGTGTACTAGATATGTAAACTACTTTTTGATAAATGGATAAAGTGAACTAGATCGTAACTAAACGATAGAGTGCTATAGTTTGTGGTCCGGCGTAATTTTGACGACCTGCGTGATAACTATCTTACGTCGAATATGGAATAGAAGAATCTACCGACACACATGTAAATCAATATAAATTTTGATATTTTCCATACAAATGTTTATGGTTGTTAGGAAAACGTATTAAAAAAATAATAAAAAAAAACAATAAAAAAAATTCGTTTTTTTTGACGCTAATGGATTCGTAATCACCGTAGCGTACCTGCCTTAGTTTCCGATCACGGTCTGAATACACCCTGTATAAAAAGCATTAGGCATCTAAACAGATTTAATAACATGCTGTACTCGTATATTACTGCATTTATGACTGAGTGCACATAAATCGTTGTAGTTTTAGAATTTTTGGACTGTGTGTTTTTGATAACTATTCTATTCTTAGCATATCGCCGTCCAATGCTGAACGAAGGCCTCCCCAAGTAGGCGCCAACCATCCCGGTCTTGAGCAGCCCTTATCCATCCGCTACCCGCCACCTTTCTCAAGTCGTCGGACCATCGTGCTACAGGACGTCCTACACTATGTCTACCTAAGCGCGGTCTCCACTCCAACACTTGTCTGCTCCAACGGCCGTCCGTCCGTCGGCAGACATGGCCGGCTCACTTCCACTTTAGCGTGCTAATTTTGCGGGCAATGTCAATGACTCCGGCTCTCCGGTTTTTTCCGGTTTTTGATTACTAGCTTGAATTTATCATACAATATTGATAAGTATCAAAATATAAAGACATTCACACAACAAATATGTGATGATTAACAATATGCGGTCTAATTGCTAAAACTGATATCTTTCGTTGGCTTAAGAGGGAACAACGGAACAGATATCTTTTGTTTATAAATTGTCGTACCCAATTTAATCAATTTTATTTTGATAGACATGCATTGTTTGCATATCTGAACCCACTTTTCACTTATTAGGTTGTTTTTTTTGCTGTTTTTCGAGCACATTTCCAGACTCCGTGCTACTACTGAGTATTTCCTAATGGAAAACCTCAACAATATGCTCTAGATCGCATAGAACGTAATTTTGCCGCAAGACCAAGAGAAGAGGCAGTGGTTTTTAATACAGTTTGAAAAGTTATCGTCAATATAGATAACTAGGTTTTTCGAAAAACATACTTCGTAATTTCAGTAATTGATATTTTTTTACGAATGACATTGAGGATGATAGAATTCGTATAATATTGAAATGAATGGTTTTTTTATTGGGAAAAGGAAACAGACGATGATGAAATTTTGGGGACACATATCGCTGGCTTTTAAAGTTTACTTGCAGCAAACTTATCGTTCATTTTGAGGGCGAAGTAAAACTTCGTGAAGAAATCTACTTGTTAAAAAAATGTCGCTAAAGGTTTTGAAGCTATTTGTGAAGAGATTAAACAGAACTGAAACGTGTTTTGTTGCGGGTTCCATGCCTGATTTGTTGGTTTTGATATAAGTAAAGCGTGAGAGATCGAGAGATTCCACGTTCGATTTTGTTTTGGGCAAAAAATAATATAACTCTTGTTTTGTTTATGTCATTTGGAAACCTTAGAGTATACGAGATGAGTATATATATACATAAGTGTATGTAACCTGATTTATTTATGTCGAATATGAATTCCAATAAACATATAATTGTTTTTTTCCCCCAGTAGTTGCTCAATAGCGGTGGCTGCGACCGACCGGCGCTCCCTCTCTACAAATAACCGATATTTCGGCGCAGGCGCACATTCACGTTTTAACTCTCGATACTCGTCTACCATCGCGATACTACGATAAAAATGAAAGTGTTTATTGTCCTGTTATGTGCAGTATGTGTTTACGGAAAAGTTACTCGTAAGTGCAATCAGTTTATGATTTTAAAATTTAACGTGTATTTTTAATTAATTAAATCGTAGAAAAATGCAATTAAACAACCAAACTGTTTTGAGGTATAAATAAATTTATTTCATAAGTTATAGTTCGGTTTTAATGCTTAACGGTCGTTTAACAGTTTGTTTTGATAGAACTTGTATTTAAGTGCATTGAGTTTATATTTGTATATTGTGGTACATATCGACATAATTATTAAGGTTTTGCGTTTTTGCAGATACTTATTTCGCAATTAAAGTTTGGGCTTATTGTATACAAAAACGTATTTTAAAGTTAATATTGTTATTTCTACTTATGAGTCGTTCATATTGTAGTTTATATATTGTCTTATTAGTTTCGAATCGTATTTTCTGTCGTTTCGAATACACGCTGATAATTCCCTAAATACAAGTCAAGGCATAATGTCTTTTTTAATATCTTCACTCAAAACAACGCACAAATCCCGACATTCTATTTAAGTTTTACAGATAAATATTGAGTCAAATTATTGCATACCCCTTCGAAGTTAAATTCTGCAATTGTAAATAATAATCTTAATTATATGGAAAGTTGTGTCATACGAGCTAAAACCTTGTACTATCGTATAGGTAATTAAATATAATATATTACTCTAAACAAATAAATAATTTGTAAGCAGCCACGCACATGCTTTTAGATTTATTATTTTCAAATTAAAATTGTACGTCACATAATATATTATTTTATATATTTTTATTACGTACCCACCCGTTCTATTTTCTGATACATTCCAGTCCATCCTAGGGTTGTCTGGAAGAAATCGCATTCATCGAAAAGACCGCCATTTGTTGCACTCTATTTTTAATTTTATTATTTCTAATCATGTTTTGTAGATTTTTGTGGTGTACAATAAAGTAATAAATAAACAAATAAAGAATGTGTTAGAAATTCATCATGATCATGTTACGTCAAATATATGAAAACCACATAAGACTTTTGGTAGGGTACGTATTAGCAGGCTTTTAAGGTTTTCGTCCTCGGCACTTAAATTGTGTAGCACTCATGCCTTTATTCCCGAAATAAAGTCGCCCGCTAAATTTACAACAGGATCTGTGTAAATAAAAATTATGAATTCCTTCTTTTACTTTCTATCCTTAATCAGCTTCTACGCCCCCTATTGTCTTCAAGGGACTTCTTTATGCTTGAGATTGATACACGCTTTGAATACTCTTATTGACCCATTTTTCCCCACTGTTCTGTTTTGAGAATTCAAATATTTTTTTTAGTTGTTCGAGCTCTTTTTTTATTGTTTCTGATGAAATTCGTAATTTCACACTATTTTTCTAATAAAATATTATTTTCGCTGTAATTTATTTTTAAGGTGATTTTAATGTAATTTTTTCAAATTGATTATAATTTGTCGACTAAGGAAGAGCATTATGATCTGACTTCATGTATCGCGAAAACAATTTTTTTTGCTCATATTTTTTTTTCTTAGCGTAAGAACTTAATTTATACGTTTCATCCAAAAAATTCCAATGTTTTCGATGCTTGGAAAGTAATAGGTTAATGATTCTCACGAAAACTTAACGTTTTTCCGTCAATTGATAAACGCTCAATTTTCAAGTAAATTTTATGACTCGGCCTCGAACCCCCGACCTCCATTATCCGTATCGATCTATCAAAGTTATAGCATATTTTAATTCGTATAAATACCATCTCGGAGGCAGCAGCGGACGTTATGCGTGTAATCAGATATAATTATGTAACACGAACCAATCTTGGGAAATGAACGGTACGGTAGTTCAGGAAGTCACTGTTACGACAGCCGTTGCGGGTTTGATTTCCGTGTGGGTAATTTTCTTCGTCAGTGATTTTTACGTAGGATGTCACAATTTGTCGCCGGGACTTAGGAAATTTTTTTAGACACACGCGATCACGAGGTTGTCACATATTTTATATATTTTTGTTTTGAGATCGGTTAACGGTATTCTTAAGTCGTGATGGCCTCGAGGTTTAGGCACGCGGTCGAGAATCTCGACGGTCGCGGGTTCAAACCCCAGGCACACATCTCTGACTTTTCGAAGTTATGTGTGTATTCACAATGAATAATCACGTACTTTAACGGTGAAGGAAAACATCGTGATGAAACCTGCACACCTAAAAAACTTCTTAGGAATTTCTTAGGTGTGTAGTCCGCCAACCCGCACTAGGCCAGCGTGGTGGACTAAGGCCTAAACCCTCGCAATGGTAGAGGAGGCCCGTGCCCAGCAGTGGGACGTATATGGGCTGATGATGATGATGATGATTCTTACTCGTAATATCAAAAATGCCAAAGTAATTACCTGCCTATTATGTTTTCTCGCCTAGCCAGTGGACACTTTACTTTTGATTGGATATAGATAACGCCTTTGGAAATGGCATTGATTTTATTCAAAATTCACAACTGATTTACTGACTAAGAGACCAAGTCACAGACTTTAGTATGTGATGTAAGTTAACACTAAGAAGAGATTTTTTTAAGTTCACCCCCTTAGAGCATAAAGCTGGGGTCCAATTTTGTATGATGCAATAAAATTTGATGCAGGTGAAACCGATAACCCTAGCTAGCTGGATCATCATCATCGTCATCAGCCCATATACGTCCTACTGCTGGGCACGGGCCTGTTCTACAATGAAAGGGTTTAGGCCTTAGTCCACCACGTTGGCCTAGTGCGGGTAGACGGACTATAAGAAATTCCTAAGAACTTTTATGTGTGCAGGTTTCATCACGATGTTTTCCTTCACCGTTTAAGTACGTGATAATTCTTTGTGAATTTCGAAAAGTCAGAGGTGTGTGCCTGGGGCTTGAACCCACGATCGTCGTGATTCTCGATAGCTATAATTAGATAGTAATTAATAGGTACGAATTTTGATATCTAAATACATGTATTAATAAACAACTAAATTATTTTAAATACGAAATTAACTTTGTCTGTTACACTTTTAGGTGTAACTAACTGGACCAATTTGTATAATTATTGTTGTAGGAGCCTCGGCGAACGAAACGGGCCCTATTCTTAGTAATATATAAAGTAATTCTTCGTTTCGCAGCCCGCTTTAACTGCGCCTAATGATGCCGTCAGATTTATTGTTAAAATAAGCTTTATGATGTTCAAACGCGATGTGTGGCCATGTGCTGGTTCATGAATAATTCCATTTGAGTCTGTTGTAGAAGCGTGATCTGCAAGTAAATTTAGCTTATTGTTTGTGTATTTAAAAATGATTCATACTTATATCGATGGTTTGTTATTGAACAATAAAGTCGTTCTTATTTTTGTCGTCTTGAAGGTCGCGATTAAAATTGCTCTATAATTGAATATTTTGTTTTCATATTGGCATTTAGTTATGGCCTCGTGGTTGAGGCATGCTGTTGAGAATCTCGGCGGTCGCAGGTTTAAACCCCAGGCACACACCGCTGACATTTCGAAGTTTTGTGTATTCACAATCAGTGGCGGTACTTCCTTAGAAGCCCAAAAGCCTAGCTCGCCTTACAAAATTCCGAATAATAATCTTTAAGCTTTAAATCTTTATTTAACAAAAGCAATTTGACATATAAATGAGAATATACAGCCCCACAATAAACAATTATAGACTAGACATTACACAATTAACATGTAACGTTGTTGGGCTTTTATGAAAGTACCGCCACTGTTCACTATGCATTATTAAATGAAAACATCGCGAGGAAACCTGCACATCTAAACGTTCTTAGGTTTGTAGTCCGTCAACCCACACTAGGCCAGCGTGGTGGACTAAAGCCTAAACCCTCTCAGTTGCGGAGGGAGCCCGTGCCCAGCAGTGGGTTTTATATGGACTGATGATGATGATGTATTGTCCAATAAAATATTGAAGGTAAAGCTACAAGTATCATTGATGTATTATTGAATTAAGGATGACATTTAGAGTACTTTTTCGAAAGGTGTTCACGACGGGGACGAAAAAGTACAACGAAAATTCCTTACATAGTTGGCTCATAAAAACCTTGTAATACGGTTTAACTTACACAAGTTTTGAAGCACAAGCCGTTTTCAAGTTCACTTTGACATATACAAGTTGAAGTTGGGTAATGGATAGTTGTCCGTTGACTTTCATCATCATCATCATCAGCCCAAATACGTCCCACTGCTGGGCACGGGCCTCCTCTACAACTGAGAGGGTTTAGGCCTTAGTCCACCACGCTGGCCTAGTGCGGGTTGGCGGACTACACACCTAAGAAATTTCTAAGAACTTTTAGGTGTGCAGGTTTTATCACGATGTTTCCCTTCACCGTTCAAGCAAGTGATAATTCATTGTGAATACACACATAACTCCGAAAAGTCAGAGGTGTGTGCCTGGGGTTTGAACCTGCGACCGCCGAAATTCTCGACCGCGCGCCTAAACCTCGAGGCCATCACTGCTGACTTTCATAATGTTTATATTTTGTAACACCGGACTAACTCTATTTCCATGGTCAGTAAGGTAACATATTTACTTATGTTAGGGTCAGACACAAGGTTTGTGAGTCCAATGAAAGATTATTTATTTATTTACACTTTATACAATTAAACACATAATTGTAAAGGTGGACTTAATGACTGCCTCGTGGTCTCGCGGCACAAGTATGTGCCGTGTGATCTAGAGGTCCTGGGTTCGATTCCCGGGTCGGGCAAAGTGTTATTGGGTTTTTCCATTAGGAAATTCTCAGTAACAGCCCGGAGTCTGGAAATGTGCCCGAAAAACGGCAATAGGCTCGCCCCCTATTACGTGGGACTGATACATACCTGGCGAAATGTGGGTGCAGAAATGCACCTCTGCCTACCCCTTCGGGGAATACAGGCGTGAGATTATGTATGTATGTATGGACTTAATGCCTAAGGCATTCTCTGCTAGTCGAACCTTGGGTGATGCAGAGATGATGCATAGTAGGTGTGCAAATAAAGTCATTTATAAACATACACATACATATATATACATATTACAGACCAATATACTTTGGTAAAGAAAAGAAGTAATTAATTTAACGTAGGTATTTTTTTATTTTTTTTTGCATGGGGAAAATCCTCTTGGATCCCCGCTTGCATGAAACAAACGGGGTATGCCGGACAAACCCCATGGTAGTCTCCCTCTACACATTGGAGGTCTTCGGGAACTCAAAAATGAACGCGCCGAAGTAACGTAGGTAATATTAGCAGTAGGTAAGATTAGAATTACTTAATAGGTTTATTACGTGAAAATGCGCAGTACAAATGCCTAGTATTTTAAGTTTAGCTCGATAATATTATACAAATGTACGCTCTTACGCCTTTATGTTTAAAATAATTAGGCAAAGCTCTGTATCAACTCCAAAGTAACTAAATCTAACGTTTAGGGAATATTTGCAGACTTCTCATTACCCTATCCGCGAAACCAATCTAAGACCTCGTGACACGAACTCGCTCGCTTATGTCTCTTCTACATGGGGGCAGTCTATAATATACTCGTACTACTTTTAATATCAAGAGAAAAAAATAACTGCCTCGTGGTCTCGCGGCACAAATATGTGCCGTGCGATCTAGAGGTCCTGGGTTCGATTCCCGGGACGGGGAAAGTGTTATTGGGTTTTTCCATTAGGAAATTCTCAGTAGCAGCTCGGAGTCTGGAATTGTGCCCGAAAAACGGCAATAGGCTCGCCCCCTATTACGTGGGACTGATACATACCTGGCGAAATGTGGGTGCAGAAATGCACCTCTGCGTACCCCTACGGGGAATACAGGCGTGAGTTTATGTATGTATGTATGTACAAAATGTAGTTTGAAATTAATAGATGTTGTTTAATAGTAAATCTTAGTTCAAGAATTTGTGTTGCTCGAATCATCTGCTTAAAATTTTGTACAGATGCATTTAATTTCTGGTTTTTCATACGTATTTGGATAAACCATTGACTATTCAAATAAACATTACCTGCAAAGGAAATCCAATGGGCCCAAGGTTTTTTCCGCTCACTAAACACATATGTATGTGTCAATGAGCTTTAGCTAGTTAAAACATCGTACATAATGAATAATTATTATTTAATAATTGCTAGTATATGCCACGCGATCTAGAGGTCCCGGACATAATGCTCGAGTCGGACTAAATGTAATTGAGTTTTTTCGTTTGGAAATGCACTCGAGACAGAGAAAACGCTCGCTTTCTACAATGTGAGACTTAATGCAATACTCAATTATTCTTTTAGATTAATAATATTTCGTTTTATTTTTATTTTTCAAACTGCTTGTACGCCTACCTAGTTTGTCACTTGGTCCCTTCATTGAAAACCAGCGCTGCCATACCCTGCTTGCGGAATTGCAGCATACATCTGAATGAAGGGATCACTGTTGGCTATGTAAATTGTATTACCCAATAGTTTTTTTTTGAGGATTAGCCAACAATAAAAAAAATTCTTTCTTACTTACACAATGGGAGAAACGTGGGAAATGTACTTATTGTTAGCCTAAATAGTAATATTTAGTAATTATAAATGTATTTCATTATAATACCTTACAATATTATATATTTACATTATTAAAAGCTTATGCGTACAGACCTTTTACTAATAATTATTGTAGTAATAGTAAAATTGCATATTGATGATTTTATTACTTATAAGTTTAATTATAATTGTCAATAACTTTAATGAGAATATAATCTTGATTAATATAAATAAATTATTAGACTTAATAAAAATATTTAATAATAAGACCGTCAATTGATGTGTATAAAAATGGTGTCGCTGAGCAGTTCGGGCTCAGTCGTTGGAATTGTCAGTTGCAAGACGGATTAATATTTTAAAATATAAAAGTTGTTAAGAAATATAAAAGTTGAAGACGTACTTGTTTCTCTACGAGTGTTACCCTTCATTATGTATGTATGTACATTCTTACATCGGTATGTAGTGGACTACTAAGCTCAGTGTAAATACTTGACATTGTATAGAAAATGCTGCTTTTCCGCCTTGTCTGTGTATGGGAGTTGATGAATACGTTCTGCATATATAATTTCCAATTCAATGACATCTAAGATGAGGTACGGTGTTTAATCATAAACCTCTTGTTGTCAGTCGTCCGAGCAATTTAAGTATAAATGCCTAGTCGATTCCATGATATCTAACCACAGAACAGTTGAATAAGACTAGAAAGGAAAAACCTACGATAAGACTACTATATGTTTGACACGGCCTCTAATTCGGTTAGTGTGTAATATCAAGACTTTTGTAAATGTGTGACAACCGATACCAGCCCTTCTTTTTAGTTTGAAATTTTTATCATTGGTCGAGTGTAATCGTAGTAGAATCAACAGGTGACAGACAAGCGGCTGCACTCTTCCCCTATACAAGATAGTGTCTATTTCCCTTCTAATCTTATTCAGCCGTTCTATGTATCTACCGTCATATATCTGCTTGTTGATTTGTCTAGTTCTTTGTCGTTATGTTCTAGACTCGCGGCAGAAATAATGGTAAATAAATAATAAAAAAATACACCCAACAGTCATATACATAGTTCTGACCCCACACTAGGATACAAGTCCTGTGTCGTGGGTATCAGAAACTACGAGAGACTTTTCGGTCTCACTCTCATTCAAAATATAATATGTTTAAATTTACTTACTTCTCCGTAGGATCCCGTACTGGGCCAATGTGATGCACTAAGGCCCCACAGTTTTAAAAGGAAGTCCACAGGTTTTATTTAATTACCGTAATTATGTAAGATATAAGATGTAAGATATGATGTATTTCCTGATGAAAACTAAAAATAAATTATAAAAAAACCGTAAATATTTTTATACAAATTATATAAAATGAACCATAATTGAATTATAATGTAACAATTAAAGATTTTTCTTTCCTGTATTGACTTGTCATAAGTGCTATTTGATTGCCTTCGTGACCAAATAAAGCAATTTCATTTCATTTCATTTCATGTACTGAATACTAAAATTGCGAAAATGAGTTTTTTCCCCGCAAGCTCTGGACTGTATTTGATGGTGTTTAGTGAAGATATAGATGTTGTCATGTAGACGGTTACAATAACGAGTCATGTCGCGGGCTAACCATAGCAATTCCATTCCATAAAGTATATTTTTTTATTAAACTGTGAGGTAGTTTTCGCGTTTCTTCTCTAATTTAAAATTTATTTTGAAATCATGGTATTAGTCTTCTTGTATCGTCATAGACAAAGATTATTGCATTATATTGTGACCTGAATTTCGTCACAAAACTGATGAATTCATGTAATAATGCCTGTGCATTTCTATTGTTCAGCTCACAGATTGAATATGACTGTTGCAATCGTATACCTATGCTTAACGATTAGCCTTAATCTAGATCTAGACGACTAGACTTGGCTACGCTCCAATAGGTGTCATTTCAGGGTTGTATTTTTATAGGTACCTACGAATAGAATTTTTATTACCTTATAAAACTGTAAATAAGGCCGTAGCTAGCCTCGAATTTAGGTCATCGCTAGTTATAATTGGGGTGGAAGTAAAAGTGTTACTTAATTTGTTCTACTCATGTTCTGGTCAAATTTGGCTTTTAGGTGGGTTATTTTTAGGTAGTAATTGCGACACAGCGCCTCTCCCCTTTCCCCATGGCTCCCTGTCTGTAAATAGTGGAAATTGTAAATTTAAAAAAAATACACCTAACAGTCACATAAATAGTTCTGACCCCACATTAAGATACGAGTCTTGTGTCGTGGGTATCAGAAGCTACGAGAGGAAATTCTCAGTAGCAATTCGAAGTTTGGAATTGTGTCCGAAAAAGTGGCAATAGCCTCGCCGCCTGTTACGTGGGACTGATACATACCTGGTGAAATGTGGGTGCAGAAATGCAATTCTACCTACCAGTGGTGGTACTTCCATAGAAGCCCAAACATTTACATGTTCATTGTGTAATGTCTAGTTTATAATTGTTTATTATGGGGTCAGGAAATTATATTTTTTACGTCAAACTACTTTTGTTAAATAAAGATAATAATAATAATAATAAATACACCCAACAGTCACATACATAGTTCTAACCCCACACTAGGATACAAGTCCTGTGTCGTGGGTATCAGAAGCTACGAGACACTTTTCGGTCTCACAAACACCCAGATCCGAAACAAATATTTGTGGAAAACACGAACATTTGCCTCGGTGCGGGGATCGAACCCGCGGCCTCTCGTTTCGCAAGCTGGTGTCTAGCCAACTGCGCCACAGGGCTGTCAAAATAAAGTATCGGTTAGTTAAAAACGACTTCGATTATCACATTATTTATTATGATTTATTGTACACCATTAAATATAGGTATTGGTAACAACTCAAAAAGATAGTGTCACATTAGTTAGCAAAATAATTCTGCGTGCTGGAAAGCATATAAACTGGAAACTGGATGCAGTACTTTCCCGGGCATGGAACGAGTTCTCTATATTATATGTATATGGAAGTAGCTATCCGGACATAACGAAGATGCTACCACCAGTATACCTTAAGGTTCATAATTATGGGGGATCTCTCTACTTCACGGAAAGAAATTTGTACCTTTGAGGCTCATGTCAACATTAGACTGTTATAATAATGTTTGATCATCTGTGAAGACCTGGTGCATGAGTGAGAGCAGAAGCGCTTTGAATAATTTTTAACCGACTTCAAAAAAAGGAGCAGGTTATCAAGTCGTCTGTTTTTTTTTATGTTTGTTACCTCAGAACTTTTGACTGTGTGGACCGATTTTGACGATTCTTTTTTTAATTGAAAGCTGGTGCTTCCAGATTGGTCCCATTTAAATTTGGTCCAGTTGTGATAATAGCTTCCATTAGAAAATCACAATTAATAAGACACCGCCTCCAAGAATAACAATAATTAAAACTACATTATATTGTCGTAATAATTTGATTGACTTTTAAGTAGTCTAGTCTAATCTATGATCGTACCTAGGTATATATTGATGAAGAGAAATAGTAAGTTGATTATTAAGTTATAAAAGAATACGCAATTATTTTTTTACTTTTTAGTACATTTTTATTTGTTTTGGAATAGTTTTTTGTAGTTTTTTTTTGCTACAGTTTGTATTAGCGTGATATTAATATTTTAAAACGACATTCAAACAGAAAATTTTTGTTTTACATAATTAAGTTAAGAAATCATGACATTTCGTGTTGTTATTTCTCCATAATGCTAACATGATCTGGATCGGTAGTGGTTTATTTTTAAATGACGATTGATAAGAGCTTTTAAAGAAGTCTATTTGAACAAAGATTATTTAGATTTTGTCTAAGAAATTTCTTTTCCGTTACAGCCGATTTCTTCCCACAATGTAAGAAGAGCGACCCTCAGATCGACAAATGTATCCTAGACGCGGTTGAGGCGATGAGACCGATGCTGAAGACAGGCATTCCTGAAGTAAACATACCGGCACTGGACCCCTTCATTGTTCCGACCCTGAAACTAGACAGAACCGCTCCTAACTTGAGGATAAAAGCGACGATCAGACACGCGAAGGCAATAGGTGGTTCTGATTTCAAGATTGAGAAGCTCAAGTAAGTAATTTCCTTTAAATTATTAAAAACATTCTGTTTGTGACTTCGTCTGCGTGGAATTATAATTGTCCATCAGAGCCTGATAGAAATGAAAAATAATGTAGTAATAGGTAAATGAAGTTGAGTTTACATTACTATTTTCGTGGTGCTGAGGTTTAAAGTGCTGAAAAATAAACTTAAATTGAAATCGTACAATATAATTCCATGAGCCTTCGTGAGGAATTTGCTGACACATCGGCTTGTGATGTGTGAGAATAGCTCGATCACCGCAAAAAGACACAGCCTCATGTTTTTGCGATCCATAAATATTCGTGTCGTAAAAAAGCAGTGATGGCCTCGAGGTTTAGGCGCGCGGTCGAGAATTTCGGCGGTCGCAGGTTCAAACCCCAGGCACACACCTCTGACTTTTCGAAGTTATGTGTGTATTCACAATGAATTATCACTTGCTTTAACGGTGAAGGAAAACATCGAGATAAAACCTGCACACCTAAAAAAGTTCTTAGGAATTTCTTAGGTGTGTAGTCCGCCAACCCGCACTGGGCCGGCGTGGTGGACTATGGCCTAAACCCTCTCAGTTGTAGAGGAGGCCCATTCTCAGCAGTGGGATATACGTATTTGGGCTGATGACGAAATATTCGTGTCTAGCTTAGGTGTTTGTGCGACTTGTATCTTAAAGGATCAGACTATATATCGTACTGTTGGTGCATTCATCTATTTATACTCATAAAGAAATGATTTAGTTTCAACAGAATCTAATTAAAGTCCTGTAATGGAGCTCTAAAGGGAATTCCTTTGGTTTGTTCGCCAGCTATTCTATTGGCCGTGGGAAAATCACATCGCTGCTATTGTTGAGCAAGGCTTAGTGTTTCATGTATTCCAGTAACCTAAATGTTAGCATGGAATACCATTCACTTATCTACACTAAGATAATAAAGCTGAATGCGATAATCTCAGGAACTATTTCAATTCGAAATTCAAATCTATTTTTTTTTTGTAAACAGTCCATTTAGAGGCAGACTATAAGCTAAATATCATCATGGTATGACCGTTGTATGGCGAAAAATTTAAATCTAAAGTTTCGGATACGGACATGTGGGCAACATTTAATTTATTATAAAACAGTAGAAATAATGACTTTATAGTCATAAAGTGTCGGTATCATCGGTATCACCAGTCGGTGCATATCGAGTTATTTAATACATACAATTTTTAACAGTACGGGCTATTTTAAAGGTCAAAAATCAAAAAACTGTTCAATGTCACAGATGTCAGAAAGGCACCATTGGGATTATTCTCATCTACAGCTGATAGACCCATATCGGGTGAAACCTCATAGTTCAATGTTTTGTCGCCCGCTTTGTTGTGGAGGGAAGTGGACAACCTTTTGTTTTCCAACTTCTCCTTTATAATCTTTGTGATTAAATTCGTTGCGGGATTATGTCAAATTCCATCGCCTTAGATTCGCTGAGCTTCATTGCTCGGCGTCGATACTGTGCGTGCCACTATTGATCCTGGAGCACAGGAGTTACAGTGGCGGGTGTGTTGTTGGATAGGGCCAAAAGCAAAGACCCATATCGACCTAATTGACCTGACAATGAATGTCAAGGTCAAGCTGATCCAATCTAGAGATTCGACCTTGTGACTATCAGGTCATAAGTTAATTTATTACCAAATAACATTAAATATTTTGAAAGAATTTAATCAAGTTATAAATAAATGATTAATTAGTTGGTTTTGAAGTCGTCATGGTCTCGCGGTTTAGACACGCGGTCGAAAATCTCGGCGGTCGCGGTTTAACCCCAGGCACTCTGACTTTTCGAAGTTATGTGTATATTCACAATGAACTATCACGTACTTTAACGGCGAAGGAAAACATCGTGAGGAAACCTGCACATCTAAAAGTTCTTAAGAATGTCTTAGATGTGTAGTTCAGGTTCAGTCTACACTAGGCCAGCGTGGTGAATTGAGACCTAAACCCTCTCGGTTGTAGAGGAGGCCTGCCCCCAGCAGTGGGTCGTATGTGTATGTCGTATGGGCTGATGATGATGAATTCACACATACGAGAATTTACTATTGTGCCCTTCCTTGTCAAAATTCACTGATCAACACTTGAATTCAAAAAAAATTGACAATTTCAGAGTGAACTTGAACAACAAATACGTTGGTGAGATCAAGCTGTTCCTGCCCAAGCTAATGGTGACTGCCGATTACGACGTCCGAGGATCCAAAATTCTTACTTTGGACATCAACGGCAAGGGAAAACTTAAGGGAGAATTCAGTAAGTACCATTGCTTGTCCAAATTGGTAGTTTCTCGAATTGAAGCATATGTTATCTCTAACTAGTTTTTTTTTTCGACGTGTTTTGCATCGGATAAAACCACGGCGAGTTCGAATATAAGCAAATGGCTTACGGCAACCTGGCTTATCGGACTAAATAAAACACGGTTTTCTGTAACACTGTAGCGTTACTGCGGTCGAGCAAGTCAATTCGAAAGATAAACTTGTCTCACTACGGTGTGTTGTTAACGTCAAAACAGGACAAAACGTTGTGTCATCTTTATTGACTGATTAATGACTAAAAAAGCAATAGATAAATTTATATTCACTAAAGTTACACTTTTTTACTATTATGGTAAGGACCTTATAGTCCAAATTTACCCAGTTTCGACTTATCTGATTCACATTTTAACTGAGTTAAATAATTTTAATAATAAATACCAGGCCTATGTCCAACAGTGGACGTAAGAAAGGCTGATGATGATGATGTTGATGATGAATAAATACCAGCTTACAATTTTTAAAATCTAGTTCGAGGCTAATACCAGAAATAATTTAATTGTCCACATTTTTTGACTGATTAATATTCAATTTTCCAAATTTGCATTGGTTCCGAAACCTTGGTATAATTTCTCTAGAATCTAATCAGAATTTAGTGATGCAAGTAACCTAGTTCTGATCAGTTGCAGTTAGTTACGTAAAACCGATTGTTAACAAACACGCGAATTTATGAAACTGGTGTTACGCTTTGAATTATTTATGTTTTATCATACCAATGACATGTGTAACGTAAAAATAGTATTTTGAATTGTAAAATACACGACTAATTTCAATTGTAAAGTGACTATTGGATTTCGCAACAAATAGGGATTGAGCCATGCCGTAATTAAATAAATAAATAATAAATACACCCAACAGCCACATACATAGTTTTGATCCCACACTAAGATGCAAGTCTTGTGTCGTGGGTATCAGAAACTACGAGAGACTTTTCGGTCTCACATACACCCAGACCCGAAACAAATATTTGTGGGTCACACAAACATTTGTCTCGGTGCGGGGATCGAACCCGCGGCCTCTCGTTTCGCAAGCTGGTGTCTAGCCAACTGCGCCACGGGGCTGTCAAAAGTATGAATTGCATTGTATATGGCCCAGCTTAGCCAGAATAGTACTACTGTTATCAAGAACTAACGTGAAGCTACTATGTTTAATTCGATGATTAAGACTGTTAAACATCTAATTTCTATTTCCAATGCCTTGGTAGAGACCATTGTCATATTAACTCATACTAGTGTGACCAATTTTGGAGTTAGTCTGCGTATATTTAAAAATCGAGTACATTTTATTTTTATTATACTGTACTAACTTTCAAGTATCGGCAATGACAAACACTTTGTTGCATTAAATAAAAAATTAGACAAACTGTATTTTTGATTTAACTTCACGACTGATAACATTATTCTCCTTTCAGCTGGAATCACCGTTGTGGCAAAGGGCAATGCTAAGCCTATACTAAAGGATGGAGTAGAGTATCTTCAAGCTGACAAGATTGTTACCAGAATTAGAGTGAACAACGCGCAAGTTGCTTTTGATGACACTGAAAGACCTCTTGCTGGTAAGTTTCATAACTAATTTCGTACTGTAGATAAGAATGTTTCATTGCATTCACGAAGGAAACAATGACTTTTTCATGGTATATTTTTTATAAAATTTTGTAAATAACTATATTGTTCTTTGGTGCCAATGACAACCACTCATAGTTAATTAGCAACTTAATACTGCTGTAAGATATTACATACTTAGTAGTGTTGACTATTAAAAATATTTCAGCAAATATGTTTACTTTTTAGTGTTATAGTAGTTAAATTTGTTTCATTTTTTCCAGCGGCGTCCGCAGCCACATTCTTCAACTCGAGCCCTGGTGTGGTGCTAGACATACTGAACCCGATTATAGAAGAGACAAGTGCCACTGTCCTTAAAACATTCGCCAACAAGATTCTTGGAAGTATACCACTTAACGAAATTCTGATTGATGATGCATCGGCAGCTTAGGTCCCTGAAGAATAAAAGAAGAGAGTGTGGAAAGTACTATGGTGTTTGCTGTTTGTGAATAAATATTGGGCAGTGGTGCAATTGATATAAGGAGACACGACCTTGAAGGAGAAAATGTACTTATGGTAGTACTAGTAGTAGATGCTTCCAATTTATTTATGTATTTAAAAATATAAGCCATATTTCTTGATGCTGTTCTTTTACAAGATAAAATTTCTATTTAAATAGAAGAGAGAGATTACTGTCTAACAGAGCTGTTCTTTCTGCTTAATGCTTCTCAAATTGTTATCATAAGCCTATCATTTTACTTAAGATAGAGTATATTAAATGGTCACAGTATTTTCATTTAATATGAGGAACTATTTACCGTTCTGGTAAAACAAAAAATATTTACAGATTTTGTACATATCTAACCCTTTAGATTTATGACAGCATTGTTGATAACCGAATGGTTAGGGTTTCACCAATTATTGAAAGGTAGACGATGTTTTGTACAATGCATAATTATACGATTAATTTAAAATACTGGAGGATCAATTGGTAAACTGACGACACAAATAAGTCATGTTAAAAAAAAATAGAAATATAATCTCTTATTTTGCCTTCGCAGCATTAAGAATTATTGTAGAAGAGAAATATTTTGACTTTCAATTTTAAGGGTTTTAAAAGGAACTTTCCCGAGTTCCAAATCATAAGACTTTCGTGCTGTGTGTAGATTAAGCATTGACTCTCTTCCAGTGTACTCGATTTCGTTCTTTGGCCGCCAAAGATCTATTTGTACCTGTATCTTAAGATTGTAACTATTTAATTATACATTTTGATACTTTTGAATCGTTTTTTATTTGCTGTATTTATCTATGGAAATGTTGAAGTAATTTAACTGTCTACGATTTTTTTACCTATCACTATGCTCGCCTTTTGAACATACTATTGCGTCCAATCCTCCTATACAATTGAGAAAAGCTCTGTCATCTTAGATTAGTGCGGGTAAAGAATTCTTTGGTATTCACGTTTCCTCTCAATGTTTTGCATCTCCGTCAAATTGCGTTGTAAATTAAGAATACACACATAGCTTTAAAAAGTCAAAGGTGTGTGCTTGGCATTAAAATCTGTCCTCGATGATCCTTTATAGTTTATTTACGCTTTATGGATTCAACCCAAAAATTGCGCATAATTCGAAGTCATGACGCTAAGCATAATTATAAAAATGGAATGCTTGCATGTTTATGCGTATTTTAAGCAGATAGGATTTAGAACACGTTTTATTTGATTCATTAGGCAGCGAAAGCAGATCACTTTGCAATCGCCTCAACGAAGCGAATATTTGTTTCGGTAATTTTATTGTAAAACTGAAAAACAGACCGTATGCCCTAGAGTTTTTATTATGTTTCATTCATTAGATATCTAAGAAAAACTGTTTTAGTTTCTACATTATTTTATTATTACACCTGTGGCCTCGCGGCACAAGTATGTGTCGTGCGATCTAAAGGTCTTAGGTTCGAGTCTTGGGTCGGTCAAAGTGTTGTTGGGTTTTTCAATTAAGGAATTCTCAGTAGAGCAGCACGGAGTCTGGCAATGTGCAAAAAAATGGCAATAGGCACGGCTCATATTATTTGGTACTGATAAAAACTTTGCGAAACGAGTGTGCAGAAATGATATGACAGCCCCGTGGTGCAGTTGGCTAGATGCCAGCTTGGGAAACGAGAGTCCGCGGGTTTGATCCCCGCCCCGAGACAAATGATTGTGTGATCCACAGATATTTGTTTCGGGTCTGGGTGTTTGCGAGACCGAAAAGTCGCTCGTGGTTTCTGATACCCACGACACAAGACTTGTATCTTAGTGTGGGGTCAGAACTATGTATGTTACTGTTGGGTGTATTTATTATTATTATTTATAAATTCTCTGCTTAAGGGGAATACAGGCGTGAGGTTATGTATGTGTGTACTTACACCTGTAAGTTTCCCGCTATTTTTTTTTAGGAAACCACAATTATTGCCCATACAAACTACGTAAACAAATATAACACAAGGTTGTTTATTTTTACACTGTTTATTTCATTACATAGCCAGGAAGTTATTCGTCTTACTCATTATAAGGAAGGAGTAAAAGGACACGAATGTACTCGTTCTATAAACACAGTCATCCAAAAAGGTCAACGGAAAATTCTTTGTAACATTACATATTATGTACCAATTCATACCATTTTAGTCGGCACAAGTACGAAAATAAGACGATAAACAACTCTTCAACTCATCATCATCAGCCCAAACAACCTTTACAACTGAGAGGGTTTAGGCCTTAGTCCACCACGCTGGCCTAGTGCGGGTTGGCGGACTACACACCTAGGTAATTCCTAAGAACTTTTAGGTGGTCAGGTTTTATCACGATGTTTTCCTTCACCGTTAAAGCAAGTGATAATTCATTGTGAATACACACATAACTTCAAAAAGTCAGAGGTGTGTGCCTGGGGTTTGAACCTGCGATCGCCGAAATTCTCGACCACGCGCCTAAACCTCGAGGCCATCCCTGCTTGTTGACAGTTGACTCTTCAACTCAATAGAATGAAAATGTTGTGTTCTGAAGGTTTAAAAATATATGCAGCTAACTGTCATATCTTGACCATTACTTAAGCCTTAAGTCCTGACAGACATTAGAGTCGAGAACCCATGTGCTTCAGTTGGTGTATACCAGTGGCGGTACTTTCATAGAAGCCCAAAAGCCAAGCTTGCCTTACATAATTCCCTATAATAATATTTAAGCTTTAAATGTTTAGGAACACAAGCAACTTCATATATAAATGAGAATATCCTGACCCCACAATAAACAATTATAAACTAGACATTACACAAATTAACGCTTTTGGGCTTCTATGGACGTATCGCCACTGGTGTATATATCGTTTTTATTTTATATACATACATAACCTCACGCCTGTATTCCCCGAAGAGATAGGCAGAGGTGTATTTCTGCACTGACATTTCGCCAGGTAAGTGTCAGTCCCACGCAATACGGGGCAAGTCTATTGCCGATTTCGACTCCGTGCTGCTACTGAGGATTTCCAAATGGAAACACTTTGCTCAACCCAGGGATCGAACCCGGGACCTATCTCACAGCACATACTAGTACCCCGAGACGAGGCAGTCCGTTTTATATTCTCACCAAGAATTTGATTTTAGAACTTCAAATACACAAACTTAATATAGATATGACTTCTGACAGCCCCGCGGCGCAGTTGCAGGATACCAGCTCGCGAAACGAGAGACCGCGGGTTCGGTCCCCGCACCGAGACAAATGTTTGTGTCATCCACAAGTATTTGTTTCGGGTTTGGATGTTTGTGAGTCCGAAAAGTCTCTCTTAGTTTCTGATACCCACGACACAAGACTTGTATCTTAATGTGGGGTAAGAACTATGTATGTTGGGTGTATTTATTTATTTATAAAACTGTCTACATCCACACTAGTCTAACGATTACTTATTACAATAACACATGCACTAAGATGCTTCTGGTAATTATTCTCATGGCTTCAACAGTCAAGGTTCCACCACATATGGATAGACATGAAGACCGGTTCCTTTCATTTAAAAGGCATAATTAAAAGTTGAATCTCTTAGATCGAGTCTGTGAGCGCGTTAGTGAAAATGGGAACGGCTACAGCAATAGTTGCATTAGTTTTTGTAGTGATAAATGTAGTTAATGGGTTACCAACAAACTATGCACATAACAATGGCACTGAGAAATGTAAGTATTCATTTTATTACCCTTGAAATATATATTGTGGTCTCGCGGTACAAGTATGTGCCGTGCGATCTAGATCGATCGGTCCCGGGTTCGAATCCCGTGTCGGGCAAAGTGTTATTGGGATTTTCCATTAGGAAATTCTCGGTAACAGCACGGAGTCAGGAATTGTGCCCGAAAAACGGCAATAGGCTTGCCCCCTATTACGTGGGACTGATATATTAATGGCGAAATGTGGGTGCAGTAATGTACCTCTGCCTACCCCTTCGGGGAATACAGGCGTGAGATTATGTATGTGTATGAAATATAGTTTCCGAGGTTTTGTTGGCTAGTGTTGCTGAGGGAGTTTCTTGCCGTTTCTTCTCCACAGCGATAACACGTTTCGAAGCGGCAATAGTTTAAAAAAAACTTAATTGACGATTCAAAAGCACTTGTAAATATAAAAGTCTATTTGAATAAAGGTGATTTTGACTTTGACTTTGACTTAGTAACTAACCACGAAAATTGAAATACCGGTTCCAAACGCCAACAAAACTTGACTACAAAACCAAGATCCGAAGGTTTTAGTTAGTTTGAATAAATAATATAGAGTGTTTCGAACATTTACTAAACATAATAAGTAACCAACTGCATTGCTTATCTAATTTCATGGATTGGATTATCAATATATTTATCTACATATTAATTTCTTAAGAATATTATATAGTAGGGAAGTAATTCCCGAGTATTCCACTTTTCTATGCAATTTTATATTTTAGGACTCTTTTATCGTTTCTAGTGCAATCATCAGTATGCCACTACAGCGACCCAAAGGTCTCAGAATGCATCCAACGCGTAGTAGAAAAAGCCAAAGACATCCTAGCTAAAGGAGTGCCAAGTTTGAACGTCCAACCCTTGGAGCCACTGAAGATACCAAACATCAGGCTACGACAGCATAACATGCCAAAAAACGGCTTCAAATATGATGTCTGGCTATCAGATGTGACTTTGAGCGGTCTTACAAATTACAGTTTTAATAATTTAGAGTAAGTATTAGTTCATCCCTGTGGCAAGCAGGTGTTAGAAACCCACCACGGTATCTCCTGCCTGTCGTAAAAGGCGACTCATTGGCGCCCTTGGGGCCGCTGGGCGCGCTACTGGGGGCAACGCGTCCTTGCTGTAAGTGTTCCCGAGAGAGGCGGCGGCATTGTGTCCATCGTGGGCGCCCACCCACAACCAGGGCGCCCGAACCAAGCTAGTGGCAGATGCAACTGCGCCCCACACAACCGCTTGACAGCCCCGTGGCGCAGTTGGCTAAACACCAGCTTACGAAACGAGAGGCCGCGGGTTCGATTCCCGCACCGAGACAAATGTTTGTGTGATCCACAAATATTTGTTTCGGGTCTGGGTGTTTGTGAGACCGAAAAGTCTCTCATAGTTTCTGATACCCACGACACAAGACTTGTATCTTAATGTGGGGTCAGAACTATGTATGTGACTGTTGGGTGTATTTATTAATTTTTTTACACAACCCCGAGACGGCCGAGACATTTTTTGTCTAGGAGCCGCATCGGGCGGCTGCGACATCATTGTGGGTGCTTTTTACCCACACACCGTGGTCGCCCCATTCGGCGCGAAGATGGCCAACGGGGGGTTTTGGTCGGTATGCTGGCATAGGGATTTTGTTCGGGACCCAGCCCGGCATTAATATCTGCGCAGACGTGACGTCGCCGCGCGCCGGGCTGGAAGGCCGGTGACCCGACATACGTTTTCCGCCCCCCTCCCCCAGGGTTGGCGGGAAGTAGAGCCATAACCAGCTTTCTCCTTAAGAAAAAAAAGTATTAGTTGAAGACACTAATGCCCAAAACGTTGATTGAGTATATTTCAACTAAGAAAAGTTTCATCTTGGTCTATTTGAATCATATGCCTTCGTAATTATAGGAATAAAACCTGACGCTTTTGAGATTGGCTAAATACATGTTTATATATTATCGTCTTGATGGCCTCGAGGTTTGGGCACGCGGTCGAGAATCTCTACGGTCGCGGGTTCAAACCCCAGGCACACACCTCTGACTTTTCCAAGTTATGTGTGTATTCACAATGAATTATCACGTACTTTAACGGTGAAGGAAAACATCGTGATGAAACCTGCTCACCTAAAAAAGTCTTAGGAATTTCTTAGGTGTATAGTCCGCCAACCCGCACTAGGCCAGCGTGGTGGACTAAGGCCTAAACCCTCTCAATGGTAGAGGAGGCCCGTGCCCAGCAGTGGGACGTATATGGGCTGATGATGATGATGATGATATTATGTTTGTGAAAGCTAATTTTCAGTCTTTTTAGTTTTTTTAGAGCTAAGTTTCTTGTTTATTATAAAACAAAAATGTGTCTATCAATGATAGAAAATATTGATAGTACAAAAACATTATTTGTATAGCAATGTTTCATATCAGGAGTTTAGGCATAGACTAACAATGTAGGCGCCTTGGTAAGATTATTAAGTCTCTTTCTAACAACTAAGTAGTTTGGACTCATTAGTCCAAACTTTATGTCCAAGCCTAATGGATAACTTTCTTAGTAAAACAGACGATTTCATTTTAAATCTATGAATTAATAGCAGTCCCATTGTGATATGAAGCAGGCGCTTAGAAAAGTATCGGCGTATAAGCATAGTATTTGCTCGGCTGCCACGCATACCTATAAGGTATAAGGCCGGCAAAATGGATATTTTAATAGGTGGGCCGATTCCAAGGGAATGTTTAACAGAGCCCGACCCCGAGCATATTACTGACCTTTTGTCACATTTGGACACAAATTTGTAACTTTTTTAAATGTGCTAACTTTCATGGTACATTTCTATTTTAGTGTATACCCAGAGGATTTGAAGGTGACTGCTAACATAAGCCTGCCGTTGTTGCTAATGCTCGGAGAGTACATGGTGATCGGAGAGTTTCAGATGTTGCCTGTAGAGTCTACTGGCAAAATGTCTTCAAATTTTTGTAAGTACTCTTGGAATAAAAAAAATAAGGACATTATCGCACAATAAAATATTATTATACAATAGTGTTGTAACTCAAAATATTTGAAATAACTTGATTAGTTATTTTTAAAAGTGATTGGTATAGAGTCATAATTACTTTAAATGTATTAATAAAGCTCCTCAAATATTTATTTATTTTTAAATCAGTAACAGGAAGTTAATAATCAGTTTTTTGTTGATTCCGAAAAAAATATTTACGTTGAATTGTAACAAAATTGTATTATGAGTGTGGCATGTTTAGATGTATGTCTTCAACAACGAAATAAGTTGAAATAAGATACATATAATAAAAGGAATCTGGATTACATCTGGCGAACAGATGTCTGCCTAACTTATCTAGGGTGTAGTCCAATTAGTATTATAATTTATCGCTTTGTTTATTTTTGATGACGTGGGGGTTTGGGGGGTTCAGATAGTAATTACATAATCGGCTTTTTTTCATATCCAATGTTTCCCCCATTTCTTGAATCAAAAGAGAAAACAGAATAGATAAAAAAATATGTGTACTACTCGTTACGTGGCCATAAGATATAAGATACTTTTGGTCCTAGAAAAACGTACATCGGTCGTGAATTAAATTTGATAAGGTGTTGCCGTGTGAGTTAGCTAGTATGGATTCTAAGAGAATATTACGTGTTCTGTTTGTGTCAACTGCACTGCTAATAATTTACAGCTGGATGCACGGCGTCATTAGAAGTCTTTGGAGCTCGGATGCACAAACGAATGGTGATAAAAGATGCAACAGTGCGGCTACTTTGCACTGGACCAGTAAAAGCGAATCTAACGGAGGCGCATTCCACTACTGATGAAATGGGTTTGACTATTTTTGTACTGTTTACTTTTATACTATGTGACAAAGTCAACATCGAATCTGATGGTAAGTGCAGTTGACTGACAAAAAACGAATACAATCGTTTCTCAAATATTTTAAGCAATAAGTTTAAACTTAAAACTACAATCTATACAAACAAATAAAACTGAAGTGCACAAAATAAAGCAAGTTTATAATGTCAAAACAGCTTTTTTGTTGTTTGTTGTAATGTTTAAACAATTATAACCAACAAGATAGCTACGTACGTAACACAGAACGGCATGCGGAAATGTACGCAAATAATTAACATGAGATAGGTATCAGCTAAGACAGGATTTTCCAAAATTCATATATAAACGGTAGTCGAAAGTTGAAGGCGAAGGATTGACAAGATCTACATCAACGCATGCGAAGCTAGTCAAACTAATCTAAATATACATATATAACTCAAAGGTGACTGACTGGCATAGTGATCTATCAACGCACAGCCCAAACCACTGGACGGATCGGGCTGAAATTGGGCATGCAGGTAGATGTTATGAGATCAGAAAGGATTTTGATTAATTCTACCCCCAATGGGATAAAATAGGGGATGAACGTTTGTATGAAACTTTGTCAATTTTAAATCGGGCTGAGACTTTGCACGCATAAAGCTACTATGACGTAGGCCAACCCTGTACACAACCCTGTAGTCTACGCGGACGGAGTCGCGAGCAAAAGCTAGTGGAATATAAAATACTAGTTAGCTGGTGAGGCCCGCGCTGCACCCGGGTGCCATCTAGAATTCCCTGCTCATTCTACCGGAACATTACATTTTTCCGGGATTAAAAAGTAGTCTGTGTTACTAACCAAGGTCCCATCTCCACATGTCTAAACCTAAAATCAAGTTCGTAGTTTTTGAGTTTATTCATTACAAACATGTAAAAATGCTAACCTTTCCACTTTATAATTTTAAGATATAGTCGATGTTGACAGCCCCGTGACGCAGTGGGTTAGTCAACAGCTTGGGAAATGAGAGGCCGCGGGTTCGATCTTCGCACCGAGACAGATATTTGTGTGACCACATACTTGTTTCGGGTCTTGGTGTCTGAGAGACCGAAAAGTCTCTTGTAGTTTGCGATACGTAAGACTTGATCTTAGTGTGGGGTCAGAACTACATATCGGACTGTTGGGTGTATTTATTTATTATTTATTTACCATTATTTCTGCCGCAACTCTAGAACACAAAGACAAAATAGTGGAACTAAACAAATTAACAAACAGATATGTCACGCTTAGATATCATGGAATATCTTAGGGGTCAGAACTATTTAAATAAATAAATACACCAACAGTCACATACATAGTTCTGACCCCACAATAAGATACGAGTCTTGTGTCGTGGGTATCAGAAACTACGAGGGACTTTTCGGTCTCACAAACACCCAGACCCGAAACAAATATTTGTGGATCACACAAACATTTGTCTCGGTGCGCGGATCGAACCCGCGGCCTCTCGTTTCGCAAGCTGGTGTCTAGCCAACTCCGCCACGGGGCTGTCATTTATGTGACTGTTGGGTGTATTTACCTATTTTATTCTGATTCCAGAGATGATAACACAACACATCGTTGGGATGCATTCAGCGGACCTTGCGAGAGAAATCAAACCAGCATTGGAGACTGCGCTGGCCATGGTTTTAGAAGACATAGCCAACAAGTTCCTAAAGCAAATACCCTCGGAAATGGTGTTCCCCGAATAGTGTGTCAATGCCGTGTTAAGTAAATTCTTCTGTAAACTTTGATTATGAAATCGTAGGCTTAAGTAAATATTTATTGCTTTGACGACTTATTTATATTATTTATGTCTTTAAATTGTAAAAGAGTAGTGTATGTTGTCAAGTTTAATGTTAATGATTGTGGTTGTAGTTATTAAACTGTAATTAGACACAAAAAATATGTGTTTATATTCAATATTAATAAAAGGTATGTTCGCGGGTTCAAACCCCAGGCACACTATACTTAGAGGCACTTACACTATACAGACACTTATGACTTTTCGAAGTGATGTGTGTATGCTCAAAGAATTATCAGGTGCTTTAACGGCGAAGGAAAACATCGTGATGAAACCTGCACACCTAAAAGTTCTTAGGAATTTCTAATGTTTGTAGTCCGCCAACCCGCACTAGGCCAGCGTGGTGGGCTAAGGCCTAACCCCTATCAGTTATAGAGAAAGCTCTTGCCCAGCAGTGGGACGTATATGAGCTGATGATGAAAAGAAATGTCCTCTGCATAACCGCTATAAAATTTTGAGTTACAGCTAAGAATCTAGCTGATGTACCAAAAATAGTTGGCGAAATCTAGGTGTAGTAATCTACAACTCCCCTTTTTGTTGTTTGTTGTTTGGGTTCAAACCCCAGGCACACACCTCTGACTTTTAGAAGTTATGTGGGTATTCACAATGAATTATCACTTACTTTAACGGTGAAGGAAAACATCGTGAGGAAATGATGTAGTCCGCCAACCCGCACTAGGCTAGCGTGGTGGACTAAGGTCTAAACCCTCTCAATGGTAGAGGAGACCCGTGCCCAGCGAGGACTTTTTAAAGAATTTTGACATTCCAATATACTCGCGTAAATAGTACCAGGAAATTAGGTATGAGCTATTTGTATAAATTGTTTGATTTTTTATTTAAAGGTCAGATAACCTTTATATGACATTTAAAATAACAAACAAAAGAATAACCCCCTAACCTTGATAAAATAAATACGGTTTTTAAAAAGAAATAATATCCAGTTTCATAAAAATACATTCACAATACCTTCAAGTTCATCCGATGGGATATGCAGAGGTATACACATACATTCAGACCGTGATCGGAAACTAAAGCAGATAATAGCTGCGGTGATTACAAACACCGTGACGTTAAAAAAAACCGACAAAAAATAAAAAATAAAATACGTTTTCTTCTCTCTTCGTTCTTTTTAGTCTCACGAATAGGGAAACATCCTAATGTCGTTCATTGTGCTCCTTTCCAGACTCTGTGCTCCTTGAAGTATCTTTATTTTATTTACCTATTATAAGAATAACTGGGTCCGATAATATAGGTGTGGCCTATTTAACCATCAAGCAATTATTGTCTACAACAACATGTACAAAATTTACTGTTTCTGTTTTACAAAAAATATATGATGAAAATAGGATGGCTATTTTTTATTAAATTACTTAGCGTAAGTTTATTTTTAAACGATTGAGACCATGGAAAAGAGCTACTTTTATGTTGTGTATACAATATACATGCCAGTGGCTGTACTTCCGTAGAAGCCTAAAAGCCCAGTTTGCCTTACAAAATTCCCAATAATGATCTTTGAGTTTCAATTTTATATTAAACAAACACAATTTGACAAAAAGTGTACAATTATAACGTGTGCAATCAATTATTGAACCACAAGTAACAGTCTAACATGGTCCCCTCACTAGGCAAGCCTGTATCGAGGGGTAAATGAGATATAAATGAGTATATCCAGACACCACAATAAACAATTATAAACTAGACATTACACAATTAACGTGTAACGCTTTTGGGCTTCTATGGAAGTACCGGCACTTATATATACATATGTTTGCAATACTTTTGACGAACGTTATTGTTATTGATCTCTTCTATGTATTTTGTATTTCTCAAATAGTTCTTGGGAATTTCTTAGATGTGTAGTTCGCCATCTTCTCAGTAGTTGAGGAGGCCCGTGCCCAGCAGTGGGCCGTCCACTGAATATTCCTTGTGATGGTTTCGAGAAAATTGTGCCTGGTGTATCATTTTATATCCCACTGTTGGGCATGGTCCTCCTCTACAACTGAGAAGGTTTATGCCTTAGTCCACCACGCTTGCCTAGTGCAGGTTGCATTCCAAAGAACTTTAAGGTGTGCAGGTTTCATCACGATGTTTTCCTTCACCGTTAAAGTACGTGATAATTCTTTGTGAATATACACATAACTTCGAAAAGTCAGAGGTTTGTGCCTGGAGTTTGAACCCACGACCGTCAAGATTTTCGACCGCGTGCCTAAGCACACACGCCTCTTAACCAACTTATCTATCCATAGCCTTTGAATCTATAATTAGTCTACATTAGACTAAAAAAAATCGGATGCCCTTAGGATAGCAACGCACTTTACTTCCCACTATGCTGTTATTATTGTGCAACTAGCCTAAAGTGGGCCAATGTGCCGGTCGGCTAGGCCTACCTCTCTTACGTCACTTAGTTATATTACAACAGCTTATTTACGATTCACACGAGTTTCAACGTTAGGGCTACGCAATAAAGTTTATATTTATGTAAAGGGTATTAAAAGATCTGGAATGTACGTGAAAATCTATGCCATTGGATTATAGATTCAGTACATATGGATTTAGATGTGATATTTCAATGCAGTGAGTGGAAATATAATCAGTCTATTAATCGTGGCATTAAAAGTGCATGCAAATTGAATTGTCATCGTGATGTCACAGTATGTCATATTATTTGTAGCGTGCAATTTCATCAACTAGTTCTGCTTACCGAGTTTTTTTATTATATTTTTTTAGGTTATAGAAAAATTAAGCGATTTTTCTTTTGGCTCAAAAACACTCAATTTAAGTACTGTTAAAAATAACTAAAAATAAAAAATAAAAACTGGACTGCAGTGTAAGAAATACCCAGCTTAAATTATTAATAATTACATTATAGTTACAATTCAAAAGTAGGTACAAAATCAACAAATAAGACTAAGAGAGTTCATCACATTTCCTAATGTTGGGGTTTACTGTTAACTAAGAGGTTTTACTGAAGACGGAAAGGTGTAATGGCCTCGAGGTTTAGGCACTCGGTCGAGAATATCGGCGGTCGCGGGTTCAGATCCCAAGCATACACCTCTGACTTTTCGAAGTTATGTGTGTATTCACAAAGAATTATCACGTACTTTAACGGTGAAGGAAAACATCGTGATGAAGTCTGCACACCTTAAAGTTCTTAGGAATGTCATAGGTGTGTAGCCCGCTAACCCGCACTAGGTCAGCGTGGTGGACTAAGGCCTAAACCCCTCAAAGATAGAGCAGGCCCGTGCGGGCTGATGATGACTAAAGACGGAAGATATAAACGCAATCAGAACATTCCAACCTCACCTTTTCCACCTTTCCCGATAGTTTACACTATTATAAAGAGACTTAAGTGAGAAGGGAAATATAATGAATTAAGACTGCAAACGTTGAGAACCAAGTTAAGCAGCAAGCGGGACTTAATAAATTTTTTTTCAATTTCTAATTTGGGATTTCCATTACGACTCCAGAATTCACTAAGCATTTAATTCAATGAAATTATGAAAATCCAATAATTTCAACATGACTCGATAAAGTCTTATGGGTTGGATAATGAAATCGATTTTTTAATGCTGGTCAATCCTACCGGTTGTCACTCTCCAGTCGAAACAATTATCGCGGGCTATTCATTATGGGATTCGCTGATCGCGGAATGCGACAATTTCGTGGGTCTAAATAAGTTGTATTCTTCATATACGACTGTGGCTATCGAGTCAGAATTAGACAAATCCTTTTTTTATCGAGGGTAAAGCTAATTATGGTTCTACCTCCTGCTAGCTTTCGGAGGAAGGGGGCAGGAAGCGCATGTCGGGGTCATCGGCCTTCCAGCCCGGCGCACGGCATCATAGTCATGTCCGCACAGATGTTAAAGCCGGGCTGGGTCCCTAACCAAACCCTACCCCACACCGGTATACCGACCGAAACCCCCGTTGGCCATCTTCGCGCCAAGGAGGGCGACCACGGTGTATAGGCGAGAAGCGCCCACCATTATTCCGCAGCCAGACATGTCAATCTTGCTAAAAGAAATCTGATTATTATTAAATAGTTTTGAAAAAGTAGACTACATTTTTAAATTTACCCTTTACGATTTTGCAATGGCTCTAATCTTCTTTCATGCAATCATCATCCAATTTAATGTGCTCATCACAAAATACTTTTCAGTAATCCTCGCAATCATTTTTTGCAAAGTCACTGCGAATACAAAAGAGCTTTAGATTAAGAAACATGTCATGTTTTATTGCGTACTTTAGTATTTGAGCAATGTATTGCGCTATCTTTTATGCTTTCGGTGCAGAGTTCATACCTAGACATGAACTGTATAGTTTTGCAACCAGACAGTGTGCTATTTTGTACACGAAGACGCCATGCAATTATGGTGTTTGAAGTAGGAAAATTACGGCGTGTGTTGTGAAAAGTATGAATTAATTTTTAATGAATACTATTAATTTGGTGCATGATTTGAAATCCAATAGATAGTGCAAAAAAAAGATATACATACATACATAAACTCACGCCTGTATTCCTTGAAGGGGTAAGCAGAGGTGCATTTCTGCACCCACATTTCGCCGTCTTTAAAATTAAAGATATTAATGGAGACATCGTTGCCAACTTAGTTCCTCTTAATGTCGGTGAAGTGATTCATAATGACTTATAGAAAAACTAAAGGTAGCCCTATGATTTTTAAAATTGTTGCTCTCATTTGAAACTCCACATCCACTTAGTTTAATCTTTTCAATTCATACCGTAACCTAAAATAAGTATATGATTCTTATCAAAAAGACGATACGCATCTGTGCGTTATATTTTTTATTACATCACAAAATCATGTATTGATAGAATTGATGCGCACATCGATAAAAGTTTGAGAAAAAACACGCATTTATTTAGATAAAAGATTAGAAGATAGTCTTTCGGAATAACGGTCACGTCGTGTGTCATATTTATATGATACCCTCAGAATCACTTATACAGAATTTTGTCATTACAATGTGGCGGTTCCTGTGTGTTTTTGGTGTAGTTAATGGTGTCTACGCCGGAATCGAGAAGAGTTTTATAAACTGTAAGATATGATTTATATTTATTAGGAAAATCGCTTTTAAAATTCGACGTTTTCTTAATCAATATTGCTTTGCTGTGGAGGGAAGTGGACAATTCCTTGTTTTCCAACTCCTCCTTTATTTGTCTTTCTGATTAACTTCGTTGCGGGATTATGACAAATTTACCCCTTAGATTCGCTGAGCTTCATTGCTCGGCGTCAATACTGTGCGTGCCGCTGTTGATCCTGGAGCACAGGAGTTACAGTGGCGGGTGTGTGGTGGGATAGGGCAAAAAAAAAAAAAAAAAATTGTCTGAGTGGTACCTTCTCATTATAACATAAAATTTCTTTATCATTAAAAAAAATGTCTCTAAATATTACAAGCAAACAAATAAAGTAGGTATATTAGGTATATTATTCGTTGATTATATTAAGTTTGTAAATAGGTGTAGAATTATATATTAAAGCTCAATAAAAATATAATTACAATACATTATTACAATTTTGAATATACATACAGGGTGTATTCAGACCGTGATCGGAAACTAAGGCAGGTAATAGCTAAGGTCATTACAAACCCCATGGCGTAAAAAAAACCCGACAAAATATAAAAAAAATTACGTTTTCTTATGGTTGTTAGGAAAACTTTAAATTAATCCCCGTCGCTATTACCTGCCTTAGTTTCCGATCACGGTCAGAATAGGACCTGTATATATAAAAATCAAATATAATTATTTATTCATCTCTACAAAGTTACATCTCAATAATTTCAGTTGGAGGATTCATTTGTCCGCGAGAAGAGAAAGCGCTAGGAAGATGTCTCCGAGACGCCTTGAACGCCTACATTCCACAATTGGCAACAGGTAATCTTGCGCAATGCTAATGCAATATTTAATATCAAAATTCACCACTATTTCTTATCAATAAATACGGGTTTCCAATGTGTCTATTACGTATTTATACTAATATTATAAAAATTAAAGATTTGATTTTTTTCTTACGATTTAACTAAAAACTACACGACTAATTTAAATGATTTTCAGTATGTACGTAGATAGGCAATTATTGAAGGAATTGGGAAGTAATATAGGCTACTAGAAAATGTAGTGTTCTCGTAGGGTGAGCACATAATTCAATATTGGCCCCACCGCTATAGGTTATAAATTATGTAAGCTGTTTAATGATGGCCTCGAGGTTTAGGCGCGCAGTCAAGAATTTCGGCGGTCGCAGGTTCAAACCCCAGGCACACACCTCTGACTTTTCGAAGTTATGTGTGTATTCACAATGAATTATCACTTGCTTTAACGGTGAAGGAAAACATCGTGATAAAACCTGCACACCTAAAAGTTCTTAGGAATTTCTTAGGTGTGTAGTCCGCCAACCCGCACTAGGCCAGCGTGGTGGACTAAGGCCTAAACCCTCTTAGTTGTAGAGGAGGCCCGTGCCCAGCAGTGGGACGTATTTGGGCTGATGATGATGTTTTAAAGTTTATAAAAATGACACTATCATAGAATTTTAATACTAAATTTTCCCCATCATTCTAATAAATTACATTTATTTTCTTGTATACAGGATTGCCCCAATATGGGATACCATCATGTGAGCCACTGTTGGTTCCATCCATCTCGATCCAGCAGTCCACTGGGCCCATAACAGTGACGTCATCGTACTCTGACGTCACTGTTAGAGGACCTTCCACTATGCGAGTTAAGGATGTGACGTAAGTACCGTTCGCGAGAAAATTTGGATATTTTGAGTTGGAAAATTAAAAGTCTATACGAAATGAGAAAGTACTAATTGTTTTTTGCGTCATTTAAATGTCATCCCTTTGGTATTGGTTCTGAAAACTACATCAAAATATTCGTTCTTTTTTCAAGGCGTCAAGTGTTAATGTATTAGTAAGTGTATTAACGAATCCGAATTCAATTAGAATACCTATATACCTACTTATAGTAAGTTAGGTATATTATTATTTATTAATAACACAAACCATTTGTGCCGTGCGATCTAGAGGTCCTGGGTTCGATTTCCGGGTCGAGCAAATTGTTATTGGATTTTTCCATTAGGATATTCTCAGTAGCAGCACGGAGTCTGGAATTGTGCCCAAAAAACGGCAATAGGGTCGCCCCCTATTACGTGGGACTGATACATACTTGGCGAAATGTGGGTGCAGAAATGCGCCTCTGCCTACCCCTTCGGGGAATACAGGCGTGAGTTTATGTACATATGTATGTATGTTCCTTAATTACGTCAAATGAAAAGATATACCTACCATTTTTTTAATTTTATCTTGATGGTATTGGACTTAAAATAATTTCAGTCAATCGACTTTAAACTCGATGACGAAGATCTAAGATGCATATATTATTCATCATTGCGATATATCCTTAATCTAAGTTTTCATGACTGGTACTTGTTTTACAGAGTGGATTCAGTACATCACCGGGTTGTTGCTAAGCTCCAGATTCCTGAATTGAGGATGAACGGACACTACACTCTGTCTGGACAGCTCCTCATGCTCCCAATTGAAGGAGAGGGAGAATTTACAGCTAAATACGGTAAGACACATTTTCTTGATAATGTAGGAGTTGTACTTTCGTACGTAGCGAAAGAATCGTACAAAGTACCCAGTACTTTATTACTAAGTTCTTTAGCGGTGAAGAAAAACATCGCGAGGAAACCTTCACACCTATAAATTAGCAGAAATTTCTTGATTGCTGATGATGAATGATGATGAACTTTAAAAAATAACTAGTAACTTCGACATTTTGTTTACGTGTCTTTTTTCTCATCTTCCTCATCGTCTAGAAAAAAATCCTTATTTGTAAAGCTATAAAGAATGATATAAAATGCATTTGCTATAAATAAATAATTTTGTTTTCACCAAAGCTATTGCATCAGCGCATTCCTTATTACGGGGTTTTATTAAAGTACAAGAATGGTGCTGCGTTCATTCTTTGTTGACCAAACACTTTCCGTTTTACGCAACCACACATTAAGCAAGATTAGTTTAACTACCTTACATTTAGGTACACCGAATACTTCATTGCCACAGTAAAATTGTTTTTATCAGGCTTTCGATGTTGAAACTGAAGTCATCAAGCATAACACATCTAAATCCTTGATAATTATGAAATTACATATAGAAGATGATCTCCCGATTGTAGTTACAATTAATCACAATATTTGATTGAATATATTATATTTAGCTACAGGAAGTCGAATCTGTACAAGTTAGGAATAGGCTATCTATATGTCATAGAAAATTTTAGGGAAAAAAATACTAAGCTAAATTTTGGTTCATATAATATTATTAAGAATTTTTGTAGGATTTGTAAGAAGCATCTTAATTTTCTATATACCTAAGGCGACAGCCGCTAGATGACAATCTGGCGGATAAATTGATCAACAAATACCCCTAATTACCAAGAGGCTCTGACGGAATTATAAACTAAACTTATAATTAATTTTAAGTTCAATGATTTTTTATTTTCATTTCCAGGTGACATCGATGCTAAGGTGACCATAATATTGGGAAGGAAATCTCGACCTAACGACGTGGACGCCTTGTCCTGCGAGCATCTGGATGTATCCTTCCATGTTGGATATGCTTCTATGCAGCTAGAGAACCTGTTTGGGGGAGACAGTGATTTAGGTAAGAATTTTGTTCGTTGTCTTAAAAGGAATAAGTAGATACATATGTCTATGTACATAAATACACGAATAAGTGCATACATATGTTGACAGCTCCGTGGCGCAGTTGGCTAGACACCAGCTTGCGAAACGAGAGGCCGCGGGTTCGATCCCCGCACCGAGACAAATGTTTGTGTGATTCCCAAATATTTGTTTCGGGTCTGGGTGTATGTGAGATTAAAAAGTCTCTCGTAGTTTCTGATACCCACGGCACAAGACTTGTATCTTAGTGTGGGATCAGAACTATGTATGTGACTGTTGGGTGTATTTATTTATTTATTTAAATAGTTCTGACCCCTAAGATATTCCATGATATCTAAGCGTGACATATCTGTTTGTTAATTTGTTTAGTTCCACTACTTTGTCTTTGTGTTCTAGAGTTGCGGCAGAAATAATGGTAAATAAATAAAAAATAAATACACCCAACAGTCCGATATGTAGTTCTGACCCCACACTAAGATCATTTAGTAAGTAGTTAAATATTTATTTATTTATGTCTCCTATGTCCTGGGAAGGTTAAGCAGAGAGAGATGCTATTCTGTACTTTAGCTCCTTTAATGTCGTTTTTAGTGTCATGTAACAGGAGGTGAGTCTGTAGCCATTTTTCGGGCATATTTTCAGACCCCATGCTGCTACTGAGAATTTCGTAGTCGAAAAACCCTGCACAAACTACATATTAGTCATTATTCCTAAATGAAAACTAATTTCATAAATATTTTGTATTCAGAGATGAATGAGATTAACAAGCAAAAAGAGACGTTCTCACCACAATTATTATCTCATTCTTCGATCAATTTCGATGCCTTTGTAATGAAATCAAGGAATCAACTAGTCATCACTAATAACTTAATTACCAGGTAAAGCAATGAACACATTCCTGAACGAGAACTGGCAGAAGCTATCTGAAGAACTACAAGTACCGATGGAAGATGCGCTGCGTGACTTCCTGAAGCCATTAGCCGACCACGCATTCGCCACATTAAATGCTGATGATATTCTGCCTAAATGATACTACAAGTTTTAAGGATAAATTAATTTTAAGTTATTTATTTATTTATTTTATAACTAGATTAATGATTGTAAGGTTTGTGATATAAATTATTTTTATTTTCTAAGTCTTTTTTCATCATCATCAGCCCATACACGTCCCTTTGCTGAGCACGGGCCTCCTCTACAACTGAGAGGGTTTTAAGGCCTTAGTCCACCAGGCGGGCCTAGTGCGGGTTGGCGGACTACACACCTAAGAAATTCCTAAGAACTTTTAGGTGTGCAGGTTTCATCACGATGTTTTCCTTCACCGTTAAAGTACGTGATAATTCATTAAGAATACACACATAACTTCGAAAAGTCAGAGGTGTGTGCCTGGGTTTTGAACCCGCGACCGTCGAGATTCTCGACAGGCCAATGGTGATGCTATAATGTCTTGTTACATAAATAAAAGACTCAATCCTTAATATTCATATAATGTTGGTTTCACTTATCACAATGGATGCTAAATATAAACCTTAATTAAAGATAAAGTGTGCTCACTGGTCACTTACAATAAATTAAACTTAATTTACATTACCAGGTATTCAGGTGTATCGGAAGGGTAGCATTACATATGTAAAATGCCAATAATATAAAATAAATGGAGGAAATAATAACAATTAGCAGCATTAATCATAAATATTCCAAATTTTAAGTTACAAGTTTATATCTCTTTGTACTCATTTTTGTCTTCTGCATTACGAGAAACTAGTTTTGACCCAAAAAACTTAACTCAAGGTTTATTTTCTTGCAAACTAATTTCTTTGCTTGGTAAAGACTTTTTGTGGTTCTATAGAATTGCCAAACTTCTAGAATCAGTGTCATTTCTGTGATCACCCAAAAAAAAATAGTTCTTGGTGTCTCGTTTCTTCAAATATGATGTCTATCTTTTCCAATATACCATTTATAAAAAAATATGGTTGGATGTATTTGTCATGTTTGTCATTGTACCTACTAAAGTTCAGACATTAAAATAATTCTTTCACAAAAATCAGCGCTCAAGAGATATGCAGAGATACGAGTTAAATAATTGTTGTTGTAAAGGTTTAGTGTTATCATGTGTATTTACAATATATAATAAAATATTAATAATATAATAATTAAGATCTACGATAATCGTGATACTGGTACTCATGCAGTTGCAGACAGACCTACAGAAAAAAGTAGAACTTCATTTTGATAAGTTTCACTATAATTACTAACCTATTATTAGTAGATTGTAGGCTTTTGTATGGGACTATATTATGGTTATACGTTTATTGATCACACTAAAATCTAATGGTAGCTGTAGTCCAAACAGAGCGCCAACTGGCACGACACAAAAAAAGTACTTATCATTCCACACAATATTGCCGGCCTGATGGTAACAAGATAGAAAATAATCTACATTCAACGTGTGCCTCCATCGATGACTGACAACTGAAGGTTGCAGTAACTAGCAAAGAGAAAGTAACAAATATGAATGCTGCTTAGTTGATTAATAAACGTATTTTTATCATCAACAAATTTATATTTAAGTATTACGAATACAAATGAGATAAACCATATCTTTATAAGAATTAGATAATCTTCATATTGATTTTTAAGTTATACACTTTTTAAGGAAACTTTTATGTTTCCCTTCATGATCAGTAAATTGTCAGATCTCAAGTTACCTTTTAATAAGTTAACAGGAAATGCATTGTTAATTATACATTCATAACAATATACTTTTAAAAAAAACAATAAAAAAAAAACAGTTTTTTTTCGAATGCATATTTCAAGAACAAGCTATTGCTTTCGTTTTTATTTTTTTTAAATGAGTGTTGCCTTGCACTTGCTTCTTGCAAGTATACGTCTAATACCCTCATTGAAGCTGCTAATACTCGTATAATTCGGACAGCTAATATGCTTTTAAGAGTTTAAGATAACTGGATTACAATTTTCTTGTTGAAAACATTCACTCCATAGAAAAAGTGTGCTAAAAATATTAACAACAACATTAAGATCATCGTTGTCAGATTCATACTTATTATTCCTACACATAGCATTTCTAACCCTAATCTATCTTTATAACACAGATATGATTTGTGATTGGATCCGAAGACCCATACATAAACAGAATTTAAGACTTCTGGTAACTGTCCATTATTGAATACTACTATGTACAACTTAAGGCTTGAGCCAGACGTCGATAGGGATCTTGGTGAAGGCAGCGTTGATGAAAGACTGGAAGTGCTTCGCGATAGAAGCTGAGGCGGCAGGGCGCATCTCCTCGATGATTTCAGCAGCATTGTTGTTGAGGAACTGGTTCATGGCCTCACCTATGTTGTAAATGGAAGGAAGGTTTTAATTTTAATGCTGCATTTAACGAGCCTTGGTAACCAAAGGGAATATAAGATCCTAACATGTTGGCAACATAGTAGCTACTAGTTTAGGGTCTTTTGCCAATGTAAAGGACAATATTGTTTTATATTTTTTTGTTACCGACCGGGTTAGAAAAGAAACGTCAACTAGTCTACATGGAACTATGCTTTGTTTAGCAAACTTAATATACGGATCATTGAGGCAAAGTACGGAAAGCCGTGAAGATCTAAACTTGATACAAAGGCACATTACTATCTCAGTGGCTCTTACAGGCTATTCGATAGTTTGCCAGTGAACTTACTACTTTGAGGAAAAATTAAAAAAGGAAATTACCAATAACGCTTCCGTGGTTGACGGTATCGCGAACCTTGAAACGTGAGTTTCGCAGTTTAAAATCCACGAGAAGTCTGTCCGCCATCATGTATTTGACGCTGTCCCTTTCTATCTCTTTGCCGAAGATCTTAGCGATGGCAGCTACGTCGACTAGAAAAAAAACATTGCATTGTATAATTGTAGTTTTGTTAGCACTTTAGTGTAGGCATTAAATGCAAAAGAAGGTCGCAAAGAGAGCATGTGATGTGATTCCGGGCTTAATGCTCAGATTGGGCAAATAGTTAGGTATTGGGTTTTTCTATAAGAAATTCTAAGTAGCAGCACAAAGTCTGCAATTAAGCCTGAAACCCATTCTTCGATCCGGTAATCAACCCAGAATTCTACAAGTCTACGACACACACTTTACGTAGAACCAATTTGGTAGTACTTATTCATAGATAATAAAATTGTAGTTGGCACTATAGATTAATGAAGGTCATCATTCAAAATTACTTCATTTTATTATGATTGAAATTTAAGATAAATTACGAAAGTTTATTGACGTCAATGTTTTGTAATAACGAAATAAATTCCATTTAAACCATTTCATTTGTTTGTAGAATTGAAATTTGTTGATAAAAACAGCACCGTCATGCTTACTATTGTTATTTGGAAATTGTTCTTTATCGTCAATAGAATTGTTTTAGCACTAACACGACTGCTCGAGTTTTTATTATAATCATTATAATTGAATTGATTTGTAATGATACGCGTTGATTGGGTAACTACGATATGAATTCATTTGTTTAACCTTGGACCAGTAAAGAATATAATAGGTACTTTTCACGTAAGTGTCAGAATAAAAAAAAAAAAAAAAAAAAAAAAAAAAGATACTTAAAAAATCTAATCACAATTTGTTTAAAACGTGCTAAATTTAAACAAGCGATTTCTATCTTCCCTTCTTTAGTAGGTACTTACTTATTTTGATTTTAAGAAGCGGTATTTCGCCTTACTGATTGTAAATTTGTCGAAATTAAAATAATAGTTAGTTAGCCACGAAATAAATTGTACGGAAACGAATGGCTGCGAAAAAGATTCGCAATAGTTTGGAAAAAGTATTCGTGAAATCGAAGATGATATTTGTCAATTGCGTCTTTATTTCAGGTATCATCATCATCAATTTGACAGCCCCGTGGCGCAGTTGGCTTGACACCAGCTTGCGAAACGAGAGGCCGCGGGTTCGATCCCCGCACCGAGACAAATGATTGTGTGATCCACAAATATTTGTTTCGGGTCTGGGTGTGTGTGAGACCGAAAAGTCTCTCGTAGTTTCTGATACCCACGACACAAGACTTGTATCTTAGTGTGGGATCAGAACTATGTATGTGACTGTTGGGTGTATTTATTTATTTTATTTATTTATTTATAATTTGGGAAATTCATTATTTGTATCAATATTGTAAACTATCTCTTGATTGGAAAAGAGCAACACTAGAGTTTCTTGCCCGTTCTTCTCTAGTGATGACTGCCTTCCGAACAGGGTGGTACACCAAATTTTGAAATGACTGAATCTAAATGATGTATTTGACATTTTATGGATTCAATAAATATAATTTCATTTCATTTCAGAAAACTTTATGTCATCAACCTCCCAGAGAGAGCCTATCATCCCGGTCTTCGTATCCCACATCCATAAACGTAGTAATAATCATATAAATAGTACTAACTGAACGCAGCCCAAAAGTCTCCCTGCGATCTCACAGGGAACAGCAGAACTTGACCAGAGACTTCATATCGGCCGGTGATCTCGATGCGGGGCAGGACTAACCCCAAGTCGATACGAAGCTTGTTTAAGTCGGATCTGGAATAGATAAAAATATTTGTTTATCTAATTTGACATTTGCAAGCGTTTTTAAAGATAATAATTCGGCTGAGTTACCTTAACATGCTTATTATAGGCAAAAAATGTTTAATAACGACAAGAAAAAACAGATATAATTTTAAAATGCATAGACATCAATTGTTTGCTCATATTTGTTTTTCAACAAGTTTTTCGTTCATTTTTACATGCAATTTCGATTCCCTTGTTAGTTTTGTGCATCCTAAATTAGCGCATGCGACCTAGAGATTCCGGGAATAATTTTAAAACCGGGCAAAAAACATTTTAATCAGGAAATCTCACGACCAACACGACATTTGATTATAATTTGTATATTAACCTTTAATTCCAATAATGAAATACCAATTGAGGTAAAGTTGCGTGAGTAAAAAGTAAAGTTTTTTAGGTATACCCCTTATCTTCTTATCAAATTAAAATCATAATTGCCATTAATTCAACGACAGTTCACTTGAAACTCCTCAGTTACGAAAAACTTGTGCAATTGTCGCGTAACTAAGAAATTAGGTTAACACGGCGTCATGGCAACAGTTTCACAGTCTTCGGAGACGACTTGTTTGCCTTCTGACTCATCGGGATTTCCTTATTTAAATATCGTTGGACCAGGTAATGTATTTTGGCTATCGTGTCAAGGTTTGTTGCTAAGTGGCTTGTTAATCTTTTTTGCTCATCTCCAGACATGGTGATTTTCGTCGCAATTGTGGAAATATTTTGTCTGCGTTTTAAATTGTTCGAAGCGGTGAATAATGCGATGCTTCATTTTACTTTTCAGTTAGGGATTTTACAACATTTCAGATAGGGCAAAGGAAGGTAGGTGTTCGCCATATTTTGACGTCCTCCTGGGTAGATACATACATATTTATCAGTGTTTTACGAGTGAGAAAAGTTTAGCCTCAGTCCACATTTACGATATACTCGTAAATGTGGACTTTTTTCGTACAAATAAATGGTTTCACTCGCTTTTATATAGATTTCGTCGATTAAGGTGTTAAAGAGTCACCCATAACTGTCTTAAGTTTTTTTTTTTTTTTTTTTTTTTTTTTTTTTTTTTTTTTTTCACGCGGGGAAAATCCCTTTACGGACCATCCCGCCCCGGAAGGGCGAGGGTGTGTCGGACTCACCGGCGCCTTCCGACCCAGCATTGATGTTACCGCCCGTGATGTGCTCGGGCGGCCGCTGGGCCGGGTCCCTACCAAAATCAATGCGCCGTAATACCGACTAAAAACCCCGCGACGGCCACCATCAGCGCATTCAGCGAGGCGGCCCCGGCATATCCTGAAGCAAAAGCTATGGATTGGCGCGGGACCGCCTCTGCGCGGTGCCAAAAGGCACGCCCAAGATGTAACTTACTCCTCGGGGGCCGCCAAGGTAGGGACGGCGGCCCCGCGTGGCCTCTGGGCGCCGGGCTAGGTGTTCACCCGGCGCCTCCTACGTCGCCTGTTGCGACGAGCGGGATCGGTCTGCTCCCGATCCCGCTCGGCGCTCTCCTTCTGCGAAATGACACGTTCGCAGAAGGAGAGCATAGCTTTCCATGACCTCCGGCTGCCGACCATGGCGGCGACCACAGTCGGCAGCGAGAGGTCGCTCCCTACGACCGCTACGAGAGCGCTGCGCTCCTCGTCCCAGGCTGGGCACTCCTCCAACGTGTGCTGAGCCGTGTCCACACGGCAGTTGCCACAATGGTGGCACACGGCGGCCTCCTCCACTCCAACGATGCGACACAGGTACGCACCGAAGCAGCCGTGCCCGGTGAGCACCTGCGTCAATCTGAAGGTCGGCGCACCGTGGCGCCTGTCCATCCACTGCTGGAGGACAGGACGCACTGCCGCGACGGTCGCCACGCCAGCACTTGGGCTCTCCAGCCTGGAACTCCACTCCTCCACGGCGGCGCTGCGGAGGGAGGCCAACATGGCCTCGACCTCTCTGGGGGCTGGTCTCCGCCCGGTTCGCCGGAACGCCTCCTCCCGCCACCAAAACACGGACGAGAGGGCTTGGGCGTCCAGCTGCCAGGGCAGAGTACCCGCCAAAACACAGGCCGCCTCGTGCGAAATCGTGCGGTACCCTCTAACGATTCGCTGCGCCACCATTCGCTGCGGACGATGCAGCAGGCGGACGCAGCGAGCGCCAAGGGAATTGGCCCACACGGGACACCCGTATAGGGCCATGGACCGCACGACACCAGCATATAGGCTTCGGCAAGGGAAGCCAGGACCATCGATGTTGGGCAGCAGGCGACCGAGAGCGCCTGCTGCGCGGACCAACTTCGGCGACAACATCTCGAAATGCGCACGGAATTCCCACCGACTGTCCAGAATCAGTCCAAGGTACTTCATCTGGGAGCCGATGGGAATCCGCACGCCATCCACCGTCAAGTGGGCCTCCGGCGGTGGCCTAGACTGAGGTCCGTAAAAGCACAGAGCCTCAGTCTTGTGCAGGGCCACCTGGAGGCCGAGTCGCCGAATCCTGCTCACCACCAGTTCGGTCCCGAACCCGGCGAGCAGGGCGGCCCGCTGTGGGGTCCTGGCCGTCGCTGTCACTAACGTGTCGTCCGCGTAGCAGACGACAGCGACGCCCCGAAGGTTGGCACCACGAAGAACCCAGTCGTAACCGATGTTCCACAGGAGCGGCCCGAGAACCGAGCCCTGTGGAACACCGCACGACACCGCCCGACGGTGCCACCCGTCGGCGCCCGGATACACGACGTACCTATTACACAAGTACGCCTGCACCAGACGCCGAAGGATAACTGTCTTAAGTGTCTCAACCTAACTTCATGCTAAAATTTATGAATATTTCTACAGCGGTATAGACTTGGTTTTTAACAAATATTATTATTCGCTTTACAAATGTATGGAACCGTTTGAATGTCTTTATTTATCATAATACTAACCTTTTCAAACCAATTGCCTATTACATTTCCAACGAAAATAAGATTTGCAATGTACAATGGTGTCACGCTTTGCGAATCTTAATTCTTAGGTATATCCAGTTATTTGAAGTTAACAATTATATGTTTGCGATAGAAGTACTTTATGTAACCGATGTTAACTGTACTGGCCATAGAGTAACCTATTTTCTTAATTATAGTCAGTTTCTTACATAATTGATTTTAACGATATGATTACGTTCACACCTATATTCTATTGGAGTTAGTAATAATAATAGAGATGAAACTTATAGACAGCAATAAAATTGCAATCATCAATTTTGTTCTAATATCATTTTAAAATGTTTGTAATGAATAAACTCAAAACTACTTAACCGACTTAAATGAGTTTTGGTATTTATATAGATGGGACCTTGGGAAATCACATAAGAAATCACAATTTCCATGGTCCCATTTATCTTCATACCAAAATTCGTCAATATTGGTCAAACGATTGAAACCAAACCAAGAGACCTTGACAGAATACAAAACTATACCCGCCATACATTTACACTACACTCTCGCCTGCATCCTCAAGAGATAATCAGAGGAGCATTGCTTCTTCCTTGTATAACTTACCTGATCTTAGTCACTGTGTAGTTACTAGGACCCACAACAGTGATATTGTTGAATGCTGCAGTGACCCTGACTGGGCCTGCAGAGTTCTCCATCACCAGTCTATCGATGAGGAGTGGCTCCACAGGAGGCACTTGAAGATCTGGTAATCCTTTAGCCAGGTACGGTCGGAGGTGGTTGAAGGAATCCTTTATGCAAGTGTCGATCTGCGGGTCACTTCTGCTGCATGGGAGGATGTATTCAGCTGGAAACAAGAATAAAAAGATGATAAATATTTATTAAGTGCCAATTCACATATACTCAGGAGATATGGGTTGAAAACTATGACAATTAGAATCGAATTATCGATGTTATGTATACGACTACCCTTTTGACGACACATTTGTACCGAATTATCTAGAGATCCCAGCTTCGATTCCTGGGTCGAGTAAAGTGTTTTTTTTTTCAATAAATATTTTTTTTTAGCAGCACGAAGTCTAGAAGTGTACCCGAAAAATGGCAATGGGTTAGTCACTTATTACTTGGGGTTTAAAACAGAACTGGCTGATTGAGGGACTAGAAACCAATCCTTGTCTATCGTTTCATCGTCACCATCATCAACCCATATACGTCCTACTGCTGGGCACGAACCTCCTATACCATTGAGAGGGTTTAGGCCTTAGTCCACCACGCTGGCCTAGTGCGGGTTGGCGGACTACACACCTAAGAAATTCCTAAGAACTTTTAGGTGTGCAGGTTTCATCACGATGTGTTCCTTCACCGTTAAAGTAAGTGATAATTCATTATGAATACACACTTAACTTGGAAAAGTTAGAGGTGTGTGCCTCGGGTTTGAACTCGCGACCGCTGAGATTCTCGACTATCGCTTTGCTTCGCTTTAAAGGCGTCATTTTTGTGACTTATACATCAACAGTTATAATTGACTGGTTACTTAACCTTTCAACACTCATAACCGAGATTAAGCTAATCGAAGCCGATGAGACAGGTACTAACGTAACTTTCAACTAACAAATTAAGATTGCTGTGTTTTTTTGCATGCGTGTAGTCATTGCTCTATTTGCGTTCAATTAAGTTCCTTGAGTAATTAACAAAACAAAAACTATGAGTTACGCCTCTCTTTTATTTGTTTTAACTATCTTAGTGCAGTAATCGCTTCTGGCTACGGATGAAGTAAACGTTGATTTACATTGACGAAACGTAGGCGTACCGTTTGCATTCAGATTATCATAAGTAATTATTAAAATTTAGTATCTAGAGAACACAAAATAAAAACAACTTTCTCCCAAACAAAATATGTCTTTCTGTTGGTCTTAAAATAAAAAATAAAATACGTGAATGTGTAGTGGACTAAAACCTAAACCCTATCAGTAGTAGAGGAGGCCCGTGCCCAGTAGTGGGCCGTATATGGGCTGACGGTGATACCTTCAGATGCAATGTAGTCACTTTGTCCACCCAGTATAAAAATATACGCTATAATTTACCACTTTTAGCGTATTTAATAGCATAGATATATCGTCAGTATAAAACCAGCCTCAGGGAATTTCATAATCAAGCGTTTCGATGGACAAACAAAGCTTGAGGCCTACGTTACATAAGCGAGTGTTAGGCGCGGCGGTGACAAGGTGACGCAAAGACCGATGACCGACACGGCAATTTGGGTCGAAAAGTGAAATTTTCGCGTGCCAAGGACGAGTTCACTGGGTCGCAGAAAAGTCACGCATGTAACAAACACTAGCTTTTAGTCTGGTTTGCTTGTAGTCGAGAGTCAATACTATTGTATAGTAGTGCATTCTTACGCAAGGAATTGCGATGATTGATGTGTATTGATTGCCTCATTGGTCCAACTGTAAATATGTGGCGTATACCCAGGATGGATTTGATTCCTGAGTTGGGGAAAGTGTTATTTTTTTTCATATATTAAATGCTTTGTAGAAGCAAGTAGTCTAAAAAGGTAAACGCTCCAAATTTTATCACTCAAGGGTTAAGCATAGAAAAATATTTTAGCACCATCTTTCGTCTGCTGTCTACTTAACCCTACAAGCTACAGAAATGAAAGGTGCAATTAATCAAAAAGTTCCTAAAATAAAAATACCAACCGTCACATATTTACATATTTCCTACCTAACACTACTCGCTAAGATACCAAGCCTATATCGGTATCAGAAAGTACGAGAGAAAACTTCAATTCAAACCTCACTTATATGGCAGAAAACGTCACTTATACGGCAGAAAATAAAAAAGTAAAAGAGACAAAAATACAAACGGACGAAAAACAAAATAAAACTATAGAATACATCATTATTTTTGCAGCAGTAAACGCAACTATATCAAGGACGTATAGACTCTTAAATGCACGCAACTTTATTTTAAAATGCATATAGCAGTTTAACATTCATTGCCGTGACAAATTATTTTCGTGCGAAGCGAACGAGCGGAGTGACAAAGAAACTGAAAATAATGGATTTGCTTTACGCATGCAATATCAGCGTGGCCTATCTATGTTTCTGTCCTGGGAGATTTGAATGTGATACTATACTATTTAGAAGTGGATTCAAGCGTTTTCAGGCCCAATTTTATAAAATAATAAATCTTTGCCAAAATCCCATCTATCTGCATTCTAAAAATTATCCGAATAGTTCCTACTGAACTATATTTTTGAGTATATTTATTGAAACTACGAATCACTATAATTTTTTAAATTTATAGAACCTGTTCGAATTAAACATAAGTCTAAAATTCATAATTCATATATTTTAATTATATAGCTATTTCATTCCCACCACACGTTGATGGCGATGAAGTCACTGTTTATATTGTGCGTCCTTTTCTCGCGTCTAACGGTTATACTGTAGCCGAATTAAGTAAGAATTGGGACTAACAAACATATGTGTGTATTATGGCTGTTATCATCATCATCAGCCCAAATACGTCCCACTGCTGGGCATGGGCCTCCTCTACAACTGAGAGGGTTTAGGCCTTAGTCCACTACGCTGGCCTAGTGCGGGTTGGTGGACTACACACCTAAGAAATTCCTAAGAACCTTTTATGTGTGCAGGTTTTATCACGATGTTTTCCTTCACCGTTAAAGCAAGTGATAATTCATTGTGAATACACACATAACTCCGAAAAGTCAGAGGTGTGTGCCTGGGGTTTGAACCTGCGACCGCCGAAATTCCCAACGGCGCGCCTCAACCTCGAGGCCATCACTGCTTTTTAGCCTGTTATATATAGTTTTAAAGCATAATCAATTTGTTTAAAAAAAACATCAGTGTTAGGTAATGATGACAGATTTTGGTCATGTTAGTGTGACAAGGTCATAACAGTATTTGAGTACAAACGATAATCTATTTACTAATGTGGTAATAAACAACAGCCTATCGATAAAATTGAAGACAAAGAAGTGTGCTTTTTATCCGTAAATAACAGTTTCTCCAATAACGAACAGTGTGGCCCGTCATAATAAGTCTTCAAACTGACTAAAAACGCACCTTCGTTCATATACTTTTGTAACTTTTGCGTTTCAAAAGGTGGCCCCCAAATGTAATGATCACTATCATCCCGGCTTCGCTAATTCTGTTCTTTGCCACACCACGAAGTTTTTACAATAGTTTATCAGCCTTCTTGTTCCTTCCTTCCTATAGTCCCAGGCCCTTTCGACGTAATGGAATGTGTACAATTACATTTCTGTATACCCTAACCAATTTAGTTGATTTTTATATGGTGATAGATGGAACTATGGAGGAAGGCATAAGCTACTACTTTTTATAAGAATTAGACCTGATGAAGTTTTCATAAGAAACAAGGAAAATCACACGAGGCCTACCGCCAATGTTTGCCAAGCAATAATGATATTGGGCAAGCGGTATTATTATGCGCATATTCTACGCATATCACTTTCTACTTGCAAATAGTTTTGAACTTGAACGATCCGTTCGAATCTTACACAAGGTCGTCCATTACATAACTCAAACTTGATTGCGCGACCCCAAAAACGATGCTCAAAGAATTTACGCACATATTGATAGAAGTTTGATTTCTATTCGCACATATAATTGAAGAATTTAGAAGTTTGAAGTAATGTTTGTTATGTTGTTGTTACTTAATTTTCACTTAAGTAATAATTTTTATTAAGTTAATAATTATTAAGTTATAATTTTTCTTTTGATGGTTAATTTAGTGATATCAAATAAAAAAAAAATAAAGAGAAAGAGTTAAAAAAATAAAGAGGAATTAAGTACACTGGCCGAATGTGTAGAAAAAGTTTATTTTTGGAATCATGTTGCTCTTTAATTTGTTTTGAAATTACACATTTGTACGCCTAAAAGCATGCGATACATCTGCAAGTCTCCGCATACAAAACATACATTTTGTGTCAGTTTGCATGCGAAAAGTGTTTACATCTTTAAATAGAATCAAGTATTGGAAGGTTACAGATTTTTCTCACCTTACTTTGTGAGCGAAATGGTTTAACTTAACAAAATTTTCCATTCTATCTACACAAATAATGTTTTTATACATTTTATTAGTACGGGTTTTAAAATATGTTATTTATTTATTTATTTATTTATTTATCAAGCGCTTTATACAAACTTACAGTACCTATACACCAAAATGTTTGTATAATATTATCCATAACACATCCACACAAAACTAAAACTAAATTTACATGACAAGTTAAGAGAACGAATTAAATTATATATATAACACAATTTATATAAAAATCAGTAATTATAGAACTCTGATGTCAAGTTCAGATAGGCGACTGCTGACGCAAACAGTACGTTGAGACCGTCAAAAAATACATCGACATCCTGAACCCGTTCTGTAAGTCCATTTAACAGTGAGACTGCACGAGCAGTGCACTGCATGTTAAATATGTGCCGTGCGATTTAGAGGTCGGGCAAAGTGTTACTGGGTTTTTCCATTAGGAAATTCTCAGTAGCAACACGGAGTCTGGAGTTGTGCCCGAGAAACGGCAATAGGCTCGCCCTCTATAACGCGGGACTGATACATGTCTGGCAAAATGTGGGTGCAGAAATGCACGTCTGCCTACCCCTTCGAGGAATACATGCGTGAGGTTATGTATGTATGTATTTGTGTAAATGAACCCGGTTTCAACGGCTTATGGAATTTTTTGATCAAGCCCGTAAACCCGTAAAAAAAAGAGGGACCAACATTAGAATTAACACTCTTTTTTTGTATTTTTAACACCAAAATGTGTGAAAAATTACTAGTAATAAGCAAATATGAATAAAACAGACCAGTATATTAAAACGCCGTTTTGACGGTTTATTCTTTTTATATCATACATACATACATAAATAACCTCACGCCTGTATTCCCCGAAGCGGTAGGCAGAGGTGCATTTCTGCACCCACATTTCGCCAGGTATGTATCAGTCCGTAATAGGGGGCGCCTATTGCCGTTTTTCGGGCACAATTACAGATTCCGTGCTGCTACTGAAAATTTCCTAATGAAAAAACCCAATACCACTTTACCCGAATCGGGAATCGAACCCAGGACCTCTAGAAAGCACGGCACATACCTACTTGTGCCGCGAGACCACGAGCCAGTCAAAAGTTTTTATATCATTGTTTTTATAATCATCTTTTTATATATCAGCCATGTACATTCTATTGATAGTCCAGTCCACACAGCGCGGCTTGGTAAACTAACGCCTAATAAATTCAGTGTTAAAAACATACAGATTCCTTCCCGATGTTTTCCACCACCGAGCGTGATTATTCATCGTTAATTAATTATTGTTGCTTTGTTTTAAAATATTCGAAATGAAGCAACATATAATGTGTTCAATTCAGATAGAACCGTGTTGCAACACAAGATTGGATCTGTACATGTAACATGAAGAGTGCAATTTGTAACATGTCGGACCAAAGTGGTGTACGCATGACGCACGAAATTAGTCGGACGGGAGCTACGCAACGATGTGGCAAATAGTCGGTTGCAATTTATTTAGTCGTTTTCAACACTATCCCTTATATTTCTCTGTTAGTTATAATATGTACATGTTATAAAGTATACTATTACTATGTTTCAGTTTCAGATTTATCTACATAGATACGGTCTACCTAAGTACCTAGGGCCATTCAAGTATTACGTAAGCAATACTTTTTTTCATTTTCGGATTTTCTACAATTTTTTCTCCCAATTTATTGAATCAACAAAAGAAACCAAAATAAATAAAAAATATATGTACCTAATAATGTTTACGTAAGCATAGGGGGGGGGGGGGGGGGGGGGGGGGAGTAGGATATTTACTTACTTTTGCTGACATGGGGGACAGCTTAATAATTGTGAAAAAGTTGCTTACGTAATACTTGAATGCTACCTACTACCTACTACGGAAAAATAACTAAGGAAGGTAATACTTATGATAATTAAGAAAAGTAATTTTTTTTTTGTTTTTTTTTTTGGGTCAATGTGTTTGTAATCACCGTTTCTATTAGCTGTCTTAGTGTTCGATCATGATCTGTTTAAGTCCTAAACTTCTATCACAAGTGAAATACCTTATCTTTCACTTCATTATCATCCACGGACGTCCACTTCTAGACATAACATCCTGACTTATATTACTGCTTCTACAGATTTCTCGCGATGTATCAGAAGTATTACATTCAGTTGCTCATTAGTCCCTTAATGTGTTGAAACTCGCAATCTCGCACAATTCTCCACGAAACAATTTGTCGAATTATTGTTTCGAAACTCGATTTAGTTTAATATGATGTATGCTTATTTTATTGGGTAATTTTCCTCACAACGAAACTACAGAGCTAGAGATTTACAACATACTATGTGTTAAGGAAACTCATTCGCATAAGCCTTAATTTCATAGACTAAAGTGTATATGTATTTTATAGTTATACATCACCAGCCCATATATGTTCCACTGCTAGACACTGGCCTAGAGCGGGTAGATGGACTACACACCTAATTGCTAATAATTTAAAATTCATAATAATTTTAATGTGTGCAGGTTTCCTCGTGATATTTTCCTTCTATTTCCGTCTATTTGAATAAAGATACTTTGACTTCACCATTAAAGTATGTAAATAAAAGAACTTTAAAAACAATATAATAGGCATTATTTAACCAAAAGTCGACGCCAGCAAACCCACATAAACTGCATGCAACCATCGTGTAATCCGTAAATACAGCAAGAACCTATCATTTTTTTTAAACTGGTGAGGTATATTCGTTGTCGCTATTTGCAAGGCGACACTTTGAATAATCTGCACTTACTTTGATGTGTATTGACATCAGACGCTTCAAAAAGTGCCATTATAAAAAGGCAATGTATAAAAATCCAACAGGATTATAATACTGTTGGAACTGACTGTCTGTAAGTCTGTTACGTTTCCACATAAACCGCTGAAGTAATTGATAAAAGTTGTTAGGAAGAAATGCTATGCCCAACAACATGGAACATAACGTCTAGTAATAGACTTGTTAGTTCTAGTCGTAGACTAGTCGCTAGTTGTATTCATTATAGCTTTTGCTCGTGACTTCGTCCGCGTAGACTACAGGGTTCGCCTACGTCATAGTAGCTTTATGCATGCAAAGTCTCAGCCAGATCGGTATAAAATTGACAAAGTTTCATACAAACTTTCATCCCCTTTTTTATCTTCTTGGGGGTAGAATTAATCAAAATCCTTTCTTAGCGGATGCCTACGTCATAACATCTACCTGCGGTTTTCTGATTGGATTCCACACGTATATTTTAGTATTCGAACTAATCAACGGTTAAACTGTCGTTTATAATGAGAATTCAAGGTCATGAAGAAGCCGTGAGGTGACTGCAAAAGGACAGTTTCGCAAAGGTTGACGTAACGCGTTGTGTCAAGGACGGCAGCTGGTATCGATAATTATTGTCGATTTGTTTTACGTTGTAGAGATGCTAAGGGTCACCAATAATTATTATTAAAGATCGAAAAAAAGACTTGAAAAAAAAAATGAAAAAAAAAACATGTGGCGAGCGATTGTCGGGTCAAGGGCTAGACAGTGCAAGATTATAATTGGAAAACGTGGGTTACGTTACTTTTCTGCCTATGTTATATAGGTTCTGATATTTTCACTTTGCTACGATAATTCACGTCAATGTTTATAGTTCAAGCGTTCAACAAGTAATAAATAACTAGCTTCTCGCAACTTCGCTTGTGTAATTCTTTTCTTATTATGGTAGCTATATAAAAAGAGTATAATACGATCAAAACACAAAAAAATGAATGAATAAATTAATTAATGAAAGAGATTACCAACGTTTTACAATATTGCATCCCAAAATGTACCAGGAGAGTAAGCAATAATATTTTGTACTTTATTAAACTATTGCATTCGAGATATTGGTGTAATATATTTCACGATTATTGATTTTCCTCAATGAATCAAACCAGTCACATGCTATTAAGCAACCGCGTCACGTACAACGGGACCATTAAAATTTTATGCAGCCATAGAAAGACTTGCAAGGCGAGCCATCTTACCAAACGGGCTAGTATTCCGCTCGTGTCCACAGTTAGTCTCATTGTTCGAATTTCACAAGGATAACCGATGTTGTCCGCTTTATTATCTATTGTATTATTCGCGGGCAGAAATATTGTTTGTGTTATTGTTATACTAATGCCGATGTTTACGTTGTCAACGACGAAAACGATGTAGTTCAAAACAAATAAGAATGACAAATGAGCAAGTGGTTAATGAGCAATGGTCTTCAATAATCGTAAGCCTTCACAAATTTTGAATATAGCTGATTTTAGACATTCAAAAAGGATATAAGGATAACTATAGGGAGGTGGTAAAATAAGGATAAACAAATAGATTGAAGTCCAATTAGCAATAAGGTTGATAGGATTTATGACCAGAACCACTATGTTGGCCTAATACATGTTGATATGAATATTGTTGTGTGAATGCAAGCATTAGAAGAGTAACATTGTTCTTGCAATGTTATTGCAATGAGTTTAGCATCTAAAAACATTTTAAAGATCCAATAATTTTCTGAGTACTAATAATACCCCTTTTTTTTTGTTCTCGAGGGGAAAGCTGTTTATGGCTCTACTTCCCGCCAGCCCCGGGGGAGGGGGGGCGGCGACATCGTGTCCGCGCAGGTGTTAGTGCCGAGCTGGGTCCCTAACAATATCCCTAAACCGGCATACCGACCAAAACCCCCCGGTGGCCATCTCCGCGCCGAGTGGGGCGACCACGGTACGTTAGCGAGAAGCGCCAACCTAATGCCGCAGCCGCCCGGACTAATAATACCCCTAGGAGTAACACAGTAAAACCGTAGCCGAACCAATCCTTCATTCCGCACAATAACTCTTGGGTATTCGACTATTAACTTTTACTTATTGTATTTAAATAATAGTGTCACCTTCGCATTCCTTTAAATGGTATATATTTCTACACAGATTATATGATACGATTCCGGCCGAAAAATGTCAATGGGGTGTTGATGGTACTAGACTGTCATAGAAAAGTAGTGTCTTCAATTCCTAGACATACATAACCTCATACAGGCGTATTCCCACGGGTTCCCACGTAATAGGAGGTGAGCCTGTTGCCGTTTTTCGTTTTTCCAGACCGCGTGCTGCTACTGAGAATTTTCTAACGGAATAACCGGGATATATCTATCCAGGGACTAATAGATCGCACGGCACATACTTGGGCGTGACTACGAGGCAGTCCTAGACATAAAATTACATATAGCAACGCTTCCTGGTAGTTGGTTCTTATGTGTGCGACAGCGTGACTGGTAATTGTATACCTAGGAAACAGGTGGGCTGAATGCGTCAATTGAGACGCACTGTGTACTATAAACTATAACGTAACTATGAGGCTAGTTATCCGGGTTCGTGTTTTTTATCTACACCAGAGGGATTGTAACTTTTCGAGATTTTTGCGTATGAGCATTCCGAGAGGTTTTAGTCGGTATGCTGGCGTAGGATTTTGGTTAGGGACCCAAGTCAGCTAAGTGGACAACTGCTCCGCGCGCCGAATTGGAAGGCCAGAGACCCCGACATTCCCCAGACGGGCCTCCCCCGAGGTTGCGAAAGGGGAGCTTAAGGCGCTTTCCTCTCGTTAAAAAATGAGCATTTTTTTTTGTTCTTAAATAAATAAGACAAAATAATCATAAAATTATGATGTCTATTTGTAAGGTGCATAAACGTTTTTAGTTGTAAAAGAGTCCCATACTTACCAATCAGAAATATAAGAAAATGACGATGAATCTTTATGCCTGAGATTTACGAGGTTTTATGAATACTACTTACTCTCAAGAAAAGGATAAGTTACACTATTTATATCAAGTATATTGATATGAAAGTTATCAACAGTCTTAATTTTTTTAATTTGATAAATGGTTACCTTAGCTGAACTAAATGTATTAATTAAGAGTCGGTAATAATTTGAAACATTGTAAATAAACCGCGAATTTGCACGATTACACAACATTTTAATACGAGTATTCAATAAATCATGAAACTCGTCAAATATGTTTGATCAATTTAAGAGTTGTCAGTCATAAAGACGAGGCGAGGCCTTTTTAACAAATATAAATATCGTCTTTTAAAATGAGTGACCAAAGTGACTACAACTATAGCCTTGACATATTCTCGAGTGTTAAAGAAAAAAATGGACATTTGCGACGTAAATATTTATTTAAGTACGTTTTTTAGTTTAGTACTGTATTTTCCAAGAATTTTGTCGACATTATACGCAAACATGGAAGTAAAGTGTATTGCTTTATCTTTTATGCTTTAAGCGTAAGTGTTGAGAACTAATAAGCAAGTTTACTGAAGGATAAGTTATTACCATAACCCAAGAACACGTTAAAATTAATAAGTTTTATTACGCAATAAAAAAATAAAAATAGACCAATAAAGCATAGACAATATTTCCCAATTAGTTCATTACGAAAATTGAAGTCAACCTCATTTTTAACCTCCGAATCATAAACAATAGTTTCCTAACTACATGGCATAGGTACAATTAGAGAAATAATGGCAATTTTTAAAATGCCCAAAATGACGCAATAAATAGTTTGCTCGTAACATGTCAGCAACAGATGTTATAATAATACATATATTCATCACGCCAGGATTTTCCGAAGGGGTAGGCAGAGGTGCATTCTGCACCCACATCTTGCCAATTGTGTTTTCGTCCCACGTTATAGAGAACGAGCCTATTGCCGTCGTTATGATAATCCTATTGTCATTATTATGTCTATTACATTATTATGTCTATAAACTATACTACATATAAAAGAAAAGCAAAATAGTTTGAAGTTTCTAAACTTTAACTTAAAATGTGAAGAAAACCAGCCTCATCACACTTAAGGATTATACTTTATTGTGCTCTTTTATAGTCTTATAAAACGCTATAATATACTGAGTACACACAACTATTACTCGACTACCTCGTGGTCTCGCGGTATGTACCGTGCGAACTAGGATTCCTTAGTTCGATTCCCAGGTCGTGCAAAGTGTTATTGGGTTTTCCATTAGGAAATTCTCAGTAGCAGCACCGAGTCTGGAAATGTGCTCGTGAAACGGCAACAAGCTCGCCCCCTTTTACGTACGACTGACACATTCCTGGCGAAATGTGGGTGCAGAAATGCACCTCTGCCTACCCCATCAGGGAATACAAGCGTGAGTTTATTTATGTATATATACAGCTATTATTCAGAAAGATACAACCCTACACTGAAAGATAAGTGCACGCATTAGAATATTTGACAGATTTTTGAATTGAACTTGTGGTCTCTTGTTTTACAACTTTGTGACTGAAGTGGTTAGATTTTTTTTAATAATATCTTGGTGCATTGTAATACATAAAATTTATTATTTATTAATAATAGCCCGCTAAATATATTTTTTCTACATATAAATACACAGTGTTTCATACATGGAAGTCTTTCGCATCGCCATAGGTATCTTTCATTATGTACTACTTCATAGCGTGTTGGTATTAACTCAGCCAGGATAATTAACTGCATATTCATATTATTGTTTTAACGGATTATGTCAATTTTATATAATACAGGATGTATAGACCGTGATCGAAAACTAAGTAATAGTTGCGGTGATTACGACAAAAAATTAAAAATTTGACGTTTTCCTCATCACATTTAATAGTTATAGTTTATAGGAAAAACTATTTTTTGCGATTTTTTAACGCCAATGTGTATGTAATCTTTACTATTGCTTGTCTTAGTTCTTACGTTCTTTTTATTTTATGTATAAAATAGTTTGTAAAAATAATTTTCTCTTGCTGCCAAGTTCAAAAAGGTTAATTGGAAACTTCTTTCTCATTTTTAAAATACTCAATTTTACATTTTAGCCAATTATTGACTACAAATAATAAATAACAACGGAACCACTTTAAAACATGGCAAATACCTTAATTTTATTGTCATTGGATTTTTCTTCGCAACCCTAAATGCGGTAAAGGTCACATTTCGGCTAAAGGCGACGTTGCCCAACGGCATTTCATCACAGAACACACGCGTAGTCATACAATATGTGAATTTCATAAGAACATTTGAATACAATATATAAGGTATTCGTCATCTAGTTGTTAATATTGGTAGTAAATATTAACCCAGGAATGGGTGAACTGTCTTTTTTAGGACACTACATTCAACTTTTTTTTTTAGTTGATACGGCTCTTATTTTTACTGTTTTTGATAAAAAAAATAATTTTACACTATTTTTGTCAATAAATAATTTTTTGTCAATTCAGGAAGAGCATTTTGATCCGACTTCATATATCGCGAAAAAATAGGTAATGGTTTTTTTTCTGATATTATTTCTTCGTAATGTACTAAGAACTTAATTTATACATTTCATCAAAAAAAATCCAATTTGATTTTTCGATACTTGAGAACGAGAAGTAATGCAAACATTGCAAAAGTTTACTAAAATAGGGCGGTACAGGGATGAATTACTTGCAATTTAAAGAAACGTGTAAAAAATTATGAAAATGTAATTTGTATTCATTATATTGTTGATGTAAATATTGATGATATTTTTTATGTTTACTAAATTAACCTTTTTTTAGAGGAAAATTTTAATATTATGTGCAAATTTTATTATTAAATTGAATCATTAAAGAAATTGCAAGCGAAAATTCTGATACAAGATTACTAGTGTATATAAATCTATATAAGAAGCTCCCTTAGACCAGTATGTGACAAATATTGAGGCAGAATAAATTGCAGCATTAAATCGTATCTGTCTATTAATGGAAATAATTTTACAATGAGAATATAAAAAATATACCTATAAATACATAGAGAATGAGATAAATCCGCATAAACAGTTTTTTCTTAAATACTGCAATATATTAACAAAAAAACATATTTGTTCTGTTGTAAATGGTAAAAATATGTATTCAATGTCTCGAAACATACATGGTATTATGTCATATATAATTAAGCTGACGCCTATACCACGCATATGCAAATAAAACGATCGCATTTATGCAAATTATACTGTGTCAATTTGAGAGACGGTTTATTGGTCAAATGTAAATATGCGGCTTTTAGAAAATGATAAAAATAAACGACTGTTAAGATCTATTTAGTGCGTGTACCATATAGACTGAATTATTTTAAATTCGGAACGTTTTTCTATGTAAAAAAAAAATGTTTTTATATTTATTTTTTTATGATAAATGTGTGTCATTTGATTATTATAATATATGTGTCAATATGAAATATTAAACTTACGTGTTGTTGTAAGGGCGTTATCACTTTCAGCAGCCTCTCCATTGTGGCAGATCTCAGTAAGACACAATACCAAAAGGGACAGCATAAAACGGCCAGCCATTGTCATTTTTGATAAATTTTATAACAAAAAATATATAATCCAAAGACAATATTGTTTTTTATTTAAAAATCAATCCATTCTTCGATGTCACAATACAGGCACAAAAGTTTCGATTTTGAATTTCGAATTTTTAATTTTGATCGTAGAGTTTTGACCGGGGGCGTTGTTCGGCGGTTAGTGTCGAATAGACGCGTGAACGGGCGGCAGGCGGACAAGCGCGCGTCTCATTTTGTTTGAAGTGAAAGCAAGGAGCTATGTGTTTTATCGCGCGCAATTTTCGTCATCCCTCACTGGGCCCCCACTTTTCCGACAGAGTATTTCCCAAGGGCGTATCCAGGGAAGGTCGCGGGGCCGCGGCCCTCAAATAAATTAGACTGACAAGTATATGGTGTGGTCTTCTGCACGATTTATTTTTTTTTAAAACACAATGGAATGGTGAAATATCCGTTCGAATTACGATGATAAACGAAGTACGCAATCGCATAAAACAAAGGGAATCAATAGTTGATCACCATTACACGCAATCCTACCTGACATTTAAAATTATAGGTATTAATACTTATAAGTACGTTTGCTAATGTCTTGATTTCAATAGACTACCGTATTTTTTACATCTTTGACATACGAGCCGAATTCATCAAATCTATTATTAATATAGAAAGTAAATATAGAAATAAGTAGTGATGGCCTCGAGGTTTAGGCGCGCGGTCGAGAATCTCGGTGGTCGTTAATTCAAACCCCAGGTACCTCTGACTTTTCGAAGTTATGTGTGTATTCACATATGAATCATCCTGCACATTTAAAAGTTGTTAGTAATTTCTTAGGTGTGTAGTCCGTCAACCCACACTAGGCCAGCGTGGTGGACTAAGGCCAGGCCTAAACCCTCTCTGTTGTAGAGGAGGCTCAGGAGGCCCGTGTCCAGCAATGTGACATATAAGGGCTGATGATGATGATTATTATTACTAATATTGAATATGATTGACGCATGATTTGCTAGCATTCAATTTGTAATTTAGGGTTCCTTTGTTCAACTTCGTTGATATTAATTATATTTAGTCGTACTTGTTTTAAAAATACTAATATTTTTATTACAAAATCAAATAAGCGCACACTTAGGTATCAGATAATGATTTTTTCTCCTCAAATGATTCCTGACTCCGTTCTAAGCTTTACCGAAGCAACATGTAAAAACTATAGGACACAATAACGCTGTAGTTTATGCTCTATAGTCGCGCTAATAAAGATTTTCTGAACCATTATGTCACGAATTGTCTGTGGTAAATGAAACATGCCTTGACAAACAGTCGTCTTCCTGTGTATTAACCAAGCTGAGTCATAGTTTAAAGTAACGCAACCCATTTCCTACGACTGTTTAAATTACCATAAACTATTTTACTTTTTAAAAACCTTAAAAAATGTCTAATTAAATTAGCGTGGGGTTTATACAAACACTCTTTGGAGAAAACCTAGATTTTTAAACGATTTCTTGTATTTGTGATCTGTCTTTGACCCTCTTAATAGCTGGAGTTTAAACGGACTATTTACAATTTATGTAAAGATTAAAAGAGAGATGATCATATTATGTCTTGTTTTATTACGCACAGTTTACATAAGGTAGCAGTAATATATATTTTTCATAGAATAGTGCCTAGAATAGACTGCCTCGTGGTCTCGCGGTACAAGTATCTAGAGGTCCTGGGTCCGATTCCCAGGTCGGGCAAAGTGTTATTGGGTTTTTCCATTAGGAAATTCTGGGTAACAGCACGGAGTCTGGAAATGTGCCCGAAAAATGGCAATAGACTCGCCCCCTATTACGTGGGACTGATACATACTTGGCGAAATGTGGGTGCAGAAATGCACCTCTGCCTACCCCTTCAGGGAATACAGGCGTGAGTTTATGTATGTATGTATGTCATAGAATAGTTTTTATATGTTTTATTGGAAAGTAATTCATTTAACAATGTAGAGGCATCATATAAATGCCCGAGCGCTTAGAATTTAAAAGAACATTCGTAAATACCCAATAAGTTTTTATTTCAGGGGTATTTAAGAAACATTCGAAATGATCGTGAAACTAAATCGAAATAATCCGTGATAGACCAAATCGAAACTACAAGGAACTAATTCTAGAAATTATCTGTTTTCTTTATAATTTATTGTACGTACCTATTATCACAACCACGTATGGCCACAATACTTGCATTTCGTAGGAACCATGGATATAGGATGGTTAAGACAAAAAAAATATGCAATGTTTCGGCAATGTTAAATGGTACACTAAAGATGATTTCCTTCCTCTTTGCGGACATCGGTACGGACTCAATCTATCTCGGTTACTTTTATCATAGGTATAGTCAAAAGGACTTGCAAGTAAAGTCTTATAATTCATGTTTACTTCAATATAAATTATGAGTAGTATTTGTCAGTTCACAAAATACAATTGCTTTAAGTAAACTTGTTTACCTCAAATAAAACCTCTTCCGTGAACAACTCATACACAATCCTTTTATGAATAATTGAAATGTGACATGGCATAGAGGCGCGACCAATGAAGTTTGGCTTGGTCTTTGGGCGCGAGGTCTATCACTAACTGGGGTGTATGTACATTCAAATCCGTGAATTTGTACTTTAACGGTGAAAAAATCATCAGGAAAGTTAAGTTCACCAACTATCCTAAGGGCAAAATAGTGGCCTCTTAACAGTAGATAAGGGCCGTGTCTAGCAAGAGGAAGTATTGCTAATACAACTATTAGATTCATTCACATCCATCCACGAGTAGACCAAAAGGGGTAAGCAATAGTGTATTTTCTTTTGGCAGCTATTAATAAGCGACTAAAGATGAAGAATTACGTTGATACAAACGATTATATTGATGGCGTGTATTGAGTTGATAATTAGACGGACATGTTTTGCGGACAATATCATTCCGACGCCGGCGCTTGCCCTGTGACCTCAAGATTTAAGTTCGGGCGCTAAGGCCAGCCAACTATCCGTACCCAGTGAACACATGACCTTAAAATGATGTCATACGTAGATCATACAGAAATCATCAAATTTTATGACGTAGTGACGTAAACATGACGTAATGGTGACTTTATTTATGACCTCAATATGAAGTCATATTGGATTACATCATTATGACATGGTACTGACATTAAATTTGACTTTAATATGACGTCATCTTCATGAATCCAATGCTACGTACATGATACGTCATATACCGTCATTCGGGTGACGTCATGTCGAAGTCATGTTCTGACGTAAAAGTTACATAAGAATTTCATCATATTCTTACATAAAATATGAATCAATATTTTGATATAAAATTTACGTAAAAATTCCATCACATTCCCGACTAGAAAAAACATAAGGCGCAACCAGATCATGTATCTGGACCCGATCAGGATAGAATGAGGCATGCCAGATCCGGCAAGCCCTATCAGGACCAGATCTGGTCCAGATATTAAGGATAGCCTGATGTTAAATATAATCAAGTATGGTAAGGCATACTGGATCAGGACCAGGTCTGGTCCAGATAAGGATAGCCTGATGTTAAATGTAATCAAGTATGGTAAGGCATACTGGATCAGGGCCAGGTCTGGTCCAGATAAGGATAGCCTGATGTAAAAAAAATCAAGTATGGTAAGGCATACTGGATCAGGACCAGGTCTGGTCCAGAAATGTAATTTAATATACAAATGTAGGCTTATCAAAAAAAATAATAAACTAAAGAGTTATTAAAATATTTTGTGTAGGTATAATACCTATAACAAAAATATGTGTATCAAACATAAATAAATATCCTGATATCTAAGTGTGTTGTGCATTAAATATAAAATTACATTGAATTGTATTCAATAAATAAAAAATTACAAAAATATTAATATAAACATGAAGGGTAACACTCGTTGAGAAACAAGTACGTCTTCAACTTTTATATTTCTAACAACTTTTATATTTTAAAATATCAATCCGTCTTGCAAGTTGCAACTGACAATTCCAACGACTGAGCTCGAACTGCTCAGCGACACCATTTTTATATTTATACACATCAATTGACGGTTTTATTTATAAATATTTTTATAAAGTCCAATAATTAATTTATATTAATCAAGATTATATTCTCATTAAAGTTATTGACAATTTTAATTATACTTATAAGTAATAAAATCATCAATATGCAATTTTACTATTACTACAATAATTTAGTAAAAGGTCTGTACGCATAAGCTTTTAATAATGTAAATATATAATATTGTAAGGTATTATAATGAAATACATTTATAATTACTAAATATTACTATTTAGGCTAACAAACACAACATTAGCAACGCATGGGGTGTATAATATAAATTTAGTGATAGCGCGTGACGTCATGAAGCAACATGTCGGAACTTGTTCACAGTGTAGTAGAAGTGTTTATCATTTAAAGACTTTTGTGTCATAAAAAAGCATTATTGAATGTATCACTAATTATACTTTTTATATTATTTAAAATTGTATATCGATTAGTATATTAATGTAAAATATAATGTAGGTGAAGATTAAATAAGTTCAATACAAAAACCTAATCACCTTAACAGTACATAGTTAAGAATAATTAATATATTGTATGTTAAAAAAAAAAGTGTATCAAGTACTATAAACCTATATCTAGACATTTACTCAGTGTGTATGTGTAAAAAATACGAACTTGTGGACTAAACTAACTAAATACAAATTTATGTGTTGTGTGTAAAGCTTCGTTTTTAAGTTTAATTACGTAAAACATTCAAGGTTAGTAAAAAATCATTGAAAAAATACATTACAATTCTTTGCTATTTTTAAAATAATTTTATATTTCAATAATCCGTTTTTTTTTTCAGATGACTTATACTTATGCATTAGTTTTATTTGTAAAAGATTCATCCAATAAAGAAATTGATATACTACCAAGTTCTTGGTTAGATCATTACAAAGAATATGGTGGTGGTAAATATATGCCTGAATCATTGTTAAAAAGTGCTAAGTATTGTAAATTATTACAAACAATGGTGAAATATTGTGATGAGCCTGATCCGACATGGCCAACGTTTCATGTTCAAATATGTGGCACAGCAGGTAATTTATTGTTATTTGAATTATAGATTTGTGAGAATTGATATCTTATTGTCAGAATAATAAGAAAGTAATGCATAATTACAATTAATGTTATCAGAAACAATGGAAGAGGCAGAGGAAAAAATAATAAGATTGGACAAAGAACCCTATGCTTTCTCTACTGATAATGAGCAGTCTAAAGCAAAAGCAGCTGCTGTAGAAAAAACTTCCAAATTAAAAGCATTATCAAAGGATTGATTAAAAATATATAATATATTTAGCCAAACAGCGGTAGAGTTGACTGACAAACCCGCTGAAATTGCAGGTAATATTTATTGTTTAAAATGTAAATATTGTTGAATAATTAATAATAATTTTTTTACTAATAACTATAACTTAAAATAAAAATCAACTCAAATTTGAGGGACATAAATATGGGTATAGAAATAGCACATAAAGATGTACATTAACAACAATTATGAAGATATAAGATACATTAATTAAGATAATTAAAATACATTAATGCTATAAAGCAAGAAAGATAAAAAAAATAAAATTAAAATACATATATGAAAGATCTAATATAATATGTAGTTGCTCTATCTGACAATGTTGAAATTTATACTTTTCTCTTTATGGGAAAAATACTACATAATATGCAATGAAATAATATTTATTTAATCTATAAAATGTTAAATACATCACTTAGATTCAGTCATTTCAAAATTTTGTGTATCACCCTGTTCGGAAGGCAGTCATCACAAGAATAATTATAAAGAAGAAATATTGATACATATTAAAGACTGAATTTCTCAAATTAAAGCAGTTCATTAATACATACATACATACATAGCATACATGCATAGATACATACATACATAACCTCACGCCTGTATTCCCGGAAGGGGTAGGCAGAGATGCATTTCTGCACCATTTTTTTTATTATTACTTATTTAATTAAATACATAATTAATTCAAATTTTGTATTTTAGATGCAAGAAGACATAAATACCAAAATAACCAAGAAATTATTGCAATAAATTGCATCAAGCATTGTCTTCAGTATTGAATAATGCTAAAGATTGGGATGGCTATGGGATGGGTAGCCAGGATCAAAAAACAACCATCTAATGAAGATAAATCACAAGCAAATAATAGCTTTTATTTTATTTACTTTAAAGAAAAAAAAACTGTGTAACCAAAACAAAAATAAAAATGATATTTAAATTAAAAACAAAAAAAAATTGGAGAAATTAAATGTAAATAAATATAATAATATGTTAAGTAAAATATTTATAATATCAATTCATAAATAGTTTTTTTTTAATTAAACATATTTTTCAAGACTATACATTCATGTTTTTTTTAAAGGACCGGACCGGGCATACTCGATTTGGATCAGGCAAGGTTTTATAACGCAGATGATTGATTTGAATAATGAAAAAATGGAATACAACCCGACTATAAATTTTTTCGTGTTCCTTAGAAGGACCGGACCGGGCATGCCCGATCTGGACCAGATAAGGTATGTAACGCAGAAGATTGGTCTGGTGGTGGACTAAGGCCTAAACCCCCTCAATTGTAGAGGAGGCCCGTGCCCAGCAGTGGGACGTATATGGGATGGGATCATACGTACGTCATGTTTATTACGTAAAAGTCTTACGTCAAGAAGTGTGAAATAATGATTCACAGGTGACTCAAATCTGACCTATATCTTACGTAAATCCTGACATAGCGCAATATCATATTGACGTCACTTTGACGTAATCGTGTTTACTGAGATATATGACACCTCTATGACATCATTGTTATATCAGCTTAAGGTCAGTTAGGTAATAATGATGTCAACTGGACATCATACGTACGTCATGTTTATTACGTCAAAGTCTTACGTCAAAAAGTGTGAAATAATGATTCACAGGTGACTCAAATCTGACGTATATCTTACGTAAATCCTGACATAGCGCAATATCATATTGACGTCACTTTGACGTAATCGTGTTTACTGGGTATCCAACACACTATCCGTATTTCTAAGCCACTCCAGTATGTAAATATTTACACTACATTCACAATCATGTTTCTCTCTTTATTTTATAAAAAGGTTCTTTGATCATCCCCACATTAAAGGAAACATGAATAAAAGAAAAAAAATAACTATAGAAAAACAATAATCATGAACATGTTTTTCGGATACCTCCGTAAGACTACTATTGACGGCCTATGGTGGTTGAGGCGCGCGGTCGGGAATATCGGCGGTCGCGGGTTCAAACCCCAGGCACACAGCTCTGACTTTCCGATATTTTGTGTGTATTTACAATAAATTATCACGCACTTGAACCCTGAAGGAATACATTGTGATGAAACCAACTGCCAACCCGCACTTGGCCAGCGTGGTGACTAAGGCCTAAACCTATTCAGTTGTAGAGGAGGCCCAACAATAGCACGAACATGGGCTGATGATGAGCGCAGTTGATTAACTACCAGCTTATGAAAGGGTTCGATCCGCACACTAAGACAAATGTTTGTGTGATCCACAAACATCATTTCGTTTTGAGTGGTTGAGACACCGAAAAGTTTCTCATGGTTCCTAATACAACACAAGGCTATGTATGGTACCCATGTATCTCAGAACCCACAATAAAAAAAAACCTCGGGCTTTGCTCTGAGTATTTTGACAAACGACAATGACAAAAAGGGTTTGGTACTTTATTTTACCCACTCCATGTGCACGAGACTCCTGAGAACATGCTTTACTTTCATCATCATCAGCCCATATACGTCCCACTGCTGGGCACGGGCCTCCTCTACAACTGAGAGGGTTTAGACCTTAGTCCACCACGCTGGTCTAGTGCGGGTTGGCGGACTACACACCTACGAAATTCCTAAGAACTTTTAGGTGTGCAGGTTTTATCACGATGTTTTCCTTCACCGTTAAAGCTTTACTTTATAAGTGGACAATTATGTTTTCAACTCCTCCTGTTTATATTCTTCTGGTTAATTTCTTTGCGCGGTTAAAGACAAGCTAGGTCCCCCTTAAAGACGCGCTGAGCTTGACTGCTTGGTGTGATTTCTGTGCATGCCACTGTCGATGCTGGTGTACAGGAGTCGCAATAGTAGGTGTGTGGTGGAATAGTCTCTATAGTAATAATAAACGCAATACTTTATAAACAACTATCGTGATCTCGCGGCACAAGTACCTATGTGCCGTGCGATATAGAGGTCCTGGATTCGATTCCCGGGTCGTGCAAAGTGTTATTGGGCTTTTCCATTAGGAAATTCTCAGTAGCAGCATGGAGTCTGGAATTGTGCCCGAAAAAAGGCAATAGGCTTGCCCCCTATTACGTGGTACTGATACATACATACATAATGTGGGTGCAGAAATGCACCTCTGCCTACCTCTTCGGGGAATACAGGCGTGAGATTATGTATGTATGTATGTTTATAAACAAAAAATACGGAAGCGTAATCACCGGCATGAGCATAAAAATACTTTTGACATTTGCAAAGCATTTTAATTTTAATAATAAAATAAGCTATTTAATCGTTTTAATACACAAAAAACCGTCTTTCTTAACTACCGTCAAGTATTTTAAGTGATTTTTTTACCACTTACCGATTTATTTTAAATATTTAATGTAATGGATGTAATTTATCTAGTTAAACAAGTAAATAGTCAAGTCTAATAAAATAGGAGTTTTTTTTATATTAATAATTAACCTTTATGGCGATAATAGCTAATGGACCAAACAGGATGGATAAAACTAGAGACCACGGGTTTGAGCCTATTCTGGAAAAAAAAAGAATCTTAATTAATTAACACTCCGTATGGTGGAAGATGGTTATAATAACTTACTAAAGTGACCATGGCTGATGATGATGGTGATCATGTACAGGAATATGTGATTACAAAATATTAAAAATTGATTGATTTATGAAATAATTGATGTGTTTTTACTGCTTTCATTCGTTTTCGTTAATTAAGAATCGTATTTTCATACCAACAAGTCTTAAAGTTTCGAAAGGTCTTATTACTATGAATATCACATCCAACCTCTACTAATTTGCTCCATCGTAATAATTTGTTTGTGGATGTATGTACAGAATGCGTTAACTTATCAAAAGTGTACAACTGTTTAAAAAATCAGGTAGACTCACTTACGAGTATTTCTAGAATGCGTACTACTGCAACCCAAACACAGTGACCCGTGAAAAAAAATATAAACAACGATATCATTTTATCTTCTCATTAAATGAAACTACGTGATTCGATTTTGTTCTGTCGTTACATACAGATTACATACATAAAAAAATCGATGAGTTAAAAATGTTGAAAATTGACTATGAAATACTTTGAGATCTGTGAATTAACAACGGATTTTTTTTGTATAATTTACTTACAAAACTAGGTGATATAAAAGAAAACGCTATGCAATCGGAACAAATTATAGAAATAAAAATAATTATGTACGCCTTTAAAAGTAAAAATAAAAAAATCCATAAACTTTTCTTTATCAGACAATTCCCTAGAAAAAATACCTTTTTTTTTCTTTTTCTTTTCTGTGACTGAAAAGTTTTAGTTTATTCAGCGGCCATGTTAGATCTTCTATCTAGCATCGAAGTTTAGCAATAAGGCCCCAACACACTCCAACCACGATGACCTGTTTAGGTCGCCTATTACGACGAACAGACGAATACCCAAGCACAGTAACTCCTAACCCCTATTCAGATTCTTCATCATCAGCCCTAATACGTCCCACTGCTGGGCACGGGCCTCCTCTACAACTGAGAGGGTTTAGGCCTTAGTCCACCACGCTGGCCTAGTGCGGGTTGGCGGACTACACACCTAAGAAATTCCTAAGAACTTTTTAGGTGTGCAGGTTAAAGCAAGTGATAATTCATTGTGAATACACACATAACTTCGAAAAGTCAGAGGTGTGTGCCTGGGGTTTGAACCTGCGACCACCGAGACTCTCGACCGCGTGCCTAAACCTTGAGGCCGTCACTGCTTTTTTAGATTCTTCATGCCTCATCAAAACTAATAATAGTATCCATTACATTATCAATAATAATACAGTGTTCGGGTACAATTTGGTGATACGCAGGGTCCATCACTAAGATCAATGTCGACACGTGATGTCCACTGTACACACGACACGAAGCATTGTTTTGGTTATGATTACATGTATGTACTAGCGACTTATCCCTGGTGCGTCGTGAAATAATAATACATACATACATACATGCAAACACGGCTATGCTTTCGACTCCGTGCTACTAAGAATTATATAGTGAGAAAAAATAATACTTCGAATCGTACCCGAGACTTTCAGAAATGTATGCTACACACGAATCTAGTAGTAGTAGTAGTGTAGTCCGCCAACCTGCACTAGGCCAGCGTGGTGGACCAAGGCCCGTTTAGTATACTCTCATATACCAAACGATGATTTTAGAAAAATATCTGGATGTAGCTGTATTCACCTAAACAAAATAAATAAATATACATCCAACAGTCACATACACAATTCTGACCCCACACTAGGATACAAGTCCTATGTCGTGGATATCAGAAACTACGAGAGACTTTTCGGTCTTAAAAACACCCAGATCCGAAACACATACTTGTGGATCACGCAAACATTTGTCTGGGTGCGGGGATCGAACCCGCCGCGGCCCCTCGTTTCGGAAAGTGGTATCTAGCCAACTGTGCCTCGGGGCTGTCAAAGTGTAGTATGGTATTAAGAACTCCCGGGTTCAATTTTCGTGTCGAATAAAAGGTTATGGGGTTTTTAAGTATCAGCTTAGTAGCAAGACTGAAAAATGAAAATGAACTCGAAAATTTATTATTAATAATATCTAAATTTGGCCTCGAGGTTTAGACACGCGGTCGAGAATCTCGACGGTCGCGGGTTCAAACCCCAGACACACACCTCTGACTTTTGGAAGTTATGTGTGTATTCACAATGAATTATCACGTACTTTAACGGTGAAGGAAAACATCGTGATAAAACTTGCACACCTAAAAATTCTTAGGAGTTTCTTAGGTGTGTAGTCCGCCAACCCGCACTAGGCCAGCGTGGTGGACTAAGGCCTAAACCCTCTCAGTTGTAGGGGAGGCCCGTGCCCAGCAGTGGGACGTATATGGGCTGATGTTGATGATGATGATGAATATCTAAATTTAAAATGTTTTCAAAACCTGCATTATATTATTAAAAGTGCCTAGCAAAGCCTCTTATAAAACGGATTTGAGCGGAGGAAATATAAACTAACAACAATAATCATTTTTATTTTTAAGTAAGTAAGTATATGTATAATGTTTATTAAACAAGTCATTATCAACAAATTTATTATATGTATAAATTAGTGTTTTGCGCCGTTGTATTACGTCTTTCCTTTTAATTCATAGCACGGAATACGTAAAAATATGGACGTGAAAAAATTTAAGACAGTCGCGGGTTTAAATCCACGGCTTACGCTTCTAAGCATTCAGTCATTTGTGTTTTCAAGAACACAAATCAAGTTTTAAAACAACAAAACTACCATATCACAAAGAATATTTATAATTAATTGTGGATCGCACAAACATTTGTTGCGAGGATCAAAACCTAATTTCACAGCCTATTCGCTAAGAAAACAAAATTAAATATAAATTGGTATATTGTTTATTTCGCTCCCTATTTGGTGGAGAGGATTTTTGGATCTTCCCTGTAGCCTATAAACCTATGTATTTATTCAGTCGCACTATTGGATAAATTTATATAAACTAATATCATTTGCTGTAAACGGATAACCTTTTTATTATTCTTTACAACTAACAGATTATAGATTATACTCTCACCCCTTCAAACATGAAAAATCTTAGCATAACAAAACCCTTTGTACTTACATAAATACATAAACTCAAGCCTGTATTCCCCGAAGGGGTAGGCAGAAGTGCAGTAATGCGCACCCACATTTCGCCAGATATGTATCAGTCCGGGGTGCAAGGTCGGGATACCTCCTAGTGGGCCCTGCTAGTCCGGATGCTGGCGGGGACGGTGCACCCTGGGCAACGTCGGCCCGTGCCGACGGCCAAATCTCGACACGAGGCGAACGGTCCTCTTGACCGCGCCGCGGTGGGGCCCGTATTTTGGGCCATCCCGGTTCTGTCCCGGGTCTTCGGCGGGCTCGGACTGCAATCTCTTGCTTCCGAGCAGGAAATGGGCGAACCCCATTTCCACCGTCGAACTCGTAATCCGGTCGAAGCTGTGGTCATGTCTCGCAGTTCGGCCGGCGCGAGGGCCTTGGCTTAACCGCCCGGGCCGCGAGGGAGAAAACCTCTATAAAAAGTTACCCCGAATCCTAAGCGGCGGCGCACCGTGAGGGGATGCATGGCTGATGGGAAGTTCAGTCTCTAGTGCGACCCCCGCCAGAGTACCGGCCGACCCTCTTGGCGGGTTACGCTAGGCTTACCCAGGTACAGGGGGCACTGCCTGGGTGGACCGTTATTTCCCCCATACTCGTGGGAACAAAAATGAAACCTAAAAATACAAATAAAAAAACGAAGGAATGCTCAGTGGTAGGAAGCGGGGTGCTTTCCCTGGACGCATTAGCGCCAGGGGAAGTAGTCGCTGCTTTGTCTATGGGGACGTCCGCGGAGGGGACCGCGCCAGCCCGGATCGATTCCGAGTCCGGACTGAGCTGCGACTCTTCGCGGGCGAAGAGAAGGAAAATCTCAAGGAGGCGGCAGGCAACGCTCGGTGACAGCGACACTGCAGGCGAGCCTGGCCCCTCTGGTCCTCCTGGTCACGCTTCGGTTTCAGCCACAGATGAGGAGTCTGTGGCTGAAGCCAATAAAGGGTATAAGGCGGCCATTCGCAAGGAGCGGGCCGCCGAAGCGAGGAGAAGGGTCGAAGAGGAGGCGGAGTTGGCAAGGGCAAAGAAGGCGAGCCAACACGCCCCAGAAGCGCCAGTGTCCACACGTCGGGAGGCGCTCATCAGGATGGCGGATCGGCTCCGCAACGTGACGAAGACGTCCAGAAATCTGAAGGGTGAACTTCAGAAGGACGTCAACGCCAGCGTTGCGGAGCTGACAGAGATGGCAAACGAGCCACCCTCGGCAGAGGTGGCACGCGTGGAGGCAGAGAATGCCAGCCTCAGAGAAAAGGTGGTGGCTTTGGAGGTGGCACTGACCACCAAAACGAAGCTCCTGGAGGAGCTTCCGGCCGCTGATCGGTCGCAGTCGCGGCCGACAGTTGTGCCGGAGGCTTCTTCAGTGGAGGGTCGCCTCGAGCAGTTGGAGCGTCGATTCTCGATGCTGGACGCCAAGCTCGAGGCGATACTGCTCAGGCTGCCTCCGGAGCCAATTCTCCGGCCTCCACTGGCCGCAGACCAAGGGAAGGGAGGAGGAGGGGACCGCATAATCCCCGCCCTTCCAGCCAGTACTCAGCCCGCCGCCAAGCGTCCTGGTGCCGTGCCCCCCGCAGCGGTTCCCGACCGCCAATCGCGCCAGCGGAAGCGGGGGAACCGCAAGCACGTGGCACCGCGCCTGCCGACGCCAGCTCCGCGTCCTCTCCCCCCGCCACCCGCATCCATGGAAACTCCATGGACTGAGGTGGTGAAGCGGGGGAAGAAAAAGAAGAAGTCAAGGGGGCAAAACACCGTCCCGCCTAAACCCCAGCCGACACAGCCACCGCGCAAGCCGGTGCCCCAGCTCCGTCTCCCGCAGAGAGCCGCCGTCACTCTGACGGTGCTGCCGGAGGCGTTGGAGCGGGGCACGACGTATGCCCAGGTACTGCGCGAGGTCAAAACTCACGTGGACCTCGCTAGCCTGGGCATAGCCGGTATGAAGGCCCGACGAGGGGCCACCGGGGCCTACATCTTCGAGGTGCCCGGGCCGGAGTCGGAGGCAAGGGCCGACTCCCTCATCAGCAAGATGAGGGAGGTACTTGCCGGGTCGGAGGGCGTTCGCGTCACCCGACCCGTCAAGACTGCGGAGCTGCGCATCTCGGGGCTGGACGAGTCCGTCACCCCCGAGGCAGTCGCAGCGGCCGTCGCTCGGCTCGGAGATTGCTCGCCCGAAGACATTCGGGTGGGGGAGATTCGGGCTGAGCGCTCGGGTCTGGGCGCCGTTTGGCTCCGGTGCCCGGCCAAAGCGGCCGAAAAGCTCACCAGGGCAGGACGCGTTCTGGTGGGCTGGGTGTCGGCTGGGGTCCGGCTCTTGGAGCCGAGGCCCTTACGGTGCTTCCGGTGCCTCTTCCGGGGGCACGTAAGGGTCAAATGCACCGCGGAGTGTGACCGCACCGGGATCTGCTACCGGTGCGGTCAAGAGGGCCATAAGGCCCGTGATTGCCAGGCGGACCCGCACTGCACAATCTGTGCAGCTGCGGGTAAGCCCGCTGGGCACAGGGTGGGCGCTAAGGCTTGCGTCGCCTCCTCCGTCCCGCACCGCTCTTTACACGGTGCGAGATCCGAGGTTGTGGCGCTGCCGAAACCGCCCACCCCGGAGATGATGGAGATCGCCCATAGTTAGTATGGCACATAACTTCCTCCAGGCGAACATCAATCACTGCGCCAGGGCGCAGGATTTGTTTGTTCAGTGCCTGGCGCAGTGGTCGATTCAAGTGGCTGTGGTCTCCGAGCCATACTTTGTTCCTCCCCGGGATGACTGGGCTGGGGACCTGGATGGCTTGGTGGCCGTCATCACTCGGGGCGCCGCCGGATCCCCGCCCTTCGAAAAAGTAGCGAAGGGCTCGGGATGCGTGGCGGTCCTGTTGGGGGGGATTTGGGTCGTAGGAGTGTACTTCTCTCCCAACAGGTCCCTGGCGGAATTCGAGAGCTTTCTGGTCCGCCTGGGGGCCCTGGTGGTGCAAGGCAGTCAGTCCTACCCCGTGCTAGTCGCCGGTGACTTCAACGCCAAGTCCTTGGCTTGGGGCTCGTCGGTGACGGATGCGCGGGGTAGGGCCCTGGAGGAATGGGCGATCTCCATCGGGCTGGTCGTCCTGAATCGGGGGTCGGAGGACACGTGCGTGCGGCATAATGGCGGTTCGGTGGTGGACATAACGTTCGCCACCCCGGCCCTTGCCCGCCGTGTCCGGGGCTGGAAGGTCCTGGTTGACGAGGAGACGCTGTCCGATCATCGTTACATCCGGTTCAGCGTCTCTGCTTCCCGGGCCCCTACCCAGCTCGGTGGCGGTCCCGCTACCCGATTCACGGGCGGCCGGCGGTGGGCCGCTAAGCGCCTCGATGTGGAGGCTGCGGAAGAGGCCGCTCTTGTTCAGGCGTGGATCCCCGTACCGGACGGACCGGTGCGGGTCGAGGAGGAGGCGGAATGGTTCGGGGTGGCGATGTCGCGCGTCTGCGACGCGTCAATGCCCCGGGTCACCCGCCTCCCAGCGAAGCGCCAGGTGTACTGGTGGTCGGCGGAGCTTTCGCAGCTGCGCGCGTCTTGCGCGGCTGCGCTACGCCGACTCTCCAGGCACCGTCGTCGTCGGGTCCGCCGACCTGGCGACGACGAACAAGAGCGGCTGCTCTACGGCCTCCACAGAGGGGCGAAGAGAGCGCTGCGGGTGGCCATTGCACGAGCAAAGGCCGCGGCTTACGAGGAGTCCCGGAGGTCTCTCGATAGAGATCCGTGGGGGCGTCCATACCGTGTGGCGTTGAGCAAGCTCCGCCCATGGGCGCCCCCGCTGACGGAGAGTCTCCGGGCAGACCTCGTCGAGGACGTCGTCGCGGCTTTGTTCCCGGCCACCGAGGAGTTCACTCCTCCACCGATGGCGCCACGTCCACCGGCGCCATCGTCGTTGGATTCGGCAAGGGATATCCCGGAGGTGTCGCCTGAAGAGCTGGAGGCGGCAGTGCTTCGGCTGCGGGGCAAGAACTCGGCCCCGGGGCTCGACGGGGTGCCTGGACGTATCTGGGTGCTCGCCGTCGAGTCGCTGGGTACGAGGCTCCGCAGCCTGTTCTCCGCGTGCCTGCAGCAGGGCAGCTTCCCGTCGCGGTGGAAAACGGGCAAGCTTGTCCTGTTGAGGAAAGAGGGGCGACCCGCAGAGTCGCCGTCGGCGTACCGGCCCATCGTGCTGCTCGACGAGGTGTGCAAGCTCTTTGAGCGTATCTTGCACGCGCGCCTCGTCGAGCATCTGGAGAGCACGGGCCCGGACTTGGCAGATTGCCAGTTCGGGTTCCGGAGGGGTCGGTCGACGGTACACGCAATCCTGCGGGTCAGGGCACAAGCGGAGAATGCAGTGTCTAGGGGCAAGTGCGTCGTGGCGGTGTCACTTGACATCGCCAACGCATTCAACACCATGCCCTGGGCCTGCATCAATGAGGCACTGCGGTACCACGAGGTTCCGCCCTACCTTCGGCGTCTGGTGCAGGTGTACTTGTGTGACAGGTACGTCGTGTATCCGGGCGCCGACGGGTGGCACCGTCGGGCGGTGTCGTGCGGTGTTCCACAGGGCTCGGTTCTCGGGCCGCTCCTGTGGAACATCGGTTACGACTGGGTGCTTCGTGGTGCCAACCTTCGGGGCGTCGCTGTCGTCTGCTACGCGGACGACACGTTGGTGACAGCGACGGCCAGGACCCCACAGCGGGCCGCCCTGCTCGCCGGGTTCGGGACCGAACTCGTGGTGGGCAGGATTCGGCGACTTGGCCTCCAGGTGGCCCTGCACAAGACTGAGGCTCTGTGTTTTCACGGACCTCGGTCTAGGCCACCGCCGGAGGCGCACTTGACGGTGGAGGGCGTGCGGATTCCCATCGGCTCCCAGATGAAGTACTTAGGTCTGATTCTGGACAGTCGGTGGAAATTCCGTGCGCACTTCGAGATGCTGTCGCCGAAGTTGGTCCGGGCAGCGGGCGCTCTCGGTCGCCTGCTGCCCAACATTGATGGTCCTGGCTTCCCTTGCCGAAGCCTTTATGCTGGAGTTGTGCGGTCCATGGCCCTGTACGGGTGTCCCGTGTGGGCCAATTCCCTCGGCGCTCGCTGCGTCCGCCTGCTGCGTCGTCCGCAGCGTATGGTGGCGCAGCGAATCGTTAGAGGCTACCGCACGATTTCGCACGAGGCGGCCTGTGTTTTGGCGGGTACTCTGCCCTGGGAGCTGGACGCCCAGGCCCTCTCGTCAGTGTTTTTCTGGCGGGAGGAGGCGTTCCAGCGATCCGGACAGAGACCGGCTCAAAGAGAGGTCGAGGCCATATTGGCCTCCTTCCGCAGTGCCGCCGTGGAGGAGTGGCGTTCCAGGCTGGAGAGTCCAAGTGCGGGCGTGGCGACCGTCGCGGCAGTGCGACCTGTCCTCCAGCAGTGGATGGACAGGCGCCACGGTGCGCCGACCTTCCGATTGACACAGGTGCTCACCGGGCACGGCAGCTTCGGTGCGTACCTGTGTCGTATCGTCGGAGTGGAGGAGTCCGCCGTGTGCCACCATTGTGGCAACTGCCGTGAGGACACGGCCCAGCACACGCTGGAGGAGTGCCCAGCCTGGGACGAGGAGCGCAGCGCTCTCGTAGCGGTCGTAGGGAGCGACCTCTCGCTGCCGACTGTGGTCGCCGCCATGGTCGGCAGCCGGAGGTCATGGAAAGCTATGCTCTCCTTCTGCGAACGTGTCATTTCGCAGAAGGAGAGCGCGGAGCGGGATCGGGAGCAGACCGATCCCGCTCGTCGCAACAGGCGACGTAGGAGGCGCCGGGTGAACATCTAGCCCGGCGCCCAGAGGCCACGCGGGGCCGCCGTCCCTACCTTGGCGGCCCCCGAGGAGGAACAAAAATCCTTTTGCCGTGCCTTTTGGCACCGCGCAGAGGCGGTCCCGGGTCAATCCATAGCTCTGGCTTCAGGGTATTCCGGGGCCGTCTCGCTGAATGCGCTGATGGTGGCCATCGCGGGGTTTTTAGTCGGTATTACGGCGCAATTATTTTTGGTAGGGACCCGGCCCAGCGGCCGCCCGCAACAACTACGGGCGGTAACATCTATGCTGGGTCGGAAGGCGCCGGTGAGTCCGACACACCCTCGCCCCTCCGGGGGTGGGATGGTCCGTAAATGGATTTTCCCCGCGGGAAAAAAAAAAAAAAAAAAAAAAAAAAAAAAAAAAAAAAAAAAAAAAAAAAATATGTATCAGTCCCACGTAATAGGGGGCGAGCCTATTGCCGTTTTTCGGGCACATTTCCAGACTCCGTGCTGTTACTGAGAATTTCCTAATGGAAAAATCCAATAACACTTTGCCCGACCCGGGAATCGAGCCCAGGACCTCTAGATCGCACGGCGCATACTTGTACCGCGAGACCACGAGGCAGTCAAGTAGTCAAGTCCCTTTGTACTTGATAATAATCTAATAAGCTATACTACAAATTGAATGGCCCTTATCAAAAATATGAAATGGCAATGGGCAGGACATTTAGCAAGGAGGAATGATGGTGGTTGGACAAAGGCCGTAACAGAATGGTGGCCTCGAGGAGGTGCAAGGAAACGGTGCAGACCACCGGCCAGATGGTCAGATGACATAGTACAGTTAACCGGACGGCTGTGGATGAGAGTAGCCCAGAATCGAGAGAGATAGCGAGCATTGGGGGAGGCCTATACCCAGCAGTGGGTGCATGTGGGCTGACAATGATAAAATGATGAAATCAAAAATAAATGCCGATACAAAATTCCTAATCAGACACTACTCCCCGTTGTAACTTGTGATTTAAACAACTATAAAAAAAATTACAATACACTTAATAGCCATATTAAAAGCCATAAAATACGTAATAATGTAAAAATTTATCTACTGTTTACTATGTCACATTTATGGTCATTAAAAATATTAATTATTGTTTTATCTGTCGCTGATATTTTAGTCGCGTTTATCTTTCTCGCGGTCATTACTTCTTGTCGTCGAGTTTCACAAAGACGAATATAAACAACTTACCAAAATTCCCAATACATTGCGTGTTCAAATTACCACTGTTAATAAACAACTCTAACAAAACAAGCAATGAATTAAAAATATGTTATCGTGAATTTAATAAGTCGGCTACAAGCACTCAACAATAACCATAATAATTAATGTACCCACCATCCAGAATAATTAACTCGAGTTAGTTTCACTCCCGACATCGGTACAAAAGCTCAATTATCCGGCGCGTACAAAATGTGATTGTATTTTATTGTGATCAAATTAAGTGATTTGGACATAATTAAATTATTTATTTTCGATTAATTGATTAAATTTAATTCAATCAAAATGGGTTTCGATTTTTCGAGGAGACAAATGTTAACTGTTATTGTAATATCGATTGCCGATTTTTGTAATGCAATATGTGTCGCACTTCAAGCACCCTTCTACCCACAAGAGGTTTGTATACAAATTTTGTAAAAAACACATAAATTTTCGAACTTCATTAGTTAAAAATCCTCGCAAAATATTATGTTTATCTGCATTCGCAAAACGTTAAAGTATTCCCTTTAAAATTGTCTACATGTAGCATAATATAACTACATGACACCTGAAATAATTAAAATTTGTAATATATTCCTACACATTGCATTCAGTTGGTGTTATAATATCTAGCGTATTTTTAATTGATGTCTGATGGTAAATGCAATTCTGTCCATTTACAATGAGACTGACAATTCATCAAAATGACTGCCTTAAAATTTGTCAAGTTTTATAGTTTGTAATCCTACCAGAAACATTTACAGTTTCTGATGCTAGAGATGCTTTTAGACATTGATAGTGTGATTTTTGTTTCTATGGGAACAGTGACTACCATACTAAGGTATAAATTGCATTGTGGCCAATTCAAGTGTGTCGCGATTCGGATCCAATCTAGTCCAGTCATTTTAGTCATTTTAAACTCCCATCTGCGGAATAATTCCTAGTGAGCTGAATTTTTGTATACACCTTTATTACGGTGTTATAATGTAGATGTGAAGAATCCACATAGTGCCAGCTAAAAAAGCTATAGAGGTCAAAGGGTTCCGAAAATCTGTATGTAGTGAGTACTGAGTGCATTTTAGTCGCTTTCTCACCGCTCTACTCCAAAAAGGGTAATTCCACAGAAAAATGCATGAGACATTTGTTGTTGATAATTTCACGACAACAATTCTTATAATGACCTCTTTGACCGCCGAGCAATAGGTCGCGAAATATTTAAGAAAAACTGATTTTTGGAACTCTTTGACCTTTATAACTTTTTTAGCCGGCATGATATCAATTTCGATTTTTCACATCTTCATTATAACACCGTAATAAAGGTGTATACAATACAAATTCAGCTCACTAGGCATTATTCCGCAGATAATACCTAAAATGGCTGGACTAATCTTAGTATGTCCAGTTTCGAATAGACTGGAATAGAGTCGGTTGGTGTGAGACTCTTCTCAGCGTTATACATATGTTTCTCGGCAGTAAATGTTCTGTTCAAACCGCTCTGCATTTACAATTTTTTATCGTGTTTTAACACAGGCATTTGCTAGTTATTATGACAGATGATTGTAGCCTATTGTAGTTAAGCAACCCTGCTCAGTCCGATATTCGTACCTGTGATATCTCCATAGCACACCGCACATTATTTTTCAGAGGATTTGCCATTGCAGCTTACCTATAAGGATACCTAAGTATTCGTGACATTACTGAGGCCACAGTCATTCCACCATCTCGAGGTCGCTTTGGGTCAGGATAAATTTGTTGTCTCCATGCTGGATAACTAGTGACCACTTGGCAAGTAGATACTCACGGCAGATTTTGTTTCATCGGCCCTTAGGCGTCCCACTACTAGCGGTGGGCGATTATGAGATATACTAATGGAATCATTCGATTATGAAGATATCTCGAGATATCTCGATTATGAGAATTAGTAATTACTACTAATTTGCATTCGCGAGGTATAAAATCCGTAAAAAAAAAACAAGAACTTCTATCGAACCCCCAGTTTTGAACTATTATTGAAGTATAATAAGTGGAAGTAAATTTAAAAAAAAAAAGCAAGAGCCACTCTGGAGCCTGGAGTTGAGGAATTTAATTTAAAAAAAAAAAAAAACAAGACCCACTTCAGTCCCGACGAGATTAGTACCTAGTTCAAATTAGTAACGTCATTCGATTATGAAAACAAATTAGTTACTAATTTCATAATCGATTATCAAAATTAGTATTAGTAGTATCGTTCGATTATCAAAATCATTCATAATCGCCCACCTATACCCACTACTGGGCACAGACCTCCTCTACAACTGAGAGGGTTATAGACCTTAGTCCACCACGCTGGCCCGGTGCGGGTTGGCAGACTACACACCTAAGAAATTCCTAAGAACTTTTAGGTCAGGTTTTCTCACGATGTTTGCCTTCGCCGTTAAAGTAAGTGATGATTTATTCTGAGTACATAACTTTGAAAAGTCAGAGGTGTGTGCCTGGGGTTTGAACCACCGCCGAGATTCTCGACCGCACGCCGAAACGTCGAGGCCATCACTACTTTTGGTATAACAACTTACAAATTGGACAATGAGTACAATTCCTAACATCGCAGCATGTCATGTATTACAATATAACGGTTGTATATTGTAATCAGCGGCCGTCAGTCGGCGATAACCCCAAGAGCAATCTCGTACAGATACAACTGCAATCACTAGGCGCTACAATGGTCGAAATTCTACACGCATATCTATTATATTTAAATGTTTATATCAATTTAAATATTATACAGATGACCCCGACATGATACTATTAAATTAAACCGCGTGTACTATGTATAATAATATATACACTCACATATTATGTTATAGAATTAAAAACAAAAAAGTGTTGTTTTTTTGTTAAACAAAACATAATTCAATAAAACAACAATCAATTTAATTACATAGTATACATATATCTGATCAACTTCCGAGAAATTAATAAAACTACTTCGTGGTTACGCGGTATAGCTATGTGCCGTGGAATCTATAGGTCCCAGGTTGGAATCCAGTTACACTTTACCCGATCTGGAATTGATCTCAGGGCATCCTCTTTAACTGCCAGATTAACGAGAGAACCAGTAGATTTCATAAGTTATGTAAGTAATTTAATCATAAGAAATGTCTACTTCTATTCTCTTACAATGTAAATAAAATAAATACATAAATATATACACCCAACAGTCACATGTACATAGTTCTGACCCCACATTAAGATACAAGTCTTGTGTCGTGGCTATCAAAAACTACGAGAGACTTTTCGGTTTCACATCACATTTATCACACCCCGACTCGAAACCAGTATTTGTGGATGACACAAACATTTATCTCGGTGCGGGGATCGAACCCGAGGCCTCTCGTTTCGCAAGCTGATAACCAGCCAACTGCGCCACGGGGCTGTAAAATGTATGAACATCAGCTATTCTGCCACGTAATTCCGCGCAGTCTCCGCATGCTTCAGTTAAGGTGAAAGTCTATCTCAATGCTCACATATGGTACTAATTACTGCGATACAGCACGTAACATTGATTGAATCTATTGACCCGTGTGAGAGTCCAACAGATTAAAGCAATAACATTGCACAGATGCATTACTCGGAGTTTTGTATACTTGGTGATCAGTTCTTAATCAAGTGAAACGAGTATTTCTGTTTGTCAACTCAAGAACTACAGGACCGACTCGGATGATATGAATAATTTGATGATGATGAAAAGGTTTAGGCACGCGGTCGAGAATCTCGACGGTCGCGGGTTCAAACCCCAGGCATACACATCTGACTTTTCGAAGTTATGTGTGTATTCACAATGAATTATCACTTGCTTTTATGGTGAAGGAAAACATCGTGAGGAAACCTACACACCTAAAAAGTTCTTAAGAATTTCTTAGGCGTGTAGTCCGCCAATGTGAGAATTTCCTAATGATAAAAACCCAATAACAATTTGCCCGACCCGGGAATCGAACCCAGGACCTCTAAATCGCACGGCACATACTTGTGCCACGAGACCACGAGATAGTAATTTAATAATCTCTCGAGCCTAGTGTCGTGCTATAGGAGAGGCCTATGTCCTTCAGTGGACGTGAAAAAGGCTGTTGATGATGATAACGTTGATGATAATATCTCTTGTAATATTTGGAGTTCTTTTGTCTTGGACCTTTTTACTAGTCCGATGAAATGTTTATTTTTTTCATCAATTTTTAACGCGACGATGTACCTAAAACTTAACAAAAAATATCAACAATCCATACCATGTCCAAACACACAAGGGCACTGACCTTTACAACATATTATTGTTCAAGAAAAGTTGTTCTTGAAATTAAGTAAACAACATAATTATCAGCCGGTGGACTAATTTGAAGCATTCTCGAATGAACTCGGTTGATAGCACGGATCGTCCTTCCTTCTGCGCCGTACACAAATCTATACAAATAAATAAAATTGGAGTGTCTGTTTGTAATATTGAAATAAGCCTGCCTCGTGGTCTCGCGGTACAAGTATGTGCCGTGCGATCTAGAGGTCCTGGGTTCGATTCCCGGGTCGGGCAAAGTGTTATTGGGTTTTTCCTTTAGGAAATCCTCAGTAACAGCACGGAGTCTGGAAATGTGCCCGAAAAACGGCAATAGGCTCGCCCTCTATTACGTGGGACTGATACATACCTGGCGAAATGTGGGTGCAGAAATGCACCTCTGCCTACCCCTTCGGGGAATACAGGCGTGAGTTTATGTATGTATGTATGTATGAAATAAGCCTTTTAATAAATGAATATGAATGTATACACGGTACATATACCAAAATAACATTTTTTACAATTTTTGTCTGTCTGTTTCTTCCGGGTAATCTCTGAAACGCGTGCACCAATTTTAACGGGACTTTCACTGGCAGATAGCTGATGTAATAAGGAGTAACTTAGGCTACGTTTGTTTTAGAAAAAATATTTTATTTTAGAAAAAAATGAAAATAAGTAGGTATCATAATAAAAAAATAAAAAAAAAACAAAAAAATTAAGAATCGACTGTTAGGCGGATCGAAGTTCGCCGGGTCAGCTAGTCTACAATAAAAATTGTATTTAGATTACGTATTATTGTTGTTTAATCAATTATACTCAAATCGGAAAGGATAAGATAGATAGATAGAAATATATAAATTAGAAAGGGGTTCGACCATTGAGACATTAACCGCAGATACTGTTTTAGACCACACCACTCCAACGATAAATAAAACTTCATTTTAAGCCAATGAACCTGCCAAAGGCCAGTGTAGTGGACTGTGACCTAGCCCCTTAGTTGTAGCGCAGTTCCCTGCTCAGCAGTAAGATATCACGCGGTCGAGAATCTCGACGGTCGCGGGTTCAAACCCCAGGCACACACCTCTGACACAGAACTATCACGTATTTTAACGGTGAAGAAAAACATCGTGATGAAACCTGCACACCAAAAAGTTCTTAGGAATCTGGTTCTTACACAGCTAAGAATAGCTGTGTATTCCGCCAACCCGCACTAGGCCAGCGTGGTGGACTCATGCCTAAACCATCTAAGTTGTAGAGGAGACCCTTGCCCAGCAGTGAGACGTATATGGGCTGATGATGATGATTGATAAGTCATAACTTATCAGAGGCAGAGTAAGATGTTACTCAGTTTTGATAGATGTATTATTATGTGTTTTATTAGACTTTTGTACTTGCTATTGGAGAGGAAATGGCACCTTGTTACGATGAACCAATAGTTTCTTAAGTTAATACGAAAAACATTCATCAATACATAAGGTGAATTTCGAGCGAGAAACGATTCTAAAGGATTGCATCAACCACAAAATTGCAAATCATACCATCACTGACCATTCTTTGTGTTCCAAATACACTGAAGACTGTTATGAATGAGCGAAACTAGAGGCCACGGGTTTGATCTTCACACCGAGACAAATATTTTTGTGATGGAAAAATATTTGATTCGAGTCTGGGTGTTTGTGAGACCGAAATGTCTCTCGTAGTTTCTGATACCCATGACACAGGACTAATATCCTAATGTGGGGACAGAACTATGTACATGACTGTTGGGTGTATTTATTTATACTCTCTTGACCTCATCCCAGAAATGTGTACCCACACATTATATTTATTCACACCTATTGCATCTTACGCACGGCCCTTAACACGAAACTTCATGTTGCGCACCACGATGCCAAAGACAGAAACAGGTGGCGCAGCATAGTCAGAACGAAGATCACTCCATGTACAGGGGATCACGACCCTCAGCAATGAGGAATACGATGCGAGGAGGAGGAGGATTGTATCTTAAGGCACACAATAGAGGCGAATTGACGATTTTTGGACACATTTCATGACTCCGTACTACCTACTTCTCAGCGTTTTCAGTACTTTTAGAAAATCACAGAGAATATAGAAAATGAGATCCAAACTGCAATTCGGTACAAGGTAGTTGACTTTTTATTTCTAGCAATCAGAGTTTGTCACGGACAGCACCTATAAGGTTGAAATCTCTTTTCTTGCAAAAAGTGTACATAATTAAAATAATGCAAACCAAGTTACTGATAAATAATTGAAGATAACATTCTAAAGGAAACGTTCATCATTTGTTTTAACCCTTAACATTGTAGATAATTTCTCAAATGCCTACAATCATAAATAAAAGTTATCTCTTAACTTTTATTCATACCAATCTGGTCGCATTTAAAATATAATATATTTTACTGTTTTTCTTTTTCTAGACGGAGACTAGAATCAATAATTGAGTCTGGCTATATGTCTTAATCTATCCATTTTATTTATATATTTATTTAAATATATATATATATATATATGTCCCATTGCTAGATACGGGTTTCCTCTATTCTCCTCTAGTTTCCACCTCTATCCCTCGAATTTAGCTCACCACGTTGGCCAATTCAACGATAGACTTACCTAAAAAAATCCTATCTAAAACCCTATATCGGATATTCCCACCAAAATACATATTTTTTTAATGCTTTTTTCAGGCTGAAAAGAAAGGCTGCACGGCTACGGAATACGGCCTGGTCTTCGGCATATTTGAACTTGTGGTGTTTATAGTGAGTCCTGTGTATGGCGCGCATCTCAACAAAATAGGCCCCAAAATACTGTTCAACGGTGGCATACTTACTACGGGGACATGTGCTATACTATTCGGGTGAGTAAATGTTAGTGAAGTTAGTTACAGCTCCAGTAATAATCTACCTATAGCTTGAGAGTCAGACCAGAATATTGGTACTACAGACATTCACGTACTACTCTTAACTTCTGCGCGCCTGGTATCATAGGTACATCCCAACTTAAAAGTGGAAACAAAAATAAGTTCACATGTACCTAACAAAAAAATGTACTTGTATGTCAATACTTTCGCTCTCGAATCATAAGACCTAACTTACAATCATTCAGCGTTCTACGAAATATTAAAGAAGAGCGATTTTATGAAATAAACTGGGCAGAAAAAAAAAACATTTCTGGGCGTAATTATAATGCAATCACATTATTTGTACCAAAACTAGAGGCACGTTGAAACCGTAAAATTTCGTAAAACAATTGTATGTGAAACGTTTTGTAGGGCCTATTAAAGTGGACCTATTGAAGGTCCTACACATAAAAATGAATGAGAGTTGACGCAACCAATGTTTGAGGTGTTTCACAAAACGCTATAACGCGTAACCCCAAATTGCTATGCGTTACTATTATAGTGCATACCACGCAATACAGTGTTTATGATAAATGTCGTTAAAACTCTCTAGATATTTTAGTCATTAGGATTCTGTTTCATTATATACAACAAGGATATTAATAGATTATTTAATTAATATAATTTTTATTTCGACAATTTTTTTCCGCATTTTTACAGTTAATTTTATTAAAGCTAAAATTTTATTCAAATATTTGTTTTTTTTGGATTTGGATTAAAAAACAACACAAAATAAATCAATAGAATATACATGCAATTAAATGAATTTCGTATTTAATTCACAATAATGAATAGCTTGTTAAATAATCTTAAATATAATTTAAATTAAGTATTCTGTCTCTTGTGAGCTCTTGTGAACAAAGGCCTCTCCAAGCCTATCATAACACAAAGAATAACTAGTATACAATGTACAGATCAATAGACCTAAAATGACTGCAGTAAATTGGACTTGTAATGTTATTTCTTTCAGGCTACTAGACAAGGTAGAAGATCACCTCTGGTTCATCTCATTAAGTTTTACAATCAGGATCGTAGAAGCGATGGGTAACGCCGCCTTTCTGACCGCTTCCTTCGCTATCATCGCTAAAGAGTTTCCTAACAATGTAGCTACTATGTTTGTAAGTATACTCCTTAAACACTTAACATCAGGTGGCTCACTCGCTCGTTTGCCTCCTTTTTCCATAAAAAATAAATAAAAAATATTGCAAACAATGTGTATTCACAATGAATTACATAATATGTATTTTAACGGTGAAGGAAAACATAGTAAGGAAACCTGCACACCTAAAAGTTCGTAGGAATTTCTTAGGTGTGAAGTCTGCCAACCGCACTAGGCCAGCGTGGTGGACTAAGGCCTAAACCCTCTCAGTTTAAGAGGAGGCCCGTGCCCAGCAGTAGGACGTATTTGGGATGACGATGTTGATGATTGTAAGCAATTAATTAAACTATACATTATTTATTTATGCTTTTTATACATTAAGTATAGAGGCGGACTTAATGCCAAAGGCATTCTTTAACAGTCAACCTCTGCTCATTATGCTAAAAGCAACTTTTAATTGTTTAAATATCCGGGTGCTTTTCTACTTATACAATTGATTTCCATGAACATAAACATCCTATTCAAAATATAATATTGTGCTCATTATCAACTTTGCTATGACAATTGTTTCAGGCGTCTCTGGAAACATTCTTCGGTCTTGGCCTTATCGTGGGTCCTACACTCGGTGGCGCCCTCTATGCTGCGGGAGGCTATAGCCTGCCCTTTGCTGTTCTGGGCGCAGCACTTTTCTGTGCTGCTGTTATGAGCTGTGTTGTGTTACCAAGAAACCACGATGATGAGGACTTAAGACCTACTGGACGTGAGTGCTTAATTCTTTATTCGTATATAATAATATGCAAAACAATAGTTACATACGCGGTTCTAGCCCCAGGTTAAATAAAAGTTATTTCAGTCACACACATCACTCAAATATCTGTCTAACGACCATCCGATTTACAAGCTCATTTCCAGCCAACTGCGCCAACTGCGCCACGGAAGCTGAGGAAATAGCTGCAAACCATCATCGTTCCCTTGCCCTGTTCCCAATTTCATTTGAGGTCGGTGAAGTATGTTTTGTCCTTCCAAACATCCCTAGCAATCCTCATGTTTTCATTCAGCCCTTTTTCTTTCATATCTTCAGTGACGCACACCATATATCTTTTCTTCTGCCTTCCTCTGCTTGTCCATCCTTCAACTTTCATATTCATCACCTTTTTACCTACATGTGATTCTTATAACATGCCACGACAGACAGTTTCCTTTCAGCTTATCTATCACAGGAACTACTTTCAAACTTCCTCTAACATATTCTTTCCTCACTCTCAATGAGTGCTGAGTCTGATAGCTGCAAAATCATATTCTTAATATCGCGAAACCTTATTTTTATCCCAATACGTATGCTCTTATGAGAAGTACTAATGTTTTAAAATTTGTTATTCCACAGCGACAATGTTCACACTGCTGAAGATCCCTGGCGTAATGCTGTCAGCAATAAGCATCTTATGTACAAGTATGAGCATCGGATTTCTGCAGGCCACTCTTGAACCACACCTCCGGCAGGTAAGAGTCAACATTAATCTTCTAAGAATTGAGACTATTACATGTATTTTATCCCTCACTTTAATAGGTCAAGTAACACATTTGTTAAGCTTTAAAATTCGTTATAAAAAATATGAATATATTTGAAATTTGGATACAGATTGTTACTTAACACTACGATAGTTCTCACAAATATAAAAGGTATTACCACGAAAGTTAAAACGATTAACAAATTACGTTATTTGGAAGGAGTTACGTGGTTAGCGGAATTATAAGGGTTTGGTAAAGACAGCAAAGTGACTGCTCTTTTGATGGTTAAAGCAGTCCGGTAAAAATAAGATTTTTTCTTTAATTCCACCAATAAGAAACAAGAAACAAGATGTCTGTACAACTCCTATTATTAGGAAAAATATGCCGGCTTCTTTAACTTCATTATCTTCATTATTATATTCCAGTTCAAATTCTCCCCAATGATCCTGGGTCTGATGTTCGTGATCAACGGCGGAGTGTACGCGGCGTCTGCGCCCGTGTGGGGGTGGGTGTGCGACCGGCCCGGCATGAGGCCCAAGTACGTCACCGCCATCGGCTGCCTTTGCATCGCTAGCGGGTTCATGCTCATCGGTCCGGCTCCATTCTTCGAAATGCCTACGTGAGTCACCTGCATTTTTATGGTTTAATAGAAATGCTTTTGGTTCAACGTCAATAGGACTTTAACTGTGTTCTTCAAAAGCTTAATGTTATAAAATTGAAGCGCAATTTGAACATTCCCAAAGTCGACAAAATTTTAATATTCGATTATCAGTTCAATGCTTTGTAATTTTTTTCTTCAAAGCCTAAAAACATACTCGTTTTAATATTTGCCTAATAGCGCCATCATCATCATTATCAGCCAAGGAAGTCCACTGCTGAACATAGGCCTCCCCCAATGACTTCCACAGTGACCTGTTGGAGGCAGACTGCATCCAGAGACGACCCGCGACCTTCACCAGGTCGTCGGACCATCTTGTAGGTGGACGTCATGTTATATGAAAATGAATTAGTTAGTATTATTTTTTAATTCTGTATAAAATGTATACCTTCCAGAATTATGTGGGTGGTTGTCCTGGGATTGATGCTGCATGGCTTAGGAATGGGCAGCCAACTAGTAGCTTCATTTTCTGACGCTTTAGGAACAGCCATGTAAGTACACTTTTTTTTTTCAATTCCACTTGAAAAGAAAAAAAAAATTAAAGGTATTTCCACAGCAACGTTTAAATGCTCGACGCGTCCAAAGGTCAATAGAAAATTTAAGAACTCACCTATTCAGATTTGAAAAGACCAAGTATATTGAAACACAATCTGAAGCCTTTTGATTGTTTCAAACTGAAAACAAGAGTAAAAACAAGATAGCTAGTATACCATAGCATACATTTCTAAAAGTAACTTAGCTACTACTGATGCTGTCCTCATCATGACTTTGTATGTTTTCATACAACCAGTGACTTAATCTAGACAACACTGCATTTACTATCGGATATATTCTACTTCACCTTGCCATTATAAAATTAAAGCTTACAAACTTTTCTTTCAGAGCAAGCGGTTTACCGAATTCCATAGAAACGTACGGCCTTGTTTCTGGAATGTGGACGTCTGTGTTCGCTTTGGGCGCCTTCATCGGACCCACTGTGTCTGGTTTGCTGTACGACTCCATTGGATTCCGCAGTTCAACGCTTTTCATATTCATTTTGAATTTAATTGTGGTAAGTAAACCTCTGTTCAATAAGGCATGAATCCTTTAAAATGAGGCTGGTGGTAGGATATTTGTATCCGCCCGGATAGCGACCACCGTACACAGGGCGTAAAACCCGCCATAGTGGCACATGCAAGTCTGCCGCGTTCCGGGATCAGCCAGTGTATATCCGGTTTTCGGGGGGGCTTCAATCGTGGTGAAAGGATGACCGTGCCGGCATTTTTTGGCCGGTTTGTCGCGGTCGGTCCTTTGTTCACCATGGCATTAGTCCCCCAAACTTCTTCACAAAAAAGGTGAAGAGGTATTCGGCCGGCATGATTGTGTCGACCAACGGGAGATCATCATCTCTCGCTGATCGGCACTTTTTCTGAATGGGGTCACTTTGCCGTGCCAGGATAAAAAAATAAAAAAAAGCCAGATTTTCCTAGGTTACACGAATCTAGAGATAATACCAGAAAAATGTCACATCTTTTTACGGTTATTCATGTGACACAAATAATCCTCAAACAAACCTTCTCATGTCTCCGACTTCTTTTTCCTTCTTTTCTACTTGACAACATAAAAAATTGTACCTTTATACTTGATTTTATTATGTACGGTTCCATGGTAAAAGCAAAATTTCCTATATTTGAGATAGACATTTCCTTCTCTTATATCTTGTGCAATTTTATCTGTCCTCTCATCGAGCACGTCACCTCATCATACCCTTTACTTAAGTTTTATATAGTGTCTTCATCGCATAGTCTATATAAACCTTCTATTACATTCCAGATGGTTCTGGTGCTATTGTTCCTGTGGACTTGTGATCGCGCCACCAAGATGGACGTGTCGGTGTCTGCTGGAGATCTACTGCAGCTGGACGGCACCCTGGACGAGAGCGTGCTCGTGGGAGATAAGTATATCGCGCCAGAGAGAACAAAGAGGTAGGTTATCAAGGAGTCCTGATAATAACAGTCATCATCATCATCATCATCAGCCCATATACGTCCCACTGCTGGGCACGGGCCTCCTCTACCATTGAGAGGGTTTAGGCCTTAGTCCACCACGCTGGCCTAGTGCGGGTTGGCAGACTACACACCTAATAAATTTCTAAGAACTTTTAGGTGTGCAGGTTTCATCACGATGTTTTCCTTCACCGTTAAAGTACGTGATAATTCATTGTGAATACACACATAACTTCGAAAAGTCAGAGGTGTGTGCCTGGGGTTTTAACCCGCGACCGTCGAGATTCTCGACCGCGTGCCCAAACCTCGAGGCCATCACGACTCAATAACAGTACTTATTGTTATTCAATAATTCATAAAAAAAGACTTCTTAATTTAAGACATTTTCAAGAACATAATTTACTAGAAAAAGTCTTAACTTTCGATTTCATCATCTGCTGAAAAATTTACTTTAAAGTAGTGGAGAGATTTTATCGAGAGGGTTATACTTTTTCCAATTATTTGCCAAGAGTTTTCTACATTAATATCGGAACATAATCAATATAGTTATCAATAAGTGACAGACAAAAGGAGTGAATAAAAGGTAGAATTAAAGGATTTTTTCCTCCGACAACTTGACTTACTAATATCAGTGTAGTTTCACGTCTCGTTGCTGTCAAAAACATCACTTCAGTTCTGAAATTAACGATGGTATTCAGCCAACAATAAGTCGCTTTTAGTCAGTAAACATTCTGTTTGCACTTACCATCGCGGTGTTGTCACTTTTCCGCAGCAGTTTAAAAAAGTTCAACACAGACAACGAAGTGGATAATCTTACCATGTTCCTCAGTCGCCGCTGTGGTATCAGCGTAGAGAAGTCTCGGCCACCAGCTATGAACAGTTTGATAGCCTGCTCCAGCTACAAGAACCGTCGAAGTCCTTGGAGCCAACGCACGCCGCGCTACCGGCCCACCTACGGCAGCCTCGACCACCGGTACAGAGGAGCTTACGGCACATAATCATCACTAATAAATGACGTCACTTCAAAGCAATCGTTTTTATTACACACGCCCTCACGCCTGCATCACTGAAGGTGTAGGCAGGAGTACATTTCTAATCCTTTGTTTCACTTTATTGAATTTTAGACCTACGTAAGAGGCGAACTCTTAGGCGGCGATAATTCTTAGGTGTGTAGTCAGCCAACCCGCACTAGGCCAACGTGGTGGACTAAGGCCTAAACCCTCTCAGTTGTAGAGGAGGCCCATGCCCAGCAGTGGGACGTATATGGGCTGATGATGATGAAGAGGCGAACTGATGAATGCAGGCCGCTTCTGATAGAGCGCTTTGAAAGTCTTTGGGGAGGCCTATGTCCAGCAGTGGACGTCTTTCGGCTGATGATGATGATAAGGCGAACTTATTGCCGTTTGTCAGGCACATTCCCAGACTCGTGCTAGTTAGAATTTTATACTGAAAAAACCCAATAAAACTTTTCCCGATCCGCAAATCAACTCTGAGACCTCTCGTTTGGATACCGCCTATTAATACCGTGACAACAACAAGACCGAGTCTTCTCCACGAGAAATTACTAGCGTGGTGCCTACATTCTATATGGGTAACCTAAATGTACGTTTATGACGAAAATAATAGTAAGTGGAAAAAATATATGAGATGACTAACAGGTTAGTATAAGCGGGGGATTTTTCACCTCATCTGATGAATATAGATTTCCCCATTGATTTTGCTTTTCGAGCATGTTTATCATCTGGTCGAATAGGGTTTTCCAATAACACATTTTTCCTTATTCATAGAATCTTTAGATTTAACTAACGCTCCATATTGTGATTTTAAAGAACAAAGGCTTTTTCGTATATTTGCTATTCAAGCTTTCTTCAGGTTATGACCGAATACTGAAACGCTACTTAAACTGAAGGCGACTTATATTTGAGTGGCTGTTATAATTTAAGCGGTAAACTGAAACATCATTTATCGGTTTTAAGACTGTGATTAACTAATGCCTACTTAAATTTCCATAAATGGCAACATTACCACAAAAAGTTCTTTTACATTACATTTTTTAAGTATATACCGCTTAAATTATAACAGTCACATAAATAAAAGTCGCCCTCAGATTAAGTAGCGTTTCAGTATTCGGCCATAAGTCTTTTACAAGTAGAATTATGAAACAAGTTAGCAAGCACGAATGCCTTAAATGATGGAAGTCTTGTTTCAGTTAATCCCACAGGCAATACAATTACACTTGGAAATGGTAAATCGGCGAAAGAAGAGTATGGAATATGAAGGATATGGAAATAAAGGTTTTTTTATGTCTCTGCGATCTGTCGCCCTTGGGACCTTTAACAGTGGGTTTGTTGTTGAGTGACTGTCATGCTCGGCACGCGACCTGTGTCGCATCCTACAACTACGTACATTATACTGGTTGATAGATCACCGGTCACAAGTCACAACTGACTAAGCAACAAGCTACTCCTGTACAAAGCCACACTTAAGCCAATTTGGACTAACGGTTTACAACAATATGCTGAGAATAACTACCAACGCCCCTTGGTTCGTCACAAACAAACAGCTTCATCAAGATTTACATATGACCACAGTCAAACAATAAATTCTCCGCCTAAAATATATGTTAGAAAAATATAGCTCACGTTAAAATTTGGGAACCAGTCTTATTATTCTTAAGCCTTTATTTCAGCTAGTTGGGCAATTCGGTATCCGCATATCATTAGGGTGTAAGTACAGAAATCTTCAAGATGTCCTTGATGAACTTCTTAAAGTCGTTCATAGCTTTTCTATTAGGAACGCATTATCATTGCAAAAATTCGCATCATCTCCCATAGTGATGCAACCGTTCATAGCTAAGAACGGGTTTCTGTCAACTATTTACAACCTAGGACCGGACAGACAAGTCCGTTCCATATAATTAATGCATTTTAACAGTCTATTTGCCGATCTAAACATCATAGGATTCTGTTTAAGGCATCGAGTTATGTTTTGCTGAGCCTTCATTACGTATGGAAATATCACTCCTATCTTTAACTGGTGTGTAATTTTTTAATTCCCATTTGCAATGGTAAATTATGAAGATTATTAGATCGTTGAAAACGAAATTGTTTTTATATTTTTAATACATACATACTCGTACATAAACGCCTTTAATATCTGAAGGGGCTGGCGGTGATGCATTGTGTTTCGACCCATGTTATAGAGGGTGAGACTTTTGCCGTTTTTCGGGCACAATTCCAGACTCCGTGTTAATAGAAAGAACTTTCTGATGAAAAATCCAATAACACTACGTCTGACTCTGAAGTCGAATTCGCGACCTCTAAATAGATCAATCTCATCAATCAAATCAAAAGGCAGTTTTATAAACTTTAATCAGATACATCCGGAAGACTTTATATAATGTGGAAACTTTTTGCATAGCGACTAGTGGAATTTACCCAGGTAATGGCGTAGGTTAATAAAAGATCCAGTGGTAAAAAGTTCCAGTTGGGCAAGACATTATACTTTGAAATGATCTTTTATATTAACGAAATTTTTTCATTATTCTATTTTTTTTTTATTTATTTAAAAAATCTAGTGCAGGCATTTGACCACGATCTCACCTGGCGTTAAGAGACGATGCGGTCGACGATGGAGCATGCCTGCCTAGTAGCAGCCTATTCACATTTGATTTAAATTTGTCTAGATTGTATCGTACGGGTAACACTTCAGCGGGCAGGGCGTTCCACTCCTTTGCAGTGCGCATTAAAAAAGTAGACCCAAATCGGTATTTGCGGCAAGATGGCATATTAACAACAAACCTATCCCAAATGTAAAATCATAATAAGTTCCGCTTTGTTTTGTGATTTTTTCTTTTGTTTTTTTTTATGATTTTTAGATTTTATAGATTGTTATCGATTAATGCAATGTTGTTGTCGTAAATCATAGTAAATATTATAATTTTAATTAAATGTATCGTGTAGCGCCATCTATGTATTAAAATTACTTTTGACAACTCTTGTCACTATGGCATTCGTGTCTTTGCTTTTTATTTTTACTCTGTACTTAACAAGTACTGTGCATTAAGTTTAATAAAGTTCGTCTAAAATAATATAAATTTGCTGTGCATTGAATACGTTATAAGTCATTGGAAGGCAGTTTCTTTGGCAGGTAACATTTCACCTGATTAACATCTCGCCAGTTGAAAACGCGAGTTTCGCTTATTACAGTGAAATTCACTGTACATGAGTATCATAAGATTTCTATTAATGCTGCATATAAATTGACTCATCTCATATTTAGTTAACTATTTGTTTTTATACGCATCAGAAATGTGCATTACTTATCATAATATTGTATAAATTAAATCCTAAGGCAATACGGGTTGCATATTGCTGTATGACGGGAACTTACAATCTAGTTGGTATAGATAATAATAAGACTGTTGAAAAAACTGACATGACTACCTCTTGGTCTCGCGGCACAAGTATGTTCCATGCGATCTAGATCTACAGGTCCCGGGTTCAATTCCCGGGTCGGGCAAAGTGTTATTGAGTTTTCCATTAGGAAATTCTCAGTAGCGGCACGGAGTCTAGAAATGTGCCCGAAAAACGGCAATAGACTCTCTCTCTGTATTACGTTGGACTGATATACTGACTGTATACATACCTGGCGAAATGTGCTGAAGCGCTCTGCCTATGTGTGTGAGGTTATGTATGTATGTATGTACATCTTGAAAAAAATGCGTTCATCGCTCGGTTGGAAATCCCAGGTACTGTTGGAAGGTTGAGGTTGAGGATTGGCGGGAGATGGCGCTAACTAAGACTCACTCTGGTCCGTTGCACTATTTAATTAGGTAAGTCTTGAAAACATTCCATATATTTATTGAAAACATCGCTTCTCATCTAGGAGCAGACCCATAACGCAATTGAGGTACGATAAACCTCATGTAGATGAGGCCAAAAACCCCTTTACTTATTTACATCAAAGCATTTGACTCGCACCAAATATCAATGCAAATAAGCTGCTTGAATGTATTTCAGAGTCTGTTAATTGTATTCTAGGTTTCCAAATACACGTTAAAGGTAAGATATTTTAGTGGATATCCTTGCCACGCGCGTAGACCGAACCTCTCAAGACACTTAAAAACCTTCTCTATTTAAAAATCCACCAGTGTAAGAAGAGCTCATTACATACACCCAACAGTCATATACATAGCTCTGACCCCACACTAGGATACAAGTCCTGTGTCGTGGGTATTAGAAACTAACACCCAGACCCGAAACAATATTTATGAATCACGCAAACATTTGTCTCGGAGCGGGGATCGAACCTGCGGCCTCTCGTTTCGCAAACTGATATCTAGCCAACTGCGCCGCGGGGCTGTCAAAGTGTAAAAGTTTAGTTGAGATTGAGAACTCCTAGGTTCAATTCTCGTGTCTAATAAAAGGTTACGGTGTTTTTAAGTATCAGCTTAGTAGCAAGGCTGAAAATTAACTCGAAAAACGATATTAGGATTGGCTGGATATTTAGGACTTAAAATCACGACTAGTAAAATTTGACTGAGTAAATACACTCAGCCCACTCCTTAAAAGGTACAGGGGTGAGTATATTTATATATAGCCTCAAAACACAACATACTTGTACGGGTTATTACAGCGGGCCTTAAACTTTAAAATTTGCGGCGCTACGTACTACCATTTTTCTCGTATACATCCAAAAGCTGAATAAATATTTCTAGGTCATAATATTGTAAGACTCCATTACAACTGGGCGTATTCAATGAAACTCCGTCTGAACTTTGTTAAGTTTATTATACACTTTTTATGTACAATTACACTGTGTCCATCTGACTTACTCCGTCTCGTCCTTATCCAACGTCTTTTCTGTTCCTCGTCCCAATGGCCAATTGCCCTACTTATTATTTTCTCGACTTTTTATTAATTCTCAACTACCCCACTATTCTAATGACAGTGTTGCCATAATAATTACATTTTAAAACTAACTAAAATATTGTTTTCTTTTTATTTCTAATTCTAAGAAATATGTATATTTTTGTAAAACCTTACAATATCCACCTTCACATAAAGATAAACTATTCGTTGTCACTATGCAATAAGGAAATGATAAAATAATTTTCCGAGATATTACAACATATCTTCTCAACACAAAAGGAAAGGGCAAACAATATTTATTTCTTTGTATAATAAATTGACAGTTTCCTCAGCATTTTGATTAAAGATCATCCCTTGAAACTTAAAGTTATTAAATTGTAACATTTCCATCGCGTATTGGTCGAAAAGATTCAAAATAAGACTAATTTCTTTACATCGAATCTCAATTGAGAGTATTTACATGACCATTTATTTAAATTATGCCATATTTTAAAGAAACAAAAAGGTTAGCTCCTTGCTACGTGGGACTAAAACCAAATTTGGCGAGACGTGGGTGCAGAAAAGCACCTCTGGCTACTTATTTCGGGATACAGGCGTTATGTGTTAAACTTTGAATAACAACATGGGCTCTAAAATGTGCCTAGTAAACGACAATGGAATGGCTATCCTATATTATTACTTAAAAGTCATATTTTATAAGTATACCCAACAGTCGCATATGTATATAGTTCTTGACCCCACACTAAAATCAAGTCTTGTGTCGTGGGTATAAGAAACTACGAGAGACTTTTCGGTTTCACAAACATCCAGACCCGGAACAAATATTTGTGGATTACACAAACTAGTATCTAGCCAACTGCGCCACGGGGCTGTCGAAAGTTTTGTCGTCAAAATATATACTTCTGTCAACCCATTTACGACCCACGCGTGCTGGCATGCGAAGCCACAGCTTTGTGGTCACAACATCCGCGGCTCGAACCAAAAATGGCGCCAACTCTTACCTTTGCCGCACCATCAAGCTGTGGAATAGTTTGCCGGCTCACGTGTTCCCTCCTTCTTATGATCCTGGATCCTTTAAGCGAAGCGTTAAGAAGCATTTGTGCAGGCCGGCATGATTGTGTCGACCAGCGGGTGACCATATCGTTTCTCGCTGGTCGGTATTATTTTTTGGACTCCACTGTGCTTACCATCAGGTACAGAGGAGTCACTTTGCCGTGCCAGTATAAAAAAAACGGGATGTGAGCGTGATATTATTTATGGATAGTAAGCATTCACTTGGCTGAGAAAGCCTATGTTTTAATAATTAAAACCAGTTTCTAGTTTAGTTAACCTAGATACTGTCAAGCGCCAAATAGTCAATAATAAGATTGAAAAAACTACAATGGTAATATGAAACTGCAAATAGTCGAAATAATTGTTGGCACACTTATGTGTCGCCTTTTGTGCACCACTGAGAAAATAGGTGGCTACCTCAAACGTTGTTACTCTGGCCTGTGGAACAGCCTAGAAAATTTGTAAGCTGAAAAAAATAAAATATTAAGAATCAAAATATATTTTTTGCAAATTCCAAATCATTAAGTTTGTTGATGACCTCATCATCATCATCATCATCAGCAGCCTTTCTTACGTCCACGGCTGGACATAGGCCTCTCCTATGGCACGCCATTGGGCTCGATCTTCGGCCCTCCTCATCCAACCGCTGCCAGCCACCCTGCGAATATCGTCACCCCTCTTAGCCAGAGGGCGCCCTACACTACGTTTGCCGAATTGCGGTCTCCACTCCAGAACTCGTTTCCCCCAACGGTTGTCGATTCTGCGATAGATGTGACCTGCCCACTGCCACTTCAACTGATTAATTCAGTTGATGACCTGATGACGGCAAATAAAAAATTTCCTATGCCGTTATACTGAAAGTCTGGAATTTCGAAAGAAAAAGGGGAGGTACAGGATAAGTTATTGGCTTCTTCAATCCTATAAGTAAGATAAGCAAACAGTGGTCAAGTAGTTCACTCGTTTTTTGTGACACAATAACCAGTCGAACTGATCTATTAATACTGTCCCACTATCGGGTAATACTTTCAGGTTTATTTATAGTATCGCTCAGAAAAACATATTCCTTACAAACATCTTCAACTAAATATTAAACACACTGAAAGAAACCAACAAACCCACACACGTAGACTTGATTGGAAGTAGATAATTGTCTTTCGTCACAGGTATCGGAATCTTTAAGATCTCATGGGCTTATAAACACTCAGAACAGATCCAGTAACTAGTGTGAGTGGATAAAATACTTATCTTGCGAGAAATTAGTTTGTGATCTCTCATTCCATAGCTTTGTAATACATCTGTGTCACGGAGGCTAAAACTCTGCTATAACGCGACCGAAATCATTAGCAGAGTATTTCTCAAAATAAATGTACATCTTCGAAAAAAAAAGTGTGCCTCGAAATAGTTAAAAATCTACAAGTTTTTAATTAATGATACAAAAAAATAACTTCACAATTTTGTAGAATAAATATTAGTCTTCAAAATAACGAAGAATTTACAATACAATCTTATTATTTATCAATTATTATGATTTTTTTTAAATAACGTTTTTTTACCTTCCATACAAAAATCTAACTGCCACCCTACTTCTCTCATGGGTTTATACTCCATAAAATGCTGTAGGATACGTAAATGTTGTGCATTTTTGTATATTATCGGTCTACATTAATTAATTAATTAATTGTATGTGATTTTCTATGGGGTTTTCATAATGAATTATTAATTTAATGCAACAAATCAAAATGAGTCGTACTCGTTTACTTTTTAGTTACTACTCTTTAGTTACGTTTTATATCTACTTCCACATAATTTCTAAACGCATCCGTTAATTTTTTGCACTTTAAACACTAGCTTCTTTCTGATTGTTTGTTGGTCTGACGTCTCCGCCATGACATTTGTTGTGAAATCAGTAAAAACGAGTGGTGTTTAGTGAGATTACTTTTTCGAGACAGGTAATATTATAGGCTTTTTTTATAAAACGGTAAGTCTTTATTTTTTCGTCTTTTTGTAATACGTGTGACACGATCATTTGATAAGTTTATGTGTTTGCAGTATCAGCTTTTATCAAACCATTGACTTTTTATAACCCCGTTTTGTCTAATGCTTATTACAATTTCGTAACGTTTTTTATGAATTTCGTTACGTAACGAAAATGTACAGTATAGGGCTGAGTGCATACAATTATATTTTTGCTTTTAATTAATTCTAAGTTTTTATTAAGTTTTTGTGTGTGTGAAGGTGGGTATGTGTGTGTTGTAATAATAAAAGATAAAAGCTTGTTTAAAAACATGTATGGGTATGTCATCATCATTCATCATTATCAGCCTAAAGAAGTCCACTGCTGAACATAGGCGTCCCCCAATGACTTCCATAGTGACCTGTTGGAGGCAGCCTGCATCCAGCGACGACCCGCGACCTTCACCAGGTCGTCGGACCATCTTGTGGGTGGACGTCCTACGCTGCGCTTTCCGGTACGCGGCCTCCACTCGAGAACCTTTTGGCACCATCGGCCATCGGTTCTCCGCGCTATGGGTATGTATAAAACTATATTTTTTATAGTTTACTCTGATGATACCCACTACAGCATTCCTTTTTTTTTAGGAATGCCCCCAAAAACCAATGCTGAAAGGCAAAAAGTTTATAGAGAAAGGCTAAAAAAGGAAAAGCCAAATAAATATGAAGAAATCCGTGTTAAACATTTGTCAAAAGTTATCGCTAAAAAACTATATTCACGCGCCAAAGCAAATAGATAAACCAAAGTCTGAAAAACGGATTATCAAACCAAATTTGTCTCGGACAAAATTCAATTTTTATAAAAATACGGAAGAAATTTATGAAGCGCTAATGGATAGTGATTCAAATTAAGGATGTTATAAAATTTATAAACCTTTTTAATTTGGTTTTAATACAGAAATGAATGAATACTATCTTGTTTTATTTTAAACCCTTTACAATATATGCAACTAAATATATTTGGTTGGTCGCTAGTTTATGTATATGTACAATAAATAAATAAAAGGATAAATGTATTATAATAAAAAAAAACACGAATACTTACTAGATTAAATAAATTATAGTTAGCCATTGTATAACAAGCCTTATTTTACTATTTAGTTACATCTTAGGACTATTTCGTAACAATATTTCGTTACTACCATTTCGTTACGTACATTTATTTTGAGAAATACTCAGCAAATAAAACAAATTCACTTCAACCAAACATCCAAACAGCGACCGTTAAAACAAATTTCAATCGACAAATTGTGATTTCATTTACTGTCGTGACATAGATGACATTGCAATATAATTCGGAACGAAAATAAATTAGTTAGGCTATAAAGTAAACACTGACTAAATTCTTACCACCACGTTCTAATCAATAAATTGTATTGCTATTCAATCCATTGTGCTTATACTTAGTGTGCATCTTAGTTAATATTAACGGAAGCGGCGATGTAATGCAATATTAGAATGTATCGAATTATTTATGTTTAGTGGTAGATGATTCGTACAGCATTTTTCGAAAGCAAGGACGCCGCTGTATTGGTAAATGCAGCTATACTCAATTCAGGGCAGTTTCTCTCGATAACTGATAACATTACTAATGTATCCACGTCAATTAAATACAAAAATCACGAAAATTTAGTAGCTTAGGCATCAAAAGGTAAAAAAAACAGAGTAAATTTCTCATTTCTAGTACCTATATTTAAAAAAAAACGTCTCGCAATTAATCTTACTACAGAGAATCTTGAAATAGCTCGTAAAAAATATATTTGTAATCTAGGAAAAAAATTACTATATCTCGTAATAGATTCTATCTATAAAGATTACCTTTAAACAATGGGAGGTAAAACATCTTTATAAAGGAAATTCTTTATTTATTACCGAGCAATATTCATAAGGAAACTAGAAAAATATAGCCATTACATCTCTTGAAGGCCATCAAGGAGATTAGAAATTGTAATGTTTGCAAAGAATAATGCAATTATTGGTATTGCAATGATATTTGTACATCCCTACAAACTCTATAATATTATACCAAGTAAACAGTAATAGACTCTGTAGCCCATATACGATCCAATGCTGGGCACAGGTCTCCTCTACAACTTAAAAGGTTTAGGCCTTAGTCCACCATGCTGGCCTAGTATGGGTTCCAACCCATACTCTCCAGACCTCCAGGTCTACACACTTAATACTTACCTGACAACTTTTAGGTATATAGATTTCCTCACTATGTCTCCGTTCACGGTAAAAGCACGTGATAATTCATCGTGAATACATAACTTCGAAAAGTCAGAGGTGTCTGCCTGGGGCTTAAGCCAGCGATCGCCAAGATCCTCGACCGCGCGCCTGTAACTCGAGACCATCACTACTTTTTAGTCATCGAGTACCGTAAATTATTTTTGGCACATCTTATAGGTATCCCTCTCAGTTGTAGAGGAGGCCCGTGCCCAGCAGTGGGACGTATATGGGCTGATGATGATGATGATTATAGGTATCAAAAACCGTTTATCATTTTTGATGACCATTGCTGCACGTATTTTGTCGAGACTACTTCAATTAAAGTTCTCTAGTGATTTTTTTTAATCAACACAAATTGAATAAACGTAATCTATAAATTAGCTACTATACTATCTTTACTAAGAATGTGCACAGGTTTCTACGCATTTGATCGGAAAATGCGCAATTATTCCGAAGTAATGAGAGGTGCTGCTTTGTTAATGACACGAGGGAAACGCAACTGCAACCTGTTCCACAAGAGGTATGATCGAGATGCTTAATGTGAATAACATTAATCTCACAAGCTTAGATGTATAGGCTGTGAAGATCTAAATTTGATTGAAAACAATGCTCATAAATAACATTCGTGTTGTACATCAGTATATTAGTATTTTTATTGTAGTTTATACATACATATATTTATTTTCAGCCCATATACATCCCACTGCTTGGCACGGGCACGGCACAACTAGGAAGGTTTAGGCCTTAGTCCACCACGCTTGGGCTTTTGGGCTTTTATGGACGTACCGCCACTGGTATGTACCTACCTATATTGTATATTTATTTAAGTTATTCATGTTTTAAATATTGTATGTATTTTCGTAATACCTACTAATACATACATAACATACATACATAAACTCACGCCTGTATTCCCCGAAGAGGTAGGCAGAGGTGCATTTCTGCACCCACATTTCGCCAAGTATGTATCAGTCCCACGTAATAGGGGGCGAACCTATTGCCGTTTTTCGGGCACCTTTCCAGACTCCGTGCTGTTACCGAGAATTTCCTAATGGAAAAACCCAATAACACTTTGCCCGACCCGGGAATCGAACCCAGGACCTCTAGATCGCACGGCACATACTTGTACGGCGAGACCACGAGGTACCTACTAGTATTATATGTATATCATAAGTTTATTTACACCTGCGCTTTACATCTCACCATTTACGGTTCAACTTGTAGAGTATGCCATGAAAATATTTTTTTAATTTTAATCAAGTTAATTATAATGTATAAAGTGTAAGTAAATAAATAAATATATTTTAGATTTTTTTTGCGTCTGCAAATACAATTTTCACTAAACAATATCAATAATAATTACCGAGGAAATTTAACGAGTAAAATTTTTAATAAATTATTCAGTTTTAGTCGTCAATAAACATAGACTTTACTTTACACAGGTACATTATCATGTCTGTTTCTTCTTTCTACGTTCAAATAGTACGAAACAAAATCGGTTTCCATTTCATTCTCATTATCCATTATTTTTTTTATCCACGCAATTATTATGTGTATCTACTACTATATATCTTGTATAATGCAACGGAGTTACCTCAAACCCGGCCGGTAAAACAAAACAATAATAAATACACCCAAAAGTCACATAGATACATAGTTCTGACACCACACTGTATGCTGTGTCGTGGGTATCAGAAACTACGAGAGACTTTTCGGTGTCACAAACACCCAGACCCGAAACAAATATTTGTGGATCACACAAACATTTGTCTCGGTGCGAGGATCGAATCCGCGGCCTCTCGTTTCGCAAGCTGGTGTCTAGCCAACTGAGCCACGGTGCTGTCAAAAAAAGCTTAAAGACAAAAAATCAAACCGCAAACAAAACATAACCTCAAAATTTTGCATCAGAACGATCCCAGGCATGTCGCAAAGGCTACATTCCGAAAGCATCGGTGCAAAGGGCACGGATCCACTTGACTTCAGACCTTCGGCAACCCTCATCTATTATTCATAATAGTCTGTGAAAGTCACTTTTACCGCCGAGTTACTGGTATTGATAAAAATCAGACACTTATCCAGTAATGAATGAAATCCAATATACATACTGAACTACACATAGGAATTTCATATTCATGCTGGCATTAGGCCAGCGTGGTGGACTAAGACATAACCCCTCCTAAGTGTAGAGGAGGTCCATGCCAATACGGGTTCGATGCGGAGATAACACCCGTGGCCTCTTATTTTACAACTTGGCCTTCAACCAAATGAGTCACTTAAGCTGGGAGCAGTCTTCTATATGAATTGTTTAGGCAATGATTTTAAGCTTGTTAGGCTTGACATGTGACAATGGTCAATTAGAAAAGAAAGATACAAAAAAGAAAATTAAAGAATACTCTAGTTGCCATGCCAGCTCTATTGTCAGGCTTTGTGTTTCATTCGATTATCAGTTGTCAGCTTCCAATTAAATAAGTTTCTTTTTAACCGATGCGCTCCTCTTTCTTTAATGCCTAAATCCTATAGATGTTTGTAGTCAGCTCTATTGTCGGGTTTTGTGTTTCATTCGATTATCAGTTGTCAGCGTTGTGTTTCTTTTGAAACGATGCGCTTGTCTTTCTTTAGTGCTTAAGTCTTAAAGATATTTATGGACGTCGGAACTGAACTTGTGCCAATTAAGCTGCTTGCTCATTCACTAAACCTGTATAATAAAAACAAAACTGCGGACAAAGACTAATCATTCCATCGCGTTACAAATTTAAAACCCGGAAGATTTTTAATGTCGAGGTGAACATGTCACATGACTGAATCATAGACAATTCATCTAATCGATAAATTCGAAGTGATGGAAACAGCAGTTCGGTGCAAATATATTTTTGAGTAGGAATTCTCCTATTTAGCATTTTAGGACGAAAATTACGGACAATAACTTATAAGAACCTATCCTTAACAGCACATTCTTTAAACCCTCGATATTTGCATTGATACGAGAATCGGAACTGAAATCAGTGAACAAAAGTAATCAGCTTTATCCTCTTTTTAAGGCGATACGTCCATTAGTGCCAATAGCAACGTAGGCCTCAAGGCTTCTTATTTTAATAATAGAACTTAATCTATCAAATAAATCAATGAATTCATATTCAAATTGGCTACAAATATCAAATGACGCACAGCCGACATAGTAAAAAAACATAAGATGCGCGGTAAATAATGGGTGACGTCAAATGGATATGTGTTAGTCATTCTTGTTAATCTAATACAAGAATTGTTAATAAGTTAAAAAATTATCCTGTTGTCTCATCTTTGAGATTTACACTGACTCTGCCATTTTTTTTCATGGAAATATCATCAATAATAAGACCGGGATGGTTGACGCCTACTTGGGGAGGCCTTCGTTCAGCAGTGGACGGCAGGCTGAGAATAGAATAGAAAAATAACATCATACAACAATGGATATTAAGCTGTCAGAAGTCATCGGAAAAGACGGAAAGTAAGAGACCTATCTTGCGGCCTGTAGCTGTCTTTTGTCGGCTTGGTCTTTTTTCGACACCTTTTGATTAATTCCTTCCCAATCTTTGTCTGTAAATTCGAAACAATATTTTATAAAGTCCAATAAATAAATAGCCTACCTCGTCTCAGTTGTCGGTCTCGCAGTATAAGTGTACGGCGAGCGAGCGGGACGTCCCAGATTTGATACCCGTGTTGGCCAAAATATTTTTTAGTTTTTGGAATTATATATTCCATTATGCTTTTCAGAATAATGTTATTCCATTCATAATTCCTGGTAACAGTAGGAAGTCCAAAAAGTGCCCACAAAGCGACAATTAAGGCGCTCACGATTACGTCGAACTCATAACACCGCTGGCGAAACCTAGGCGAACAAATAACTTCTATCTACTCCTTTCCATTGTTGGTTATAAGTCCCTAAATAAACTTAGAATAAAAAATAAACTACTCCTTTAGTAATAGAAACGATAGAGCGTATGTATAATGTATATACATGTTCACTTCTAAAAACTTTAATATTTTTAAAATTATCGGTGGCCAAGACTCAGTTTGGGTCGCTGCGCCATTGCAGTAAGTAAGTACACGGATTTTATTTTCGTGTGTATGTATTTGTTATTATGAATACTATTATTATCGATTTTCAAACAAATAAATAATATTTCACGACACCTAACATATTATGTTTGCACTAGCACAGATGATCGACATAATTTTTCCGCTTACTTAAAAGGTTCATCATGCGTTGCTATATTTAGAAATGTAAATAAATTAAAAAAGTTACGCACTTACTGCGTTATGTAATTTATAATAGCAAAAGGCTTCAGTTTGACGAATATTAAAAAAGTGATTGCTTTATCTAGAGGTCCCGGGTTCGATTCCCGGTCAAAAGTATTATTGCGTTTTTCCATTCGGAAATTCTCAGTAACAACACGGAGTTTAGAAATTGGCCCATAAATGGCAATTGGCTCGCCCCCCCCCCCCCCCCCCCCTTATACACACCTAGCAAAATGTGGGTGCGGAAATGCACCACTACCTACCCCTTCGGAGAATACAGGCGGAGAGGTTATGTATGTATGTATATTTAAAAAAAAAACAGATCAACACTTCGCCATTGTTTTTCATTCCTTCAAATATTACATTTAAATTTATGAAAATTTGTGATATTTGTAGCTTAGAAGGAGTAAGTAAGATGACACAAATGTGAACAGTTGTTTTCTTATATACAATTAAGTGTTTTTTATATGAAGATTGAACCGCTCTTTTTGGTCCTCAGATATTAAACTACAAGTTATAGACGGTAAGCATAGAGACGTAAACTTTCCATTTGCTGAATCGCTTCCTCATTAGACAAACCTAAACTCCATAGTTAGATGAATTTATTATCTTTTAACTATACAAGACTATTGGCCGAATACTGAAACGCTACTTAATCTGAGGGCGACTTTTATTTAAGTGGCTGTTATAATTTAAGCGGTATATACTTAAAAAAATGTCATGTAAAAGAACTTTTTTTGGTAATGTTGGCCATTTATGGAAATTTAAGTGGGCATTAGTTAATCACAGTCTTAAAACTGATAAATATATCCTTTAATTATACAAGATACTGTACCCTTATAATCCTGTATAGTGAAAATATTATTTAAAAAATCTTACAATATGTAAAAGAAGCAAACATTGTTATTCCTTGAAGATTGAATAAATATTTTAAAAGTTTTAACTCTTACTATCTTATTGCAAGGAGCTTTAAAGATCATACTGTGAAATTTAAATAAAACTCATAAATAGTTAAAAAGGTTTGGATATACTAGAAAATATATATTACCTTAATAAAGGTAAAAAAGGCATCAGTATTACATCGCACCGTGAATAGAAATAATTGGTTTTGTAAAAAAAAAAAATAGGCAGACACACGTTTTACGCGAAAGCTAGTACCAGGGCATAAGAAGAGCTAAGATATCATCAACAAATGCAGTTATGTAGGGTGAATGCACTTGTCAGGGTCATCGTTATAGGTTTTCAATATACGTAGAATAAATTTACTACATTGGTTATAAATTACATCATTATTATTAAGATTACATTTACATATGTTGCAAATTTTATTGAATTACTATTATTTTTATGTGGATACGATGTAATTTCATTAGTAACGTATGTATTCTTATTGCATTTTAAAACGAATGGTTGTTTAAATTTATATTATTCCGGATCTATAAACATTGTTGCTCTATAAAGCTTTTGATATATGTATTTCGAGAAAATGTATTATATATGTAAACTATTCTTGTATATATCACAGCTTTTGAGACGACATGTGCTAAACGGCTACAACAGAGGCTGCCCATATCATTCTAGAATGATAAGTATAGCTCGCTTTGAAAACTTCTTCCAAACTACTTTTTAAAATAAATAAAGTATAGATCTATATCTAAACCCACACTAGGATACAAGTCCTGTGTCGTGGGTATCAGAAACTACGAGAGATTACATATTTGTGGATCACACAAACATTTGTCTCGGTGCGGGAATCGAATCCGCGGCCTCTCGTTTCGCAAGCTGGTGTCTAGCCAACTGCGCCACGGGGCTGTCAAATGTATCCACTATAATAGTTTTTATATATAATTTACTCCGAGAATAAAATTGTCCACACACTGCGTTGACCCACAGGGCGCAGTTTGAAAACCCCGAGGGATTGTGGCCACAATAGTACAGTTCACCTTACAACTGTATTTACCAACACTACTCCGAAACCCGTCGGACGACCTGAGTCACGACTCGCGGTTCAAATTTCATGCCACTAAGGTCCTGAGACTAAATAAAGCGCACTCCATAAACAAAAAATAAAAATGAAATGAAAAATAAATAAGTGAAAAGAAATTCGTCATGTACCTTACGGTTTAATGTCTTTAATTTTGTACGATCGATTGTTTTGAACGATTCAATAGTAAAGGTTTTGAAAAAATTTAGTTGAATAATTGCAAAAAGATTTGAGTTGAATAATTGCAAGGCAGCGGTTTTGAACCCGAGACGTAAGCATTTTAGTAAGTGGCAATGTGTAATATTGGCGAATAATTATAATTTTGCAAATTAATAAAATTGTAATTGGCGAAATAATGAAAAGTCAAATCATTCATCATTCTTTTTCATTTTAAGAAAGAAGTGTATGTGACCCGTAGCGTTTTTCCCTCTATAGTCTCTGCCTACCCCAATAGGAGACAGGCTTGAGTTTATGTATGCATTTTTAATACAATGAACTGATTTTACTATAACTGATAAATTGAGAAGTTTTAACCATAATAGGCAAAAATCCGGCCCGGGTTTTTCTATGAGAGGAGTATGTATGTAATGCAGTATGCTATAAAGAAAAAAACATATGAATCAATGGTCTAACAAAAAACATATTAAAGCATTCTTATTTGTCATCGTTGAGTTTGTAATATGGTTGAGTGTTTTTACCAAAATGTTTCGAAGGAGATCCCAATGTAGGTACCTGGTTATTCAGAATAACATAAAAGGCTACTTGTACGTCATCGGCGCTTAAATTCACGCGATGAGCTTCTTTCCAGAGAATCACAACATTGGGTCATTGCTTGAAGCCGTTTTATTGTAGTCTCACTCACAAAGCCGAAGACTGTTTAAGCTAACCAGGGATATCAATATTTCTCTCCTGTACTTTAAAATAGGCAGTGCTCATAACCATCTATAATATTTATATATAGTAATTTTTTAATTACATTTATAGTTTGTCTTTTATTGCATCACCATGGTCAACTGGTAGAGAAAAACATAGTATTTATATGTAGAGTAATACAAATAAAATATCTAGAAATTAATAATTCAACACAAATTCTGGTTTTTAAATTTAATTAGTATACATAACTTTGCATTAAACAATTAATTTATTTCTAAACATATACATACAAACTATCGCCTTATTACTAGTTTTTTTTCCGGCTTCACTTCGATATATTTCTTTCCATTTTTATCAACCCTCCCAACTCACCGCATCTCCACTCATTGCATTATATCTTCCCTACCAACACGAGTTGAAATAAAAGTAGATTTTAAAAAACTATTCACTTAACAGGTTCATAGTTTGACAGGCGTCAATCCAACAGTCACAAAATAGATCTGGGCCTACACTAAGGCACAAGTGTGGAAGAAACATATTGGTTTTAAAAAACTTTACCGGAACCGCGAGTCCAAATCGGGATCACACATCCTATACATACTATAAATAAAAAGACAATAACATTTTCAAAATAAAATATTTAAATATTATAATCATTGTATTTTAATCACAAATATAAAATCTTTATAAACGTATTTCGGCAAACGGGTTACAACAATGTTTTCGGATCAGCGATGGTGGACGAAAATAATGTGACATGAAGTTGAGACGACCGGTGTAACGGACCCAAATGGATATAAGATCACCTTGACACCTCGTAAGCAAATGCCATGTTGTACGCACACACTTCGGTCTCATAATCATTGCACTAGAAGCCTCATATAGTGGCTTCCAAAATGTTGTTGGAACTTTCGTACCGTCATTTAGTTTACTAAGATACTAAGGGTCCAATTTGTTATTGTCTAATACAAAAATGTAACGTAAGCAAATGCCTTCTTGTACGCATACATGTTCTGCGGTCTTATAATCATTGTACTAGTACAATGATATATTATAATGAGGCTCATAGGAACCTCATTAATTCCCAGAATGTTTTTGGAACTTTCGTACTCACGTTAAGTTTACTAAGATACTAAGGGTCCAATTTCTTGCTGATTCTAATACAATAAAATGTGACCGTTGTAGCTTCTGAAAGTAGCAATTGAGATACGTTTCGAGTGACACAATCATGCCAGAATTATTTGTATAAATACTGAAATGCACCTCCTTATCCTTTCGGGGAATACAAGTGGAGGTTATGTAGCCTTTTTTTTTTAAAACAACTTGGACCATCAAGAAATAGTGTAGTGATTAAATAATCTGCCGTTTTATAGATTTTTTTATTTAAAAATCCACACAATGCTTTTATTAAATTGATTACTCGCAATATTGAAAATCAATTTTAAAATGTTCGTACCCTCTGCCATATTTTGTTCCTTTTCCCCAAAGGGTTGGGTAAAAGGAACAAGTCGACACGAGAGATGACGTAATCGAGTTCAAGGGCAAGGAATTCAAAATGCGGAATACAAACAGGATCGAGTCGACGGTCGAGAATCTCGGCGGTCGCAAGTTCAAACCCCAAGCACACACCTCTAACTTTTCGAAGTTATGTGTGTATTCACAATGAATTAATTATCACTTACTTTAACGGTGAAGGAAAACATAGTGATGCACCTGCACATCTAAAAGTTCTTAAGAATTTCTTAGATGTGTAGTCCGCCAACCCGCACTAGGCCAGCGTGGTGGACTAACGCCTACACCCTCTCAATGGTAGAGGAGGCCCGTGCCCAGCAGTGGGACGTATATGGGCTGATGATGATGATATTGGCGATTGCTGGCCGTTATCGGCAATAAAATCCATACTGTGGATAGATTGATGTTTATTCGATTGCGATTCACAACAGACTGATCCTTCTCTACAAATACTGCGTTATTAATAAATATGTAATTTACCGGAAGTTAATCAAATCAGTAATCATAATTTCACAGGAAGTATATACTAGCTTTTAATCTACAACTTATTCCAATTAATTATAAACGGAATAAATATGTAGGCATGTATGTAACTCTGTCATACATTTACAATGTATATTATATTGTTTTATTATATAATATTTACATAACATATTTATTATTTTATTCGTTTAATAAGTAATCAGGATCTTGGGTTATTTCTTAGCACTTCGAGCACGGTTTGTAACTTAACACGTATATGAGAAATTTTAAAACACGTTTTAGAAGAATCATCGGACAGGTAAGGATACTACCGGTTATTTGCACTATTTTGCCTAACGAATTTCAATTTAAACTGTTAAGCATAAAGTTGAAAATTCTTTGTAGCTATTTTTATATTTTCCTGAACAATTATCGCCCCCTAATGTTCATTTATCGCTTCTTGATAAGTAAATGAGTGGTATTAAAGGTTTTCTCGCGTGTGTTTATCGTTATATACCTTTCAATATGCTATTAAAATAAGTAGTCTTTTAATAACAGCGAGTATAATGATCAACATATAATTATCCACCATCGTCTCCTTAGCCACAAATACGCGTGGACTTTTTACAACAGTATTTTTGTCAATCTTACAAAGCTTTGAGGCATATTATTTAAGTACAATACGGTAATAATGTCAACTCTTCCTGTTTATTTTCTGATTTAAAAGATTAAATACTCATAGATTCGTTGAGCTTCACTAATCGGCATCATTTCTGGGCATGCCACTGTCGATCCTGGTGTACAAGAGTAGAGGGTAGTCACTAAATCCAATGTTGCTCTAAAAAGCTACTCCTAGGAAGGAAGAAAACTTAACTTAACAGAAAACCGGTGTTTAGCATCAGCTGTTCAGCTTTTCTCTACCACTTAGAAAATTCTATGGTATGTTTTATATTCTATAATAGATCCCACTGCTGGGCAAATGGTTCCTTTTCTTCTTTTACTCCTTTCTTTCTTTTGCGATATTCTCTCCAGCACATTCTCAGCTTAAACTACGTTTATGGCAGCCCTCTTGTATCTTAAAAAAGTCTTTATTGTTTTTGTTTCTATAAGCGGATTTTTAACAGATACAATGACGTCACAATAGCAAGGTTTCCAAGATGAGTCATTTCTGAGAAATTAGGTTTGAACAGTTCGAAATATGATAATATGCCCCATCACCTTGGACCCGTGAGTCACTGCAGTGCGTTCACCTCAGAATTTTGTGGTAATTAGTCACATAACACGGATTCTAGCTGCTGTATACACAGTTAGTAACATAACAGTAGCCGTAAGGTGTTACGTTCTAGGCTCGTTTCCTAGGTTAGGTAATAAATGATACAAGATTTTCGAATAGAAAATTTGTTTCAATGAATGTATTACGAACAACAATATTAGAATAATACATAATACGAAATGGTCAATTTAAAAATTGATTGCAATTAATTTATAATATTAGAAATACTGTTAAAATAGAACCTAACCTATGCTTTTTGAAATAACACGAAGCGTGTGGAATGCCTCATTGGTCTCGTTGCTCAACCGTGGGCTGTGCGATCTAGAGATCTCGGTTTTTAATCCCGGTTTAACGAAATTATCGTGTTTTTTTAAGAAATTCTCGGCAGTTTTAAGTCTGGAAATGTGCTCGAAAACATCAACAAGCTATCATCCCTATTATGTAAGACTTAAAACACACAGAACTAGCAAAAACATCTCTGTATGCACACTGAAGCCTATAAGCGTTACACGTTAATTTTGTAAAGTCTAGTTTATAATTGGGGTCCGTATATTCTAATTTTATGTCAAGTTGGTTTTGATAAATAAAGATTTAAAGCTTAAACATTTTTATTCGGAATTTTGTAAGGCAAGCTGGGCTTTTGGGCTTCTATGGAAGTACCGCCACTGCTATCTATGTAAGCATAAACAATGTTAAAAACTTGCTTTGACCTGAGTCATCGACCAAAATTCGAGGCCAGGTAAGGCGCATCGCGCAAGTTCCGCGAATCACAATCACAACGGTTGTGTTTATCTCCGTCTGTTATCACAGGAGCGCTGACTATTTGCCGACGCCGCACTAAAATATTTGCTCAGGCAAAACAGGCATCTGCAGGTGTACGCCGATTGTACAAGCCGAAAATGCTTTTGTAATTGCGTCATTGACATGAGTAGGATGATTGTGAGTAGTATTTAAGCTATTCAATTTCTTGGTATCAGCATAAATTTCAGTCTATAGGTTCTACTGCTGTGCATAGGCTACTCTGCAACACGGAGGGCAGTGGCGTAACTTCCATAGAAGCCCAAGAGCCCAGCTTGCCTTACAAAATTCCGAATAAAAATCTTGTGGGTTTAAATCATTATTTAACCAAAGCAATTTGACATATAAATGAGAATGTTTTGACCCCACAATAAACAATTAAAAACTAGACATTACACAATTAGTGTGTAACGCTTTTGGGCTTCTATGGAAGTACCGCCCCTGACGGAGGGGTAAAGCTTTAGTCCAACACGTTGGCCAAGTGCATGTTAGCGGACCATACATACCTGACTTCCCTGTTTAGATCTCTTAGGTGCGTAGGTTCATACATACTTGAAATTCTCGTGAAAATCTCTTTCATATGCAGGTTTCCTCACGATGTTTTCCTTCGCCTTTAAAGTGCGTGATATTCATTGTGAATACACATGTAACTTCAAAAAATCAAGGGTGCGGTATTCGCGTTAGAGTTTACAACAGATAGTAGACAAAATCATGCAGATCAGATTCACAGATACTGATCCCGAAATGTTGAACACACCTATGTCAGTTTGCCTTCTCTGATACAAAAACTATAGAATTCATAGAATTAGTGATCAGGTATATCGCAAGGTCTTGAAAACAGTTGAGCGTGCGTTAAGTGACTCATCTTTCCGTTGCGAAATGTTTTTGTTCCCATTGTGTTCGTGGGCTTGTAAGGTTTTTTGGGACCAGATCGACTATGAACTAAGACTTTTTGTCTAATACATTCGTATATTATTAACATATACTTATTTTGCTACGCCTCAATAAATAATTTTGTAATATTATTGAAAATCATTTTCGTGATTGTGAAAAAAATATCATAAATAAATATAGGTACATCAAATAGGAAACGTCAAATTGAGTAGTACTTCACAGAAAATTACTTAGCATAATGGAATAATCTTATCACAGTATTGTATTGTCATCAGTCCTCGATAAGTCTGTTAACTTTGAATAAAATCTAACCGTTTGAAGTGGGTCAAACTCAAGTCCAAAGGAGTCTGGTACAAACATACAGGTGAAGCTAATAAAAAGCGTGTAAAAACTGAAGGTGCTATTAGAATTCAGCTTACCCATCCACGATAAAACCGTAATGTCTGTTCCGTGTATCAAGTTACATCAAAATCCTGTTCACCTCAAAACATTATGCAACGTACAAGAAATTTCATTTGAACTTTCGCATCGCAATTTGATGGAAATGATCTGTCATTAAGTAAAAAACCGATTATGAATTCAATTACAGAGTTCTGTTTTTATAATTTTAAACCAAAATAACAGCTCACCTTATGAAGAGTTTTTACAAAAACGGCGTGATAATAAGCGAAAATCGACAAACTTACAAAGATCGCCACCAGCTTGCGAAACGAGAGGCCGCGAGTTCGATCCCCGCACCGAGACAAATGTTTGTGTGATCCAAAAATATTTGTTTCGGGTCTGGGTGTTTGTGAGAGCGAAAAGTCTCTCGTAGTTTCTGATACCCACGACACAAGACTCGTATGTTAATGTGGGGTCAGAACTATGTATGTGACTGTTGGGTGTATTTAACCCGCCATAGTAACCCACGTATGGTGCCTTCTGGGAATACCCATTGTACAGACATGCTTTTGTCGACTAGGTAGAGATATTATACTCGTTTCTTGCTAGTCGACGCTCTAATTTAATCGCACTATACTCACCATAACGCTTGCCAGCTCTTATATATTTATATACAACTTTACTGTACACATAAGATAAAAAACTATGGAGTACAGTAGACTAAATTAGTATAAATGGCTGTCTTATCGCACAAGACGATCTCTTACAGCCAACCAAGCATGGAGATGTAGGAAGAGAAATGAAAGGTAGACGTTAGTGCACAAGGTTAAATTAAAAAAACAATGAATAAAAATAAAACATATATCATTTATTATACAAGTATGTGTTCTCAGGCCAAATTCAGGATGGACACAGGATTGCTGTTTACAATATTTCAATAAATGTTACGGAATGCAATCTGCCAACTCGCATATTTTTCTACAAACGCATTAAAACTTGATAGGACAATATAAACAGGTTATCAACATATTCAATATGAATAAGATATCGTGGTATTTCGTATCACGTTTTAAAATCCATTTAATAACGAATGAATCACTTAATAAAGTCTTGATTGTGAGGCATTTACCTGTGCAAAAATTAAGCACATTGTCATTTCATTGAGAACATCCATACAAACAGATTAAATATGGCGAAGAAGATTACATTTAGTTATACATTACATTATGACGACCTACAGCACTATGGTCCGACGCACGACGAAAAGATGGAAGATGAGGGCCACTCCAGATCGGAATTGTAGGCGCTTACTCGGGGAGGCCTACATTCAACAGTGGACGGCGATAGGCTGAGTGTAATACATAATGATAGCCTACCTTGTTCTTCGGCTAGTGTTGTTCGCTTATTCCATGACGCAATTCTCAGTAGCAACACGGAGTATTAATATGTGGCCGAAAACCGTCAATAAACTCGCTTCCTACTACAAGGGTCTAAAATAGATGGCGATATGGTTAGGAGATATCCCTACCTATGCCATCTCATTTGGATTTAGCTGGCTCTGTGTTACGTATATGATCGCTCTTCAACAAAATTTATATTTAGATTGAAATATCGTATGGTTTTAAGGATGCTTCACTCTAATGCTCGCTGTACTTTCCACACAATACTCATTTTGTACTTTCTGTACAACTTACTGAAGTAGTTATGGCATCAAGGTTTAGACGCGTGGTTGCAGGTTCAAATCCCAGGCACACACCTCTGACTATTCGAAGCTATGTGTTTATCCATACTAATATTATAAATGTGAAAGTAACTCTGTCTGTCTGTCTGTCTCGCTTTCCTGCTAAAACTACTGAACCGATTTAAATGAAATTTGATACACAAATAGTTTAGACCCTGGGAAAGGACATAGGCTACTTTTTATCCTGGAAAAGGGGTTTTAAGGGGTTGAAAGGGGGGATGAAAGGTTGTATGGAAGTATTGTCACTTTTAAAGCTAGAAGCTTGAAACTTATTTTTTAGGCTGTTGATTAGCTATAAATAAATATGACATTAAAAGTTTGTAAAAAATGTATCTTTAAGGGGGTAACATAAAAATAGGGGTGAAAGTTTGTGTGGAAATTCGTCATTTTTGAAGCTAGAATGATGAAACGACGTGTAGACGACTGTAACTATGTATATTGTATATGTAACTATATGTCTGTTATGCTTTCACGCCTAAATCATTTGACCGATGTAAACGATTTTTGATATAAATGGGACTCTGTGGAATAAAATAGACTACAACTTATTTTCTTTCTGAACTACAGGGTTGGCCCTGTAGTCTACGCGGACGGAGTCGCGGGCAAAAGCTAGTTAACAATAAATTATCACGTACTTTAACGGCGAAGGAAAACAACGTGATGAAACGCACACCTAAAAGTTCTTAGCAATTTCTTAGGTGTGTAGTCCGTCAACCCGCACTAAACCAGCATGGTGGACTAAAACCCTAACTCTCTCGGTTGTAGAGTAGAACTATGCCCAGTAGTGAAACGTATAAGGCTAACAATGACGATGACATAGGGAATGACACACTATCATTGTCACAGAAAAAAAATATTCTACACGTTAAGACATGTCCTCACATACATTGATGCAACTCAGTGGGTTGAGAACAAAGCTCGTAAATGCCTGAATGGTGATATCACGGCGAGAGGCATCGCATCCTTTCATTCATAAAAGCAGGTAGGCAGATAGATGCGTCGGAAACGCCTTGTGGCTTTTATTATTCGCTCATTGTAACGTTAGGCCGAGTTTACAATGTGTTGTAAACATTAACGGTTTCTGAACTCTTGTTTTGTGCCTAATTACGAGAAGTATTTTATTCCAACTCTCCTTTTTAAAGCCTCGTTTAAATAACTATTATTCTGTCGTCCAAAGATGTTCCATGTCTCCAGCTGTTCTTTTAAATTCTACTTAAGAGATGAACTTATTAATTTTCGGTCACATTTCAAGACTCAGTACAGCTAATGAATATTTCTGAATAAAAAAAAACAACTACATTTTGCTCTACCCCGGAATCAAACCCGGGACCTTTCTATCGTTTGCCGTGCGCTTATGACGTGTGTCTGAAGAGGTAGACGTTCACTTTCATGTTAATAATTTAGTTAAGATATGTTCAATAGAGCGTACGCAGTGGTAAATTCTTAATAAAGAAACCAGAAAAAAGACATCATTAAAATGTTATTCATTATGCTCGTCTTTATCATATTTTATAATCCAGGATTACAATAAAATGTTATTTCACAAAAAAATTTAAATAAAAATAGCACACTGCGACTTAAACATTCATAAATCACGAAAGTCCTTGAACGTCATTGTAACAGAATTCCACGGAACTCATTAACTTGTTCTCAAAATAGTCCAACTAATCCGCTTGAAACTAGAAAAAAATGAACCAATTAAAAAAACCATTTCAATTATGTCGTCACTCAAATATCTTTAAGTACCAATCCCAACCGCCATTTCTGGCTGTAAATACCGAGCGCCATAGTCGAAGCTGACAAAAAAATATACCCACAGACAAATTTACCTGACTTAAAAAATATGGCAGCCTACACTTATTTAGACATACATACATACATACATACATAAACTCACGCCTGTATTCCCCGAAGGGGTAGGCAGAGGTGCATTTCTGTACCCACATTTCGCCAGGTATGTATCAGCCCCACGTAATAGGGGGCGAGCCTATTGCCGTTTTTCGGGCACAATTCCAGACTCTGTGCTGCTACTGAGAATTTCCTAATGGAAAAACCCAATAACACTTTGCCCGACCCGGGAATCGAACCCAGGACCTCTAGATCGCTCGGCACATACTTGTACCGCGAGACCACGAGGCAGTTATTTAGACACTTATAGTAAAAGGAGAAACCGTAGTTTTGACACAAAGTCCTTATAAAGGTTGATCACATCTTTCTCAACTGAGAAATGTTTTGTCTTGTTCGTGAGGATTACTTTTAATATAAGGGCGAGTGGGACAACACAAATGTTTGCAAGAATCAATAATATTTCTTTGATTGTTAATCCCGAAACAACTCTTACAAAGGCTTCTAAGTTTGAATGGTATTAGAAATAACAGAGACGTCTATTACGAATAATAAAAGCACCTAAAAGCCACAAAAATTGATAGCTTTATTTATTTATACTTTATATACATGCAATGAATGTATAAAGGCGGACTTAATGCCTAAGGCATTTTCTACCAGTCAACCTTAGGGTGATGCAGAGAGATATGAATAGGTGCATAAATTCATATAAGTACATATATGTGATTCCATGATTTAAAAAAATATATAATAAAAAAAATGCTTTAATGCTATTATTACTACCGAATAGACAACCAAAAAAGGTTGGCAAAAGCGGGTTGGAAGAAATGTTTTTTTGCCAGTTAAAGAAATTATACCAGTATAAGACCAAGCTGACTGATGATAGTTAAAAAAAGAATTTGCCCTATGACCCTCTGCCTTGTGTTATCACCCTAAAAACGTAAGGTCGAAATGTTTAGTGCCAACGCATCATAGTTTATGTAAATTCACTATGAAACCTTAAGGATCCAACGGTGTGTTACGTCAGTCTTTGCATCTCCATAACAAGAAATGCATTAGTCCGAAACGATGCTTTATAATTTGACTCTTAGGTCGGAGGTTTAAGGTCTATTTTGTAATGATTTAAATAGTAAGTGTGGGGGAAGCTTTTTGTGACCACAGGTAGGAAAGTTATCGTAGCGTTTATTAATTACGGAGAACTGTATAATGCACCTGTTTCTTTACTGTTGTTAATAATTTTGTTAAAAATATAAATGACTTATTTCTATATAATAAGCAGTGATGGCCTCGAGGTTTAGGTGCGCGGTCGAGAATTTCGGCGGTTGCAGGTTCAAACCCCAGGCACACACCTCTGACTTTTCGAAGTTATGTGTGTATTCACAATGAATTATCACTTGCTTTAACGGTGAAGGAAAACATCGTGATAAACCCGCACACCTAAAAGTTCTTAGGAATTTCTTAGGTGTGTAATCCGCCAACCCGCACTAGGCCAGCGTGGTGGACTAAGGCCTAAACTCTCTCAGTTGTAGAGGAGGCCCGTGCCCAGCAGTGGGAAGTAATGGGCTGATGATGATGATGATTTCTATATAAGGATAATCTGTATCATCGTAAATACGAAATAGCTGTGTATGGTATATTTTCAATGATAATTTTATTTATAGTTTTGGTATAGACATACATATATGTAATGTACTCTTCCAAAAGCTGGCGGATAGTTGAGTCATAAACATTTTACTCCTCTACATCCAACTCTATTTCAACTAAACGCAATCTATACAATGCAAATGATACCTACGAGTACGCCTAATAGCATTAATATTTGACAGGCTCCGTAGCACAATAACTTTCAGAAACATAGTGCATGTCTCAACCCAACATGGGATGGTGATTCACCAATATTTTGAATCTGGATGTAGTGAGATCAAAATCACACCCAGTGTGGCAAACTACAAGATTAGAATATTTATACGGGATTAGAACTATGTGTGTGACTGGCGGTTTATTATTTACTATTGTACAGTCTTGACAAGGTAAGATAAGACTGTTGTGGCAAGGGTCTAACAAACCGCACGCCCTTTCAGTCTTACTAATATAACGTTAAAATTCTTAATATAATCATATAAACTCTATCACTAAAATTTCTCAAGTAAGTACTAAATCCCGAAAATAAATCTCTATACCAATTATTTAAGCTGTTATTTAAAACTACTATCCCATGAAAAACATTTTTAAGTGAAATATTACTAAGACGACACCATATGGCTCGCAATATCAAAAGTTATCAGGTCTCGAGCAGAGCCAAGCTTCAAAATCTACACTTAAACTCTCAAAACCACAGTTCGCAGATACACAAGAATATACTTAAGGCACTTGTACTGGGTGTCAAGTTATATAGGTAAGTGGGGTGCTCAAAGTCACATGCGTCAAGTGATTACATGTGAGAGGGCATCGCTATGCAGTGCAACAGGAAGCGTCGAGGGTGACGCGCAAGTGGGGCTCGCCAGTGGAGCGCGACCGGCAGACGCGCTGACCCTGTCTTGGCACTTGTCAACCGCCTTGTATTCTTTACCAATTCTGTTTTTGAATTTAAAATATTCAAGTGTCGTAATTGAATTGAGTCTGGCTGTAAAGAGGTCTACAATTTAGAAAAAAAATCGTCAAGCTTTAATAGTGTTAGTTTTGAATGTTAAGATTCTCTTTGTTTTTGCGGTCACAAACCATACTTTCAATTTTTTCATATATATTTTTTCTTTGAAAAATTTCCCGAATAACGCCAGTAATAAATATTTTTTTACTTTTAAAGAGTTAGAGATGAATCAATAGGTCGGCTATACTTGGGTTGTACCACTGTCTCACAGAAAACCGAGGTAGGGCAACTCTGTTGTGATGCTTTCGGTCAATGAGTGTTGCTGTAGGGACAATTTGCTATTAGTAATAACACAGAATATAAGGGACAAAGGGACAGCTTTCTTTAGCTTTAGAAGGTATAATAATATTAACTCTTGAGCCTTAATCGATTCTTGCCAGTCCCTTTTTTTTCTTGCATCCGCAGTAATCATGAATTTGCAAGTTTTTAATTTTATGTTATCCTTGATTGGGTATACTCTGATACTTCATGTTTTATCGTTTAAAAGCGCTTGTGGTTGAACTAAAGCGTTCGGAGAATTCGTTTAGTATCTTTGTGTTTCTTGTTCAGGGTCCATTTTGTTATCTGTCATTTATATGCGATCCCGTCTCTTGAAAGTTTGATTATGTCGATTTGTATTTCGTTTTGTGCGTGGTGCATCGGTAATACTCGGTTTTAGCTTTGCGATGAAGTTTTTGAGTGATCGATTCCTGAGATTTATGTGGTCCTGGTACTTGGGATGCATTTAAATGTCATTTTATGTCGTCAAACCTTGGAATTTTGGTCTTTGTTTTTGACAGTTTTTCGAAGAAGTGGTTAAGTTAGTATTACATAAAACACGCCTCCAAATTAACTACAACGTAATCGTAATATTTATTCGCCATTTTACAAACTATTTAACTGACGACGAATGAAAAATGCAAAAAAATGATACAGGCACATACGTCAAACTATCATAATTACCCAAAATTACCAGCTGGCGGATATTTGAAAGCTTTTGACCGTCCAAGCGTGACTTGCATGACACTCTATTATAGTAAGTGAATACACAGCTTGTCGTATTATGGTTCATTAAGAACTTAGGCGGCTAAATTCTCGACAAATATCTATTCTCTTGGAGTAGACACCTAACTCAAATTGTAACTATTCCGTCTGGCAGTATAGCTTATAGAACCGCCAGACTTATTACTGACCAGACGATACAACCGAAAGATTGATCGACAGCTGCTGACGGCTCCAGACATTGCGTGAGCCACATTATTAAGGAAATTGCACAAGCCAAGAGGATCTTGCCAAAAAAACGTTTACACTCGAACAAAGCTCTGTTCACAAATGACTTGTATGGAGCAAGTTATTTGAGATAAACACAAATGATTTCTGATTCATTGGTTAGAAATGTCAGTGTACTACGTTAGCTCAACAATGCCCAACAGTTCTACAAAAGGATAAACAATTTTATTAGATCATATGTTCCTTATTAGGCTAAAATCTCTATGAAATAGTCATCTAAAATACTGTGTATAAAGTCAAAAGCAAACAGCCAATTTAATGTGTAACGCACCTATTTAATACTTTGTTTTTATGAAGAAATGGAACCCAATAGTTAATATTATACAAATTAAAGATTGATTGTAACTTTAGGCTAAAAAAGTAACCTATATTATTTAAAAACCATTCAACGCTTATACCGAGATATTCACCATCAAAAAATACACACACATCAATACAAACATACCTACAACAAACCTTTGAGTATTCTTTAAACCAATTAATACAAAAACAAAACCTTTCCTTTAAAAACAATTACACAGAATGCAATCTGTGAATATGTGGGCAAGTTCTCGTTTACGCGATACTCGGGAATGTTCAAAATGTATGAAAAAGCGCAAATATTTCTTAGTAGATAGTAATCGCGCAGTTCCGAGTATTACCCCAGGCGATACTAGCTTACCTGGCCGAGCTTTTGCCAACACCGCTCGACAGCTACTAAGCGGCCAAATGCAAAATCACTCACTCGTTACAATTCACTAAATAACAATGTTTTTCCGTATCGAAAATAATCTTATTGAAAGTGTAATTGGCGTGTCCTTGTTTTTTCAAGTTTTGTAAATCTGTTTGACTAATTAGAAAGGATCGGTTTAAGGTTAAATTTAGCTGTTAGACTTGCACGCTTAATCAATGTTAATAGTGGTGTTGAAACGTAATACTACTTAACATTGATTGTCTTAAGTATTATTTTTATTACACACAAGGCATCTGTGATTTTAATCACCGATCGAAAGTTAGTGGGTCGAGGTTCCTTAAGGTAAAAAAAAAAAAACAAAGGAAGCGGAAAAGGGAAAAAACAAGTGACGGGGTGGACGTGCCTCCTCAATTCGGTCGGATAACAGGTGTCGCCGGTCGGTGGTCGAGCGCACGTGACCGGGCGCCACTCGCGCGCGCACCGCGGACGCTGCCGCTTCGAATTTTGAATCCGGAACGTTAACCGTTCCATTTTTGAAAATTTGAATTCTTTTTCAAACAAAGTGTCAGTGGAACGAACTTCTTTGAGGATTTTGTGCCAGTGTTGTTTTGTGCTACTTGTTGGGCAGGTTAGTTTTTTTTATTTATTCAATAAAGCAGGTATTTAAGTTTAAAAGTGAATTTGAACAGTATTATTTAATTCGACTTGTATTTACATGTTTTAGATACATATTTATATTATTATTTACATATTTACATATTTACATATATATTATATCTCATAATTTTTTTCATTACTTAAAACTCACTTTGGGATTGCAATAATCCTTAAGAAAAGACTTCAACGAGTATCGAGAATGGAAAAAATATTTCCTTAGGCAACCGCCTGTTTTATTAAACTTGATATTTTTGATACATCGATTATATTATGTGAAATAATATGTATTTTTTAATAAATTATAAAAATAAATAAAAAGGTCGTTTATTAGTGAACTAAAAACAAAAATTACTAAATTGACCGGAATAAGAAGGCTTTCATTTAAGAAAGATGTCTTAAAACACATGTGTTTTGTGTTTAAATGTCAGCCGTTAGACATCGGCGTGATGAAACTTATTATAATGAGGTGATGTAATCGCTGATTAGAATGCTTTACGACAGTTTTGTAAAATAAATTTAAGATAAACTAGATTTAGTTTTCAATAAAATACTCTGGTAGAATAGCTATAATATATATTTAATTTTCGCAATAAATTTTAATAACTTTAAAATAAACATGACAAGGAAATATACAATGTTTTTAAAATATTTTAAATACATATACTATTGGCACATTTTTATTCAAATTATTTCTCCCATTTATTTTTCTATTTCACAAAAGACCTCTAGCCGAAGGCTCTGTAGACGTTTTAATTAAAATTGCTCTTATACATTGTTGACGTTTTTCAATCTGCCTTCTATCCTATGATCGATGGCTTACAGTTTAACGACTCTAGTAATTTTTATTCCTTTGCTTCTTATTTATTCCTTCGTACATCATTTTATTCATGTACTACAACATTAATATTTACATCGCCGTCTGCTTTATAGTGATTCCTTTCATTATTGTTGTAACCAATCCTTTATCAGAAGATAATAAATATGTAAATAGGTATTACATACTTATTTAATATCTTCATTGTTAAACAAAAAACTAATTATTAACTCTTTGTATTTTTTACTTAAATAAAATACTATAAAAAGCGTTTAAAGACGTAAATTATATCCGTAACCTTTTTTATTGTAAAAATAAACATACGAACTTATGTCCTTATTGAACATCGAAAATCAATAATGTTTGATTTTTATAGAATTACAAATTCGACATTAGAATAACCTTTAGCTATATGTGCACATATAATGTTGCATAACTAAATTATTTTGTGAACACAATATAAAATACGAAAAGCAAAATTGTGTCTATTAAACAAAGATCGACTGCCTCGTGGTCTCGCGGTACAAGTATATTCCGTGCGATCTAGAGGTCCTGGGTTCGATTCCTGGGTCGGGCAAAGTGTTATTGGGTTTTTCCATTAGGAAATTCTTGGTAACAGCACGGAGTATGGAAATGTGCCCGAAAAACGGCAATAGGCTCACCCCTATTACGTGGGACTGATACATACTTGGCGAAATGTGGGTGCAGAAATGCACCTCTGCCTACCCCTTCGGGGAATACTGGCGTTAGTTTATGTATGTATGTATGAACAATGATAGTTATCGTTTTTCACCATTCGAGACTGGACTGGTCTGGCCTTAGATTAGGTATAGAAAATTTGCAAGTACTGAACTCTAATAATGGTGTTTCTATTTACACCTAAATATCTACATGACTTCTATAAGATTGTATGTTGGGTCTATTCTAAGGCATATGACCTTAGTAGGCTTTCTAAACTATAGGTACTTAAATTAATCGATACTACAACATCAACAGAATTCCTGATATGACATTTATGTTCTCTGCTATGTATTTTCATAGTAAAAATGGGTTCTCATTTTTCTTCGGAGTACAATACAAGCCGGATTATTACCGTCTAGAATCTTGTGAACCTAAAATAAGGTTTTAATCTTCTTCTTTTTTTAACAAAAGAAAAATATAGTGTGTTGTTATTTGTTGCTTATTATTGCTACGTAAGAAAATTACGTGCTCATTTATACGTAAGCGCGTGTTAAAAACATTAATTAATAAACATCAATCACAACATTTTTTACCAATAAAATTACGCTACATTATTAGAAGTGTTTTCAGTTGAATGAACAACGTGACTTATCATCACGTTTTCTTATATCAGAAGTGAAACCGTTTGAGATATTATTAATTCATTATCGTTAAATATACATAATTTATTATTACTAGAATTTATTATATTGTGAAACAGATTTGAAACATTACGAAATGGAGCGCTAAATGCAATTTATAAATTCTTTTAAACAATTTTATTCCTAGAAATCGTATTAACGGACAGCAATTAAATTGAATTTTAATACAACGAAGGTGAGACGAGGTTTTTAATATATTTGAGTTGTCATCTTAGCTTGAAGATATAGGATATATGTTTACGTTCGTTTGAGTTTAAGGCCGCTTAAAAATATAAAATAAAGACTTAAGCTAAATATAAATCAATAATTATCTAGATTAAAAACAAAAAAAAACATTTAAGAAGGCTTACGTCGGATAGTTGTTAGAGCACTAATTTAATAAACAAATCCAATGATAGATGATGACCGAGATGAGGTAGCGAAGGACTAAGCACGACATTAAACCTGTTATCGGTTATCTGTAAAACTATGGTACCGCCACAGTCTAATTCACTATAGTCTTAGATAAGTATGGTTAGAATCTCCTTATAAAAAATAATATTGAAAATAGTGGTGTGCGATCTGTAGGTTCCGTTTCTATTCTCGGACTGGGCAAAGTGTTAACGTTTTTTTTTTCATTAGAATATTCCTAGTAGCAGCCTGAGCTGCCGTTTTTCAGGCATAATTCCAAACTTCAAAACAGACAACTAATACGTGTATCAGTAAACAGTGGGTGCAGAAGTGCACCTCTACTCACCCCTTCGGAGATACAAGCGTGAGTGTGTATGTATGTAATATAGATCCTATATTCATTGATTTCGAATCAGCGTTTGACTTGCAAACCTGTTCGATGTTTTCGTGGAAAACTTCCAAGATTCACAGCGGACCTCGTCGCTGGATGGGGTGAACGGACGCCTCATTAATCATTCATTATCTCCTTTTAAATATCTAAATGAGTTTTTAAATTATTTGTTTTGGAACATTATTGAAAGCATATATCAAACTATTTTAACGAAATTGTTCAGAGGCTACTATATCATCATCATCATCATCATCATCATCAGCCCATATACATCCAACTGCTGGGCACGGGCCTTCTCTATAACTGAGAGGGTTTTAGGCCTTAGTCCACCACGCTGGCCAAGTGCGGGTTGGCGGACTACACACCTAAGAAATTCAGAGGTGTGTGCCTGGGGTTTGAACCTGCGACCGCCGAAATTCTCGACCGCGCGCCTAAACCTCGAGGCCATCACTGCTTTGTCATGCAGACTAAAAAATTAATGAATACTATAATTATAAATAAATAAGTTTAAATATATAAATGCACCCAAGAGACACATACATATGTACATATTATAGTTCTGACCTCACATTAAGATACGAGTCTTGTGTCGTGGGTATCAGAAACTACGAGAGACTTTTCGGTCTCACAAATACCCAGATCCGAAACAAATATTTAATAGTTACAAATCAAAGACATTATACATAGTAATAATAGACTAAGAAAGTAGTTTTAAGACATTCCATGACTAAAGTTTCGTAAATTTATAATTTCCATATTTAACTTTATTTAATGCCGCATTTGATGTTCCATAACTAATAATATTAAAGGTAAAAGTAAGAATTAAATGTACTTAAATGTATTAAGTCATAAATAGGAGGGTTACAAAGTACAATAACAAAAACTTTTACCGTGAATCATCCCCTTGTACTTTGTTTCCTGTATCGATAAAACATTGGTTGCATTCTGTTGCTAAGTTTTAACCTATTGTTGAGTTGAATAAAATTACTTAATAAAACGACGTTTTATTATCAACTAAGATCATCTAACAAAGTAAATTTGGCAAAAAGATATTGAAAATTATTGCCTGGCATTAATTTAGTTTTATTCTTTTTAACATAAAATATATTAGTTCATAATAATGGGACCGGTTGTCGCCATAAATTTTGATTATTTATTGAAATTATTCAAAGTTTTAGTAAATTGAATTAGTAATATATTTAGAGTATTTTTATAGTCGACGCTATAATTTATTTTCTACACCAACCATGCTTCATCTCCCCATCACCCTAAGTTAGACTGCTAGAGAAAGCTTAGGCATTGAGTCCGCCTATATACAGTTCAGTATATGAAGCTTAATAAATAAATAAAAGTACAAAGGAAACCCTAAGTATACTAAATATACAAAAAATAAAAAAAATGTATTAACGTTTAAGTATTTATTTTTTAAAAGCGATTTTATTTCATACCTTCATTCACTTCTTAGAATGAAAATTTACAACAATATCGAGAAAATGTTAACGAAAAGAAAGCCGCCGGCAAATCCTAGCTGTGTAAGACAACCAGGTCAGGAAATTACAGATTTTGTAGTGCGAATATTTACTAACATTTGTGTTTCGCCATGTGGCCCACGCGACAAGGACGGCGCGACGTCGCTAGTGGAGCGAGCGGCTCGCGTTTCGGCGGTGCGAGCGGTGCAGTATGCGTTTTTGCCTCAGCATTTCTGCAGTTGACGTGTGGTGCAATTCATAAGCTTGCAGCGACGAAGATAATTACTTTTTTTCTACTGGGATAATACTGGCATACTATGTTGTGGTGTTGTCACTTTGCTGCATATTAAACACCGTCGGGTGCTATTGCGGTCAATTGGTCACAACAATAGAGAAATAACTTGACATAGCAAAATTACTGTACTATACCTGATTTTAGGTATGTTCAGTATCAAGGAGACAGAGGCGACAATTTCTCGCCACTCGATACAAGTGAATTAATTCTTCACATTTCGGTTAAAAGATGCGAGGTTAAAGAAGGAGATTCCACAGCTAACTTGCCTTTTATAAAAATATATTTCATTATATTCAATTATGCGACAATAATATTATATTGAACGTATACTCTCCCAGAAATATTTGAAACTTATCGAGTTACAAAATACTAAAATAAAACAAGTACAATTTAAAACTTTTTCAAAGGAGGACTTTTAGCAAATATTAAGTAAGCTTAACAAAGCGAAAGTATTGACGCGTAACAATTCTTATTCACTGCTATACATAAGATAGCAAAACGAGAATAGCTTTTAAAGATATCCCATGGGCATGACGTCTATACTGATTTCTTTTTTGTTTATCGTATGACAAAAACCAATAGCAATTTTCAAATCACGTTCAGGTTGCTACACCTTGACGTCATTGGATAACAACCTTGACCAAAACCGTAACATGCTCTTCAATTTGTAGTTGATTTTTTTATTTGATAGTCGTGATCGAAGTATTTAACCAAGCACACGATGCGGCTATTGGCGTTGTCAAATGAAGCACAAGGACATTAATCACGAGGATTTTAGGACTTGAATGCAATGATTCTTAGGAAGTCTTTGTTGATTGGGAATAATAAAGTAATATATAGGAATGAGAAACTCCCAACTATCCGCCAACTCGCACTAGGCCAGCGTGGTGGACTAAGGGCTACAACTCTTAGTTGTAAAGAAGGCCCGTACCCAGCAGTAGAAAGTATATTGGCTAATGATGATGATGATGAAATGTTAACACACTCGCCTGCATATGGCATGGTATATGGCAACTACTGATGAAAAATGGGCGTAGAAAACACTTTTGAACTTACACGTTCTAAATCTATATTCTCGAAATTCCTTTAAGTGGGAATGTATTGCAAGTATACTAAAAAAATCATTCAAATTGAAAGTTTTTTTTTTTACACTAACACTTATTACATATATTTTATTATTAACAAATTGGGATTTAAAAAAATAATAATATATATTTTACTGTTATTCGCAACTGACACTTGTGTTTCGAATGCAATTGCAAATTAAATTCTTATAATTCATTTGAATGCATTAATCAATTGGTTACCAACTAAAATTAGTTAATTACAATCAGCTTGATTACGTTAGCTCATTAATTAATTTAGTATTCATTTGCGATTTCCATGCATCAGTCTACAAAGTTAAGGTCAAATATGAAATATTCTGCTTCATTAAATTATAGCCTTCTGTATTTTTATAATTCATCACCTTTTTGTATAACTTAAGTCACCTAATATAATTATCAAAAAAGCTCATTACAAATAATCTTCATCTGCATTTCTTTCATCATTATTAAAAATATTTAATGCTAGTTTTATGTATTTACCTGAAATTTTATACAATCCTTAATAAACCTATATTACTTAAACCTTTGAACGGTCTTTCAAAGTAGTTAAAATAAGGCTCTGAAAACATGTTCCTCCCTTCCAATTATCATGGGTCCTTTAATCATTAACTTGTTATTTATATAATTAAAGAAATATTTTTTTACCCGCCAAAACTTTATTGGAAACTTGCACAAAGTACAAAGGACAATCACAGAGTAAAAAGACATAAACGCCAGAGGGACAAGAGCTGTCAAAAGTAATTAATATATAGATGGCGCTACACGAAACATTCAATTAAGATTATAATATTTACTATAAATTACAACACTACTATGATGAAGCATGTCGGTATTGTGTGACCAACAATAGTTTGTGATTGAATTAATGAGCTGTTCTGATTCAGAAAATGTAATCTGTGTATCAATATTGTAAGCTATTTCTTGATTTGAAAAGAGTATTTCTAGATTTTTTTGCCCGTTCTACTCCAGTGAAGACATCCGATCTTCGTGGTAAACTAAATTTGAAATGACTGAATATAAGTGATAGTTGCCATTTTATATATTCAATAAATATTATTTATTTATTAACTTATTTACACTACATACATAAAAAACTTGTAAAGGTAGACTGCTTGAGGCGTTCTCTCCTAGTAGAACCTTAGGTTCAGGTGCGGTGCTGTCTTTAGTAAGGAAATATTAAAAGGAATATTCTAGTAGATCGCCTGTCGCTCGTCGCACAAACTCGCACGTTAGACAAAAGCGGGCTTGCTGTCGGCCTTCGCGCGACCGGTTGGCGCGCCGCTTACTTTCGCATTGCATCGGCACGCCCGGCCCGCTTATTTCGTGTTATTTAATTATTGCCCCGAAACGAACACTTGTCGAATTGCAGCTGCTGTAATTTCGGCCATTTTTTCTATTAAAGAGCATAGTGAGAGCACGCTATAGTCAACTATTAGAAATCATTAACGCAAACTACCATTCATTGAATTAAACACAGGACGAGCCATTAAATCTTGTGTGATTTATATCTGATGATAGGTATTCGCTCTTCGTCCTATTCTACACATAAAGCAACCGTCTACCCGATGATAAAGTCAGTTTTAATTAGGTGAGCGAGTCTACCACTTCAAAAACCAAGCCTTTGCATGACACTTCATTGAAAAACGTTAATTAATTTATTATTCGTCATAAATTAATTAAAACGTCTGAAATTGATTACAATGTAATTACAGTTTTACAATACTTTTCTTAACCATACTTAATACAATGTTCAACTGCTAATTTACCGTCAGCTCAAATACGTTCCACATCTGACCACGGGCTTCCTACAGAGTTGAGAGGGTTATGCTATAACCCATGCCCTGGCCTAATGCCGGTTGGTGGACTTTTCATACCTGAAATAGTCTTGTAGAAAATAAGGGAAACAAAAATTCTATAATACATAATTCTTTGTTGTCTAAATTGAGATCTGAATCTCATTTCCCTTAAGAAGACATCTGTAGAATGTTACAGCTTTAATAGTAATACGGACAAAGAATACAGTGACTTTAAGCCAATCCTACGCGTAAATCCTTACATGAATCGCGATTAAAGGTCGTATGAATGTGTCTTTGTCTCATAAATGGAGAAATCATTTATTTTATTATGCTATTATCTTGTAACAGCTTTCAAATCCAATGCAAGTAATCTATACTAATATTACAAAAAAAAGACTGCAAAAACAACTTGACCGATTTTAATGAATTTGGGATAGAACATAGCGTCCTTTTTTTATAACATTGCGTCCAGTCGAAATAGGGCTCAACCGTTAGGTTTTAATATAAAGAATCAAACATATCGCATCTTTTCTTTGACTTGGACTGCAAATAGTTTTCAATATAACAAATGCATACATTACCTTTTATAACTAATATAATAATAAAAATAAAGGGTTATTTACAGTCGGATATTCAAAATAAAATCTTGTAGTTAAAAATCTAGACTGTGATAACTTCAAACTGTTCCGCGTCTGAAATCACATATGTCAAGATCGTGCCATAACAGCTCGTAGTTCCTAACTAGAATTATAAACTGTCGTCCTTTATTCTATTTAATGTCGTGACAACCATGAAGCTTCTACACAAATTGATCACTGGAATGATCTGATGTGGAATAAACATAAATATGTCCTAGTACCTGTGACTACCCTCTATAGCACAAATTCGTATTTTCCTTCGCATATTACGTACGAAACTGCATTTCAAAACATATACTTCACTATAAAGAAAAATAAATGACTCTATCGCCTTCTTAAAAGAAAATAAAAAGTATTTTAAAATATTGGTAGGTATGTATGATGAAGTTCGTTTACACAATTTTATTATTTAATTTAGTTTTTTTGTATAGTATTTATATTATCAGATTCAACTAAAACATTATTGTTCAATATCTATTTTCAATAACAGCAAATGTCTATTAATGAATTTTTACTGAATACTTCTTTAACGCCCTTTCAGCATGATTTACATTAATTCATGAATAAATTTGTCACGTAGGTCTGGGGTCAGTAAGAAGGTTCCATCGAAGGTAACCGCTGGAGCATTAACGTAATTGTAAAACGTGATACAAAAACTAGTTCTGACACCTATCACGAATGCCGGTACACTCGATCATTTCTTTAACAATAAGGAATTATTCTCAAGTTATTAATGATACTGTCGTACATCTGTGCGGCTTATTGTCGGAGATTGCTTTAAGCGAATGAATTCCTGGCTTAATAATAGTGTTTTCAACAATATTCTCATTGACCTTTGTTTTGACATCGAGAATTTTAAAGCATTTCTTTATAATTTGACAGCAAGGTAAGGATTGCTTGTGCGATTAAATTTCAAGATCATATTCAAAAAGAGAAAATGATAGCAAAAATATCAAGTGGTTTCTAAGTATGAGTTTATTTAGTTGTGTGTGTTACTGGAGTTACCGTCAAATATTTAAGTATAATAAGTATTCAATTTTATATAAGGCATATAAATATCATTTTTGAGTCAATGTAAAAACACTTGAAATAAAATATTGCAACTAAATTGCCGTAAAATATATTTTATGTATATCTTATGATCTGCTGATCACTATGTAACTTTTACTAATTATTTTCTAAAAAAAAGGTTATTTTTAATTCGGAAAATAAAGAAATTTTATTTTTAATCGCAACAGATATGTATATCTAAGTGGATCATAAGATTTGCCGAAATATGACAAGTTGCGTGTCACCTCAACCGCTCACATACAGCAAGCAACAATATTACTGAAACACGTTTACGTGAAAATATTTGTACATACACTTAACACATTCATTATGCATACATCAGCACGGCTCGATTATGTTTTCAAATCATAACGTCATCTCACAGTATGCTATTTCCTCGTAATAAAATGTTATTTCTAATAGGCCCGCCACAATACTTTATTATCTATGATTCATGTCCACTCATATTATGTTATTCATGCGCACATACTACTCACATTTATATATGTAGATACACATTCATATGTGACCGCAGTTACTGTTTCTCTTAATTAAAAAAAACTTTAAAAGAGAAAAGAAAACATAGTCTTATTTTAATAACTTTATAAAGACCTTTTGTGGAAATTACAATTGATATATTGGGTTCACGATAATAAATTTGTTTTTAATGCCGTGAGACAGGAATAAGAGAGCCATATCAAATGCCGACACCAAGTACCTACATGACAATGACTTGAGATGTGGCAATTTTGTTAATTATTTTAATGAATCCGACTGATTCGATGTAAAACAAGTAAAAACAAAACTATTACACAACAATTATTTAAGCTGACAGTTGAATAACCCGGCCATAATGTCGCGAACAAATGTCAAAAAGCATTATGACATGTCATTAGTAAAACCGATACGGCACGGAGAGTTGAAATCGGTAGATCCACCCCGTGTATGCACGTACGTTTAAGCTGTGTGCACACTGTTACGTGTCAGTCGCGATTAATTACGTAAACGTGTTTTTCGGCGGTCACAGGTGCCCGTGGACCAGTAGGTCAACATTTCGTGACGAGGACGCCCGCTCTATTCACATTCGATTTGACATTTACATTTGGAATTCGACATGAGAGCGCCGAGATCGTGTGATGTAACGCGATGGTTTGCGGCAACCTTGTACAAACATAAATTACGGATTTTGCATAGAAATTACGCTAGAATTTTGAGAATTATGAGTTAGTAGTGAATTAATTGTCTGGAACAAACTCGAAGGTTCGCAATCGCGTCTGTTAGTCGCGGTAGATTGAATGCATATCGATATGATTTATTTGCCGTGTAACTGCACTTCCGTTCTGTACAACACATTTTAATTAGATATAGTATTTAGTCGTAATATCTACAAACATAATCTAAAAATACAACAGAATCAAAGCAACATAAATCCATTGATCTTTTATTATTTTTTGCTCGAATCAAGCTAAGTTAGTTTTCTCTAAAGACAAAGCCTCTTCTTATTACAGCGTATTTACTTCTTAGTCCAGTTAGGACATAGGCATATCTTAGGAAATAAAACCTTGCCGTGCATCGGCCCTAGATTAAAACTATTCAGAATATAAAGCCATGCATTACGGTAGGCAGCGGCTGGGTTGTGCCCCTGGCATTACTTTAGTCCATGGGCGGCGGTAACCGCTTACCATCAGGCGGACCGCTTACTGAGGCAATAAAAAAAATAATACCATATTTACAAAGATCAAAGCAATGGAATACGAAAACAAACACTTCCAGTAGACAAGTTTGCTAATCGCGGTGCGCCTGCGCAACAGTTACAATTACGATGCATCGGCGATTTATAAAATTCATGGATCTGGCACGTATCGCAACTGATTGCTTTGCATTTTTGCGATTGCACGCTCAGTCGTGCGTTACCCGCTGCTCGGTGTGAACGGACCTCTACCTGGCCTCATACTCATTATGTTTGGATAGTGCTAACCCTAATTACGTGTTATGGGAATGCGCATTAGTGACTGTGAGTATGAGGTCATGTGTTAAAGAATGTTGGCATGCAATTGAAAAACAAGTAACCTTAATTATTAACAGTCCACAAAATGGCACGGCATATACTAACTTAGTCGACTAACTAAGTGGTGTTGGCCTCGAGGTTAAGGCACGCGATCGAGAATCTCGACGGTCGCGGGTTCAAACCCCAGGCACACACCTCTGACTTTTCGAAGTTATGTGTGTATTCACAATGAATTATCACGTACTTTAACGGTGAAGGAAAACATCGTGATGAAACCTGCACACCTAAAAAGTTCTTAGGAATTTCTTAGGCGTGTAGTCCGCCAACCCGCACCAGGCCAGCGTGGTGGACTAAGGCCTTAAGCCCTCTCAGTTGTAGAGGAGGCCCGTGCCCAGCAGTGGTATATGGGCTGATGATGATACTAACTTACGATTGTATGAGAATATTTCTTAGGCAATATTTGTACATGATATATTGTAAAGTTGGGTAATAGGGTTAATGGCGCCTTGAACACCATTATGGCTAATAAAAACGTTTTGCGGCTTGCTGAATTAGCGATACACCAAGAAGTGATGGTGCTTACACCAACGTATGGCAGTGAGTCTTGAGTATGGCAGAAGAAGCATGAAAGTAGAATTAATGCAGTAGAGATAAAGGCGCTGAGAAGCATGTGCAGGGTGAAACTGTTTGGTAGAGTGAGGAACAGTGTGGTAAACGACGTGCATGCATGAAGAAGATAATATCAGTTAAGGAAGCGAAAGAAGTGACTTTTTAGCACTTGGCGCTCTACAGTCTCTGCCTACTCCAACGGGAAACAGATGTGGCTTTATGTATGTATGTATCAGTGGCGGTACTTTCATAGAAGCCTAAAAGCGTAATACGATAATTTGTAAAGACTAGTTTATAATTATTTATTGTGGGGTCAATATATTCTCATTTATATGTCAAATTGCTTTTGTTAAATAAAGATTCAAAGCTTAAAGCTTATTATTCTGAATTTTAAAAGGCAAACTGGGCTTTTGAGTTTCTATGGAAGTACTGCCACTGCACTGGTGTGTATGTATTTGTACACGGTTACATCACTGCCTTAACTTTTACTGTATTAGTGCTATTAACAGAAATGTCAAAGTAAATATCGAGAGCAAACAACAATTTTCTTGGGTATGTCGATAGCCCTAAACCAGTTACAACTAAGATCTAATTCAAGATAAGCAGAGCTACCATTTAAATCAACAAAAAAAATCATATTTCATCGTCGTTAAAAATATTTGCCTGAAATACAAAACGTATATCACAAGCATACTATACAATTCGACAGACATATAGAGTAAACTGGAATTATAAATATCTTATAATTATAATTCATATTTTTATATGCTTTTTTTATTTATTTATTGCAATAGATTTAGTAACAAATGCTACCCTCTCAAATAATAGTATGATTAGATAATCACGTAAGGAGTGACGCATTTAAACAAACTTTAGAACATCACTATATCCGTATGTTAATATTTAATTACCTGACCATGCGTATAAGCATAAAACGATGACATTGCCGATTAATTGATAGATAAACTATCGACTCTACATTATTAACCATCTCATACATATATAACCTGATTTGCGAAATGATTTTTGGTGGTGGCATTTAAACCACAGAAAAGACACAACAAATTGTATATTTGTTTGTATCAATACGAGTATATCACATAAATCACTTAAGAGGAATCACCATCTGAAGAAACTGCCAAATATTTTATTATACCAAAATTTACATCTATCGCAAAGATTTCACACATCTCCTTATTTGTTTCAGATAGTGGCGATCCACAGCTGACTTTCAGACGTAAAATGTAATACGACACTAACGTTAAGTGCATAAAAGTTTTAGTCGCCGTGAATAATCGACTAACTTGTGATATCGACTATAGTGAAGTGAAATTCAGTGTCCCGTGTTCGTTGGACGGAATTTTATATTTTGGCGGCATTGCCTTGGTAAGTTATTTTTTACAATACATACATACATAGCCTCACGCTTGTATTCCTCGAAGGGCTAGGAAGAGGTGCATTTCTGCACATTTCGCCAAGTATGTGTCAGTCCCACGTAATATGGGGCGAGCCTATTGCCGTTTTTCGGGCACAATTCCAGACTCCGTGTTGCTACTGAGAATTTTCCAATGGAAAACCCCAATAACACTTTTCCCGACCCGGGAATCGAACCTAGGACTCCTAGATCGCACGGCACATACTTATGCCGCGAGACCACGGGCAGTCGTCATAAAACTTATCTGCAAATCAATTAACGTGATTTTGTTATATATTTATTATCATGTCACGATCTCCTTATTGATACAAGATTATTAACAGCTAAGGCTACTTCTTGTTATGTGCTTAAGTAATTGTTCAAGTCTTTGTTAAATAACATGCATTACTATGCAGATATGTTGTAAATAATTGCCATAACTACATATTATCCCGCCTTATTGCTAAAATACATAGTTTACCATTATAATGTGTAAGATATTGAGTTTCTTAAAGATTATCGTAAAAACAATCAGCTTTATAAATATTATAAGCTTTATAAATAGGAAGTTGTTGTTTTGATTGCATTTTATAAATAGGAAATACATTCAATATATTCAATATATATTTTTTCATCAAAATTATCTACACAAAACAAGAAATAACTTGCATCTATTTAACCAGAACAACATAGAAATAACTACCGTATACCAATAATGCAAAATAACGCTCTATTTTTTTTTTGTCAAAGAGGAGTATATTTAAATAAAAACAGACGATGACTTCATTAACTAAGCCGCACCACAATTACTCGAAAATACAAAGAAGCCAATAAAAATAAAATACATCAAAATTAAATTAAAAACCTATATAAATATAAAATGAAGTAAATACCCTTGTTCTAACGAGATATCATACACAAAAGACACAAAACTGTTGAAATCAACGCTGATGGCACATGTTGATGGCGGCATGATGGGGCTGTTCCGTCGGATGTTATTAGCGACCATGGTCACAATAGACAAGGCCATGGTCGCATTACCAGTAATGGTCGCGCGGATTTTGACATGCTACCACGTGACATTGTGAATTATGGAATCTATGCAAATCGATTCTCAGACTAGATATGGGAGTGCAATAGTTATTCTTATCCTTCTTAATCGTAAAGGGGTTGCGTTCTTAATAATCGAATATGAAAATAATACTTTTCATATATTAGTATTAGACATAGCTCATTTTCTAAATCTTAATATTTTTTTCCAAAGACTCATCCCATAAAAAACCCTTTTATAGCGCAAACTGAAATAAAATTTATTTAACTAATATGATTTAAGGCATCAAAAGTCTCGCCAAAATACAAACAACATCACAAGTCTTATAACGTAACGGTTATTTTGACTAATCTTTGCTATATCTTACTTATTACCTACTGTCTTTGCTTAAACACGTAATCAACGTTTTAAAATGCAATCAAAACAAAGTCTTAGACATTTTCGATTTAATAACTTCAATAGATATGTTTGTCACTCAAATGTCAAAGGCCCGTTCATTCGTTCACTCATTTCATCACTCAACACGTCAGAGATGAAACGCGTTGTGTACAGGTATGCGTGTGGTCTGCGCGCTGTCGTGGGAGCGAAAGTGCCATGTGCATTATCAGGCTTCAGGATGCGAAGACAATACGAAATATTTGGCATTGACCCGATTTACCCGGAAGTATCGAATGAATTTGATAAAGATAGGATGTGCACATGAAATGTGAAGGGGATAAATTGATGCTTGAGTATAAAAAATAATCACTTAAAATTGTTTGTGCAAATGTTTGGTTTGTGATTATTTAATTGGTCTTTTTATTTATTGATAAATCCATGATTAATTTATTACGATTATATTACGCGCTGAAATTTTGTATCGAATTTTTGTCTGATTTATCAATTGACATGACAACGTATAATAAAAAACAATCAATATAGATTTTATTTTATTTATTACAAGTTTCATTAAAATTACATTACCACACCTACTAACTCGCCACAATTCACTCACCAAGTCTTAGTACGAGAAAACGGGAATCAAAAGCCCTAACATAAAACCTAAGAACGGAGTGCAACCGGTCTCTGGGCGAGGGGGGGGGGGGGTGAAGGAGGGCCAAGAGGGGCGGCGTGGCATAGGAGGGAGCCACAGACCTGCGCACGCGCTGGAAAGCTCACCGACCCACTTCCGAACATAACCTGTTCCCGTTTTACATAACTCCCACTCTCGATTGATTTTGTATCGATATCTTTACAAATCGATTACCTATCGATTAAGATTGCTGTTAGGGTGGATTGGTTGTTAGTTGATTGTAGTATGTTTTAATAAGATTCTTGTACTCATTTAAATATTGGCAGTTAGTTTTATATTTATATTTAAAGTACCTATACTTTATATTTTCCTAAATTACTTGTCTATATGTGACGTGAATATGAATTGTCATTTTTGGAATAATTATACAATATAAAATCTTCTAGCAACCGTAAAACATGTGCCAGTAAAATGCAATTTCATTTTGATTCTGCTTACAACATTCAATTAATACGTAGTTTGATAAAAATACGCAAACAATTTAAATTCACTGTGGATATTCTACTAACTGCGCACCTCAGTTATTAATAGTAATTACATATTCAGTGCACGTTATTTGCAAAACAGAGCCATAAATAGGCCAGCGTTATTTTAAAAAAAAGCTTAAGCATTGATATGTACATCATAAAAAAGTCAAAAGAATTATTTCGATAAAGCTAATAGCGACGCACCGAACCATAGAAAATTTGAGAAAAAAAATCGTTTTATGTCACTTGACATGTCATAAACCATAGAAAACATTAAAAATAAAGAGCGTGGTTCGCACGTCAGGCAATGACTAACGTTTGCAAAAATTCCAATTTCAAAACCCTTCAAATAGACTCAATTTATTTAACTTATATCAGCGGACTCATTCGCAGTCACGGGTACTCCTACCTGTAATCACACACACCGTAATGTTGGCTAAGCAGTGAGAGCAGTGCTGCCACACTAATGAGCTCACTTCACATCAAAGAGAAATAGCTGCAGTTTTTCAACGATGTCACTTTGATACGCAGGTATAGAAAATCTTGATTTTCTTGCTTGTTAAACATAATATTCTGAAACATATTATAACTTCATATTTGCCTTTAATTTACTCTCGTTTTTGCAAATTGACATTTAATATCAAATGGCAGTGTATAATGTACTATGTACATATATTACTAAGATCCTTTCACTACAGTACTACACTAACATAATCCCACATAAAATAAGACATTTTTTCCAAATAAAAAAATATGACTACAGCGACATGATTAATTCAAAAAAGTATATGAATTACAAAATAAAAATTACCAACAAAATTAAAATAAAATTTATTGTTTTTTTTTACATATTATTAACCTTTCATTGGCTAAACGAACAGCCTAATTTATATTAAAAGACATCTAAGGCATTTACACATGTCACATAAAATAGAAAAAATTGCCTATTATATAAAGGTTAACGCTTTTTAATGATATATCTGCTAAATATTACAATGCCTACGTCATGACAAATTAAATCCGACCTCGAATTATCCAAATTATACAGTGTTGAGCAAACATTCGTACCGAATTCGGAAACTTACCGTAAAACAAAATGGCAACACTGATTGCCATAGATATTTCTTCATATTTAACAATAATAACTCCATCAACAAAAGATTCGACAAAAGATGGACAAATAACAATTGAGTTTTATTCTATTATATTATATCGAACTGTTACAACGATTATGTTACAAGTTTTATGTTTTTCATTTATGGAATTATCCATCAAGTGGCGAAATTCTGCAAACTTCAGTCTGATGTAGAAACACTCATTATTAACTGATCTAATAATGTATAACTAACTTCAGTGCAGAATCAATGTTCAGCTTTCAAATATTAATATTCAAAGGTCTACACTTTAATGGATGGCTGACTTGTAGAAAGCTCTAAATTTAATGGCTAATAAATCTTCGTCATCGCCAAAATTGCGTAATAAAAACTTGATTGAGTATAGCTAATGCGGCGCTGCGATCCGCACAGATACCAGGACATCAGAAAGTCGATAGCAGTTGAACTCCGAATATGGCCGGACAGCTTTCCCGCCAGTCAGTCAGCCCTCTCAACGGGACGCAACGGCACTTGAAAAACCAGTCAAACTTTATAAAAACCCAGTCTGCGAACATCATGCACTGCATCAAAAAGATGATGTGATATCTTTAAGTATAATTTATTGAGATTTCGCATTATCATTTGAACTTTAAATATTCGGAAATAATCACGAAATTCTCGATTAAAAATTTAAAATCTGTTAGTTGTTTATGAAGGGACAAAAGTAGACCAAAATAAGAAATTATTTTCAATTTTGGGTATTAGCATAGTTTTTATAAATACAGTAAGGTAACGACTTTGAATGTCACTACGATTGAAATATTAACACGTTTTGTAGAGAATGAAAAGTGTATTTTTTGGCTATTAAATTATAAGTAGGAACTTGAAATACCATTAAATTGCCCTGCTATACACAATTTCATAAAAAGCAAGTCTACATAGGCGGTACCAACTGGTCTCGGTTTAACTTAATAAAAGAATCGTAAAATACGCGTATAAAGTGACCGCGCAAGTGAGCACGCATGACTATTAAATTATTAAAATAGCGGTCAATATAATAACACTTAATTATATTCTAAATGAAGAATCGTTCTAACTTGTGCCAGTACATAATTAATTGAAAATTTGATGAAAGTAAAATATGTAGACCCGCACTAGGCCAGCGTGGTGTACTAAGGCCTAAAGCCTCTCAGCTGCAGAGGAGGCCCGTGACCAGCAGTGGGACGTATATGGGCTGATGATGATGATGCAAATAGGTAGAAGACATGGATATTCATAGGAAGATGAAATCACGTGAAAAAACATGGATATAAAAATCTAGAAGTTACATAGATAGCCAAACTTTTATGTAATTTTGACACAGTAGTAACCCCGCGTAATATTGATATCACCTTGATACGTCTTATATAACAGGTGCCAAATGAAAAAGCCTTTTCGGTTGCGCAAGAAAACCACGATATTGACGTAGGAACTCGTGAAGACACCTTTAACAGAGTTTCACTACGTACATACATTGCAAAAATACTTACGTTTAGTGAAATCGCAAACAAACTACGGATCGTGTCGTCGACTCGTGATCGTCTTGTTTCGTACGTTGGCATTTGTGTAATTGCTATTACTACAACCATTTTGATAGAAGGATTCAATTGCCGCCTTCTTACTTCTAAAATGTCAGTTTAGTTGAAGAAATCTGGAGTGATCTGTAAATAATTGATGAAGGATAATTACTATAAAAAATGTAAAGAATGCTTCGTAAATAAACATTTTCAGTGATAATTATCATTTATCATGTTACAAATTTCTTGCAACTCTGTGTAGTTTCCATTGTTATCCGGCTTTTTCATAATCCGAGAAGCGAGACAGGACATAAAGTTTTTATATCAGATAATATTTTTTCTTTTGACGTCAAACCTTGCACGCAAGTAGAAAACCCTTTTATCCTCCATTTATTGACAAACCGTGGAAGCCAGTTCATTGTAATACCTATAATTATTATTACTGGCTAATGATCAAGAAATCCTCGGCTATCGAGTCATTCTGTTGATGCTGTTGTCACTCGAAAGTCATCTGGACGTGGATTAATTACGTTGTCAGTTAACGTGTATAGAACTTATAAGTGACTTTCTAATGATTGTGCCGATTAAATAAATTCCTAATTTGGTGAGTGAATTTAATTAACTTTTTATATTTAGTGACATGTTTAAAATTAAATTTAATAGACAAATAGTTCTTAAAGTAATGATTAGGTAAAAAAACAATGAGTATGAAAATTGAAGGATGGACAAGCAGAGGAAGGCCAAAGAAAAGATGGATGGAGTGTGTGACAGAAGATATAAAAGAAAAAGGAGTGAATGAAGACATGATGGCTGATAGGGATTTTTGGAAGCATAAAACTTACAACACCGACCCCAAATAAAAATTGATAACAGGACAAGAGAATGATGAGACAAATTATTCTTAATTCAAATAGAGTTTTAAAACTACTTTGGTATCTTCAATAAATTCTCAATAATAGCACTGAGTCTGAAAATGTTTCCGAAAAACCGGGATAGGCTCGCCCCCTTATCACATGGGACTGATAATACAATTGGCAAAACGTGGTTGCCTCGGCCTACCATTTGTTATATAGTCGTGTGTATGGTGTTTGTATGAAGGCTATAAATTGGTATTTTTCCAAATTAAAAGATCATAAAGACGTGCTCTAAAGACTTGTATTCAAATGCGTTCAAGTATAAAATATCAAGAACAGGTTAAAAAGGATTTTACGGGCCAGTCAATGCACTGCTAATGCCTCAGACATTGCAGGTGCACTGTGCGCCGATGACCGCCGGCTAGTCAACAGGCACTTGTTGAGTTCTATTTACTTGTAAACTTCATTATTAACAGGTCTTGGTTGTATTTTTATATACTAACCTACCCTTTTAAAGCTTAATTTGTGATAAAAATAATTTTATGTTTTGCAACTTTGTCGCCGTAAGTTTCTTGGTCCAAATGCGGGCGTTTTTTTATTCTTTGTTAAAAAAGATTCCTTACTATCGCCTTTTTTATTATTGCTGGAAAGCGTATTTTGTATTGTTATTTTGTACACCTTTTCTATAAAAATAACAAGGTGTTGTATATTTTTATAAACCGATTAAAATTATCTCTTAGGTTTTATAGTCGTTTACGATTTTTAGCATTTATAAGTTCAAAAATCTTTGCTCATTATCTGACAACTGTTTAAGTAAACAGTGTTAATCAATATATTTACATATTTCACATACACATAAATAACATAGAAATGTTTAGAAAATAAGCGAAGGGCTGCTAATATCAGCGAAAGCAATGTTATTAGCACCAGCACTTTTACTGAAACACGCCCAGTCTGCCATCTTGGCGTTACGAAACATCGTGAACGGATAATTAATAACTACGCCACTTGCACATATACGCACGATGTATGTATGTTTGTAACATTTTAGATATTCTTTGCTGACATTTAATAGGGAAATTCTCGATTATTTGCCTTATGAATAGGTTCATCAATAGGCTAGGGCCTATTATTGGTAAAATAGAATGTTGTTAAGATTCCTCAATCATATATGCTAGGTTCTTCTTGCTTATTAATATTAAACGCATTATCTGTAGGATTATTTTATAGTAATACGGCTATGCATTTGGTTGATTTCATCCATTAGTATTTCATTAAAAAATAATTAAAAATACACATACTTACATCAAATTAGAAGTTCTTTCTTAGGTATATTTTATAGTGGCATACCTATAGACGAACACTTGTATGTTACTCAACCTAGACTCAATATCATGCAAATCATGTCTTAATTATGCAGCTTAGACATTGCTTTAACACAAAAGATGTCGATTACCATTTTTTTATCATTCCAGACGGTTATTGCACTAATTTAAAATGTTAACGATTTTTATGGTCATTTAATAATATGCTCATAATAACTTATATACTCAAATTATATATTACGCCATTTTTATTGCACAAGCTTTAACATATTCCCATTCCTCTCAATAGCAAAAACATGAAATATTACTGTACCAATGAAATTTAGTTGTTAATATCTGCAAAATGTCTGGCTTATATCGATCTAATTTAAAACCTTTTGCACTACACTATTTTCCCGCTACTCATCTAGCAACCAATCCGGCACTTTGTTTGTTCTTTTATTGAAATAAAAACCTTATTTTCTTTAATATAAAATTTTATTATTTTCTTCGGGGGGGGGGGGGGGGGTATTAATAAATAATAAATACACCCAACAGTCACATACATGGTTCTGACCCCACACTAGGATACAAGTCCTGTGTCAGGGGTTCGCTGTCACCTGGAAACTTTAATAGGGCTCGTGAAACCCAAACTTTGAGAAACTCTCAGTTAGATGTATGACGAATCAAGCAGGACTGCCAAACCTTTCTATTGGCTCATACGAAAACATCCAAACAAAAAAACTCGTGGACAAATCGAGAAAAAACTGAGCAACAAATTGCTTTATGTTATTTAACAGACGATAAGTGTTAGAACGTTTATCGTAATTCAATCCATTTGTTACAATTACTTTCTTTATTTGCTGTGTGAATAGAACAAACAATGCAAGAATAGGATTATTTTTAATCTCATCTCTTTACATCTAAGTTTGAATTGCATAAATCCTATCCGCAACAAACTTTAGGTAAGTCATTAAAAAGACAAAACGTAGTATAGGTAATCCGGGGGTGATAAAAGCTTTAGTAGTGCTTATCTAAATCTAAGGAAATTTTCAAATAAACTAGTACTGAGATAAGTAGCTAGTGGTTAAAGTTCTGTAACTAAGAAGGAGTTTTTTTTATTATTTCACATAATTTAAAGATCTGCAACTAAGAAGGAAGGTAAGTTTTTTTGGTTTAACTGATTTCGATACATTTTCGTTCTAAAATAGGTCCATGAAAAAATGTAAGGTTTCATGTGACTATCGAAAAGAATAGTAAGAATACATATCTTTTTAATGCTTAGTCAGAATTTGCGTTCAAAATTATTCCAGTATATTACATAAACCCTTTCTGATAATAAAACAATATGATCTACTTAAATCAGCGAATAATATAAAAATTAATCAAGATGTTGATCTTATATGATTACCGCGAATTAAACACGGAAGCAAGATGTTATTTTGTAAATAAAGCAAAACCACTTAACGGGTAAAGGCGCGTCTCATTTCAACTAAACCGATTGTATAATGTCTCGGCAATATTTGTACTGGCGAGAGCACATGATGTAACATCAAGTGAACTTTCTACATGCATTATAATGGGGACGAGACTATGTCCACAGCATGTGAGTGATGATATTTGACAGATTCGTACACTATTTGGTACTGGTTACGCCATATCGATGACTACACTTATCGATTGTTCGATTTTACGAATCGAATGATATGATATACAAAACTATTTCCTTTGCTTCACCAGGAAAAATACTAACATTTTTTTTTTTATATAATATAAGAAAATATTGTCGTAAGAAGAAATCTGATCCATCATACATAATTATATTGCGAATAGGCCATAATTTTAAATCGAAAAAAGGTCGAATTAATTATTAACCTTCCCAAATGTATCACACGTCTTATGCTTTCAGAGTAATGCAATATAATATGAATATGGTTAAACTAAATATATTCAACATCTAACTAAAAAATTTGATAATTAAGGTCCAAATCCATGCAACAGGTATACTTCTTTATGAAATCTGCAATCAAAAAATAATTTAATAGAAAATAGACCTACAAATTTAATAGAAATAGTTTATTGTTATGATAAATAAATTTTACTTTCTTCAGTCGATATTATTAAAATGTGTCAGTTCTTAATAAATGGAATCTATACTCACTATCATTATAAAGCACTCTATCTTATTTTATTTCTCTTCACAACTTTTTGTTTTCACAGTTATCCAATCGACCAGGACGTTGTACTCTTACAACTTTATATTTTCAGTCATAAACGACTACTACGCATTCAAATAGCACCTGAAAACCGCTTTACTAACTGCAAATATAACTTTGCATTAAGCCTATGATCGGTGCAATACGACCAAGTTGAAACGATGCTAAAGTTAATAATTTATTCGCGGGTACTGTTGTTATATAATTTTGTCGGACAATAATATGGCACGGGTCATTGACCACGCTTATTAACACTTACATTTGGCTGATAGATTAAATCGGACGACTTTACTTAGCATTACAATGGTATCACTTCCTATGGGCCGTTATGTTCCGCAGTCACAATATAACTGTTATGTGCTATTACCAATGCCGTATGCGGACAGTTAAACGTATAAAATTAATTTACCGGAAAATGTTAAATAATTTTATAAATGAAATTTTAGGGGAAAATTTCTCACGTATAATTCTTGCATTTTAGTAATTAATTATTAAAATTATAATAAAAAGCAGAGTTTCACTATCACTCGCAACTTTCATAATATAAGTCATATAATATAATTTACAGCTGGCATACAATATTAGACATTTATGCCCTTACTGATTGTATTAGTTATTAAAAATGTATTTTCTTTTAATATTGTCGGTTTTCCAACAATCTTAAAACAAAAAGATACAAAAAACAATAAAATCATTGAAGTTACTCGACGAAGTTAGTCATCGCATTATTCAGTAGTTCATTGTTTATTATTGTCATAAAAACAATACAGGCTTCACGGAAATACTATAAAAGTTATTGACATATCAATCCACATACTTGCAATTAGACATGAAAATAAATATACGAGATTTATCGCCGTATAAAATTCCTTCTTGTCTGTTATTAAGGCAAAAAATACTCGAACAAAAACTATAAGTACGCCATAAAGGAAGCAATTTGTTTATGTGCAAGGCATTAAAATACATTTCCTTCCTTTTTCTTAAAAATAATCCACGGCCATTTTGGGCTTTATGTCATAACGAGTGTCCCGGCATTGAGAAAAATTTAATTGAATACAAGGCCGAACGGTTCCGGCTTGTCGGAAATGTTACGAACTTTTCAAGCGATTTATAGTTACAATTCTTTATTACACTATCTAGCCATATTAATTTAACAAGCTTGGATGAATAATACCTGTCAAAGTAGTTGTTATTTTTTTTTATTCAAATACCAGCCAGTTATGCTCTAAAATAAATAAATAAATACACCCAACAGTCACATACATAGTTCTGACCCACACTAGGATACAAGTCCTGTGTCGTGGGTATCAGAAACTACGCGAGACTTTTCGGTCTCACAAACACCCAGACCCGAGACAAATATTTGTGGATCACACAAACATTCGTCTCGTGCGAGGATCGAACCCGCGGCCTCTCGTTTCGCAAGTTGGTATCTAGCCCATTGCGCCACGGGGCTGTCAAACACAAATTTAAAACACAATATTATTTAAATAATGCATAAACTAAATTGGCTGCGATTATGAATATGTGAAACATATCAACATAAATCCACTCCTAATTTTAATTCAACTACAACACTAATAGCCTACTGCCTAGCATTTCACTACTACTGAATCAAAATCCGAATTAACATCCCATTAGTCACAAATTAAATTAATTAGATTTAAGCAAAAAAATCATCCTAAATGCCCAGCATTCCCACGATTTTTAATTATTCACGATCACGAATTAACGCAAAAATCTCCAAAAAAGAGTTTCGTAATACAGTTGGTCTAAAACTGTGTGCAGTGGTGGGCCGCGGGCGGGGTCTCAGGGCCGAAGCGCCCCCGCACTCTCGGTTTCATCAGCATGCGTTGATAATCGCTCCGTTTGACGGGCCTTCGATTAACAACATACAGTTACACGTGTACCGTGTGTGGTGTACGGTATTTTGTTTTTAATTAAGACACACGTACAAGGTACAAACAGCCCATGATCGAAAACTAAGATAGATTATAATTGTTTGGTTACTAGGAAAACATGTCTTTTTTTGTTGTTTTTTTGTTTTTTTTAATCACCGTTACTTTTATCTGTCTCAGTTTAAAATAAAATAAAATTCCTTCTGTCTTTTAACATCCTATATACACCCTGTATCCCTGACCAGTAGATATTCGTACATCTATAATTTGACAGTGAGCTTTATTCGTAATTCGAGATGAGCTTTCTTGCTTATTCTAAGAGCTTTCTAATGGAAAATTAATGACGTTTAAGCACTACAGAATTAAACACACACATATGCCTGATGCAAAGAAGACCAAGGATGTGATTAGAATGTTATTTTTATACTGACAGTATAGCGCGGTCTAAAGCTTGTACTGAAAAAAAGTACATATATAAAACTCTCACTAAATCGTTACAATATTAACGGCCAGTATAAAAAAACCTTTTTCTAATCAAAATTTTCAGCTCAACCAAGTGAAACTTTAAAACATAGTTGATGCGGCTTTAATATAATAGCACTCTTGATCTCACAACAAAAAAAAACCTTTTTTTAACTTGTCATCACAGTAGACCTTAACCGGTTGATCATATTACTTCTTCAACTCAAACCAGAATCCATTAAATCACAAAAACTAATTTGTAAGTAGTTTTGCTGCGAGTATATCTACATATTTTCTGCTAAGGAACGTTGGTAGTTAAGGTTTTTCGTTCTAAATATAATTTTAACATACCTAATATTTAAATACACCCAAGCCTGTAGCACTGATGGTTTGGGTAGGTAGGAATTTAAAAAATATGAGGAGCCTACTAAAAAAATTCTGACGAAAATCCCCATAGACTTCACTCTACCCTGATATCGAGACCGAAACATCTCGGTCTCACGATCATGTTAAGCTCAATAAAAATCAATAATTCAGTCTATATTCAAAGAAATATTTTTCTTTGGGTTCAATATTAACTATAGATTTTCAAAATACGAATACAAGACGACCATTAAACCTATTCACATTTTACACATCCGGTTGCACCGGAAATAACGGTGAAGAGTCGCGTGCGCACGTGTGCCGGACAGGTATCGATGCCAAAAATCGATTAATAACAATATAATCGATATCATATCGAAAAGCTGATCCAGCACCGAGGTCGGTACGACGTAATATCGGTTCATTGTCAAGTAAAAGTTGTTACACAGGTCTCATTTCCTTATGCAACGATATCTTTGAATGAGACTAAACGAAAAAATAAAATCAATTTAGTTATGTGTATGTTATGTAAAAACTGCTTTCGCGGACTTGAAAGGGAACGAATTGAAAGGATGAACGCAAAAGTATGTTAAATATCAGACAGGTTGTTTTCGTATTGGTTTGCGGTTGGCCAAGATAGTGCACTTTAATTTAAAAAAACATTAATAAACAAATGAGGCTACTTTGCCCGACCTGAAAATCGAACGTAACATTACGAGCGATATAGCCTAAACTAAACGCATTTTCTCTCATCTTATTTTATACACCTGCCATGATTAGATGTTTTTCCTAGCACAGCAAATGTAAGACTACAACGGTGGCATAAGAGAAATAAAAAACAAGTTAATAATAATAGTATCTACCTATTACAGATTTTGGCTGTAAAATCAAAAAATACTCGCCAATTCGCTTTATCTGAAAAATGTTTTAAAAAAATTCCTAATTCTAAATCATTTGAAAATAGAATTGTTAAAGGCACGTTCATGATTATTTAATCTGGTCAGTAATCTGAGAAGGCTATTATGACGTCAATATCTGCAATTATGCCTGCGCAAAATCATTGAGAAAGTAATCGATTCAATTGTGCGAGAAGAAGACGTGACCGCGCCTTCGCTCGACATTCCTCCCCGCTGACAGATGCAAGTGTCACGAAGCACCTTTTGCCGCACCTTAATTCGACGAAATAAAAACTGAAATCATAACACGTAGGTATTTCTCATCTTTTTTATGATTCTGGCTGTCGAGATTTTGTACATTTAAGGGAAAAAAGCTTAAATGGGTTCAAGCCGTAAAAGAAACATTCTTGTAAGTTAAAAATTGATGCAATCGTTGTCATAATTTAAGAATATTATTTTATATTTAATCATTTCTTTTTTGTCCTTAATTAACATCGGATGACTAAAACACATTTTATTTTTTAAAATGTGAATATGAATACAACTCCTACCAAAATTCCGCCCTTGACCTATAAAACCACAGGCAATTAAAAATATTTCAAATATTTTCCAAAGCTAACGCCACATACATTTTTGTTCGTTCCATTATAGGTATGAACGACAGTCCATTCTATTCCTTGTGACAATCGCGCGGTCACGACATCGAATGCGGCGTCAAATGGAACGCAAGTTGGTGACCTTGCTCTCGAAGAAACAGGACCTTTGCCACATTTTTTACTTTGTGTCATTTAGTTACTCATTCGTTCATTTCGTTGATTCATTTAACAAGCTTTTTATATGTTTTTTGTCAATCATTTATATTCCAAGATTTAATATGGACTACAATTCATCAAAATCTATTCAGCGGTTTAACTTATAAATCACTATGAACCTCTGTCACGGTGCTCGGATCAAACTTGGAACCTTTTATTCCTCGCCTGTTCTCAAATCAATTGCGCCATATTTAGTACAAGTATAAAAATAATTAATTCATAACCTTTATAGTTCTATAGCCACTCCACTTTTGGTAATAAAATGCATTCCAACAAACTAAGGAAATCGAACAAAGAAAAACGTGATTTCCTTCACATTTCCTACTACGTAAAAACCTTTTAATATATTAATACAAACCAAATAAAAAAATAACATTGAAATTTAATAGTAAGAAAAAATATTCTAAATTATATATTATGTTTTTTGTGTAACAATTAAATTCCTTAATAATGTTAACAAAACGATAAAATAACGAAATGGCGAAGTGAGATCAGCCTCCCGTAGTTAATACTACAATTAAAGTTCTTGAAAGTGATTTAAATTAGACCGATTCTAGTATTTGCTGTTTCATCTGCGTACTGCCATCATTTAAAGCTTAAGCTTTATTTATTCCTGCCGCATAGCAACAAAGGTATCTACTGTAAGTTACCCTCATATAAAAGAAACAAGATAGGCTGCCCTTGTAAGATTAATGTACTAAATTCCAAAACCTACAATTGTGTTACTATACTAATATTTATAGATTTAAATTCAAAATGGTCTACTCTATTTCACTATATCACATAGTCTTTAAATAATCACAGATTTATTTTATTTTATTAAACCGCTATAAATCAACCGACAAGGCAAGTAGCGAACGGTTTTTAATACGCATATTTATTTTTTTAAATGATAACCACAGACTATATAAAAAACACAGACGATACACGGCCTCCGGGCAAACGTCTAGTGAGTCACATGAGGCAATTTGCCCGCGCGTCGTAAAAAGGAGCACGCATAAACCGCGACTGAGTCTTGGTTGCAGACGTTGACCAGTCAGTACTCCCACAACGCGAGGGTTCATTTACCTTACGTACTACTTGGTCACTGGGAATCGGCGATTTCTATGGGACTACGGGAGCTACAGCTAACCTTTTCCTATTTGTCTCTTTATATAAATAGACTATATTAATGAATTATAAATGTTAATAGGTTTAAAAATAATAATGTTAGAAGCAGAGGGCCAAATAGTGTGTTATTTGCATCATCAGCATCACCATTAAATCACAGATTAAAAACTGTCTTTAATCAATTTGACGTTTAAAAAGACACCAAAGAAGTTTTTACAGATACAAAAAATGGTTCGTAAATTTAAAAAGTGGCAATACTAATATCGAATACAGTATAAAATGCCAAATAACTTGCACGTAATACAAATTTATTGGTTCTTGACCAAATAAGAGAGCTAGTTCGTCTAGAGGTTACCGTTACGATCCTACCGATCACGAAACTGTAAGCCTTACAATACAGTTACCTACCCAAAACAACTCGGGCCGAATGATTTCCTCCTACGTGACCGCTTTGGACGTAATGGATGATTATCAATCATCATTTCCATGTCCGAAACAAAAACGAAGCCAATTTTCAATGATAATTTGCAATGTATGAGAATTGTCGTTTTTTATACTTGGGTTCACATTGATAAACTTGATATTAAGATTTAATTTTGGTGGTTATATGAACAATATCGAGAAAACGGGAAAGTTATTGCACATGAGCATCTATTTTTTTTTTAGATATTGTAGGTTTTTGCCGTTTAATTTATTTCTTGAAGATAAAAATTTAAAATACAAAGGAAGGAGGAAATTAGGCATAAATCAAGAAAAATTTAACCATAGAGTCGTAAAGTCTATAGCTCTATGATGTCTAGATTTGTTGGCGTATTGAATTTTATGAAACAGCAATGGTAAAACATTCCAATAAAGGTCTAGTGTACATCCGGCACAAATGTAATCGTCCATAAATTATATACCATGAAAGGCCAATAAATATTGAATGTTATAGTCAATGTAATCTGAATTCTATAATCCTCGCGTATGAGGGCTAATTACGTAGTCTTGACGAAGTAACGTTTCTATTTAAACAAAATAAGGCAAAGTATGAAGTCAATTAATTTCGCTATCAAATAAAAAGTGGCTTTTTTTGTAAATTCCGCAAAAATTTTTTTGTTTTACATAATATATGGTGTACAATAAATAAATAAATAGAAATTGTTTTAATTTGTTAAGTTAAAAATAAAATGCACAAATTCATAAATTTTCAGATTAGGTAGAAATAGAAAGAAATTGGAGTCATCCTCAAAATCCGCCCCTGCCTACCTCTTCGAAGATACAGGCGAGACTAATATACATATTCACTACTAATATGCATATGCATTACTAAGTAGTATAACTACACTCTTTTCTCAAAGATTCCGATGTCACATTAAGTTGGAAAAACAGAGAAAAGCTCGTCCCACAAGATCGTGCACTCTCGATAGCTATCTCACACATTCGATACGGCCGCCTTTAGCTGATAAATTTCCCTTACGATGACGGTACACATCGTCTACACCATCCATTGTATAGACAGAACAATAAATGAAGCAATTGATTACTACCTATAACCGCCAGTTTCACCTTGCCGCTACAATGTTTTCCTACGAATTCCTTCCATGTACTTTCTTAAAACACACAATGCCTAAGAACTAAAGTCCTAGTCGTCTAAAACAGACGTCAATGGGACGCATACAGTCTGATTTAGATATTCTTTTGTGAAAAGTAATCAATCTATATTAATATTATTGATAACATTAATTGATTTCTTGTTTATTTCATTGCAATTTAGCTTCAAAATTACTCATTCATCTATTTTTATGATTTTTGGTAAGGGATATTGGGAAATAACATAGGCTACTTTTGATACCGAAAAAGTAATGAGGTCGGAGCTAGGCCCCATGGCTTGTATAGAAGTATCAAATAATGTAACATTACCACTTGGCGTTGCAATTAACAAGATCGTGATGGCTTCAATATTCCGCGCAGCATTAGACATGCATAAATTCAACCGCAGTGTTTACCGAGAATTTGTAATAAAATACGTGGCTTTTTGCGTCGTGTAAAACTGTTTACGGCAATATTAATTATATGATAGAGTACAATGCATATAAATGCGAGGTACAGTAACAAGTTTTGTTTTTCCTTGTATAATATCAGCGTAATGCAATTTCTCTCCGCGAGGAACTGAGTTGCCGAACCAGCAGTAACAATACGCTTGCGTTTATATATTATATCTACACTACAGGTAATACCTGTCAATTAATTAATATGAAGACTTATATTTTGTGTCTTTTTTTAAAAACTGCTCAATAAAATAAATAAAAAACTCACAAATAATAATGTATAAAAAATGTTTAATAAAAACAAACGAATATTGAAAATAATCAAGATGTTTAGCCTTTTAAGTTACACATGATTTGTCCTGTTCTGTTGATTGGCCTGCGACGCTAGAGAAAACGAGACAACGCATGTCGAAATAGTAATTAAATTCATAAGCAAGGCAGTAAATCTTTATCTCGTAATGCTGACTGTTGAGAAATCATAACTATTTATTTATTTAGCTCCACCTGGACTATCCGTGGTGCAATAGTGCCAATCAAACATATTACAATTTCACTCGCTGATATTCAAACTCAGAGAAATGGCGCATGATTGAGATTTTATCTCGGCCTAATAATGTACTTTGTATCTGATTCGAGCAATACGGCTACTCTACTGATTGAAGTGACCGGTCGACTCCAGGAGCGTATCTAGATATAAAAGTGAAGTGAATTTGTTAGCAATGAAAAAAAAGAAAATAAATCGCTAATTTGTTTCACAGTAACCTTTTCTTTATACAAGAATACAATTTCAACACATAGTTAAGTTTGACTTAACATCACTCTGACGCAGTTTTGTAAAAACTATCACTAAAAAATCTCCTTTTTACCTTTCTTTCATTCAACAAACACCGCGACAAAACTCCTTTCATCCTACCTGTGTCAAAATTGATACTGTCCAATTCATACGTAAAACATATCAAACAGATGGCGCTACTATCGCATTTATGAACGACATTAGAGCTGATTTTACAATATTACCAACATTCTTCAGTATATGAAGCATGAAGGGTCTCTAATTCCACACGTTATTTCCTAGTCGCATTCCGATGACAACACTGAGACTCTTGCCGATCCAATTCAAAGTCGCGACGAGGTCGGCTGGTCACGATGCTTGCGACACTCCCTTACTTATTGGACAGCATTCCACGTACTAAGACACTTTACGGACACTTAATCACACTTGACAGGGTCGAGAGGAAAGAGAAAAGGATGCGGGGACAGGATAAGTCCTTACAATAACACGCTAAGGTTTTTGATTTGCCACAAAATGATTCAGGGAAAACACCTGATGTAAAATCTGGTCAGGTAAAATATCGACAAGCGAGACGTAATGTGTGAAGTAGTTAGTTTTCGGATATTTAATGGCAGGATATATACAATTTTTTTCATATAATCTATTAAGGTGACTGGATATGTTTAGGAAGTAAATATTTTTTTTATAAATGTGTTGGATGTCGTTGGGCTAGTTTGCAGATAATCTATTCACGACAATTACATAAAAACTTTGATTACAATTAACTAATTTCTTACCAAGCAGAAATAAGATTGAAAACCTCGATTTAAAGTTACTAAAATTGGGGTAAATAATACCATTATATTGATTTCCCAAATCCCAGTCTTAAAAAAGTTTGTCTCTAAAATATCGTTTACAAAAAGAATAACAGTCAATAATGATTATTTTGTTAATAAATATACAATTAACCTACATAAATAAACAAAGGCTTAATTAATATGATTTTCACATAACAGTCCCCGTCTGAAAATAATGAAAGAGTAATTAAAACGACTAACAAAGTTAGCATCTGCAAAAAGTTCCACGTCGCAACGATTAGATAACTTTAATTGCTAGCGACTTCACACTTGAGAATATTGTAGGCCGGTTTTTTTGTCGCATTGTATTTCAAATTGTCGTTAAACTTTCAAGACAGTTTTATGTGTTAGGAATTTCACAACATAAAACTCACGCCTGTGTTCCCCGAAAGGGTGGGCAGAGGTGCATTTCTACACCCACATTTCGCCAAGTATGTACATATCAGACCCACGTAATAGGGGGCGAGCCTATTGCCGTTTTTCGGGCACATTTCCAGACTCCGTGCTGTTACCGAGAATTTCCTAATGGAAAAACCCAATAACACTTTGCCCGACCCGGGAATCGAACCCAGGACCTCTAGATCGCACGGCACATAGGTACTTGTACCGCGAGACCACGAGGCAGTCAGGCAGAATTTCACAAATAAATAATTATATCTCGTTATACAGTAACACGAACATATTATAAGAGAATTTATGGCCTCTTTTTAATTAACTGCAATTTTTATTCTTTGTTAAGAACTCCCATGCACGCAGGTTTCTCTTGATATTTTTCTTCATGATTAAAACTACATATTCTATTTTTAAATTTTTAAATTCTACAAAAAAGTTTAAAACCAAAGAGCTCCGTATTCATGAACATATGTGCATAAATTAAACACAAACCTTCATTAGGCGAAGCTCAGGCGCCTACAGAGAAATATTTGAAATTGTAAACCAAAATCCGTCAAGGTTCATTTCTCAAGAATTATGTGGGAAGCGAGTGCGTGACTCACATCGACCTCAACTAAACTGGTTGCCATTGTTTGAGCCAGATCCCCGATACCGACCTATAGCCTTCTGTTGGCTTACAGATTCCAATTTGCAATTGCATACTCATCTTCATGTTGCGAATATTATCAATTCATAGCGATCATTGAATGTCGATTTTCGGGACTAATAAGTTTTGATTTCAGCCGTAGCACATATTTATTTTTTTCAATCAAAATTACCTCGTAACTGTCTCGTGGTCTCGCGGTGCAAGTATGTGCCAAGCGATCTAGAGGTCCTGGGTCCGATTTCCGGGTCGGGCAAAGTGTTATTGGGTTTTTCCATTAGGAAATTCTCAGTAGCAGCACGGAATCTGGAGTTGTGCCCGAAAAACGGCAATAGGCTCACCCCCTATTACGTGGGACTGATACATACTTGGCGAAATGTGGGTGCAGAAATGCACCTCTGCCTACCCCTTCCGGGAACACAGGCGTGAGTTTATGTATATACATACATCAATCAAAATTATTATGATTAGTGTCTTCACGATATAGAAGAGACGTCAATAAACTTCAAAGATTACTAAATATATATGCAAAATGTGACATGGATCAACTCGTGGACACAACGAGTACTAACAAATAAATAAACTATTCAATTAATAAATCTAATAATCAACACGTTCTCATGCATATGCATAAAAACAGTGACACTAAAGCTCACAAAGTGCATAATAATTAGACAAAGTATTGCGCAAGCGACGAGAATAATGGTGTAGAACAAAACATAATTAAATACTCAACCCGGGCGAGGGCAACTGTGGGACACAAGGATTGTTTTATGATAAATAACTTACATCTTAACTAGCTGTATGATGCTGCATCTGTTGTGTTTATTATTCAGTATGAAGAGACTGATGTAATGATCCCAATTGAGGGATTGACTGATTAGACGATAAGGTACAAAAGAGTAGCTGTTATCATCAATATTTTTAGTCGTGCATTTTCTTTTATAAAAGTATCTTTTGCTTTAATCCGGTTTATAAATTATCTGTATGTAAATTAAAAGGAACGAACGTAGCGAACAACATACATTGACATTTATTGTATAACATTGGTATGATTAATAAAATTTCCAATGACCTTTCTTGCGTCGTAAAAGGTTCAAGTTATAATTGGTCGACGCAGGCCGCTTTGATACTTACTGGAAACATTTGGAAAAGTTTATGTTATAGGGTATTTAATGTAATGTTCCCATGGTATGTTGAGGTTAATGATGGATCTTCTTAATTAAAAAATTAAGCAGTGCATAAGAATGATTATTAATTACACTGAGTCAATATACGAGTATACATATCTTTTTACATGAGTAGTCATGCCACTTTATTAAAAAACAATACTTTATGAAATACACGTTTAAATTTAAATCAAAATCCATAAAAAGTAATAAAACTTGTAACAAAAAGTTTTGACGTGTGTACGCCACAATGTCCTATGTATCATTATCATTATCCACACTTACATTATAACATCTGTCTGTCTGTCCGCCTGTTACGCTTTGACGCCTAAACCGCTCGACCGATTTGATAGATTTTTGGTGTGGACAGAGATAGGACTTTGGTAATCGACATAGGGTACTTTTATCCCGGAAAAATGCAGTGTTTCTTTGGGAGTGCGGATGCCGGGCCACACAACTATGCATTTATTAAATGTATTTCGCAATGAAATCTAATGACTGCTTAAACATCTATATAAATATTACATAGTGTCTACTACGTAGAACACAATCTGAGAGTTCTACTAGATTCAAAACTTGAACAATTAATAGCGGTCCCACGCGCCCTCCTTGAGAACTAAGGTTGCTCTTTAAGAACTCTTAGACACTAATTCAATTAAAGCATTGAATTCAGATCTCACCGACGAGGTCGAGTATTTAAATTCTACTTGACATTATTTCACGTATTGCACACATTTAAATCACAACATCTTAATAGGATGGTGCTAAGTAGTATTATTACTGGCTATCCCCATTCATAAAGCAGCACCACAAACTTGTTCAACTCAGGGATTTATTTAATTTCACCCTACTAGTTACTTGTATCCTCATCACCATCATCATGATCATATTCAAGCCCTATACGTCCCACTGCTGGGCACGGGCTTCCTCTGCAACTGAGTGGGTATCACTTAAACAGAAATCAATATTAGTTTCGCATGTTCGTATCTTTGCTGCAACATTTCATGTATGCTCTCCTTTCTACTCCCTTGAGGCTTTTACACGTGACGTGAATAAGTTGATAAAAATAATTTTCTCATACACATTTATTATGAGGTGATTAATGGTCATTTTGTTTTGCCGTTGGAAAAAAATCCCCAAAAGGCACTGCGTAATTTTGTAGGAAATCCCCAAGTCTTTACGTCTGATCCGACTAAACGAAACGTCACTCGACCACGCAATAACTAGATTTATCCCCTTCCAACCTTCGAATTATTCTAGCCGGTAAGTTAATTCTGTGCGTGTGTCTACAAGGCCGCGGGGCAGGCGCTAAAGATCATACAAATGGCATCTTGTGACTCCATCCCATCAGAGATTCAAAGCAAGACTTGTTGCACCCAATATTAGGCAATTGACGACCACTCGCGACGTACCATCTGCATACAATTACTGAACGTGTCGCGGACAGGGCTGCCACTGGTACAATTTCCTCGTTACGGGGACGTATGCTAATTATACTAGAAGTTTAACCTTAAATATCATTGCTGAAACTTGTCCTTTGAACAAGGCTATCAAATTTTATTAATAACAGGTTCAAATAGAACATCCTCGTGGAGATAAATCCTGTGATAGGGATGGTAATATTCAATTAATGGTCGTGATAGCTTTGTACATATTCGTAGCTACAAGAGTCTTAATTTTTGTATTTCTAAACGGAATATACTGATCAAAATAGATTTTAAAGTAAATTTTGGGCTTATACCGAAGTCAATTACGTTACAAGAAATGTAATGAGTGAACATTTCCATCCACGAATGCTAGACTATTGTAATAACACGACTAGCATGTAACAACTCATTAATCGTGAGAAATAGTGACATTGCAATTACAACATTTAACATGTAAGACAAACTCCGACAAACAGCTCAATTCATCAAGTAACAGTTACGTTTTAGAGAATACCAGTTCCTGCATGCAACTTGACCGGTGCGAAAGATAAATGAAAAGTGTCTATCTCTAGTAAATCTCTGGGGCGAATTTCATTCAATCACTCTAGCCGTTTTTGCGTGTTTAGCGACATACACAAGAACCTTTACTAGCTTATTGTATTATATAATCTTAATGGATTTTTTATATAAAATATTGTTAATGTAAGAATTAGTATTAGTGCAACGGTGCAACCAGTTTTGGCCATGGCATGAATAAGTCGACACGATCAAGCTGATATCATTCTCCTGGGGACGACCAGTGTGTCACAACAGCTACAGTCACGTTTTAATTGTGTGGAGATTAGTGATACACCAATACAAATCCCAATCAACCGTTTATGGGTAATAATAATGGTTTTTCATCGGATAAGTCTTTTGGGTTTAATAATAATCGATATTGGTGAAGGAAATCGCTTAAATAGAAACTACGTACAATGGAGTACAAATATTTCAACTACTTAATAATGCTTAGTAATAAGTTTATTCAAGTCAGTATTAGATCAGCGGATTGGCTGGCAGCCAAGGACATAGCTTAGTAGTTTCAAGCAATGTTTGTACCCAAACCTTAAATATAAATAAATTTGACTATTTGTCCATAACTGGCAACCCTACTTAAGTTCTATCCTAACGCGTCGTCTAACGACCTGTTCGAAGGGATTTGCCGTTGTAAGGGATAATGGAACCTATTTCGGTATACACAATGTTCATTCGCCTCAAACACGTTCTAGTCACCCATAATTGAGAATTACGTAAATCACATGAAATACTCCAGTGATTAGCCTACAAATTCAAATAGTTGTAATACTTTAAAGTTTATTATGTAAATCTGATGATTTTCAACTTTGTAGCTTTATATAGCGCTATAAGTTTAATGTATTGCCGTGTAGAACAAAAGGTGAATGGTTATTCGAAACGTGAGAAAATATTTTTAATCTTTTCACATTCGAATACTGAACATTTCCAGTATGTAGAATCATAGAACCATACCGCCCAAACGGAATCGGTACATTTTTTAATTTGTTGAATTGGTATATTTTTTTATTTTATGTAAAATTGGATCTCATCTTTATTTAACAATAGCAAATCTGCCTGATATGAACTCTTTTAAGGCAATTTAAATAAATACACTTATATAAACAAACTTATTTTTAACTTCAAATTAAAATACTTTACAATCAGAAAAATACATGGATTTATCGTCAAAAAATTTATGAATTTTTTCACCTCATACCCTTGAAACACAAGTGATATCTGTTTTTTTTTGCACGATGATCAATACATAAAAAGGTAAAAGGCAAACACAAATCACGGTTTTAATGTTTTGTTTAATGTTAGTAATAAAAATATTTGATTTGATTGAGCAACTCTTGAAGGTTTTACTAAACTTTATCCTTTTTAATATTCCAATCACAATTCAAATACCAATTGCGAAGATCAGGAAAAATAATTGAACACTTCATCCTTTTATTTGCGCTCTCATAAGGTTTTGAGTCACAAGGTTTTTCCAAACAATTGTTTAGAATAATTCGTTTCACGTTTCGATCTTCAAAGATGAGGAAATAAAACCTTATGAGGATGTATAAATACGAACTTTCTGGGGAAGATAAATGATTTCACATTGACCTATGATTTTAACGGAGAAATCACGTAGGTATGAACAAAAGACATTCTAAAAATAGTATTAAATTTTTTGAGAATAACATAAAGTTTATCGATGAATACTTATCACATAAGTGCTAAAAACATTGTATTTTAAGATCACAAAAAAATTACAAAAAACAGATAACACATCTTTTGTTTTTATCGAAATCGAATGACGTACACAGCACGCCTTAATCCATAAAATACAGCAATATTAAATGAATCCTCCGCATATAAATAAAAGCATTACATTCGAATTGTGGGAATCGATTCTTTACACTTTCTCGATTGAATGCTTGTTGTGAATTGAATGTGATGTCATCGCGAAAGATTCTGTCTGGCACCCGGATATCAATATTATCGACTACACGCGACAAACTTTTTTCGAGTGGATAAATATTTATCGGACGCGCGAATGCTGGGTAAATAGAGCTAATTTTTTTTAAATATTTTTCAAAGGTGTCAAGCTTTAGACAGCCATGAGCTATCATACCAATGTAACAGTACCAATGTAATGTAGGTGTAAACGGTATAATTTAAAAGAAAAAGGTGTCATAATAATATTCTTTTACAAAAGTATGTTATCGTTTATCAACTTGCTAGGTTCCTATATTTTTTTAAAGACTACATGCCTTCAGAAGAAGCTTCTGCCATTCTTTTACACTTGTATCTTCATATATAAGTATATATCTATGTAAATGCGGACATGTGTCCAACTTAGTATCTAATTATTTTATGCCACACGCAACACCAGTTAGTTGATTGCTAAAGACCTGTAAGACTTGACACATATTTGTGTCAATATGCCATTTACTGAGTTAAGTGCCACACAAACAATGTTGAACAATTAAATAAGCAAATTTTAACTTTAGAAAAGAACTTTTGTCACTCTGGTATCTAACATTATCTACATATACGGCTGGGTAAGGGGTCTCTTATTCAATGAAGTGGACTTCAACTTTAGTTTAACACAAGATTGAAAACTTCACATCAAGGTTTGATTATTCTACATTTATAAATATTATCAATGTAAATTTATTTTAATTTAACATACATTTTATCACTTTTAATTTTAAAATTGACCGATAGCTACATCCATTCCACGTAGACCAAAACACAAGCAAAACTCCTACATCCGCAGTACCTTTCACTGCAGCAGAACAATTGCAGACAAAACAAAATGCGAATACGGTTCAATGAGCTCACATAATACTGACCGTTGCAGCTGCCATCTCGGAGAAAGAAAAAATAACACAACACTCAATATATTCAGCACATTGTATAGAAGTTGGTTGCAATTCGAGAAATCGAGAGGTGTAGAACAAAATGTTTTTGTGGCCCACAATCTACAAATTTTATATATACTGCCGACCTTTTCGAGGATATAGCGATCAGAGTATTTGTAGATGGATATGTAGTTTTTCTTAGGTTAGTCTACGACACTAGAATTGTATTAAGTCGTAAATATACTACTGTTAGGATTGTCAATCAGTACCTATTATACTTGCGGAATAATATCTACGTTATTTATTTGACTAATAATATATACTATTTTATTTTTATTTTAAATGGTTTAATCTACGAAAAATACCTAACCTTAACAAAGAATTAAAAGAAATAAATAACTTTACCAAAACCAAAAATAATTTTAATTAATTACCATGACTATTTCTCTAAAGTTCATTACTAAAATGAAAGGAAAATGAAGCTTATAAATTAAGGAAGGCATATAGCCAGAATAGCTTAAACATTATCATCAAGAAGCACGTCGGTTTTTGCCGAATCTTAGCTGAATGTGGTAAATGTATAAAATTTTGTTTTTGCTCCTTCAAATTGCGCGCAGATAACATTTAGACGAGATTAACTCAATTGCGGTTTAGTTTTTACAGTAACTTTGTGTCAACGACCTGAATAAAGAGTACGTACACCTTAATATAGTTTACCAAAATCAGAGACAATTACTGGCCATTATTTTAATCTTAAAGTTTACCTGCACGGATTGTTTTAGATGTTCTCTATTTTCCAGTATTTAAATTGAATATTTATTTCTATTATTTTAAAGCGGACGCTTAGACTGTGAACATATGTAATTGTCATCTTTCTAGGCAAATGTTTCGCTTAAGGCGTCAGATCAGAATTCAGATAATGAATGCTTTCCTTTCAGCGAAGAAACAAGTCGTATCAACGTAAATTACTGGATAGAGTCTTAATAGTCATACAAGTCTAGGACATTTATGTGACCCTAGTGATGTTCTGCCTCCACCAAATGATCGAAAGAAAGCACCAATAATGTATTACATATTTTCTTTGTATAGTTACATCATATTGTACAACAATCTAGTATAAAGACCCGCGTGTTATTTCCAAGGGTAGTGTAACAAATTTACAAGCAAATAAACACAAACCTAAAATTAAATTAGATATTATCTACTTAATTAATTATCTTATTAAATTTTAGGCATACATTGCACAAGCTATCCTCAAAACATATGCTCTACAAATAACACGTGTTAAACAGGCTGTGAATGCTATGCCTCATAACTACACGATACAAGTATTTCTCAACGAAGTTTGATGAAATTACAGTATCCCTTATTTATGTACTATACACTATCGGAGTTTCCAAATTCGTCAACATAGATGAAAGACTGTATATCGTACCCCTCGTCCCTCCCCATCCCCTCAATTAAATCATTTCTAGGTCTACAAAAGCCCATATGCGTCCCAGTGCAAATTCCCCCACTTTTCAAAAAGACTAGTTTTCGGCCCTCTTTTTTTGTTCTCGAGTGGAAAGCTGATTATGGCTCTACTTCCCGCCAGCCCTGGGGGAGAACTTCACACATCAGAAAAATAACTTTGGAGAACACTCATATATGAGGGTTTCCGCAAGATATGTAGTTGTTTGCCCCGCTAAATTCACTCTCCAATTTATGGTAACGTTGTTATGATTATAGGAATTACACTAGTGCCTATAGGCACGATGACATTTCATTTTCCATCATCGTCGCTCGACAATTTTTCAAAGATATTAAATACTTATTAATCCATAAAAAAAACACATATAAAACGAACAAACAGATCAATATCTTACACAACAAAACTATTTAATTATTCGTTGCGTTTGCTCAGTCGAGCGACTCCATAAAATTGCTTATGTAAACTAAAACGATCTATGAATAGCCGTGTAAGCAATATTTCAGCTTGTTTATTTCTGTGCGGCCTTGAAACATTTTCCCAGTTGTTAAATTCTTTAAGTGTTAGCAAACCTGTTGAAATTAATAAGCGTTTATTATTCATACGGCCTAAACAGGTTAGACATTCGTTCACATACATTGACTAATATTTTTGCATAGTAGTTAAAACACGCATATATACCTTTATCTCAGGGTCTGTAGGGAACATAAAGTAGAACAAACTACGACCCTGACAAATCTCTCTATCCTCTTCTACATTTACACATTTTATCATACTTTAGATTGTGTTTAGGGTATTTTCAATATGCTTATTCCACTGGTAATTTCATCATCATCAGCCCATATACGTCACGGGCCTCCTCTACAACTGAGAGGGCTTAGGCCTTAGTCCATCACGCTGGCCTAATGCGGATTGGCGAACAACACACCTAAGAAATTCCTTAGAATATTTAGGTGTGCAGGTTGCCTCACGATGATTTCCTTCACCGTTGAAGCAAGTGATAATTCATTATGAATACACACATAACTTCGAAAAGTCAGCAGTGTGTGCCTGGGGTTTGAACCCGCGACAGCTGAGATTCTCGACCGCGCGCCTAAACCTCGAGGCCCATTACTTAGCCTTAAATATTATGCATTTAGTTGCTGTATCATTTTTTCGATATATGTTTCTATATAAGACAATTGGTCAGCCAGCTAGTTGCACTTTCAATATTTAGCAATATGAATTGAGAACTCTATGCAAATGTAAATCAACCGCGCTAAAATACGAAATTTCATTACTGTTTTCATAAGCAAACATTCCGACACTGCAAGTTATCTGAAGGAAATTGTTCAAACCAAGGCGTTCCAATTGCCAATTATTCTGAAACATTAGAGCTGGTCTGCCAACACGCATTTCGCCTGTGAAAGCGCTGCTCGCAATTCCAGTTTAGTGCCAATACGCTGTAAAACAACTTATCGTGTTTTATACCATTGATTTAACATCTAGCGTTGACTAAGCAATAAGCATTCCAAACATTCGCCAGTAGAACGTTCATTCTGCATTGCTAAATCCGTTTGTTCGCCCCCTATTACGTGGGACTGATACATACCTGGCGAAATGTGGGTGCCGAAATGCATCTCTGCCTTTTTTTTTTTTTTTTTTTTTTTCTTTTTTTTTTTTCTCGCGGGGAAAATCCATTTACGGACCATCCCACCCCTGTAGGGGCGAGGGTGTGTCGGACTCACCGGCGCCTTCCGACCCAGCATAGATGTTACCGCCCGTGTTTGCGGGCGGCCGCTGGGCCGGGTCCCTACCAAAATAATTGCGCCGTAATACCGACTAAAAACCCCGCGACGGCCACCATCGGCGCATTCAGCGAGACGGCCCCGGAATACCCTGAAGCCAGAGCTATGGATTGACCCGGGACCGCCTCTGCGCGGTGCCAAAGGGCACACCGACCTGACGCGTGTGGCGTCTTCATCTCGGGGGCCGCCAAGGTAGGGACGGCGGCCCCGTGTGGCCTCTGGGCGCCGGGCTACGTGTTGACCCGGCGCCTCCTACGTCGCCTGTTGCGACGAGCGGGATCGGTCTGCTCCCGATCCCGCTCCGCGCTCTCCTTCTGCGAAATGACACGTTCGCAGAAGGAGAGCATAGCTTTCCACGACCTCCGGCTGCCGACCATGGCGGCGACCACAGTCGGCAGCGAGAGGTCTCTCCCCACGACCGCTACGAGAGCGCTGCGCTCCTCGTCAAAGGCTGGGCACTCCTCAAGCGTGTGCTGGGCCGTGTCCTCACGGCAGTTGCCACAATGGTGGCACACGGCGGTCTCCTCCACTCCGACGATGCGACACAGGTACGCACCGAAGCTGCCGTGCCCGGTGAGCACCTGCGTCAGCCGGAAGGTCGGCGCACCGTGGCGCCTGTCCATCCACTGCTGGAGGACAGGACGCACTGCCGCGACGGTCGCCACGCCAGCACTTGGACTCTCCAGCCTGGAACGCCACTCCTCCACGGCGGCGCTGCGGAGGGAGGCCAGCATGGCCTCGACCTCTCTTGGGGCCGGTCTCTGTCCGGTTCGCCGGTACGCCTCCTCCCGCCAGAAGAACACTGACGAGAGGGACTTGGCGTCCAGCTCCCAGGGCAGAGTACCCGCCAAAACGCAGGCCGCCTCATGCGAAATCGTGCGGTACCCTCTAGCGATTCGCTGCGCCACCATACGTTGCGGACGATGCAGCAAACGGACGCGGATCTCTGCCTACCCCTTCAGGGAATACAGGCGTGAGTTTATGTATGTAAATCCGTTTGTGTGTTTATTTGTATAGAACGGTACAAATCAATCAGTTTACTCTCTGACGCATATAACCCTCAATATTACTATTAAAGGCGTGAGCTCCATTTATCGGGCTCATTCCTGATCTCTATGCTGTTACTAAAAATATTCTATCAGAATAATGGCACTACATACATACATAAACTCACGCCAGTATTCCCTGATGGGGTAGGCAGAGGTGCATTTCTGCACCCACATTTCGCCAGGTATGTATCAGTCTCACGTAATAGGGGGCGAGCCTATTGCCGTTTTTCGGGCACATTTCCAGACTCCGTGCTGCTACTGAGAATTTCCTAATGGAAAACCCAATAACAGTTTGCCCTACCCGCGAATCGAATGGCACTTTGACAGGCAATAATGTATGTCTGCAACAGATTTCGTATCGTCGTCTCAGCTGACTTGTTCTATTCCAAGGATGGTCCACAATTATTGTAGTCTGAAATAAAATCTGAACACTACTAAGAATACATATTTTTACATTAAATACCACAGGCCAAGGACATTGAATAATAATATGCGAATTAATTCATCGCATTTTATATTTTATTGTCTATTAAATTTCATAAAATTTATGTCTATAAAAATATTATTTTTAAATAATTAACGAAATATAATTTTATTTAAGTTAGTCAATAAACCAAAGCGATAAAAATATTGTTAAACGTGTATCGAATTAATTAAAATAGGCTATTCAAATATTTATCAACATAACAGTAATATCTATGAATAAGAAACATTTTATGAATAATAAGTTTTAATTGTTTTTAGTGCACACATGTATACATACTATGATGAAATACGCATATGATTATACATACATAGGTATGTACTTCAAACACTTTGTCGCTGCTAATGCCATCTATGATGGCCTCGAGATTTAGGCGCGCGGTCGAGAATTCCGGCGGTCGCAGGTTCAAACCCCAAGCACACCTCTGACTTTTTGAAGTTATGTGTGTATTCACAATGAATTACCACTTGCTTTAACGGTGAAGGAAAATATCGTGATAAAACCTGCACACCTAAAAAAATTGTTCTTAGGAATTTCTTAGGTGTGTAGTCCACCAACTGGCACTAGGCCAGCGTGGTGGACTAAGGCCTAAACTCTCTTAGCTGTAGAGGAGGCCCGTGCCCAGCAGTGGGGCGTATTTGGGCTGATGATGATGAATGTCATCTATCATATACGTGCCCGAAACTTATTGTTACTTCCATCCAAATGTAACGCAAATATAGCAAAATGTAATTCAAATAAAATTTCCTTACATCGTAGTCAAAATTCAAATTCCGATTTTTACACTCTTTTTACATGAAATATAAACACTCTATATATTAACTCTTGTTATATGGGTTTAGGGCTATAAAAACAAATGAAGTAGAAAATCTCTATTTTAAATAGAGATAACCTGTAGCCGGTGTTTTCTGTTTGAATCGAGATGTCAATGAATTAATGAAGCTGAAAGCTAGGTTTACAAATTAATGGACATATAGGCACTGTCCGAGCGACACATGTGCCGATAAAAAGAAACGGGTGCTCGGCTCATCATCAACATTAAAATGCAGTTAGGCTAGCATTCGCTAACTATGGCCGTAGCCTTTCACAACAGCATGTCTGGCATTCTTGCGTCAGGGAAAATGAGCCCAATGCAGATTTATAGATAACTTTGGTAGAGCCGCCTGGGCAATAGATAAAGTACTTATGCTATTAATTAATTTGCGACCTCATATTATACTATTAATTAAGTGTGCTGTTTCGATGAAGAGGCTCAGGGTCAGGCAGGGTTTTGTTCGCCCGGAAAACGGTAATGATCTCGACACAAGGTACAAAAACATGTCCTGAAATATGGTTGTAGAAATTTCGGCGTATGTTATCTACCGCAATTAAATTTAGTCCCGATAGGATAATCCAAATTAATAACTAATATTTTTTGAGTATAAACCTGCACACCTTAAAGTTCTTAGGAATGTCTTAGGTGTGTATTCCGCTGCTTCAGGGTATACCGGGGCCGTCTCGTTTGCGCCGATGGTGGCCGTCGCGGGGTTTTTAGTCGGTATTACGGCGCATTGTTTTTTAGTAGGGACCCGGCCCAGTGGCCGCCCATCTACAGGCGGTAACATCCATGCTGGGTCGGAAGGCGCCGGTGAGTCCGACACACCCTCGCCCCTCCGGGGGTGGGATGGTCCGTAAATAGGATTTTCCACGCGGAAAAAAAAAAAAAAAAAAAGGTGTGTATTCCGCCAATCCGCACTAGGCCAGGGTGGTGGACTACTGCCCTGTGGCAAGGGGGCGTTAGAATCCCACCACGGTATCCCCTGCCTGTCGTAAAAGGCGACTCAGAGGGGCCCTTGGGGTCACTGGGCGCGCTGCGGGGGCGGCGCGTCCTCACTGAATGTGACCCCGAGAGGGGCGGCGGCACTGTGGCCTGTGTACGTCGCGGGCGCCCATCCACAACCGGGGCGCCCGAACTAAGCTAGTGGGGGTGCAACTGCGCCCCCTACAACTCCGAGACGGCCGAGACAATAACGTCTCGGAGGCGCACCGGGCGGCTGCGGCATTACGGTGGGCGCTTCTCGCTCACGTACCGTGGTCGCCCCACTCGGCGCGGAGATGGCCACCGGGGGGTTTTGGTCGGTATGCCGGTTTAGGGAATTTTGTGAGGGACCCAGCCCGGCACTAACACCTGCGCGGACATGACGTCGCCGCGCGCCGGGCTGGAAGACCGGTGACCCCGACATACGCTTCCCGCCCCCCCCTCCCCCGGGGCTGGCGGGAAGTAGAGCCATAAACAGCTTTCCCCTCGAGAAAAAAAAAAAAAAAAAAAAAAAAAGGGTGGTGGACTAAGGCCTAAACCCTCTCAGTTATAGGGGAGGTCCGTGTCCACCAGTGGTGCGTTTATGGGCTGATGATGATTCAAAAAGTAATTCGTACTTATGTGATGAGTTTTGCTAGTCACGTGTATTTAATGCATGGCTATTTATGTTAATGACAAAATAACTATTGAATTATGGATAATGCTATGAGTGTTTTACATTGAACGCAAATTGTTGCCGATTATCCCTCAGTTCGTCAGAGTTATGTGAATGTTGGCGCGGAGTGCGCCAAGCTGTTATTCTTTTAGCATGAAATCATAAGTGTTGAAAATATGCCTTATACACGGTGTTATATACTTATAATGCTAAAAATACTTTACTGAATAATACTATACTTCAATAATTGTTAATTTATTGTTATTTATTTAACTTATTTAGTGATATGAGACACGGCACGCATTGTAGGGCAATTCCTACCTCTTGGTCCCTAACCGGTGACTTGGGTCGTTAACCCTGCCATCTGCGGGTGACAGTATTTTTTATATTTATTAAGAGATTTATAGTTCTAAATGTAAAAATATTCCAATTAAATAAAGGGAAAAAAATGATAATTTTATATAATATCTAGTTTGGGAGGCCCTAGCAAATGTTCTTAATTTTATGTTTCTGTTTGTTGAATAAACATTTTTATTTTTCATATTATTGACCATTTATACTACTAGTCTTCGCCCATAAGAGTCTTTTCATTATGGCATTAAGTTACAACTGTCTTACGACAGAATTACATATAAGTTGCCCGTCACCTAATGCTATGTTATCTGTCGTAATTCAGTAAGGTTACTGGAGGCCCAATATTCCCTATTTAACCTCCTTTCTCCATATGTTAAAAAAAATGCCTTGGCTCACTGTCTTGTTGGTCCGGTGGTATAAATCGAATATAGATGTATGTCGTTAGGTCCCTGGTTCAATACTCGGGTCGGAGAAAGTGTTACTGGGTTTTACTAATAAACGTGGTGCTAGGGAAAAGACAATCGCGTCCATATTAATGTCAGATTTATGTTGCCCACACGAATTACGGTAATTCTGTTTCATTTTCCCATGGCGAATTTCTAAAACTGTAAAATTTCGCAGTCAAATCCGCTACGTCCACAAAAATCTAGGTTTACTGCCGTTTTTGTTACAGTTTTAAATTATTTTCCAGCGGTAATATAAAAAATGCGAATATTCAAATTATTTTAAACCCAATTATTAATTTCGTGTGAAATTTTCATGAATTGAATTAAACATAATCTACTACAATTTTATTTAATGACATCTACCGCCAATAATAAAAAAAAAGGAATATTTCAATATAAAAATCCCATCTAGAATTCAGAGCACTCTGTACACAACTCACGAAGCAATAATATTATTGTTTACATGATTGTTTTCTTCGTCACACGAATGCAACGCAGTGTCACTCGGCGCGCGCGTCAGTGCTGTTATAGGAATCATTATATCACTACTCTTCCAAACTGCCAAAATGTGTCTGTCACTGTCTAAGAGGTAGGATGTGAGTGAGAAAGATGCCGCGGGGTGGTAATCTTGTGAGGTACGAGAGGTATCGGAAAGCGCCGAGGACCCCTCGATCCAATCATGCCAAGTATTATTATTCGAGGTCCCTCGTTCTGGATACTGCCAAGAAAAGGACTCAAAATGAAATTGTGATAAGGTGAGAGTTAGCGTTGTTGCGGCTTTTTAACCATATTCATTCCATAAAATTCTATTGAACTGTCCTATTGAATTTACAGACAACTAATGTCTCACAGAAAACTGAAATTTGTAGGTCTTCGCGAAACTATGAACATAAGGTTTTGGATTTTTTGATGCAGACAACCTTTGAAGTAGTGTGTTTGTAAAACTGTAAATATGTTTTGTTCCCTTGCAAAATCAATAATTAATAGTAACGTCTTTTTATTTCTTCGTATATACCTTGCCGCTTTGGGCTGTAAAAAAATATGGCAGTTTCTATTTCGTACCCGATTAGTTGCACTTGCATTAGATTTAGTTAAGGCTCGACCGAGATCTCGGTCTCGGTCTCGGTCTCGGCATTCTCGGCTACAAATCCAACCGAGAATTTTGTCTCGGTTCTCGGCTAATTACAGCCGAGATTCTCGGTCATAACCGAGATTGTAACTTTGTTCGGATCGGCATTCAAATTGTACGCGAGTGGCCACGCGCCGCAGCGCGAAGTCGATCGGTGTAAGTGCGTGAGATGAGAGGCTGAATTGTGATTGGTTGAAGTCCCGGCTGGCGAACTGCGGCCGGCCGCCATCGCCCCGTTCGAGTCTTTCGAGGTCCGAGTTCGAGTCTGCGCTGCCTACTAGCTTAGCAAGTGAACAACTGTTTAGCAAAGCGGGAATTTGTATGACGAGAGGCAACACTCTTTGAAGAGCGAAAATACCGAAAAATTGCTTTTTTATGTTATAATTTTATTTCACTTTGATTATTAAAACAGTTAATTTTGTTAAACAATTAGTAGTGTATTAAAAAGTTTACAGTATTAAAAAACAAAAAAATCACGCTTTGTCTATTCTCGGTCTCGGCTCTCGGTCTCGGCCGAGATATCATTTTATTCTCGGTCTCGGTCTCGGTCTCGGCCGAGAACGAAAAACCCATCTCGGTCGAGCCTTAGATTTAGTATATAATATCAAAGCAGATTTCGCTTCTTTAAAGATATTACTGATGTAATGCAACCTGTCAATTTAAATTAAATTTTCTTTTTACATTTTACAATCATTCCGAAATAAATTATTACATGATTTAAAATATAATGATGATGTAAGGTTTTTTTTTTCAAAACGAGTAAAAATAAAATTTTGATTGAGTTATATTATACAAGTTTATATTATCTTCTATTTAAATTCCGTGTCAAATCTTAATAGGTTTCGACATTTTATAATTCATAAAGAATATAAAAATAGTTGGATAATCTGAATCGAATAGAACATTTTGGAGGCATTGATGAAGTGAGAATTCAAGATTGCACCACTGCACTGGCACGAAAAATACCACAACGGTAACCTATTCGAAAGGTTACAGTTTACCCAACAATCCGTACTTTAGTGTTGTTTGTGCCACGAAGAAGAGCACCAATTAGGAACAATAGATGTATGTACCTAACCAAGTTGTAAATGTTCCAGATAGTTTTATTAAAAAATTGAGGAATATGTCGATTTCAAGAAATTGACTTATAATGATGTCAATACTGCTTTAGAAACCAATTTATTATTTTTTTTAACTAAAATTTTTACTCTACATTACACATCATCATCATCATCATCAGCCCAAATACGTCCCACTGCTGGGCACGGGCCTCCTCTACAATTGACAGGGTTTAGGCCTTAGTCATCCACGCTGGCCTAGTGCGGGTTGGCGGACTACCCACCTAAGAACTTTTTAGGTGTGCAGGTTTTATCACGATGTTTTCCTTCACCGTTAAAGCAAGTGATAATTCATTGTGAATACACACATAACTCTGCGGCGGTCGAGAATTTCGGCGGTCGCAGGTTCAAACCCCAGGCACACACCTCTGACTTTTCGAAGTTATGTGTGTATTCACAATGAATTATCACTTGCTTTAACGGTGAAGGAAAACATCGTGATAAAACCTGCACACCTAAAAGTTCTTAGGAATTTCTTAGATGTGTAGTCCGCCAACCCGCACTAGGCCAGCGTGGTGGACTAAGGCCTAAACCCTCTCAGTTGTAGAGGAGGCCCGTTCTCAGCAGTGGGATATATTTGGGCTGATGACGAAACATCATTTCAGTAAAAGAGTTTAAGATAAAAAAAGAAAGTTTGTAATGACAGTCATTATTGATCCCTTATAAATTAACCGCACGGTCAATTCTTGCATGCCGGAAACTTAAAGGCTTAAATTAATAGCCAGGCATGACAATGACGTACACATGCGTCGATCTGACGTCTAATTACGGGTTGAAGTTGGCAATTTCTATAATTATTCTACTCCCGGATCTCAGATCAAGATTGAACGATTACAAGCTACTGTAAGAGCAAACGCAGCCGACCTCGGCGTTGACAACCGTACCTTTTATTGGGGACAAACGATTTTGTAATAAACATAGATCATAAATAAACTAGAGACAAAGATCATTGCTATAGTTTTTATTATCAAGATCTCTTATTTTTTTGTCTTAATCTACGTTTTGTAAATAATCGATTGTGTCCTTGGTCATGAATCTCGAATGTTTTTTTTTTAATGGCTACGTGAAACCCAAAATAAATTATGAAGATTTGTATTTGTATTATCTTTTATTACGTCAATTAAGATAAAATCTAGGACTTAAGTCGTTTTCAAATAAAACTCTCAAGCAAAAAGCAAGGTCTACAAAATTTAGACGAAAACTTGTACTTAACTTATTTACTTACCACCATGTTTCATTGAACCCACATAACTGTAGAAGAATGTCTGATGAAATAAAACATCCTTACCAAGGCGACAAAACCATTCCTGATATTGAACTGTTAACTTTTTTGCATATTGATTGATGATTATGATCTTGATAAAAGATATCAAGTTATTTGACAAAAAATGTCTCACGTACGAAACGAAATCTAATATGATCCAATCGGAAAGTCACTGGCCTTCGACAACAACCACTTTTTCTACGACCGCCTTCAACGTACTTAATCATAAATATTGTATTATCCATTTTAGCATTTTCTTGGTGTATGTATAACCCGTCTGCAGCCTGCAACCAGCGACATCACGAAATCTTTATCATTTTGTTCTTCCTCTAACATTGTTCATGCATATAATTTTTATAATATTCTACATATTAAATAAAATAATATATAAATAAAAAAACAATAATCTCGTAGAATATGCATTTCAGCAAGACAATCGCCTTGAACTTTATCAGGCTTCCCCATCCAATTTTGTAGAAAATTCTAGAATGTATAAAACATACCAAGTCGTCTGGCATAGGCAACTAAAGACTACTTTTTTTAAACCGTAGTAAGAAGTTGTGCCTAATAGAATAATTTATTAAAAAGAAGATATAAATGTTTCGAACAGAGCAAAAAAATTCCAAAGCTTTTAAATAGATTTATTGTTCGCCAACAACGTATTTCCGTACATGTCCAAACATAATTTGATTATGAATGGATAACAAGAGGTAATAACAATAATTTCTGATAATAATATGACAATAGTTAACTGACCAAAATATGTAAATACGCTATTGTGAAACGGACCAAACACCGGCAACTGTGACTAATTCACTACGCGCTACGTTATTTTAAGATATTTACCTGGGGGCTCTATGACAAAATCTGCAAGATATCGGTCTAAGGCTTAACTTTAATAAACCTGACCTCCTAATTCTCCACTATATGCAGAGTTTATACACTCTGTCAAATATCATGAATGAATAAATAAATACAGCTAATATCACACACAGAGTTCTAATCTCAATCTATTTTTGAGTCGTGGATATCAGATATCACTATGAAAAAGTGTTTCTGTCTCACAAATACCCAGATCCTAAACAAATGTGGGTATTGAACCCACATCCTCTCGACTCATAAGCTGGTATCTAACTAACCGCAGCACGAAGTTCACATTGAATACTGTCTTCATCTTATTGCTGCCAACAATAACATGTACATACAATTCAAGTGTTGCACATGCTATCATAATATGTATGAAAAATAGCCAATAGGCGTGACTTCTATGATCTTAAATCATCTTTATTACATTCTACTGTGTAGTAATCATGGTATAGAGGTTAAGTTACTATCTCCCAAATTGACAATAAAGGAGTTAAATATATTTCTCAGTGACTAACAAAATATCCTTCTTCCACAGATGTCAGTCCGCTCCAAAAATAATGGACACCCACAGCAGATCGGCGTCGCCGCGGGAGCCAATACGGCCCCAACACCGTCCCCCGTCGCCTCCGTCCTCACCAGCAGCCTTCGACAACAGAGCATACCAACACGACGAATCTGATCCCAACCACAACGATTCATTCACATCAAACGGACCACAACAGAATGGGCACACCAAGGAGCCGAATGGAGACACCAAGACTTTAGAGGCAGTGAACTTGGAGCTGATAAACCTGACTCCTAAGAATGGGAACGCGAAGAAAAAGGACGTTGAAGTGGACATGAACGCGAGTAACCCCTATGATGAGTACTTCGTGCCGGTGAACGAGCACAGGAAATATATGAGGTAAGATTGATTACTTTACTACATATGAAAGACTGTGAAGCATTCCAAGGACGGATAGGAGCGACCTAATATCTAATCTAAAATTGATCACTGTTCGCAATGATTTTTAAAATGATTTGTTATAGGTATTTTTGTCGTTTATAAGATTCTGCCTGATATATTTTTTATTTTAGAAGTTGATTAGGAACTACGACAAAAATATTTGCTCATCACGTTTAATAATTAATGAAAATGAAAATGAGATTTCCTTTATACTGTTGTCCTTTTTACTTGTTTTGTATTTTTTTTAACGCGAACGAACCACCGCGTTCAAGATATTACTGTTAAAACGGTAGTTGTTGCGGCCATGTCCAAAATGACGAGCGTGTCGTTGCAAATTCGAGACGAATCATGTTCTTTACCAACACCAACAAGTTATTTTTTTAAAGTATGATACAATCGATCTTTAGTTAGCTGATAGATGGAAACCCGTAAAAAAGCTCAAAAATCCAACAGAAAAATGTATTACCCATTACATTTTAATAAATAATGATGATATGCGAAAAAGGACTAATATTACACCGCAAGAAATATGAAGACGCAGTTTAAATGCACCGCGATTCATGGCCGATTGATGAACTCTTGTTACTACTCGAACAAGTACGGTCAATACGTCTAGAACAGCTATTACGTTGAACAAAAATCTAGGCATTGGTAAAATGTTTATTCAAAGCACGAACAAACGAAATGTTTATATTTTTACCAATTTTACAAATGTTACTATTAATAGATACGTTACGTTTTGTTATGCAATGATATAAACAGCTATTAAGATCTATTAAGATTTGGATGTTTCTGACACCTTCCATTCTCATGCATTGTATGGCTTTCAGTAGTCGTGTTTTATCCATCCTCACGGCATGATTAAACCATTTATTACTTTAAAGCGATGCCTTCTTAAATACTAGTCTCCATATCATCACCTCACGGATATTTCTAATCATATATTTGAGAGCCTCCGTGACTCAGTTAACTAGACATCAGCTTGTAAAACGAGAGGCCGCGGGTTCGATCCCGGTACTTGTTTTGGGTCTGGGTGTTTGTGTGACCGAAAAGTCTCTCGTATGCTCTGATACCAACGGCACAAGACTTGTTTCTTAGGGTGGGATTAGGACTATGCATGTCACTTTCTTGATTTAAAGTAATAAATAAACAGCCAGAAAGATGTAGCATAGATGGAACGGGCATATCTGACCGTAGCCGGTAGAAACCAATTGATACAATCGGCTATGTATGCAATACAAACAAAGGTCCATTGTTGCGCCGTATGCGATTTGATTTTTTATGGTACAGTTATCGTCAGATGTGGTTATGAGTATCTATTAAGATATTTGTTGTTGAAGAAGGAAACTCAATGTTGCTTTGCCATTTACGGAATATATTTTTCATCGAAATACTTATATGTATATTGTTGAGGCAGCTCGTAGATATTTCTAATCATCCAGAGAGCCACTGTAAACGGTCCCTATGAATCCCTATCAACTCAAACTGATCTACATTCTATATTTTATTGAATTAATGGTGAAAATTTAGACGAAATCATCACCGACATTTAATTTTAATTAATAATAAATATAAGTTCCATGATACTCTATTGTTCCCTTTGTGTTATTGAATTGCACCTTAGGATTCTATTTTCTCTTGTGTTTTATTATTCTATTCAAAAAACAATACAATGGACAGCCCCGTGGCGCAGTTGGCTAGACACCAGCTTGCGGAAAGAGAGGCCGCGGATTCGATCCCCGCACCAAGACAAATGTTTGAGTGATCCACAATTATTTGCTTCGGGTCTGGGTGTTTGTGAGACCGTAAAGTCTCTCGTAGTTTCTGATACCCACGACACAAGACTTGTATCTTAGTGTGGGGTCAGAACTATGTATGTGGCAGTTGGGTGTATTTATTTATTTAAAAGTAACAACCTGAGAACATACAATAGAACCACGAGGACCTTTTTTTTCAACAAAATTACAAATTCTAAAAACGTATATTTTCCTAAGGGAGCTTTAAACCCGAATAAAAAATACCAAATTGAAACTCTCATCTAAGATCCCGTCTTCGAGAAAGTATGTTTCTTTAAGTAATAACTAGTTTTTGAACCAGCTTCGTTTACGTGGGACATATTTGGGCTGATGATGAAGGTACTTAAATAATCAGATGTTTCACCTCTCATTTAGCAGTGTTACTCATGCTGTCAATTCTGTGTACCAATAACGACCTTAGTTCACAAGCTTTAGCATAATAGGGTAAAGAAAAAACAACACAAATCAGCGACCAATTACACGGTGAATCTTTAAACTCGTACAAAAAATATGGTGTGCCGTCGAGAACTCTTGTAATTAGTGATGAATCAATACCGAACTAACTATTTCGGATATCAACCGCGTCAGAATTAGTCACAGCCATTTCCACTTCAGTAACAACTTAAATTGCTCAGGGAAGACAAACGATGTTTGGGGTCTTTAGCCTCGATGTTTCGCAAAAGTCAATATAAAGCTAAGGTGAAGTGAAGGGCTCCACATTTATAATTCTAAGGTATTCAAATATATTGTACAAAGTATCATCATATTATAAACACGTGATCTTTATGGTACGTTAATAAAATAAACTAATAGTTTAAAAAACACTTACTACATATACTTAGGTACTTAGTAAAAAGAATTATATTTAGAACGATGAAAATATCTAAAATCGTGTTATTTAATTTTGCAATTGTCAAATAACCAGGCAAAACTGATACGACGTCGCTAGATAAATCCGAAACCACCAGATAGCCCAGATTGTCTTGCAGTGGAACTCTTGTGGCTACTGATAATGACATAAGAATAAAATTGATTCAAAGTTACAAAAGAAGTGCTTTAATGTGTTTATATTAAAGAAAGGATTTCCTGTATTTTCTATGAAAAATGTAAATCCGAGTACTTACAATAATCATCAACTGCTAAATACGGAAATACCAAACGTAATATAGTTTTAAAATGAAACTATCAGTACAATCGTAAATATCCGGAAATTTCGCGCGCTTTTGTAACTAATTCGGTTAATTACAAAGTAGAAATTTCCTTAAATGGTTGAAACGTGTCGGCCACATATTTCGCGAATGAAGCGATTAATCATCGTTACATGAAGGCTTCCCGCCAATGCCTTTCGTGCTATTGCCAACTGGCTCAATAGAAATCAGGTTACGCAATACTCGCTAAAAAGAAGGCCTTGTTCCCCCGCCGAACGTTCAAAATATCGTGATAGTTTCCAATAGAAACTTTAAAACCTAAAACTGAAACAATTTGCAACACTTTTAGATAAGATTATCTAGATTTTTTAGTTTGCCGCCAAAAATAGAGACGTATTTATTATTGAAAAAAATGGCATTAAATTACAAACGATAATATTATCAAACATAAGCAAACTCAAATTCGTTACTTAGATTTTTTAACCAACTAATACATGGAACATACATACTACATACATACATAAACTCACGCCTGTACTCCCCGAAGGGGTAGGCAGAGGTGCATTTCTGCACCCACATTTCGCCAAGTATCTATCAGTTCCACGTAATAGGGGGCGAGCCTATTGCCGTTTATCGGGCACATTTCCAGACTCCAAGTATAAAACATATTGTAAAAAATACACTTAAATATACAAATATATATATATATTACCAGTATAAAGATGGACGGATCAATCATTCTTATATATTTTTGAAGTTTTTTATTTACATTTCAACTTAAACATTTGGTATCAAATCACGTCGGGACACAGCGAACTGGGTTGATCGTGTCACTTTCTGCAGAATGCGGTTTATTGGTGGTGTTATGCAACAGTGTCGTGCCCACTCAACTATGTCGAACTGTTACTAATAAAATATATTATTATTGATTTACTTAATCTTTTACGTTAATTTTTTAATACACTACTCTATATTTTTGATGAACACAATATAACTGTCATTCGTAAATAACAACAAATCTGACAGTCTTGTTTTCAATCGTTTTTATTCCTAACTTATTTTGACCGACAAATTTATCCATACTGGCAAAATTAGGTTCGACAAGTTTATTGTCGTCCATTGTATTATCAACTTACGAAAAAATATTATTATTATTGTTACGTAATCTCTTGTATTTGATCAAATATACAAGTATCTATACTTAACAATATCGTGTTTCCTATTTATATATAGAACTCTCAAACGCATAAGTTAGCCTTTGGCCCACAATTTCTAAGCAATTAGCATATTTATGAATCATAAACAAATTCAAATACATAAGGACGCTAACGGTCGAAGACTTAAACAAAAAGTCGTATCGCTAAATTATCCAAGGAAGCTTGGTGTCACATACATATGACAAAAAAAATTAAAATACCACTTAGGAACAAAGTAGATACAATAGTTGAACAATAAATGTATCCTGTTTTTTTTAAACGATGTGTTCCGACACCTAAAGGCTCCCGCATGAGTGACTCGCCGTCGACCCTGACCTTGAAACGTAGCCACTAATTTAAAATTCCGGCATGAATTTTATGGACGTTACATTCTTATACCCCTTCTCTGAATTGCAAATAAGCGTACCAAGCCACTTAAACTGCGCGAAGCAAATCATTGCTCAACATTTGAATTTTATTTTTAAAAACGTATTTCTAGCCACCTTTTACGACTGTAAAAGTGAATTTACAAAATACTATGTGAAATTGTGTAACTTTTCGGAATTCGATTAATCCGGGTCACAAAACTCGTAACACATAATAAAATCACATTAACTCAAAATTAAAAACGTAATTAACATGTCATAATCATTTTTTAAATAACGAATTACAGTACCAACCTTCTTTTAAAAATTCTCTTTTAGCCCCATAAATAACGATACAATCTGCACTTGTTGCTTATTATGTTTTGTTAGTGGAGTTAGGATGAGTAACTCTTTTTACATAATATATTTATTATCAATTTCGAAAGTTTCATCTCTGTAAAATACCAAATGTCAGCCATGTCATTTATTTACTCTGTGGTTACGTGCAGTGTTAGTACTTCCTATTATTTGACACTTTCTGTGACCCTATTCTCATCCTTATAGTTCTGTTAATATTTTATGATATTATCGTATCTCTTTGCAGATATTTAAATTTATTTGAAATTACAATGACGGACTATATACATATAAATACTATACTTGTTACATTTTACTGCATAAATATGACCATATCTTGAATTGTGAGTTTCTGATAAAACTGCTATAGAAATATCACAATAATATATACTCATACGCCTGTATATGGACTAAGGCCTAAACCCTCTCAGTTGTAGAGAAGGCCCGTGCCCAGCAGTGGGACGTATTTGGGCTGATGATGATACGCCTGTATTCCCCGAAGGGTAGGCAGAGGTGCATTTCAGCACTTAATGTAATAAGTAGATAAAAATAATGAAACACTGTCTTCGTATAAAACTATTCCTTTATGAGCTCAGAGACACCGTTGGGCGAAGCCTAATGACTCTTTACAGCATATTGAATTTAGTATAAAATTTCTAATAATATCAAGTTTTGTCCGACTCCTAGACCCCTTCCTTCACTACGACTAGATGATTCTCTCTTCTCAATGCATTCTGTTGAGCATACCAAATCGAACTAGGCTAGTGATAAGGAATAAACCCTCTCAAATTGTAGAGGAGGGGCCCGTGCACAGCAGTGGGACGTATATGATGATGATGATGAGCACGCCACTATTCTAATTGCCAGTACCGCTAAATAACCTAAGTTGTTGCGTACTTTATATAAAACCAATTATTTACTTAGCTTAGTTTAATTAGTCGGCTCTTCACCTCTAAGGTTGAACGACTTCCTCCGGCTAAGCGTAATCTTCCTCAAACATTTAACATCTTATTGTTTGACTGTGTAAATATTATAATTATGATTTCCTAGTACAAAGGAAACAGTCATGAGGATACACTAAGTATCTCTTCCTGATTTGTAGCTTATCTTTTGCAATTAACAATTTCGCTTTTGTAATTTGAAAGATCCTGTGTCGAATTGCATCCGTAATTAGGAAAATTTTAATCTCATTTTTTTTATTTTAACTACAAAGGGAAACATCATGAAGTAACATGCAAGCCTACATGTATACAAGAATTTTGAGGTTCAAGCTTTCTTATCGCAGAAAGCCTACATTTAGGTAAAAAATATCCTCTAAGTAAGCCATAAAAGAGATCATTGTCTTTCTTCAACAACACTGCCTTAAACTGTGTTGGTAAACATAACTTATGCCATGGCTATTAAATTACACGATATCTAAACTACTAATATTTGAACCGTATTTTACAGAAAAATCATCATAGCCCGTTTAAATCAATTAACTTAATATAAAATACCCATTGTTATATAATTCTACTCATACAAATGTTACAGACAAAGACAGATTTAGACCAAAATCGATAGATCAATAGAATTTTCTAGCAAAATTACTAAATATTTGCTTAGTAACAAGAGAAAATGTACCAATAATTAAGTATCCGATATGCAAAGAATATATAGTTGCGACACCAATTCGGCAACTTATAACTAACACATTAATATAACATAATAATAATACCTCATACGCATTTGTTGAATATACATTTATAAGTTATGCTTGAAATCGTAAAACTATCATGATAATGATATTGCTAAATAGCAAACGAGTTTGTTTTCACCTACCAGTCTTTAATAAGATCTGCACACAAATCTAGACATGTGTCCTAGAAATTACTATTTAATGACTATATTTTTCCTTCACCTTGAGAACTTGGAACTTATGTGACATTAACCTGGTAATAACTCGAGACTAATGCTTTAAATTGATTACTTTATAATTTGTAGTTACACTTTCTTCTCTACTAACTTTCGCTTTTACTATAGCATCAGGTCCGTTTGAGAGCCATGGAATGTTATTGAGCTAAAAAAGAATAACCTCTTTGATTATCTGCAAGCACAGACAATTTGATTCGCATTTTAATATTTTAATCTACTTCTTTTTTTGAAACAGCCAGTGCCCAGTTTTATAATTTATTTTCAAGTGAGCTGTCGTTGAGTAATATTTGACCACCCACAGCAACCGTGCGACACTTTAGATGCAAGGTAACGCAGCCGCCTACGTCGCGTGCTTTAAACTAGGCCGGCTCCATTTATGTATTAATGCAAACAACGTCGTTCTTAGTAATACGTAACTACGGTATGAAGCATTGATTTCAGCCATCACAAAATGTAGATTTATTTTTATCTTAATTGCAACGATATTCCCATTTTGTGTGTGCAAAGCAGGTATCTGTTTACCTTATAAAGATTAATAAAACCTCAATAACATCAAAATCGACAAAAAATGCTTGTTCAACAATTTATCATAATTTACAAATTCAATTAACCTATGGTCACGATCGATGTAATAATAAAATAAAAATATTTATACGAAGGTTTTTTTCTATCGTTTTGGTTACGGCAATCACTTAATCCCTAACGATGTCAAATTAAAACATCTATCACCACAAGTTGCTTGTAAAAATGGCGGCAAGGTCGTACACTATAATTAACAATCTAAAAGCTTGTCACTGATACGTTCACTTCGTGAGTTCAGCTCGTGTTAAATTATTAAGAGAAATGTATTTAATGGCTACCTGGTATACTGCCGATGACGTTACACTGATTAATCAGATAAATGAGTCATTGGAAATCCTGGCCCATTTTGACTACCCTAAGAATAAATTCTATCTAACTTTATCCTTAGCATAAAAATAATATAGAATATGACTATAATGAAATAATAAATATAGAATGTTAAATATAAAATAGAGAATATTAATATATTTCTAAATATATGTTAGAATGGTGTCTAACATTCTCAAAATTATTTGTGTCTTTATTTTATGGCAAGCGTTTTCGTGGCAACATTTTTAATATATCGATCATAATTGCTAATATTATTAATAAATTCTTTGCAGGTTATGTCTGGTTATCATTCAATAACACACAATGTTTTTTGTTTTTACGTTTTTACACCTCGAATCCAAAATTTGTCACGTACAAGCTTCTAAACAAATAATTCATTAAAATAAACCGAAATTACGAATATTGCAGAGAGGCCTCTCGGAATATCTTCCTTTACTTACATCGTTCTCCATTTCCCATTGTATGATGATTTTCACCTGTTCGTGAATTCTAATTGTTCTAAGCACAGGTGCAAGGATGTTGTCACATCCTGGTCTCATATACTTCATTCAGTTTATGAATATCATATCATTGTTTGTAAATTGCTAATTCCACGCCTTTTATACACTGTATAGGAGCAATTCGTTATGGTTCTGCTTTTTAACTTTGTCGTATAAGAATTTGATAGTTCTTTGTTATTTCAAATAACAACATTGTCATTTTTGTTTCTAGTAAAGCAAAAGCTATATGTTCTTTTTTTTTTGTTCTATTGTACCTAAGTACTACTTTCTTCGACATTTGAGTCAGGTTCAACTGAAATTCTTAACAAGGATAAATTGTTCCAAAGTATTACCTTCTCTGGCCATTGCACTCGCAGCGACCTTCAAACCGCAAGCCTTCACCGATCACTGTATAAATCCAATCTAAAAGGTTACCAGTCTAAACTTAGGGTTATCATTAACATTCTTTCGACAATGACAAAATAACCTGTTACTAATATGTTAAATTGGCAGTCATATTTTGATTTTAGTATTTTGAAAGTTAAGTACCTTGGCCTCGAGGTTTAGGCGCGCGGCCGAGAATCACGGCGGTGACGGGTTCAAACCCCAGGCACACATCTCTGACTTTTCGAAGTTATGTGTGTATTCACAAAGAATTATCGCGTACTTTAACGGTGAAGGAAAACACCGTGTGGAAACCTGCACACTTAAAAGTTCTCAGGAATTTCTTAGGTGTGTAGTCCGCCAACCCGCATGGTGGACTAAGGCGTAAACTCTACATATAATCGAGTCGGTCTCGGTCTCTTCGGTTAGATTTTTAATGAAATCTAAAAGTCTCGTCTTTTCTGTCAAGCTAGGTACAAGATTATCATAATACGCAGTCAAAACTATGACTGTGATGTGTATTTATTTGAACGTCTTGATCCTATCCACAGTTAAGTTTATTTGCACCGGAGAGCAAGGACCGCTTTCCTCTATGAAGATCTTTTCACACTAGACTAGTATTTACTTTGTAGGCAAACAGCACTAATTTACGTTAACACAAAGCCAACTTAGACACATGTTGGAACTAACTAACTCAGTAGGGACACGCATGTATCCACCAAGATACATAAACAAGGTGTGACCGGAAACAAACGTTCGTAAAAAGAATTCTTGGATTCGAACCTAATCAGACAGCATATATATCGCGTAAAAAGGCTCTCGGAAGGTTGGGTTACCTATATCTACTAACTTATAAAGCTGTTTTTTTTAACTCGCAAATCTTGGGAACTACTTCAAATTGAAAAATTATTTGTGTTGAATAATTCATTTAGGCTATATCGGGGGTAATACAAGCCGAGCAGCAATAAAAATATAGCCAAACCGAGAAAAATATATCCAATTCTTTCGCAAACGGAGCTGCGAGCGATAGCTGGTCTTAAATAACAGCTTTTATAATAAATTGTATTTTGATCCCACGTCCACAAGTTGAATGTTTTCGAAAGGCCGGAAATGTAGAGGAAGCGCACATCACGAAGACTATGTTGTTACATAACGCTTATTCATTATTGTGCGTTCACGGTCGGGTTGCATCATCAAAAGTCACCGAAGTTATTAATGACACATTCACTTCCAAGTCGAAGTTAAAAGTTCAAGCCCTGTGTCTGTTTGACGGAGAAACATTCGACATAGTATAGTAACATTCGAGTTTCTACATGATTCGAAGCAAATTCAATTTTTTGAAGTGAATACTTCTTTATCAGCGCTGTGCACTATTTTGGGGTGGGTAAAAAATTTTGTACAGTGTTAGATCACGTGACCTTGATCAAAAATGGGTAAGACGTTTGTTGTCATGCGTTATTGTCGCGTTGTTTGTGTACGATAGCGCAATAAATATTGTATTTTACCACGTAAATTATAGTGCTTTTATACTGATAAATAAAGCAATTCGTGCAAAATTATTACCTAACCATAGCAAAATATTCAAAAATGCGTTAATGTTGAAGTTTTCACTTCTCCCGACACTCCCGGAGTGCCACCCGTTTATTTATAGTTCTGACCCGACACTAAGATCGAGACTTGTGTCGCAGGTATCATAAACTACGAAAGACTTTTCGGTTTCACAAACATTTGTCTCGGTGCGGGGATCAGCTTGCGGCCTCTCGTTTCGCAAGCTGGTGTCTAGCCAACTGCGCCACGGGGCTGTCTAATTCAAACAGCTTCTTATTCGATCACAATATTGCCGGCTAAAATCGATTTTAAAAAATAAATTGAAATTAAAACTTATTTTACCATTTGCTTAAAAATTTATAATAAATATATTAACGAAAGTACTCATAACTGATAAGTCAAGTAAAAGAAAATTTGAAAGCATATTTTTCATATTATGATTAGTCTTTCACAAAATAGAAACAATGGTTAGGTATTCAAAAAAATCATATACGGAAATTAGCAGACTCAAGCGAATTGTACGTGTGACTAAAACCTAGGAAATGAAGTAACAACGCCACGTAACCTAACAAGCCCGCTTTAAGTTACTCAGCGCCAGAATACTAAACTCGGTCCCCTTGACTTTCAAAACACGTTACACGAAATCAGTTTCAGGTTACACAACCGTTCGCTTATTGTTCCAAATCCGGCAGAAAGTTCTCATAAGCAGCAACTCGGCCGCACTAGTTGTAAACAAAAAATTGTTTCAGCTATTCGTTGGTAGAAAGCGTCTGAATATTCAACGAGGCTGGACAAAGCAAATGTGTCGAGGAATGAAAGAAATTCATAACAATGGCTAAAGTGTGTGTGGAGCGCGGACCGTGGCGGAAACATTGACATTGCATTTGAAAGAACCACAAGCGGACACATTGTTTCTTAAGGAGAATTGGTCACTATATAGAACAAGGAATTACTTACTGTTGGGACAAAATTCATAAAAAGGTCGTTTATTCTATAATGCTAATATTTTCGGGAAGATCAACAATTTAATTTTTCAAATAATTTAACCTTTATTCTCTCAATTTCTAGAAACGATCTTTGTTTTTATAGACGAAATATATCAGCGACTAACTTTTCTGTCTATATATTAAAAACTGAAGTACTTCTTACGCTAAGCTAGAAATAGATATGACCGTAAACGCTGATAAAACTAAACATTTCTTTAGAATACAAATTGTGTATTTGTAACATGTAGATACAGTTGCAGAGAAATTGTTCAACATGTATATATTTTATGATCACAATACCTACTATCAATATAAAACAGAAGTCATTCAAATGCTCCAGATAGCTGGTCTATTCACATCAGCCCCTCGGGGCGCTTCGCACAAACAAAATTAATTACTCATACGGTTAGTTGATTCGCATTAAGTGGACAATAAACTATTCAATTCACGTGTGTGGGAATCGCGCTGTCCAAAACTGTACTGGGACGCAAACGAGAATATGAAACAGAGCCTGTTTGATGCCTTGTTTGCCGAAATGTAAAGGACCGCTGTGAATACATCATAGTTATAACCTTTCCGAGAACAATGCACGAAGGTCATGGATAAGATACAATTTTCTATTATAAAAGCTAATTGCTAGGAGATTGTATCCCATATAACATTTGAATGAGTAAGTTGGTTTAACTTTACGCCTAAAAGGTTTCATATGCTGGTGAAATATCGGTAATAATGAATGTAAAGATATTATTTAAAAATATATTACGGCGGGCAAAAAGTATCATAATAAAACATGTCATTTGTAACTAAAAAGTTTCAAAACAAAAATATACCATATCTCTCAATTAAAACTGCCTCGTGGTCTCGCGGTACAAGTATGTGCCGTGCGATCTAGAGGTCCTGGGTTCGATTCCCGGGTCGGGCAAAGTGTTATTGGGTTTTTCCATTAGGAAATTCTCGGTAACAGCACGGAGTCTGGAAATGTGCCCGAAAAACGGCAATAGGCTTGCCCCCTATTACGTGGGACTGATACATACTTGGCGAAATGTGGGTGCAGAAATGCACCTCTGCCTACCCCTTCGGGGAATACAGGCGTGAGTTTATGTATGTATGTTTCAATTAATAGAAAATGTAGTTGACTATGATCTAATGCATTTTCCACTACGTTTAAAAAACCTAATAGTATTCCGTACAAAACTAGGTTTCATTCTCGGTGCTTAATCTTCAATAATTGTTACTCATCGCGGGTATTCCCTATTGGAATTCCCAAGATGACGCCCGTAATATGGCCATCTCCTTCATTAGTTTACGTCCTTTACTCGAGGTCCGTCTCATCTGTATTCACGTGAGTCTCAGTCCTATATCGTCCATCTTTGACGGCCTGTTCAGTATCATTGACAAAGGTAGTTCCTGTGTGTTTGTTTATACTTGATTTTCCTGGAGCAAATTGTCGGTAGATATTAAATTTACATACATATACTCTCATTTATGTGTCCCTGCAAAGATAGGCAGAGGTATGATTTTATAACCAGTTTACAAAGCTGGCATTAATAACGTTTTTCAAGCACGTTTCAAATCTTCGTGTTGCTACAAAAGTTTTCCTAATGGAAAAAAAAAACTCGATGCTTTGTCCAACTTGGACATCCAAGCCGAAACTGTTGATCACAGACCGCGTAATACATTGCCGGAATATAACGTATACGTCAAAACCATCTTCAAGACTCCATATTTTATAACAAAAGTCGCCAAAACCGGCGTGCGTTGTAAACATGAACATATCGCGTTTAAATGAACATAGGAGATACAAAATTTGCAATATAGCATGACAATACATTAGTTGAACGCTCAACAGTATGTCAAAAGCCATCTTTGGTACCTACTTATGTTACATATGCATTATTAATAGCATATTAGGCGGCTGAAAGCTTATGATCATTGTGACATGCCAGTTGGCATTGTGGTGTTGCGTAAGTCTAAATGACACTGTGATAATTGAGTCATTCATGATTTGAATAGGAACAGCTTGCTCAATGAATCGTTTAGAGTTAGTTCATTGATCACTCATGAGAGAAATTAGGTCGATATTGGCTATGGCAACTTTTGTAAACAGCCAAGAAAAAAAAGTACGACCTAGTACATCAAATATAATAAATACACTGATTCTGTTGATTTCCAGGGTTTCGGAGAGTTCTCACTAGCAACTCTTAAATGAAAATTTGCCGTAAAGTCAATGGGCTTGCCTTGTATCATGTGGCATTTAAAACACATGTCGCGTATGTAGAAAAAATAATAATTAGAATTTAAAATTTACTTTACTATTACGTATATACCATTACGATAAATACTTACCTAGATCATTTATTTATCCTCAATTAATCTCTAAATTTTATGCAATATTTTGCAACATATTGGGATTAAGATATCTCAAAATGTAATACTGTAAGTTTAAGAAAACATTGCTCATAAAGTTATTGATATTATTTTCAGCCACTTAAAATATTTTTAAGTATGCTTTTGAAATTATTGCATGTTTTATCACCTCGTGTTGCATCTTTATATAACTGGCATTTAAATTTATCGCATTCGATTTACGTCTATTATTACTTTCAATCTATGTCAGAGAATTATTTTTTCCATACTATTTAATAACCTATTATTACAAACTCTTAACATTCGCAATAAATTTTTATATTTGTTTATAGAACAAAACTTTTAAAAAGAACATGGGGCCTATTTCTTTAATTATTATAATGAATACAGGATGGCTGTGTGTGGCAGTGTCCTTTTGCCTAGATTATTATTAGCGTGGTAGTGGCAATATACCACCATGCTCTCCTAAACGTCGGCTCACGACGTGTCGCGCCGCGTCGAAGGCCTAGAACCATAACAAAACCGATTGTTCCGCCGCGAGCTGTGCACTCACGGGAGGGAGGTGTGTGTGTTGCCAACACAACAGATTTATGGCTCGGGTTAAAAGAATAAAACGGGAAATGTATGGTCAACAGGATTTTAAACAGTATTTTTCTTGTATTCAATTTTTCGCCTTTCTTATACTTGAAACTTTGTAAATAAAATAACATTAGATTATTATATATTAAGTAAATTGTTTTTATAACCTTCATATTGAAAATATTTTAGTAATTCATAGCATAGCATTCATGTGTGTCAAGTGGCGATCGATTGTTTAAATTTTACTGCTTATATTATTTCTTCAGAAGTACAGTTATAGGCATAAATTCAAAAAGTCGAATCGCCATAAATAATACGTTTTATTTATAAATGGTAACACTGGGAAGTGTTCGCGAGCGAAGGAACAAAGCGCGGGCCATCGACCCGCAGCGCTCACCTCGCCACTCGCTCCAACCTGGATACCGAGTACCGACGGATTTTATAATAACCGTCATGTCGTCTCAGTTCTACATGTCTATACCTATGGGCACTTCAAACAAAGCGCGAACCGATCGCGGCACTTAGCTTGTCATATCTCTATGTTGAACTCGACAGTATATGCTGCTGTGTTATGTTCTAAATTCAAATCAAAGTATTTATATACTTATAACACTTTGTTGTTTACTTACAAACAGTAGTACGTACATCATAAAAGAAAAATAAATTTATAATACTACAAACGAGTTTAAATGGCGGCCTTATTGCACATGGCGATCTTTTCTAGGCAACCTTAGGATGGACTTTCAAAAGGGGTAAAAAAGTAATAAAATACATATATTTAACTTGTCTATGGATATTGAATCAGTAATATTTTGTTTAGTTTGAGTAAAATTATAAAATAATAAAAGGTATTGAAAAAATCTAAACTTCATGGATAGAATTCATTCACTAAACGTATTTTCATTATTTTGATTTCATAAGATAAGGTTTTTTTGCCTAATTGTTCTGATTAACTTTTACGATTTTTAACGAGGCTTAACACAAAATGCAGCTTATCAAATCCTGTCACTATTATCATTTAAAAAAGCTTCTGCTATAATCGACTTTAAAATCATATGTTCCAAATATATATATTTTTTAAGTCTAACCAAAACGTAAAATGATTACCTCTCATAAGGCACATTATGTTAGAGCTCCGTCGCAATACAGCAATGAGTGCCAATAACAATAAAAATATATTAAGCACTTTAATATTATAACCTTACGGTACAAAAGTACTTAAGCATCAATTTCATTTTGGTATATTATTTTAAACTTTTTTTTTTCTTGATAGCTCTTGAATTCTCGGTACTTTTTTACAATTATGTACTACCGCTGTACAATGAACATCCATTAAGTGTTTTTTGGAATATAAAAGTGCTCAATATTCTTGGATTGGATTTAAAAAAAAGTATAATTGTTTTAATGAAAAAGGAAAAGCATATTTAATAAATGTATCTAGTAAATACATTTGATAAAAAAAAAGTAGTAAAAAGGAATCACGTTTGAATCCCTTTATTAAAATATCTGATAAAGCATAAATTAAATTAAGGAAATCTTTTATCTTGGCATTCTCAAAGTTATATCTTTATTGCATATACCTATACGCTCAAACTGCGATATATTCTCCCGTTTTAAACGGTTAAAATATTTGACCGCTGAGCTATGCCTTCTGACCTTCGAATATCTAAGCATATGCCCATATTTGCATAGGTGCATTGAATAAAGTAATAACGGAAACATGCAATGCAGCCGTGGGACACCAATCCAATCATAAAACGTGTTATCCATAAATGTATGACTATACTAACGCCATCTATTGGAAGAATCGAAGAAGCAAAATTTTTATAAGCTTTTTTTTAGATATAGCACTCATTCACCAGTTCTTTTTAGATAATGATTTATTGAAATGATCGTGTTACAATATCGTTTATCATTTTATAACAATACGTCGATGGGTGTTCGTTTCCATACTTACTTTCACAAACCAGTAGGGTGACGCGAAACTTTAGGAAGTATTATCTATAGAAATGCAAATCGTTATTACCAAGCAATAGAATCGGTTTAATCAGTTCCGGGAATTCGATTGCGGAAACTATCGATTGTTAGTTGAATAATCGACTAAAGGAGAATTGCATAAAATCTGATATCACTTACCTTTTTCTAGCCTAGATTGTATTTTTTTTTGTCTATTTATATTAAAATCTATTTAAGTAAATTAAATAATATCAAAACTACAAAATTGTCGTAACATTATGCCATAGACAATGAAAAAATGTAATGAAATAGCGGGTAGTCAAGTAACGGATTGAAGACAATTTGAATCCTTAATCGGTTAGTTGTTGTTGAGCACTTCTGCAAAATGGAGGGGCTAGCGGAAGCTCAGCGCTTACTTGCAACCGACGTTGAAAGCCATGGTTCACTTCAGTATGTACATTAATATTATTTATCTGTTTTAAAGATTGTTCAATCTAATTTGTGAGCTGATTATTACTTAGGAAATCGCTAATTGTTAGCGAAGTTGAAATTATACCGGAGAACCAAAAAAAAATTAAAAACGGATAGGTATAGTTAAGTTTTGAACAAACGTTTTTATTTCGTTTATAGCATAATATCATTTCTGTATGCTCCCAATATTAATTAAAATTTTGATGCATGGACACTCGTTACTGATAGAACGGCTAACAGGATCTGAATAAAAATTGTCATAAAGGAATTATATGGAAAAACACATTGTATTTTTTTATCCCGAGATAAATCAAATAATCACATTAGACGAGAGTGGAAATGCGGGGCACAGCTTTAATTATCAAGACCACGGCGGGTTTTTTCGCAACTAATTGACTTTTACCCTCACAAAATTCGATTTTCTTTTAATAATACATCCACAAACTTCGATTACTTAAATTGACATGAAAACTGATAATATATTGCCGAAATAACAATAAAAAATTGAGACTCCAGTATAAAATAGAAAGAAAGAAAAAATATGAATATTTAAAAATACCGTTTCACATCGGATAGCCTTACTATCTTATAGTTGCAGTTGTCCAACAACTAGCCTTTCCATTGCATGATCATGTTCCGACGTCCACTGTTCTATTGTTTATTTCGTATTATAATTAACTATAACCGGATACTATAGCCTACCTTAGAAACGTCTAGAAATTGTGAGTCGATGTAACTTCTAGGGCTAGGATTAGGTATTCATTTTCATCTTTTTTTTTGTTTACATAAACACATTATTGAAAAAAGGTAACAGAAATTTAGCCTGTATGCTACTCGATGAGTTTTATAACGTCATTAAAGTAAATTGTTACTATGTTATTGGGGCGCGTCCAGCTTGATAAAGAAACTATATTTTATTTTATATTTTGTTTTATTCATTGTTTTCAGAGGCGAGAAGTTGGTTGTAACAGCCGATAAGCGCGGCGAGAAAAGCGGATGCAAGCGACCGCTCTGCTGGACACTGTTGAGCTTAGTAGTCGCTGCGGTTGTAGCTGTCATCGTATTAGCAGCAAGTAAGCACTTTAAAAAAAAACATTTTTTTCGCCAACAGACAATTTAGGTTGTATTATCCATATTTCACTTTAAAATATTAATAATACCATGTGTTTGGACCTCCATTTACTAAGTATTAAAATTTATGACTATTGTATTTGTAAAAACAACAAAACAAAAAATAAACTCTTAACACCTACCTTATTAAAGTAAATTTACGACTTCCTAGAATGAAAAGCTGTATGAAACATTGTCTTATACAAAATAAGAAGTCCTCATAAGCTAACAAACAATAAAAGTCTTACAATACAGTAAAACATACACAATAATTATTATTTGAACATATTTCCCTTTGTAGAATAACTTCATAAAATCAGGTTCGACTTCCGAACAGCTATAGTGCAATTTGGATTTTCTTTTGAGAGAGTAGCAGCACTGCTTTCGCCGTCAATATATCGCCGTCTATTACGTGGGACATAAAATCCTGATACTTGGCCAAACGTAATAGTAGTAAAATGCCTTTTCTATCATAACCTAAGCTAAATATCTCAAAATTAAATTGTCTTTCCAGCTGGCATCCTGTTCACAAACTCTCCAACAACTCTTGAGCAATACAACACGTCGATCAGCTCGGCGCGGGCGCTTGGCGGGATTGGACACGACCAAGTGCACGTCCACGACCACGCTCACGACCACGACCACGTTCACGACCATGACCACGACCACGACCATGAAGATCACACCATGCCCGCTCCCGAACACGGACCAGACACGCAGAGTGACGAGGGGCATGAACACGCCATGGGATCTGATGAGAATGACTCGTCTTTGTACGGTAAGTGTTTTTTTTTATATTGACACGACAAAGTGACAACACCGTAGCTGGTGGTAAGCACGGTGATGTTGAAAAATACCAAGTATATGGAACTTCCATCACTCGTCACTTGTCGTGTCGTGTCGGCTTACTGAAATGCTAATAAGACATTTCAATGACCGTCCTGGAAATGTACCGATTGTAGTGCGGACCAAAAAGGACTGCCGTTATTTCTATCGAAGGATCATGCTGAGTACGGTGTAACTCTGCCACTTACTGTCACTAGATGATACTCTGCAACGGAAACGTTATGTGAAACGTTATCAAAGGCGTTTAAGATAGGAATTCAGATTGAATACTACTAATATACTACTGTAATTTAAAACTACCATTACGATGTTTCAGTACCGAGAACCGTGGAAGGCGAGCTGAAGATCGACAACGAGGAGTTCACACCCATGCTCCACGACCCCGACAGCAACGAGTACAAAGAATTTGTTTCAACGTTCACCGAAGGAGTGAAGCGAGCGCTTTTCGACCAAAATATGCTAGACTACGGCGATAATGACATATCTGTTGAAGTCGTACAACTTAGGTAAGGATTCTACATTCTCTCTTTATATTTTTAAATTACCTTTCTACTGGACACATACGTCTACTAGACCAATAGGAACCTTTGATCCAACACGCTGTTCTAACGTGGATTGATGGATCTACATGTCTTAAAAAACTCTAGTTTAAAATGTTAAAACAATCAGGATTTCCCATTACCTAAATTTAATCACACAGCTATCAATCAGAAGATACAGATACATCTAGGTTTTTTATTACTTAATGATAAAATTTCAAGGCACTTTTTAATCTATAAAATATGTATATTTACAGAGAGGGTTCTGTCATCGTCACCTACAGAGTCCATTGGAAACCAAAAACGAACGTTCAGCCGTCAGAAGATTTACTCACACCGAAAACAATGGAAATGAAGTTGGAAAATTACCTCGAACGGTACGACAGAATGATCAGCAAATATCACGTGGCTGAAGACAAAATGGTAGCACGGCCCGTCCTTAACATCTGTCAAATAAACCAAAACGACTGTGAGCACGGTTGTGAATTTAACGAACACACATTAGAATTCACTTGCACATGCCCACCTGGATTCATGTTAGACATGTCCAACCCGAAAAAATGTATGTCCATTTTGGATAACCCAGGAAACCCTATACATGAAATGAACAACGAACCCGAGAAAGAATTACCAACACCTACCGCTGAACCTAATTCGAACACCGTGGAATCCGCTACCCACGAAGAAAAACCGACTGCTGGTACAGAACATGGGCATGAACATCAGAATTCATTTGACTGGAAAGAAACTCACCATATGATGCCTGATACAACGACAGAATCAGATGCCGATGTTAACTTCTCACATATCTTTGGTTCAAAACATCACGAGACTGAAACTGAAGCAACGCACGAAGCGGAACCTAAACCTGAACCCGAACCGGAACCAACATCTGAGCCACAACCTGAAGAAGGACCTAACCCATCTGCAGAACCACAACCAGCGGCTGAACCTGAGCCTACTGCTGAGCCCAAGCCAATCGGAAAACCTGAACCAGTTCCAGAACCCGAACCTGCTCCTGAACCTGAACCAACTGCTGAGCCAGAACCAACAACCGAACCACATCCTACTGCAGAACCTCAACCTGCTCATGGCGTGAATCATGAGATGCATGAATTACTTCCCACGCCAGAGCCACAGCCTGTCGAAGAATCTCACTCTGAGGAAGCACATACCACCAATGAGCCGCAACCGGCTTCAGAACCAAATTCCAATTCCCAGGAAGAAATGGAAAAACGGCCTAACACAACCCCCGAACCAAAACCAGAGCCAGAACCAGAACCAACTGCAGAACCTCATGTAGAAACGATTAACCAGGAAGAAGAACATGAACACCAAGTTCATATGTTCCAACCAGAAGTAATGCCAACTGCTGAACCCCAACCTAATGCCGAACCAGAGTCGAGAACAGAAACAGAACTCAAGACTGAACACCACTCTGAAATAACTACAACAACAAAACCTCAAATTGATGAAGTTCATGTGATTCCGGAACTAAGGAAAACAACTGAGCATGGCGGTGAGGAAAACACAGGCGAAAGCACTGGTCGAGCTTTCGATCAAGAAAACAATGTTACATCTGAAGAACATACTATAAATACGGATGATAAAGTTGAGTCTAAATCTACAACTGCTAGTAGCATGGAAACTACTACAACAAGAATATCCATATCAGAACCAAACATAATTAATGAACCTTCATATGAACCCAAACCCGAAATTATTTCTATATTGAATAGCAACAAAGAGAGAACTGGCGATTCAGTAATGATAACGAGCAGCAACAACAATGAATCAACGACCGATATTAACGAATGGCTTGAAAATAATACACAACAAAATATGAATGATGAAACGGCCAAGACTGAACGAGAAAAATCAGAATCTAATTTCCAAGCTGAAATGGACGCAATTATGAAAAATCTGACATCACATAATGAGGATGAATCTGAATCAAGATCTATTAAAAACATTGATAGCGAGGTAATAGCTGAAACGACAACTATGAAATCAAGTTCGAAATCAGAAGAAGAGGTTTCATTCGATCTCATAACAAAAGAAAATGAAGTTTCAGTAACAGAATCAATCGGAAAAGTAGAGGAAGAAACAACGAAACCAATTTTTTCTTTGCATTCTGATATCGATATTAATGATTCAGAAAAAGAAGATTCCAATGAGAATACTCCCGAAGTAATGACTACTGTGGCTAGTTTTGTGCAGCATAATGAACAAACAACCACTGCAACCAACCTCAAAGAAGAAAAAACTGTAGATTCTTCGACACAAAAAGTGAGCGAAGACTCAAACCAGGAGTCTAATGTTACTTCTTTAATTGAAGAAGCAAAGTCGTTAGATTCTATTACAACTATGAAACCAATCCAGACTACAACATTGCAATCAGAAATGGTAACTGAATATTCCATAGTCCAACATCATCATGGGTCTGATGAAGATAAAAAATTAATTGACGCTCTTGAGAACAAAAAAAATATTGATACTAATGAAACATCTGACTCTAATGATGTCCCCGATGAAGGCTCGGACGTAACTTTTGATTCTATCAATATGCTATATAATCGTTCATCGAAGTCCATTGAAACACTAAATCAGACGAGTCATGAAATATCAGAAACAAACATTAACATTACCGATGTTGGAAGCACAACAACTGAATCAGATTGGTTGTCTGAATCGGTAACCGAAATGAATTATGATGAGGCAATGAATAAAATGGAGAAACAAGAAACCACTGAAATGTCCATCACGAAAATGGACGATATAATGAATCGGGAACTAACAAAAGATGATTTCGAGCCAGATTATTTAAATAACATGAGTCCTAATAATAAAGCTTCGGAACAAGAAGAGCCAACATACGGTATGGTCCACGATTACGATAATGAGGATTCTAGAGTCAAGAGAGTGCACACAGAATTAACTACGGAGGCTGTAGCAAATGAGATTAGCAACAACGCCCCACAAGAAATGATCACAGAAGGTAGTCCAGCTGCAAAGGTACCTATTGAAACTACCACAGTTAGTGAGTACATATATAAATCTGCCGAACGTTCTACTAAACAACCTGAAGAGGATACCATTAAACAAAATTCAGACGAATCTATTATGTCCATAATGTCTCATGAACCAATCGTTACCGCTGCACCCGCTCCTGTCTGGGAAGAATCAGAGGGTGAAAAAGAACTGACAGTAAAAGCATTGATGAATAAAGAAAACAATGATATTACAACTGCACGAAATGTTATGATAGATGATATTATTGTTCCCACAACCATGGCAGCAATAACTACTAAAGCACCAGAGCCTACGACAATAACGTCAGCACCTACAACAGCACAAGCAGCTGTTATGCCAACAGATAATAAAATGGAAGATGTTTCTGAAAACGGAATGATTTTAGACAACCAAAATTCCACTCAGGTGAAAAACTTAAACGTGACTATATACGAAATATCAAATACCAACGGTAACGCTTCTTTACCATCACCAAATTCGACAAACTCTAACTCTGCAGAATATGATGATCATGAAACAGAAATGAATCCTTTCTTGCCTGAAGTAGAAAACAATAAGAGCCTTGTGAAAAAACTACAAGAAGGCCATAATATCGAACCAACTAATTTAAATGAAATGCAAAACGAAAATGTTGAAGATCATTCTGTTGCGCCAGAAGGCCATGCATCTTCAGACGATGGGTTGGCGGTAATATCTAAGGGCAACGAAGAGTCTTTACCTACTACCACTATGTCTTCATCGACTACAGAAGGCGATACATCCTTTAATGAGCTGCTAATGCACGTAAACTCACAAGCTAATCAAACCGAACCACCTAGAACTAACGCACCTGAATTAGCTACCAAGTCTTCTGAAGTTGCTACTATTGAAGAAGACAGAACGGCAAAATCACATGAGAAAGAAATTTTACCCGTCTCAACATTCCTAATGGATACTGACGACTTAGATGCATACAAGCCTACCGTAACCAAGATAATACCTGATGGGGAGAATACAGTTACGCCTGTAGTTCCTGCAAGTATAAATAGTGATAGTGAATATCTTAGTGTAGTGCCCATTGAAGAAGAAAGGAAAGAAGAAGAAGAAGCACTAAAAGGGGATTTTCAAAAGGATAACATCCAAGAACTAAATGATATAAGTGATTCGCCAAATAAGAGTGACAGGAGGACTTTAGATGAAACCAAATTCGATTCAGTAATTACTAATGAAGCGTAGTCCACACTTATTGTTTAGGTTACGTACACATTCACGCTTGTATATTGCTATGTAGTTTCCTGTGATGTCGATACTGGACTTTTAAAACTGTCAGACTATTTTATACCAATGTAAATGCAATATTATAATACAGATTTATATTAGTTTCACGTCTTGTCTGATCGTTAATCCAAAACTCTGTACCTTAAACATTTGCGAACAAATTTTCATTTGACTAGTCATACTACGAAAGAGTCAGCTTCTTGAAGATTATAAATTTATTTATTACTTCGTACCTAAAAAGAACGAATTATTTATAATTCCATAATAATGTGTATAAGCATAATGAGTTCATTAACGAGGTACACAAGTATCGTTGTATAATTAGGTCCTCTTTGAAACAAGAATATTTAAAATATCATAAAGTTTTGTTACCATAGCTAAATGTATATCGTTATTATTATGTTAAAATTATACTTGAATCGGTTTACTCGGCCGTTGAATAGAGAAACGTGAACGTAAACATATTTACGTGTTAAATTATTCTGGTGTGATGAAAGAATTCGTGTTCTGCCATGATAGAATGTGATAAGTCTCATATGTATACATTCCACAAGCACTTAGACGTTTTAACTTAGTGATGTAATGCAGAAGTGAGGTCTGATTGTAAAATATAATAATTAATTTAGTACTTGTTAACTAAGAAATATTTTGTATAAATGGTTGATATTGTAAAGAATTACGTTGTAAATAAATTTAAAGTTAACAATTAAACTGTGTTTCTTTATACATTTAGTAACTAGAGATTGCGCCCAGCTCTGAGAAGTAGAATTTCGTACTCATCCGACAAGAAAACTACATTTTTTCCGGGATAAAAAATTATCTATCTTATTTCCGAAGGTTCCATCTATATCCATACCAAAAATTATATAAATCGGTTTTGAGTTTATTCGCTACAAAATAAAATAGAAACTTTTCCTCTTTATAATATCAGTAAAATAAAAAAATACTACGAGATATGTTTTATTTTCTCTTTAGCTAAATATCACATTGAATACATAGTCATAAACAATTACTATAATGAATTATCTAAATATCTATTTATCACATATTATATCCAATTTATAATCTACTAAAGCAATATAGAAATATTCAAGGCTTTATAAATCACAGTTTTATACTTCTGTTTTAAGCACCATGTAGAAAATACACTAGTCACAAAAATTAAGGGATATAAAAAACAAATCCAAATTTTTGGGTGATTTTCAACGAGCTGTAACTTCGAGGAAAATGATTGTACAGAAAAAATAAAATAAGCAGATTGTAGCTTCAAGTGTCTAGTTTTTAGATATGACCATGAAATTTTTTTGTCATGTCCAGGTCTGGAGAAATCCTAAGAAAACTACCGACAAAAAAAAATTTCAAATTTTTTCTCGTCTAAAAAAAGGTCCACGGTCTTCAAAAAATTTTTTTTTATTGTTTCGTTTAAAAGGTCTTTTAGAAAATTCAATACCTTTTAATTTGACGTAATCAAAAAGTCTGTACGACGATTTGCCGCGGAGTTATCGTCAATCAAAGCAAAAAAGTTCTTTTTGACTTTGATAACCAATAACTCCGGAAATAATGATTGTATAGGAAATCAAAGGAGGGTTTTGAAAACTGCACGATATATTCTATAAGAAAATGTAAACAGCTTTGGAAAAAAAATATTTTTTGAATTGGAAACTCGGACTGAAAAAACGACAAAAATTCGCCTAATTAAGGATATTTGGATAACTTGGTATAACTTTGGATAAAATGGACGAACGAAGGATATCGTCGGTAATTTTTTAACCTCAAAGTGTCCCCTAAAATCCCTGAAAAATTCAAAGCGCTGCGATTTTTTTTTCATTGTGCCCCGAAGCTTCAAATCCTTTGTTTTTGCCAAAATCACTATTATGAGCAATTTTAAGATTTTTATTCATTTATTCAATAAAAAAATTCTCTCAAAAAATCTTTATTTTTTGATCAAAGATTAAAACTGTTTAAGAAATTTGAAAAACAAAATCAATTTTTTAAATTTTTTTTTAAACGTCTTCAGAATGTTCTTCTAATGTCAAAAGAAAATTAATTCATTTTTTTCTGATCGCTACAACTGCCTTAGTTTCAAATCTCATTTTAAAAATTCAATAAAAACAAATTGATATACCCCCCGCGGATTTCAGCTTTTCTTCACACAAAACTTGATTTTTTGTATTCTTTCTAGCTTAAATTTCTTACGTGAATTTTCTGTAAGCTTTTCTTTAATAATCACCTTTTGATATGCGTCGTCGACATTTAGCTGCCACAGATGTGGCTCGCATTGTTACCCTCCTTCATGAGGGCTACAGTTGTTGTCACCCGTGCCTATGCCCGATTTAACGCGACTCAAAGTTACGATCGTCGTCCGGGTCAAGGTAGACGACGAATCACTACCGAGCGCGATGATTGAGCTATCATTCGAGAAGCTCGTCGAAACCACCAGCGGTAAACAGCAGTCCAAAAAAAAACAAAAAAATTCGAAAAAATCGTTTTTTTCAAATTTCTTAAACAGTTAATCTCTATGATCAAAAAAATAAAGATTTTCGAGAGTATTTTTTTTTATTGAAAAAATGAATAAAAATCACAAAATTGCTCATAGTGGTGATTTTGGCAAAAACAAAGGATTTGAAGCTTCGGGGCACAATGAAAAAAAAATCGCAGCGCTTTGAATTTTTCAGAGATTTTAGGGGACACTTTGAAGTTAAAAAATTACCGACGATATCCTTCGTTCGTCCATTTTATCCAAAGTTATACCAAGTTATCCAAATATCCTTAATTAGGCGAATTTTTGTCGTTTTTTCAGTCCCGAGTTTCCAATTCATAAATATATTTTTTTCCAAAAGCTGTTTACATTTTCTTATAGAAAATATCCTGCAGTTTTCAAAACCCTCCTTTGATTTCCTATACAATCATTATTTCCGGAGTTATTGATTATCAAAGTCAAAAAGAACTTTTTTGCTTTGATTGACGGTAACTCCGCGGCAAATCGTCGTACAGACTTTTTGATTACGTCAAATTAAAGGGTATTGAATTTTCTAAAAGAGCTTTTAAACGAAACAATAAAAAAAAATTTTTTGAAGACCGTGGACCTTTTTTTAGACGAGAAAAAATTTGGATATTTTTTTTGTCGGTAGTTTTCTTAGGATTTCTCCAGACCTGGACATGACAAAAAAAAATCATGGTCATATATAAAAACTAGACACTTGGAGCTACAATTTGCTTATTTTATTTTTTCTGTACAATCATTTTCCTCGAAGTTACAGCTCGTTGAAAATCACCCAAAAATTTGGATTTGTTTTTTATATCCCTTAATTTTTGTGACTAGTTTAATTTATTATTATAAATCCTATAACAGTTAGGACTAAATATTCAAAAATATTTCAAATAACAATACTGCGTAACGCTGGCTCATTTGGATGTGGAACTATATCTTCTATTTCTTGCGCCGTGACTGATTCTTCTTCTATTTTCATCTTCATGCAAAGGCAACCTTCTCCTATCGTGCCATTACCACTTACAATACATTTACCTAAAATTGCTTTGCAACTATTGTATGGAATAGTGTCTTCATCATTACTGAGGCCTCCTGGTTTAACAAGACCTCTTCCAAAATCAATATCAAATGTATCCTTTATTTTTATTGCGCCATTTACACCTATTTCAACACTTGGAACGATATGATTAGAATTGTAAAAATTAAAATATGAAACATTTGTTTTTGTGTTCCTCGCTGAACAGAAACTAGCACATTCACAATCTTCACAATTAGTTCTTTTAGGATCGCACGAGAATGCATCACTATTATGTTTTTTCACTTCTTTGTTACCAATGAGTGTTAGATCATGTGGCACTTCATTACATTCGGTCATTTGGGCACACAAACAATTATTATTATCTGTATCTGCATTCATTAGACATCCACCTAGCACAGTTTTGCAATCAGTGATATTTCTTGCATAGGGTTCTGTTGTTTTATCATCTAATTTCGTTGGCAATGCTTGTTTCAAAACAGGTACTTGAATGGGCACTATGGAATTAAAAATACGTGACTTTTGTTCAGCTAAGTCTTTTGGTATTTTCACATCATTGTGTATTGTGTTGCTACTGGAGTATTTGTTAAAGATGATATCTGAAAGAAAAGGACTAAATTAAAAACCTTACACTATTAAGTACTTAAAATGTATTTTCAATTACACACTAGAACTAGTTAAAACTTTGTCAGTACATATTTTGTGAATTTTCTATTTAGTCTAGTGAATTGGAGCTGCAATAGTCTTTGAGATAAAGTTTCTTTAAGAAACAAAAGCACACTTTCACACAAAAGTATGTTTATACTTATTAACCACACAGGCGGATGTCGGGTATATGCTATGTATATAATACAACCGATAATAAAATATTATACCTGTCATAGAGTTGCTCGAAATTGAATCATCACTATTAGAATTTGGTTGACTAGGAGTTTCATGTTCTGTTTTGACTTCTGAAAACAAAAACAGTACCAAGATTAATATAACGAATTAAGCCATTTTTGGGGGGCCTTGTAGCGTTAGTGGCACTGATTAACACCGTGCAATCGGAGATCTGGGTGTGGAAATATACTTCTTCTGCCTACCCCTTCAAGGCGAGTCTGTGCGACTTTTGTCTACTTTGATATCTGACAAAAAATATAAAGAAATTTACATGTGAATGTGATGTGGACTGTAGCAGGATGGCCTACTTAAAATAAGATTGATATAACATATTGTTACTTACTGTGTGTGCGTTGATGCCTTTTCCTTGCATATTCCGTGGTGAATTTCTTTTTACAATTAGGTTCCACGCAATACAGCCAGTTGTCAGGGTTGTGGGTGTTGATATGCGCTTTCAAGTGATGCAATTGAATAAAACCTGCAATGATATTGTAATTCATGTAACACCATACACCATGAGGAGGGCCGAAGATCGAGCTCAGTGGCGTGCCATAAGAGAGGCCTATGTCCAGCAGTTGACGTAAGAAAGGCTGCTGATGATGATATAACACCATATATAATATGTCTGTTTACAATTAGATTATTTTTGCCATAAAATATAAAGTAGGTACATATAATTAAAATTTGCCCCGATTGGTTCTTTGTTCGAGGAGTATTATTTTTTCATCAGAAAATTCTGTCTGATAAACGGCAAGGGGCTCGTCTCCTATTATGTGCTAGGGAGAATCGTTAATATAGAAACACTTCTCCGTATACGCTTTTGGCGATACCGACATGAGAGAATATATTATAAGTATGTATTCATTTAAAAAATTAAAAACAATAATTTCATATAGGTATATAAAACTTAGCCGTGTAATCACTGCAGTAAACAATAATTAATAGAATTATCCTCATTATATTACACAGTCCTGTCTTTAGTCAGTTAATATTATAAAATAAAATGTATGCCTGCGTCGATACTACGTCTTCAATTTCAAGTCACGCATCTCATATTGGATTCCATTTTGACAAACATGAGCTGCCATTAAAACATAGAGACATTAAACCTTTGACTACCACGCTAGCTTAGTGTGGACAATCCAAATACTAAAGTGGTTAAATAAAATCACAATGTTTTCCTTCACCGTCTTAATGAGCGATATATTAAATCAGAATAGACATCCCTTAGAAAAATCAAAATTGTATATTTTTAAAAATCATATACTACACAAATTGAAAATTCACTAGGCCATCAAGGAATTATATTTCCCATTTACATGTACGAATGTGCATAAAATTATTGTGATCCTGCTCTTTGACAAATAATCACATAAGCCCCGTGGCGCAGTTGCCTAGATACCAGCTTGCGAAACGAGAGGCCACGGGTTCGATCCCCGCACCGAGACAAGTGTTTGTGTGTTCCACAAATATCGACCGAAAAAGTCTCTCGTAAGTCGTAGTTTCTGATACCCACGGCACAGCAGTGGCGGTACTTCCATAGAAACCCAAAATCGTTACACGTTAATTGTGTAATTTCTAATTTATAATTGTTTATTGTGGGGTCAAGATATTCTCATTTATTTGTCAAAGTTTGTTAAATAAAAAAATAAGATTATTATTCGGATTTTTTAAGCTTAGCTGGGCTTTTGGATGAATGTCTGTGTGATCCACAAATATTTGTTTCGGGTCTGGATGTATGTGAGACCCAAAAAGTCTCTCGTAGTTTCTGATACCCACGACACAGGTTATTTATTTAATTTGTTGCATTTTACATATAATAAATGTGGATTAGCAAAAAGTCTTACCTTTGTTACAAATATGGCAGTAGTGCTGTTTCGCATTAGTATGAGTGAGTATATGGTGTTTCAAATGGTGACTGAAGTTGAAGGTTTTTCCACACCCATCAAAGGTACATTTGAATTTCCTTTCAGACTCCGGTTTGTGTATCTTCATATGCGTCTGCAAAGCTGTCTCGCTGTTGAACGACGCACTGCATTTTTCACAATTATACGTTCCTGTAATTAAAATATAAGTTACAAACAGCCTTCGTCTGTTACGTCTGTGCGAGTGACTCCACATAATCCCTTTGATCCTTCAACGAGGTGTAAAAAGAGGTACTTAAGTCGTTTTATTCGCGTTAAATAGCATGAAAATAATTTAAAAATGAATTTTCAATTTCACAAATACCCGTAATCGACCATGTTTGAATCTATACCTCTTATTAATATACTAGCTGACCCGGCGAACTTCGTTCCGCCTAACAGTCGATTCAATTATTATTTTTTTGCCTATGTTACTCCTTATTAGATCAGTTATCTGCCAGTGAAAGTCCCGTTAAAATTGGTCCACCCGTTTCAGAGATTAGCCGGAACAAACAGACAGACAGACAGACAAAAATTGTAAAAAACGTTATTTTGGTAAATGTACCGTGTATACATCCATATGCATTTATTAAAAAGCCGTTATTTTAATATTACAAACAGACACTGCAATTTTATTTATTTGTTAATAAGAAAATTTGATCAAATGGGTTTCTTCGCAAAATAAAAAATATTGTGCCACATTTAACAAATAATGTAGCAAGTGTTATGCCATTTTAGATTCCTTATTAAATGCGCCAACTTTTAAAGTTACTTGCCAAACTCGCGTAGTACATTTTTTTTCAGGACAGTCAGTTAAATTTGGGCGTATGATTAATTTTAAATATGCGGTTTGGTAAACAATGTCATTTTCTTCCGAAGTATAGCAAGGTGGCTCTAAATGTTGGATAACAGTTTGCAGAGGCATTATTCAGGATTACATAACAAAAATAATAATTTAAAAAAGTAGAGATTTGCAGCAACAGTAGTGAAAAAACCGTCACAGGGTGTAGATTTTCTAGATTTTTTTGAAATCCCTATATTTTTCTTAATACATAACTTATATTTTTTTAAATATTTTTCTTATAACTATTACGACTTGGGCTATTCCCCGTTTCCGGGTTATCGTCGACTGCTGGGACACCCTGTATATTTGTTTATGTTTATATAGAATTGAATTTCGACTTCAAGAATGTTCCATTACACTATGAAAGTTCCCGCCCACAGCTCTTTTTAATCAACGCACAACATTTATCTACCGCATGGCGCCACCGGCCTTAGATAGATTAAATATCTACAATTTTCTTATCTGCCCAACTGTGGTGCGAAACGTGATGCGAAGTGCGAATTCTGTCTTTACGTAAAATCCCACATTACTAACCTTTTGATCTATTATTAATCATTATTTATCTATATTTTATATGCTAGTACCTTAAAAAGCCTGCCTTGTGGTGCAATCAGGGGATTCCAGTTTTAATTCCTGGGTCAGGCATACATATTTATTAAGTGATGGATGGTGCATTAATATGATTAATTAGAAAATGGATTATTCTGATAAAACACTCAAATTTAATGATTTGGGTGGGTAGTCAAAGAGTTGATATTATTCAAATTATATCCATGGATCATTTTTCTATTGTTCTTAATAACAGAAAAACACAATATATTGTTTTCACAAAACATAATAAGATTTCAAACTGCACACAAATAATGACTTGCTAAGGTCTATAAAGTTAAGTATAATATAAATAACAACCATATAGAAACATTTGATAATATATGTACATCAAACTTAGGACGAAAACTTCTAGCAAATTGTGAATTTATTGATAAGGCCACTCAGCAATCCAATATTATTGATTGATTATAATAATAAAATATCTAGATTAAGTTAACTTTGCATTGACATTGCAAAAATAATGGATACTATCCTGATATTTTTGCAAATTCAAAGTTTAAAGTGAACAGTGTGCATTTTACAGTTGATTGGACATTGTCATTTGGAGTAGGAAACCACATATTGAAACCGTGCTGAGGCTATTTTTTTGTTATCCACACATCCTCTCCGCTCTTGTAGTTTTTGATGCTCATAATATAAGACTTGTATCATATTATAGTCAGTACTATGTATGACTGCTATATATCTTATAGGAATTTACATAAACATATGACAAAATTTACAAATACACATGAAAATGTTTAGTTAAGTTTCTTGTTAGCTCACAATTAAGAATTGCAAAGAATTTCTAGCCACATCATCATCATCAGCCCATATATGTCTCACTGCTGGGCATGGGCCTCATCTACAACTTAGAGGGTTAAACACATACTTGATTCAATTTTTTTCAATGGCAATTTTATTTATGGCAAAAGATAAATAAGTTTTCCACTTGATCAATATTATCAAGATACCAGTATTTTAAGCAGAATAGAGTTGTTTTCTTCTTATCTGAATTTATTTTATTCAATTAATTCAAATTCTGCATAGACAAGTGAATTAATGTTTGTGAAATCAAGTGAAATAAAAAGCCTGAAACTAATATGTATGCAAATCTTAATTTTTAATCTATTTATATGATTATAAATATTAATATAAATATTATGAGAGCCAATGTGTACATTTAAGTATTATACCCTGTATTATTTTTTAGAAAATTTACCAAAGACTGCCTTGTGGAAATAAGGGCTATAATATTTACACATACTCTTATTAAAATTTAGCAAAATAAGAAGAATGTTAAAACAAGTATGAAACCACTCAGTGTTTTGTGTTTAAATTCAGTTTTTAGGTACTTAAAAAGTTTTTCTGAAGTTACCTTAGATGATGTTAAGTCCATGTTTAATAAAAATAAATAATGCAATTATTTGATTAGGCATCTGAAATGTTAGTACTGGAAAATCCCATCTGATACACAGGTGGTGAAAATTGAATGGTAATTACTTGCCTTTATGTGCATAGCTGACATGCCTCTTCAGAAGAGTCTCATCTCTAAACTTTTTGCCGCACACGCAGTACACACAGCTCTTCCTATCATGCTGCTTCTCGTGACGACGCAACGCCGAACTACACAAGATAAAGTTTTACTAAACAATGGAGCATCATCAAATAAAAAACCTTGCATGTTTACTTACAGGAAACTGAATTTCTTGAGGCAAACTCCGCATTCAAAATGTGGTGAGTGGCTTTCTTCATGTCTCTTTCTCTCACTTTCGTATTTAAACCTCTTGGAACAATGAGAGCACTTTAAATTCATATCCAGAGTGATGGATGCAACAGGACACAAATATTTCAATATATTCAAGGTAATGAACTATAATTATGTATCACTTATTATTGTGCCCTCGTTAAAAAATACTATTAATTATCGAAATCAATTGTAAATAAATATTAAGATAATCTTCAACACTACTTGTATTCACATTTCATACTTTCATACTAAAAGTAAACAGCTGAGACTAGAGTATACTCTTTGGACTAGAGTGAAGTGAACATCTGACTCTGAGTAGGCTTGTTGAAAAAATATCGATATATCGATATTATTTTTTCGATATATCGATCTTTTTGAGCGATATTTTAATATTTCGATATATCGATGTAAAATTCTAAGTATCGAAAAGGTACCAAAATCGATATTTTTTATAATTAAAAAATTTAAAAAGTTTTTTTTATATCAACATTTTTCTTTTTAACTATTAACATTATCCTTTTTTCGGTCGACAACTCTCAACGCGCGCGTCTTCTTGAGTACGTACTCAACTCATACCGATATATGGATATTTTTTAAAACATATATCGACAAAAAAATATATATCGATACGATATATATTGTCATTTTTTGGATTTCCGACATCCCTACATCTGAGTCCACGAAATATAATATACCTACATATGAAATTCGTTATCGAATTCAGTAACTAATTGAGTTATATACGCAGCGGACAACACTAGTATAATAATGCACGCACACATAATTATCATTTGATAAAATGTCAATGTCATATTTCAAAATGTCATAACCACGCCGATTGGGATAAAACATAAGAATGTATATGTTTTTGTCTAAAACTTTCTACCACAATGAAGTAAAATTATTCGCTATATTGTACCCTAATAAAAATTGCCTTTTAAATGCACCTACGACATATATTTTCAGTAAAAAAACCTATAAATTGAACATACAGAGGTTATGTCATTCGCAGTGTTTACGTAAGTTTCGAAATGCTCGTGACTACGGCCAATCATGAACGGGGCCCAGTACGAATCGGCCAGTCGGCGAATGAGCCGCATATGACAATCGCCACCGCGCGGCAAGGACAAATTTGCGCGCCTATTTGCAATAGTACTGAATCGTGCCAGAATGAAAGATTGGCTTAAAGTGACACTTATATTATGTGCATTTGGCACTTTGAGAGAGATCCGGCCTTCAGAGCCATTCGTCTCGGAGTTCCTACTAGGAGAATGGAGGAATATTACAGAGGAACAGTTAAACCGGGAAGTCTATCCTGTGGGAACATATTCGTATTTGTCACTGCTTGTAGTTGTGTTTCTTATCACAGACTTCTTGAGATTCAAACCTGTCATCATCTTGTCAGGTGAGTTTTAGCAGAATTTTCCTTATTAAAAAAATTATAGGAAAAACATGTTTAAGAATAGCATGTATAAAAACATTATTGAGTGCTCGTAGTAATCTAAGTAGTAATATTAGTTATAAACTCTTGCTATTTTTTAAATTTAGAAAATTGCTTTAATGTGTAAATCTTACCTTAATATTTTCCATCATTTTCATATATTTTTCTGAATATACAGTCTAAAGAACATTTTAATCATTTATGAAACTCATTTCAGATAAATAGATTTTATTATCAATGTAATAAATATTCACTGCTTAAATTATAGAGAGTTGACATTAATTATAATATTGATAATAATAATATTAATCTGAAATGAGTTCTATGATGTGCTATAAACAAAAATAATGTTATACTTGCAGTAATTGAATAATTTAAAATGATTGTTTATATGTAAATATTTTTGGAGGAACAAAAAAATATTCATCATCATCAGCCTATATACATACGTCCCACTGCTGGGCATGGGCCTCCTATACAATTGAGAGGGTATAGGCCTTAGTCCACCACATTGGCCTAGTGCAGGTTGGCGGACTACACACCTAAGAAATTCCTAAGAACTTTTAGGTGCGCATTTCATCACAATGTTTTCTTCCACTGTTAAAGTAAGTGATAATTCATAATGAATACTCACTATGAACAAATAACTTCGAAAAGTCAGAGGTGTGTGCCTGGGGTTTTAATCTGTGACCGATGTGGTTTCTCCCTTTAGTTTGAAGTGTATTGACAACACAGTCCCATAAGTGTTTGATTCGAAATGTGATCATTGGCTATGATATTTTGAATTACCTAAAGTCGCTAGAATATGCAAATGTCTTTCGAAATGATTGCTAGTTGAACACAAGAATGACGTCGCCTAAGAAAGCAGAGAAGGAAAAGTTTAACAAAAGCCAACAGATTAGTAGTTTAAAGAACGTAAAAATCCTCTCATTAGTAAAACTTTGTAATAAGAATATTAGTGAATAATTTTGATATTAAGGCCGCTGGGATTCTTTCGTTAGTTATTATCGGGTACTTTTCATCGAAAGCGATTCCGATAACATCACGATCTCCTATTCCTTGAGCGCCAAAGTAAACGAATTAGCCATATTTTCTAACGAAAATTATTAAGTCATTTATTTCCCGATTGTGACATACTGTAGGCACTATGTACCTACTAAGATAATGGGCGCTTGCAACTTCACTTTTTGTATCAAATAAAAAACAGCCCCCGCTCAAAGACCTCATCAAAATACAAATTTTTGTTTTGTTACTTTTGAGCTACTCACGCCTACAGTGGAAGTGGAATGGTGAAAAATTTCATCAACTCCATGTCCATACGTCAATTTATTTGGAATATGCTCAATTACATATGATTTAGAGCCCTGCCGCGCTAGGACGAAGCATGAATGAACCGGCTCGATGGGTGTAGTTCCACTGTCTCACAGAAAATCTAAGTGACAAGCGTTAATGTTGATTCTGCAACGGTTAGTAACATCGCCGGAGGATGAATTTTCTCGAATAATCGTACCCGCCTGCATAACTATCACCATCCTATGCCGTATTGATTCCATTACAAGAGCGACATCTTCATTCAAGTTCAAGGTCTATTAATTACTGAGCTGTGGTATAAATCAGTTCACCAATAAATGCCACCGCTGATACGTGACTCATGACTTAATGGTAAATTAATGTACGCACATGGACTTTCGTTTAATAGAGAATTTGGTTTATAGCATTTTTCTTATATAACTTTCCGTAAATTAAAAAGATTTTTTAAAATCTATCTATAAATCCAGTAATGAGCAAATAATTATCAAAGTTTAAAATTTGGTGGCAGGGATGATTCCTCAGTAATTAGAGAAGTATGCGTAAGGAAGTATTTTTCTCAATTAAAAGAACGAATATTTGGAACTTGTAAGTTACAATGCTGGGAAAGAACAACAATTCGAATCTTATCCGACAATCAGCCCTTGAGCCCCAATCAACATCTTTAGGACTTCCTGGTTTTTAACACATACTCTTGAAAAATAGGGCAGTAATCATAATTCCTCATATCGGAGGTTATTTAAAACTATGATGTGCTTGGAGTCAGAGGACAGTCCACTCTAGAGGCCTACTCGACAACATCTACAGTACCTACATTAGATTGATGACAACATAAAACAGATGATGATAATGACAGAGCCATTATTTTTACAATATCAAACGATAAAGAGCCTGTAGGCACCCATTATTCCCTATCAGTAAAATTTCTAAACAAACTCATTCATAAGGAAGTTGCGACTTTGCTATTTCTAAAGGTCGATGCCCTGTCGCGCCGCGTTGTAATTAGACACGCATAAACAACGTCTGTTGAGCTCAACATGGACAGTATTTGCTTGAGAACTATTTGTGCTATAAAGATAGATTTGGCATGAATGAATGAACACAATGAACACAATTTATTTGCGCCTATTTGTGCTTTATCACTAAACTCACGAATATCATGCATATCGTCAAACTATTCAAATTTAGAAAATCATCATCATCATCAGCCAATAAACGTCCCAATTTGGAAAATATTTACTTTATTGCATAGCTTTAAATTCACCCATTTGCAGTATACCTAGTGCTAACCCCTAGATACATTAGTGGATCGTTCCAGCCATTGCGTCAGGGTGCAGATCAAACCCGCGGTATGTGATTGTCCTACCCCTACAAAGTTGATACGGAAAGTTCTAGAAGTTCATTCATTGCAGGTCTGAGTGGCATCACTGTATACGCAATCCTACTGTGGACAACTAGCTTAGAATGGCTACAGGCATCCCAGTTCTTCTTCGGTCTGTACAGTGCAACCGAAGTCGCTTACTTCACGTATATTTATGCTAAGGTAAGGAAACTATTTTCAAATATCCCTTCAGCTTCTTGGATAAAAATCTACAACATTCTGCCTCACCCCATCCAAAAGAATAGAATTTTAGTATCCCTAACATGGAAAAATATTGGTATATCGCAAAAACTTTCAAACTGTTTCACAACCGCTTGAGTTAGGGCCGTAGCTAGGAGGCACATCTAGGGGGAATGCCCTACCTTAAAATACTAATGACCTACCGTAAAAATTAACGTAATTAAAAAAATTACGTTTTTTTTTTACTTCCACCCTACTTCTACATACATACATAACCTCAAGCCTGTTTTCCCCGAAGGGTTAGGCAGAGGTGCATTTCTGCACCCACATTCGCCTGGTGTTTACCAGTCCTACGTAATAGAGGGCGAGCCTATCGCCGTTTTTCGAGCACAAATCCAGACTTCGTGCTGCTACTGAGAATTTCCTAATGGAAAACCCCAATAACACTTTCGGGCTACTTGTGGGTACACTAGCTTTAATTCAAGTCTTATTTTCGCGACCAAACGTAGCCTACGGTTTTCTATACCAATTTCTGCCCAATTTGCCTCATCCGCTGGCACATTTTTTATTAATCGAACGTGGAATTACTTTCGCATTTATATCCAGACTGGAAAAACTACTTTATTATAACAGATTAAGAACTATTTTTATGCTTAATATATTAAAACCTACAAAGTTACTAAAACTTTTGTAGAGTCTTGAAAATGTCAGCAGAATAGCTATTAAATTATAATGACTATCTCTCCACTTTGTACTTACCTCCCTGATCCAAAAAACTTACATCGAATGCGTATTATTTAGTCTTGTCGTAACTATTCACGAGAATAACCATTTCTAAGTCTAATTACAATAAAAAAAAACTACTCTCTACGTCGCTCTCAATAATGGGCTAACAATGTAAGTGACGCTTTTAAATAAATAGTTTTCATTGGTTATTTTTTACACATGCTGAAATTAGAATAAATTTGAATTAATAAAAATATATAGCCCTTTTTCTCATTTTTACTTTCAAAATAAATATGTTGCGGTTCCAATTTTCATGCACATTTTACGCATTTCATTATCATCATCATCAGCCCAAATACGTCCCACTGCTGAGCACGGGCCTCCTCTACAACTGAGAGGGTTTAGGCCTAAGTCCACCACGCTGGACTAGTGCGGGTTGGCGGACTACACACCTAAGAAATTCCTAAGAACTTTTAGGAGTGCAGCTTTTATCACGATGTTTTCCTTCACCGTTAAAGCAAGTGATAATTCATTGTGAATACACGCATTTATTATGCATAATATATTCATGCAAATTTCAAGCTTTTTATCCAGCATATAATCCGATTAACATTAACTTCCCTTAACATCCGAGACGTCCGTTCATTATAATATGAGTGTGCATCGAGCAGTGTATACTATCCTGTGACGTAGGTGGATTCCACGAAATACCCGATCGTGTCGTCGTACACCCGTATCGCGGCTCTCACCGGCCGATTCCTGTCCGGCGTCAGCTCGCAACTCCTCACGCACTTCGAAGTCATGGACTACCGGCAGCTAAACTACATCACATTTACAGGTATTTATTTTGAGTCTGTATGTGTGTATTCATAATTAATTATCACGTACTTTAACGGTGAAGGAAAACATCGTGAGAAAACCTGCACTTACAATCGATAGGTTTTCACTCGACCACGCGCCTAAACCCCGAGGCCATCATGACTCACGTTAATTTTTTTTTTTGTTATAATACTTACTATAAAGCAACTTTAAATCCAGATTTGAATATAGGCGTTTGCAGGTACAAAACTTGGCAGACATTCACACCACTCCCTTTACGATATCGTTAACTTGGCAAATAGGTCCGCAACATTCGCCTACTCACATTACTTTACGCATTAAACTCGTGATTACGCTTCGATGAAATTTTGCTCACGAAATAAATAAATAACCACACCCAACAGTCACATACATAGTTCTGATCCCATACTAAGATACAAATCTTGTATCGGTCTTATCTTCGATCTCACCAACTTTTATAAAAACACAAACACATTTAGTTGCCCCCGCGGCGTGAATTGCCAATATACAATTACAATAAGACATTTAGGATTCGATTCCTGAGATGAGCAAATTTCGTTTTTTTTTAAATTCGCAATAGCAGCAGTCTGGCTGGATATGTGCCCCGTAAAGGAACATAAGCTCAGTCCGTATTACATTTCCTACAATATAGATGTTGCATTCTCAGTCCATTTAAAAATAACGTCATGAGTAGGTGTTTTTTCTGTAATTACCGTACAAAGAGAAATCTCTTGTGACATTTACAGACGATGTTCAAGCAAGATAAAATACTAAGCAAATATAGCCATTATTTGCAGTAAGAATTGCATAGTTACATAAAAATGTGACGGTAAATAGTTAACTGAAACTAGCGGGACGAGAAAATTTGAATTGGGATGAATTAAATCAAATTGCAATAAAATAGTATTGATACAAAGCAGGCCTTCTTTGATCATTTTTTGGCATGTTAATTCCAAAAAGTTGATTGTAGTTAAGTCCTTTTTTTGTTTCCTCACCACCCCTTGCCATTGTGTTTCGAAAAAAAGAAGTATATAAATTTTTTATTCTTTAAAAATATAATATCTTTGAAAAAAAATAAGTGAAATTATATTTTCGAAATATACTTTGGGGGTACTCAGTGTCCATATGCAATATGTCATATGCAAGTTTGGCAATTGTGTTTAAGGTCCCACGTAATAGGTGTCGAGCCTATTGAAGGTTTTAGAGCATTTAACAAATGCCGTACAAGAAGGATTACCCAATGGAAAGGCCCAATAACACTTACTCCCTGCCTGAGAATCACAATATTTTTTTAAGTATCAGGTTTTAGACCATCACATTGGCTCAATGAGCATTAGACGCGATCATTCATACACATTATCATAAATAACATTTTGTTCAGCGTTTTCTTCGATATCAAAACACAAAATTATATTAATTCCAGCTCAAATACTGGCAACGTCCTGGGCATTTTGGCTACCTCCAGTACACTTCGGAATATATTTTCATAGAAGGAGTTCGCCGATAAGTGTACCCATAGATAAACAGTTACCACAGGGAACGAATAAAGTAAGTATTATTTTTATTTCTTGTTTAAAAACTATAATATGTGTATTGACTAATGAAAATAATCTTGCAATAAATTTTCATTGTCATGAATAAAAAAATGGCAATCCTTAGAGATTGATTATGGTATCATAAAGATCTTATTCTCGCCGTCTAGGTGCGTTCTTGTATAATAAGAATCAAAGTATTTTCTAACATTACTACGGTTTGAGGCCATAAGTTTTGTTTATTTGTTGTTGGATTGATGGCCTCGGGGATTAAGCGCGCGGCGACAAAGTCTTGTTGGTTCCGCGGTTTGTGTCAGGCTCTCTAGAGATTCGACAAATTATTGGTAAGTTTTCTCCATGAAAAAATCCTCAACACGAAGACTGGAAATGTCCCTGAAAGTTGGAAAAGGCGAAAAGTGCAGTTTGCATTTAATTGGTGAGCTCGATGATCCAAGCACCAATCGAGATTGTTTTTGTTATTTAGAAATACATACATACATTTCGAACTGCCATTAAAGTTTCAAATTCTTGTCAAGCTGCCGCTAAAACGGATTAGCAAGTTGAAGTGGCAATGGGCGGGGCACATAGCGCGCAGAACTGATGGCTGATGGGGCCAAAAGTTCTCGAATGGTGGCCACGTTACGGAAAGCGCAGCGTAGAAGGTCCACCAACAAGGTGGTCAGACGACCTGGTCTAGGACGCAGGCTGCCTCCAACAGGGCACTTTGGAAGTCATTGGGGGAGGCCTATGTTCAGCAGTGGACTTTTCGGCTGATGGATTGCCGCTAAAAATTTGTAGAGTTTTACGTAAACTATGCATATCATGATTCCAGGAATCTTTCAGCTCGAACATGTTGGAGGCATCGAGTCTGATCGTGCGGCACGCGCGCGCCGCCTACTCGCGGCCCAAGGTACTGGCGTGGTCGGCGTTGTACGCAGCAGCGCTGGCACTGTTCGTACAATGCCAGACATACATGCAGCTGCTGTGGAGGCTCATACAGGATGACACTGAACAACCGGTGAGTAAAAACAAATTGTTTTAAGTATTAAAAAAAAAAGTGAGTCATCATCAGCCCATCACAGCTGGGTATGGGCCTCCTCAACAATTGAAAGGGTTTAAGCTTTAGTCCACCACGCTGGCCAAGTGCGAGTGGACTAAAGCTTAAACTTAGTATAGAAAAATAGATATGATTTTAATAACTGGCAATGCACCTCCAAATATGCTGTATTTTGCGTTCACCCGTTGCGACACCGTATGTCCATCAAAAGAAGTCCTTGATTGTCTACCGTGCTTTACCAAAAAAAAACTCCCTTAACACACCTTACCGTTTACTTCATCAGTCAACTCGTTAGACATTCGGTTGGAAAGTTGGGCGACCATGTAGAAGCACCACACCAATTTTATTCTTATCCATATATTTCCAACACATCCCTCTAAAACAAACTTGTTAACAAAAGGAATAGTGCAATAAATAAACTAAACACTTATCAACAAAATGAAAACAAAACACACAAGCAAAACAAACGCAGAATTTAATCCCCAGATAAAGTGCAAACATATTTTATTATACACATTGTTATCTAGATAACAGCATATAAGCCATATTTAATCAACTAATTTTAGTTGAATAGGACGTGATTAGCATAAGCCAAGTAGGTATTACAATTTAATACTGCATTAAAATTAATGTTTGCACATTTGGTCTGTGTGAACAAAACTATTTATATTACAAAATTTGACAGTCTCTTTATTCCGGTAATGGTTGGTTCCTTTTTGCGATAAGTCTCATTTATCTTACTGTTTTTTTTTCTTTTTTTCTTTTTCTCTCTTATTTGCACATGCACTCGTACTCGTATAAACTATTTCTGAAATTTTAAATGTAACGGATCTTAGTTCTTTTTTAGAAAGATAGCCATTATATAATTTATTACGGAAAAGATGAGGTTATAAAAAAAGCACGAGGACAAAAACCGTAGGCAATCGCAAATAAAAAATCTATGTACGAAATCTATTAGTGTGATAAAGTTAGAGGATATTGAACTTCAAAGAAGTGACTAAAATAACCATGTAAAATTATTCAAACCATTTGACGCTCAGTATACAAAAAGAACTCATAATATGCTTCGAATAACACCAATGAATATTAAATTACATACATACATACATAAACTCACGCCTGTATTCCCCGAAGGGGTAGACAGAGGTGCATTTCTGCACCCACATTTTGCCAGGTATGTACCAGTCCCACGTAATAGGGGCAAGCCTATTGCCGTTTTTCGGGCACATTTCCAGACTCCGTGCTGTTACTGAGAATTTCCTAATGGAAAACCCAATAACACTTTGCCCGACCCGGGAATCGAACCCAAGACCTCTAGATCGCACGGCACATACTTGTACTGCGAGACCACTAGGCAGTCAATATTAAATTGTAAGGAGTTAAAAAAATCCTTTCACTTCAGTGTCTAATTTTAGCCACTGAACTAAAATGTAATGAACTTTATCGGTGTGGGTTGGTAGACTTCACATACCTAAGAAATGGTTTGTAGAGAACTCTCAAGATTACAGATATCCCCACGATGTGCCTATTCTTTCTATATTTCAAGGGCATGACAATTAATCATAGGTAATTACCTTGGGCAACCCAATTTCATACTAGAGGATATTGGCTTAAGCACCACATCTAGTACTTTCGTTAGGTCACAATGAGAAGATGGGGGGTTTCCAGCTTTTCAAACGAAAATCCTACGCCAGTATACCTTTAGTATGTCATAGTGATCGTCACGCGCTTTTAAACAGAGAAGACATCCCAGAAAGAGAAGCGTGTACAGTTGAAAGATATAACCAAAAGAGATTGACGCCCTGCACTCTATCCAAAGATAAACTAAAGGGACTTGAGATACCATACACAAACATGTGGCAACCAACTCTTTTTATCTCGGTATATTTCAGCACTCCTTAATAAGCCTTAAAGGCTTGGGTGTTTGAGAGTGTAAAATTAGACGCGAATGGAGTCAAAACCACATTTGACCTATTTAATTGCTAAAACACAAGAACCTAAATTTCGTTACGTAATTCGATAAGAGATAACATATCGAAATACATAATTCTTTCCGCGTCACACTCGAGTATTAAGTGTACTTTATAGACTGTAAACTGATAAATGCATTCACTGGTCGCTATGCTAATTAATCGCTATCTTAATTAATATTAAGAATGTCAACAGTCACAAAATGAAATACTAAAGTGATAAGTTCATTCCAATGACGAAGTGATGTTTCGCGTCCATATTTTTTGTTTTCTATTGATGTTTCGTCTTCTACTTGCTGTCGAGTTTTTTCAAATGAAGCACACTATTTATCTTCTGCATCTATAACATTTAGTCATACATTAATGAGTAAATAATTACACCCTGGACACATGGTGCCTTTAAACTCCGTATCAAATTGTGCATTAGTACCGCCTTTAACTTCTTATCTGATACTGGCCATTTTAAAATTGTTTAGCAGAAATTGCTCTGATATCTTACTATCGTAAATAGAACTGATCTAACTGATTGTATTCACTATGAATTATCAGTTACTTTAACGGTGAAGGAAAATATCGTGAGGAAACCTGCACATAAGCCAATCCGCACTAGGCCAGCGTGGTGGACTAAGGCCTAAATCCTTTCAGTTGTAGAGGAGGCCCGTATCCAGCAGTGGGACGTGCATGGGCTGATCAGTGGTGGTACTTCCATAGAAGCCCTAAAAACCCAGCTTGTCTTACAAAATTCCGAACAATAACTAAATAAAATTTACATATAAATTGAGAATATCCTGACCCCACAATAAACAATTATAAACTAGACATTACATAATTAACGTGTTACGCTTCTGGGCTTCTATGGAAGTACCGCCACTGGGGCTGATGATGATGATGATAATTCAGAACATTATAATAAATGTTACAATGACTATGCTCAGGTGGTGTACAACGGCGCTGTAGAGGCTGCACAGACGCTCCTGGGCGCGGCGGGGGCTTACACGGCGTCCACGTTCTCGCGCTCCGCCACCCCCGCGCCCGCCGCGGCCGTACAGGGCGTCGCCATGTTCCTCGCCACGCACATGAACAACGTGTACGTCTCGTACGCCGGATACATCGTCATGGGCATGCTGTTCCACTACACCATCACTTTGGCCAGGTTAGTTTCAGTGGCGGTTTGGATGTTTGTAAGCCAAATTGGGCTTTTGGGCTTCTATGGAAGTACAGCCACTGGTAAGTTTTTGCATACTTTTTTTTTCTAGGGTCAGACAAGGATTCAAGTAAATCCCTGTATGTGGCCTAACAATATGCAGTCAATAAACAAAATAGCATAAACACAAATATGATAAATGATTTAAAAATGTTTTTTAATGCAAAAAATGACAAAAAAATATTTAATATTCATTTTTACATCATTTTAAATAATCCATATTTTTAATATACAGACATTAAAGCTCAATTGTCAGCAGTCGTTAAATAAATTAATTAAAAGGCTACAGCCACCTGGTGCTAAATGAAGGTACTATCGAAACGAAGTATCGACTGAGAAACAATTGCGATTTATTACTATTAGTCGATTATGCCGATTATTTGAAACCATTTCGAAAGGTAGAAAATAAATTGAGGTTTATTCTACGTACTCTATTTTTTATTTATAAATATTAAAAGTATCTTATAAATATCGATATGAAGCTTAAAAGCCTAAATGCGTGGTTCTTTTCAGGAAATACAAGATGATGATTTATCCACCACTTTTAACTAGCTCATATATTTCACATATCTTCGGAATTGTTCTACAGAACATCAATTGAATTAAAACCACCTTATCGTTACTATAATTTTGACCTTTATCAATCGCTAAAGGATGATGAGATAAGAACGTACATGAACCCCGGCACGCTATAGATTATCTTCTCTAAAGATAGCGGGCGTTTGCCAAACGATAATCAAATCTTAACATTAATAAATTTGAATATACGTAAATACGCGTCGATAATTATTTATCGGATAGTGGATGACGCAGTACACAGGCACGCATCATATATACTATATAATATTAATGCGATGGGTAAAAAAATTCGATTTCTATTCCTGAATATAATTTTATAGCTTTTTTATAATTTTAGCAATAAACAATGAATGATCAAGCTAAAAAACTGCATACATTTTGAATATCGCGGGCTAGTAGATGCGTTTAATTTGTAGGTGTTTTAAATTTTGTCTAAAGAAAATTTTACCTGATTCAATAATAACACTAATAAAAGACAAAACATATGGTTTTTTTCTTCAATAGTTGAGGTAATCGCGCTTTGAGATAATTATCAAATAATTATCGATATTTTTTACTCTGTGTACATCGATATTTTTTGAAGCAATCGATACGATATAAATCGATATATTTCTTTCATTTGCTCATCCCTATGATATATTATTTATAATAGGCCTGATAGCAGCAAATATCGTTAACATAATTGGAGAGTTGAGCTGACATAACAATTAAATTTTTTAATAAACGTTTTGAAATAAAATACACTTAATTGAAAATGAGCCATTAAAATACGAAACAAAACTCTTATGTTTTAAAGGAATACGTTAAATTTATCTTGTTTTTGCAAAAGTCACCCCAAATATTAAAATATCTGGCCTATCATGTAGCTTCAAGAACTCAGAAAGCTGCGTACAAATTATCTAGTACACAAACACCAAAACAAGTCCTGGAAAAATAGGACGTGGGTATACCTACTTATACTGATGAACGAAGGTGTAGAAAAAGGTTTTTTTTTGCCCAAGCAGGGAATCTAGGCCGGAACCTCTGGATCGTACGGCATCCACTGGTGCCGTTAAACCTTGAGACAGACTTTAGGATTTTTTAATAACAGTAAGCGATATAACTGAATAAAAACTGTCAAGATACAAGCCTTAAACTAGGTTTGTCTCTCTTTTTTAGAAATGTGACACAATCATTAATTATCATTAATTATTCATCGATGTATTCTGAATACCAGCACACCTAAGACATCTCCACGATAAATTTCTTTATTATGTATAGTTCGCAACACCGCACAGGAAGGTCTATGTGGAAATCTCACCTCACTCGGTTGTAGAAGAGGTCCGTATCTAAAAATACAGAACGTAAATGCCATTATTTATGGTTGCATTTTAATTTTAACTGTCATATAAAATTTGCAATATTTTATTCCTTAGCGCAAAAATAGCCGGCCAATTAAGCGACGAAAGCTGCTTCGGGCTGATCTTCGGCATCAACACGCTCCTGGGCACTGGACTGCAGTCAATCCTCACATACATCCTCATTCAGAATCTCAATCTGTCCCTTTTCAGCCAGTACTACACAATAAGTGGCCTCTTCATGGTAGTAGCCTCACTGTGGATTCTTGGCTGGACAGTACACATGTGTAAGCAAAAACAGACAGTAAATATAAATAACCAGTAGGTTGTGAGACGAGTAAAAAGTTTAGACTTTTGTCTATAGTAGCGATTGTGAGGAGAGAGTAAAAAGTTCTGACTTTTGTCGATGAAAGTATGTGTTTTCAGTGATATTTTGGCGGGAAAAATGCAATTCAAAATTTATTTGACTTCTATTAAGTATGACTTATTATGAAAAAATAATAATGTTTAATTTAACAATACAAAGAAATATTTTACAGTCAATTCTTCAGTGAAAAATAAAAATAATTGTAAACTGACTTCTTTTTTAACCGACTTTTTATATTGGCAAGACAAAATATCATTACAAATACTTACTAATATTTTTATACCATCATCATCAACAGTCATTATCACGTCCACTACTGGACATAGGCCTCTCCTATGGCACGCCATTGGGCTCGGTCTTCGGCCCTCCTCATCCAACCGCTGCCATCCACCTTGCGGATATCGTGACCCCACCTAGCCAGAAAGCGTCGTACACTACGTTTGCCGAGCCGTGGTCTCCCCACTCCAGAACACGTTTCCCCCAACGGTTATCTGTTCTGCGACAGTTGTGACCTACCCACTGGCACTTAAGCTCGCTAATCCTTTGGGCTATGTCGATAACTTTGGTTCTCTATTTTCTGACCCTATCCCTCAGAGAAACTCCTAACATGGCCCTCTCCATAAATTGCTGAGCGACCCTAAATTGGTGGATCAGTCGCAGTGTCAGTGTCCACATCTCGGCTCTGTATGTCATGACAGGAGGGACGCACTCGTTAAAGACTTTTGTCTTTAGGCTTTGTGGTATGGGTGACGAAACTACTCGACGAGGTTTCTTAAACGCTGCCCAACCCAGCTATATTCTACTCCGGGTCTTCTTTTATACCAGTCTACCTAATTTAAACGGTAGCTACTTAGTTGAATTATGCACATAGAATATAAACTAAATTTAACTTTGTGTCGTAACGATTTGAATTTTGTGATATAAAATTAAATAAAAACGTACAAAATGTTCACTATATATACCAATATCAAGTATATGTGGACTCATTATAATGTAATACCATTAATGACTTTATAAACTCAGACCACAATTGAATCAAAACGAACATTAAGAAAGATAAAAATTCAGAACATAAAAAAACTTTTGCACCACCTCATTATTTTCCGCAAGTAATGCAATAGTAATGGTAAACAACGTACTGACTAGCAAAAATAATTGACATTTTCTCTCATCATTCCACGCAATTAAGATTGTCTATCCATTTTTACTATTGTGGCTTTAAAAGCGTGATTTTTAAAGTTAATTCTTATTAAGGGTACAACATCAATGTGATGACTGACGAGTGGTTTATTTTTGACGCGATAGTTCATATCATTTCTTATTGACAGTTTTATCGAAGTTATATCTCATGGCCTTCCTTAAAACCTTAACTCCTCGCTAAGCACTGTTCTTCAATGCTCTAGAAAAACATTTATTAGGTGCAGGCAAATAGGTAAAGTAGAGGTTTTTAAATGCCAGACACTCAGGGCGAGCCTGTTTGCTTTAAAAAGAAATTTCCAGATCCGCTAACATAACACTGCCCAACCAGGGAATTGAATGTAGGACATCTTAAAAAATTGAGTCCATTTGTTTTGTTTTCATATGAAATACTTAGAACTATGAGAATCAATTGATAATATCTATTATCCTGATAAATGTTGCCGAGATCAATGCTATATATCTGATATAGCACTGATCTCAGCAACAGATTCATATGATTATTTATTTGTGCTTTATTGGACACAAATCAAGAGACTAAAATAGGTATTGGTAACATTACAATAAGGTAGTGTCACAAATTTATCATCATTAGAACAAGAAGGTTTGTGATTTCAATCCTTCGAAATAAGGGATCTTCTGAATGTTGTAAAAACTATTTATGCAAGTAAAATTTGAGTAGAGACAGTAATATTGAAGAAGTAATTTTCTTCAACCTTGGTTTTAATATTAAAATTTAATATTGACAATGCTTATAACCAGGAAGCCTTGTATTTTTTATTTAAATAAGTATTGAGAACAATTGTGTAATTATTGAATCAACTGCAAGGTGTGTACTTGAAAATGTGATGACTTCTGAAATGTAGAAATTCCTTAAAATTTAAAGACTTAGTCTGTGATATCTTATTTTTTTTATTTTTAGTCAAAGTTACATAATATAAAGATTTAGGCCATTTAACTTAATTTACAAAGATTAAAACAATAAAAGATCTGTTGTTATTTTGGTTGTTTTTTTTTAATATGTTATAGGGGTTTGGCTTTTTACATGGTATTTTAGTAGAATGTGTGTTTAGGACTGGCCGCAACTTTTGTATTTGATTATTCATAAGCTTCGATCAAATATACACTAGATTGAGGATCGCGAACAAAATCACTTGTCGTAAGTGGCCGAGGTTGCTTATACTTACACATTTGTGTTTCGTACTAAAATGTATAGAAAAAAGTATTAAAATGTAAACAACTTCAGGTAACAATAAACTTTAATTCTTTACAATAAGATTTAACATAGCTTATAATATATTTACATTTAAGACGTTACGTCATTGAAGAAGAGGATATAAAAATGCCATTTTAAAATTAAGTCCGTTATAAATGAGCACAAATATTCTAAAATAAAATGACACTCGTAAGCTATAAGATTGAAAATAATTTGTTGACATACGGCGCTCACGCTGTTTTGGAATTAAATAGTTCTTAATGCGTCCACTTCAAACAGAGTCATTATAGAAACGCATAGAGTGGCTGTTTTTTGTTATGTTTAGCCATACTTCGTAAGTGTATAATATTCGGTTATATTTGGTAGCAAAAGTAGAAATCGTTATTAATCACGCCACAGGTATAATTAAAATGAACACTGCAATTAAAAAAAGTTAAAAGTAAATATTATAATATATTGTTAGAAACTAAAAATTTAATTATTCAAATCTTATAAAATGACTGTTATTTGGCCTGATGCCGTAACTATAGTAACCAAATAATAAGACGCGTAAAAACTTTCAGGCCGATCAAGAAAATAGACGATCTGTGTCGTTTTCCCGCGCTTGCTCTATAGTCGCCAATGCAGTGTTGCCACCCACACCAACTTATTTCTGACACGGCCTCTCCTGACGGGGCTACGTCCTCGAAGCCCTTTACAGGCCCGTGGAGCCCTTAGCCGGACATCGTCAATGGCCCGGGGATATTACCTCCCTGGGCTACTGGTTCGTTGTCTTGGTCCTCCGCCCCATCTGTGAACACACACTAAACCAGAGACAAAGTACCTTGCTACATTATTTAACAACACTCGTATAGACTCGGATAGTAGATAAAATGTTAGATTCATCATATGATTAGGACTAGGTATAGGATTCTCACAGGTCTGTTCCCACGCAACCAGACGCCCATGTTTCGTTTGTACAGGTCTTACGCCAGTCTTTTGTAGGTCACCCCAGATACCTAGGTGGGTTAGGCTTTACACAGGTCTTTTGTCGGCGGCGCAACCAACGCAACCCGATACCTTCCCATGTGTCAGGGTCAACCCAATACCATGCGCACACAGGTTTTACGTGGGTCTCTTCCACTGAACACATTTCTCATGACGTCAAAGCCATTACACACTCTCAGGCTAATTAAAAAAAAACTAAAACTGAATTATCTGCGTACACAAAAAATTAAAACATCGGTATTACATCTTAAAAAAATGCAGCTCAAACGGGCGTCTATTTGCCCTTCCACAACATCATGTATGAAGCATCAGTATGATCAAATCTTTTAAAATGACTGTTATTTGGCCTGATGCCGTAACTATAGTAACCAAATAATAAGACGTGTGAAAACTTTCAGGCCGATCAAGAAAATAGACGATCTGTGTCGTTTTTCCGCGCTTGCTCTATAGTCGCCAATGCAGTGTTGCCCCCCACACCAACTTATTTCTGACAATATTAAAATCATTATGCTCAGACGTTTAGGCACGCATACACACTAAGTTATCCTTTTAATTACCGTGAAATAAATTAAGCTTATTATAAAGCTGTCTTTTGGAATCTTGTTTTATTCTAGCCGTTTCTTTTTTACAAATATAATGTAATCTGACATCAACGAATTTTCCTATAATGATTTTAATCAAGTCTATTTTATGGTTTTGTTCGTGTCTCTCACCAAAAATGTCCTTATTAATATATGATTTTAAAACATTGGCAATTATGAATTTTTTATCATATTCTTTTTTAATTGTTTTTTGTTCACTCATGCGAAGACAATTGCGTATAATGCGTTCAGTTTTCATGCACACGTCAAATACGTCATTTGAAGCATAACATAAACCACCCATGTCCCTTAAATCTATTAATTTATGAAACCATAGTTTTTCTTTAGCCCATAAATCCATTTTACAGTATTCACAATTAATTTTTTTTATAATACTACTCACTACAAAACCAGAAATATAGCCTACTATTTGTGGAATAATATCTAAAGTTGGATTATGATCTAGTTTTTCGCTAAGTTCGGTGCAATTCGTCTGATATTTATCAAAACTCTGCTGTAAAGGTTTGTTCTTCAAAAATTCGGCAGAACTGTAATTTTTCTCTTCAGAGTCCTCATAACGATATCCTACCGATGTGTTATTGATTTTGCTAAGTGATGATGCTCCTGATAAAATTGGTATGTTCTCTAACGGTAGACAATTTCCAGTAAATTTGGAGCCTAGTTCTAAATGTGATAGCAACTTTTTGAAACTAGCCTTAAATTGTCTAGTGTTGGGATTATTATTATGACCGCCTTGACTTCGTATGTTTCCAAAAAATAACTCGATATGGTCTTGGCTAAATTTATAAGTTAATAAGAAGGAGACAGTGTCAGTCGCAACTAAATGCTTATATAAATAAATTAAGCTGTTAATACATATTAACAATCCTAATAACCCAGTATTATTTTGTGTGTTGATTAATGGCACTTTTTTTGTTGAAAAAACAGTTCTAGTTGTGGTGCCAACTTTAACAGTTCTTTTATTTGTTACCTTGATTGATAACCCCTGCAAATAATGTTTAGATTGACATAAAAATGTTAAAATGTTTTGCGAATTATTCTTATTTAAAGGACATTTGAAACCAAAGTCTTTAAGGTTCCGTGTATTAAGAATATCAAAAATATCATTCAGTGTCTTAATAAATTCTACTGTGCTTTCAGATTCTTTGAATGCAGGAATATTTAACGATTTATTACAAAAGTGAATAGCCTGAGAAACGCTTCTACTAAGAAGCTGCGTTGCTAATTTTACGTTCATTATTTGATTTTTAAAATGGATATGCCGGTGTGAAAGTTTGTTAGCCAAGTGTAAGAAGTTTTCTTCTTGCAGGTTATATAATTCTGATATAAATTGCCACCTGATTAGTTTTTCATCAGCAGTATATATGACTTTCTTAGATTCAAATGTATTACGCATTAGTTTTAACATATGACACGCGTCCAAAAATATAACTACATTATAATCAGCACTGGGGTGTTTAAAATCAGTTTTAAGATTTTTTAAGTCATCTAAAACACAACCTAAATTTTTCATCGTCGCAATGTTACTCTTGCAGCCATCGAAAGTGACGGAACGAATTTGTAAACCGATTTTGCTGCATTTTTCTAATGCTATCTTTATTAAATTAGCCTTCATATCTGCCTTGATACTGTCAATAAAAAAATAAGCTAGAGGCAATTTCCAAGTATCATTAATAGCTACTAACATAAAAACATAAGCCTGAGTAGCTATTTGGCTGTTGTCGTCGGTACCCAAACCCATATCTACCAGGCCCTCATAGGTTTTACCTGTCCATATTTTTTGCCTCCTGATAGACATTTCATCAGCAATTAATGCGCACATAATAATTTTGTCACTGGATTTCACCTTTTCTTGAAGCCTATTTAAAGTTTCGGTACAAAATCCAGGTTCCGCATTTACACTACGATACCACTCATATAATGTATGCGGGTGGGGTAAACATGTATTGAACATTTTACGTACATATTTATATGCAGATGGTGAATAAAAATGTAAAGTTAAGGCAAACTTTCTGGCACCTGGAGGATATTTTATAAATGGCCTTGTCCGACATTTTTTATTCTTAATGTACATGCCATTAAATACTTCTGCTACCTCCACATTTTTTGCCAAATCTAAAAATATTGTATCATCAATCGATTGTTTCTTTTGAAGCAAATTAATTATATTTTTCAATGAAGCGTTTTTTTTTCTAAGACGCTTATTCACTTTTTGTAAATTATGAATTTTTTCCGATTTCCCGAGTATAATTTTGCGGCATGTTGTCAATTGTTTTTTTAAAATTCCTTTTCTAGGTGTGTCACATAAAGATATCAAATCTGATACAGAAGCTTCAGGAGTTTTGAAAGAAACTACATCATTCTGAGGAATACCGCGTTTTCCTGCAGAGTCCACAAAAGTAGTTCTTGTGGGTGTGGCCTGTAAAAACGAACTAGTTATGGGAAGGTTGATAAACTTAATAATTTTTTTTTAACTATTAATGTCGTATTCTAATAAAGATTCTTTTTATATAATTTTATATTACCTGATTTGATAATTCATTTGTCAGGTTGGAACAATCAGGTATTTGCACTTTATTTGCAAACTCATGAACCTACAAATTGCGAAATATTAATGAATAACATAAAACCTATATAGAACACATAAACGTTGCATAGTATTTTAAATATTTTGTTGTATTTACCTGAAATTTAGGCATCGCTGTTTTTAGTAACCTACGCCTTTGCGTATTGCCCGTTATATCCATTTTATCAAAATGCAAAGAGCATATTGTTGAATTTTTACAAGGCTTGTAAAATTCTTCTCCTCGTTCTCTTGCAACTATTGACACCCATTCTGCACAGCGAAATGGATTGCTAGGGAAACTAAAAAAAAAAGGCTAGGTCTACTCAACTCCATTTTTGTTCTAGTATAACCAATTTTGGACATAAGTTGGCGCATTGTACCAAACATTGGTGAAACAATAATATTATTTGTTAATCTGCTCATAATTATGTCTAATTCTCTTTTTATAATGTTAAAAATAAATATTAATTCACATAAACTTACCGAAAAAAAGATATTCCCTCCGAATTTTTTGTATTTCGATGATTATTTTCACAACTTTTAAACGCGCACTGCGGCATGTTGACGTGTTAGCGTTGGCGACGGTTGGACCATACTAATTTGAAATAAGACCACATTTTTTGTTGTGCTCTTATTTTTCGGGCCGTTTTTGAAGCGCTCATCGGAAATCTAGTATATATTTGATCGAAGTTCATAAGTATTCATATTGTTCATATATTAATAAATATTAGAATATAAAAATTTTCTACATTTCATTTTGGTTTTATTAATCCCTTATGTAAGTTAAATTATAAGAAGAAATCATACCTACAGGTATGATGCTTTATTTAATGCTTATAAACGAATTTTGCTATGGTCACAATTTAATTAACTATGGTTATAAGATTGTATAAAGTATTATGTGGTCTTTTGATATTAAAAAGAAAATTAACTCCATTGGTTGAAAAAAGAGAATGGTTAAGCCTTTTCTAGACTTCTTTTAAATATTTGTTAATTATTTCAGTATTATTAATGCAATTATTTAATGGCATGCAGCCTTTAAAATGTATATGACTGTACCTTGATAACAATTGTATTATTCTTGATATACAAATACCAATTTATCCCCACATCCACTGTAGAGTAAGAATACAAATTAAAACACAAACAAATTAAGTAAGTTTTTGTGTAATGAAATTTAAATTGCATATAAATATGTTTTTAATTTCCAAGACATTAACTAATAATTAACTTTTGTGATTTCATATGCCCAATGCAATAGTATATGCAATAGTAAATTTATTTATTTTTCATTTTCATTCAAATAAATCAGTCCCAAAATTATTCAAAGGTCTTACTTTTGCCAACATTAAGAGAGAGAGAGTAAGAGATAATGCAAAACTCTTATTACATAAAATTACTTTATTAAACTCTATTATTTACATAAATTTTAATACAATTTAAACATGATATGTCTAGGGAATGGAATGTTTTGAATGTACTAACACTGCAAGTAACACACAACAAACCGCTAAATACTGCCACATAACAGTGAATTCACAACCTTATACATATACCAACACCAGAACTTGGTATGTGGCGAAAATAATTTCCTATTATATACAGCTCACACATCTTAAATCTAACTTTTATGCGTATTGCATTGTGGTCGGTCTTGTTTTCACGTACACGTAAAAACATATCAGCATAAAAATTAATGCGCAAGTCGGTAGCACCACCGTATGTATTTGTTGACGCATTTTGGCAAATTCTTGTTTCCTCTCCCTCTTTTGCCGGGCTGTCTCTTTAACTGGCCCCTTCAGTTTTCTCATACTGTAATTTGAAATTATAGAATATAGTAAAATTCAACTTACTACAATACTACACATTTTTTTTAAATGGCTCTAGAATGACTCGTTAGAGTTAGTAAACAGTTACCTTATATCGGTGTTGGGGTAGTTAGGAAAATAAACAATTAATTAGTTTTCTTGTTTGAAGATTCGTCCGCAATATACAACACGTCACAACATAAAACGTCAACTGACGTGTGACAGGTGGTTTTCTTCCCATTCAATCCGAAAAGCAAAGGTGTCAGCTGTTAACAGGTTTGACGTATTTGACGTGCCAGAATTTACATCGATAAATCTGACCCCAAGTATCACAAAAATTAACTTAACAAGAAACGGAACTGTAACTTGAATTAATTTATTTCCATTCCTTTTACTAAATACATTGGATGGATATAATTTATACTATTGAAATTAAATTACTGAGGACTTGGCAGCATGGTCTTCGACCTTATCCGGTTCCTTGCGGAACAAAGAAAAAAATATTTCCATTCCTAAAAATAGGTATTTGTTATCAAAGATAACGATATATATATTTTTTCAATACTTCAATTTATAAATGAAAATTTCGGTTTTCAAATATATTTTTTGAGCTAAATTATAAATAATTTTAAACACTTAGTTAATTGTATAACATCTGGGTGGGATGGTCCGTAAATAGGATTTTTTCCCGCGTAAAAAAAAAAAAAAAAAAAAGGGGGGGGGCGAGAAGCGTATGTCGGGGTCTCCGGTCTTCCAGCCCGGCGCGCGGCGACTTCTTGAATTATAGCTATACCTTGTTAAATATAGGATGATAATTTTGACAGCTCACGCAAATGAAGTTTCGTTTTTTTTCCGGTAAAATATACTTCCGATAATATCATACTTCATGGATAGGTACCGCCCTCTTAGTGAAGTGCTACTCATAGCGAACAACTACAGACTATCAAAAATCGATTTGAAATAAAATAAATCGATGGACATTTAGGTTCAATTATATTATTTATTGTAAATAATTAGTCATTTCAATTACCTATCACTAATATATTTAATGTTCACTTCTTTAAATTATTAACCAATGATAAATTATTGCAAGTGGTGTAGAGTTTTAAAAATTCATAAATGGAAATGATTCATCATTAATTTATAGGAGGTATTATTATAGATAATATCAATTTTCTATTTATTTATTTAAAATAATTGTGCAACTATCGATATCAAGTTACATAAGAAGTATAAGAATAGTAATCGATAATCGAATACGTTCATTAACGATTATACACTGCCCTCATCGTTAGTGTGACCTGTCAAAATTATCATCCTAAATTTTACAAAGTATAGTCAAACTTCGCAATTTTGTCATTCACTGACTGACTGACCGATCGTCAAAACTCTAAGGCACTTCTAGCCGACATAGAAGCTTCAAATTTGGAACACAATTAGTGTTTAGTGTATAACTTAAGTAAAAATCAAAATATCGGTCTAGTTTTCTAGATTCACAAACTGCATTAATAACTTTGTAAATATATAGGATTACAAAGATACATTTGCAGTGAATGAATTAGTGAACCTGTATCTGTATAAGATAATAGAATAATAGGTGTAGATCATAGACCTCTATAATAGGGACACGACATATTGTTCTATACATACAATTGCTTATACAAATAGCATCCATTTTGAAGGCACACACTAAAACATATATCTATCTCGTTCTAACTCAGCACTGTAACTCGCAGGAAAACAATATAACAGTATTTCAGTGCGTACACAAAGTGAACCATGAATATACGTAAATACCTAATGAGGCCGAAAATCCGCCATGTTTAGCGCACCAAATGTCATTGTCAGTCAGTTCAGCAGGTACCGTAAAATGTGGTGAATAGGGACAAATCCTAACTTAATGAACAATTTTCAAACACATTTCTATGGATAAATCGTTATCTCAAGGTAATAATTATTGAGTCTTACTGGTACCTTTATGATTAAATGGAAAACTATACAATTAATATTCTGATTTTCGCAAAAATGTAAAAAATATATGTAATCCCTATTCACCCGGAAACTGGGGTTAATAGGGACGAAAATAGTGTCAATAGGGAAATTCACCAGGGCTGATACTTCTTACTTGTAATAAACAATTTCCATTTATTTTCTGTTATTTTATTATCTGATGATGTAATAAAATGTCATCATCATCATCATCAGCCCAAAGACGTCCACTGCTGAACATAGGCCTCCCCCAATGATCTCCACAGTGGCCTGTTGGAGGCAGCCTGCATCCAGCGACGACCCGCAACCTTTACCAGGTCATCGGACCATCTCGTTGGTGGACGTCCTACGCTGCGCTTTCCGCTACGTGGCCTCCATTCGAGAACTTTTTGACTCCATCGGCCATCAGTTCTCCGCACTATGTGCCCGGCCCATTGCCACTTCAACTTGCTAATTCGCTGGGCTATGTCGGTTACCTTAGTTCTCCTACGGATCTCCTCATTTTTGATTCGATCTCGTTGGGAAACCCCGAGCATAGCCCTCTCCATAGCTCGTTGAGTGACTTTGAGCCGCCTAATGAGGCCCATAGTGAGAGGCCACGTCTCGGTGCCGTATGTCATCACTGGTAACACACAACTATTGAAGACTTTCGTCTTCAGGCACTGAGGTATATTGGACGAGAAGACGTCGCGTAGTTTCCCGAACGCTGCCCAACCGAGTTGGATTCGACGATTGACCTCTCTCTCGAAGTTGGACCTGCCTAACCGGACCACTTGTCCTAAATAGACATATTCGTCTACAACTTCGAGAGTCGAGCCCCCAACTGCGATCGGGGTGGGCACAACATGGACATTCGACATGATCTTCGTCTTGTCCATGTTCATTTTAAGACCCACCTGTTGAGAGACTCGATTGAGGTCTTCGAGCATAGTGCTAAGGTCTTCCAGCGATTCTGCCAAGACTACAATATCGTCGGCAAACCGAAGGTGTGTGATATACTCGCCGTTTATGTTGATGCCGAGTCCTTTCCACTGCAAGAGCTTGAAGGCGTCTTCCAGCGCGGCTGTAAACAGTTTCGGAGATATGACATCTCCCTGTCTCACGCCTCTCTGTAGTGGAATAGCCTTCGTGCTCTGATCTTGTACTCGGACCGACATGGTGGCGTTGCTGTATATACTTTTCAACACCTCGATGTACCGATAGTCGATGTGGCACCGCTGGAGAGACTGTAGCACAGCCCAGGTCTCGATCGAATCGAAGGCTTTCTCATAGTCCACAAACGCTAAACAAAGCGGCAAGTTATATTCCTCGGTTTTTTGTATAACTTGCCGAAGCGTATGGATGTGGTCTATGGTGCTAAAGCCTTTTCGGAAACCGGCTTGTTCGGGAGGCTGGAAGTCATCAAACCTGCGTTCGAGACGATTTGTGATGGCCCTCGAAAACAACTTATAGACATGGCTCAGGAGCGAGATGGGCCTGTAATTCTTCAGCAAAGTGTTGTCACCTTTTTTGAAGAACAGTACCACCACGCTCCTGCTCCATGCCTCTGGCGTTGAGCCCTCGAGGAGAACGGAATTGAAGAGCCTCTGAAGGACTTTAAGTATCGGCGTTCCGCCCGCTTTCAGAAGCTCTGAAGTGATTCCGTCTTCACCCGGCGCCTTGTTGTTCTTAAGTTGCTTCAGAGCCATCTCAATCTCGCACAGGCTGATGTCCGGGATATCATCACTGAAGTGCCGGATCAACTCGGCTCTCGGGTCTTCGGCCGAGCTAACAGTCGGTTCGGCAACCGAGGTGTAAAGCTGTCCGTAGAACCTCTCGATCTCCCTTAATACCTCTGCCTTCGTCGACACTACGCGGCCACCTTCCGTCTTCAGCCTAGACAACTGTCTTTGCCCAATAGACAAGTCTCTTGCAAACACTTTGGAGCCTCCGTTCCGCTCGATTGTCTCCTTGATGCTCACAGTATTGTGAGCACGGACATCGTGTCGCAAGGACTTCCAGATCCGTCTATTGAGCTGACGATATGCTTCAGCGTCATCGGAAGACTGCAGCGCCATAGATTGACGTTCGGCCATGAGGTCAAGAGTGTGGATCGAGAGTTTTTGTGGTCTATCTCTACGGCGAGGCCTAAAATGCTTAGATCCCACCGTATGGACAGCTTCTACCAAACCACTGTTTAGCTCGTCCACCGCAAGGTTTTCATCTAAACAATCAAAGCGATTTGACAGCTCGAGTTGAAAGCTCTCGGGGTTTTGGATATGAGCGCGAGTAGGTCGGAGCGTAGACTTCATCAAGCGACGCCTTTCTAATTGGACATTGATATTCAATGAGCCTCTAACCATTCGGTGATCACTACCGGTTTTTACCCTGTTGATCACGGAGACATCACTGAATATCCGTCTATTCGTCGTCAAGATGAAATCTATCTCGTTTCTCGTAGAACCGTCAGGACTCAGCCAGGTCCATTTCCTGTGAGGCGGCTTCTGGAAAAAAGAGTTCATCGCAAAGAGTCCCTCTTTCTCCAGAAAGTCGGCCAGCCTCTGACCCCTGGGGTTCCTTTGCCCATGCCCAAATTGCCCCACTTTCAACTCTGCATCGCTTCTCATGCCTAACTTTGCGTCGAAGTCCCCCATAACAACATTGAAGTAGGTTTAGGCCCGACTTATGTCCTCATACATCTCCTCTACTTCTTCATCTGGGTGTGTCGAGGTCGGCGCGTATACCTGTATGACCTTCAACGAATATCTTTTCGATATTCTGAGTATAAGGTACACTACCCTGCTCGACACACTTTCGATGGATACGATGTTGTTGATGAGAGACCTGTGGACGAGAAATCCGACACCTCCTCGGGTCTGTTGGTCGTCCCCCCGGTAGAAGAGCAGGTTACCGGACTTCAGGGTTATCGTGTCCTCCCCGATTCTTCGGACTTCCGACAGCCCCAGAATGTCCCAGTGTAACCCGCTCAATTCCTCTTCCAGTTCGACAATCTTCTCGTCTGTCCTCAAAGTGCGTACGTTGTGTGTTACCAGGGCCAGTCGTCGTCGGGGGTGGTAGCCGGGGCCAACCCGGGGATTCTTAGCACCCCCTGCCCCGCCGTAACCATGGCCGCTACCGTAGCCAGGAATAGCGGGGCTGCCGGGGACTGGGGGCCTGGTCCTAGTTTCAGTCATTGAGGGGATTTTGCCGATACTCGCCACGCTTGGCAGGCGGGTTGGCGAGCGCAGGAGGGGACTCGTGTTAATGACGCTGCTGCCCGTCATCAACCGGGGAAAGGAAAAAGAGTTTGTGGGTAAAGGATGTTATGGGAAAGGAAAGTATGGCCTGTAGGAGTGGATACTGCAGTCACGGAAGGGAAGGTTGGTAGTGACTGCAGTAGCTCGGGGGGCCGAGGTCGCGTACTCGAAGCACCTATTCTAGGACAGGCCATGACCACTAGATAGGAGCATCCCTGACCCTAAAATGTACTCATAACTTTTTATAGTTTATTTTTATAATTAAAATCAAATAGCAATTTTTACATTTATAATTAATATTTGTGAACATATCAAATCAAAAATATTTATTTAAAGTTATTTAAACCGGTTTTATAAAGTTATTCGTACCAATAAACCACGTTTTTCCAGTAGCCAACTATCACTGTTATTTAAGCTAATTTTGCACAAAATCAATATTAATTATACATCTAACCTTCCTCATCACTCTAAACATTGATGAAAATCCACATAAAAATCCGTTCAATAGTTTTTGAGATCATCGCCAGACTTGCTGGGGAACTTGTTTATTTAATATGTATTGATGTTTCTTGAAAGTCGTGATGGCCTCGAGGTTTGGGCACGCGGTCCAGAATCCCGACGGTCGCGGGTTCAAACCCCAGGCACACACCTCTGACTTTTCGAAGTTATGTGTGTATTCACAATGAATTATCACGTACTTTAACGGTGAAGGAAAACATCGTGATAAAACCTGCACACCTAAAAAAAAGTTCTTAGGAATTTCTTAGGTGTGTAGTCCGCCAACCCGCACTAGGCCAGCGTGGTGGACTAAGGCCTAAACCCTCTCAATGGTAGAGGAGGCCCGTTTCCAGCAGTGGGATGTATATTGGCTGATGATGATGATGATGATCATAGTTTCTTGAAAGTCATTTCATTATTAGGAAATAAACAATTTTTTTATGCAGAAAAAAATTGTTAACTGTTAAGTGCCAACCCTACTAACGTGTACCTATTAATACATCAGTGGTCCCAATTCAATTTATTCTCATCCCAATTAACCCCTCTTTCGTCTCTATTCGTACATGAAACGTTCCCATTCACCCCAAAAAAGATCAAATTTTCATGCCTTTCTAATTTATCAAAAAACATTAAAATTAATGAACAACTGACACTTACCTCCAATGTATACAAGACTACAGACACTAAATTATAAAGGGTACACGTTATCAAAGCAGTAGAACAAAGGAAAAATTATAAAATCCAAAGTTTGTCACACCAAAAAAGTTTCAGTTACGAAATGCTATGTTAAAATACATTTTTTTTATAGTTTGCGGCTAATATCGTGCTTGTTAAGTGGTGCCATAAAAAGTTTCGGCATTCTACTATTATAGTACAAAAAATAATAATAATTTGTAAGTAAGTAGAAGTAATTTTAAGCGTTGAAATCTTTTCCCCGTTTTTTCCCTATTCACCCCTCAATCCCTATTCACCACATTTTACGGTACTTGTGTTGTCAAAAATTCATGGTTTCAATCAAAATAACTAATTATCTTTCTATATTTTGCTTGTGATTTAAAATAATCGAAGCCAAATGTAAATAATTACGTCGTAAATATTACAGTGTGTAGTACAATAGGGTGCGGCATAAGAGAAACACCAAATCAGCCAATGTTTACCATACACAGGTACGCTTTAAATAACATTAAAAATATTGGTTATTGTTAATATTGCCGGGAAAATAAAGGAAGATTTACATTATAATTAACAAGGTTCTTATGTGCAGTTATAGGAAATAAATGGATTTGACTTATTTAACTATAATTTCACGCTTAAATAATGTTAATTTATGAGCTGGGGTTGTACATTATTTATCGACTTTGATATCGATTGCTTATATAAAATTTATTATTTTATCATGCTAACCCGTTTAAAACATACAAAAATAATAATTAAAACATATTTTATAGGATCCCAAGAAATGAGCGTAAAAAGAAAAAGTGTCTGGATGCCATTGGAATGGAAAATATAAAGCCAAATGTAATAAATGTTTCAACAAAACTCTGGATGTGACTCGACTACGAGATTATGCCGTGCCCTTCAAATTTGTAAGAGTAAGTTAATACTGTATATACTTTTATAGTTAATATTGATATACTTTTTTTATTATATACATATTTTAATACATACATATTATTTTACAACAAAATGTGCTATAAAAGGATCAAAATTAATATACAAGTTTTTTATGGTGGGACGATGCTCAGCAGAGTAGTCAATGGACTGTCGGCTTATTATATAATTCCTGCTCCATGTTCGCAGTCAAAGGCCCTAATATGTCTTTTCGTGCCTCTCACCCTCATGGAGTCTGCTCGTATAATTGAAATTTGAAATTTTTTTTCAGTTGTTACTTACACCGCAGGATTTGTATCGAGAAAATTATCCCGCAATATAAAATGTCAGACGTGTGCTTCGTTATTGTTTGGGAGATCCGAACAGCAATTTGAAAACGCTGATTCATTTTAAAACAAGAGATGGACTGAAATACCCATCGAAAGATGTTGAAGACATAACGAAAAAGACAGAAAAGATCATTAAACCTAACTTGGATAACTCGATGCCCCAATACTATTATCTATATATATTTAAATTCATTATGAAGCACTACTCCGAAAAATCGGACACCATTTTTCGATCGGAATCAATTGATCATGACACTAATCATAAATACCTCTTAATAAAATGTGTCATCAAAACATATTAAACATTCGGTTTAGATATTTCAGGAAAATGGTTACCGACAAAATCTCTCTTCGGAAATATTTAAATAAAATAGTTTTATTCCGTAACGAGTAAAAACACTATTGTAAATTCGTTAAATTTGTAATAATTAAGTGATTTTAGAGCGGAAGTCATAAGGAATGACGTTTGTAATTAAATAAATGTTCTGAAGGTGTATTTTTTATTTTTTTATCACGCGGTCCCTTGATAAGTTTAAAATTTGAATCACTCAGTTATGGTGCGGAGCACCTATCTTGAGGTGCGTTGCAGTAGTGTGTTACGGACTTTAGAGTCAGCAACACAATTAAAATAGATTGTAGTAGAGAGATAAGTAGTCTAAGAAAAACACGTACTCTTATTTTATACAATATACTTACTCCCTATTAAAGTATAAATTCTACAAATAATTAATACTCAATAATATTTAAAATAAAATGAGCCAAGAACATTTATCGATAAAACCTAATAACATTATAATCTTCTGGGCAGCACTAAAACCGCCATGTTTAGCGCACAGATGACGTCACAGTGGCACGCATTTTTTGTTGACATTTCATTTCCATAGGTTTCCTACTTCATTGGTGTAGATAGTGTGATATAAGCAGTGATGGTATTGAGGTTTAGGCGTGCGATCGAGAATCCCAGCGGTCGCGGGTTCAAACCAGAAGGTCCCTTAAACGGGGACTGAATAAATTTATTGACTTAGTATCATTATGGATCTCACAACTTTTTACGGCAGAAGAACTGAGTTGCGAGACTTGGGTTTTTTTACAAGTTTATTTTTATTATTCTTAAAAAATAAAGATTATTCTGTTTAATTGCAGCAATAGTGTGTAAAATATATGACAATAATTATTAGATATTCAAGTTTATTAGCTTGAAAGGCTAACAAAGCTGAACCTTGTATGCAAACAGTACACTAAAAACGCAAAAACAAACCATGTTCATCTTTTCTTTTACTCAACTTTATCAGCCTCTCAAACAAATTGGGATGTGATAGTGGGGAAAATGGAATTACTTAAAAACCATAGTAGATTAAAGATGGCCTCGAGGTTTAGGCACGCGGTCGAAAATCTCGTCGGTCGTGGGTTCAAACCTGAGGCACACACCTCTGACTTTTCAAAGTTATGTGTGCATTATTGTATGTAATTATACATTGAATTATCAAATACTTTAACGGTGAAGGAAAACATCGCGAGGAAACTTGCGCACCTAAAAAGTTCTTAAGAAGTTTTTAGGTGTGTAGTCCGCTAATCCGCACTAGGCCAGCTTGGTGGACTAATAAGGCGTAACCATAGATGGCGTAACTGTGCGTAGGTATATGGGCTGACGATTGTGATGATGACGATATAAAACCATAGTTAGACTTTGGAAATCGTATCTATACTAATATTATAGAGGTAAAGTTTGAGTTTGTGAATTTATGACGTTGTAGGGGGTAATTTCTGGATCTACTGAACCAATTTGAATGATTTTGAATACTTTTTATCCCGGAAAATGTAGTATACCCATGGGAATGGGTATGTGAAATGCGAGAGTAATTGTGTCGGTTGCGCTTTTACGCCTAAACCATTTGACCGATTTATATGATTTTTGGTATGAACATAAATAGGACTCTGTGGAGTAAAATAGACTACAACTTATTTTCTTTCTGACCCCAACCCTGTAGTCTACGCGGACGAAGTCGCGGGCAATAGCTAGTTTTCCTAATAAATTTATTGTAGTCTAAAGATTATGCTCAGATTGCACTGCATTTACCAAAATTTGCGTATGCAGCTACTTTAAAATGCCAATGTGAGAGTTGAATGATACATAAGCAAAAACATTTCAATCAAAACACTCAAAATAAATAACACTTTATTAAACACAATTTTATTTATACACACTACCTACATTCTCACTGACTGATACATGAAACAACTTTAAGTGGTGTTACTATATATGACTATTTAGTAGTTTTTTTTTTTAAATCCTGGGCATACTATTAAAACAGTAGGTTTAAACAAAATAGCAAATATACACTGAATATAAAATTATTGTTAATACATTTATTTGGTTAATTTTTATCACATAATGCTAATGAATGAAATAGTTGTCAAAGGAAAACAGATTTAAATATTTGTAAATCAATAAAAAACTATCTGCCTTTGTAACATTCAAAAAGCAATATTGCATGTTAGGCTCATTAATAACACACATTACATAATTATGAAAATGCATGTTAAACATCAAACAGCTTTTTATTGATCACAATAAATGCAATTAATTTAACTAAATAAAAATAATAAAACAGTTCAATAAACTACACACTTGATTCTTATATGTACTAGAGATCTAACTCAATATGTTAAAGGAAATAAACAAGGCATATGATCTATACATTCATATGCCTTGTTTATTATAAATATGTGTAGATCATTATTATAAAAATATTCTTTGAATCAAATTATCTTATTTTATAAGATGTTTATCATACATATATAAAATTTTATCATCATTGTAGTTACCATAATTGTGAGAATCAAATTAAACATGATACTCGCCACCATCAAGTTTTTCATCTGATAATGAAGACAAAATACTAGCAGATGTACTTTGAGAGAACCAAATGAGATACATGAAAAATCCTTCTAAAATACCAATTCCTGCACCAGCTACCACATCTAAGATGTAATGCCTTTCTGCTAATACCCTTGATATGCACACTGCAGTAGCCCAGGCTACTATTGGTGGGTAACAAAATATTGGTATAGGATCTAGGTACATCAACATAAATGCAACCATCACAGCTCGGCTCGCATGTCCTGATGGGAAGGAATATTTATCTGGCCCAACTGCCATTAGTTTGTTCATTGGTACTGGGCGACGTCTGCGTACTGCTGCCTTTGTAACCGCTATTATTATGATATCCAAAATTAATGCTGAAATTAAAATAAAACATAGTATTTTTATCTGGTAAACTATACATAATCTCTGTGCAATTATAATATTTTTCTAGTTATTATTACAAAAGGTTAAAAAAAGTATACCATAAGACCTCAGTTACTTCAATCAGTTTAAAAATAAAACTAGTACAAAAGAACATAGTGGTGTATTCAGTCTATAAACAAATAGAAATGAACTTTGTTAATTTTATACTCACCCATGAACATGTTAACTTGCAACTGATACAAATCTTTGTTGTTGAACAACCATATAAAAGTGAGCCAGCCTGCCAACCACACTATACCATGGCAGGACACCTATAAAGAACACATGACAGATTACTAGCAAAAAAAATATTTTTTACCCTGGCAAATTATTTAAAATATTTCGTAACATGCTGCAGTTTTAATCTTTCTTTGATGTAACAAAACTACATCTATAACTTAAAAATACCTCTAAAAATTTCGCATGATTCCGTAGCGACCTCAGTGCTGTTGTTTTTAGTGCCCCTTCAATAAATCTCTTTGTAATTTGTACATCATAATGAAGGATTTTTTGCAACATTGGTGGCACTTTTCGTTTTGTTTCTCCGTCAAGTAACTGAAAATATGTTTTATATTTATTACCATTTTTTTTATTTTATAAAGAACAGATACATAAACAAATAGTTAACAATAAAAAATTACAATTAGACAAAATATGTGTTTGATTGCATTTTTTTTCATTATTTTATGAACTTAAATATGTAATGAAAAAAATAATATTAATGTAGATAAAAATAACAAAAAAAAAGAACTATAAAAAATATTTGTCAAAGATATATAAGAGAAAAAAGAACATTCTAGACATAAACACATTAACAATGAACTCTAAAATATGTAAGCATATTTTTAGTACATAATGAATTAATTAACATATTTTAGCAAACTGTTGTATTGTTATTTTTTATGCCATCTCATAATTATTATGCATTTCCAATTGCAAAGTTTTTCAGGTTATTATTAAAGACACCTGCACACACTTGCAGCATTAAATATTCTTGTTGAAAAATGATATAAGGGCTATTCATATTATTTGAATATGCATGCCAATTATATGTGTATATGATTTCGGGCATATAATGGTATACAAGAACTTGTATTTTTTATAACTACATCTTGAAAAAAACAATACTCCTACAAAATCTATACTGTGTGTAAACAGTCTGTAATTTAAAACTAATACAAATCATAGTCACAGTGATTACAAACAGATATACACTAAAAAAATCGGGATTTTTTTTTACATTTTCTTAATAATTTTAATTAATGGTGTGTTTGGTTATCACCATAACTATTGAAATGAAATGAAATGAAATAATATTTATTGAATCTATAAAATGTCAAATACATCACTTAGATTCAGTCATTTCAAAATTACCACCCTGTTCGGAAGGCAGTCATCACCAGAGAAGAACGGGTAAGAAACTCTAGTGTTGCTCTTTTCCAATCAAGAGATAGTTTACAATATTGATACAAAGACTAAATTTCCCGAATTAGAGCAATTCATAAATACAATCTCAGAATGTTATATTGAATATGAGGATGAGGATAACATAGTCATCTTAAATATTACATATTACCGGTCTTATGTTCTGATCACAGTCGGTTTACACCATGTATAAAAAAAAACAAAGATTATACACAATTCATCATCAATTCTAAGGTTGTAGAACAAATGACATTGAAGAAGAGAAAGATAACAAGTAGGTGTGTTATGTTTATTTGTGAGTCAGACAATAATAGTAATGATGATATCACAAGCAATGTATGGTAGTTATAGGAATGATAGAAACTCTTACCACATCCATGCTTAATGAATTATGTACTATTTACAGAGGCAGATAAGCGAGCACCTGTGTAAACGAAGTTTGCGGTGATAATTCTATAGTATGTACTAATCTAGATGTTAAAAACAATTATGGCACACAAAATACTGGAAAGTGAAATGGCGATTATTTTATTTTAAAAAATCGTTGAACTTCTATGTTTGGTTAGCCTCCTAAATTTAATTATTTCAAGATTGTACCAATAATATGTGACATTTATGAGAATTGAGAATGAGAATACGAATCAGGGTTGCCATTGACACGAAAATTGCCGAGTTGTACGGCAATTGGGGCAGTTGGAAAAAAAAACATGGTACACAGCACAATTTCACTGCCGTGTCATAAAACACGGCAATCAGATGATAAGAATTTAATGTATTTTAATATTTTTTTATGAAATATGGCAATTTCTCAAGATTTCTACAAAACACGGCAATTCGACATCCAAAACACGGCAATCAATTTTTATTTAATAGCAACCCTGATACGAATAGAGATGAGTGAGATGCTAGATTTGATTATTTGAAGCAGTGCTGCCAACTCTTATAAATTCGAGTAGCTAGATTTAATATCAAAAGTCGCCAGAAAGTCGCTAAAACTGATTCTGTCAGGAGCGGACTCAGGATTTTGTGCAAAAAAAAAATTTTTACATATTCAAATTCTACACAATAGTTTTTTTTTATCTAAATCTTAAATTTGATGATTTCCGAACGCTCTCAAAAAAATTATTGTTTAACTAGAGCTAGGTTTAAAAAAAATATACATACATACATAAACTCACGCCTGTATTCCCAATGGAAAAACCCAATAACACTTTGCCCGACCCGGAAATCGAACCCAAGACCTCTAGATCCCACGTCACATACTTGTACCGCGAGACCACGAGGCAGTCAATTAAATTTAAAAAAATATATGTAATAATTAAATTTTAAAAAAAGATATTTTTTTAATAGCTGAAACTACAGCATAAACGAATGCAATTTTAATTAATATTAAGTTTGAATTTGGCGCGAAAGCACGTTTGCGTTTTCCATATATATCTCTTGAATAATACTGTGTCCAGTTAACAAAAAACTACATTACAAGCCCTAAAAAATTTTTGATTTGTACTCCAAACGTCGTCAGATAAGTCGCTAAAACATTTTTGTCGTCAAATCTTTTTTTTTGTCGCTAAGACTTAAACGAAAGTCGTCACTTCTAGCGACAAAGTCGCTAAATTGGCCACACTGATTTGAAGACATTTCACGTCTAGACAACTGACACTTGGCAATTTTGCATAGAGATGCACCGACAACGTGCCAGCGACCCGTAACAGTACCTAATCGAGGATTCAATTATAAAATCGAAATCACAACTATGTCAAACAAAACAGCAACAATTAATGTGATAAATGGAATAGATTTGCTTTTGTTACATATTTCGCCAATAGCTTTATTGCTTTAATTGGTATCGTTATCAGTTACATCCTTATGAATAATTAATAGGTAAGTATATGGAGGTAGCAATGTTAATCCTCTTCTAATATCGCGTTTCTGATCTGTTTGAAGACCATTTTATTTGTTTTCTTTTCTTACTGCTCATTTTGCCGAATAGATTTTTAGACGATTTTTTAAATAGAGTGGTTAAATGTTATATTTATGCCTACTGGTTGGAACCAGTTAAAACAATCGGTAGACACAGAAAAAAAAACCACTTGTCATTGTTACATCCAATTTAATTATTTTATGGACATAAAGAAGAAAAATGATACGTCTTATAGTTGTTAACATTTTGTAGCTTATACAAAATGGAATTTTTTGGGTACACATTATTTGGTCCCCAAAACTATGTCAAGGATGTTATGAGGGAAGAATATCGAGAACCTATGTCAAAAGATGAAGTTAAACCATTGATGAAAAAAATTCAGGAATACTCCCCGCTACCCGCAAAAGTAAATAAAAATATTCTTTATTCAACTCTGTCCTTTTACATTTACTATTCAAGTAAATATTATTTAATGAATAATCTTATAATTACGACCCACAGATAGACAGACCTAATGTTGATATAATCAGAGTAATTGATTGTTACATCGGAAGAGTAAATGGTTTTGCTTATGGTTCAATGCAAAGATTTATCAAAATGAAACGAAAAGGCCTTGTTAAACCTGTTGGACCATGTGACATGTATAGACTGCCGCCAACATCATCTATAGAGGTATTTCATGTGTATTCAAATTCAAAGTTTATCACAGAACTGCTCCAAAGGTGCCTGTCATAAATATGTCGCTTGCGACCAAAAGATCCTGGGTTCAGTTCCTGGGTCGAACAAACTGTTGTTTAGGTTTTACAGTTAAGAAATTATTGCAGCACGGGATCTAAAAATGTGGCCGGTAAATTGAAATAATATGCTCCCCCTTTGTTACGTGGTATGAATATTACTAAAAACAACGTCAATGTAAAATACACCAAAGGAGCTCCTTTGGATCAGAGATTAGAGATGTGTGTATTTATTATAATAAAGTTATAAACTGATGATAGCTCAATCTCATATCAGATCTTGTTTATCCTAGTCCGACATCGAAAAAAACGGTATAGATGGGCCTACCGCGAGATTCTCTAGTAATCTGTGACTGCGGGTGAGAGAAAACTTATGGTTACTTCGTGTGTAATGACAGACACTATTTGGACTTGGAGTGCATTGCTACATACTATGTACCTACATCGTAGTGATAGCTTTCATTTTTTTATTTATATTTTCAGTATGGTTGGTGGCAACACGATCCTTTAATCACAAATACTACATGGCATCACACTACTCCGAGACATCCTCAACCAGCCTCCCCAAATACATTAATTTTAGACAAAGTGCGAAAAAATAACAAATATGCTACTCTGTTTTAATTTTTCCATTAATCGGAATAAAATATATTTATATAAATAATAGTCTTTCGATAAGTTCCCGATTTAGTCCCATCGATTAAAATCGTCTACTTTGTAGAATTTATGGTATTACAGGTACTGCAGTTAATCACTAGCATAGTAACATTCTTTCTGTCAGTTGATGTCGTTGTGAGTGGTCGATCTTCGTTAAGATGTCGTAAGTGAATCCGTTGTTATCGTAGAAATCATTTGTGATTTAGTGAATTGTAAATATTAATAGTGTTTGTGTTCCTACAATTTGTTAATCCGATGCATATATTTGGGAAATTCATAGAAAACATGTCAATATAACCTGTTGTTTTAAGGTCCAAAGTGTCCCGTGATACACTCTACGAGTGCGTAAATGCCGTGCTCCAGAACTCAAAGGACAAGAAGCGTAACTTCCTGGAGACCGTTGAACTGCAGATTGGTCTGAAGAACTATGATCCCCAGAAGGACAAGCGTTTCTCCGGCACCGTCAAGTACGTTTACCTGAAAAGAGCATTTTTGTGGAACATGTGTTGTTTTTTTTTTCCCACCAAAATGAATCTGGACAGGGAGTTGGCGCAAGCTGACGGGACTCTACCCTGAGTCTTTAAATATTAAGGGTACAAAAGCTTCGGCTTTTGAAATTCACAGAATGAAGCTACTTTTAGAGGTACTTTTCCACGATGACCAAAAACCCTAATTTTTAGTTCAGCTCTTGAAGCTTTTAGATACAATTTTATCTATGTAAGTGGACTAAGGCACGCGCATTCAAGCAAGGTACTCAACATTTGTAAAGCTTGCTAAATCCGCACTTTCGTAATTAACTGTTGGAAATTCAATTCCTACAATGGGAGTAATTAACTTAAGATTGGATATGAAATTAGGGTCTATTCAAATGATGTTTCAATTTGCATGTATTATCTGTTGACATTGATGAGAAATCTTATTAACTGATAAATATCCTTTAATAAGCTTTTTTGTATATCTTTTAAGTGTTGTAAGCACATTTTAAATTTTTAGGCTTAAGTACATCCCTCGTCCCAAGATGCAAGTGTGCGTTCTTGGAGACCAGCAACATTGTGATGAGGCCAAACAGTTGACTGTCCCATGCATGGATGCTGAAGCCCTCAAAAAGCTGAACAAGAACAAGAAGCTTGTCAAGAAACTAGCAAAGAAGTGAGTTTTATTGTAGCAACAACAATTTAAGACACTATTAGTCCACATAAGTTCCATTATGGATTTCCAATTTTTGCCTTATTGTTTTCGTTCTATTCAGTATTTATAAGCAATGTTTGTCCCATCTTTCAATTATTAAACATTTCAGTTATAAGAATAGATTATAAACTTAATGCAACTTCATTATTTAAGAATATATTTGCTATGCAATTTATTTTATTAAATTATTTTTCATTTTTCAGATATGATGCATTCCTTGCCTCAGAATCACTTATCAAACAGATCCCCCGTCTGTTGGGTCCTGGTCTTAACAAGGCTGGCAAGTTCCCTGGTCTTCTGTCTCATCAGGAGTCCATGACCCAGAAGATTGATGAGGTCAAGGCCACCATCAAGTTCCAGATGAAGAAGGTAAACCATAATTTTTTCTCCTTTAATCACAAAAAGTATATTACAAACTCTGATTATGAATAATTTTCTGTAAAGTTTATTGATATTATAAACAACAAGATAACAACATACAATTAGATACAATTAGCCCTAAAATTATAATTATCATAAAATTTATTTATCAATCTGCTTTCAGGTATTGTGTCTGTCAGTTGCTGTTGGCCATGTTGATATGACACCTGATGAGCTTGCACAGAATGTGCATCTCTCAATCAACTTCCTGGTGTCCCTGCTCAAGAAGCACTGGCAGAATGTGAGATCACTACACATGAAGTCCACCATGGGCCCACCCCAGAGACTGTACTAATTTGACACAATAAACTTGACTATTCTTTAAAATATTTATTTTATTCTTATCCTCTTATACCAACGTAATCTGTATAGCATGTTAGATGGATGATAAAATTAGTGATGGACTGAAGAATTGCGCAGGGAGTTAAAAATCTCTGGTTGCATATTCAAACCCTAGGCACACATCTCTCACTTGGAAGTTGTATTTTCACTATGAATCATTGTCACATACTTGAACAGTGAAAGAAAACCTTAATTCTTGAAAGTACTTCAGTGTCAAAACTACAACCTATTCCTAAAATTATTGTAGACGTATTTGTATTATTAAACTAGAATGGCTTGACTTAGTCTATGCAGATTTACACTGCGAAGTGCGATTATTCAATTGTAATGGATATTATACCATAGGTAGGATCTATGGTATAGGTACACGGCGTTTTTATGCCACGGTAGACCGTATGAAATGCTTACTAATTATAACGATAAATAATGAACTGTTTGAGAAATAAAAACAATCGGCAACGCTTTATATATTATTTATTTATACAATATCACTTATTCTGCCCTCTACATCAGAATTCAAATCATCATCCGTTTCATCACTTTCCTCTTCAGGTAATTCCGTTGGGCAGTCTTCGTTTGACTCGTCGCTCACGGTCTGTTGGGATGCAATCACTTCTCCATGAATATCTTTATTTTTAAGGTTACCCATCCAAAATGCTTCAGAGCAATTATTCGCTGCAAGAACAGCTTTGACTTTGTAAATCAAAGTTTCAAGTAAATGCCTCACAATTGGGACTTTACTCATCAATGTCTTATCCTTCTTTAATCTAGAGTGACAACATAAAGACTGCAGAAACCTTGTTGACTGTTGAAGTATTTTCAATATTTCCAACACCTCTTGTGTTTCGTGCTTTAATTGCAGTTCAAATATTGGTATTCCTTGAGATAAAAATATTTTTAATACTGGTAAAGATTTTTTGAAAAATGCGGCTAAGTTATTCCTGCTCTCTATTGTTTTAGCAATATCCGACATGTATTTCAGAATAATAGCCACATCTTTCCACAATTCAAGATGTTCTGAATTGGTCATTCCTTTATTAAGACGTGTTTTAAGAGCGTCATGTAAAGATGTACCTAAGTTCCTGTACAGTATTGGGAAGTTACTTTTCGTTATGCATTTGAAAGAATTCAAAGTGTCATTCCTTCCTTTCAGGATTTTAACATCATGTGTTAACTCTAGGGCTATTTTCTTTAATTCCAATATTTCATTATTAATAAAATATATTGATGCTAAACGATCGATACTTTGATTGAATTGCAAACCTGTTTCTAGAGCTCCATCAATTGTTCTCCATTGTTGTGACAAAAAGTGGTGAGCCATATTTTTCAAAACATTCAATATAATTCTATGATCACAAAAGTTCTGAATAGTTTTCAAAAATTCTACGAGTGCTACTGCAGTACTTAATTGCAAGCAATATTTCTGATGATTTTTAAAATTTTCAACTACCTTGATCACTAAATCTTTTAATGTTATAACAGCATCTTCATTCGAATTAGCAATTGTCCTCAATGAACTCTTCAACAATGCATTGTGATGGTTTCTAAATCCAATCCATTTAAAGAAAATAGCAAGCATATTGTATATGTATTCTAAGCACACCACATATTCCATAAATTCTGATGTAAATACAATACCATTTTCATTTTGAGATTCATTTGTATGATTGTCAATGTATTCTGTAACAGCCTTCAAATGGTTTATCAATTTTGGAAGTATTTCACTCACTGCGTTTGCACAATCTTCACCCTTTTTAGGATCATAAATTACATTTTGTTGCTTTGTTAAAAATGTGATTCTTTTTATTTTAGATACTAACACAGATTCCAGATTATTATTCATAGATGATAACAGATATTTTAAAGATTTGACACTTAGCTCATTTTCAGATTCACCATCTTCTGAAAATTCTGTTTTTAGTAATTGAAGTAAGTTCAAACTTAACTGCCTAAAAGTGATGTCATGTATCATATTACATGTATTCTTAATTGTTATGGGATTATTTTGAGTGGCTTGAGACCTTAATGTTTCAGGAAGCACAGTTTCATCTGCTACTGTCTTTTTTGTAACTTTTTGTTTGGAACTGTGTCCTTTATTTGCTCTCCTGTCTATATTCTCACCTATATATTTACTTATGTTAAATGTGAATACTGGGGGCTTATATGATATCTTACTTCTGAATAAGATTTTTGAAATTATTGATTGCAGTTTATCAACTTGAAGAATTCGTTTAAGTGTCTTAGATTTCAATGCTTCATCTTGTTGTGTAGCAAAAGCGTTAAGTAATTCTCTAAACCAATTTACAGTATGAACACAACAATCCAAAATATTATTGACTTGGACCTGATCCATATCTTCAATTGTTTCTATATCATACTTAGGCATGATAACAGGACATCCCAACAATGCATCAATACTAGATAAATTGCCATCATTCTGCCTGGAATGTAAAGTTTGAACCAATTGAAAGAGAGGTGACAGAATCCCTATACATATTTCTGCTTTTGGTTGTAAAGTCAACCCAGCAATGTTGATGGCTATGATTTCATTCATTTCACTGTCTGCATTGATACAATATTGCATTGACAATTCCAAATCACCTATTCTTTCTTTTTCTAATGTATCAGTTACAAAATTTTGTTCCAAATCATTTGTAACTGCATCAGTTAACCATGACATAAAATTTTTATTTATATGAGGTACTGAACGCACAATCTTGGACATTTCATCATAGAAAAATGCAATCATCTCTGGAAATTGTCTGGTGCTACGGCTAATTAATTCAATGATCTGTGCTGCTTCCCGAAGATCACCATCTGGTAAATGTGCAACTGAACCATAACTAACATCACTTGGCATTTCAGTTGTGTGTTCATTATCTATATTTGATGCCATAAGATACTTAACTGCATGTACACCAGCAAGAATGCCTTGAATTTTAATTCTTGGATTTGAACTACTCAACTCTTTCCTAATAATCATATGGATATCATCTCTTATGAGGGAGTTTTCATAGCTGTAAGCAAGGCCACATAGTAAATTCATAACTGCTTTGATCTCATCCAAAGGCATATCATCCATTCTATCCAACAATGTTAACATTTGCAAACTTTGTGGTTTTAATAATATCATATTTTTTGAAGCAACATTGTTCAGAATTTGTAGAATATTCATAACACATTGCTTTGAATCTAGGCCTAATTGTAGGAGTTCAGCAACTATAGTTTGTCCACAGTCTTCGAGTTCAGAGAACATTAATGTATACATGTGTGAAGCAAATGATTCTATAACTGGATCACCTTTAGTTTTCAGTAAAGAATTGGTTAAGCAAATAAGATTTTTCAATGAATCCTTGAGGATAGGTTTGAATTTTTCAAATGCTTCATCTAATAGCTCTTCTTTTAGAGTATTCAATTTAATTTGTTTCCTTATTAAATTCTCAACTTGCTTCTGTCTTTCTTCTGAAGTTGAGAATGATATAAGTAAAATTATAAAATCTATTGGTTTGTGATCAGTATAAATTTTACACATAGATACTGTTTTTAACCATGAGTTAGCAATGATTTTTGAAGAAATCATAGAATTTCTTATAGCTACAGCTGTCAATACTTGACTGGATGCTACATCTTGAGGTTTTGCCAATGTTGTAGACCAGCCAAGTGCATTTCTTAACCCGAGAGTAGCTTCTAAATATGCATTTTCACTCAATCTCCCAGGGATAAGTAGAAACTTAACAAAATTGGGAAAATAGTTACATCTTGGCAAGCTAGATAATATACTGAGGGTTCTTTTTTGTAATTGCTCATATTGATCATCAGATAAACATAAGTATGTGAGGCAATCTAATATGGCAGGGATTAAATCATGATCCTCACTAAGTATCCTACTCATTTCTGTTGCAATATTATTATGCTCTTGATCTCCAATAATATCAGGTATAGCAGTTATTATCTCAAGCCGGACCATTTTCTCAGAAGTCACATCAAGGAGGTTTATTATGTTTGTTGCAATATTCTCTGTGTCAATAATAGTGTCTAAGGTTGATAAATTTTTTAGAATCATTTGTATCCAAGGTCCACAAGCAGAAGACGCCGCTAAGTCTATAGCTTTTTCAAAAACATAATTAATCAATTTAGTTTGCAGTATTGGTATACTCAGCAATATTTTTATTACGCTATCGTTAATGGGATGTTCTTCGGCACCATCAGTTGTTACCATCACAATGTTCGGAAACAAATAATGTTTGAAAACATCCATGTCTTGGCATTCTTTCTCTAAATTTGAAAAAAGTTCCGCCACATTTCGTGGATACTCAAAATTTTTCTCGAGATTCTTTTTTATTTTACTTATAATATGAACAGTTTCTTGTGAAGAAATGCATTTTTCCGGAGGATGATTCAAACTTAGACCACTTTCCTGTAAAGTTTTATGTAAACAATTATTTCTATCGATGACTTTTAACTTTTTAATCTGGCTACCGGGAATACTGTTGGATCTTTGTGACAAACTTCTTTTATGTGACATTATAAGTGAAATATTTTATTATTTATTAGTATAAGCAAGCACCTGCACCAATTCACATGTTTATTATTTTTGACAGCTCGCGGTTCAAATTTGAACTAGGGGTGACCGATTTTATGCTTAGAATACATTGTATGAATCGTTATCTCTTGAATCGATCGATCTTTATCGATTTATTTTGACTTATATATATATACTCAGCCTATCGCCGTCCACTGCTGAACGTAGGCCTCCCCAAGAAAGCGCCAACCATTCCGGTCTTGAGCAGCCCTCATCCATCCGTTACCCGCCACCTTTCTCAAGTCGTCGGACCACCGTGCTGCAGGTCGTCCTACACTACGTTTGCCTAAGCTAGGGATGATCGATGTTAGAAAAACATCGATGTTGACATCGATGTTAACATCGAACCAGAAGTATCGATGTACGATAAACATCGATTGAAAAACATCGATGTCTTAAAACATCGATGTTTTTGGTAGGGATGTCGGAAAATGCAATAAAGTAAATATATTATTTGAAAATATCTATCTATATTTATATTTTTACTAAAAAGTATCGATATATCGGTATGAATTGTGTACGTACTCAAGAACTTAAGAATACGCGCGCGTTGACAGACTCAAAAAAAAAGGATAATGTTAAATGTTGTCTCGCACTCGCAGTTGAATTGATATATTTTAATGGTATTGCTAATGTATTTAGTTATCAGTTTGTTTTTTTCTTTGAGAAATGCAAAGAAATAACTATTCGTACGGCTTGTCTTGCGAACACTAGATGGCGCCCTAAAGAATAATTGAGGTTTCGTCGTTTCGATGTTTTATTCATATAACATCGATATATCGATGATATCGAAGTCGAAACATCGATGTCAAAACATCGATGTTTTTCAGCTAAACATCGATGTTTCTTCAACATCGATGAATATCGATCATCCCTAGCCTAAGCGCGGTCTCCACTCCAACACTTGTCTGCTCCATCGGCCGTCGGATTATTTTATTATTTTGACTTAGCATTATAAAAAAACTAGCTTTTGCCCGCGACTCCGTCCGCATAGACTTCAGGGTTGGGTGCAGAAAGATAATAAGTAAATCTATTAAACGTCTCCCAAGTGCCCAAATTACACTTAATGAATAAAAAAAAGTAACCTATGTCCCTTTTTATGTTTCCGTTTTTATCCATAACAAAAATCATCCAAATAACTCAAATATTTTAGGCGTGAAAGTATAACACAGTAGTGTTACTTTCGCATTGACAATATATGCTAAAATCAAAGGGTATATCCGTTGGGATCAGTGAAATCATTATTTAGATTACGAAGCGTGATGACCACAGAACACTATACTCCTAACGGAGAAGAATGCCAACTCCATACAAAAAAGTGAAAATGAATTTTACTAGCGCCATCTAAACTCTGCCCCTAGGCACCTTCGTATGACGTCACGCTGCTCGCCACTACGGCGGGAAATTTAAATCAAGGGTTTAGGAATATAGGGGCCTATAAATTATAACCAAAATTTTATTTTAGTATGGGAACTTTCACTTGTAAGAAAACATGAGTATAAATTATAATCACTCATGAATTTTCTACAAGTAAAAGTTCCCATATCATTTCCCAGGGAAAACAATATTTAAATAAAACAATATAAATACAATAATTATAGTAACTTTATTGAATACAGAAATATGGAGTAAATTAGATTTATGCAATATGTTTACAAAGTCATATATTTATTATTATATTTCAACATTATACAATTCGTCCGCATGTAAATCTGGTAGTGGATTAGTATGACGAAATGACTTCCTATCAAAATCCTCCACTGATATAAAATTTTTAAATAGCTTTTGATCTAGCTGGCCAACATGGACTATTAGCTCTTAATATTGACATTGACTGTAGTTTGAATATTATTTTACATAATTTCAGCACAACACTTTCCTTAGCAATAAAATGATTTAGATTTGCAGCTATATTTTTGTGGCTTGACAACTAGAGCAAAATCAGCGTCAATAAAATGTTTCTGACAAAGCATCCTGTGCTCACTGTATAGCTTCATCTGCAATGCTTTTGAAGAGTAATCTCTTTCTGGGAAAATATATCTCGTCCATAATTCACAGCTGAAAATAAAAATATATGTAAGCTTGGAGTCCAGGCGTACATTGCTTATGATCATGATATCGTACGGAATATGCAATAATAAGTTGGATTGTAATGACCTCACTAACGGGATAATACAAAATATGACAAGCTTTGTTTGTATGTATGTAGAACCTAATGTACACATAAGGTTCAGTGGACTTAATGTTTTGGCATTCTCTATCAGTCCTTGAGTAAGGTTTTATATGTTTATTTTTAGTAAGTATATTTTTGTGAGATGGACCCAAACTAATTTGTTCAAAATAATTTGGTTAACTACAGAAAGGTATTTCTATGACTATCGTTATATACATACCGGACTAGATTCCGTATTGCAGGTTTAGGAAATCGAAACAATTTAATGTTGTCTTCAGCTGGTGAACACCCACATTTAAAACATTTCCTTTTGTTTTCTTTTTCCGCCATAGTTTATAGTATAGTAAAAGAGTCCTATCTCACACAAAAGCTCCTGATACCCAAATCAAAAAAGAGTCACTTTCTCGAAAACCACGAAACACTGCACTTTTAACACTTTAACGGATGAACAGAAGCTCAACTCAACGTTTTAGTGAAATTAAAATTGCAGAGAAACACGAACGAAATGACAACAATGGCCGCTGAAGCACTGAGGCCAAAGAGCATAAAGTAAAACTATAAACTATAATAAACCAACATGGCTTCTTAGTGTTACCATAGATATGAAATAAATATTTACATTCATTTTTACAATGGCAACACACAAAACTTTGCCCCCGTAGGTATCTTTTCGCCCCGAACAAAGTTGACCAGGCCTGGTGATGACTACCGAGCCTGCATTCGTTTGTAAATTTTAAACCAGATACAACCAAAAAAATCACTCTCATCATTTTTCCCTAACGCGCCAAAAGAAGTATAACTTCAAAAACAAAAACAATATAACATTTTTGCTTTGGAATCTTTTGTTTTTAAATCACTAAAGAACAAAAGAGAATTCATTTTATCGCAGTAATATAATACCTACAATGAACGAAAATCATTAGGTACCGCTGCAACTAGAGAGGAAAATCGGAAATCTATCGCATTGTCATCTTTTAGGAACGAAGGAAAAAGGAACAAGCAATTTATCAAATGTATTTTTTTCATCAATGTACATCAATATTCAATAGATGTTTATTTAAAAGCATTGTAAACATTATATTTATCTGGATTGGTTGTAGTCAGTCTGTCAGTTCAATTCACTTTAGTTGTATAATTGGTGAGTTTTGCAATCAATCAATCTGTCAAAAGCAAGCAACTATTGAGAAGTGTCAAATCGGTAAACTTGCACTTAAAAATATTTTTAAAACAAATAAATTTAAAATACCTGCAAATTAAATAATAGTATCAAAAAAACAATGAATTTAAATATATCTAGTATTGGAAAATATGTGTGGAAATCTCAAAGTATTGCTGGATTTGGAGTAAGTAGATATTTGTAATCGTCCGCCCTGTATTCTTCAATTTTGTTTATATTTCTTCTCGTATCAATCTCGCGTATTACTTATTATGAATATATTCTTTTCAATATTAATTACCCAATCCAATTGTTAAAATAAAGTCTTATTTTTAAAACATAACCTTAAATTTATAGTATCAGCAAGTGAGAAACAAATGGGCCAACTGGATGATGGTCCGTGACGTGAAAAGGCGACGTATGAGCGCTGAGAATTTCCTAGAGAGGTCTAGAATTAATGCACTGAGGAAAAATGACGTACTCCCAGTAGAAATCAGGGAGTTAGCCGACAAAGATATCAACAAGTTTGAAATGAATGCAATTCCTATGAGAATCAATAATAGATGCGTTATTACTTCTAGGTAAGTAAGCAAACAATTTAATATGAATTGCTAAATTAAGTTGCAATTTATAGATGTTTTCATTTAGAAATAGTAAATGTAAATCAAATCCCATAAAAAACAAAACTTGTAAAAAAAACCAAGTCTTGCTACTCATTTCTTCTACCGTAAAAAGTTGTGAGATCCATGTGATACCAAGTCGATAAATTTATTCAGTCTCCGTTTAAGGGACCTTTTGTCTTAAGTTATTATGCACTTAGCTTAGCAGACAACATCTTATAGTGACCATATCAATATTAAAAATCTTTTATGTTTTAAATAAAAGAGTTAGATTTGGTAATCACTCTAAAAGTGATATACATCATGTTTTCATGCGGAGACTGAATAAATTTATCGACTTGGTATCACATGGATCTCACAACTTTTTACGGTAGAAGAAATGAGTTGCGAGACTTGGTTTTTTTTACAAGTTTTGTTTTTTATGGGATCTCATTTCTTTTTGTAAAATGTCCTACTTTTTTCCTTTTCGGTACCTTCTACTTCTTGAGTACTAGCAATGGATATTCTTAAAAACCATGCTCTATCTTATGAGCTTTGCTTACTTTTGTAGGTAGTCTTCCTCTTCTACATACGAGACGAGTTGTGTTCTTTATTTCAAAATAATGATTACTTTTTGCGATAGTAATTTAGGGCCGCACACATCAAAAGTCAGTTAAAGTTAATCCTTTTGTAAAATTGTTATCTCTCTTTCACTATAAATTGGTACTGTCAATGTACGTACCAGAAAATTACAACATCAAGCTTAACAGAGGTATAGCTTGAATTGATTTACGGCACTAAATGCCGCACTCAAAGTTTGTTTTTGAATGAATAAATTACTTGACCCTATATGAAGGTTTCCTCACAAAGTTTTCCTTCACCATTAAAGTATATGATAATTCATTGCTAACACACATAACTTCGAAAATTCAGATGAGTGCGCGTTGAACCCGCGACCGCCGGGATTCTTGACCACACGCCTAAACCTCAATACCATCAGACCTTATCTGTCTACACCTATATTCCATTATCTTATACATATACAGGTACACTGATTAATGGCAAATGTAACTTTGTAATCCTATATATTTATATGGGTTTACAAAGTTATTTATGCAGTTTGTGTATCTAAAAAACGACCGAAATTGTAAGATATTTTAATTTTTCCTTAAGTTACACACTAAACACTAGTTGTGTTCCAAATTTGAAGCTTGTATGTCGGCTAGAAGTGCCTTATAGTACGGGAGCTAGCAACGTTTGAAAAGTAAGAATTTTAGTTCAGCTGATTTTGTGATATGTCGTCCTTCTTGCACTTTCGGTTAGAGTCTGGGCTATCTGGCTGGCGGTAGCGGTTGCGTTCATTAGTACGCATCCTACCTGTCCAGGTAATAATCCTGGATTTTAAAAACATTTTAGAAGGCGTAATTTTTAATTTTTTGTTTTTAAATAAGTCTACCTGACATACTTTTTTTATTGACAGACATTTTTGACAATGCTAACTATGTGCCATACGCGATTTTTTATTTATTTTTTATAAAAAATTCAAAGTATTTTATACATACATACATACATAAACTCACGCCTGTCTCCCGTTAGGGTAGGCAGAGACTATAGAGCGCCAAATGCCACGGTCCAAACACACCACTTTCGCTTCCTCCACTGACATTATCCTCTTCATGCATGCACGTCGGTTTCGAGGACTCTTTATATTGCCCTTTTTCAATAAATTACCTATCTGCTCTTTATAGGTGCACCTGGGCCGTCCTCGACCGACTTCACCGTTCACTTCCGCACAGTAAATCTCTTTCGTCATTCTGCAAACATTCATCCTTTCAATGTGGCCAAACCATTTTAGCATCCCCCTTTCAATTTTAGTCACTACATCGACTTTCAATCCACATTTTTCCCTTATCACACTATTCCTCACTCTATCTACCAATTTCACCCCACACATGCTTCTCAACACTCTCATTTCAACTGCATTTATTTTGCTTTCATGCTTCTTCTGCCATACCCAAGACTCACTTCCATACGTTAGTGTAGGCACCAGGACTCCTTGGTGAATCTTTATAATGTCTGTAATTTTAATATTATGTTATTTAAAGATAAGAAAACTTAAAATAAATTTGCCAGACATTAATTCGATTGTTAAGTCTTGAATTAAAATGAAAAAGTCATGAAAAGTATTGCAGTATCGGAGAGAGACAGTTGCAGAATAAGTCGAGAATGATACAGAGAACCATTACAAAAGTAAATTACTTGTCACTGTACATGTAATAAGAAAATAAAATAATAATTTTTATTTGAATTGTTCTGATTACTAAATGTAAATTATAAATTTAGTTTTTATTAAGTTTTTCAAGTTGTTTCAGCCTATAGTGACGTCACAAAAAAGAGGCATCTTCATAATCATCAATCATCATCATCGTCGCTGTCTTTGTCAGTGTCATTCATATCATCTTCTTGGGAACTTTCGTTATCTTCTAAAACTCTATAATCTGCAACAGAAAAAAAATAAACAGTGTATTTCTTCTTGTTCGTTATAAAACATTTTAGTTATTATTGATAAATATTCCATTTCACACTTACTTTGAACAATAATATCTGCAACTGAGGATGGTAATTGATCTCCTAAAAACCAGACAAAATCATATTTGTCACCGTTAATGGTCCAACCGAAAGCCATTGGAGATAAAGATGTAGGATGTTTTCTCCAGGGTTACAAACGTAGTTTCAAGTACTTCTTCGTCATCCGTAATTATATTATCAAAAGCTAACTGGTATTCTTTAGAATGTTCTAATATTTTAAAAGGCTTAACTTTGCCTTTTCTAAAAAAGCTGGCGTGTAATCACATCCAGTTATTGCGTGGAAGCATGGTTAATCTTTGCATAAAGAGTCACCAAGAATTCGGTGTAATTCATTGATGTTTATGTAACGCTGATGATTTCCAACACCCATATTTATCCAAATTTTCAAAGATGGTTTCAGGTGATCCATATTTCCCAGAAGTATAATTAAAATATCAGAATCAGAACAGCGTATAACAACGTCTGCGTCAAAATCGATTTGGCAAATATAAAAAATAATCCTAGAATCAGCTAGAATCCTAGAATGTGACATTAGACTGACGCCATCTTGCAAACTTGCCTGTCGCGCGACTGTCGTTGTCTATCTCTCTCGCACCTTCAGCTGTCTCTGTCGGACTACTAGCATCATAATTCAATACTTTTCATGACTTTTTCATTTTAATTTAAGGCTTAACAATCGATTTAATGTCTGGCAAATTTATTTTAAGTTTTCTTCATCATCATCAGCCCATATACGCCCCACTGCTGGGCACGAGCCTCCTCTACAACTGAGAGGGTTTAGGCCTTAGTCCACCACGCTGGCCTAGTGCGGGTTGGCGGACTACACACCTAAGAAATTCCTAAGAACTTTTAGGTGTTCAGGTTTTATCACGATGTTTTCCTTCACCGTTAAAGCAAGTGATAATTCATGGTGAATACACACATAACTTCGAAAAGTCAGAGGTGTGTGCCTGGGGTTTGAACCTGCGACCGCCGAAATTCTCGACCGCGCGCCTAAACCTCGAGGCCATCACTGCTTTTCTTATCTTTAAATAACATAATATTAAAATTACAGACATTATAAAATACTTTGAAATTTTTATAACAAACTAGCTGACCCGGCAAACGTTGTTTTGCCATATATATAAAATTCTCGTGTCGCGGTGTTTTTTGGCAAACTCCTCCGAAACGGCTCGACTGATTTTTATGAAATATTGTGTGTATATTGTAGGTAGGTCTGAGAATCGGTCAACATTTAAGGGTATGATTTTTTTTCTATTGACCTAATTTTCTTTATTTTTTATGATTCAGCATTGATAAATTATTATAATCATAAAATTTCACCCTTCTACGATCAACCTCTATCTTATAGACCATTTTTTTTTTCTAAAATGTAAATAAATGATAATAGCACTGAAAAATTAAAATGATACGTATAACAGACACTGCTTTGATCGATATACATACATACATACATAAACACACGCCTGTGTTCCCCGAAGGGGTAGGCAGAGGTGCATTGCTGCACCCACATTTCGCCAAGTATGTATCAGTCCCACGTAATAGGGGGCGAGCCTATTGCCGCTGCACAATTCCAGACTCTGTGCTGCTACTGAGAATTTCCTAATGAAAAAACCCAATAACATTTTGCCCGACCCGGGAATCGAACCCAGGACCTCTAGATCGCACGGTACATACTTGTACCGCGAGACCACGAGGCAGTCTATAAAAATTGCGATTACAAAACAGGTGTTGTTCGTAGATATCAAAATTTGCCTATGTTACTTCACAGGGTCTCATTTACATATGTTCATACCAAATTTTTTGTTTTTGCGTGAAAGCGTAACAAACATCCCTACATTCACATTTATATAATAGTAAGGATAACCATTCCCTCCTATGTTACTTCGGTGGGTCCCACATAACTGCATACCAAAAGTCGTTCAAATCTTTTTTCAATCATTGTTCAATTCTTTTATCCTCCGTATTTTTTTAATAAGAAGTATCCTATGTCCTATCTTATATCTCGAAGACTATGTGTACAAATTTTCATGATAATCGGTTAAGTAGTTTTGGCGTGAAAGCGTAGTTCAAACAAATTTACATTAATATTATAATAGCTGACCCGGCAAACTTCGTACCGCCTAACAGTCATTGAATGTCATTTTACATATTACCTGAATTTTATTTTTGATTGTATGGAAATAAATATTAAGTTCAGCATTTTATTGAGATAAAAATACAGAAATAAAAATGTACAAAAATTAAATGTATCCATCGTGTGTCCGCAAGTCATTATTAAATTAAACATGTACATATTGTGCAGCATGGGATACAGTCGGTTTCAATTCTCTTCATTGAAGCACCAGCGTGGTGGACTGAAGCCTAAACCCTCTCAGTTGCAGAGAAGGCATATGCCAAGCAGTGGGACGTTCATATATGGGAGTATATACCTTGTGATATACATTTTTAATATATTTTTTAATTGTCTAAATTTAGATCACAAACAGTCTTTTGTTAATCGTCATGGCGAACGCAAGACGAATCGGGAACTGAATTCGTTTGAACTCAATGGTCATACCCGTTGGGATCAATGAAATCCTTAGATCAATATAATTGATGAATTCTCAAGCACCAATTCATCTCTAAGTTGTCTTTTCAGTATCGTCACGTGAATAACATTACTCTACAATTTTCTTAACACCAAGCGCATTCCCTTGCATAGTTGTGGGTGTTTTAGATTTCAAAGCGTGATGACTTGACCGAGCCCGCCTTCGTTTGTAAATTGTAAACCAAGGAGTTTAAAAATAAATTTCTGAACGCACGCATAAATATTTGACAACCAATAAATATGTCAATCCCTTTTTATTACTGACATTCTACATTTTTAAAATGTAAAATACGCAATTATTCGAATATTCTGGATATATGTTGTCGATTCAAAACCTTTATTTAAATACGTTCTTTAATTTGAGGGGACCATTAACCATATTGACGGGATAAACATAAAATGTTTGACAGAATATTAGGTAGAACAGTTTATATGAGAAAATTAAATTGTTGTTTTTACCATATTCCTCGCAATTTTCTTAACTTTTTCTTTCATAAGAACCTTCTCCTAACAATAGCAAACACAACAAAAAAAGAATTAGCGAAATCGGTCCAGGCGTTGTTGAGTTATGCGCTTACCACCAAATTTTGCGATTCATTTTTATATATAAGATAAATAAAAAATCGCGTATGGCACATAGTTAGCATTGTCAAAAATGTCTGTCAATAAAAAAAGTATGTCAGGTAGACTTATTTAAAAACAAAAAATTAAAAATTACGCCTTCTAAAATGTTTTTAAAATCCAGAATTATTACCTGGACAGGTAGGATGCGCACTGATGAACGCAACCGCTACCGCCAGCCAGATAGCCCAGACTCTAACCGAAAGTGCAAGAAGGACGACATATCACAAAATCAGCTGAACTAAAATTCTTTCTCGAAAACGTTGCTAGCTCCTATACCATTAGAGTTTTGATGATCGGTCAGTGAGTCAGTGAGTGACAAAACTGCGAAGTTTGACTAGTTTATAATTCTTCTGGTTCAAAATAAGAAATATTGAACGACTAGCCCGTAAAAGAGCTTCCCCCAGAACGTCTTGAAAAAAAAAAAACAATTTGCGGTGTTCACTGTAACTCGGCTGGAAATTATCTGAAAATGAAAAACCATAAAAATTTAGTCTAATTATAAACAAATCTTTCCCCCAACGTTCTCTGTTTTTTTTTATTAAAAAAATTTTGGTTGCCATCTAAAGTGTGAACCGTTATTTTCCACGAAAATTTCCGCGGGTGAGAAACACCCTTAATGTAAAAAAAAATCACGTGTTTTTTTTACGCTGAAACCCTTACCCCTCTCAATTGTTTTTATTATTAGAATATCATTAAATTGTAAAATAGCGTTTGTAACTTTTTTGTAATATTTTTGCAGGCCCCGAGGTATAGTCAAAGAATGGCGCATGAGTCGTATTGTGTGGCGCCATCTAGCAGATTACAACAAATTATGTGGAGTACAAAGAGCCATGTGGGGTTAAATTATTTTTGTTTATTATATATTTATAGGCTTAATAAAATGGTTTAGTTGTTACTGATATTTCTTTTTATCCTTCATTCGTTATGAACTTTAGGGTGAGGCCAGACGTGCATAATTTTTTGAGTTGTCGCGTAATTTCACCCTTATAATAAAAATAAGATCACAATATGATGCCATAATGGAAATAGTCATTATTTGCTCATGAAATTGGTGCTGTTTTTGAAACTAGCACTGAAGCATTATCAGTTGTGTTCAATAAAATAACTTGTGAGAATTTTCATAAAATGATAAGTTAAATATTTGGAATAATGAAACTATTCTTTTACCTTAAGAGTAGGTATGTTATAGTCCATTGTGAATAAAGAAATAACTTCAAAGTAAGAAATAATTGCCTGGGGGAAAAAAAAAATTGTTTTTTCATATCCAAAAATGCCATTACAACACTCAATAAATTAAGTATCAATCCAGTGGGTTAATTAGTTTAATCTATAATTTTATGACTTGGTAATCGGCTTTGAAATACTGTTGGTCAAAAATTCAAAGTCCCTTAACTCTTTAATATTTAATATTTGATACACATATTAAGGGCATGTATCAGTATAACATACTTGAATATTAATAAAATCGGAAACATCGCTTTTTTTACTTGTCCGTTTCGCATTCGCCCCATGTATAATTTTTTGCTTTGACATAATGTGAAAATACCAATCTGGTATTTCTGGTATTGATTTTTTTCCCTTGACATGAACACAAAATGCTATAATAAATTATTTAGGATGTGGGCAAAAAAAAAAGCATATTAGAGTTTAACCTTTTATAAAAGTCATTTCCTTATAACTAAAAGCTTCACAAAAGCCGAAATGGAATTGTTTCGCTTCAATATAAAGCTTTTTAGTCAAAGAGACCTGAAACAAAAACATACCAATTGGTTAATCCAGGTATTCAATAAATAAAAACAATTAAAAAATTGATGCTTGTTTCTCAGTGAAAAGATTTTCAGATCATTATTTTTCTGAAGCTAATACATGATAGATCAAACATCATAGAAAATTTTCAAGTTCATTTAAATAATGTTATTCTAGTTAAAACTGCCATCTTAATGTTGAGTGACTATACTACAATATAGTATGCAGTAACTACATGCAATTGGGTATTAAATAGTAGCAAGTGTGTAATTTTTTGGCTGCTTAAAACTATGCATAATTTGCACACCACATAATGAGAGGTGGTGGTCAAAATGTCAAATACATGCACAAAACTACTGTTGGTGTAGGGGATGATCAGATGCAACAATTTGGCACTAACACAGATGTATTATTTAGGTTAGACTTTAGATCCTATATAATATAATCTAAAAATATTGTTGTTTTCAAACATATGGAGGAAACTTACCGAAGCCCATGTCATCGTCAGACTCCTCAGGTTCTTCCTCTTTCTTCTCCTCCTTAGCGGCCTCAGCGGCGGGCGCGGCTGACGCAGCGGCAGGCGCTCCACCGGCAGCTGGCGCGGCACCAACACCGGATCCGATGTTGGTGATCAGGTCGCGGACGTTGATGCCTTCGAGGGCTTTTGCGAACAGACCTGGCCAGTATGGCTCAACGTCTACGCCGGCGGCCTTCAGGATGGTGGAGATTTTTTCACCCTGTCAAGTCATACGTAGCATGTAAATAATGCCGTTCGCGCCATTACAGCATGTCATTTCCAAAAATACAATAAAGAATGCTTTCATTATATTATTAATGCACGACTGCATATATGCACGAGCTTAATCATTTAGATATAATATAGATGAAAACGGATAACTAAAACATAAAATCGCCGAACATAACCTACGTACAATTTTTAGCGGAATACTTACAGTTACGGCGACATCATCATCAACCAGGATGAGAGCGGAGTAAACACAAGCTAATTCAGCCTTTGATGCCATTTTTAATAATGTGCGTGCAAGTCGCCAAAAGGCCTTAGCTCACAGAGAACAAGCACGATTGACTTCTCAAAACGAAGAGAACAAGTCAAGAGAACTTGTGGTGACAGCTGTCACCTCACAACGCATCATAGAATTCCATAGAACATTAATCATAGAGACCATTTCACAAGCATGATATTATATGTTGCTTGTCGGTGTTGTATGTGGTGTGTTTGATTTAGTTTTCCCTTTTTTCTTCCCTGTCTCGCTGTATCTGGTAAATCTTTTCTGGTGATTGTTGGCGAGAGGATGGAGGAGCCTCCTGATCCAGGAGGGACGGTCCCACCGATGCGGTGGGACGGGGAAGGGGGAGGTGAGGGGTGAATTGGATACGCTGTGTGCAATATCGACGAGTGGTGCTTAATTCTCTGTTCACTATTGTAGTGAAACAATTAAGGGTTGTATGTGGGAGGGACGGGGAGCGCGCCTTTCAGTTTGGGAATTTCCCGCCCTTTTTCTTTCATCATTCATCATCATCATCCTTCATTATAAATGAAATTAAATTACTGAAGACTTGGCAGCATGGTTTTCGACCTTAGCCGGTTTCTTGCGGAACAAAGAAAAAAAAATCTGAAGTGGGTCGTGTTGTTTTTTTTTTAGAAATTTAATTCCTCAACTCCAGGCTCCAGAGTGGCTCTTGTTCATATCTCTCCCTTTCATTTAGCTTCAACCACTGTACTGGAACAAAACAACTAAATTAAATAAATAAATTAAGGATGGCTAGTTAGTCGATGTTGACCTGGTCAACTTGACCAATGGATTATTTATAAGTCGATATTTATTAGGTTAATAAAAAAATATATTATTTGATAATCTCTATCATCTATACCGTTTACAAATGTAACTAAAAGTAACTTTAACCGGTAGGTCACCCAACTTTCAAACTTGAAATAAATATTTGGGGTGGCACAAACAAATGTTTCAGAACATCGAATCTGGATCATCTGATCACATTGCCATTTTCAATGAGAGGCTACTAGCAAATTGCTTTTAGCTTAAAGTAATTCGAGAGTATTATGTATTACAAAATGAAATAAATTATTAATATTTACGAAAAATCTATTCATAAACCTATTCTTACAAAGGTTTGGATCTTTTTTGTAAAGCTAAAAAGTGAATGATGATGATAAGAAATTGGGCCCAGACGAGTCGAAGCCCTTCCGAAAGTTTCTAATATTATAAATACATACTCTCTCATCCCCGGATAATAGAACTAGTTTCTACGTGAAAAAAATATTACAATTCTAGTTATTATATAAATGAACTAATAAAAATATCGTATGCTTAAGAGAATTATAGAAGGAATAAAAGTAACAAGTGTCTCGTGCGCGACTCAAGTATGTGTCATGCAATCAAGAGGTCCCTGGTTCGATTCCCGGGTCAGGAAAAGTGTTATTGAGTCTTTCCATTACAAAATTCTCAGCACGGAGTCTGGAAATATGCCCCAAAAACGGCATAAGGTTCGCCACTTGTTACGTGGGACAGATACATGGCAAACACACCTGGCGAAATGTGGATGCCGAAATGCACCTCTGCCTACCCCTTCAGGTAGGGTTGCCATCTCTAAAATTTGGCAACCAGGACAAACCGATTTTAGAGCCCAAAACCCGGACATGTCAACAGGGTTTTTAAACATAATGTAATCAAAAACAGTTGAAAATCATAAATCACGTTTTTATTTATTTCCAGACCTTAATATTAAATTTAGTCATCTTTTATTATCATTTTAAATGTACCTAACAAAACAGAATTACAATTGAAGCCCCCCCCCCCCCCCCAAGTTCTCTAAACTAGGACAAATCCGGGGAAACCCGGATGTATGGCAATTGGCAACCGTCTTCAGGGAACATAGGTGTCGTGTGAGGTTATGTAATATGTATTATGTACGTATGAATGAATGTATGTAAATAATTATAACGGCATTGGTATAATTATTGTTTATTTGGAATAAAATTTCAATATTAATAAACGCAACAAAATTGAGATTTATACTTTCAACAGAATATAATACAAGGCATTAAGTACTTAATTATTCACACTGGAAATTGCACATAAATAGATATAAGTTATTCTAGAATAATAAGGATTACAAATCCCATGAAAATAGATGGTGTTTGACAAGCATATCTCTTACACCTTCTTTCAAAGGCTGATTTTGTGTATCCTTTTTGAGTGGCAATTCCCAATCTGGGTTTAAGTTAAATCCAAACTGAGAAAGGATTCGTAGCTCACATTTTATTTGGACCCATCCTGGGGAATTTATGAATGACCATGGATGGTACCATTTTTGTACAACATCCACACAGGAGCATAAAACTTCAAGCCACAAATGCAGGGCTTCTTCATTTAGTCCCATACAAATAAGTGTGCGTAATTTAACATCCATTTGTGCATGAGCATTGTCATGTGATAGATTGATGGCTTGTACACATCTATACAGAAGTTCTTCTGGGGTCAGAACCTTCCCGTCTTCATCTAAACGATATGTCTTACACAAAACCAAGCGACTGTATACCGAATTGAAATCTTTTTCAACTTCCCTTGATGATGCTTCTTCTATAAAAAGCCATGGGTGGCATGGTCCATCAAGAAAGCTCGGTCTTTTGATACCATGCAAAAGAACTCTTTTGAATGCTGGAGCTAATACACCTCTCACAAGATGAGCTGCTTTTTCTGTAACAGAATCATCACCAGCTCTACTGTATTTCACACCCTTTTCATCCAACAATTTGACAAATCTTGCTGGAAACCATCCTCTTAATCCATTAAGCTCTCCAATCCAGCAATGTTCATCCCTGGAGCTTATTACTTCTATAACATCATTCTTCCTAAAACCCAATTCATCTCCATCTCTTCTTTCAAAATCTAAAAGAGCTTTGGCTCTGCGCCTCTTGCTCCTTGATACATTGACATACCTCTCTCTGTCTGCTGCATGGCTCTGCATTGTATAGTCAGCCGTCAATTGAACTTCAGATGCTAGTTGTGGCTCAAGAGCTAAAAAATGTCTGGCAACTTGTAGAATAGCTTCACGGAGGTCAACTAAAATTTCAGTTTGTTTTACATTTTTGGAAACTGCATCTTCATTGTTACTGTCCTCTCCAAATAGTATTGTTTGTATAACAGACTTATTCTTCTTTATCTGACGTCTTTGAAGTTGTTGTTTGGGTAAATTTGGGACTGCACTGGGGTTACCAACTAATGCTCCTTGGTCAGCCATCAGGTAAGCTAAATGTCGTCTTCTGTGTGTTTCAATTAAAGTAGGACTCAGAGTGTCACCACAAACTTCATAAATAGTCTTAATAAGTAAGTCAACATCATCTATTTCTCTTGGAATGTCTGACAAAGTATTAAATATCTGAGCCGAGTTAGATATCTCAGTGAACCTTATTTCTTTTATTTTCAGCATGGCCAGTGTCACTTTGAATAATACTATAGATCCATCTAGGAAAAAGAGATCCCAAATCCTTAATAGTATTTTCATGTGTACAATATTAGCATATAATGTTAGAAACCAATGCATGGTTATAAGAGAGAGCTCAATGTCATGGGCATTTAAGACCTGGTCAATACCAGGCAGATAATTTGCTATCAAAGTCCTCAACACTCTTTGATCAGCTTGTATGCCAATCAATGTTGATGAATAATATGAAGCTGGCAGAAGATCTTCAACTGTTGTGCACATTATCCAGAAGGCATCTTCTTCTTCCATTAATAGCAGTAGTGAAGCTGCAATCATTCCTGTACCCTGGCAGTATCCAATATCAGGATAAAACCATGCTAAGGCTCTTAATATTCTTCTCAGCCTGGGTACTCCTGTGCTTGTTGGGTGGGAAAAGCAGACATTATTTGGTAGTATCTGTACCAAGTCCTTCTCTATTTGTTTGCTTGTCACTAAGCCATCATCACTTGAAGCCCTCACTATATCATGATATGTGATTTCAGTAGATGCCCTCTTTTTATTAGCACCACACAGGTTCATCCACACTTGAGGCCGAAGTGAGTGAGGGACACCATCCTTGACCATTTTCTGTAATTTATCTGTTTTCTCCAATTTTCCTTCAGATTCTGAGAAACTTATTTCTTTGCTGTAGAATTCCCATTGCAGTCTATGTTGATCATCTTCTACAAAAGCATTTGCTAGCAGTTTGTTTGAACTCTGCTCTGGTCCGTCCTCTTCTTCGACACAAAATCCAAACTCGTCGAATCTATAATCTGGCAGGCCTCCACCGTGGCCTTCGGATTCTGGCTGTGCCAACTTTGCCATTATATCTTGCGGAACCATACTTGGAGTCAATGCAGAAAACGGCCCACCAGGGGCTGGAAGAAGCTCGTCAGCGATATTAAGTCCTCGTATTGCGTCAATCACATCTTCAGGATCATCGTCGGCTAAAGCGGCACTGATTTTACGTTCATGATCTTCCCGGCCTACGTAGCCAACGTGGTCCCGTGAACTAAACAATGATTTCGCAAGATCCATTGTTTATAATACAATTAACACGACATTAAATCAATATAAACTAGATTCTTATCTCAACAAGAACTTTCCCTTTGGTATTGATCACAAAATCATAATAAATAAAGGTCACACGTCAAACCTTTATGTCAATTGTCAACATTAATAGGGATGTTGTTTTTGGTACCTATATTTTTAACCTGTACAAATTACAATTGTCATTCTATTTTCGGCATGGATATCAATTTTATCGCAAACTTTTTTAACATGGTAACTCAAATTAATTTGTCAAGTTTATTTCTGCGAAGTGTATTATATTTCTGACATTTTATATGTGCCATCTTCTTTGCACTTTAGCATTCTTGTATAGTGCTATTTCTAAATCAATAATGCAGATACTCGCCATGAAAACTAAAATATAAAAATTGTATACAAGAAAATGTCTGCTTGAGGCGTACATCGCTATTCATTAATAAGATACTTAAAATATCTTCGAATTTGACTCTGAGTGCGTCATTTTACAGATTAATGGAAACTGTTTTTTTGTCACAAGTATGTATCGGCGTCATTTTATGGTATAAGTATGGGAGTAATATGACAATATTTTTGCTTCCTTTGTCACTAATTTACTAATATATAATCCGAATTGTATATGAAGGAGAGTTTAAATGTACCATTGAACACGCAGAAGTCCATCATATGTCACGTTATATTCCTCATGTAACTTTAGATACTGAAAACTAAATTGGTGGTAGGAATGGGTGACGGTAGGTTGTTTATCATCAGAATTTATGAAACAAATGTTCCTTCTGTTCTATAGTATTTTAATTAAACACAAAACATCTTGTTAGAATTGATATTGCTACATTAAGCATTTTATACCATCATATCAGTTGTTGACACAAAATTCGTACACTAGGATGGCCGTAAAACACTGTTGCATAGAAAAGTGTAAGTCCTGCTCATCAAGAAAGGAAGATAAAGGTGTCACGTACCACAAATTCCCTAAAGATCCAGCTTTGCGTAACATCTGGAGGTCAATAACATGTTGCAATGATTCAGACTTGCCGAAGTATGTGTGCTCAAGGCATTTTTATAAAAATGATTTTCAAATGTATAAGGACTCTAAATACATACTGAAGTCAGGTACTTGTGTACTTTTGCTTGTTGGGTTCTTATTGAATGGAAACTGCACTCAAGTTTGTAGTTGGCGTAGTTATTTTGCAGTGTTGTCTGAAAATGGAATGTAGTATTCTTGATTGCTATGTTAATGTTGTTTTTGGAGTCTGTCAAACTTAATACTTATTTCTTATTTATCATTAATCTTTAGAATGTGATCTTTGAATGACTTTGTTTTCCAATTTTACTCATCCACTGGTTCTTATGTTATATTGGTTTAGCTGACCAAGATTCATCATATAATCTGCATTAGTTTAGATGTGTTTTGATTGAAAAACTCCAATATATAGAAGAGTATGTTTGGCTATGGTATGATCCACACCTGTCATAAATTCACCCATAAAATTTCCTTTTCATTAGTCATTATAACTTGTCATTACATATTCATAAAATCACATATACTTAAATCACTTTTTCAGTTTAAGACTCCAGAAATGTCATGAATGCTTCTTTATTCAACTCTGATAAATGTTTTTTTTTTCATTATATTATTTTCATTTCTAGAATTCTGATTGGATGTTATATAAATTTTTCACATAATATTTCTTGTATCCTTTTGGAAGTATTGAAATGTGAAAAATCTTTTTTTTTAGTTTGTATTCCAACTTTTCTTTACAATCATACATTTTTGTTTTTATGTTGCATCAAATTATTTTGAGCTAATAGTTTATTGTTAAAAATTAAGTAGTGTAACATAATCTATAAAAGCATGAAGTATTGACATTGTGTATAAATGTAATAAGTTATTATAAAATTATTAAATTTTCAGATGCTGTGCCTTCATTATTTCCATGGACAAAGTCTAAAATAGTTGGTAAAACAGCTATGGAAGCTATGGACAGCATTAAGGATAACAATGTGCCCACAACATCAGATACACCAACTAAATTAAACAGTTCAAACAGTAGCAAAGAATCAGAAGAGAATTTGGATGCTATTCGAAAATTTATTGAAGATCAAGAGAAAGAAATTCAGGAGAAAAATGATGCAGTAATTGTTGCTGAAAATACACAAACTGCACTGCCAAATAATGATATTAAAAGTGATAATGTTGATGATAAAATGGCAGTGGCTTCCAGTGTTATGGATATGATCTTAAGTGAGTCTGAAGCAAAAGTAGATGAGAAGAAAGTAATTGCTCCTGTGCCTAAATATAGCATAACTTCAGTTGATAAAAGTAAGTTTTTACTGTGTATAAGTAGATCAAATAGTGTATAATATACCCCTCTTTCTCATGATGTTTCAAGTTACAGAAACCATAATGGCCATTTTGGTTTAAAAATACTGATCTATAAATACTATTGTATTAATCACAAAGGCTTTGTCTGGAGCACTGGAGCAGACCTCACTGGAGAACAGTGAGTGCAAGTGTGTTGGGATTAAAATAAAAACAAATCAATGATAATTGGGAAAAATGGATACCTTAGTATAAAAAAGAAAATTCTCATTCTAATATACATATTAAGAATGATAGGAAAGTTAATTATATTTTAAAATAAATTTTATAATTAAAGGTACATATGGTGGCAGCATATCTCTATCCGTTGGTTCTAGAGTGGAAGCTAAGGATTTCAGTGAAGACTGGCATCCGGCTCAAATTGTAGAGGTTGATTATGATGAGATGGAAGTGCTTGTCCGTTATGAACCAGAAAATAAGAAGTAAGTAAACCATACTAATTTGAATTACCAATCAATCAATTCTCAATGAAGGGGGTCATTTAGTATGATCATATAATCACACCCATGTATGTGCCTATTGTTTTTCGATCACATTTCAAGAATTCTTGCTGCTATTTCGTAATGTAAATTCCCAATAACACTGCCCAACTAGGTAATACAAGGTGACTCAAAAGAAAGTTTATATATAGTGGACCAATTAAAAAGAATGTAAGATGTGTATCAAAAAATGTTTATAAGTTATTAAAGTACACAATTTGGAAATTTATTTCTTAATAATAATTTCGTCCAAATGTACAACTTCGCGTTCACGGGACTCATTTAATCTAACAGTAAAATAAATTATGACGGCTCGGCAGGAGGACACAGTGATGGCTACCATTTCGTGACGGCTATTTTCTTTCAAATTCGTCAGGGAAGTTGGTTTATTGGTATAAACTTTAGATTTAAGATAGAACCATAAGAAAATTAGGTTAAATTAGGACTGCATGGAGGCCAATTTATGTCATCTCTCCTGAAGACCAATTTGCCTGAGAAAATTTCACGAACTCGTAGTAGAGACGTATTGGTACGTAGCTCCGTCTAATCCTATCAATGTCTCATAGGTTCCATATCTATCACAAATTTAATCAAATCAAATTTGGTTCAGGTAGGCGTGAGCAACCTTATTTTCCTGTATTATGTTCGTTCATTGCGATAATTTTTATTATTTAGTGTTAATTACACACAATTAAGCTATTAAAATTTCTTTTGCAATCTTCGTTCCCTATTGGAACGCTTTGAATAATCAATATCTAATTAAACCTCTTAATAATTAACCTACTTTGACGTACGTTTATTCTAATAAGTTTTCATTCGAATATATTTTTTAATTCTTCGAATACTTCAGGCATCATTTGTTTTTGACAGTTATTGATTGTATTGTGTTACGTGGTAAAGGAATGTTATAGTTATTATTATATGAATTGAAATAAAGTGTAAAATATGTATAAATACGAAACGCGGTACAGGAGTTCCCGAAGGGGCGTCAGGTAACCAAGGATACAGTTTCGCGTCAGGGTCGCGCTTGAACATAATATTGCTTAGATTGTGTGATCAATTTTTTGTAGCGAATAAACGAAATTGTAAATTTGTTTGTGATTTTTCTCAGTTAGAACATTGATATTAAAGGTTTCATAGTTTCAGTTGTAGTACATGAAGAAGTCTATGATAAATACAAGTTGGTATATTGATTATTTTAATATTTTTATATGAAACGTTTGTTTTTTAATATTCGGCTTATGATGAGTTTGGTCATGACCACATAGATCGTGTGTATATATTTTGTTAAATATATTTTGCACGTGTTTCTTACTACTTATTGTTAGATTTAACACTTCCACCGTAATATTTCGGTATAGGTGTATTTATACTCTGAGATTTCGCTAGTTGTTCAAAATCTCATGTAATGGGGCAAGGCCCTTTTGCCGATACCAGGCATCAAACTACGTGTCGCTGCTGAGAATTTTGTCGGACGCGGGAATCGAACTTGGGTCCTCTAACTCCCATTCTCCATTCAAATCCGCAGTGACCAGTTTTATGGTAGATTCCACGTCTTCACAAACAATTCTGATTATTTTTATAAAATTTTCTACATGCAATTAGTAGGTCGGAATGAATATCGCTTTCCGATAAATATTCCTGTCTTCTCGCATATTTCATCTGATTCATTTAAGATTTTATATTGACTTACTAACTCAAGTGTAGTGTAATATATTATGTAATTAGTGACAATAATTTCTTTATAACACTCCCAAGTCGTGATTGTAAGTGCAGCACAGTCGAAAAGCGATGTAATAATCACTATTAAATAGTATGTAATCTTGAATCAGTCGACACAATAATGGCGGCTTGTCCACTTGCTAGGTATACAATATGTCTGTCTCCCCGTACTATTAATCAGTTCTAATTAATCATTGTATCCAGAAAGAGGGGAACTTTAAAGATATTCGTTACTTCTATGTCTATAATATCGCACTAAGATGATGCGCCGCTATTCCTTAAGTTTTGTATTTATTAATGATCCATTCGTAGTTTCTAACTAAAGCATTTTTACTTTAGCGTTCCTAGACATGACGAATGGATTAATGTAAGCAGTCCACGCTTACGACCCATAAGTGCCATGACTGCAAAAACTGAAGTGAAAGAAGAAAAGAAGTTACCTGAAAAAGAGGCACCAGTTAAGGAAGAGGCACCAGTTAAGGAAGAGATAAAAGAAGTTAAACCGGAGGATAAAACGAAGTTGTCATTTGCAGTCGGGGAGAGATGTCTAGCTCGATGGAGGGATAATAGGAGGTTTATGGCCACCGTACAGAAGGATTTGGGAAATGGTGAGTGTGGTTAAGATAGAAGTTACGTTTGAATGCAAATACAATTCATGTGTCCCTTATTACGGTCTTTAATCTTTGTAGTAGACTTTAACAGATCTAGGTTAAAAAGCGAAATAATTTCTACCAGACTTAATTGTAGATATACCAAGAAACAAGCTAAAAACTGATGGAAAATAATGTTTTCTTGTGCAGGATCATACGACATAATTTTCGACGACAATTTTCGGTGGAAATGCAGCGTGTCACGGCTTTATAAATGGAAACCTTCGGGGAAACACGATCCTACAATTGTTGACCCCGCATTAAACTCCCCTACTGGCTTTCCGTCGCCCGTACAGTGGGGTGGACCAAGTACCATAGACACATCTGGCAACCAAACACCCGCTTTCCACACTCACCTCTTTGATCCCACGCGGGACTACTTAAGTTCGAAAAGCGAGCGTCGTGAGATGAAAAGAAAATTGAATATAAAAGAAATATTTAATATCGGACAAAAAAGACAAAAAACGGTCAAAACAGACGGTAATAAAGTGATAAACAAACGCCCAAGAATAATAAGAAGAACAACTAAAGTTAAATCTGAACCAGAACCTGAAGCCAAGAAGGAAGTTAAGGTTGAAGTCAAAAACGATGTACCTGGTGAGTACTAAATTACTAGTGAAATGTATGATTATCTAGGAGATTTTCTTAAGGAGGTACATGAAACCTCCAAAGTTATAAATAGGCTTAACCTCCTCATCGATTGTAGTAGGACTAATTTACTTTCGATTTTTTTAGAAGTAGTGAAGTTCTATGGAAACTAGAATGATATCTTTCCGAATTGTAATTACGAATATTTTTAGATGCAGTTTCTTCTATCATTGGTACAGTTACTAAACCGGATGCTATAGAAGAAGATGAAGTGATTACTGAGATTGTTGCTGTAATAAAACTCGATGAAAAAGACGTTAACGAGGAAAATGAAGATAACGAAATCAAGGAAGCTAAAGAAGCTGAGATTGATGTAACACAGGTAGCAGATGCTTTTAACATGGATGATGATGGCTTAGACCCTGTAAGTAGAAGTATATGCTTTAGTTTCTTGTAAGTTAATTGATACTTTATAGGTATAATTTATAGTGTATTAGTTGTTATAGAATAACATGTAGTGTAATTATTTGTTCATTGCATTTTACTGACGGGACACTTTCCTTGTGTTTTTTATATTTAACGCGCTTGTTTACGTTTATACGTTTTATTTGCATAAGTTGCTCTTTGTTCATTTATGTATATATTTTTGACAACAATGAGACCTACACCTGGGTTGATTGCAATTTTTTTACTATATTGTCATATCACAAGTACAAAGTTTTGTCTTACGTGCAAATATTTAAATTTCGCAAACTATTTATACAATATCTATAAGTATTATTGTATTAGTTATTTAGAAATTTTGTGACGTTTAGGTTCACGAGGAAGATGTGAAGCTTGAAAAGTTCGAAGAACAAGATACTGTTAACCACGAAGAAGTGATCGACAGAATAAAAGAGGTCATCAGCAAGCTGGAAGATGGTCTGAACCACGATGAGAAAGCAAGGTCTCCTGCAGTAGTAGAATCAAAGGAAGAAGTTCCAGTACCAGTTAAAATTGATGAAGTTGCTACGCCAACAACTGAAAAAACCGACGAAAATATATTAGTGAATGTCGATATACCAGACGCGACAGAAACAACGAAAATTCCTAAGAAGCTGTCAAAGATAAAGAAAACCAAGAAAATGAGAATTCTGCACGAGAAGAAGGTGAAGAAACAAGTGGAGATAGTCAAGAAAGAAATGGAGGAAATGAAGAAACAAGTGGAAGAAATGAAGATGCAGATGCTGAGGACGCAGGAGTTTGCAAAGGGACAGGAGATGCCCGAGAGTTTCTTGCTGCCGGGCGAGTGGTGCTGCAAATGGCTGAACGGACAACCCGTGGGAACTGTTAGTGAGATTGTCTGCGAGCCTAAAACAGATAGCGAGGGGAAAGTTGGGTTGCCGCGGCGCAGTGTCCAGGTAAGTAACAATACCGTTAGACAGCCACTATTACGCCATAGGTTAGATAAAGGAGGTGGATAGTGTGATTCAGAAATATTTGTTTAGTGTGAGTGTTTGTCACACTGAAAAGTCTGTTTTTTTTGTATTCGGTTAGTATTTTGTAGCTGTTGGGTGTACCTATTTCATGTAGACCAACCATTTTTGATTGTATATTAAATAGCGTAGTATATAGTGATCTTTTTATTGGTAACTGAATTGTAAAGAATGATAAAATACTTTTTTTTTAATATTTGATTTTAATAATGTTCAATTAAGTAGATTGTATTGGTATGATTCTATTTAAAGGTGGAAGATAAACGGTTGCCTCCTGGTTGGACGAAACACATGGTTCGTAGGAGTCTGGGACATTCTGCTGGAAAATGGGACGTTGTTCTTGTTAGGTAAGATTTTTGAAAGTATTTTGAGTGTCAAGAATACATAGAATTATAAATAAGGTCATGTTCAGCCTTGTAACAGTTCTCGACAGCTTCTAAGACGTAATGGTTGGAGATTTAATTGTAAAATGAAAAAGCGGGAGTTCGACCTCTCCGCAGCGATAGAAATTAGATCAAAAATCCTATCAGTTCTAATATTTTTGACACAAGTCTTGTATTTTCATATGTGGTATATTGTATGTAAGTATTCGTATTCTTTTTCAGTCCAGATAACCGTCGCTTCCACACCAAAACAGACATGCGTAATTACCTCGAAAACAACACTGACGAATCTTTGAAACCGTACGAGGATGCTCTCATGGACTTTGGGGTACATTTAAAACTGTCTCGTCGCATGGGGTGGATTTCTACGACCCCTGGTGGGGTCGCGGACGGGCCCACGGTCACCACCACCGTTTTGAGTTGCACCTCACCCCTGGTGAAGAGGAGGAAGAAATCAGAGAAGAAAAGTAGAGAAAAGAAGAGACTGTCGCTCAAAATGAAGATTGTTGTGCCAAGTGAAGAAGTGAGTAAAAGTGGGATGTTTGCCAGTTTCTAGTTAAGGTTAAAAACAAAAGATAGATATCACAAAAAAATCTTGCATTTCTTGACATTTTTTAAAATTTTAGTCGCAGGCTACAGACGAACCAATTAATAGCGACACGACGAGTCAGCAGTCAGAAGCCCCGCACACACCTGAACCCGCACTCGACACAATGGCTCTGGAGGATGGTTATGGTAAATGAATATTTCATATAATAGTAGTGTCTGCGACTATGTGTCCATGGAATATTGACGCGGGTTAAATGCCCCTCATATCCTATGAAAATAACATAAAAATGGTGATATACGAAATTATTCGTAAATTATTGAAATATTATTTGTTTCGAAGTTTGTGAACAGATCAATTGATAGATGAAAAACATTTAAAACTGTTAAATATGTGAAAGTTTTTAATACAACGTTCAGGTTTTTAGGTAATCTCCAGTTTTGGTTGTAGATTAATATCATCATGTATCTTATTTCAGTGTTCGTCGGCTCACTCAAGGTTCAAATAATCGAGAATCTCCTACGTTGTCCTGCGGAGGGTTGCTTCAAGAACTTTCGAAACAACACGCTCTTACAGATGCATATTAAACATTACCATAGAGAGCTGCGAGAGATGCTAGGAGACACACCCAAAGTTCTCGATCTGGCGTATGCAAGGACCATGCCACTGGAAATTGAACCGCCGAAACAAGTAGAATCCAAAGTGATAAAGGTCAAAATACCGAAGCCACCGAAACGCGAGGAACCCAAACTGGAGCCTTTGGATATCAAGCCAGATTTAATACTGGACACCGGGCCTAAAACGCCAGTGAGCCAAGAACCTGAAATACCGAAGGCCCAAGACTCGCCAAAATTACGCGACGCGTTGGTCAACAAGCCGGTGAAGAGACCCAAAGTACTACTTCCAGTAAGACGGCCAGAACTTGAGCCAGAAACTACAAGCATCGAAGACTTCGAAACAGAGTTACCAGAGATTCCACCAGAGGGCACCATGATGGATATACTGGACTTCGAGAGCGCGATTTCTACACACACCGTCACAAAGCCATTTATAGAGAAAAGAAAGAAAGAGAAGAAAAGGAAATCGATATCGTTGCTGTCACAGAAACAGAGTGAGGATGAGGAATGGTTTGCGGCGACGTCGGATGTAGAGACCAGGTCTAGCTTCCCGAGGTCTGGGAGTCCGGACTCCAAATCTGTGGAGTTGCAGCCCATGCACCAGCCGAGTGCCATGTCTTCCGAGTCCAATGAAGAACAGAAAGAACGCAACAAATATATGTATACGGAAAGTAAGTGATTGTTCTTAGAAATTTTATGTGGCCATATCTTGGTGCTAGGTCGTGATGGCCTCGAGGTTTAGGCACGCGGTCGAGAATCTCGACGGTCGCAGGTTCAAACCCCAGGCACACACCTCTGACTTTTCGAAGTTATGTGTGTATTCACATAGAATTATCACGTACTTTAACGGTGAAGGAAAACATCGTGATGAAACCTGCACACCGAAAGTTCTTAAGAATTTCTTAGGTGTGTAGTCCGCCAACCCGCATTAGGCCAGCGTGGTGGACTAAGGCCTAAACCCTCTCAGTTGTAGAGGAGGTCCGTGCCCAGCAGTGGGACGTATATGGGCTGATGATGATGATGATTGATATCTTGGTGCTTAAATTTATTAGAGAACTTTTAATTGGTCTTGACACATTAATTAATCTGCTGGTAAATTGAATTATTATTAGTATAAATTTAGAAGTAGTGATGGCCTCGAGGTCTCGGCGTGCGGTCGAAAATATCATCAGTCGCTGGTTCAAAACCCAGGCACAGACCTCTGACTTTTCGAAGTTATGTGTGTATTCGAAATGCATTATCACTTTAACGGTGAAGGAAAACAACGTGATGAAACCTGCACACGTAAAAGTTCTTATGAATTTCATAGGCGTGTAGTCCGCCAACTCGCACTAGGCCAGCGTTGTGGACTATGGTCTAAACCTCAGTTGTAAAGGAGGCCCTTGCGCAGCAGTGATGCCTAGGCATTGATGATGATGATGATGTTGATGATTATGATATTTATGATGATGCTGATAATTATGACGATGTTGAAAATGATGATGATAATAATGATGACGATGATGATAATTGTGATGATGGCTGAAATTAGTTGCGTTGTAAACATGTTGTGTACATGATGTGTGTGTGGTCAGACGGCGAGCGCGTGAAGATCGTGCACATGAAGCGCGAGGAGATCATCAACTGCGGCTGCGGCTACCGCGAGGAGGACGGGCTCATGGTGCAGTGCGAGCTGTGTCTGTGCTGGCAGCACGCGCTCTGCCACCAAATACGCAGCGAGGCGGAGGTGATATACTGAATATAAATATTCTATAACATTACCATAAAAAATATATATATTCTAGAAATTCTCAGTAGCAGTAAGCTAAAAACCGAAAAACTCCCTATTACGTGGCACTATACCTGGGGAAATATGGGTGCGAAGTGCACTTCTGCCTACCTCACCGTGATGGAAACTAAGGTTATACTTATAGTGATTAGGAAAACGTCAATATATTTTTTACCGTCCATGTGTTTGTGATCACTGTAACTATTAGTTTTCTTAATTTTCGAGAACAATCTGTTAACAAACACCTTGAAATGGTACAGCTAATTACTGATTAGAGTTAATTGTTAATAGTTATTAATTTGTACAGTCTTGGTGGCAAAAACAAAACGAATCGATAAGCATAATAGGAAGGAACCTCGCCTGTCGATACACTTATGGAGGCCAGATGATAACCTTATATACACAAGACGATATATTATGATTCCGGAGAGCCACTGTAGGTTTTAGACTTATATATGTATAGTAAATAATAATTGTAATTTCTCACTCCAGGTCCCAGAGAAGTACACGTGCAGCATTTGCCGGAACCCGCGGCGGGGGCGTCGCTCGCAGCGATTCCTGCAAGACCAGGACCGGCTGTACGAGGGCCTGCTGCCGGGGGCGAAGCCCTGCGACATGCTGCGGCGCTCGCACGAACTCTCCGGCAATCTGCTACGGATACAGGACGCACTGCATGCTCTCAGAGTCAAGTGCTATGTTGCTGGGTGAGATTTATTCCTTGAAGTTGATGAATACTGAAGTGCTGTTGATCTGGTTGGTTACTAATGGTTGGTTTATTCCAAATGTATAGTACTGAGGTAAATAATTAAAATAAACTCGTTTCAACTATTTTAAATGTGTAGGATAATATGATAAAAAGTTTGTTAAAACGTCTTTTATAATTTAAATTAGATAAAAAATTAGGGCGAAAATAAACGTCATCAAATATTTAATGAAGGTTTATGTATATCGTGACCCGAATCTAACATCTTTTAATCGCACGCCTCATATTGCCAAGTAATGCCTCTAAATTAATCAACATAAATTTACCTAAATCACTCAAATTTTCAGCAAAAAAGACCATCCCAAGCTGTACCTATGGGCTAAAGATTGGGAGCACGCCGAACTGTCGTACACCCAGGAAAAACTCAACTCTGACTACACCGACCTGAACATCATGATCAACACGGTGGGCAAGGAAAACATGCCCATTAAACCTGAAGATATGAAGGACATGCATCTCGACATCAGAGGCGCGCTCACTGAAGACCAGGACTCTGACAGGTGGGTGATAATGCAGTGGAAATTATTAGGAGGTTTAGTTAAAGTATGAGCCTGATGGTGGATTCAGTTTAGTTCTTCAAACATTAGTAGTTTGATCTATGATTTTTACTTTCGACATTTTGCGTTCTATAAAATAATACCCGCAACTACGTATGAAAAATATTCTTTCTCCGCTTTTGTCACATTTTTCATTGCTGCTCCGCTTCTATTGGTCGTAGCGTGAGGATATACAGCCTTCTTTGATAAATGGGCTATCTAATACTAAAATAATTTTAAAAAAATGTCTATTTTTTTAATTGTCTTTTTTTATAATTTTTTTGTGTTCCGAATATCGATAAAATATCGATATCTCGTAACATATGAATTGGTCGTTTTTTCTGTACATCTGGTATGTTTGTATCAGGTTTTCGCAGAGAGCTGACAGTCAACTGAGCACTCACGTGCTGTTGAATAATTTGCTGTCGAGTCCTGGCAGTGCGTCACTCGACCTTCCTATCAGCACTTCTGAGTTGGAGACACTAGCTAAATCGGTTCAAGGTACGTTAAAGATACAACTGATTTTCCCCCAATTTTGTGAGTATAGATTTTGAATAACGGTAGGGATCGACTAATGGGATTTATATCTTACTAATATTATAAACGCGAAAGTTTGTAATAATGTATGGATGTCTGGATATTTGTTGCTCTTTCACGCAAAAACTACCGAATGGATTGTAATGAAAGTTTACAATAATATAGCTTATACATCAGAATAACACATAGGCTATACTTTTTAAAGATAGTGTGTGATTGTCCAAAATATAACGATAATTGTCAAGTAAGTCGGGAAAAATCTGCTATCTGCGGGCTATTTTGGCGTACGCGTCACGTACGTCAAACATTTTATGTTTATCCCGCCAATACGGTTAATGGTCCCCTCATATTAATGAACGTATTTAAATAAAGGTTTTGAATCGACAACATATATCCACAATATTCGAACAATTGCGCATTTTACATTTTAAAATGTAGAATAATCAGTAATGAAAAATATTTGTTAGTTGTCAAATATTTATGCGTGCGTTCAGAAATTTATTTTTAAACTCCTTGGTTTTATATGATATATATATATACACAATATATGAATTATATAAAAAGTTTTTTTTTAAATCCCTTAATATGTTATAAATGAGAAAATAACTATATGACTGTTACGCTTTCACGCCTTAATCATTTGACCGATGTGAACGATTTTTGGTATGGACATAAATGGGACTCTGTGGAATAAAATAGACTACAACTTATTTTCTTTCTGAACCCAACCCTGTAGTCTACGCGGACGGAGTCGCGGGCAAAAGCTAGTTAATAATATTTCTACTTTTACACTTAATACATCATTATAGCCTAGTGGCTGGTTGCTGATAATAATAGTATCGATACTAAAAATTATGTGGCTCATAATATGTATATTAGGGTGGAGTGAAAAAAAAAATTCTTAGCCTAAGGCCAAAAATTTTTACTCTTAATTAATTTTAAAAGTGAGTGGGCCAGCTCAAAATGTTGTGTAAGAATAATTTGTTCGTCAAAAAGTTTTGTTTTTTATAAGCTACAAATTCGACCCCCAGGGAAAAAAAAATTCACTCCACCCTTTTTTTTTTACGAGAGGAAAGCTCTTTAGGCTCCCCTGTTCGGTACCTCTGGGGAGGCCTAAAGGGGTATGTCGGGGTCTCTGGCCTTCCAACTCGGCGCGCGGAACAATTGTCCGTTTTAGCTGAAATGTATATAGAAAAAATATGGTGGTTGGAGATGTGTGTTTAGAATTCTGTGATGTATTGAGAGTGCCATGCCAACTATCTATATGTACCAAAATCAAAACATTCAAATTCTTAGGTTTAAAAAATCTTTTAACCAACGCGGAGTCTGTAAATTTTCTCGATTAACTAAAATGGAAGGCACTTATCCGAGTATAGGTTGAATATTTATCCACCGTACCGCTTCCTAGTAAGTATACCTACAAAATATTTTTTTCGTGTAGTAGGTACTCTATATTCATGTTCTATAAATTAATCAAAACGAAACTTGATGATTAGGTGACTAAAAATTGCCCATAATGAAGTTTAAAACACAGTTTATTTTTATTTTTGTAGGCGAGTTTTCACCGTTTAAAACGGCAACATTTCATTAAAAAAAACTGTTTTATATGTATAATGTAAAACTGTCCTCGAGACAAGTAGTGCCTAGTGTGGAGAGTTTTTTGCAAACTGATATTTGTAATGTTTTTCAAGGTTAATAATTTTATTATTATTGTTATATATAATGTATGTGGTGTTGCAGAAGAGGTGTGCGCGGGCGGGGCGAGCGTGGCGGCGAGCGCGCCGCAGCCCGAGGCGGCCATCGAGAACGGCGCGTGCCGCGTGCGCCTGCTGCGACACCTGCAGCGCTGCCACGCGCTCCTCGACGCGCGCCTAGACTCCATCGAGGCGCAGGTGGCAGGTAACAATCACTACCTTATCCTGCACCCCTTAATACACTCACACCAATGTACGGTGCACATCGTCATTGTCATCATCATCACCATCGTCGTCATCATCATCATCACCATCGTCGTCATCATCATCATGTGATAGCGCAGTTGGCTAAACACCAGCTTTTTATACGAGAGGCCGCGTCCGATCCTCGCATCAAGACAAATGTTTGTGTGATCCACAAATATTTCTTTCGGGTCTGGGTGTTTGTTAGACCGAAAAGTGTCTCGTAGTTTCTGATGCTCAAAACACAAGACTCGTATCTTAGTAGGGTCAGAACGATTTAGGTTGGGTATATTTATCAAGTGATTATTGAGTACTGGTTCAAATAGGACAATAGCATGTCGCCAGTGTACGCTATACGGACAATGTGTTTGCTTATTTAAATAACTAATAGTTTAATTGGTATAGAGAGAAATGGAAAATGTGTAAGAATAAAGTAGATATGCCTGTATTTGGTTTTATGATAATCTTTGATTAACTTGTTTATTTTCTTTGCTTTTCAATTGTTAATAATTGTAGTCATGGTGTTATGTCTCTAAAATAATTTGTGTTAGGCGGTTAAGAGCAAAAACTATACAAAGAAAAGATCACCAAGAGAAATCAATTGGATAAGAATAAAAAGTATTAATTATTTTATTCCTACGATCTTTTTACATCCTCTTAACTAATTGTATGCAATATGTTTTTACTTCCCAGAACTTGAATCGCAAGACCCATCATTTGAAGATGACGAAACACCAGATTTCTTCCCGCGGACCAAACAAACAGTGCAAATGCTGTTGCGAGACCTTGAAACGATGGAAGAGTTAGGAGTCATTACTTAATTGTGCCATATTGTATTATTTATACCCAGTGGTATGATTTATTGATAGAGGCACACAGTTGTCCAGGAACTCCAGTGTCTTTAAAACATTTTTTGCAGAGTGAAATGGCTCAGTTGCAAAAATTCTGGTTTGCCTACAGTCAGATAGTGGAAAATATTATATTTTATCTCTTCTATATCAGAACATGTCTCAGAGCTAGGCACAGACTTATAGGATTGAAAGGATTAAGGTCTTAGATTGGAAGACTTAACATTTTGATTGTGATTGTGAATTCTCAGATTTGATTGATTTGTATAAAGGTCTTCTTTTCAATTTGAAAACAATTTGTTGAAATATCAATAGTCTTGTTACATAATGTATATTAGAATTACTTTTAAGTTGCATTGAAATTTGCCATTTGACCTGCTTTTGATCCTGATATGAAATGTATAGAATTGTAAAAAGTAGGCTAGCTATTTCCAATATTAGAATACAGTGTGCATGTACATAAATGTGTTCTATACTTACATCAAGGTAAGTATATATTATGCACAACTTCAGTCTTGATAATTTATAGTATAACAATAGTCATATGTGTTAATTAAAAATGAAGTGCTGTTTTAATGTATATTAATGACAATTATAAAAATAACTTCAAAATAATGATGGTACATAACTATTTGGTATTTGTTCTATATCCCTGTAACTAAAGATGTAAAAAGCTTGGTACCAGTGTGTTATATATATGAATTTATTTATATGAAGGGAAGCCTTTTCTGTACATTGTGAAATCTATTTGCAAGTTAATTAGTTGAGCCCAGGGTGCAATGAAACACTGTGTGTATCTTAAACACTGCTTTTCTTCAGATTTATTGATGTAAATTTGATCTGGTTCAAATAAGGTGAGATAAGCAAGATATATGGGGGATCTCTTACATGAAATGTGTAGATTTAAAAGTTCCAAAATTCCCAAACAAGCTTTAAAATTAGAGTGTATTATTTTCTGTATGTTTTGTAAAAATGTGTGTAGTTAATTTGTAAATAGATGCCAATAAACAGATTTTTCTTTCTGTTTTTGTTTATGTTACAAAAATTGTAAACAAATTGGTTTGTTAGGTCCTGTATCTACACTTACCGGCTTACTCAGATAATTAACGGGCATGGATGCTTCAGTGATTACCTGAATAAGATCGGTCGTGAAGATCGATCGATCGCGGCGAAGAAGACTCAGCCACGCACACGCTCATGCAGTGTTCTACATGGGAATCAGATCGGATCTAACCTCTCCCTATCGGCAGTCATGACGGCGATGTTGGCGGGAGACTCAAACTGGAACGCCGTAGTCGCTTTCTGTGAAACCGTCATGGTAAAGAAAGAAGACTGCGCAGCGTCACAGAAAGGGGGCCAACTCTGCCCACAGAAGACGAGGCGGAAGTGGCGACACCGACCGCAATTCGTGGGCCTAACAGCAATTTATAATGTGCCTAAGTAGTAAGTCTGCTTAGGCCGATGTTTGCTTCATAAGCAAGGCACTGGAGGCGATTCGGCCCGTTCATTTTGAGTTCCCGAAGACCCTCCCAAGTGTAGAGGGAGACTACCATGGGGTTTTTAGCCGGTAAGAGTCCGGCATACCCCGTTTGCCTTCTGCAAGCGGGGATCCAAGACGATTTTCCCAATGTAAAAAAAAAAGATCCTGTATCTAATTCCCGAAGTCGCAGTTTTTGGGCAAAATTCGACAATGAGGTCGGTCCCTATTACGAGGGATAAATAAAACACTGTTGAAGAATTGTATGTGTAGAAATAAACCTCTACATACCTGGAGTGTATATGGTTTGTAATGATACACAGACAAAAAAATTAATACAATTTAATTACCTTACAAAATATATCGGAAATACATTCAACCCTCATAGAATTTTGGGAGTTTGTCGCCCAGAATAACTGAACGCTCCACACCAGCCTCGGTGATGACACCAAGACGCACCACGCCTCCTGAGGAGCCGTCGCGAAGGATAGCCAATGTGAGCGTATCTGTGACGAACTTGATCGCTTCCTGCTTAGTCATGTTGGGCTTGAAGTTAGCGTCCACATAGCCGTATACGTATGTAGAACCAGACCCGCCGATCGACACCGCTTGGCGTTGCACCATCCCGCCGATCGGCACTGAGTAAATTTGTGCTGTGAAGGGATTTTAATATTCATTAGTCATTACTTTTAATTAACATACACACATACATATGACTATCAATATCCAAAGGGGCTGTGAAATAAGTTGCACATAGATGGCGAGTTTATTGCGGTTTCTTGGACATATTTATAGACTTGATGGTGCTACCGAGAATTTGGTAATAGAATGATGCCGTGACACTGCCCAACCTCCATAGCTAGATTTCTAGATTGCATGGTACATGCTTATGTCGCACCACAAATTCTGCACAATTTATTGACCAAATCAGTTGTTTATTATTTGTAATTATTTATAATGTTCACTCTGTCCATCATGGGACCGGGAAAAGCCTTGTCTGTTGTGGATGCAGGCATCAAGCATTTAAAGGAGAAAGTTAAGTTCATATCCCAGTATATGTATCCCATTAATGCACAATAAACTAACACAGAATCCATATTATGACCCTGCGCCAGAAATTATCAACTGACTGTATAGGAGAAATTTCCTGCTCTGGGATAGCTACTACCATTCTCTAAGCACATAAAAATCATTGGTGATACTAGACATTCCTTCTTAGCAATCCATTTTAATAGCTTTTTATTCCTTTAAATTATGTAAGTTCTTATTTTTTATGGGTAAGGAGGCAATCAAGCAGGTGAGGCACCTGATGTTATGTGGTCAACACCCCCATGAACACCCACAATACCAGAGGAATCATTGGTATGTTGCTGGCCTTTGAGGAATCTCCTTTAGGTTATGGATATGAGTGTTGCTAAATAAATGCAGTTATGTCATGAGGCAAAATGGTAAGTTTCTGGAACATACCTCCTTTCTTCTTATCCCACCCAGCAACAAGAATACCAGCCACAAGGGAATCACGGTAGTTGTAGCAAAGTTCACGGAATATTGCAGCTGCAGTCTCTACTAGTGGTGGCTCTCCCAACTCCATCTTGTGGAAATCTGAAAAATATTAATAGTTCACTTATTGTATTATAAAAATAATATCGAAGAATACCTAGAACTGTTGCAATTTTTAAAGGGAAGGTTATTATTTATTTTGTGGAGTTATGAAAATGTCACTAACTTTAAAAATATCACCCAGTATATATATTAGTAGATCATTTAAAAATCTGTGTAAGTGATCAATATGATCACATTGGCTTCTTATACTCAACCCTTTTGCCCATTTGATATCAAATATGACTAAACAAAATCATAACAAGAGTATTTCTTATGAATTTATCAATATATCACAGGAACTGAACTGTTTGTGATAAAAAGAAACCCAACATGTTTAAAACTAATCCCCAGTGGCGGTACTGCCAGAGAAGACCAAAAGCTAAAGCTTGTTATTTTGCTAAAACATGTTAATTTGTAATATCTAGTTTTTAATAGTTTATTGTGGGGTCAGGATGTTCTAATACATATGTCAATTACTTTTGTTAAATAAAGATTTAAAGCTTAAAGATTATTATTCAGAATTTTGCAAGGCAACCGGGGTTTTTGGGCTTCTATAGAAGTGCCGCCACTGCTTATCCCTATATCCACTATTCATGAGAATTAGTAGTGGTATACACATGAAAGTCGAAGAGACAGTACTACTTTTAAGTATTGATGTTTAAGAACTTACTCAAATGATAAGTAACAATGTCGGCGATAGCTTGAGTGTCGGCTGCTGAGCCCGACCGACAGCAGTAGATGTGGTCAGTGATTCTAGTCAGCTTGTCAGTCACTCTGTTAGCGATGTACGCGCCCGTGGTGGTGCGGGAGTCAGCTCCGATGACCACACCACCGTCAAACTCACACGCCATGATCGATGTACCCGTGCTGTGAGGAGCATTCATCCACTCCGGAAGGCAAGGATCGGTGTATGAATTTACAACTGAAGTCGCCATTTTGCTGAAAGAAAATGTTGTATAGACATTTTGAATAATTGTTTAAACTATTGGGGTAGTTTTAAGGGTAAATGTTGATAAATCAAAGCTTTATTGTTGATGTTGTGTAGCGTCATTTTGGTTCAGGTTATGGAATCTGTAGTGTATTGAGATTACAAGTGAGTGAAGACTTGATAGTGTAATGTAATGTAAGCCATTTCAATTGGAATGTATTAAAATACTTACATGATTTACTAATTATTAAAATAATAAGTGTTTGAGTTTTGGATAGTCACGATATTATTCCGGCGACAATAGTGCTGTCAAATCTAAATGTCAATGGAAATTGGAAACCGTCAAATCATCGTTGCTATTTTTTACGCAGGACTTTTATTAGCTCAAGTACCGTACGGAGTTGATTTATTTAATTATATTTTATTAAATATTTTTTAAGACGGTATTTTTTGTGTATAATAGTTATATATATTTAATGATTATATATATTTAATCTCAGCGTTTGAAAACTAGTTACTATGGTATCCGTTAGATGGCACAATCATAAAATTGTAATTGATAAAAATAATATTATTCTTATTTGGAATTTAATACGGGAATTTATATTATCTCCTCGCTTGTATTAGTATTACCAAAGTTGCAAACTCTTTGATTTATGTTGTGTCGATCCTTTTCTTATGTTTTAATTAGTTTTAATAGTTCTGATACACGCACATAATTTTGACTCAGTTTGTGGCCAGCACTTAATCCTAAGATGGTTAGAAGATGTTAAAAAGACATTAAAAGACAGCTACGCTTTTTTTTTTACTCATTGCGAATTAAAATTCATTTTTGTCACATAAATTTTGTCTTAAGTGGTTTGTGTTTATGACAATAGATGGTGTTATCTCTTGACTTTAAAGTTGTATACACAATTTGGTTTACAATTGCATCCGCTACTTGGCGCTGCTGTGCAATTCAAGGTTTTATTTATTGTAGGATTCGCTAATACCAAAAAAGTTACATCTGAGCACCAAATCGTATGCTATATATGTGATGGTGCGCATTTTCCTTTATAGATACACACTCGCGACATTAGATGCAAGATGTATCGCAATTCGGGCGGATATAAATATTCTAACATCACCAAACTCAGCTTTTTTACCATCGCCTATGATTCAAACCCAGTCGTAGCACAGTCTAACCTGGCTTTCGTAATGGAAAATACTAATATTGCCCCAATCACAGGTAGTGATTGAACCTTCTTGTTTATTGTTATGGCTTATGTTGCGGTGATGAATTGGAAACATTTTGTTCCTAGGAATCAGTCTGAGAGAAATATACACGTACGTTCTGTGCTGGACAGCTGACACCAGCCGACAAATCATTCCTTAGACATATAGCTTTCCAGTCGTTATAACATTTGCGTGGATCAGTTTTGTACAAAAATGCAGATAAAATATAATAAAAACACCATTACATGAAACTAGTCAACTATAATATTTTCTGCGATACTTTCAAGACTGGTTAACCATAATTAATATTTAAAACAGAGAAGTGGATGCGTGAGGAATGTAGCTACATATATCACTGAGAAAGTCCTAATAGCGATGATGTTAATATCATATCGTTCCTCCTTTATTAGTTATTGATGAATTATCGCTGCAATTAAATTTGAAAATTTTGAAGCTTTTTAACCGACTTCAAAAAAGGAGGAGGTTATCAAGTCGTCTGTTTTTTTTAATGATTGTTACCTCAGAACTTTCGACTGTGTGGACCGATTTTTATGATTCTGACACCGCCTCCAAGAATAACAATAATTAAAACTACATTAGGTATATTATCGTAATAACTTGATTGACTTTTTAGTAGTCTAATATTTTTCATTTCATTTTACTTAGGAGCACTTTAAATTTTTTTTTAATCATTGTTTGTTATTCATAGGTATGTGTTGAGTTAGATTTGAAGTGGACAGGTACCTACCTAGCTTCTTGCGTCGTAAACACATACCTACATAGATCGTACCTATATATTGATGAAGAGAAATAGTAAGTTGATTATTAAGTTATAGAAAAATACGCAATTAATTTTTTACTTTTTAGTGCATTTTAATTTGTTTTGGAATACTTTTTTTAAATTACTGTATAGATATTTTTTCTTTTTTAGAATTCAGGTAATGTCACGGTTAGGTTCAAAAGAAGACAAAAAATATTAGTCAAATAGCAACTCCCATAACTCTACCCTGTTTTCCATATTTTATTAGAGGCTCTACTCGATCGGCTAAAAACTTTCGTAGTAAAAAGTAGGGCAATAATACTTGTTTGTTTAGTACGAGTAACGTTCAATAAAGCTGTACCTACCTCTTTGTTTTGTCTCTAAAAATAGTTACGAGTAATTTTTCCCATCTTCATTTTCATAGTTATGTCTATAAGTAGGTCTGATGTTAAAAAATTAAAAAGGATTTTTCTACAAATGTTCTTACAATAGGAGCTCAATTATGTGCAGTGTTTGTTAAATATGCGAGTGCAATTATGCACATTGCACAACAAAGTCGTGTTCGATGTTTCTATTTACATTCACAGTAATTATATCATTGTTGCTTGTGCACGCATTTCTAGGATATTTAGAGATCGTTGTGCCCGAAAAACGGCCAAGAAAAACATACCTGGCGAAATGTGGGTACAGAAATGCACCTCTGCCTACCCCTTCGGGGAATACAGGCGTGAGTTTATGTATGTATTTAGAGATCGTTTCATTATCAATCAAATATACCACATTACAGTCTGGTAACAATTATTATTAGATATACAGCTATTAAGCGTTTGTATTGAAAGTTACTTCATCTATTTTTAGGCATAGGGTGAGTGTTTAAGGATATTTAAAATTCAATCATAAGCTCCGTCAAGGTTATGTGAGTAGAAATTAATGCCTAAGTGGGTTCCTAACTCAAAATTTTAGCCAAATTTTTCGTTAGGCATAATGATTTAGCCATCGCTAGATCGAATCAACTTCCCTAATTATACAACATCAATAATATACTGAGCAATTGAGACCTATTAAAAAAATAGTAAATATGCAGTTTTGAAATTTATACAGGCTTAGCTTATATTACCATAAATTAACAAATTTGTGAAAGGATGAAGACAGTCATAAAATGGCCGTTGAACGAATAGTTGAAAAAAAAAACTCTTTAAGCTGGACTCTAACTACTAGTATTATGTTTGCCAAAATGCCTGTTGGAGTATTTGCTATCGAAAAATTGTCTAGTCATTGCAGACTGTGTGGGTGTCCCACTCATTAGCTTCCCTTGTCCCTTCAAAAAGGTTTTATAAAAAAATTAAATTCGCTATGCGCCATTTTGTACGTCATCCCAAAAACGATGTTTATTTAAAAAGTTATAAAAGACTTGTGTGAATGGACGTGCATGATAAATCACCTTTTTATTCGAAATTTTTATTCAAAAGGAATATCGAATTTATATTTATTCACGATGTTTGCGATTCGCCACCGTTGTTCAAGATAGCACACGTCTTTTAGAAATCTGTGTAAGCTCAAGCACGTGGGCAATCTTGACACTTGCCTTGAAAAAAAAATATAAGTGTAAAATGAGCTAAGTTATACCAGCATTATGTAAACTAAAGGATTATAAGAAAATGGGCTGAGATTTGTTATTATTAAAAATAAAAAAGGATTTTTATTCTTCATCTTTCTTTAATTGAAATTTCGTTCCTGACGAAAAGTAAATGTTTAACTTTTTCTGTTTAAAGCAAGGAATATGATAATCAATCCTTCAATTTCAAACAGATTCAAATTAAAAAAATAATAAGCAAAATAAATATCAAAAATCTGTTACAAAGTATCAAAATCTTTTATATTTTTCGCGCTTTGCTCCTGAGCAATAAGTAGGCGTATTATTGAATCTCTGGAGCGGGTGCCACGAGCCAGGTCTATGGAAGTGCTTGTCAATCTCGCTTGAATAATGACGCGTGCGGTGGCGACGTTTTGTCATTTATTTATTTTATTTTATAATACCCTAGAGAGTAGTTTGATATGCAGAAAGGACGCGGGATTTCTGCCTATAGCCTATGATGTTTGCAATATCTTCAGGTAGGTCTTGAAAAGAATATAGGTAGTACCTATATAAAATTAATGTGATTAGGGTATCGTCGCTAAAGTACGAGTTATTAAGAATAAATATTATGTCTTACTGGTAGCGTGTCATACTATTTACTGTTTATAAAAGTTAGCATTTGGCACATCAGTATTAACTTTTATTAATGCTAGTCCTCCCTCATTTTTATATAATTTTTTATAGGACCATTTCTGTACTTAACAATGGATGTACTTCGTCTACTTTGCTGTGGCATTACAAAAATGATGGCATAGAGGCATGAGTTATCCTGCTGGTTGATAGACAAGTGCTGCTTATAATCGCGACGATTGGTGCTAATTTAGGGAGGTCTACATCCAGCAATGAAAGATAGATTTAAAGGAATAGACTCAAATTAAATATAGTGATTATAAGAACTTCAGTTTTGATCTACCAGTAGCCAGTTAATCGTCACATCTCCACAATTTATACTCTGTGATCCGCAACTCCCCCGCAAGCGGGTAGACAATGGCCAGATGTTGATATTTTTTCCAACATTACAATGTATTTTGAGTTGTGATAGTCGGAGATCATTGTTGCCTGATGGCTGTTTCCGTTGAGCGGACACCCTCGGTGACCCAGTCAGCTGAAATGTCAATTTGATATCAAAAACCTATGAAAAAAAACATTGGGGTTTAATATATTGACATAGCCTATTTATTAACGGCTCAGAATCATATGGATACAAAAAATATGACATGAACATTTGTTTTTCGCTTATAGTTATTTAATAACTTTATTTTAGACTGCCTCGTGGTCTCGCGGCACAAGTATGTGCCGTGCGATCTAGAGGTCCTGGGTTCGATTCTCGGATCGGGAAAAGTATTATTGGGTTTTTCCATTAGGAAATTCTCAGTAGCAGCACGGAGTCTGGAAATGTGCCCGAAGAACGGCAATAGGCTCGCCCCCTATTACGTGGGACAGATACATACCTGGCAAAATGTGGGTGTAGGAATCCACCTCTGCCTACCCCTTCGGGGAATACAGGCGCAAGGCTATGTACGTATGTATTATTTTATATCACGGGAAAATTTAAATACACATATAATCTTTGAATGAATAGGCAAAAATTGTTTCTAAACCCACGATTAATTTAGGACCTAGGTACCTACTTACTTAAGGTCCAACGTAAAATAGACGAGGTTTTCTGGTAAATTTCCGTACTTTTTCATTAGTCATATACTATTACCTAGATGATATATGTATAAATCATTTCATTTAATTTCGAATATTACTTAGATTTTTCTAATGCAAAATAAACCGATGGACCAGATTAAACTCAGGACTTTTCTATCGTTCACTTCACATTTTCGTCACGAGATCAAGGTGTCAAATTTTAATATTATGTTCTTTTATAAAGCTTGAGCAAAGCTTGCTACTTCATATTTTATCGAATTCAAAGATCTCCAGTTCGGTTCTCCGGTTGAGTATAGCGTTATTGAGTTTTCTGTCAGCAGCAGCACAGAGTCTGGTAATGAGGCATGTATGGCTATAGGCTCACACATACACCTTTCCTTATCAAGTAGCATGTATCACCATCATCATCATCAGCCCACATACGTTCCACTGCTGGGCAAGGGCCTCTACAGCTGAGAAGGTTTAGACCTTAGTCCACCACGCTGGCCTAGTGTGGGTTGGCGAACAAGTAACATGTATTTAAAAAATATTTTAATAAACCTAATTCAGTAGGTATGTATATTAAATACTATGAAAAGTTTTTACTTCATATTTATGTTGCAAAGTAAAATCATTGCTTCAAAGTGAAACTATTGGGCTTCCTCCTAGGTAGTTAAACGTTCGTTCAATAGGTACTTTAGTGCCGAAACCGTAGAAGGCTCCTTTTCAAAAGTAGCGAAGGAAAAATACGTTTAATAATTATGAAGGTATTTTATGTGAGGCGGCGTAAAAGTTGCGTGTAGTTTCAGTCAAACTTATCCTTAGGGAACTCTTATTTTTTCCGAAATGAAACGAGAAGTTATCACTAAGTTTTGCTGTAATAATATACTAGGCATTTTGTCGACATGGTTTTTCCTGTTATATTAATGTCAAAACATATTGTTTTTTAATACAATTATTACATATTATTTGTTGAAATAATCATCAGAATAACAGTGGAGCAAATGTTGAAATAAAAGTTACATTTATACAATTCGTTTATAATTTTGTTTTAATGGAAGTAGACTCTATCTCAGAAATTCCTAAAACAGTAAACTTCGCAGCTAACTAAGTAAGTATAAGTGTTTATGTATTTACATGTGTATACCTATATGTTAAAATTTATTGATGCAATTTAATAAATTCATTAATCTATTTAATTAATGTCGAGCTTTTTAATTACTTGCATAGATTAACAAAGTAATTACTGATTCAGTTATATCTATTATGGGTGTATTAATCACTTTTGCTCATCCATTGCCAATATTATAGTGCTATTACATACATACATAAACTCACGCCTGTATTCCCCGAAGAGGTAGGCAAAGGTGCATTTCTGCACCCACATTTCGCCAAGTATGCATCAGTCCCACGTAATAGGGGGCGAACCTATTGCCATTTTTCGGGCACATTTCCAGACTCCGTGCTGTTACCGAGAATTTCCTAATGGAAAAACCCAAAACACTTTGCCCGACCCGGGAATCGAACACAGGACCTCTAGATCGCACTTCACATAGGTACTTGTACCGCGAGACCACGAAGCAGTCTATTTTAATGCTATTATTTATTTATTAACAGGTATATTATATAAAATCACCGTTTCCGCGAATCATTGTCTAAGTATCGCTATAAAATTATTCCTAATCTCTCAGTAGGAGCAAGCACGTTCCGCATCTCTAAACACATCAAAACATCCAAGTCCATTTCCATTCACGACTCGAATCAAAGGAGTTTTTTCCCTCGCCCGTGCCAGCAAAGCCACTCCGCATTATATAAATTTGATACGATATTTTATAACGTATTGTAAGCACGCGTCGGATGGTATTTTATATTTTTTTGGCGTATTCTCGTCTCCCCTACTGCGGTGATGTGGGGTGGGAGCCGCGACGGCCGGCCCCTAAAAAGTTATGTATTTTTTTCCCTCTTTTTTCCCATCGACGTGATGAAACGGCGAGCGATATTGATCCGCCGTGCCGGCTCGTTATAAGAGCACCTCTCGTAATATTTCTTATGTACAACGACTGCGCGAGATACATTTTAAGATGTCTAAGCTTTGTGTTGTAACCGTTTATTTGTTTAATATGTCATATATTTCCTTTCGGAAGACACATCCGAATCACACAATCAGAGATGATTATGTCATCTAATAATTAGTTACTCCTGATTTTTCGCTGCCCTAGTTTTTGTGATTGTTTTAAACTCATTTCATATCATAAAAAGGTCTATTAGTTTTCAGAATCCATTTATCTGTTAACGTTTATCAAAATCATTTCAAAGTACCTATGTTAAAACAAACTTAGGCACTCTTCAAGTTATAATATTTGTAAGGATAATGTCTAATTGTGGAGGCAATTTATTAGCATTTTTAAATCATTCTCAACCTTAAAATCAATGGTTGTAGCATAGCATATTCACTCTTTTAACACTAAAATATCTTATAGTTTTAGTTGTTTTTTTTTACTAGTTTTGGGGCAAGCAGGTGTGTCACATGGGCAAGCGGCGCGCGTCCATCCCTTTACAAAGCTACGGGCAAGCTGCGGATACCATGGAGTGGGCAACACATTGCCACCATACAGGCTGATTCCTAATCTTTCTTCTTACTAAATGTTTTAAAAAGGCTTCATTTTATATTAGGTACTATATATTAGTATATCTTCAAGGAAAATTACATGAAATGCATTTGAGTGAGATGCAGTTGTTTTGCATGCTTTTTTTTTGTCTTACAAAATATGCTAAAAATGAATAAAAAATACAAGGCTTTATAAAATTTAATCACACATAAATTATTTAAAAATTTCTTCATGAAAATCGAAACAAAAAAATCTTGGTTATTTTGCTTATTAGTGTAGTAATAAACATGGTTAGAAAGTAAGCTATTACAATCTGCTAATGCATTACATGTTTTAAGTAATTATTGGTAGGCATATTTTAATTTTTTCAACAAACGTCATACAAAAATCATTAATAGGAAATAATAACATTAATTATGTAACCTACCAGAATACTCGATGTGACACCATAGGCTTGAAATCTTTTGTTCTCAAATTTCAGCACCAAATTATTAATAATTTTATATACGAGTTCATGTTAAATTATAAAAAGTATGTTTAAAACAATTTTAAAATATTTTTTCCACGGCGTAAAACAGACTTCTCTAACACTTGTGTCAACTATTGTTTATTAATAACTGGCTGAGAGCGAAAATTCAACCTTTGTAGAAACAGTGTGTTACCTTTGAAAACAATTTATTGTTCTTAATTCTAAATGTTTGTTCAGCACGAAGGTAACAATCAGTGTTTTGTGGCAAATTTTAGGATCCGTGATAATTCTATATTGATTATTTGTTTGAAAAATACAATAAGTTTGGTAGAAATATGTAATTCGTACTAAAAGTAACTGCTGTCTAATTAAAAAGTGCTAGATATACCCAATTAAAATTATTTCGAAGACCGTACTGCCTACAGAAACTGAAGAATTCCTAAGGTAGTAAGCAAATTAATAATTAAAAATAAAAAGCAATAATTTTACCTCTTCGAATTGTGGTAACATTAAATAATACAATTAATTTGTGCGTTATTGCACGTTATAGGCGTACAGAGGAGAACCTACATCATCATCATCAGCCCAAACACGTCCCACTGCTGGGCACGGGCCTCCTCTACAACTGAGAGGGTTTAGGCCTTAGTCCACCACGCTGGCCTAGTGCGGGTTGGCGGACTACACACCTAAGAAATTCCTAAGAACTTTTTAGGTGTGCAGGTTTTATCACGATGTTTTCCTTCACCGTTAAATCAAGTGATAATTCATTGTGAATACACAAATAACTTCGAAAAGTGAGAGGTGTGCCTAGGGTTTGAACCTGCGACCGCCGAAATTCTCGACCTCGCGCCTAAACCTCGAGGCCATCACTGCTTTACATATTGTTTTTTATAATGATCATCAAGATATTCATAACTTAATTTAACAATTAAAAACACTATGAGGACAAAGACCACAGGTCATAAAAATATAGCAGTAATGTTAACAAGAAAACAAATTAAATAATACAAATAGAGAATCATTTTAAATCCAGAACATCCCGTATCGTCCCATAAAAATTATGTGCCAAAAGTACACGATTTAGTTTTTTTTCCCGATAACTTTTGTCCGATTCGATGGCACGCATCGGCACAATCCCGAACACTCTTTGGGGTCAGTTTTTGGAGATTACTCGGTATTGTGAGCGCCGGCCGAAAAAGGTGGACAAAAGGATGAGGGCTGTTGACTGGCCGGCTAAAGACCGTACGGTTTTTGTGCAAAGACTGCAACCGTTGCGATCCACGGATTACGCATGCGGGGATCGGTTACATCTTGATATGAATTAGCCGATGAGCGAGCGGAAAATGAAATTTTTGATACGGATCTTCCTTCAAATTGATTTTTAAATGCTAACTCAATTGAGCGCGTGCCTGGCGCGTGGTGGTTGAAATGTTGTGGTAAACATCTTGCTTGTATTTTGCTTCATTGAATAACATAAAGGCTGAAGGTTGTTGAAAGGTGCTTTGGTTCTCAGTTCATCATCAGCCCATATACGTCCCACTGCAGGGCACGGGCCTCCTCTACAACGGAGAGGGTTTAAGCCTTAGTCCATCACGCTGGCCTGGTGCGGGTTAGCGGACTACACACCTAAGATATTTCTAAGAACTTTTAGTTGTGCAGGTTTCATCACGATGGTTTCCTTCACCATTAATTACGTGATAATTCATTGTGAATACACACATAACCTCTAATAGTCAGAGGTGTGTGCCTGGGGTTTGAACCCACGACCATCAAGATTCTCAGTTATTAATAGTTATTTATAGTACGCACGCTAATGCCTATATCCTCTGATGGAGTGCCTACTCGGTTTATGTGACAACCACAATTTGCTGTGTTTTAGTTTTGTGGAAACAAAACAACAGGCAAGTCTATCGCAATTTCTCGCATATGTCTAGACTCTGTAGTGATACCTACTGAAATATTCTAAATGGAAACTACTTTAATAAAACATTAATAATATCTTCACATTCAGAGCAAAGTGCCGCGATTCGAACAGTTTTAGGATGGTCTTAAAACCTTTTCTACGTAGTTTTTATGTAACAAACCAAAATTCTCGATACCATTAGGTTTAAGCACAAGGTTTATAATATTGCAGTTTTCTTAAAAAAAAATGAATCCGTATGGTTAATATACTGTCTTAGCTGTCGTAGGACTGTAAAAATGCACTTCTGCCTACGTTAACGATATCGCAACCTCTGTCAGTTTAGTTTAACCAGTGCGATTTGGTCATTCGCTTTTATAGACTACGATAGTGGATATCTTGTTTCATATATCTGACAGCCCCGTGGCGCAGTTGGCTAGACACCAGCTTGCGAAACGAGAGGCTGCGGGTTCGATCCCCGCACCGAGACAAATGTTTGTGTGATCCACAAATATTTGTTTCGGGTCTGGGTGTTTGTGAGACCGAAAAGTCTCTCGTAGTTTCTAATACCCACGACACAGGACTTGTATCCTAGTGTGGGGTCAGAATTATGAATGTGACTGTTGGGTGTATTTATTTATTTATTTATATCATCAGCCCTCACTGCTGGGCACGGGCCTCCTCTACAACTGAGAGGGTTTAGGCGTCAGTCCACCACGCTGGCCTAGTGCGGGTTTTATCATATATCAGCTATTTTAGTAACATACTTCAACAAATTTCATATGTAGGGTAGAGCGGGGCTAGTTGAGCATAGGGCAATTAAAATATCTCCGAAACTATACATCAAACGCTAGCACGTCAAATGAGGAAAACGAGGGGGCGCGGGAGGGGAAATGATCACGCCACCGCTAGTGGCGAATTGACGAACGAGTAAAGTACACTCGCGTTTTGTTTATTTTGCGACCAAAAAGTAAAAAAATCGTTGCTGTGTATATTTCGTCTGTACGACTCAAATGTTATCCATTTTAAATTAGGAAAGTGTTAAAAGTTCATTAATTTGATGTATTTTTGATATCTAATGAGGATTTTGTTTGATCTAATACAGGTTTTTTATAACCTCACTTTTAATTCAAATATTCGGGTTGGGGAATGTTGAGCAACTGTTTCATTTGCATCAATTGCAATTCCGATGACGATGATGATTAGTTTTAGTCACTATTAATAATAATTCCTGTCACTATTAATTATAATTCCTGTGTAAAAGTTCCTAAAAAAAGTCTGATTTTAAGTGGAAAGGCTGAATCTAATCCAAAAATTAATCTAATAATATGTTGCGGTTTTGTTGATTCTATTTTTATGTTAAAAATACCTTCAAAAGAATTTTAAGTTTTGTTTCACTAAGAGAGTTAGTTTAGAGATTAATAAATAAACAGTTGATTATCAAATACAATTGTTATTTCTTTTTTAGAAACCTTGGTTAGACTAGAATTTCTAACTGCTCAATGTACCCCATACCCTTGCTCTACTTACCCCACCCATGGGGCACGTTGAGCATATCTGACTTTTTGCACTTAAACGGGAGTAACTTTTAAATGCTATATTTTGATAATAAATTACTATGAAGACTTTAAGAAGGAATAAATTACTTACCTATAAGTACAAATTACCAGCAATTTGGACCTATCTTTAAGGAGCAATGAACGATCAAGTAAAAAATTGCTCAACTAGCCCCGCCCTACCCTACACATACGCTTTTTATAAGATGCGTGTCTTCATCTTGTGTCATTGATACTTTGTATTAATGAATCAGGCATCAGTTCCAAAATTTAAAAAGGAACGACTTGCTTAATGACAAAATTTAATCACAGGTGGCTACAGATTGTCACAACATTAGATCATCGTGAGTTCATCGGAGTGTTCGAAAAGCGGCTTTGAAATCGCATTATTTTCCGAGAGATCTAAATGTTGTAATACAAATGCTTTTTTTCGGAAATTTGCAATTTAACAAATTATTTTACCGTTAAAACACGCCCTTCACTTTGACATATTAAACCTTGCAAATGTCATTATCCATTCCCCTCATTTAATTTAATAAAAAACATAATAAAACATGATCCCTATTCAACCTGTAATCCACAGGGTAGTGCACATTAAAAAAACGTGGGGATAAAAAGTCCCCTGTATTTTTTAAACATTCATATTATCTTAATTGCCCTACCTTTTTGTACAAAGGGGACTTTTTGTTGGGCGTAGATGTTGACGGAAACGAGAGGTGTTAAAACAAGGCATTTATGTGGTCTATGAGTTTTTTTGTTAATATAACGATGTGGGAGACCGCATTTGGGGTAAATGTAAAACAAAAGAAGACAGCCAGCCCTGTACTCAGATGGTTTACATAGGTATTAAAAAAAATAAAGATGATTTTGATGAATTTGCGTCGTCGCGTCGTTGGGAACACGGAGGTTGAAAATTTTACTGACAAGTGCAAAAGACTCGTTTTCTTTTTCGTCCCATGGCGCAGTTGGCTAGATACTAGCTTGCGAAAGGAGAGGCTGTGGGTTCGATCCCCGCACCGAGTCAAATGTTTGTGTGATCCACATAATATATTGATTCAGGTCTGGGTGTTTGTGAGACGGAAAAGTCTCTCGTAGTTTCTGATACCCACGACACAGGACTTGTATGCTAGTGTCAGAACTATGTATGTGACTGTTGGGTGTATTTATTATTTATTTAGATACTCTTATAAACTAACAATAAATAGTAACAATATATTGATAAAAAAAATATTGAAAATGTACATTAAAGTACATGTTTTTCATAAGAAAACGGTTTAAAATGCGTCTTCAATTCGTGTTTACCATCGTGAAAAGTTACGTGAGTTTATTTTTAGAACGTTTTCTCATTAGTAAAGCGTGATGTTTATTCAGTGTGTACATGTTTTTTATTTTATTTCATAGTGATAGTGACGAGCAGTTTACGTGTCGCGTTATAATTTGTTTTATTCACTCATTCACGCCTGTATTACCAAAAAGGTAGGCAAAGGTGTATTTCTACTGCCACGATTCGCTAGCTTATCATCAGCCTATATACGTCCCACTGCTGGACACGGGCCTCTTCTACAGCTGAGAGGGTTTAGACCTTAGTCCACCACACTGGCCTAGTGCAGTTTGGCGGACCTAAGAAATTCCTAAGAACTCTTCAAGTGTACAGTTTTCCTCACGATGTTTTCCTTTACCATTAAAGTACGTGATAATTCATTGTGAAAACACACATAACTTCGAAAAGTCTGAGGTGTGTGTGCTTTGGGTTCGAGCCCACGACCGCCGAGATTCTCAACCGCGCTCCTAAATATCGAGGCCATCACTACTTTTATACCAAATAAATAGGCTGGCAGAGGTGGATTTCTACGCCCACGTTTTGACGGCTGTTCTAAGTCCCACGTAATAACGGGAGTACCTATTGCCGTTTTTCGGACACATTTCCAGACTCCGTGCTGCTACTTAGAATTTTCTATAGGAAATACTCAAGAATGTTTTGCCCTCCAACCATTAAGAACGCTGCAGAAATAGTGTTTTTATTTCTAATGACTGTGTCATTAATTCTGAGCCTGTTCAATAAGTTATTCATATTGAGTGAAACTCTTATATAATTTCAGTTATCTGCACTACATATAAAATCAAGTATATTACAAATTTAATTCCAAATTTCTGATATCTGATTCTATCAGTGGTTCCGTCCTGTCTATCAGTTGCATTCCTCTCCTTGCCTGGTTGTCTGGTAGAGATCGCTTTTAGCGATCGCCAATTTATTATGCCCTATTTTGTTAATTCGTTTATTTTGTTCCTGTTTTTATTGTGCTGTAAAATAAATAAAGAGTTAATAAATAAATAAATTCTAAACCCTACTCGTATCATTTCTCATATTCGGTCCCAACTCACTGTCATATAAACAAGTACCTATTATCAAACAAATGAAACTATTTTATTTATTTTTAACAACCGCAATGTTATGGCTATGACGTCAATTGTAAAAAATACAATTATTCAATTACAACAAACCGCAAAAACGTAAAATCCCTCCGTAACCTTACACGCGAACGCAATTAAACGTGTTTTATGGACAAAAAACGTATCGATAGCTCCCCTAACTTCCGCCCTGATTTTAAAAACTTATAAATGAACAATTTGAGTTTTTTGGCGGTCGCGTGCGTTTTAAACGCGGGCCGTCAACGCTATCGGTTTTTTGTGGGTAACTTTTCGAGGGGATTGAATAAGTGCCCTTTTGTAAAGTAGGTTTGACTTAAGAGGGTGATCTTTGACCTTAAACTACTCTTCTTTTATATTATGTATTATGTTGATATTTTATATACACTTTTGTATTTGTAAAGTGTGTGCCATAACATCTAGAGTTCCCGGGTTTGAAAGTGCTACTAGGATTTTTTTAGGAAGTTCTCAGTAGCTGCACGGAGTCTGGATTTTTACCTGAAAATGTTGGCTGTTGGCATGCACCTCTAGTACAATTTCTTCGCGGATACAGACTTGATAGTATGTAGCTATGTATGTAAAGTTCCGGCCCTAGAGGAAGGGGACGGGAAGCGTATGTCGGGGTCACCAGCCTTCCAGCCCGGCGCACGGCAACGTCGTGTCGGCAATGTTAGTGCCGGGCTGGGTCCCTAACCAAACCCTAATCCACACCGGCATACCGACCAAAACCCCCCGATGGCCACCTCCGCGCCAAGTTGGGTGACCATGGTACGTGAGCGAGAAGCGCCCACCGTTACACGTTACGTTACTCGTACGTTGTCACAATGGTGACACACGATCGACTCCTCCTTCAGTACCGCCCGACACAGGAAGTGGTCAAAGCACCGACAACACCTGCGTCAGGCGGAACGTCGCTGCGCCGTGGCGCCTGAAAAATACATTTACCTCAAATCATCGTGACTAACGCCACCTTTCTCAAGTCGTCGGACCATCGTGTTGCAGGACAACTCACACTACGTCTGTCTAAGCGCGGTCTCCACTCCAACACTTGTCTGCTCCATCGGCCGTCCGACCGTCGGCAGACATGGCCGGCCCAATTCCACTTTAGCGTGCTATACGATGTTTTGCATCATCTTAATTTGAGTACTACGTGAAAATTCAAAATGTGTGTTCCACGAGCCATACCAACTAGGCCAAAACTAATAGTTGCGTTTTACTTATAATATTTTCTTAATATATTCCTCTCATTATAATATTCCGTGTATTTTAAACATCATTATTATCACGTGTAAAATGTACAAATACGTTTGAAAATTAATTCGTCTGGCCGTGACACTTGACAAATTATTTAAATTTACAAATAGTTTTTTTTTAAGTTTACGTAATTAACAAAAATTACGTAAATGAAAAAAAAACGCGTGTCACGTTTCACAAAGGAACATCTTAAAGATTATACACCATGAAAAAACATGTATGTACTTAATGATGTAGGAAAACATCGTGTGGTTTCAAAAAATTCAAACGGTCCCGGGTTCAAACCCTAGGCACACACCTCTGACTTTTCTAAGTTATGTGTGTATCCATAATTAATTATCACTTACTTTAACGGTGAAGGAAAACATCGTGACGAAACCGGCACACCTAAAAGCTCTTAGGTGTGTAGTCCACCAACCCGCATTAGGTCAGCGTGGTGATCTAAGGTCCAAATCCTCTCAGTGGTAGACGAGGAACGTGCCCAGCAGTGGGACGTATATGGACTAATATAGATAGATACAATCGTTTTTTTTTAAGAAGTAGAATAACATTGGTACGTATTTATATGACCGCGTCATCAGGGTGGTACTACTTAAAGAAAGAAATGCCAATTTATGCGCTTTCGTGTTTTTTGGTAAAAGAGATGGTCCGATGCCGAATTTTTTGGTGGTAGGACGACTAATCGTCCTATAATAATCGTCCTGGGTCCAAACCATCCAGCAACCATCCAGAATGGAGGCTTTAAAGAGTAATGTGGTGTACCTATAGGTACCTAATGCAGGCGTTTTGATTAATGATAATTTTGTGTTAGATAGTATGGTGGTAAACCTGATACTCGTATAGTTGGTCCATGCTTCAGGTTCAGCCTTTTTGTATCCTGTTATTAAAAGGCAAAAATGAAATCTACAGCTCTCAGGTTCAATACCCGTGTCGGACAAAGTGGTATTGGGTTTTTTCAGTTCGAAATATAAGACACACCATGGCGTCTAGAAATGCTTTTAAAAAAGCACAACCTCCATGGGACTTAAAAACAATTGGTGAAAAGTTAATGTAGAATTACATCTCTACCCAACCTTTTGAAGACACGAGCGTGAGTATGAATTTATTAATATCTGAAGTCCACAAGGCCACATGTCTGAACATAGAATAATGCACGGAAAACAATAACTTATGTGTCATTTTAACTAGAGGTCAATGTCAATTATGAACGAATGCTTTAACTCTATGTTAAGATTATGCAATTGACGTATGTATTGGAAAAAACACGACTATCGCTTTGTACAAAACAATACAATATGTAGTTAGTGATGTCTTATTTAACCAATTTATTGAAATGTATTAATTTTGGGACATTAGCCTAATGGATGTTTTGATTTGTTTAATTTTTCTAAGCTCCATAGTACCTACGTAATGTTCTTAAGTGTTCACGAAAAAAAAAAGAATGCCATCAGATTTTTAAATATAAAATGAACTCCATAGATTATTAGATCTCATACTTATGTAGTTTGTAATTCGGAAAAGAATTTCTGTTTTTGTCCTGAAAATTGTACGATTTTGTACAAAATACAGCGAGTCATGAAAATAATTTGTGCGCTTTATAAAGATAATTTCTCTCCAGAAATGTAAGTTAAATTGTCACCTTAATATACCTATGTTTAACTTGATACATATAAAATACATAGTTTCGGCAACTTTAGGTTTAGTTTGCAAATGGCTATTTTCTCTTGACTTTTTGCTTCTAAGTTATAACCAGCGGCGAAAATTGAAATAATCCTCAAGATTTTTTTGCAGCAATCGTTCGGAATGTTAAAAGGTAGAAACTAAAGCGCCGTTACTCCTCACGACCCGAGTAAACAATGTTAAAATTAATGCCATTGTCCATTAATCAAGTTAAAAGGATTTCGTATCGCAAAAACTATCCGACATTAAATTTCTAACCCTTTTTTACAGATCTGTACCGTTACCCTGGCCGAATGTAGAACAGACTATTGTCTTTTTTCTAAGCTTTTTACTGTCCAGGGTGTCGATCTTTTGTACCCTTCAAAGATATATTTGCATATTCAAAGGAGATTTGCATTTTGTCCCCGCTGTCTGTTTACTAGTAAAATTTTTATTTCGTCGCACCAAACGACAAAGAGTTGAAATAATAAAATGCAAATCAATAGGGCTCTTTACTGTTTTTGGAATGTCGTTTAATGGTCGAGCGTACTGCGTATTGTGACAAATTGTCATCTTCTCACCAAATAGTCTTAAAAGTCGGGCTTTATTATTAAGATATTTTACGTATATATTTGTTTATCTTTTAACATCACGCTCTTTCATATTGGCAGTTGTTGAGGTCCAAATAGACCGTCAATTGTTACAAAAAAAGTATTGACCATTTCGCAACCATGTACATATGAGTCACGATGCCGGATTTACATCTTAAGTATACTAAGGGAAGTATCAAGACGGATACGAATTTGCTACCAGTAGTGCCGTAAATAGGGCGGTGCCACCGTTGCCCAGTTACAGGGCGGAGACTCTGGGGGGGCGCAAGAACGACCAGACTAGGGAGGACTTATTTGTAAGGCTCGACCGAGATGGGTTTTTCGTTCTCGGCCGAGACCGAGACCGAGACCGAGAATAAAATGATATCTCGGCCGAGACCGAGAGCCGAGACCGAGAATAGACAAAGCGAGAAATTTTTGATTTTTGATACTGTTAACTTTTTAATACACTACTAATTGTTTAACAAAATTAACTGTTTTAATAATCAAAGTTAAATAACATTATATTATAACATAAAAAAAGCAATTTTTCGGCATTTTCGCCCTCCAAAGAGTGTGGCCTCTCGTCATACAATTGTCCAGCTTTGCTAAACAGTTAGACGATCCCCAAGAACAAAATCTTATCTGCAAAATGCTCTACTGCAGTATAAAGGTTTTAAATTAAGTGAAAATATAAATATAAATTACTCACACATCAAAATTATTATTTTTTTAAGAAATAATTTTCTTTTTCTCAAATATATATTTTTGAGGTGAGTGAGTAATTTATATTTTCACTTAATTTAAAAACTCGATACCTACTGTAGTAGAGCATTTTGCAGATAAGATTTTGTTCTTGGGGACCGTCGAGTTGTTCACTTGCTACGCTAGTAGGCGGCGCAGACTCGAACTCGGACCTCGAAAGACTCGAACGGGGCGAAGGCGGCCGGCCGCAGTTCAGGGACTTCAACCAATCACAATTCAGCCTCTCACGCACTTACACCGATCGACTTCGCGCTACGGCGCGTGGCCACGCGCGGTAAAATTTGAATGCCGATCCGAACAAAGTTACAATCTCGGTCATGACCGAGAATCTCGGCTGTAATTAGCCGAGAACCGAGACAAAATTCTCGGTTGGATTTGTAGCCGAGAATGCCGAGACCGAGACCGAGACCGAGATCTCGGTCGAGCCTTACTTATTTGTTTTCGGTTTGCTCCTAAAAAAATCCCGCTGCGTCCCTAGTATCGAGCACTAGGGGCGTAGTAAGGTGCCTATAATATTGTAAATGTTTCATGTTTCTTGTTGGGTTCACAGATTGTAAGTGTATCAGGATCTTGGGTGTGCTTGAGGATCGATGTAAATGAAACACTTACTAGGGTTCAGACTAAGGTGGCATGGTGCCGACCTGATAGATATTGTCTGACTGAACTGAACTGAACTGAACACTTTATTATAGAAATTATTTACTTATATACACAGTTTGGTTAATGTGTGTGTACACGTGTCTTCTGTCGTATTTGCCGCTGAGTTGGTAGTGTGCATCATTCATAATTTATTTAGTAAGCATATTTGCTTTGACCTACATATGGTACAATGATCTGTGCCCCACATTAGCTCCCCCTTTTTAAAAAATAAATAAATAAATGTATAACGATAATAATTGATGACTATTTCTTCTTATCCGCTGATCGGGCTCTATCGTATGACGCGGCGCGGTCGTGTTGTCGTCAGCGTGGCCTTGTTGTTTTCTGTGAGCTCAGCACTCCTGCAGTTGTTTACGTCGTTGCGTTGCCGTTGTTTTAATTTATTCACTGTTGCTATCGATGTTTTCTCTAGGATTCTATATGCGCCTTTGTATGACGGTGACAGGGGCTTCTTCACAGCATCCGTTTTTTTCCGTTCTTTGACAAATGCATTAAATATATGGTTTGTGGCTGATGGCATGATGATTTTCACTGGAAGGGATTATCTTTGCCATGATTCTTTAAATGCCGATGGTAACTCGTTTGACCAGTTCGTTGTGTTGCTCATGGAATTTTTCATTCTGTGACATGAGGAACAGCGCCAACGCACGTTTGGGACGCATCAGTTGTGTGCGGAGTGTGTCGTTGGTCGTCAATGTAACGGCGTCGCTTAGACTTGCTTTACATTGATCCAATGCTTCTGGTGCTTCAGGAGTCCATTGTATTTCGTATATTTTAGGTCGAGCCGGATACTTGTTAACTTGAGCTTGACGTTTCGCTTCTTGTGGTATGTAGTTTCGGTACTGCGATTGTATTTAGTTTTCTATAGTTGCCACTTAATCGTAACTTGTGAATCGTAAGTCGCCGTTTTTTTGTAGTGACGTGTAGAATAACGTCGTATTTCGGCTGATAATGGTCTGGATTTGGAGCATCGAAATTGAAATTGGACGAAATTGGAGTTGGACTAGGCGTCGAGAGGTTTCGACGTGTTTGGGTAATCGGAAAATGTCTTCATAGTTTCCGCTTAATTTGATTCCGATTAATTTCGGAGTGTGGGCGTGCTTGACTTCATAAATTTTGCATTTCCCTGAAGTCCAGTCTTGCCTTTGTCAAACGTGTGATTAACGTTTGTTTCAGTTGCGTAATGCCAGCAACGGTTAAAGTCCAACTGTCGTCATCTATGGTCGGCTCATATGCAAATCCAAAGTCAGCGTTTTGTTGCCATATGTTTATTATAGGTATTACGATTCGACGTAGGGATTGGCTTACTAGTATTGGCCCCTGCGTTCGACGTTTCCTTTTTTCTTACTTTTTTCTCCGTGGACGTCGAGGATATTGTTGCCAAGTGCTTTGAATCTTGGGTGCTGAATTACTGACGGGGGTTTCTTGCAGAATGACGATGAATTTTCTGGGCAGACAGGCAGCGTTTCTTCTGTTCAGATGGCTTCTTGATTGCAGTGTTTTTTTCTTTTTTGTCGGGCGTCACCATTTTGTAGTGTTTTTTATTTTATTTATTTTTTTCTTCGGGTGTTGCTGCATCCGTCGAGGATCACGTCGGGGTCACCAGTTGTAAATGTTTCATGTTTCTTGTTGGGTTCACAGATTGTAAGTGTATCAGGATCTTGGGTGTGCTTGAGGATCGATGTAAATGAAACACTTACTAGGGTTCAGACTAAGGTGGCATGGTGCCGACCTGATAGATATTGTCTGACTGAACTGAACTGAACTGAACTGGTGACCCCGACGTGATACAGAAGATACAATACAGGAAAAAAGAAGAAAATATATATGATAAGAAGGATGATAAATACAGAACAAAGAAAAAAGTATACACAAAACCAACAGAAAATAGAAGCAACTACACAGCTCAAGAAAAAAGGATAGTAGCATGTACAAGATGTGGTTATAATCATAAGTTCTCGAATTGTCCCGCTTTTGGCAAGAAATGTTTGAAATGTGGAAAACTAGGACATTTTGCTATCAGGTGTGGAAAGAAAAGTGTAATAAAGAGTGTGAGTGAGCAAGAAGAAGACACTATGGAGAAAAAAGAACAGTTGTCTATAAACAGGGGTCAAGTAAAGTTGAATAAAATTAGAAGTAGAGAAGATGGTTGGTATGAATCTGTCAAATTTAAAGACTGTAATGGTAAAATAATACAATTTAAGTTAGATAGTGGTGCAGACTGTAATGTAATGTCACATAATTGTTGTAAAGAAATATTGAAAGTACAGGAATATTACCCGTCCTCAAAATTAAGTAACTATAATAATACATGTTTGGAAACATTAGGTAAAATATATTGTGAATGTGAAATTGTAGGAAAAAATTGTAATCTTGAATTTCATATAACAAAGGGTGACTATGAACCAGTGTTAGGTTTTCCAACAATCAAAAAGTTGAATTTACTTAAAGAAACTAGATCTAAAGTAGAATCTATACAAGGCAAGTTAATTAAACATTGTTTATTAAGAGAGTATGCAGATGTTTTTAAGGGAATTGGTAAAATCAAAGGATATGAATATAAAATTAAATTAAAATATGATGCAGTAGGAAAAATAGAACCTTGTAGGCAAGTTCCATTTAAATTAAAAGACAAATTAAAGATTGAGTTAGATAGCATGGAGAATAAAGGAATTATAAGCAAAGTAAATACAGCTACAGAGTATGTAAATTCATTAGTTATGACATTAAAACCAGATGGATCAATTAGGGTTTGTTTAGATCCACAACATTTAAATAATCAGATTTTGCGAGAACAATATCCATTGCCTAGGTTAGATGAGATAACAAGTAAATTAAAGGGCTCTAGATATTATAGTACTCTTGATGCTACTACAGCATTTTGGCAAGTTTGTTTAGCTGAAGAATCAAAGGAACTCACTACATTTAACACACCACATGGTAGGTATATGTTCAACCGATTACCTTATGGTTTGAATTCAAGTCCAGAGATCTTTCATAAATTGTTCAAAGAAATATTTTCTGAAATTGAAGGAGTAGAAATTTACATTGATGATTTGTTAATACATCATGAGACAATTGAAGGTCATGATAAAATATTAAAAAAGGTATTAGAAAAAGCTAGAGAATATAATATTAAGTTCAATGAGAATAAAAGTCAGATACAAGTTGAGCAAGTTAAGTACTTAGGTCATATTTTATCAAAGAAAGGAATTGAAGTGGACCCAGATAGGACAGAAACTATTATAAAAATGAAAGAACCTACTTCAAAGACTGAACTGAACTGAACTGAACACTTTATTATAGAAATTATTTACTTATATACACAGTTTGGTTAATGTGTGTGTACACGTGTCTTCTGTCGTATTTGCCGCTGAGTTGGTAGTGTGCATCATTCATAATTTATTTAGTAAGCATATTTGCTTTGACCTACATATGGTACAATGATCTGTGCCCCACAATATCAAAAAATAAAATAAAAATAAGGGCGCACTTATAAAAGCTCGCCCAGGACAAAGAAAAGGCTATTTACGGCACTACCTACCAGCCTAATCTACCAGGCAATCAGGACTCCAGTAATATCGTTTACCGAACGAAACACAGCAGGCATATATCCTATATACATATTTCCATATATTGTTTTAGATTAATTTATCTTTTAAATCGTTTCTTTAATATAAAGAACGACTTAGTTAGGTGCGTAATGCGTATCTTCCTTAAACAAACTTTTGTCGTGTATTATAATAAGATGGAAAAAAGGCAAAGATCGTCTGGAAAAATCAACACTGGATGTAATAAGAACTAGAAACTTGTTTTTCGCTTCTTTCACCTTTTAATTCTATGCAAGTTTATAAAAACAGACATGACATTTCGGAACGTTAGAGATGTTTCCTGGGAGTTGAAACAATTATAGCCTAGATTCTTTTCTAGACCTCAAAGAACTTCCGGTTTATCACCATCTTCACAAAGCTATGCATATATTGATCAGTGGCGGTACTTCCATACAAGTCCAAAAGCGTTACACGTTAATTGTGTAATGTCTAGTTTATAAATGTTTATTGTGGGGTCAACATATTCTTATTTATATGTCAAATTGCTTTTGTTTAATTAAGATTTACATTTTTTTTTATACTGGCATGGCAAGCTGGTCTTTTGGGCTTCTATGGAAGTACGGCCATGAAAGGACAGTAGATCTTTAATTAGGCATATTTTTCGCGTACTCTAACGTTAAATAATGTATTTGCGTATCAAACAAAAACACAGACAAAAGGAGCGACAAAGAGATGATTTGGATGCGTCTCATTTATTAATGTTAGCGTTTCTCACAATGTTATCATAAATTAACGGGACCCGCGGTCAACACTAATTAAACATTTTACAATTACACATATAAACTTTGTATATTTGTTGTTTGTTTTGTAATGATTGTGGGCTGGATAAATAAAAACACTCATGTTTGTTATTTGTAAAATGATCGTATACAACTTACAATTTCCCCGGTGTTTTGGTTTGCTTCGAGACTTACTTCGAGTGATAAGACCTCTTCGTGGTTATCTCGTGCTAGTATATATTATAAATCTGTCATCCTGTTCGAATCCAGTATATACGGAAATATTATCTGGGACTCAGAACTAGAGGATGGATAGATATTTCAATATTAACACATTATCACTAAACACCGATTAACAAAAACTATGTGCCTGTGATAGTTGAAAGTGTTAACTGGGTGCGGCTGAAACTGGTAGTACCTAAGTCTCAGTAAGAATGGAAATTGAAATGTCATTATCTTTACCTGGATCATCATCATCAGCCCAAATACATCTCACTGCTGGGCACGGGCCTCCTCTACAACTGAGAGGGTTTAGGCCTTTGTCCACCACACTGGCCTAGTGCGGATTGGCGGACTACACCCCTAAGAAATTCCTAATAACTTTTTAGGTGTGCAGGTTTTATCACGATGTTTTCCTTCACCGTTAAAGCAAGTGATAATTATTTGTGAATACACACATAACTTCGAAAAGTGAGAGGTGTGTGCCTGGCGTTTGAACCTGCGACCGCCGAAATTCTCAACCGCGCGCCTAATCCTCGAGGCCATCACTGCTTTACCTGGATGGCCTTCTTCATTTGTTTCACTCTGTGGCATAGTTGGGTAGGCAACAAATATAACTCAACAATCAAGTAGGGCATGAGGGCATTTCTTTTAATTCTCAAAAGCGTGGAGTGGTTTTTGCAAAAGTAGACGTATTTTATTCCAGATGTCCTATATTCAAGATAAACAGCACGAATAAAAAGCACAAAAAAAATTCTATCCCATTTTATCCTCCCAACTTTCACATCATCCCCAATTCCTTTGTTCCAACAGGAAAGGCTTTTTGACATACAGAATCAGACAACATGTACTGGCTAAAAGGATTAAAATCCGAAAAATATTTTTACAATTGCAATTTCTACATCTCAAACGGACAATGAGACTGGTGCACGACAAAAGATTTTTTCGTCCAGCAATGATCGATATGAAATGTATTTTTTTCATGTGGCAATCACTGGAATAACATTTAAAAATGTGCATGTGGCTGTAAAGGGACAGTGGTGGGCAGGTACACGCGTTTTTGCATTTCCTTTCCATACTTTTTACAATAAAAACTTTCTTTTAAATAAATAATCCCGACAGCGTTTGACAGGGATTCATCTTAAAATAATAATTGCTGAATGTTGCCAGTATTTTTTTTCTTTTTTAATGTATCACTGCTGGCTGAAATAAATTTAAAAGTGGAAGACATAGAAACATTTAGAAAAGTTATTCTTTACTTTAAGTTATCTTGATTCAGTTGGTAGACAAAAATTGTCGTATCATCATAATCATCATCAGCCCAAATACGTCCCACTCGGCCTCGCACGGGCCTCCTCTACAACTGAGAGGGTTTAGGCCTTAGTCCACCACGCTGGCCTAGTGCGGGTTGGCGGACTACACACCTGAGAAATTCCCAAGAACTTTTAGGTGTTCAGGTTTTATCACGATGTTTTCCTTCACCGTTAAAGCAAGTGATAATTCATTGTGAATACACACATAACTTCGAAAAGTCAGAGGTGTGTGGCTGGGGTTTGAACCTGCGACCGCCGAAATTCTCGACCGCGTGCCTAAACCTCGAGGCCATCAATGCTTCATCATTATAAAGACTAAACAAATTGCGAAATACCAAAAATATCCTTTTAGCAATCAAATATTTTAACTCAGAAACCATACAGCTCTTGTGTTACTACCATTCGTTCCATTTCAATCTGTCATTATCATAAAATCCGCACAAGTCACGAATGATAGTACTGAATAAGTACATATAAACAAGGAAAAGTAGTTACATCTGCGTGTTTAGATGTAGCAGAATGAGGGAGAGAGGGTGCGGGCCATAAATCCGGCCAGTCTCATTTGAATTTCCAATCAGTGCATTTATTACGGCCCCCGGCAAATGAGACGATGGGGTTTGTTTACCCAAAAAACTATTTCTATGTGTACTGATAAATTCAATAGATGTGTTGTTGTTTACGCAACAACTGCTGCTTTCTATGTTAATCGTGAGGAGTAATGGTTACGATTTTATTCTGTTATTCAGAACACATGTATCTGAAAGACATAGGAAATAGATAACTACAATTTATTTAATATGCTTTATTGGACAAGAACAGAAAAAATAACTAAATTCTTATATACTACAGACATATGTGTGCTATCGCTAAATAAATAAATAAATACACCCAACAGTTACTGTTGGTATAGGTACATACATATGTAGTTCTGACCCCTAATTAAGATACGAGCCTTGTGTCTTGGGTTTTAGAAACTACGAGAGACTTTTCGGTCTCACAAACACCCAGACCCGAAACAAATATTTGTGGATCACACAAACATTTGTCCCGGTGCGGGGATCGAACCCACGGCCTCTTGTTTCGCAAGCTGTTGTCTCGCTAACTGCGCCGCGGGGCTGTCAATAAAACATTAATAATATCTTCACATTCAGAGTAAAGTGCCGCGAGTCGAACACTTTTAGGATGGTCTTAAAACCTTTTCTACGTACTTTTTATGCAACAAAATAAAATTCTCGATACCATTAGGTTTAGGAATAATTGTCTGATCTTTTTCACAGAACGAAACGCAACAGTATTGCTTAAGCCCCACCTCAGTCTAGTCGGCTTAATCGTATCAAGGACCGACCAGACTCAGGCAGGACTACCCACGACTCTACGTTTAAGAATTTCCTCTACTAGCCTAGGTTGATTTTAAGTCAACTATATTTTTGCTATAATCATATTTTGACACCCCCCTGGCGTAGTAGGACACCAGCTTACGAAATGAGAGGCCGCGGGTTTGATCCCGCACCGAGGCAAATATTTGTTTGATCCACAAATATTTCTTTCAGGTTTGGGTGTTTATGAGAGCTTCTGATACCCACGACACAAGACTCTTATCTTAGTGTGGGGTCAAGACTATGTCTCAGTCACATGACTGTTGGGTGTATTTATTTATTTAGCGATGTTTTGTTTGATCGGTTAAACCACAATGTCTTGTAATACAATATTATTTCATTTTTATGATTATAAGCATGTCAAAGACACCACCTATCAACAGCCTGGCATTCTCTTAAATATATTTGTCCAGATATAATGATATTAGAATTTGTGCGTGGTTTGTTACCTGTCAATGAAGATAAAATCATTCGTATTGTACGAAAGCTGCCACAATTCGGGTGTCGATTGCGATAAAGATATTCGTATTAAAAATTTTGTTGTAGCAGCGTTTACTGACGTCTTCGGATTAAATCATGCGTAAGGATTACTCGCAATTTTGATCTTAATTTTAAGGTATGTTTATTTTGAAATTAATATTTTTTGTTCTTGCAAGTTTTAAGACATTTGATATATGGCAGTAAGAAGCACAACTATGCGCCGTGCGATCTAAAGGTCTCGGGTTCGATTATATTGTTATTTCTTTTATCCATTTCGAGTCTAGACTCGTAATTGCACTCGAAAAATGACAATAGGCTTGACATATGAGACGAATATTTGGTGAAATGTGGGTGCAAAACTGGACTCCTGTCTACCCCGTCAGGGAATACAGTTGCAAGTATGTATAAGTGCGTGTTTTCTGAACCCTTAATTAGACACCGTGCAGTATACTTCTCTTCAAAATAACAAGAATTTGGCCTGAAAATGCCTATTATAACGGATGTAGATTTTTCAGGATACGAAAATAGATTGTTTCGAGTATTTTTTCTAGGACTGTTCACAAGCTAAGTATTATTTGTGATTATCTTACGAAAAAATAATTTAAAAATAGTCTGTCGAATTAATTCCATTAATTTCACATCGTTTTCCGACATTTAATCCAGAATTTTAAGTAACAAAAAGGCTGTTTATTTAAAGAGACAAAAAACGGAAGAGAGCCGCCAACACGTGTCGTGAAATAATAGATCGGCATGTGTCGCGGAGATTAGGCAAGTGTTCTGCGCTTCCTAGAAGGCTGCGAAATTGATTTCAATTCTTCCCCATCGTCCCCGCTTGTTTTGGGGATTACTGTTCGGCGTTTTTTCTTAATTTTTTAATCCGCCATTAAAAAAGGTGTGTTTGCACGCGGCGAAACGTGACTCGGCTTAAATTTTGCTTTATAGTAAAAGATTGCTAGTTAATGGTCAGAAGTAACGGATTAAGTGTCGATTATGTCTTTAGCAGTAATCCTAAGGTCTGTATTTAATGTTTTAAGTCGTAAAACATGAAACAGATGTTAAGTTCTTAAATGCCTTGTGGTCTCGCGGTATAAGCATGTGCCGTGCGATTTAGAGGTCCTCGATTCCCGGGTCGGCAAAGTGTTATTGGGTTTTTCCATTAGGAAATTCTCAGTAGCAGCACGGAGTCTGGTAATGTGCCCGAAAAACGGCAATACGCTCGCCCCCTATTAAGTGGGACTGATACATACCTGGCGAAATGTGGGTGCAGAAATGCACATCTGCCTACCCCTTCAGGGAATACAGGCGTGAGGTTATGCATGTATGTAAGTTCTTAAAAATAATGCCGATACGTATTTTTAGTTCAAGTGTAAAATATTTTAATATTTATTCACGAAATCCGATGCTTTGGAGTATGTATAATAATGGATTCGGTATATTAATGTGAATGATTTTATTTTCCACAATTCATTGACTGTAGTCCATTATCCGGTAATAATTTTGCTGTGGCTAATAATGAGCAATATTGGTTCGTTATATAGATTGGTATTATTTATAATTTGTTAAACGAATCTATTTTGGTAACCATTCAAATATCATTGATAAATATTATTAATTTCGACAATATCTGGTTTATTATAAGATTTATTTCATTATTCACTCTATCTAAGTTGTCATTATTATTTTTAAAATACTTGCGATACATGACGCTATGTTGATTAAGTATCATATAGTCATATAAGTATTAAATATACTCGTACTATCAATATTGTTAATAAAAAGAAACGGCCAAATTTTTATCGGTATCTAGTAGCGTTAACATCTGCCTACTTCATACATCTTCGACTCTCAATCGTGGTATCACTTAACATGCCCCTTGCGGACAAAAAATTGGACACTATGAGTGGTCATCAAACAACAGCTGTCTTCTTAGCAATAGGAAAAAAAATGGCACATTCTGAGGTTTCGGAGCGTGCCGCCCCAGTACCGCCTATCGGTTTTTACCTTACAATTTAGCTTTTTATTACCGGGAAGGATCGGCCCGTATGAGCATGGCCAGTGACCACATGGCTTTGTTATTAAATGCAGAGAATCAGTCATGTGTACTTATTGGCAGTTATTAAAATAAGTGTCCAAGATACGATTCAATAATCGGCCGAAATAAATGTCAAGCAATGGCTTTGGACCTCTTTGGATTCATATTAACATAAAGTTCCATATTTAAAATTTTAAAATACAACCAATAATTATCATAGGCCGCAAAAAAGAAAACAATAATTTATGACCATATTTAAAAAAAGAAATGAGTTTTATTGCAAAAGTTCCAGAGACGAAAGATTGATTACTTCTGCAATTCATTTTTTAAATGTTACCTCTAATTTAAGGGGTGGGTGTGAAAAATCTCAAATTATCGGTCGATTGTTAGACAGTAAAAGGTTCTTTGGCGCTCTATTGCTTGAGTTATATGTTTTATTGTAGAGATTTAACATTTTTTTCAGATTAATAATTCATTAGGTAATCGTAAGATTTTTCGTCATAATTTATACTTACGTAGTTTTTTTAATATTTTTGTTACTGTATTGGCTTTTTTACGTTTAATAATGCTTTGATTTTATATAACTTTTGTCCACAATATCGCCAGTAGAGCTATTAAAATTAGTTTCAGAGATAAATCAAATGTCGCTGTGCAATAAAAAGGAAATTGTACATTGTATAGTTTGTAAATCTAAAATCATACGAGAGCATAAACAAATTCAGAAAAAAAATCGAGGTTAAACGTATCTTATTTTTTCACATTCTAATTCATGATATGATAAATCACAAATTACATACAAAACATGGCAGAAAAAATGGCAAATAAACTTTGCTGAATCTGTCGCAACCATTCACAAAATTATTCTCAGAACTCGTTTAAAAAAAAAAAATTGCTAATCTTGAAGACCTTCATCTTTTTATTCTATATTCAAATATGTAGATTTTTTGAGTTTCTTTAATTATTCGATAAACTCCTGATGACGTATACCCGCGAACTTCAAGGTCTACTCCATTTATCTACAGTATAACTTCTTTACCCATAGCAACCATGCAATTTCGCAAACCGTCAATTCACGAGTCATTAATTAGAACTCTTGATAAGGTTTGTCTTATTAAGTTAGGTTAGTTCGCTTATTTAAATTCGACTTAAATGTTAGAAAATTTGTCTTGACTGGTCGTTCTGTTCACGCGGTTTTAGATCTCAATGTATCGTTGCGAAATATTAAACAAACTTATAAAGAAACAATATTTTAAAAGGCAATTTAAATACATAAATTTAATAGGGTTTTTCACTGCACAATTTTCAATTGAAGCAATCAGCAAATGATCGAAAATCCCCCTTTCTAAGACTTGGGCCGTGAAACATTGTGACATTGAGTTTCATCTCCGCCTACCCCTTTCCAGATACAGTGGTAAGTGTATGTTTAAATATATTATTTAATTTAAGAATGGTTGAATTGCAATCCAATCTATCCAAGTTAGGTAGTTATTAAATTATATCCGTTTTCTTTACCCTCCATGTTGTTTTAAGTATATTAATTTAGTTAAAACATTAAGTTTAATTCCTCACATTTCTCTGTCTATACCTACATATATCTGTCACGTTGTCAGTTATAATAACTCAACTATTTTATATCCGACTCAAATTTTTAGTAGGCCTGGTGGTCAAAATATGCAGGTGAATACAGTTGGTCTAAACACGGTATTTGTATAATTGTGTGCTATATTTTTTACCTAATGTCCCAGTTACCTACCTATGCATTCCACCCAAAGCCGAGAATATGAAGGGTCCACTTATTGTTAAGCTTTGCACGTTTTACGCACATCTCGAGTTTTTTGGTTAACCACCTGCACTGGCACGAACCTTGCAAAACGCATTGTACAGATGCACCGATTCATGGATTTTCAAAAATGTTTATGGAGCAGAAGTTCTGTAGAGTTGGTTTGGTATAAACTTTTTTGACATTTGACAAAATTTGACAGATTAAATTCGATGTTTTGTTCATATTGAAATATTGCTGTTAATATTTGATTGTGTATTGAGATTGATTCCATGGTATTTTTCATTGAATAGGTCTGGGAAATGATCAAGACTCGAGATAAGAAGTTACTGATGACGTCGTTATTAAAAATACGTTTACAATAGTATTGAACAGTCTCACGTGATAGGGGGCGAGCCAATTGCCGTTTTTCGGGCACATTTCCAGACTCCATGCTGCTAATGAGAATTTCTGAATGGAAAAACCCAATAACGCTTTGCTCGGCTACCAAACTCGGGACCTCTAGATCGCACGGCACATACTTGTGCCGCGGGACCACGAGGCAGTCAGGAGATTTATGTACGTGTAACATTTGTTTTCCATATTGATATTTTAAGCAAATACCATGATTTCTCGATAATTTATTCGTTTGGGCCGTTACACTTGAATACTCACCGGCATTTATATTTAAATTTTACATAACCACGCACCGTGGCAACTAAAGGATCAAATTTAAATAAACCATTAGCTATTCACTACATAAAATGAGTGTGAGGTTAAAAATAACTTTTATATTGGTACAGATGGTCTTATCGAAGAATTTTTTTTTGTACTTAGCGTTCTATTTTGCTATAAAACGGGGAAGACATGCCATTTGACGTTGTATGTACGGAGCCAGCGAAACAATTGAAGCTGTTTTTTGCACAACTATACAACGAAGACTGTCTCGACAAACCTGTGAGTACATAACATTTGTTATATGATGGTAATTTATATAAAAACATTTTGTGCGTAAGGCATAGATGGCGCACGGCCTGAAATTAACGCGAATATAACTTTGGCAATTTTGTGTAAATTCGTAATGTATTATCACAAATTTAAAGGATGTGTGTGAACATCGTGAATTATCTGAATGCCTGAAATTATAAGTAAATGAGAGGGGACTAAGCCGATTAAGACTAGGCAGTGTGAATCAATAAAATTTAAAAACATAGAATGATGACGTGTCATATATATTTATGGATGTCGTATGGAGAGGATTTAATATAAGTGGATGTCAATTTATGTTTTTTTTAATCTATTAAAGAAATCCTTCGTGACACAGTTGACTCGAAGCCGCCTGTAAAACGGGAGGTCTCGTGTTCTATCACTGCACTCGGATCTCAGTTTGACAACCACGATATACCTAGGGCTTGTAGGAGTCGCGACCAAAATCAGATGAACTACACAGACTTATCTCGGACTAGACACGTTTATTACACATCTATCGCATGATTTCCATCTTCATGCTATCTGAAATATTGGACTACTGTCATAAACAATAATGTTTTGCCTTGCTCTGTTTAATAAAATGTGACGTAAAGGAAAACAAAAAAAGCATTGCTTGGTTTGAACGTAATCAAATTTTATAAGTAAGGCTAGTTGTGTTTTCCGCTAATATTATTTAGTGGTTTGTCAAACAATGGTTCACGGTCAGGTGACATGTTTTGCGTAATACATAAGAATCCTATTCATATTATAATTAGTAAGTCTATTGACTTTTTTTAAATAACTCAATTGTCGCGTCATATGTTTTTAAATAAAAATAATATACCAAGAGAATCATAATTAAGATTTTATATTATTCAACTTTATGTTATTATTCCTAAATCTTTCACGGTGTTTAACTCTTAGTAATGCGATGAAGTATTTAATTTTCTTGTCTTAGATATTTGAGTGGGTAGCGAGAGTTTTTTTCCAATTTAATTTTTAAAGTTTTCTATGAATAAAACATATATTGAGGTGAATATTCGAGACGAAAAAAGAACTCTTAAATAATGATAATTATCTCATACAGTCTTGAACTCTGGCTAAGATACAAGTGGGTTGTGGGTTTAAGAAACTTTTTGTTGTTTCATGAGAGAAGGGAATCTGTCGCCACTTGATGCTGTTATTGGACAGCATGGCATTTGTCATAATAATTTTTTTAAACGCCTTAATTATGGAGATTGGTATAAATTATTGAAAATATTAATTTTAACCAAACCTTTTTTATTTAGACAGTACAATAAATAAACTATAAATAAAAGTTTATAAATACATATTTCAATGGAAAAAAACGAGCATCGGATGCCTGAATAGTCAATAGAGAATAAAACAATTGATACCACACGCTACTCCATACAACCGTTGTTCTGCGTCTTCTGTCGAGTTAAGCTGAATTCTTTTTATGTGTTTTTTTTCTCAATATCTTTTCAATTGAAACTGGCACATCCGTTGGATTTGGGTCAGGCGACAATCTACTGCGTGCTATGTGCCTATGAATTATTTGGCTGTAATGTATTGGTTACATTTTCTATTGAAAAAACTTTTGATAAAAAGTTTATACCTTCTACGAAGCACCTGAATGAATATTTTATGAGGAAGAGATTCTTTTAACGTGTGTCTCTTTGAGCAAAATTCATAAAAAGGTACGAAGTAACTTTTGGTTTTGTGAATGAAGTCAATTTTCAATAATATCGGGAATACCTGTGTATTAGGCTAAGTATGAAGTTGGATTTAATGAAATAATTTAAATTCAAGGTAATGTTTATTACAATTACTTGTTACTACTCTCGTGTTTTCTTTAAAGAAATCCATTCCGGTAGAGTGAATTTTATCTAAAACCATCATAGGTCTAGAAAATGGAAGGACTCGACAGTAACACATGGTCTTGACTTCACTTAAATCGGTAGAGAATGTCAAAGTCAATGACGATAAGACACAAGTCTTAAGGCAGTTTTTCCTATGAACATGTATATGTTACACACAAATTTTATACCATAAAACATGACCTGGAAGTATTAGGTAGCAAATATTTATTGGCCTCGGTTTGGAAGCGAGTCATGTATCACAGTCTTTCTTATCTTATGAAAAAACATTACCTATACAATATACATACTAAACAAAATTACATAGAAAATATATTTTTTACATAAATTATTTCCTTTTGTCTCACGTGAATATACTTTGTTCGTTAATTAATTCATAAAATACGTTACATTATTATCTATTGTTGGACTAAATAAAACGTCGCTTTGAATTGTTTTTTGCCGTCTGTTTACAGAAAAATTTCCATAGTTTTATTATTTTTCGATTACCATTTTTCCTGCATGTTTGTTAGTTTGGATATTATTTTTCTCATCCTGTTTTTATTATTACAGTTTTATACGTACATACCTCGTCGACTGCCTCGTGGTCTCGCGGTACAAGTATGTGCCGTGCGATCTAGAGGTCCTGGGTTGGATTCACGGGTCATTGGGTGTGTGTTATTGGGTTTTCCATTAGGAAATTCTCAGTAGCAGCACGGAGTCTGGAAGTGTGCCCGGAAAACGGCAATAAGCTCGCCTCCTATTACGTGGGACTAATATATACCTGGCGGAATTGGGAATATAGGCGTGAGGTTATGTATGTATGTAGGTGCAACCACGATAGCATCCCGAAGGGGTTGGAAGACGTTCATTTATTCCACGTTTCGCCAATTGGTTTTCAGAGTTTTATATGAACAAACATATAGAAAAAGTACTGATGGCCTCGAGGTTTAGGCACGCGGACGTGTGTGGATCACACTTTGTATAGTGTAGTACCTGAAAAACGGCCGATATCAGTTAGCCAGCGTATCTATGGAAATTTTCAGTGCTAAATATAGACGCGGTAATAAAAAATTCTTGATAATATTTTTTTAAGTAAACTGGAGTTAAAGTTCGGTGGAACGACGTGGTTTGGAACTAAAATAAAAACATCGTTCACATGCAAAATGCCAGTACCGTTTATTTACGAGAATGTAAGGTTGTATGCAGATAGTTTTAAAGCTATTCAAACACAGGTAGGCACGCGGTCGAGAATCTCCACGGTCGCAGGTTCAAACCCCAGGCACACACCTCTGACTTTTCGAAGTTAAGTTACGTCACAGTGAATTATCGCGTGCTTTAACGGCGAAGGAAAACATCGTGAGGAATGCTGCACATCTAAGAGTTCTTAGGAATTTCTTAGGTATGTAGTCCACCAACCTGCACTAGGCCAGCGTGGAGGACTAAGACCTAAACCCTCTTAATTGTAGAGGAGGCCCGTGCCCAGCAGTAGGACGTACATATATGGCTGATGATGATATTCAAACACAAAATTAAGCCCGCCGCAACTTAGCAGGAAAGAACTTGTTAGTCAATGATACAAAAAATACTCTCCTCTGCCTCGTGGTCTCGCGGTACAAGTATGTGCCGTGCGATCTAGAGGTCCTGGGTTCGATTCCCGGGTCGGGCAAAGTGTTATTGGGTTTTTCCATTAGGAAATTCTCGGTAACAGCACGGAGTCTGGAAATGTGCCCGAAAAACGGCAATATTTCGTAACGGCCCTATTACGTGAGACTGATACATACCTGGCGACCTGGCGAAATGTGGGTGCAGAAATGCACCTCTGCCTACCCCTTCGGGGAATACAGGCGTGAGTTTATGTATGTATAAAAAATAAACATATTATATACATTACTGTATTCCCGAAGGGTTAGACAAAAGGGGAATTCTACAACTAAGTTTTGCCAATAATATTTTAATACGAAAAATAGGCCGAGTCTACTCGTATTGTCATTCTGTTCTATTACAATTTTAGAGTTTCCTAATGGAAAAACTCATTAACACTTTGTCCGACTCGGGGATCGAACCCGGAACCTAGCGATCGCAGGTCGCACGCTTATGGAGCAACGGGGCATCGATATAATAAATGTAGCCTTTAAGAAAAAGCTTTATCCGAGGTATAATAGGGAAAAAGAAAACGTATGTAGCAAAAGAATTAAAATAAAGTAAAAATTAAATATGATAGACGTAGAATCCTTTACCGACACCTTTAGCGAAATATGCATTAGTGTATTTTTAAGGACTGGAGCGGAGAGAAAGAGCAAAGAATTAAAATTTAATCATCATCATCCTCATCAGCCCATATAAGTTCCACTGCAGGTTACGTAAAGGAGGTCCCTTTAATAAAGTTATAAAGGCTTTATAACTGAAACTCAAGACCTTAGTCCGTCGCGATGGTCTATTACAGGTTGGCGGAATACGCACTCATTTTATTCTTGAGATATTCTTAAGAATTGTTATTGTTATATTGTTAGAATTCTACACAATAAATTTCATCATCATAAGCCCATATACGTCTCACTGCTAGGCACGGGCCACAGGTTCTAGGCCTTAGTCCACCACGTTGGCCTAGTGCGGGTTGGCGGACTACACACCTAAGAACTTTTAGGTGTGCAGGTTTCATCGCGATGTTTTCCTTCACCGTTAAAGTAAGTGATGATTAATTGTGGATACACACATAACTTCGAAGTCAGAAGTGTGTGCCTGGGGTTTGAACCCGGGTCCGTCGAGATTCTCGACGGCTCGCCTAAACCTCGAGGCGATCACTACTTAGTAATACGTACTTAGTACTTACGTGTGTAGATTTTATTAATTAAAATTAATGGACATGAGTTCTAGTTATTTTTCCTTTAAATAATATAGTTATTAAATTTAAATATTCTATTTTTTATGTACGACACGTGCGAATACAACAATGTAATGGATAACAGCAAATAGACGTCGGAATAAATTACGAGTAAAATTATATTAATAAAATTTAATGACGCACTTCTTCGGTACATAAAAGCTTTGAGGTTTTGTCTCACAGATGTCTTAAAAGTAGGTATCAAAATAGTTGGATGGGTTTTATTAATCAGCAACTAAATACCGACTTTAAGGTGTAAAACCTTTTTTCAGCGACCCCAAAGCCCCTTTCAGTCGCCGTCTACGACAGGCAGAGGATACCGTGGTGGGAATCTAACGCCCCCTTGGCACAAGGCAGTAAGGTGTAAAACCTGCCAGTCATGTAACTATAAGTAATTTCCTGGGTTATGTGCACACTTCAATATGCGACACGGGGCTGTTTGGGTGGATAAAATTATGTCACTGCTATAAAATGCATCCTCCTATCTTACTCAATGAAAAGGGTAGTACAACAGTGGTACAACCTACACCGATTATGCCCGTTCGTCTATATACCGCAGTTATAATTACAAATATGTATTAGAAGATTCATCATCATCATCATCATCATCAGCCCAAATACGTCCCACTGCTGGGCACGGGCCTCCTCTACAACTGAGAGGGTTTAGGCCTTAGTCCACCACGCTGGCCTAGTGCGGGTTGGCGGACTACACACCTAAGAAATTCCTAAGAACTTTTAGGTGTGCAGGTTTCATCACAATGTTTTCCTTCACCGTTAAAGCAAGTGATAATTTATTGTGAATACACACATAACTTCGAAAGGTCAGAGGTGTGTGCCTGGGGTTTGAACCTGCGACCGTCGAGATTCTCGACTGCGCGCCTAAACCTCGAGGCCATCACTGCTTAATAGAAGATTACAAAATATTTTTTCGTTCAAAGTCGTACTAATGGAGCAATTTTTGCGATCACGAGATGATTTTTGTAAATTCCACATTTTTTATCTTTTTATTAGCGATTTCGTATGGAGAATGTAACTTTGTCATGACTTAGCTTTGTTTTTTTTTATTATTTTAATTGATCTTTCCTCTTCTACTCTTGTCTTTAATTTCATTTTCAAATTTCGGCAATGCGCTTAAAATAGCTAATTGTTCATGGTAAATTAGAACGGATTACCGTCAAGTGACCAGTTTCGGATGTACATACATATTACGTAAAAAAAAACTAGTTAATTATGCACTTTTCACTAAAATTGTGGTTAAGGAAATAATATGTAGGCAAATATATGTCGCTATCTGCATATTGTGGTCGATAGCAAAGTAAAAAGAAATTTATCAGTTTTGTGATATGTCTTCGTATATGTATGTAACCACATTAAGAAAAAAAATGACGGGAAAAAGGTAATGTGAGTTCAGGTCACTGTTGAGACACTGCATCGTCGATCCCGGTGATCAAGAAACTTATGTATGATACGACAGAAAATTGTTAGGCTGAAAACTAAAATGTACAAAAATTCGGGATTTTAAAGAATGCGTACAGATAACTAAACTTTGGTGATCTTTAAAATTCCCTCTGTATTTAATTCCATAATATGAATATGCATCTTAATTTTTTAACAATCTTCATATTAGTCAAATTAATATTAGACCACCTCTTTCTGCTACTTCAGGAATATTAGCATGATTATGAATCTTATTATCATACATACACAAACTCACGCCTGTATTCCCCGAAGGGGTAGGCAGAGGTGCATTTCTACCCACATTTCGCCAGGTATGTACCAGTCCCACGTAATAGGGGGCGAGCCTATTGCCGTTTTTCGGGCACATTTTCAGACTCCGTGCTGCTACTGAGAATTTCCTAATGGAAAATCCCAATAACACTTTACCCGACCCGGGAATCGAACCCAGGGCCTCTAGATCGCACGGCACATACTTGTACCGCGAGACGACAAGGCAGTACTATTACCTTACTTATTCTATAATCCTATTACCGACTCTATATAAATTGCTTTAATATTAAACTTCTCATAATCGGCATCTAATGAGCGCTGTAGTGTTCAGAATACCGGATTCAATGTAGCTTTTTGCAAACCGTAACCTAACTTAGCCGTGCGCATCATCCATGACGTTTATCTACTCACTGTCATCACTAAAACACGGTGTCAAAATTATACCATGGTATTACTGCCAAATTATCAAGCTCAAAACATTTCATCTCCACAAATCACAAACTCATGTATGTTTTAAAAAAAAACATATAAATGTATTTTTTTAAAAAGAAACTAAAAATATGCACATTAGTTCAGTAATGTGAATTAACATTCAGCGAACACGACTCGTATGAATATTCATACGCAAGTTTTTAGCCGTAACGGTGACATAAAAATTGCATTGTTCGTTTAAAAAATAACCGCGCTTCATAAATAATAATTATGTTGTACAAAAGAATAAGTTATTTTAGTCGTAGCTTCTCTTACCGCTACTGTCTTAGTCGTCTTTGTTGTCCATTGTACCTTGTTAATGTATTTCAAATGGTATTAATGAGAAATTTTCGCAACCGCCTACGACTCAAATGAACTGTGAAGTATGCGGACGGATTAGGTTTATCTAGGTATGTGAATTGTACTGGCGCGGAAAATGAGAACTGATGTTAAATAAATCACCCAACAGTCACATACATAGTTCTGATCCCTCACTAAGATACAAGTCTTGTGTCGTGGGCAACAGAAAGTATGAGAGACTTTACAGTCTCACAAACACCAAGACCCGAAACAAATATTGGACCACACAAATATTTGTCTCGGTACGGGGATCGAGCACGCGGCCTCTCGTTTTGCAAACTGGTGTTTAGCCAACTGCACCACGGGCTGTCTATACCTACAGAGTATCACAGGGCGAGTTTCTCTTGGCACTTAACAAACGACCTTCTGAGATGCTCCAAACTACTAAGCTTAAAGAATGCTTATGCGTAGATACTTCTATCTCCTCGCAAAACATACACTATCATCTGTGTTGCATTTGTATTTTGAAAATTTCTTGACTTCGTAAGCTTTTAAGGACGTTCTGTGCTATTATCTCTTCTTGTAAATATGTGATGATGTAAGAAGTTTAAATAAAAATGATGGGTGGCGGAGGACGACATTCATTGTATATATAAATTTTCTTGATTGTAAAATATCAACGAAAAAAAAGCAGTGATGGCCTCGAGGTTAAGGCGCGCGGTCGAGAATTTCGGCGGTCGCAGGTTCAAACCCCAGGCACACACCTCTGACTTTTCGAAGTTATGTGTGTATTCACAATGAATTATCATTTGCTTTAACGGTGAAGGAAAACATCGTGATAAAACCTGCACACCTAAAAGTTCTTAGGAATTTCTTAGGTGTGTAGTCCGCCAACCCGCACTAGGCCAGCGTGGTGGACTAAGGCCTCAACCCTCTCAGTTGTAGAGGAGGCCCGTGCCCAGCAGTGGGACGTGTTTGGGCTGATGATGATGATGATGAAAATATCAACACATTTTTGAGTTTCTTGCTCGTTCTTCTCTAGTGATGACTGTCTTCCGAACTGGGTGGTAAAGTAAATTTTGCAATGACTGAATCAAAGTGTTTTATTTGATATTTTATATGCAGATTCAATAATTACATATTATTACATTTCATATACTAGGAATTCGGTTTTACAAAATAGGTACATACAAGTTCTACAACAGTATGCTGTGTATAAAAAATAATATTAAGGGCCCTGCAATACAAAAATTATTGTAACACATAGATATATTTTATGCAACCATTGGAACGGACGGCTTAAGTTGCTCTTTGAGTTTACTAAAAAGTAAGTCAAACCATAAAAACTTTGCGTCTTTAGACAATTTTTAACATTTTTAATTAAGCATTTCAAGGCTGTAATGTGTATTTCAAGACCTTCATTTTAATTTGTTCTTTTTTTAAAGGATGTTTTTATTTTCTACAGCCTTAATTTTTTTAACTGTTTATTTTTTTTTAAATTAAGAAATAATTCTTTTTGGTGTTGATATTTGTTTTGCAAAATATTTTGAGTAGTATCGTTCTCATTTCATATAAAAGAAAATCATCTGTTATTTTCTCAGACGCGATGTTGTTATGACGCACGGAGCTGTATGTTCAAGTCAGCTGACATAAGGGGTATTTACTCTTTTTAATTACTGAGACATGTTTGCTTTGAGTGTTGTGTTCAAAAAGTCTGCGGAAATTGGTGGTGTTTCGTGGATGTCACGTGATATTTCTTTATGCCAAAAGAAATTGAAAATTTTACTTTTAATCGAAATTCAAAAGATTGCATAGTTTACAAAAGCAAGCCTTTCGTGGATCCTAGCTCCAGATTGGCTCCTCTAGTAAAGAAGTAGGTGACGCATTACTCCAAACATCCAGGTTTTACTCTTAAGGTCTTTTTGGTATGTTTTGTAATGATGTTTTTGTTTATGTATTACAGGTATGCATTATTATAGTAGCTATTTTTCTGTTTTTGCAATTCACTAAAGAATTTTTATACTATTATACTTTGGTAAATCACATCGCACTTGATTGTATGACAGTGCTGTCAAATTTTTTATCACTTTTCGAAGTACCTACTCTCGACGTTCGTTTCAAATTCATTTCCATTCACGCATAATTATTGCAGCCTTTAATAAAGGAAATAAATGACAAGTAAACTTTAAAAGATTTGCTCAAAGAAATATAAGGTTTTACAGTAACCTAAATATTGTTGTGTGTACTGGGCCTAGTTCATTTCGTTTTTAGTTCAGTAGGAGATGCTGTTACTATATTCTTTTATTGTGTTATTAAAAAATACATTTGTTAAAATATACTTCATAAAATTACAAAAAGTCGAGGAAAATGAACGATTTCAGCTAATTTTATACTATAATGCACGTAATAATGGGAGGTAAATGATCAGATGAAACAAAATAACTGATAAAATTATATATATTTATTGTTTTGTATCCAGCACACAAACATTGTTCACTAACATTAAAATGCTATTTATATTCGCGGAAAAAACGTTATGTGCTATTAATATATATTTTTTCAAATTACAAAACACATTCGTTGAAAACATTTAATAACACACAAAAATTATAAATAAATAAAAATAAAAATCTTTAATTCATACTTCGCACCATATAAATACATTTCGTCTGAAATTATACACTAAAATGTTCGGATGTATTCGACACCGAATTACATACTAGTAGGTAACAATACCGTTGTTTCGAAATTTACAGCCTTTAAACGTAATGCAGTACTTTTAGCAGCTCCGCATGTACCATGAAATAAATGCGTGAACTGCCAAAAATACCCTTCATCCACTATACTAATGCTAACTTACTGAGACACGATCGGACTGAAATGCTTTGTACTTATTTAAGATACAGTCTTGTTTACACATTGGTCATATTTTTACAAGTGAATCAAACACATAAAGCAACAAAATGCAGGCAGCGGAGACCACATCGTATTCCCCAACGTTCAAATCTTGTCCCTCGCGAACTAAACATCTCAATTTGATTATTAGAGTTAATTATGCACCCGTACAAAACTAAATTATTCCACATCGCAGACAGTTTAACAAATTTTATAAAATTGTTAACTATACGAATTAATTACTAATAAAACCGTCTGAATGCTACTTTATATAACAAAATAATCTTAAAAGCGGTGAAAGTTGAATAAATACGTCCCGCCACTGCACACCGCATCCTTATTTCTATTCTTTGTTAAACTATATCACTATTTACATTAAAACTATTCTACTGATCGAATGATTAACGAAATTGTTAAGTTGCAAAAGCGAATGGATCGTCTGCAATACATTCTTTAAACAATTCTAAAAATTGTTATGGACATCCTGTTTACGAAATTCACCTTTGAAAGTTAACAATTAGTTGATATAATCAAGCATTTCTTTGGCCATGATAAAATCCTTTGAACAATTCACATCGAATAATCTAGAATAATTTAATATTTATACTAAAAACTACGTCTACGAAACTATTGCTAAAAGCAAGCTTTGACTAGGGTCAGTTACTGTTACGGGTTCAGCTAGGCGTGTTGCGCGCGCCCCAAGTGAATGAAGAAGGCGACGCGGTCGGGGCTCCTTTCTCCACACTTGTTACACATGAAGGGGTCGTTGTACCCGTGGAACCCCATGTGAATCGTGTGCATCGTCAGGTCCCCGAACGTAATGTCGCAGTACTGACACGTGTACGAGCTGGGCGCGCTAGAAGACTGCACCTCCGCTGACGCATCCGATTCCGAATCTGACCCATCCGCATCTCTCATCTTCTCATCTTCGTGTTGCAGTCTTAACGCAGCGGGTTGGAGCTTGAACGCTCGACCTTTTCTCCTGTTCTTCAGAGCTGTAGTGGGGGTTACTGGTGTAGATCTTTCAGTGGTGGGCGGTGGAGTTCCCGCATCGCTTGTTTTAGTATTCGTAAGGTCTAGCGCATCGTTGATTTGCTGCGGCTGGTTATCTCGTGGCATCTCTCTGTGAGTTGGCGTTTGTGTGATACTAGACGGCGATTTGGCCGGCGGAGTTGCCGAGTCGGTGTCCAAAGGTCTCTCTGCATACGATAACCTCTGGTGTAGAATTGATGCGGGCGGTGACATCGGCTGCGGTTTCTCGGTTGGCATCTCAGGCATATTAGGTGAAGTCCTTTGTTCGTAGTTATTGTTCGGCGGGAATAAGAATGAGTGAGGTAGAAGCGGTGGCAGGTACGGCAGGTTCACCGGGAAATGGTTCCCGAAAATAGGGTGTGGCGGTGGCTGCGGCGGCGGCTGGCTGTTATTGTTCACTGGCCCTTGGTTCTCGAACATTTTTGAAAAGGGTTTCTGCTTCGGTCCGCGCCGTGTGCCGTAAACATCGATTATGGGCAACGGGTTCGGCGTGCCATCCAAGTTGAGCACCATAGCTGGGTTATGTTGGTACTTGCGTAAGTGCAGCTTCAAAGAGTGGCAGTATTTGGTTGCATAGTTGCAGTCCGCACAACGATACTGGTACACATTCGAGTGTGATTTTAGGTGCGAATTGAGCATCGATTTGTTCACGCAGGAATATGAGCACTGGCTGCATTGGAATGGTTTCGAGCCGAGATGGTTCCTCATGTGGTATTCTAGATGATGTTTGTACTCGGTCACAAAGGGACATTTTCGGCAACACAACATTTTCTCCGGCTTGATGTGCTCCTTGCTGTGTTCCCAGAAGCTGAGTTTCGTCACGGCTACAAATTCGCATTGCTTGCATTTGAAAGTTTTCACTTTTCCATGCGAATTGACCGCGGGGACTCTCAATCCCGGTTCGTCATCGAAATCGTCGTCGAAACCCGATCCTTCGCGGCCTTCATCGCCGTCGGCTTTGTTCTGACCGACGCCGTCGAATCCAGAATCGTGGAAACGGTCGAAAGAGCGTCTATCATGGTCTCTTTCGGGCGATGATGGTGTCCTGGGAGACTTTGGTGGCGTGGCGTCGGCACGTGCCAGTGGTGTGGACACGTGTGCAGGTGGGGCGAGGCTTCTTGGCGAATATGTCTCATAACCTGGAGACGGCTCGCGTCCTTCATTCGCGCGAGGCTCGAAGCCCGGCGGTGTGAGCAAACTGTACGGCAGCCCATTACGGAACGAATCCAGATGCATTCCGAGGTTGGCTTTGGCTTTTAAAGTCATGTTGTCGTAGAACGGCGATGGCTCACCGGCGCTGCCGACGCTGCGCGGTGAATGCCCGTTCGAATCCTTGCTCGATGATGAAGGAGACGCGCTGTGGAATCCCTCGGAGTAAAATCCGCTGGTCTGATCCTTCGCGAAGCTTCCTTCCTCCATCGGTTCAGTTTTCTACAAAGAAACGCTCCATTATAAAACCGTTCAAAAAGTAAAAGTTAAACGTTACTAAGTTATGTGTACTTACCACTGTGGGTGGCTGTAGGAGCGACCCCCAAGCCTGGGGATGAGTGGAGTGGGGCGCGGGCGGCATGCCAGCGGGGGAGGCGCAACTTAGCATTCCTACAACAAAAAAATAACTATATGAAACAAATGCTATTCTGCTTAATAAAGACTTTTTGCTTTGATTGCAATTATGTTAAAAAATGCGGAAACTCGCGGTCACGTACTCGAGCTGTATTATTGTTAGATGACAATAGTTTATAACGATCAAATCGATCGTCATATTGCATAACAAATCACGTTAATTAGCCGTAATAGTTTATTGGAAACTGTTACCCATACCGGTAACCTATTTGAAAATATGTAACCTACAATAATTAGGTTACCTTTCAAAAGATTTTAATAAAGATGCATTTAAACAAAACCTCGTTAGTAGCTATTTGCTATAGCCATTACAATGCAACAGTATTGCTGTTCCTGAAAAGGCTAATTAAAAATTATAAGTATGCATATTTGAACTCTGCATGTATAATGTTTAGTGGAAAGCAAAATTAGTGTTTGAGGTCAGACTTCAAAATGCAAATCAGCTCGAAGTAACTGCAGCTTAAGCAACATTTGATGTTGTTACATTTTTATTATTTTTTTCACATTTTGCATATTAAATATTTTAAGTATAATACTTTCTAAGTATTATTTTTGTAATTTTTGTGAAAAAGTATAAGTTAATTATATTTTCAGAGGCTATGTTGACTCATTGTGCCATATTCTCGGGATGAGGAATATTTTTACAAAATTTAAGATTTATCTTAAATGTTGTAACATAAATTGTTATTCCTTGCGGTTTCGGAAAACACAAAGTTAAATAATGAGTTTTCCTCAAATGGTAAAACGGTAAACAATTTTAAATAAATATATTTTTTATCTCATGCCCAAAATACATGGCATTGATATCTGACCGAAAAATTAATAAATGCACATATATTTTTATAGAGAAATCAACAAGACCTACCTTCCCCTTAAATAACAGCAAAACTTCTCAAATACACTGCACAATATTTTCGCATTAATTTGTTTACATCAAACTGCACTTCGATTTCGCTTTCACTTAAAGTTTTCATACACGAATAATAAATTCAAACGATTTTTAAATGGGACAACCCTTCAACGCGGCGGTCGGGAGCGGTGTGCGCACGCTGTCGCTTCTCACACTGTACTGAAAAAAATCTGTCAATTTTTATGCTCCAAACATCGATAAAGTATTCTACTTTTGAAGGCGACGAGTTTTCTAGTGGTTGAGACGGCGGACGGTCGCATACACCCGTCTCTTTCACACGACTGTCTCTCTCCACAGCCTATTTTTACACGAACCAATGCGACGCGAGCTACTGTGGGTGGGGATCTAGTTATTAAGTTATTGTTTATGCTATATTAATAATAAAAAAAAATAAGCATCCCTTGATACTTTAGCGGTTGTTATTGTATTAACCGTCGGCGTTGTATACGTTATTAGACAATAAAGTAGCGGCACCCATAGAAATTAGATTGTTTTTGTATTGGGTAGCCGGATAATGTGATTTTTATGTTTGTTTGGCTCCTTTGAATGCCTAATTCGATATAAACTAATGATATTTGGATATAACGGTGGTTTGGATATAACATCTTAATGTTGCTTGTATCGAAACAGTTTTTGAGTGGAAAGGGAGTTGTTTATGTACATACAGATCCCCCTCATGTGAATTTTTATGTTGATAAAAAGTTGAAAAAACGCCGAGGTAGGCGCGCGAAGGGGCCGAGCTTTTTACACGGTTCAGACAGCCAATGGCGGTGGCGCGATTAAAAAAGAACGATGTTTACTTTTTTTGGCATCGACTCGGCGACCAATTAAAATACATTCTCTCTTTCTTTGAACGAGGGTATCGCTGCCTCTTGTTAAAGTATTTTGCGTCATTACACTGCGTCGAATAAAACGTATATTCTACATAATGTTAGGGTTATAGATTTATGCTTAAGTCGCCCGTATATGATGGTAGAATTACAAGGGACTGTGGCCTAAACCCTCTCAGTTGTAGAGGAGGTCCGTGCCCAGCAGTGGGATGTATATGATGATTACAAGGGACGAAAAACCTATCAAACTTTAAAATCTAACCACTGATTAGGTATACTTACACTTGTGTTTTGGAAAGTTCTAGAGACTTTATCTTTTCACATAACTCAGTAGTTTCAACCAGTTGTATTAAAGACGGCATTTTATCGGACATAGCGGATATAGGTACCTATGTACATACTTGTATGATAGATAGGTACTTTTTTTTCAATGTCAGTCTCAAACCGAACTGGACCGATGCCAATTAAATTTTAATGCTTCTCTGAAGGTCCTAGCAGGATAAAATAATGTTGCATAAAATTTTCACTTTTATATTTAACTAGCTGTGCCCGCGACTTCGCCCGCGCGGAATAGTTATTATTTTATTGTTTATTAATAAAAATAATAAAATTTCTAAAATAAAAGTAGCCTAAGTTACTCGTTATTACATCAGCTATCTGCCAGTGAAAGTCCCGTTAAAATTGGTCCACCCGTTTCAGAGATTAGCCGGAACAAACAGACAGACAGACAGACAGACAAAAATTGTAAAAAACATTATTTTGGTATATGGACCGTGTATACATTCATATGCATTTATTAAAAAGCAGTTATTTCAATATTACAAACGGACACTCCAATTTTATTTATATGTATGTATAGAGTATAGATAAGTATTTGGCGTATACCTAGTTCTTTTTTAGTAGCATGGATAGAATTGAACGTTTTGTGAAATGGAGGTGTGTCCTGATATAGTATGGCAAAAGAAGAAAATAAATGCAGTAAATGTCTTTTAGGTCCCATAGTATACAGTGGCACGTGTGATCTGGTCCAGGATTAGATTCCTGGGTCGAGTTACGTGTGATTTGGTTGTGACGTTAAAAATCTGTAGTAAAAGTCTGGGAATTTGACCGGTAGCTTCCAATTAACTTGAAAATATAGCTCTAGCGAAAAATGGGTAGAGATTACCTTCTGGTTATATCTTCAAATATTTTCAGAGTAAAAAGAAGAGTAGAAAGTAGAAAAAATATATATTTGTTATCTACGTTTTTCATTTTTTGCGCTCATGGACTGGTGATTACGTTTAAGAATGTGATGGTATGAATAGTTTTAAACGTTTGGTTTGAATTTTGTACAAAGAATGTGAACCTTTTTTTTTAATAAGTACTGAAGTACAAGAGCGAAGCGGAATATATTAGTATTTTATTATTAACTAGCTGACCCGGCGAACTTCGTTCCGCCTAACAGCCGATTCTTTAAATATTTTTTTTGTCTAAGTTACTCCTTATTACATCAGCTATCTCCCAGTGAAAGTCCCGTTAAAATTAGTCCACCCGTTTCAGAGATTAGCCGGAACAAACAGACTGACAGACAGACAAAAATGGTAAAAAACGTTATTTTGGGATATGTACCGTGTATACATCCATATGCATTTATTAAAAAGCGGTTATTTCAATATTACAAACAGACACTCCAATTTTATTTATTTGTATAGATTAGAAAAGAAATTTTTGAGTGAATTCAATTATCATATTTAAAAGTGAATTCTAAAATTATTTTTCACAGTTGGTACAGTTGGTTTTTTCTCAGATAAATTAGTAATGTGTAATTAATATTTGAAACTGGTTTGTCACATGGCTAATTGTTATTGCATTTTACGCAAAGTGTGCCGCGGTTAAAAACTACCAGTCAACAATATTTTGTCTGCCGTCAAACTCGATAATGACAATAATAATAACCTGCATTATTTTAAAATAACAAAAATTCCAACCTTTAATTAATGTTATCTTTTTTGTTTCATTCGGTTTTTCCGTTATTAGATTATTAAGGTGTTTGTTTTTATGTCATTTAGCACATCGTTAAATACAATATGCCTAATTGACAAACACCTGAAAATCTTATCTACTTTTAACTTTGGTGTTTTTTTTATGATAAACATTTTATTCCTCGAACTAACACGATAGTATTTAGTACCAGTATTAAATAAAGAAAGTTTCTGACAAATGTTACCTAAATAAATAAATAAAACCATTTAGTCGTGACAGTATAAAAAATCTAAATTAAATTAATAGAAATATAAAAGAGCCTTGTTAAAAGCCCTCTTTCATAATTACGTATAATCTATACATCTATACAAATAAATAAAATTAGAGTGTCTGTTTGTAATATTGAAATAACCGCTTTTTAATAAATGCATATGGATGTATACACGGTACATATACCAAAATAAAGTTGTTTCCATTTTTTGTCTGTCTGTCTGACTGTTTGTTCCGGCTAATCTCTGAAACGGGTGGACCAATTTTAACGGGACACTGGCAGATAGCTGATGTAATAAGGAGTAACTTAGGCTTAATTTTTTTTTATTAAGAATCCACTGTTAGACGGAACGAAGTTCGCCGGTTCAGCTAGTATACCTACATATATTTTACGTGTTTATACCAACATACATAATATGTAATACTGTTGGTATTTTATACTGTGTATTTAGAGATGAATCGAAAATATTAAAAGCAACCCAATAGAATAATATATTCCAGAGTAATAATAAACAATTACATTAGTGTGTTTGATGATGTTTGTAATATAGGTAGGTACTACACAGGAATAATCCCAGTAAGTTTTTTCAAAAACAAAACAAGAAAGGATTAAAATTAAAAAAAAAATGTTTATTTAATTTTGTCCGCACTTCAGCGACGTTTATTGCTTTTACCGTTGTGAATAAATAAATCCTTTTTAATGACTTATAAATCATTAGAGAGAAACCGTCATAATAGGCTTAGGCGCGGCTGGTTTGGCTTTTTAATATATTTTTTATAGCAGAAGATTATAGGAGAAATCGGATTATCAGATAAATGCTGCCGCCTTTTGATTTGAAGGATGACCGACTAGTGTTCCAGTGTTTCGGACCTTCTTGCAGGTGCAATTGCGGGGCGTACCGACTAAACCTTTAATCCATGGCGGATTTTACACCTCAGGTATGTATAATAAATGATAATAATATATATACTTCAATATAAATAAATACACCCAACAGTCACATACATAGTTCTGATCCCACATTGAGATACGAGTCTTCTGTCGTGGGTATCAGAAACTACGAGAGACTTTTTCGGTCTCACAAACACCCAAACCCGAACAACTATTATGAATCACACAACAATTTGTCTTAGTGCGGGGATCGAACCCGCGGCCTCTCGTTTCGCAAGCTGGTATCTAGCCAAGTGCGCTTTGGAGCTTATTAATAAACTACCTGTCGCGCGCAACTCCGTATGCAAAATTTTAGCCTTCAAAAATGTTTTATTCCTTTTTGCCATATTTTTCGTTGCTGCTCGACTTCTATTGGTCGTAGCGTGATGATATATAGTTTATAACCTTTGTCGATAAATGGGCTATCTAACACTGAAAGATTTTTTCAAATCGGACCCGTAGTACCAGAGATAAGCGCGTTTAAACAAACAAACAAACCAGTTTATTGGACTCCCATTGATTTTACAAAACAGAATTGTTTCCTTTAAAATATTGGTACTGAATAAATCGAATTATCCAGCGTATATTAACTATGGCATGGCTCTGTTATTTATAAAATACATTAAGTTAATTGATTTAATTACATGCTCAGGATAATCATTTAAAATAATAAAATTATTTAGCCACCAGTAGCCACCTTACTGAATATGTAAATCTCTTTCGGTAAAGGTGTATTATCATAGCAGCGTGCCTAGTAACACCAAAAACTCATAATATCCTTTTTCGAACAGACAAATATACTGACGAAGATTAGACTTAAACTCACTGATGACCAGTAGGCAGCGTTGCATATCCTAAGACGCTTTGAGAGATTCCCAACATCGAATTGCGAAGGAAAAAAATTATGAAGGATGTATACGTTTTTTTTTTGAAAAAGCATAATGCATGTAGTGTGTTTGCTCTAGGCCAGTATGGTGGAGTAAGGCCTAACCCCTTCCAGTTGTAGAGGAGGCCTTAGCAAGCCGTGGGATGTATAAGCAATAAATGGATGTGTTGTTTGTCTATTTTAAGTTATTTGAAGGAGGTTACGTGTCTCGGAGACAGTTCCCTTTGCATATCGCGTCTAATTATATTTACACAAAACATAAATATTGGTTTTGGTTGACGCCGCCGCGTATCGTGATTAAACATATTATTTTCGATGTTTGTCCGCCAAACCGGGTGAGTCAATAAAAAATTGGGTTAATGCAGAACAAACGGTTATATTTGTACATGAGTAGTCCCACTGCTGGGCAGTTGCCTTTTTTCGCTTTAGATGGGATTAGCCTTAGTGCAGATAAAGGGGGTTGTTTAACCTTCGAAATGTATCGTGGAAAACTCGCGAGTATTAGTGTTTTTTTTTTTTAATTTATATCCTTTAAAGTTGTTTGAATATTTATGCAATTCATTCTGTTCCCAACTAAATGTTTAAATTTTAATTCAATATAAAAAAAATGATTTTATGGAAAACCCCAATATCACATATTCGCGACCTGAAAATTCAACGCGGGATCCAATTCTCTAGATCGCACGGCACATACTTATGCCGCGAGACCATGAGGCAGCCAAATAATAAAACACAATATTGATATTTTTAATTAACACTACGGACAAGCCCATAGATTTATTTATACCTCACTTAAAGTCCGTCGCCATTTTATGGCATTATAATCCGTGCTTCCTTTGCTTATTCTGTCTTAGTTTAGGCGCGAACTTCCTCATCGACGCTACTCGTATTTAAAAAAAACCTGAATTCCTACATACGCAGAAGATAAGCAAATTAAATATTTACAACCTAATTCCACATAGTAACGATTTACTATAATGTGAACGTTTGATAGCTACCACCGATTTTCTAATTGGCCGCCGAGTTTGTATTGATACCAATGTTTGTACCGATGCCGCCGTCTGCCTACGTGACACTTGCCCTGTTAAAAATTACAGATAATATAATTAATATTTATGTAAACTTCAATTAGTGTGGCGCCACCTTTATGTTTTTTATTATTAAACGGCTATCAACCGTCGTCAAACTAGTAATTGGCTGAGTGATTAAGTTATTTTTTTAATTACTTTTTTTTCTTTCTAAGACCGATTCGGTGTTTAATGATGCGATTAGAAATGTATTTGCGTCATTTAAATGAATATATGTTTAATTTTCTTTTTAAATATACATTGTATTAATTAAGGATGTGTAAATTAAGGTTTTTTAAGTAAGTACTACAATTGTTTTGTATGAAGTTAAATGGCCTTATTGAAGTGTTCCCATTATTTATGTTAATATTTAGAAATACATGCATGTTATCTAAGTATACGTAATTAAGTACACGTATGTGTTCCTAAAAGGAGTAGATAGGTATAAAATACCCCTAGTATGCTCCTACACACGCATTTTACTGGATTTTTTAATTTTTTTACGTAACCGGTATATTTTTGTTTATCGGCCACTGTTACACAGTCCATGTTACTTCGTATTACTTAGCGAAAAGTTCTAAAAGATTGTTCGAACCAGTGCAGTGGCGGTACTTCCATAGAACCCCAAAAGCGTTACACGTTAATTTGTCATGTCTAGTTTATAATTATTTATTGTGGGATCAAGATATTCTCATTTAATAAGTCAAATTGCTTTAGTTAAATAAAGATTTAAAGCTTAAAAATCATTATTCGGAATTTGTAAGGCAAGATGGGCTTTTGGGCTTCTATGGAAGTACCGCCATTGGTTCAAACCTGCAATCGACCCGCTTCTTACGTACGTACCTAATAAGGCCACGGTACAAAGGAGACGATATAAGATTTAAAGTAAAAAAAGAATAAGACGAAGAGATACAACGAAAAATCTGAATATTGTATCCTACAAAATTTAAATTTTGTAAAGCATTTGCATGCATTGTATGTAAACGGGTTCTTTTCCCGTAACGGACATTTTGAGACTTGTTTTGTTGAAATTCCGAATTCCGAATTGTATATACTTCTTTATTATGTCGCGTGGATTTTACCCTTTCATAGACACCGCGATCTTAAAGTCTTCTTTCAACAGAGGTATTTCTTGTTTCATATATGTATGTTTGCCTTAATCATCATAACTTTTAACTAATTGCCTTTAATTATTTGATTTCACAGTTATTTCTTGCTTTTTTATTTGTATAACTTTATGTTTATTATAAGCGGGGGAAGTGACCTACAGAGTACAGCTTTCGCTAGTTGTGGGGCCAGGATATTCTCATTTATATGTCAAATTTGTTTTGCTATAAAGGGTTTATTTTATACTAACTAAATTAGGACTGAAGTTAGTCACGGTCTGTGAACTCCAGTCCACTTCCAAGTGTGCTATAAGTTATACATTTTACAATTACTGTTTTTTTAATTTAGTATTTAGTTTTTATTGTATTCTTTCATAAATTTTGTTATTCCATTAACGACTAAAATGTACATACATACATACACAAACTCACCCCTGTATTCCCCGAAGGGGTAGGCAGAGGTGCATTTCTGCACCCAAATTTCGCCAGGTATGTATCAGTCCCACGTAATAGGGGGCGAGCCTATTGGCGTTTTTCGGGCACATTTCCAGATTCCGTGCTGTTACTGAGAATTTCCTAATGGAAAAACCCAATAACACTTTGCCCGACCCGGGAATCGAACCCAGGACTTCTAGATCGCACGGCACATACTTGTACCGCGAGACCACGAGGCAGTCAATACTAAAATGTAAATGGTGATAATTAGGTAAAGGGAAGACATTGATTTCTGCAACACAGTTTCTACTAGTACTGGAAGACAGGGAAATCTTTTGTTTTATGGAATATTTTTCTGTTCAATAAAAAAAATATTATTTATTTATTTACAGCACCCCAGCACAACCAAGCCATTTGTATTGACCACGATTTATGGTTATTTTAATACTTCCAGATAAGATCAGCGTTCCGATGCGTTCGGCCATAATCTTCGTCGTAAGTCCAAATTCGCCATTCTCCGGTGGCCAGCCGTGTCGGCGCGCAGAAATATGCCCGCAGTTAGGGCTCCGCAGAAAATCGCCCTTATCGCGCTGTGTAAAAAGTAATGCGTCCAGCCTTTATGGCAGTTTCGAGACACGCTCTTTAGTATGTGGGGCTGGACCTGGCCCGAAGGCTTGGGGTGCACCGGGAGTAAAATAATATTTGTGTGATTTTTTCTACAATAGATTTGCATCATCCTCAGCCCATATGTGTCCCAATGGTCGGCAAGGGACTCCTCTGCAACTGAGACGGTATAAGGCCTTAGTCCAACACGCTGGCCTGCTTGGCAGACTACACAGCTAAGAAATTCTTAAGAACTTTTAGGTGTGCAGGTTTCCTCCCGACGTTTGTCTTCACCGTTAAAGTACCTACTAATATAATTTATTGTGGATACACACATAATTTCGAAAATTCAAAGGTTTGTGCCTGGGGCTGGGGTTTGAACCGACCGCCAAGATTCTCGACCGAGCGCCTAAACCTTCACAACAAAGATATTTATGTCGTCACAAACGGCTAAATATTCTTTTTTTCGTTCTGGCCCAACATACTGCATACTTTTACCTTAAAAACCTTTTACTTTTAAAAGGTTCTTCTGGAATTTTTAGCGAGTTTTAAATCGATTGGTTGACATTTTGTTGAGACTAATTATGTCAGTGCGGTGCAATCTAAAGAGAGCATCAAGTGGTCAGTGACTCCTGACTCTGGTTTGAGCTCTGACTCTCATGCAGCTTCACCCTAAGGTGGAGTGAATTTCTTTTTTAGCCTGGGGTTCGAATTTGTAGCTTTTAAAAAACAAAACTTTTTTATTTTGCCTTCTAATCTTTTTAACATCCAAGAATTAGCAATTATGATCATTTCCGACTCAAATTTTATTTTAATGCCCTAAAGAAGAAAGTTACTTTTTTGGACTCTGAAAAACTACAACAATAGTCACAGTTATTTTTTTAACTTACGATTTTTAATTGGCATAAAAGAGCAATCTAACATTTTGACTCGCAATTAATTTTAAAAGTGAGTGGGCCGCTTCAAGGTGTCGTGTAAGATTTTTATTCAAAAAGTTTTATTTTTTATAAGCTACAAATTCGAGTTTGCTACTTATTTCTTTTAATATTCTGGTTTCGGTGTGTCCCCGGCTGATCAGCGCGCCAGCATTATTTCCCCTCGCATAAAAAATGATTGTACCTTCAAATCTATCCCGAGCGGAGGGCCGCTCCCTCAGGTCGGCCCCTCGCCCTCCCCGCGCCCCTCGGCCCTCCCGCGATTCTCCCAACCCCTCCCACTGCCCTCCTATAAACGACTTGAATGTATAAATTTATACTTTGAAGCTTGGCGTGCGAATATCGGTGTTAACGAAGTATAAGACCGTCTTCTAGATTTTATTGTAAATAGATGTACATATGATAGGGACATGGCAGTTTGAGCTATGTAGTCTGAGGAGATATGGTAATGGAATTTTGTTAAGTAGGAAGTCTATTGATTCGGACTAGGCCATTGTGGCTGTTTGAAGTCTGATTTTTCTCAGGCTAGAAACCGCAAGGAAATCCTTCCTTGACATGAGATCGTATATACGTTTACGCATTATGTGTTTGCTTATTCTCTTTTTTGTACACATAGGTACATGGTATACAAATTGAACGAAATATTTCTCAGGCATTTCTTAGAATTTCTCCTATAATATCTATGTTCCTATTAATATTATCTAAAAATAAGCATGAGATTTTCAATTGTTTAACTTATACAGCCTGACAGCCCTGTGGCGCAGTTGGCTAGACACCAGCTTGCGAAACGAGAGGCCGCGCGTTCGATCCCCGCACTGAGACAAATGTTTGTGCGATCCACAAATATTTGTTTCGGGTCAGGGTGTTTGTGAGACCAAAAAGTCTCTCGTAGTTTCTGATACCCACGACACAGGACTTGATCTTAGTGTGGGGTCAGAACTATGTATGTGACTGTTGGGTGTATTTATTTATACAATACACATTTATTTGAATTAAAAGGAATTGTATTGAATAATTTTGAAAATAAAATCTTTTTTACCTAATAAATCACAGCTATAGATTCAAATGTTTATCCTTGTGTTAATATACCTATTACCCTTAGGTTATTTACCCGACCAAGAAATTATTCATAGTACTATATTGTTTTTATAAACTTATATATATCCCGTGTTTAGGTATATACAAACATTAGGTTAAGAAAAATGTTAATAACAAAATGGGCTCTGAAAATAGTCAAAAATAATAATTTTTTATTATAGGCGTACTATAGCAGCTAGCTAGAAGCAGTGATGGCCTCTCAGTTGTACAGGAGGCCCGTGCCCAGCAGTGGGACGAATAGGTATGGGCTGATGATGATGAATATAAAAATAAAAATTCAGATAATAATATCAACTTATTGCTTACAAAATAATTCCTACTTTAATAGTTTTTGTGTTGTGTTCAAACCCAAAATTTTCCGCACACTTGTGTTTGTTTTTTAAAATACAAAATAAAATGCAAATTTTTTCCTCTGTTTAATTGTTTTAGACAAAATGTCCTTGGAATTGTCGCAGACTTTACCATACTCAATTTTCGTGACGTTTTTGTCTGTGAAGTCTTAAACGTATTCTTCATAAAAGTTAGTAATAGTTAGTCAGTAGTTTTTTTTACTAAAATGACCTGTTTCTTCGGATTAAATTATGAAAAAAATACTTTTAAGCATTTCTAACTGATTATTATAGAAATAAATCAACAATTTATATCCGAATAACTCTTTTATGTTATTATAAAATAATTTATATATAACAACTACTAGAACACTCGAAGAATATAATATTAATACCGCTTATAAGTAATTCAAACTGTTACGTGTAAAATTGGCTTCACAAAACTACGCCTTTGCTTTGTTAAAACTGAAAAAATATTCCGTTGGCGGGAGACAATTTCCGATTCATTTACGTAAGTATCGACTTTGAACATTCATCTGTGCAAATAACATAAGATTCCGCCATGTGCGTATGTGGTGTTCTCTGATTTAAAAAAAAACAAGGAAAATTCTATGACATCAATGACTATGAATTTTATGACCTATGTGTCAGAAAAAATTGTCATCATCATATCATCATCATCATCATCAGCCCATATACGTCCTACTGCTGGGCACGGGCCTCCTCTACCATTGAGAGGGTTTAGGCCTTAGTCCACCACGCTGGCCTAGTGCGGGTTGGCGGACTACACACCTTAGAAATTCCTAAGAACTTTTTAGGTGTGCAGGTTTCATCACTATGTTTTCCTTCACCGTTAAAGTACGTGATAATTCATTGTGAATACACACATAACTTCGAAAAGTCAGAGGTGTGTGCCTGGCGTTTGAACCCGCGACCGTCGAAATTCTCGACCGCGTGCCTAAACCTCAAGGCCATCACGACTTTTTCAAATAATATGCTAAGTAATATTTGACAGCCCCGTAACGTAGTTGGCTAGACACCAGCTTGCGAAACGAGAGGCTGCGGGTTCGATCCCCGCACCGAGACAAATGTTTTTGTAGTGTACAAATATTTGTTTCAGCTCTGGGTGTTTGTGAAACCGAAAAAGTCTCTCGTAATTTCTGATACCCACGACACGAGACTCGTAGCTTAGTGTGGGGTCGGAACTATGTATGTGACTGTTGGGTGTATTTATTTATTTATATTATCTATGCGATAGTCAGCTTTTATTTAACAACAAAGTGACAAAACTGCGTAGTGTTACTGTGGCGGGTTTAATAACTTGTGTACTGTGCTAACTATGGATTATACCTACTAGGGATGGCTTACTAACAGCAGAATTATGAGGTTTTGGGCATAATTTCGTAATTTTAAATAATTTAAAGCGGCTCCTAGATGCGTATTGTTTGTGAGACGGAAAAATACTCTCGTAGTTTTTTTTATTAAGACGTACCTACATACATACATAACCTCACGCCTATTTTCCCCGAAGGGGTAGGCAGAGGTGCATTTCTGCACCCACATTTCCCCAGGTATGTTGATACATACCTCACGTAATAGGGGGTGAGCCTATTGCCGTTTTTCGGGCACATTTCCAGCCTCCGTGCTGCTATTGATAATTTCCAAATGGAAAAACCCAATAACATTTTGCCCCACCCGGGAGTCGAACCCAGGACCTCTAGATCGTACGGCACATAGGTACTTGTGCCGCGAGACCACGAGGCAGTCTTTATTAAGACTTGTATCCTAATAAGGGTTTAGAATTTGGTATGTGACTGTTGGGTGTATTAATTTATATACAATTAAGGCTCGTGATGTCCTCGAGGTTTAGGCGCGCGGTCGAGAGCCTCAGCGATCGCGGATTCAAACCCCAAGCACATACCTCTGACTTTTCGAAATTATGTGTGTATTTATTTATGTACCACGTACTTTAACAGTGAAGGAAAACATCGTGAGGAAACCTGCACACCTAAAAGTTCCCTGGCCTAAACCCTCTCAGCAATAGAGGAGGTCCGTGCCCAGCAGTGGGACGTATATGGGCTGATGGTGAATTGAGATAGGTTCTCTGGGATTGTATTATATGACAGCAATTTCGAACTTAAAGGGAAAATATTATGCAAATTTCAACCAGACAGGCCTAACAAGAATATCCTTGATGACTAAACACTCAATTGTTTTGCCTACCTACATTTTTGCTTGCCTTTATTATATAATTAATCATGAGCGAACTGAGGCTGACAAAATTATCCAAACAATAATTGTTTTCCTTGTTTACTGAATAAAATTATATTAAAGGTACATCCCATAAAACAAAACTTATGCGTACGGATTTTTCCTTCCGCGCACTGCTAAGGATGATGGCTCCCAAGTAAGTTATTTTCGTCCTGCACTTTAGCAAATTTAACCCTTAATTCGACAGGACATTTTTCACCTTCCCTCAAGCCTGTGTGCCCAAGGGGTAAGCAGGGATTCATTACTTTAGCTTTGTTTCGTCGGCTGTCTTTTAAGTCCTAGATTCCGTCTTCGAGCTACTCCAGTAGTTAGTACTTACTGTTACTGAGCTGTGAATCGAACTTAAAACCTCTAGATCGCACGACATGACTTCTATAAAGCAGTACGGGCAGAAGTAATCAAGAAACAATAAATGTATACACCCAACAGCCATACAAGTCCTATGTCGTGGGCTAACTACGAGAGACTTTTCGGTCTCACAAACACCCAGTCTCGAAACAAATATTTGTGGGTCACACAAACATTTGTCTCGGTGCGGGGATCGAACCCGCGGCCTCTCGTTTCGCAAGCTGGTATCTAGACAACTGCGCCACGGAGTTGTCATATAATATAGTATATGTGTGATATAAATAAGTAACGGAGCCATAAGATTTTGAAATTAACAGGAAATAATATGCGATTTGATAAAATATTTGATGTAGGGGAACTTTGCTGGGTATTCAAAAATTAGGATATTCCGCGAAGGAATTAATTATTAGGATAAATTGGCAACAGTCTTCGTAACTATTAATGGAGGTAAATAAATAGAAACAAAGTTTACCTTGTTTGCACTATCGCTTAATATGGGTGTTCGATCGACGTCCTAAGTTCGATTCTCGGATCAGGCAAAGTGCCATAGAGTTCGTTATGAAATTTTAGGGGTCACAAGTTGTCCTCTAAGGCAAAAAGTGGGTAAAAAAATAGAAATTTAAAAATATATAGATACTACATTTTAGTGGGCAGTGCGATTGGCGTTTCCTTCGATATTCATTATTTAAAAAAAGGAAGATTTTTTACTACTAACATGCAAAGGCAATGAAAATTTATTTAATAACTTACCTTTACGACGTAACCTTATTCCAATGTTTGACTCATACAATATCACTTGAACAAATTATGCTATAACAAGATGACGCGGAACAAGTAAAAAAAATAATGTACGTGAAAAAAATTGCTTGTACAAGCCAAAATATTGCGTGATTCAATAGAAACCGCATCACTTGGACAAATATACGTGTCTGACAAATTGTAGCATTGTTTATTTCGGCTGATAAATTGGAATATATTTTTTTCTAATTTAAACCCGTTTTATTTTTACATACATATTCTCGCCTGATTTCTAGAAAAGGTAGACAGAGATGTACTTCTAAAACCACGTTTCACCAAGTGGATTTATGATATTTTTTATCCTCCGCAATGTTAATTAGAGATATTCAGATATATTTTTAAGAAATTGTTTGGTTACCTTGTGGTCTTGCGGGGCAATTAAATGCCGTCCTATGTAGAGGTCACGTTTTCCTGGTTGGGCAGTGTTATCGTGTTTTTCAATTATGAAATTCTCAGTAGCAGCACGGAGTCTGGAAATGTGCCCGAAAAACGGCAATAGGTGGCAATTGTTGGTGGTTTTAACCTATCACCGCTCATTATATGACCGAATACGTAGTTTTTATGCGAAGAATTCACAAAAAACACAGCATTTTAAAATGTGTATTAGCATTCCTTAAGATACTTTATTACGTTCTGTTTTGCTTTGTCCGTTCTCAACTTAGTATGTCCTATATTTGCACCAACTTACGGGTTGTTAGGACTTCTTTACCATTCTAGAAAAAAACAACTTAGTAATTGCGATATGAATAGTAGGTTTAAAAATAAAGCGTCGTTGAAACCACATCTGTATCCACATTCCCACTTTTTCTATTTGTATACAAATAATTATTTTGTTTGCATATGTCGTTGTCTGTAATAATGTCGAGTTTTATAGTCTTTTGTGGCATTTTTTATATTTATGCTGCAATTGAACAAGCATAGTAAATAATATAGTAAAAATGTGTGAGTGTTCGTCATTATGTAGACAGCTTGAGCTATGTCAGTTCGATTAGGTTGGTTTAACTGTCGAAGATCGACGCATCAACAGAGACAAGCAAAAAAAAAGACAACGAAAGACAAGCGCAGCATGGGATGTCTACCCACAAGGTGGTCGGACGACCTAGTGAAGGTCGCGGGACGTCGCTGGCTGCAGGCTGCTTCCAACAGGTCCCTGTGGAAGTCATTAGGAGAGGCCTATGTTCAGCAGTGGACCTCTTTTGGCTGATAAATAGATTTACATAGCCATTTATTTTTCCTCATTTTTTTACTACATTTTGCAAGCGGCCTACGGATGTGGGTTTTTTCCAAGTTTTAAAGTTCTCGAATGGAGGCCACGTACCGGAAAGCGCTATTATAGAAATAGTTATGTTATCATCATCATATTTTAACGTAACGTAATGAAATGAAATAATATTTATTGAATCTATAAAATGTCAAATACACGACTTAGATTCAGATTAGTCATCACTAGAGAAGAACGGGTAAGAAACTCTAGTGTTGCTCTTTTCCAATCAAGAGATAGTTTACAAGTAGCTAAACCACTGCTAGGCACGGGCCTCCTCTACAACTGAGAGGGTTTAGGCTATAGTCCACGCATTCCTAGTGAAGATTGGCGGACTACCCCTAAGAAATTACTAAGAACTTTTGAGGTGTACGGGTTTCCTCAGGATGTTTTCACCGTCAAAGTACGTGATAATTCATTGTGAATACACAACTTCGAAAAGTCAGAGGTAACAGCCCCGTTGCGCCGTTGGCTAGACACCAGATTGCGAAACGAAGAGGCCGTGGGTTCGATCCCCGCACCGAGACAAATGTTTGTGTGATCCACAAATATGTATTTGTTTCGGGTCTGGGTGTTTGTGAGACCGAAAAGTCTCTCGTAGTTTCTGATACCTACTCACGACACAGGACTTGTATCCTAGTGTGGGGTCAGAACTATGCATGTGACTGTTGGGTGTATTTATTTAAACTACTTTATGTGTCTGGGATATGATCCCGCGACGGTCGAGATTCCCGACCGCGTGCCTTAACCTTGAGGCCATCACTACTTGTCAGTTACTAGTTATGTCATACGATTTGACAACTCACAAGAGTACCTATTTACCCAGATATCAAATCCACGCTAATCTAAGAAATATAGGTACTTACGCAACTGGGCCGGCTCTAAGTTGTCATTAATGTCATTAAACTACACAAAGTTCAATAGGAATAGTTAATGATAGCTTGGCTTTAAAGCGATTGATGCTTTAGTGATAAGGACAGACCACTCACAGCTTATATTTAAGCTGTAAGCAATGAGAAAATAAACATCCTTCTATGTGTTGTTAAAGGAAAATGCGTTCACATTCTTTTGTCTCTGAACATTACTGCTTGGGACACGTCAGTTGCTATATATAAAACATTATGACGAAGTATTTATGACATTAAACTTTCAAAGGAAACATGTTGAGAAATTTGTTTTTCAGTGTACCTATAGCTGCGATATATTTTGTAAATTGTATTGCTATTCTTTAAAGACTGGACTAAGGCCTAAGGCCTCTGGACTAAAGCCTAAACCCTCTCAGTTGAAGAGGAGGCCCGTGCCCTGTACTGAGACGTATATGGGCTGATGATGATGATTCTTTCAAGTGCTCAAAGTGGGGCAAAGTGAAAAAGATTTAGCATCAGATTATGGAGAGTATTAGTTACGAAACAAAATAGGTAGAGGTAAACCTTATGACAAAGTATTTATGATTTTCAAATGGAACAAATTCAGAATTTAAATTATCAGCTTGAACTTCCTTGTATATTTTGCTGATGGAGTTCTTGTCAGTTTTGATAGGGAGCGACGAACATAATATACCATTGTTTTCTTCATCATCGAAAGCCCATGTACATACGTCCCATTGCTGGGCACGGGCCTCCTCTACAGATGAGAGGGTTTAAGCCTTTAACCAAGCTGGCCTAGGGCGAGTTGGATTAAAATTTATTTTAAAGTGTTACAAACCAAATTCTAGTTTGATAAAGTGGTCAGGAGAATCGGAATCAAATATTATTCCGGTCTAGAATTAACGTTAACGCATTCCGGTAAATCTTAAAGGATATTCGATGAACTATTAGAATATGATTATTCAAAAATGGGCAATAAAGTCAAATTTCACTGTTATTAATAATAAATATTATCATGTGTATTTCTAAGCATCTTTACCTACTGCGGCGACCGTCATTTTCTTTCAAAAAAATTCATAGAATTTCTACCGTTTTAATAGATGCCTACGTCACAGCTTCATGCCGCAGTAAAGTCTAAGCCGCATTCAGTTCATTCCACCCATAAAATACTAAGTTAACAGACGACACGTGGCGATTTTTCGCTTCGTATCGCCAATGCCGGAAGCAAAAAACAGGTAGCAAAAAGCGAGAGTGCTCGTAAACGGTTTTGTGTTTAAAATTATATAATTTATTGCGAAACCCCGAGACTGAGGGATTGTTTCGCGTGCAAACGGGTGGCGGTCGGCGACCATATTTTGCGATAGCCATGCCTTTGTTTGCGTCCACATTTTGTTACGACCATCGTATAGTTATGATGGCCAGTAGCACCTTTAATCTATTTTTTTGCACACCGAAGGAAAGTGTAAATAAAATACTTTATCTATATCACTAGAATAAATTGTTCCATTACTATATACTATATATTATCATGTGTATTATTTTTGTAAGCATCTTTACTGCGGCGACCGTAATTTTCTTTCAAAATTTTTCATAGAATTTCTACCGTTTTAATATATGCCTACGTCACAGCTTCATGCCGCAGTGAAGTCTAAGCCGCATTCAGTTCATTCCACCCATAACCCCAGGCACACACCTCTGACTTTTCGAAGTTATGTGTGTATTCACAAAGAATTATCACTTGCTTTAACGGTGAAGGAAAACATCGTGATGAAACCTGCACACCTAAAAGTTCGTATGAATTTCTTAGGTGTGTAGTCCGCCAACCCGCACTAGGCCAGCGTGGTGGACTAAGGCCTAAACCCTCTCAGTTGTAGAGGAGGCCCGTGCCCAGCAGAGGGACGTATATGGGCTGATGATGATGATGATGATGATATAGTAAAAATTACCAAAAAACACAAAGCTGGTTGGATAAGAATAAACAACATATATTATTTTGTACTGTCCGAGAAAGAAGTCGGTTAAAAATACATAGATTTTAAGATAGAGACTTCAATATTACTACAACCTCACTTTGGCCCATTAAGAACTGGCTACTTGCATAACATTTATAAGTATAATATATTTAATGGAATGTTTTGTATGTTTATAACGAATAAACTCAAAACCTATTGAACCGATTTAAATGATTTTTGTTACGGTATATGGGAACCTTGAGAAAGAACATATGCTACTTTTTTATAAATCTGTTCTAGGGAAAAGCGAGGTCCAACGGCTGAGATTTTACATTTGTTGAGTTTCATCATCATCATCAGCCCAAAAACGTCCCACTGCTGGTCACGGGCCTCCTCTGAACAACTGAGAGGGTTTAAGCCTTAGTCCACCACGCTGGCCTAGTGCGGGTTGGCGGTTTACCAACTCACAATATACATACCTCCTTGACAAAAGGTTAAGCCTGTGGTCTTCAGTGAGCCGTATATGTGATTATATATGTAAAAGTTGAACATAAAAGATGGATGAATCATGATACAACGAATCCTATTTCCAAAAACTTAGTTATTATTTCAGCGCATGTAAGAAAACATGTGAATGACATTCTCAGTGCATTAAAAAAATTGTAACGTTCGAAAAACAAAAAAAGATGGCAAAAAGGCCATCGTCTGTTGGTTGAGTGAACAAAAACTGCAGCACAAGTCGCGGCACGAGGCGCAGCTGCCGTGCTTCCTCTTCCGAATTTAAAAAAAAAAACTGTTTTCGTACATTTTAATGTTAGATAGCTATATAAAGAAACGCGTATACTCGTAACTTACTAGAAATTAACAAAAGTACTGTATGAGATTTTTAAATTTTATTTCTCTTGAACTTTCAATTTCTACGTTTCTCTACATTTATTTATCAATAAATGAAGTAAAGGAATTTAATGGTTTATTTGTTTGTAATATAAAATACGAAAAATAAACCACGTAAATATTGGCCATGACTTTTAAAATAATTAAATCATAATATGAAATCTGAAACATACTCAGTCTTATATACATATTTTTAATGATTTATCGCACAAATTCATGAATCATTGTCTTTTTTTTTAAATACCATTGAAATGGAACGAAAGTATTTTAGGATTTTTTTGGTGATTAAAAGAATGCAGTAAATTGAAAGACGTTTTTGCACATTAAACAAAAGTAAAAGCTTTGATTTTTTATTCTTTAAAATTCTCATTGTGTTTTGCAAATCAATTGTGCTCAATGGTAACTCGGTAGCAGATTTTATGCATATTCCGGGAAGGACTTTGCACAAAAACTTGAAAGCGAACGCTACTGTAGGCCGATCATATTTTGTTGTAGCTTAAAAGAGTTTTTAGTGCAGCATTAAAAATGCTACTGGTTTCTATTTTTTGTAATACTCGTACTAAGGATTTGATGTTCTTAATTTTTATGTAATAATTCCAACTTCATGTCTATTAAAATAGAAAAAAACATCTTTAAAAAAAATTAAATATTTTTTTAGATCTCCAAGTTGCGTGTTAAGAGAACAATTAATTAAAACAAATTGGTTAGGTGGAGGTCACAAATTTGTATACATTTAATAATATATGTTACATAATAGACTGGCATAAGTCTGGTAGGGCAGTGAATAGCAAGTTCCGCTCTTCGATACCCAAGTTGGGTAATTTATCTCAGCTATTTTTCAGTTTCATATTTACTAGTCTCGAAATTGATGAAAGATGATAGCACCAGTCGCTACAAATATTACCACTTCTTCAATTTATATAAGAATGAGCCAAATAAAGTATGCTGATGCTATGTGCTATACCTTCCGAATAGAGTATCAACTAACTGACTAATCACTAACTAATAATAATAAATACACCCAACAGTCACATACATAGTTCTGATGCCACACTAAGATACAAGTCTTGTGTGGTGGGTATCAGAAACTACGAGAGACTTTTCGGTCTCACATACACCCAGACCTGAAACAAATATTTGTGGATCACACAAACATTTGTCTCGGTGCGGGGATCGAACCCGCGGCCTCTCGTTTCGCAAGCTGGTGTCTAGCCAACTGCGCCACGGGACTCACAAACTCTGATAAGGAAGGAATATAATTATTTGACACAATTTTGCCGGGATGGTCGTAACCGAATGTTCAGAATTCTGGAGCACGCGTAGATCATATAACAGTTTTACATTTAATACGGTGGACAGTGTTCAAATATCTAAAAACTATTTTTATTGCCTAATTAGCCTATAATTCGAAAGAGGTACAAAATTGTTTACAATCGAACTCTTTGCCATCCAAAGTCTATAATTTTCGTCTACCTAATCCATACTTACGAGTACCTATATATTACTTCAGACGGTCGTCGGTTTATATTGACGGTTCTTTAGCAGATAACTTTTACTCGCTATTTTTTTTATCTGTAATATTCTGTCACTTTAGCCGCGTAAACCTTAGGTTTGTGGAGCAATTCTGCTAATCCAATACGGTATTTCAATTATGCCGAACTTAATCTCGGCTTAAATCTGAAGATTAAAATAATAAAAACAAAACATTGCTTCGCATTGATGCCGATGCGGAGTCCGAGGTCAAATAATAACGGTAGTATAAAAAACTAGCTTAATAGGCTTAGTTCAAACAAATGACGTCATAAAGTTAATCTTAGTGCAGAAAAATAAAATCGGCCAGTATTAGAATTTTCATCCTTACGGTTTTTTTTATTGTTTTTTGCTACTGGACTAATCTGTTAAAAAAAATCTTCAAAGAGTTTTAGTTCAAAGATACTAGGCACCTACTTACATATACCTATTAGTTCAAGCCGTTCTCTTTACTGACTGAAATACTGGCCACTAATTTAAATTGAAGAAGAAAGCCATAGAAATAGGTCGTACAAGTTAATTTCGCGTGACTAACGGGACAGTTGACTTGCAAATCATTATGACACACATAAAGTTCAGAAGCATAGTTATAATCAATGAAAAGGAAAAAAAATCGCACATCCCCAAACACAATGGCGTTAAAAAGTCAGGTTGGTAAAAAGGTCGGCATTTATCCCGATAAAACGATCACCGCGAGGTGTTTTGGGGGAGTTTTTTTGAAAAGATATGAATCGCTCTCACGTTTTTTAAAAGGCACCTTTCGCGCACCGCGTAAATTCCACTTGATTAGGGGATGTTTACGCGTGTTAAGGCTTTTTTGGGGTAGTTTTTTGTGGACACGTCGTTTTTATGCGATTTACAAATAAGGTTGAGTTTTTATACATATCAACTTTAATGTAGATTACGAGTGAATTATTTTTATGCTTTTGCAGATAGTAAAATAGTAGCTATTTTTATTCATTTAAAAAAAGGACAGTTGGATTTTTGTCGGTTGTTTGCCTTTATTACTGAAGATGGATAGATGCATTTTCTTTGTGTCTCGTATGATATTTGACTGGTCATTTGAATTAAAAAAAATGATGGACAAACAGAGGAAGGCCTAAGAAAAGATGGATGGAGTGCGTGAGAGAAGATATGAAAGAAAAAGGGGTGACTGAAGACATGACGGCTGATAGGGATGTTTGGAAGGATAAAACATACTGCGCCGACCCCAAATAAAATTGGGAACAGGGCAAGTGAATGATGATTTGAATTTTAAAAAAAAACACCTATTTCTAATTGTGAAATTAAAACCTTCGTGCTTATACGTACCTACAGCAATAAATGCAGGATAGAATATAGATTGCATCCCGTATTCTCGATTTTCCTAATTTAAATCAATAAATGCATCTGTCGGTACAGATTTCATTGTAAATAATTTATAATTTATGTTGTCCATATTGTAATTGCAGTTATTATCACGGGTCAGCCGGCGCAAGACGTCGCGTCCATTGTTGCGTCACGCTGGGGTCAAAATGGTCGGGGGTTTAAATTTATTGCGTTTTTGTCAAAAATTTCCAACCATAACATTGTCGTTAAATCGTGAAATGTTATATTTACGCTTATGTTTTGCTCGTGATCCGATTTTAATCTGCATTTGTGAGGGTTATATAGGTATAAATTTTTGCTCGTATTACTTTATAATCAAAAATATCAAAAACATTCTTACATAGATTGTACCTATAAGACTGCCTCGTGGTCTCGCAGCACAAGTACGTTCCGGGCTATTTCGAGGTCCTAGATTCGATTCCCGGGTTGGACAAAGTGTTATTGGGCTTTTCCATAAGACAATTCTCAGTAGCAGCACGGAGTCTGAAAATGTGCCCGAAAAACGGCAATAGGCTCGCCCCCTATTACGTGGGACTAATAATTGATACGGGTACGCCAGGTATGGCGAAAAGTGGGTGCAGAAATGCACCTCTGCCTACCCCTTCAGGGAATACAGGCGTGAGGTTATGTACGTATGTATAGATTGTATTATCTTCAACCCCTATACGGCTAGGCATGAGTCTCCATTAAGGTGAAGAGAAATTAGCCTACCACGATGGCCTGACGTGGCTAAATAAAAATTTAAACATAACACAGATAGCAATTTATAATACAGTTTTGGAAGCTTGTTTGTCAAAACATGCCCTATTACGCATTCATTTTTAATTTCCATATTTGTTGGCGTACAAAGTATAATAATAAAGTTATTAATATCTCGTAAATGTGTGTTTTAGGAGGATAAAATAACACTTGTGTGTGTCACGTGCGAATAAAACGTTTAATTATGACCGTTGACGTCACAATTTAAATAAATTTGTTAACGTAGAATAAAAAAAATGTTATATTTTTATAATTTTTCGTACCGCTAATTAATTACGGCCTAACAATAGTAAAAATTGTTGGTTGTTCTTTTTTCTTCATTTTATGCCTCTAATTGACATGAAATCACGTCATAAAGACAATAATATATTAGCACTTAGTTTTTTTTATGTGTGAATGTTTTTTTTACCTAATTATTTTATATAATGGTAATAAAATCATGGATATTTTTTGTTCGAAATATAATATCCTAATCCTATATTTTTTAATATGTTATTTCATGTTATAAAAAAACTTTGTCCTGGCAAGGCAAAGTGAACACACTTGAGCTCATGATAACCTGATCTTGAGGTAAAAATACTTAACTTAATATTAATGATAAATAAAGTAAGCGTAGTGGACTAAGCCCTCTCAGTTGTTTGAGCAGGCTCGTGCGCAGCAGTGGGACGACTGATGATGAAAGTATATCCAAGTTGTAATCAGGGATTTAGGTGACGACAAAAATTTACAATTGATCAACATCGTCATCATCGGTCAAAATCAGTGGCGGTACTTCCATAGAGGCCCAAAAGCGTTATACTCAATTGTGTAATGTCTAGTTTATAATTGTTTATTGTGGGGTCAGGCTATTCTCTTTTATATGTCAAATTGCTTTAGTCAGATAAAGATTTAAAGCTTAAAGATGATTATTCGGAATTTTATAGGGCAATTTGGGCTTTTGGGCTTCTATGGAAGTACCGCCACTGGTCAAAATATATACATCCTTAACTGGACAAATTGTTTATTCCAAATATTTCCTTCTTGTTTTAAGCGGCCTGCATCAAGTTGCTCTCGGTGTTTTTATAACATTTCCAGAATTAACTTAATATCATGCCCTTTTTGATTGATCTCGCTAATTTATTATCCATTTTACATTAATGTGTATGTACACACACATACATAACCTCACGCCTGTATGCCCGAAGGGGTAGGCATAGGTGCATTTCTACACCCACATTTCGCTAGTATTGTATCAGTCCCGCGTAATCCGTTTTTCGGGCACAATTCTAGACTCCGTGCTGCTACTGAGAATTACCTAAGGGAAAACCCAATAACACTTTGCCCGACCCGGGAATCGAATCCAGGACCTCTAGATCGTACGGCACATACTTGTGCCGCGAGACCACGAGGCGAGACAATTAATACGTAATCATCATCATCATCATCAGCCCAAACACGTCCCACTGCTGGGCACGGGCCTCCTCTACAACTGACAGGGTTTAGGCCTTAGTCCACCACGCTGGCCTAGTGCGGGTTGGCGGACTACACACCTAAGAAATTCCTAAGAACTTTTAGGTGTGCAGGTTTTATCACGATGTTTTCCTTCACCGTTATAGCAAGTGATAATTCATTTTGAATACACACATAACTTCGAAAAGTCAGAGGTGTGTGCCTGGGGTTTGAACCTGCGACCGCCGAAATTCTCGACCGCGCGCCTAAACCTCGAGGCCATCACTGCATACGTAATATAGATACTAAATCTAAAAATTTGACATTATTGGTTATCTACTATCACAATTGGTACTACGAGTAATCAGTGATGTCTAATCATGATTCGTCTTACTAAAGATTAAGGCAATTTTTACATTGCGTTGTAATTCAATCTTAATTAAATGTTTCGTGTAGCGCCATCTATATATTAATTACTTTTGACAGCTGTTGTCACTCTGGCGTTTATGTCTTTGCTTGTTTCTACTCTGTGATTGTTCTTGTATAGTGCGCAAGTTTCCAGCAAAGTTATGGCGTCAAAAATAATGTTTTAATTGCTAGGTATGCCATGAGGCAGCCGCTACTGCAACTCCTACATTTTTTTGCTTGTTTTCGCCTCGTGGTCTCGCAGCACAAGTATGTGAAGTGCGATCTAGAGGTCCCGAGTTCGATTCCCGGGTCGGGCAAAGTGTTATTATGGTTAGGAAATTCTCAATAGAAGCACGGAGATCGGGAAATGTGCCCGAAAAACGGCAATAGGCTCGCCATCTATTACATTGGACTGGCGAAATGTGGATGTATCTTATATATATGGATGTATCTGCTTACCCCTTCGGGGAATACAAGTTATGTGTATGTATGTATGTCACAAAAAAATTAAACTCAACTAAATAAATGGGAGGAGTTGAAAAATATTTGCAGTTACCTACTTTATTGTCACAATAGAGATGTTAAAAAAGGTGCAAACTTCTTAAGAAGGACCGTTAACCTTTGCACGTCGTGTGCGACCTCCTGACCGTTACGACAATAAACAACACAAAACCATTTGACCCGGAAACCAATATTTTCCCATCCGAACAATTCAATTCTGGAATATCCAACATAAATCACGTATCGAATAGAAGACGCGTTGGACACTTAAATTGTCAAAATGGAACGCAACGGCCATCGCACAATGCATCTACAGTTACATTTAGCAAAAATTGTAACAATACACAATTGGAATGGTAAAAGGGTAGATTTTGGTAATCTCCTTAATGGCGTGTGTGAAAAGATTATAAATTAAGTTTCTGCAACAAATAAAAATGACCCTGGCCATTGTCGGGGCGTCTGTGTGGTGTGACCGCCCCATTGTGTGGTGACCCCTCGGACTTAGCGCCAATTTGCGAACGGCACAGCCCTGATCCAAGGATTTTGATTTCATTGTCGCAGCTTGGAAAAAAAATTGAATTTACAAATGTTGCTGATGGTTCGATGTGTGTTCGAGCGAAAATGTAGAATTTATTTTATATTGCATTGTATCTTCGTATTAATACGTTTTAAGCTTCAACGACATCCGTAATCTGTTGTAAATCGTGTGGATTTCCACTAACATAAAGGTATTGCTAATAGAACACATTTTAATTTTACACCCACCATGGTCATCAGTACAATTTGTCATCATCATAATCATCAGCCCATATACGTCCCACTGCTGAGCACGGGCCTCCTCTACCTTTGAGAGGGTTTAGACCTTAGTCCACCACGCTGGCCTAGTGCGGGTTGGCGGACTACACACCTAAGAAATTCCTAAGAACTTTTAGGTGTGCAGGTTTCCTCGCGATGTTTTCCTTCACCGTAAAAACAAGTGATAATTCATTGTGAATACACACATAACTTCGAAAAGTCAAAGGTGTGTGCCTGGGGTTTGAACCTGCGACCGTCGATATTCTCGACCGCGCGCCTGAACCTCGAGGCCATCACTGCTTAGTACAATTTGTGCTAACCGTTAAAATGGTGAAAACCATAGGCGTGTGTGTATTCAGGCTGAAATATGTAAGCTACTTATTTAATAATTTTTTCATCTATTATAATGGTTTTATTCCTAGGTAATCGTTTTTCTTATACTGGCTGTGTAATTCTACTTCAATAATTTGAACTACGATTTTTCTATCAGTGCAATTTTAATTTAAAAATCAGTAATTTGTGTACTACAAATTATAAGCTACCTTAAAATCAGCTTGCAATATGAAAAAAATAATACTTTTTTTTGCTTTCAACTGACAAAATTTACAGCTATTTCTCTATCATTGTAATTTCTTACAAACTTTTGCTCTCGGCCATTTATCAAATCCGTTGCAAAATGTCGATTGGTCATAAAATGCACTCAGTGGACGCAAGTAAATTGCCAAAATCGCATTGTGCGCTTGACCCCTCGCCAAAAATAATGGCCAGGGGGCAGATAAATTAAAAATGGCTCAAAAATACCCCTTGACGGGTCACGCTCGATTTATTGTTGCATTTTATACGTTCCTTTTATATTTTAAAGGGCGGGCTTGATGTGAGTGGCTGGACATTACTGACAGGATATCGTGTTACTATGTAGATACTAACGTTATGTGTCGCGTGATGGGAAAGTTGAACTTGGTGCAACGTTAGAATTAGGTACATCTAAACGATACCCTTGGCATCGATAGACCATTGCTAGTAAGAAGTGCCTTCTTCAATTGGTTAAGGAGTTGTGGTCAAAGGAATTAAGTTTTAGCCCATGAATTCTATATATGGCTGATTTGAAGGTATTATTCCACTATCCACCACAGCGTGATTCTTCATATACTTAGGAAAAACCTTGTAAGAGCGTACAGGCATGCAGATATCTTGATAATTATTTAATAATGTTCACAAAAGCCTGATGTTGATGCGATCTAAATACGCGACATACAGTATGGACAATTATTTAAATAACCCAAATTTGCAACAAATATTTGTACAGAAACATTAATCTAAATAGCAGTATTGAAATTTGGCATTTTAGTTTTACACTCGAGCGATAAAAAAATGCTTCAACCATATTACCCTAGTTTTCTATAAATTTGATCTTCGAATTCTGCGGCTGTTTATCAGCTTCCTTCGCGATAAAAAAAAAGTGAAATACATAAGCGTTGATAAATGATTTAATGTGCGGGGTGCCTGTCGGTCTGCAGCATGACGTATGTAGGCTGGGGCAATAAATCATCTGGCCATATATGGGCCCCATTTACTTGTCAAATATTATGGCGAAATTCAGAATGTCCACGCAATTTCCACTATACCACTAATAGATAAGAAAATCTATGGCGGACTGGCGGGGAATTTACAGATATTCCTATCATGAATGTGATAAAATTTCAGGAAGAAAATCTGAGAAAATCGCAAAATGACATCAGCTTATATACGAAATCGCCAATAGAAACGAAAAAAATATAATTAAATTTACTTAAATAATCACGTATCTTTATTATTTGTTATGACAATTGAATATATCACTTACCTAGTTTTTAAGGCTTAAGCGAGCAAAATGCACAAGCAGAAACAGATAAAAGAAAATTCCGCTATTTGTAGTCAGCGGTCCTTTTTCTATCAGATTCGCATGTGTTTCATTTACCTACCGACTGCTTACTAAACTAGCCCTGATTCCATCATTTAGCAGCTTTCAACAAATAATTTCATTTTTCGGCATTACATATTTCGTTACTCAAACTAAATCTTTTCCGTGTTAAACATTAAAGTCCCTTGTAAATGCATAATATTGTTCTCATGAAGTTAGAGTCGTTAAAATACATATCGAATAAGTAGCAAAAATAATTCTCTGGGATTATTTTGTCACTTATCTCGAATTTTAGCAAACGCTCAGGTAGCTGTTACGTAAAATGATATTGAAAAAGCTGACTTTCTGGGTACACAGATTATACCAACAATGCTCTTTTTAAGACCACAATGACGCAAGATTGATGCGTTTTTTTTTATTTTGCAAGGATTTTTTAAGCTGGCAAGTGTTCATTACCGCAAACATGTATTTTCTGCTAACAAAACGAGATACACTCAAAAATGCATTCTATTCTTTCGGATTAAGAACTATTTGCTAGTTTAGCAAATTTGGATTTGCGGGGCCAAAAACCTTTTTATCTAGAGTCTTTTGTGATTTTTTAAAAGGACAAGGCGATTAGGTTTGTCCATTTTGTCGTGTTTTATCGTGCGATATAAGATTGGAAATAACTGCCACGTATGATGTATGGATGTTTTAACACCTGCGACCTTTAACAATATCAATAGTTAAAGAAATAAAAAATACTAAAATATTTTGTACTATCACCAAGTAATTTTCTGTCTACAATTATCAAGTTACTTAAAATTAATAAAAATTAATCTACGTTTTTTTCTATTGCCTGTCGACTGCCTCGTGGTCTCGCGGTACAAGTATGTGCCGTGCGATCTAGAGGTCTTGGGTTCGATTCCCGGGTCGGGCAAAGTGTTATTGGGTTTTTCCATTAGGAAATTCTCAGTAACAGCACGGAGTCTGGAAATGTGCCCGAAAAATGGTAATAGGCTCGCCCCCTATTACGTGGGACTGATACATACCTGGCGAAATGTGGGTGCAGAAATGCACCTGTGCCTACCCCTTCGGGGAATACAGGCGTGAGTTTATGTATGTATATTTTTTTCTAATCTTTATAAGGGCTGTGAAAATTGTTTGCTAGTGGTGGAGCCACGGTGAGCCACGGTCTAGGTGAAAAAAGGGTGAGTTAGCTCGAGTACAGTCAAAATTTTCTCTCCTTAAAACTTATCGGAATACGATATGGTTCTACCGCTTCAAATATCTGTGCTTCCATTGGCAACTACGCACAACCTACTACAATCATCCGTACCCTGTCCTAAAGACTATTACCTAAATACAAAATTTTTCAACTTCGTTGATTGATGATTGTTTATAATCTAGGCAGAGGCGGTACTTCCATAGAAGCCCAAAAGCGTTACTCGTTAATTGTGCAATGTCTAGTATATAATAGGGGTCAGGATATTCTCATTTATGTGCCAAACTGTTTTTTTAAAATAAAGATTTGAAGCTTAAAGATTATTATTGGGAATTTTGTGAGGCAAACTGGGCTTTTGGGCTTCTATGGAAGTACCGCCACCGAATCTAGGTGTTTGTAAAAATGTAGTGTCTCGTGGTTTCTGGTACTAACTATACTAGATTTGACAAAGTTTCTTTTTGTATTTTTATATATTTTATTCATTTTTGAAGTATGTAACTTTTTTGTAGGTGAATTAAACAAAAAGAAACATAAATGGTTAATGTGTTTGAAGCCGACTTACAGTTATCTATTACGACATCCGTAATACTCGGTAATCGGTTTTTAATATATTCAGATAAAAAACAATTTTAAACCAATAGGAAAGCGTGGAGTTTAATTTGTAAGTCTATTTATAATTTATATGTTTAAACGTTTTAATTGTGTTTATATATATACTCAGCCTATCGCCGTCCACTGCTGAACGTAGGCCTCCCCAAGAAAGCGCCAACCATCCCGGTCTTGAGCAGCCCTCATCCATCCGTTACCCGCCACCTTTCTCAAGTCGTCGGACCACCGTGCTGCAGGTCGTCCTACACTACGTTTGCCTAAGCGCGGTCTCCACTCCAACACTTGTCTGCTCCATCGGCCGTCAGACCGTCGGCAGACATGGCCGGCCCACTTCCACTTTAGCGTGCTAATCTTGCGGGCAATGTCAATGACTCTGGTTCTCTGGCGGATGACTTCATTACGAATTCTATCCACCAGAGAAACTCCAAGCATTGCCCGCTCCATAGCACGCTGAGCGACTTTGAATTTGTGACCAGGCCTTTGGTGAGTGTCCAATACAGTGTTAATTGTGTTTAATACCTATAATATTACTGTAAACTAAGTACCTACCTTATATTTAAGTTGTTTTAATTTAAAACAAAATATAACATACTAAGATAACAGCCCCGTGGCGCAGTTGGCTAGATACCAGCTTGTGATTGTTTGTGTGATTCATAAGTATTTGTTTCGAGTCTGGATGTTTGTGAGACCGAAAAATTTCTCGTAGTTTCTGATACCCATGACACAAAACTTGTATCTTAATGTGGGTTCAGAACTATATACCTATGTAACTGTTCATCATCAGCCCATATACGTACTACTGTTGGGCACGGGCCTCCTCTACCATTGAGAGGACCTTAGTCCACCACGCTGGCCTAGTGCGGGTTGGCGGACTATACACCTAAAAAAATCTAAGAACTTTTACGTGTGACTGTTGGGTGTATTTATTTAAGATTAAATCAAAATATATTATTCATGCTAATTTAAAAAATACGAAAGTAACTTTGTTTCTCTGTTACGCGTTTACGCCTAAACTTTAAGGCTGATTTGGATACATTTTGGCGTAGGCGTTTTTGGTGAAACGAAATCCAAAGAGTTTCATCGTTGCCGCGAGATATTAATGTAAGTTCCACATATATATTTTTCAGGTCTAGAGGTTTGTATGACCTGGAGATGTTCAAGAAATCATCATCATCAGCCCAAATACGTCCCACTGCTTCGCACGGGCCTCCTCTACAACTGAGAGGGTTTAGGCCTTAGTCCACCATGCTGTACTAATGCGGGTTGGTTCAAGAAATACTTTTTGAATAATATTATTGTATGATTGTGTTTCAAATGCATAATCATGAAAGGAATATACAACAGGAGATGTTTTCTATTTTTAATTTTCATAAAAATAAATAATTTATTTTGTCATGTACATAGAACATTATTAGGTACAAGCTACAGTTAATGTCATTTTTTTTTATTTTTTTTATTAGCCTTTTCTTCGGACACCTTAGTGTTTATGTTTCCATAGTCATTGATATATATCCTCTTTTCTCCATTTTTGAGTGTCCGCTTGCCACTTGTCAATATAGTAGCAAATAAAAATCTTAATAAACATAAATAAAGGAGTTAATAACAAAAAAGATTTGATCTGAACCGACGATACGGGCCCTGATTCGCTCGGTACGCGCTATGAATAAAAGATAGCGCTTGACAGGGTGAGCGAGGGGTGGCCAACCCTTTCTCCGTCGATTTTATAAATGTGTTCAACCCCCTCCCTCCACAATTTTTTGTGACAATTCACTCGATAGGGTTGCAGACGGGGGTCTGTTACGCTTTTTTTGAAAGTTTGCTAGAGAAATTTATGTGCTATGTACCGAAATATTCTCATGTAGGATAGATCGAAGTACATACATACATACATAAACTCACGCCTGTATTCCCCGAAGGGGTAGGCAGAGGTGCATTTCTGCACCCACATTTCGCCAAGTATGTATCAGCCCCACGTAATAGGGGGCGAGCCTATTGCCGTTTTTCGGGCACATTTCCAGACTCCGTGCTGTTACCGAGAATTTCCTAATGGAAAAACCCAATAACACTTTGCCCGACCCGGGAATCGAACCCAGGACCTCTAGATCGCACGGCACATACTTGTACCGCGAGACCACGAGGCAGTCGATCGATATAGATCGAAGTATTCTAGTTAACTATGTTTTTACTATGGCTTCTTTTAGTTAGATGACTATGGATATCGTCTGTAGTTACCTAGTAAATAATCAGAATAGTAACATTGTTGAAAGAGAAAAGGTTTTGCTCCTTTAACATACAATGAGCTACTATTTTCTGTTGGTAGGATATTCGTATTCGTCTATGTATTAGAAACGACCGGTAATTCTGTGGCGGTACTTCCATAGAAGCCCAAAAGCCCAGTTTGCCTTACAAAATTTCGAATAATCATCTTTAAGCTTTAAATCTTTATTAAACTAAAACATTCTGACATATATATAAATGAGAATATCCTCACCCTAAAATAAACAATTATAAACTAGACATTAAACAATTAACATGTAACGCTTTTCTGCTTCTATGGAAGTTCCGCCACTGTGTACAGTGTATAACTGATTTAATTGTTTTTATTACGTTTTTTATTTTTTTATTGTGTTTTTGCTTTATTTTGTTTAATATTTTGTTTTGATTTTGTTTACTTCTTTTAGTATTCTTTAAGAATTGTTGTCACTCCACCAAGGCCAACATGATAATGTTGATAATTAAAGGGAAGACACTGACTTCTGCAACACAGTTTATACTAGTGCAGAAGTCAGGGAATTCTTTTATACTTTATATTTTGTTTGTGACCAATAAAGAATTTATTTATTATTTATTTATTTATAACTAAGTCTACAAAACTGCGTCGTATTCTGGAATGAGCCTCAGTATATGCGCATCGAAAGGTTCTTGTATCGACTGGTGAGACCTAGCCGTACCTAATGCTTTCTTACCAGTCGACAGTATTTGCTAGGTCTGACCTTACCATCAAATATTTGTGCGGTCACTTTACCGGTTGCTGTATAGTCGGATATGTTAAAAAAGACCCATCCTCTTCTATGCAGTAAGATTGGTAAAACATCTTTAATACGCCGGTTTATCGGTTGATCACTTTTTAATGATTAAGGAATTTGAATGATGTAGAAATTTATTTTAGTTTAAGATAGCTATGAGCATTTTACTGAGTATAATAATTTATTAGTCTATTGCTTTGTCTTCTGCTTGCTATATTCTGATTATACTTACTAATGTAGAATATATAATAGTCTAGTCTTTAAAAACTAAATACTTTTCATCTCTTTATTATCTGCTATGCAGAACAGTAGATAACATTATATTTTAAAGTACCTGATATTCTCATACATACATACATAAACTACCCCTTCCTCGAAGGGGTAGGCAGAGGTGCATTTCTACGCCCACATTTCGCCAGGTATGTATCAGTCCCGCGTAATAGGGGGTGAGCCTATTGCCGTTTTTCGGGCACAATTCCAGACTCCGTGCTGTTACTGAGAATTTCCTAATGAAAAAACCCAATAACACTTTGCCCGACCCGGGAATCGAACTCAGGACGCATATAGGTCGCACGGCACATACTTGTATCGCGAGACCACGAGGCAGTCAATATTCTTACACAGTATTTCAAATACAACAAATGTCCATTTATATACCTACACCGATTATTTTTCAATTTCGTCACAGTGAAGGGTTGTATGAATGGGGTATTCGACAAAAGAGTTATCAATTCGGATTAAATCCTTTTGTTGACGTATCGATCGTGCTAACCCTATGTACTTTTTAGAAGGATGCAGCTAAATAAAGCCCGTCATGATGTTACTATTAGATCCATTTCGATGTCTGTCATCATCATCAGCCCATATACTACTGGGCACGGGCCTCCTCTATTGCTAAGAGGGTTTAGGCCTTGGTCCACCACGCTGGCCTAGTGCAGGTTAGCGGTCTACACACCTAAGAAAATCCTAAGAACTTTAAGTGTGCAGGTTGTCTCACGATGTTTTCCTTCGCCGTTAAAGCAAGTGATAATTCATTGTGAATACACACATAACTCCGAGAAGTCAGAGGTGTGTGCCTGGGGATTGAACCTGCGACCGCCGAAATTCTCGACCGCGCGCCCAAACCTCGAGGCCATCACTGCCTATGCCATTACGAAGCTTACTATCAAAATACTGGCCAAAGTCATCGAAGCTCAGCATACATAAATAACAAATTGATAAATGAAAGCGAAACTGGTAGTAACGATTTTCCAAAGCAAACAAAAACATCAGCGAAACTATATCGTAAGATTTATGAACCGATGTGACTTCAGATTTCTTTTTCATATAACGTGGAGGCGCAGAACTTCCCTCGCGCTCATAATTTTAGATTCCCTCCGAGGATATTTTTTCCCGCGACCTCTGAGAGGGACGGAGTGCTGGGTGCGAGGGAGACGGCTGCAAAATCCATACTTATAATATTTGCAGGCTCCACACTCGACACGCACACATACGAAACACGATTTAGCACTCCACCGAGAGTTTCGGACACTATACGTGGTGTTTCGATATGGAAGAGGCGAAGTCGATATTCGAGAATTGAAAGTATTCTGTAATGTTAGTATTGTTTTTCGAGCTGTAAATAAAGTACAAAATGGATAATAAAATAGCAGCTAAACTAACATGCCTGTATCAGGCCTTTATGTCTCGGTAGGATGAAAAAGGTCAAAAATGGGAAGTTTTTTTTTGCTAAAGTTGAGATTCTTTGGAATTGCGATAGAAATATACTGCTAGGTGTGGTCAACTGTTATGATGAATCATAATTATATTTTTGTTTTTAATGTAGTGTGTGGAAATCATAATATTTCTATTTGTAGTGTTGTGTAGCTCTACCATTCTGAATTAATATTATAACAAATTAAATAAGAGATATTTATATTCTACATACATAACATACATAAACTCAAGCCTGTATTCCCTGAGACGTGGCCTCTCACTATGGGCCTCATTAGACGGCTCAGAGTCACTCAGCGAGCTATGGAGAGGGCTATGCTCGGGGTTTCCCTACGAGATCGAATCAGAAATGAGGAGATCCGTAGGAGAACTAAAGTAACCGACATAGCCCAGCGGATTAGCAAGCTGAAGTGGCAATGGGCCGGGCACATAGCGCGGAGAACTGATGGTCGATGGGGCCAAAAAGTTCTCGAGTGGAGGCCACGTACCGGAAAGCGCAGTGTGGGACGTCCTCCGACAAGATGGTCGGACGACCTGGTGAAGGTCGCGGGACGTCGCTGGATGCAGGCTGCTTCCAACAGGTCCCTGTGGAAATCATTGGGAGAGGCCTATGTCCAGCAGTGGACTTCGATTGGCTGATGGATTGGATTGGATTGTATTCCCTGAAGGAGTAGGCAGAGGTACATTTCTGCACCCACATTTCGCCAGTATGTATCAGTCCCACGTAATAGGGGGCGAGCCTATTGCCGTTTTTCGAGCACATTTCCAGACTCCGTGCTGCTATTGAGAATTTCCTAATGGAAAAACCCAATAACACTTTGCCCGACCCAGGAATCGAACCCAGGACCTCTAGATCTCACGGCACATACTTGTACCGCGAGACCACGAGGCACGGTATGTATATTCTATTTTTATATTTATGTTCTATAAGTTATTTATGAAATAGCATCATGGTCTTGCGGCACAAGTATGTATCGTGCAACCTAAAGGTCTCGGGACGGGTAAAGTGTTATCCCTATAACAACCCTTTTCTCCATCAGGTCTTTCCAATTGTCACTACTCTCGCCCCCTATTACGTGAGACTGACATGCAATTACTGACAATGCATCTTTGTTACTTCTTCGAGGAATACAGGCGTGGTTATGTATGGATTGGTGTATGTAATTTATGAGATTATGACAGGGAAACATGTAATGCGTTCCACTATTCATTTATTCTCAAGAGTTCATTAACTTTGATCAAGTCAGACCCTTTTAGAGTAATGATAGGTTTGCCAGAAACGACTACAATCATGCTTCACCAGTAATGAAATGAAATGAAATTATATTTATTGAATCCATAAAATGCCAAATACATCACTTAGATTCAGTCATTTCGAAATTTGGTGTACCACCCTGTTCGGAAGGCAGTCATCACTAGCAGTGGCGGTACTTCCATAGAAGCCCAAAAGCCCAGTTGCCTTACAAAATTCCGAAAAATAATCTTTAATCTTTAAATCTCTATGTAACAAAAGCAATTTGACATATAAATGAGAATTTAATGACCCCACAATAAATAATTATAAACGCATATTGCATATTTAACGTGTAACGCTTTTGGGCTTCTATGGAAGTACCGCCACTGATCACTAGAGAAGAACGGGCAAGAAACTCTTAATACAACTGCGCCGGCCTGATACTAATCGTAGTAACTTAGTTCTCAGTTCTATAACTTTGTTAAAAGAAGCAAATTATTCCTTAGATATTTAATTTACAAAGTTGTAAGAAGCATCAGAAATACGTTTGCCATCACCCTGTAAGCGGCTCGCACGCCCACGCCCCGCGCTCGGGGGCGCTCGGCGTCGCGGCGCTCCGAGGAAAAAATGTACGATGCCATAAAAAATCACCGTCCGTTCGCTCCCGTAATTTTTACCCGTTTTTTCCCCTCGGAGGGTCGCCGGTCGCCATGGCAACGCGCCCCACCCCCGCCCCGACTCGCTAAAAGCTGCATCGATATTTTTATGGCGATGAAACTGACGCGGCGAAAAATTGTTTCTGTATGTTTCGTTTGGAGGGATTTGGCGTGGTTTCGTACATTGAATTTGGTTGCTAAGTTCGCTGAAATAATCCTAGTAGATTGACACGTAGGAGGTGGTTAAATGATTTGTGAACCACTTTTGTTTTATTGACAATCAAATGCAGTTGATTGAACTTGATCATCATCATCACCCAGATACGTACTACAGCTGGCCTCATAAAGACCAGGATAGTCGACAAGATGATGGAAATTAATTTGACCCAACTGATTATGATTTCAGTCTTTACTAAATAAGGGCAGCAGTCTTTGACCATTCGTTGCGACTGGACTTGATATTCAATCTCATTTTATCATTTATCGTTATCCAGTGACACGTTAAGGACCTTTCATAGAAACGATAGTTATGTCTGTCTCAACTAAATAATTTTGAGTTTCACTTTTATAGGAATAAAATAATAATAATAAAAAAAACTTAAGTAATTAAAACAGAATATATATAATTAAAACAGTTATTTCATAATCACGAATTGGTACATATGCTTAAACTATATGATCATTTAAATTTGAAATATATAGGAGAAGGTGGTAATGTGACCCCCGCAGGTATATTGACCCCCTTGAATAATAGTTAGTTCGCATAACGCCGTCTTATATTATTTTGGTGCAACGGGACCATTTCCGTATACTATTGATTTATTACCCTACAAATCTGCTTGGGGCGGTTACGTTCGTTCGTCATTTGAACAAGTCGAAACTCGTACCCGACAAACTTATTTTTCGACTGTGAGTTTCATTCCATAATTTATAAAAAAAAATATAGTTTTTGCTGTTGTTTTGAATATTGTGTTCGTGACACTGTCTTCTACGAGATATATAAGGTAAATATTATTTTTTTACATTTTTTCAATTGTTTTAGGTTGTTTATCAAAATATTTTCAATAATTTTAATTTGGCCCCCTGACACTGGTTGTATCATGGCCCCGGGGGCACATAACAAGTATGAATTGCTTATCATTCACATATTTTTATTTTGCGGTTTTAGATGCCTAGACAAACTATTTTGCCTCTATCTTCGATAAAGAAACCAGAGACGTGCATGCAAGAGTGCATCAGGTATATTTGAGCCGCCTACGATGATATTTCCAAGCAAAAACTTTACGGATATTTTGTTAAAAAGTGGACCTCCTGGAACGATTGGCAAAGTTCATCCATTTGGTTGGATTCGATCCAATTCGTTCACTGAATGGTTCAGGCAATTTATTGATAAATTGAAAGGCATTTTATTGATAAAATTACCCCGGGGGCCACATTACCATCAGTTGATCTCGAGATGCCAAATTTGATTACTTAAGAATAAATGATAATTTTGATTTTATTTAGCGAGTTTCTTTTGTTTCATAGTAAGATATGTACACACAAATAAATACGAAACCCAATAAAACATTTTCCATATTTTTAATTCCATTACTTTAGAAATAAACCTTAAAAAACAAAGTGGGGGGCCACATTACCACCTTCTCCTATACTAAAGAGGTTTTATATAGTCTGTTAAGGCGTAGGTACCTATAACAGGCGAAACTGCGATTATAAGCTAGTATATAAATAAGTTAATCTGATTGGCAAATAAGATATATATCATTTGTTTTGGTCAGAGTGGTCTACAAACAGCCACGATTGCCGGTAACTTGATATTTGGAAATCAATTATCCAAAAGAAATATTTGTCGGAGGCGGAATATAATAAGATTAACATAAGAAGATCATATAAATACGAACATTGGAGGGGCATGCAATTTCTTTTTTCCTCACAAACCTAAGATTGTATCGTATATTCACTTATTAGTGAGGGGCGTAAAGAGGTCGATCGTTGAGTGCTATCGCTTACGTCCTTTGCCTTATTTGTCATTCTATTAAAAAAAAACTCGGGTTACATTCCGTAGTACGCATTTTATACTTTAAATAAACAATCCGTAGGTACTTAAATGTCTTCATTGCTTAACTTATCATAGCATGTTTTTATTGGTGTCATAAAACGTTCTAAAGGTTAAAAAACTGTTAATTTAAACACATTATATAATTTAAGACCCCACGTAACTTTACGACAGGATAAAAACATATTTACGTGTGATCAACGCCTTCTTTCTATAAAAAAACGTATGTATCCCGATCACATATGAGTAAAAAAACTCCCCCATCTTTTTACCATTATAAAAAGACCGCTGATTGGTTGTGCGCCCCTCTGTAAAAAAGTTAAAGACGCGTGCTGCGCGCGCGTTCTCCATTCAAATATGGAACGCACGCGAGCAAGTTTACGCGCTACTGGCAGTTGCATTACAATGCATCCATTTTAAAAAGATATTATTACACATTTGAATATTGTTCTCCAACAGGTCACAGTAACTTGGCGGTGTTAAAATAAGACCGGGAAAAAATATAAAATAAGTAGGGAAGTATTTTAAAAATAGAACGGTTCCCTTCCGAGGGGAGTGACTGGCTTGATATATTGCCGGAGTTACTTCGGATTTTAATAATACACAGCGTGTGTTGGTTCACTGAGGCCGTAAGATTTGTCAATATGGCATTCTGTGGGCGCTATTTTAGGTCGGTCGCGTGTCGCCCCAATGTTCATATCAAGTTTCTAGATATTGTTTACCCGACGTAGAGGACGTCCAAGTTACCGGTTTCCGGTCCCTGTTAAAACTTCAGATTGAATAAGCAAAAAACTATGTATTCGAATGTTCAAAGTTTTATGGGTAGTGTGTTTAGCCGTAACTTTAATTATATAAGGTTTTATGAGAAGATCGTCCTAAAAAGACAATCTTGGGCTTAAAAAAGCACAAAAATTTAAGTCAATATATTAAAAATATTGAGAGTGAGAGTTTCTTGCCCCTTGTTTCTCTATTTGGACAACAATTATGGTTTGTTTTTGATTAGTGTAAATTATGTAACCGTACTAATTGAATAAATCAGATACTGTTACTTTGCGAAAAATACATGTATTTAATTGACTTCTTCAGATAGGACACATTTGGTGTTACAAATAGCTGAGAATATGTTACAGTCGTAAAAAATATAATTACGATTGATTTCGATTTCTGTGGCTGACATTCAGTAAAAGGTATTTTTTGATGCTATGTTGTCTAAAGATGGTTTCAAATACGTTCAAAGTAAACAAAAGTGTTAAATTGACTTGATTTGGTATAACAACCGAGTTTTGTTTACACGAAACTTAAATTTTCAACCCGAACGGACTACAAAGAATTCGCTTCCACATAACACATGATCATAACTGGAAACATAAACAAAGAGGCTAAAATAAGGATCAATTTAATTATCATTACTCACACGCTCCAAAGCCCGGTTGAAACCGACAATTTATTATTATGGACCCGTATCCAATTTAAAACAACGCACGGCCAAATGGAGTCATTTTGGTGGGGGACATTGTTTTGGTACGGATCGGAGAACAGAAGGGGAATCCTTGTGGAGCAGAAAAAACAATTTAAAAATAAAATGTAATAATTATAAAAGGGAGGGAGCGGTGCGCGTGTCGGGCCGCTTTTATTTATTTCAATCTTCAGCTGCCGTTTGAATTTCGAACGCCCTACGCCCAACGACATATGGCAATTAAAAAAAATGAACATATCTGTATACACGTACCTAATGTCACCTGCAGCATATAATTTCAGTAGTACATTGTATTCTAATTTAAAAAGCAGAGAGTAGATTTTTTATTTTTTACTAGCTGACCCGGCAAACTTCGTTCCGCCTAATAGCCGAGTTTTTTTTTAGCCCAGGTTACTCCTTATTACATCGGCTATCTGCCAGTGAAAGTCCCGTTAAAATCGGTCCACCCTTTTCAGAGATTAGCGGGAACAAACAGACAGACAAAAATTTTAAAAATCGTTATTTTGGTATATGTACCGTGTATACATACATCCATATACATTTATTAAAAAGCGGTTATTTCAATATTACAAACAGACATTCCAATTTTATTTATTTGTATAGATTTTATAATGGCCATGTTAGAAAAATTGTTTACAGTGGATCTGCTTGAATAAATGTATTGTCATGAATAAAATAATGGTTATATTTGCAACTTTTATTAGTTTTTTATTGAATTTATTTTTTAAGGCCAAAATTAGGTGAAGTGCTCTCTCTCCTTACATCTCTTTTTTCTTTTGCTAATTTATTGAAGACTTGTCAATGCACCTACAATCATAAAGCGTATATGACAAGGTTGGCATGAAATGAATTAGTATTTTAAAGTATATCTAGTATTTTATGTTATTGCCACGATGGATAAAAAAACCCTTAATGGGGTAGTATCATCAAAGATAAATTTGAAACATAATTTCTTTTGACTGCATCGTCGGTTTTAAATCTACTCTACAAATCAAAAGTATTCATTGTTAATGATTAAAAATGGGATTTTTATTAATACAGACATAAATACTGTATGCGGGTGTAGTATTAATTAAATTAATACAACGGATTCCGAATGGCCGTGTGTGAAATAAATTTGCTTTTCTGCCATTTTGATTTTTGATAAGAAATTACTAATAACGTTTTTGTTTTCGCATAGCTGATAGCGATCAGGTCATGTAAGCATATATCTTTTGCAGGATCTAGCCAAAGTCGCAATGACGAAAGAATTGAAGTTTGAAAAACGCGTATCTTCGATTCGATTTCCAAACATTAAACTTTGATTGGTTAAATCTTTTAGATGTAAATTTTGAAAGAATAATATATATAGTTGTAGTAAAGTGAATTATTTATATTGTAATAGAGATGTTATAGAGATATTCACTATATTAAGTAGACGTACCTATAACATGTTTAGTTTCTTATTACATGTCTAAGTGCATAAGTAATTAAGTATATTAACAAGTCCTTCCCTAAATCAAAGTCAAAGTGAGTTTTTTTTTTATAGAGATCATTATAAACAAAGGCTCAGCGCTTAAGGCCGGGATTTTATAGTTATTATTTTTTATTAGTTAGGTGCTTAATTTGTAAATAAAATAAACCATTACGGACATCAGTGACTTTAGTTTTTCATAAATTTCATTTTATTACAAATCAAAACTAAAATTGACACTTTAACTGACCGTTAAAACAGTTGAACAAAATGGCGCCTTTGAAAATATATTGTTTCGACCGCATATTAATCTCTATCTGTCACAGCGTGGTGGTAATTTGGCGGTTGAACGTTGGAGGTGGCAAAACGTACAAGATACAGATCTCGCCACCAAACAGCTCTGAGAATTGTGTTAACTTATTTTATGACGCAATTACGGACCACCGGAGTCAATTTTTTGCCGCCATTTGCGGAGATTTTTTTTAAACTTTTTCAGTTAGGCAAAGGAGATCTATCTATAAAGAAGATGTTGTTTGATTTAAATAAATAGTACATTTGTGAAGCTTGACCATATTTGCCATATGTTTTTGTTAGATAAATTTGTTTTTCAAAGTCAAATTCAAAGTCAAAATCAGCAAGTAAGTCAAGTAAGTTTTTTTTTTAAACTATTGCCGCTTCGAAACGTGTTATCGCTGTGGAGAAGAAATGGCAAGAAACTCCCTCGGCAACACGAAATGTAATTTTTTTATGATAATTTTTAATTATAATTACATTTTTATTTATTATATTTAATTTAACCTCATACATGTTATAACGATACAAATTGCAGCAACCTCCGATCAGTTTACTTACTCCCAGGGCTTATTATCCTCAATATAATCTGAAATTTTATAATAAGCTTTTTTACATAGTTTTTCTTTAATCGATTCTTTAAACTTTTTCTAAGGAAGCTCCCTAATACCCTTCGGAAGTTAGTTATAGAAGCGTATACATTGCCCTGTAAAAGAGTTATTAATTTTCCGGAGACGAGTTACGTGTTGTACAAGATTACATTTGCTCCTAGTATTTTTATTATGAACATCACAAATTTTATTAAATTGACCAATATTTTTTTGGACGTATATGAGGTTTGCGTATATAAACTGACAAGTTTTAAGATTATATCCACCATTCTTGTTCTCTCACTATTCTTCGTGTCTGTTGTTCATTTGTGCTCGCCTTTATTTATTTTTTAAGCTTCGTAAAGGATATTCTTGTACGCCTGGAGGCTAACAATCGTACTTAAGATGTAAAAAATATTGCCCTACCTGCAAAACAAAGTTATATGCACTATGTAATCATTATAGCATACATTATTTCGATTTAACACTGTCATGCTCATGACATAACATAACATAACCTGGTGTACGTAAGTATTAGTCCGTTGAAAGTATATGCATATGTGTAAAAACTGGAGAATTAATATTAAAAGGAGAAAACAAAAATCAATGATTTCAATTTATTTTTTGTCAGTTTGCAGAATACACACTGTTCTGTGAAATTACTTGACACGTTTTGATGACGTTTTCACAGGCACGTAAAGCTTTTTTAAGATTAAAATATATTATTGATTTACACAAAATATACTACTATAAAATTCGACACCGGAGGGATAAAAATGTGAAAACTTCAACATTAACGTTGTGCATTTTTGAATAGTTAGGGAATAATTTCGCACGAATTGCTTTATTTATCAGTATAAAAGTAGGTACTATTAATCACGTGGTAAAATAAAATATTTGGCGGAGGGTCTTGGACGTTATTGATTTTAAATCAAACAGTCAAACTTTTGGAGGTAATTACAAATTTAATCGGAAACAAACTTATTACAGAGCTCCGTTCGGTCCGGCGTTCCGAGCGAGAATGAATCATTCTCGATCGGGCGGCTGTATTTATACCCTACGTTGGACGCACAGTGGGGATGCGTTGACGCATGACAATTTATATTACATAATGCGTCTTACGCATTTTCGATCAGGGTCACGTGATCTGACCCGAGTTCAACATTTTTTCCCATCCCAAAATAAAGTGCACAACGCCACTAAAGAAGTTTTCACTTCAATAAATAATTGAAAAGCTAAAAAAATTACGTATTTATTGATTTTGTTACAGTTTAAATAGAAACGAGTATCGATGTTCGCCAAATGTGTGATGGTGACAGAAAAATGTCGGTGACGTGCAAGGCGAGTTTTGAAGACGCGCTCTGTCATCGCACACCCTCGTCACTACGCAGAAATTTACACCGCCGCGCACATGTCTAGAAAGTGGGAAGTTTAATAACTTAAGTAATCGTTTTTAGATATTTTAAATGTTTTATTCATAGTTGTGTCAGCTCCAATTTATAGGGTTTTTTTTTTATAATAACTAGGTAGTCTATTATTTTAACATTATAAAATGTAGTAATTTTTTTTTAAATTCCGACCGATAGTTTCAGAAGGCTAAGTCTATAGAGGTAATATTATATAGCGACGGCACTGAATAGGCTTCATTATTTATTTTGTTGCCATTACTTGTAATTGAATTTACATTTTATTGTTCTACGTTCGTTATCACAACAAAATGGTAACGCGCTTTATTGTTTAATAAAACATATCATGTTTATAGTTTTGTCCTGGATTATAAAATTTCACGTGTAAAGGTTTTTTTTATATTAAAAATGAAATTGTAACCACTCGAAAAAGATACGTCACGACGTCGTGACGCCTCTTGACCTCATCACTAAACACGACTATGCCTCGACGCATCGGCGTTGCGACGCTCTGCATCTCATCACTAAGCACAACTATGACGCAATGACTAATCTTACGCAATGACGTCGTGACGCCTTGCATCATGAAGCCACAATGTATAATGTCATAATATAATCAGTATTCAATGCTCATAATTAAATAAACACATGACTATCTAAGTAAGACTAAGCAGTGATGGCCTCGAGGTTCAGGCGCGCGGTCGAGAATTTCGACGGTCGCAGGTTCAAACCCCAGGCACACACCTCTGACTTTTCGAAGTTATGTGTGTATTCACAATGAATTATCACTTGCTTTAACGGTGAAGGAAAACATCGTGATAAAACCTGCACACCTAAAAAGTTCTTAGGAATTTCTTAGGTGTGTAGTCCGCCAAACCGCACTAGGCCAGCGTGGTGGACTAAGGCTTAAACCCTCTCAGTTGTAGAGGAGGCCCGTGCCCAGCAGTGGGACGTATTTGGGCTGATGATGATGACTATGAGGGCGATCGCGGTAAATGACACTTCGTCTTTCGCACCTCAGTGCACCGAGCATGATCGAGCGCAGCGCGAATACTTACGAATTCAGTTTTGTTTTCAGCAGAAACGGAAACTAAGTTGAATCCCGTTTTTTGGCCGAAACTAGGCCGAAATCAAAACCAAAACTTCGGCCAGACACTATATGGTCATAAGCGCCTACATTCCTAACGCGGTTAAAATAATTCTTCAAGCTTCTAAATCGTTATTGTTCATTATCCGGCAAGGAATTGATGATTAGCAAAGCCAAACCGTGTCATTACTTCCAAAAGAATACTCATGCGCGGAAAAAACACTGTTTTTTATTCTACAAAAAGGAATACTCGAAAGAAATGGGTTCCTTTAGCCATCTGCAACTGGACACCAAGTTGCCACAATACGCGCCGACGTATAAATCACTTTCCACAAAATTTACAATTATTTTAGGACTGGTCTTTCGTATTGATTGTACACCCGCGCATCATGGCCTCCATTGTTGGTAAAAAGAGTGATTTTTTTCTGGTCATTTTGGGGGCTATTGTAAAAAGACGTGTCCCAAATGGGGGACATTTTTACGTTAATAGCTTACAGCTGATGCTTTTGTCCAGTGGTCTTTGGAGTGTGGATTACTACGATTTACGGAAGCCTGTTATGTTCTATATTGGCTGTGTTTTATTCATATATTGTTGCGAATAATTTATGTTAAAATTTACTTTCTATTGATTTCTTAGCTGCTTCATATTTTTGGAACTTAAAATTATATCCTGTGTAGACTGTAAAATATCTGAGAAAAACTATAGGCTACAGTTTGGTGATTTTGAATACTTTACTGGCTTTGAAAACGGTACAATGTGTTAGGTACTACAATTAAAGGTGTAGGAGACCTTTGGCCTCTATTAATTTAGCATGAATCAGAGATTTGTTAATTGGCATATCCATGGCAGTATCAGTCCTTAAAGCGAAAACTGAAATGACGGTGGACGTGCGTGTCGCATAATTCTCAATCATAGTACCTACATCTGTACAACACTACTTTGATATTAATGGCAATGTATTCACAATATCTTTATATAAAACATCTTTTAATAAACAGCTTAACTATCTGCTATTAACAAGACAAAAAGAAAAATATCTTAATCGAACATCTAGTAAAACTGATATTAAATAAGTGTAAAATCCGCTTAAATTGTATCCCACGTGATGTATAGTTAAGTTAATAAGGCGGGTTTGAAGTTCCTTTGACTCGTTGTTTCAAACACTAAACTATCTCCGTCACATGCAATGAAGACGAACGACCCGGCTAATCAACGTGAACGTTCTCTCATAGAGTAACATTATAGAAATGGATAAGTCTACCGATATGGTTTTGCCTATTTTAATTTCTCACTAGCTTTTGTCCGTGACTCCGTCCGCGTAAACTGCAGGGTTGGTTTCAGAAATATACTATATATAAAAAGTTATCGTATGCGTTAATCCAGGGTATCAGCTTCCTGCATAACAAAGTTTATCAAAATTGGTTTAGCCGTTTGCGTGTGAAGAAGTAACAAAACACACTCACAAACTCGCCTTTATAATATTAGTGTGATTATTTTCGAATTAGGGGTAAGCAAAGATCTTAAATCAATGTTTTTGACGAAGTGAATATACACATCTATTTTTACGATACATTGAATAAAAGTATCGGCTTTGTAAAAAAAATGGAGTCATTACGTATTTTTAGTAGGTACTACACGATTAGAGCCATACTTAAAATTCTCAACAAACAATTGAATGGTGATTAAGCAACTGCTTAAAAAATATATTGTATGAAGCAATCAGCAGTACATGTAAACTAATTTGTGCAAATCGTGTGCTGTACATAATTATCTAAATAGCCGTCTACTAGTAACTAAAATAATTCCTATTAATAATTATTTTCGATGTATTTACTAAATGCGGACTTTCTGGCGCCAGTGCAGGTATTTTGCAGTATTAGGATAATAAAAATATTTCTTAATTAAAGTCGGCATAGTTCTTCGGTGTTTTAAATTATAAATAATATTGATAGCCCCGTGGCGTAGCTGGTCAGACATCAGCTTGCGAAACGCGAGGTGCCGGGTTCGATTCCTGCACCGAGACAAAGTTTGTGTGATCCACAAATATTTGTTTCGGGTCTGGGTGTTTATGAGATTGAAGGCTCTCGTAGTGTCAGAAACTCGTATCTTACAACAACAAGACTCGAATCTTTGTCAAGTAATCTTTGTCTTTGTCAAGACTATATTATGTGACTGTTGGGTGCAGTTACTTATTTTAATATAATAGGTACTTGCTGTTGTAAAAAATGGCATCACCTTTTATTAATAGACTATAGAAGCGGTGTCTTATCTGCTCATTCATATTCTTTTCTAAATTTGGAACGGGTGTTCGTTGTGTGCACTTGTTTCAGCCGTCGCGTCGGCGCATGTAGCAAACTTTTTACTCTAGAGTTTTTTGTACAAATAAAAAGCGGGTGCAACACGAGCCGAACGGTATGCGGATGTCAACCGATGATTCTCTTCACGATGAACAAAAAATATTAATGATTGGCTTTAGTCTTTCTATGAAATAGGCAAATAAATATTCAAGTTTTTAAGTGTTTTCATAGAAGTTGGATGTTGGTTATAAAAACTCTGGTTATTGTTTAGGTGTCTTTTTATGCAAAGAGGTTGTGATTCGGAATAATATGAACTAATAATAATGCATGTTTTTAATTAGGACTCGTGCAATAGTTGATAACACAGTAGTCAAGAATATACAGTTTTCCTTTAGTTTTTCCTTTTTAAATGATAAATCACAGAATATCTCGTCATTAAACTTTACTGAACAAAAAACATTTGCCGCGCAAAGCGCTGTTCATATTTTTGTATGATTTTTTTTCCAAATTCCTTAAGGTTTGCTGCGAGTGCGCTCTAGCAGGAAATGATGTTCAGGAATGAGGATATATTCTCGTTAATTTGCACCATAAATCATCGAAAATGTTGTGTTTTTGGCGGTCGGCGCGCCGGCCTTTTTGCCGCTGCGTTTTGAAAATCGGCACATATCGGATTTCTAATAGCTCCTAGACTTTTTTCACGGTAGCGGTTTTTGAAAACATTTGTTTTGAATGTATTATCTTAACTAACATGTTAACTTCAGTTTGTTTTAGGTGGTGGTATCAAATTCAGGTTCCTATGGTTTGTTAACTTTCTAATATTTTGTTTATCAGTTGGGAGAGTAATTTTTAGAGAAATTAAATGTTTTACAATCATAACTGAAAGATAAATTAGAATTATGGGATTCTTTCATAGAGATGGTGTAAAATATAACATAATAATTTTTATTTAATTTTATTAGTAATTGAATTAGGGTTATGCCTTAGTCTACTGCGCTGACCAAGTACGGGTTGGTGAACGACACCGGTGCAGGTTTCCTCACCATGTTTTCCTTCACTATACGCGATAATTCGAGCCTGAACCTGCGGCCGCCGAGATTTAACATGACCGAACGCTTAAACCTCAAAGCCATTCCCATTTCTTTATTAGTTCATTAATACTTCTTATTAAGTACATATTTCCATCACATGCCATCCCAACATCCGATAACGTAATCGTCAACTGTCAATTTGCATTTAAAATCTTATTCCATGGGAAAAGTTATGTATGCCAGTATTAGGGATGATATTACGATTGTTTTGGGAATAAGCCAAGTGGTTCCCGATCTTGACTCATGTGACCCCAGGGAGGAGTCCGGAACTGCGAGATTGTGCATAATAATACGGAATGATTTATAGTTTTCGGAACGTTAAAAAATGTTTCTCATGGACGCTGCAGAAATGAAATGAAAAGTAAGGATGTTATGATAGGGACTTATTGGCAGATGTCTTAAAATATATACAAAATAGCGGGTATTATATGTAAATAGTCTTTGTCTTCATTGGTCCATCTAACTCTATACCAATTTTTTTTTAAATTGGTCCTGAATTTAGGCGTGGAAACGTTAGTTATTGAATATTTCTTTCATCATTTCTATAGTCAGATTTCATATTTTGCAATTTTACTATTTATCAAGCGATTGTACATAGCTTCTAGTAAGATAACCAAAATATTTTCTGACATTTTTTCTACCAATAAGAAGCCTTGAATAGGGTTAAAACATTAGCTGTATCTTTTAACCCTTTTTGAGACTTGATTTAATATTTCTAGTCTATACTGCCACTGTTCTCTAAAGTTCTTTTAATTGAAGGAAAATGAATTACCTATACACTCAAGTTTGTATTCTAGAAGAGGTAGGCAGAAGGTGAAGTTCTACATCAACCGTTCGCCAGTGATCTCTCCGTCCAGCGAGCTTATTTTTCCGGTACATTTGCAGACTTCACACCATACAAATATATTTCAATAAATACAAATATATAACAATTTATTATAATTTCAATCATTTACATAAATTGTGACCACCTACTCTATGCTTCCGATCTCTCCAGTCCATCTAACGGTTGCCTGGAAAAAATCGCCGACTGCGATAAGGCCGCTATTTGTGACACTACCTTATTTAGAGTTACTTATATTTATGTTGTTTTTATTATATGGTGTACAATTAAGAATAAATAAATTTCTGGTTAAAAAAAAAACTCAAAAAACTTTGTCCGAACAGGGACCACAACCCAGGCTCTCCATCTCATGCTGTATACGTATGTCGTGGGACCAACGAGACGATAAAAATTCTAACAATTTAATAACAGTCTCAAGGTATTCAAGGCGATTATTCATAGTCCTCAACGGCGTCATAGGGTCTTCTAATTGACAGTTGCGATGGTCCCGCGGAAATGCCTGGCGGTTCATAGTTCACGTCCCGTGGGACCTCGCTCATTAGCCCCGCCACCTGCACCAGCACGTGGACACTCCAAACTTTTTGCTCCTACAGGATTTCACACTTTCCTGCCAGCCTTGTTCACACTTTGTACCAATTTATATTTTTTATACAACAATCGATTTCCAACCTTCTACTATTGGTATAGGGTTGTTTTTCAAAGGCTAGTGTGTGTGGTACTTTGCTTGTTTTGCCTTGGAGTTGGTTGTTGAGTCAAGAGCCTACATATGTACTTGAAGTAACATCCTTGTATGGTACAGGCTGAATGGATTTTACACGGGTATTGTCGAAGATTTATAGACAATTCTTGTTATTCAGAAGCAAATACTCGACAAAAACCAGCGTGAAAGATTAAGAGTTTTTGTCATAGAAGAACCCTATAATTTTCAGTAAATTCTTGATTTTAACTACCCTAATTTATTTTTAATAAATAAAATCTTTCTCAAGGCATCTCATGAGGTACAGTAATACCTCAGCACTTACGGAATTAAATTTAAAATACACACGCACCAACTAAGGAGAAGTGTATTTAATGATCACATAATTAATACACCGATTAATAAGGCGTATTGAGCAAACCCGAATATCCAAGAGTTCTACCAGACGAGGGTGTAAGGCTCTTCCTAATCTTAGATAAGGGCTACATTCTAGGACGCGTATCATCATCACCATCATCATTAGCCCATATGTACGTCCCACTACTGGGCACGGGCCCCTTCTACAACCTTTGGCCGCCACACTGGCCTAGTGCGGGTTGGCGTATAACCTCCTGAATCCCAATAAGAAAAAAATTACGCTGCTATAATAGCCGATAGTACTTTATAAAGAATTTAGCCTAGAGTCCTGAATCTTCTGTCGCTTGTATTAAGGTCTAAAATGAATGTGATGTCAGGACCTCAATTAATGTCAAGATTTGACACGAGCGTCCATTTAGTTCTTTCTACAGGACGCCGGGATCCAGGAGGTTAAGATGACATACTGTAAAAGGTAATAATCTACACAGAATTATGAAGCATACTAAGAATTATGTCTACTTATTGTACATGATTGTAAGGTCTATTCAATGAATAAATCGCAAAATCGACGAACACTTATATCTACAACAATGAAAACACCTTGCGAACATTCATACATCATCGCAATTTCAAAACGCAGACGAACCCGTCACAATCCTTTGCATCTAAAGTTTTTTGCTCTCCTTTTGTGGAACACTTGCGCAGGCGATTATTTGACAAAAATCTTTCACTGGGTATTTGCTTACCTGTGAAAGGTGTTCTATATTTCATTGGATGGGGTGAAAGCACCTATTTTAGGCCATGCTTGTCAAATATTTTCATGGATTAAATATTAAAATAGTATCGGGGTTTGGTGTAATTTTGTCGAGTGATCCTAATGAATCATATGGTCTATTGTGACTTAATAAAATATTGTTTCAATTATTATACATACCATAGAATTAGTTTTGGTCCAGTTCAGTCTAAGACGTAAAGGAAAGAAGCAAAACATTATTTAAGAAGTTAGACTAAAAGATAATAATATAAACACAAATTTATTAAAGTACTTTTAAATCATCCGTTTAGCATAGCAAATAGATCAAATTTACGACTCGGATAAATATAATTATGTCATGTTGTCTCAAGTATGTGTCAATTTTAGGTGCCAATACCCTACCAATGGAAAGGTGCGTTACGCGGATGGGTTGAGTAGCCATGGTCATGTTGAGTTGAATAAGTGTTTATGTGCGAATACACATCTGCATCCGAAAAAGGATAGCAAACAATAAAATATATTTTATTCAAAACGTTGTTGCCTTGAACACATACTTTTGCATAATATAACTTTGTCTGAACATCTTGCCGGAGACAAATATTAATTATGTTTATACAGGGCGCCAGATGTCACTAAATTCTGAAAGTTCGAACATCATCATCAGCCCAAATACGTCCCACTGCTGGGCACGGGCGTCTTCTACAACTGAGAGGGTTTAGGCCTTAGTCCACCACGCTGGCCTAGTGCGGGTTGGCGGACTACACACCTAAGAAATTCCTAAGAACTTTTTAGGTGTGCAGGTTCCTTCACCGTTAAAGCAAGTGATAATTCATTGTGAATACACACATAACTTCGAAAAGTCAGAGGTGTGTGAAATTCTCGACCGCGTGCCTAAACCTCGAGGCAATTACTGCTTTTAAAGCTAGAACATAGCTCTAGGAATATCTAGGGATGTTTGATGTTCTGTGGTTACGTCACAAGAGTAATGATAATTTATAGATTAAAAGTTCGTAAAAAGTGAAATTTAAACATGATAACAATATATAAATTTTAGCACGATTACCTATCTTAAAAAATAAGTAGTAGCATTTCTTAAAGATTTCGTGTTTTGAATTCATTTTCCAATGTAGATAGATGTTGAATGTTATTCGAAATTACTCTAATAGAAACTCGCTTCACCAAACTATCTGCATTAGATTAATTTGACGAAATCAAGTTTCATAATTAAGCGCAGTTACGTTTATCTTCTTCGTTGATAATATCTTTAATTTTAAGGTGTTTAAATCTAGAATCTTGATGACAATTTATGGATTCAATTTACTGTTTATATTCCATTCCTGTCCACATTTGTTGCACTGGCGCTAACCGGCTTTCATTAAAGCTGAAATCGTTTAGGTTTTAGTCCATCCTAGTATATTAAAATAGTGATGGCCTCGAGGTTTAGACGCGCAGTCGAGAATTTCGGCGGTCGCAGGATCAAACCCCAGGCACATACCTCTGACTTTTCGAAGTTATGTGTGTATTCACAATGAATTATCACTTGCTTTAACGGTGAAAGAAAACATCGTGATAAAACCTGCACACATAAAAGTTATTAGAAATTTCTTAGGTGTGTAGTCCGCCATCCCGCACTAGGCCAGCGTGGTGGACTAAGGCCTAAACCCTCTCAGTTGTAAAGGAGGCCCATGCCCAGCAGTGGTACGTATTTGGGCTGATGATGATGATGAGTATATTAAAAAAGTTCCATTTCCTTTCTTAAGTTTTGGTTCCAATTTTCTACTATTAACTTATTTTCATAACCAAAGGATTCTTTGACAAATGGCATCGTAAAGATCCAGTCACAGAAGCTTACAGCGAACAATAACTGTTCCTAGCAGTATATCATCGCGTTTCTTTTTATTTTTCGTTAATAGTTGACCCTGAAATAACTGCTTCCTTTCACTTGCGAAATATTGCTCTATTTAAAATGCAAAGTCTATTGTATTAAAAAGAAAGTAAAGGGACGAAAAGGGTAGTCGATTCTGTTAAATTTAACTGTGTTTTGTAAATATAACAAAGGTGTGATTGGGATTATAAATAAAAATAAATTCAAAGGTAAGACGGTCATAAATTACGTTTAAAATTTAGATACAACACGCATGGTCAGTAGTGTTTTTGTCATCATCATCAGTCTATATACGTCTGAATGCTGGGTACGGGCGTTTATAGCTGAGAGGGGTTAGGCCTTAGTCAGAGGGGTTAGACATGTAGTTACATATACATAGTTACAGTCGTCTACACATCGTTTTATCATTCTGTCTTCAAAAATGACGAATTTCCACACAAACTTTCACCCCTATTTTTATTTTACACCCTTAAAGGTACATTTTTTACAATTTTTTAATGTCATATTTATTTATATCTAATCAACAGCCTAAAAATAAGTTTCAAGCTTCTAGCTTTAAAAATGACAATACTTCCATACAACCTTTCATCCCCCCTTTCAACACCTTAAAACCCCTTTTCCGGAATAAAAAGTAGCCTATGTCCTTTCTCAGGGTCTAAACTATCTATGTACCAAATTTCATTTAAATCGGTTCAGTAGTTTTAGCAGGAAAGCGAGACAGACAGACAGAGTTACTTTCGCATCGATAATATTAGTAAGGATAATTATTTGCTCATGTTTTGCAAATATGATCTATTAAAATGGCAAATACTTTAACACTCTATTTGCGAAATAACAAATGATTAATTTTGTCTTATATGTATTTTGCTTTATTTATGGCGATAATTTGCAATTTAAAACGTCAATAATTGTACTTAAGTAAATATTGGTTTTGAATAAACATTTTTTTTCGTGCTGTGTAGTTACAAGTAATAAATTTGGTGACTGTACGAGTACATATATTGATAGGTTTAAATAAATAAACGCAAAACAAAACAGTCGGTGTGAATCCTTAAATATTCGTTTTCTATTTTTGATATTTTCTTGGCATAGTGTATGAATTGCAATAAAAAAAAAGCGTAGTTATAAAAATCCTTTTATAAATGAAAAGGTTTGCCACCACAAAGTTTTGATGTTACTTTTTTTAATGAAAACTCTGAAGCTCTGAATATTCCCACATCTACCTTTTCCTCTATGGACAGGTAAAGATTTTTTCGCAATACAAATATGGCCTCGGTGAAAGTTTTGGACATAAATGCACCCACGAACAAACAATCTATCTTTTTATGTAGACATTCGCAAAAAATCCCCGTTCGGAGAAAGGTCCATTTTGCCACAAAAGGGTTTTGAATTTCATAAACAGATGTTTTTTTTATTCAATGTATTTTTGTTTGGCTATGGTAAGTGTCAAATGGAATCAAAAAGGTTTTAATATATTTCGGATCTAATATTTTTCACATATCGCATAAATAATACAATAGTATTGTAACTCAAATTGTTTGAATGTGAAATAACTTGATTACCGGTTTTAGTAATAAATCACCCAAAGTATTAATTTATTTTTAAGTCATCATAAGTTTCAAGTGTTCCTAATAGGAACTTGATAATCATTATTCTTTTTATTAGACAAATATAATAGTTTTTATGAATAAAATTGCAATGCATAATTTATTAAAGAACATAATGTGTATGTAGGTATATATGTTCATAACGACTGCTCTCTTTAAGGTAAAACATTCATTAAGGAAACCCGCGCATTAAAATGTAGGTATTTCAAGAATTCTAAAACTACCCATATAAATTCAGTGACGAACTAAGGCTTAACCACTTCTTAAAGGGCTTTTTTGGACCTGTAGTTTATATTAAGATTATGCCTGAGCAATGTTGTTGTGTTTTATTTGATGAGCTCCCATGGTGCTGTTGAAACTTTTTTTTGAGATACAGCTGAATTTCATTATCAATTCACACAATCAATTCGAACCAGTTAAATTAAATCAAAATCCATAATTTAAAAGAGTCTCTACTTAATATTTACCTGATTGGTCTAGTAGCTTGAAAATCACCTTTTCTCGCTTACTCAGAAACTACAATCCTACTAACGCCATCTAGTAGTTATTGAGGTAAACAATTTAAAAGCTCCACGATAGAAACGAAAAATTTGAATTTAAATTAATTTTTATCATTTTGTTTTTAAAGATTTGAGCATTTTGTAATCTTATTCACCGAATGTGATTAACGTCGTAAGTGTAAATACAAAAGTTTAGATATTTTTATTACCTACAACTTTGCCTTTTAACTTTTTTGCATAGGAATTGTAGTTTTTGCGGAAATCGAGATTTTTTCCCTTAACCCCCAGACCTCAGATCGCCCGTAATTTATTGTTCCTTTAATTTTTGTTATCTTCCTTTTCTTATACGTTTCATTCTACTATAATTTTATTTTGTTTCCAAAATTATCGACTTTGGTTTGAAGGGATGACTCTGCACCTGACGGTAAGTGCAGTTAAGTCTAAATAGTATGTCAATTGGCGAGAAACGACTACAAGCATGTTTCACTAGTAGAATATACCTCGAGAGTAATTCTGTCGTGTTTATAAAACGTCAAATTTTTTTATTTTTTTTTGGGGATTTTTAGCGTCAATGTCTTTGTAATCACCATAACCATCACGTACTTTAACAACGAAGGAAAACATCGTGATGAAACCTGAACACCTAAAAGTTCTTAGGAATTTCTTAGGCGTGTAGTCTAACTAAGGCCTAAACCCTCTCAGTTGTAGACGAGGCCCGTGCCCAGCAGTGGGACGTATATGGACTGATGGTGATGGTGCTGAACTAACCTTTATAAGTTTCGATCACGGTCATTTTACATCCTGTAAAATGTACGTACAACTTTGACGCAAATAGTATTAGCAAGTGCAATCAGACAAATAATTACATAGACACCTCGAGTTTTATTACATGTATATGTATATTTTGACAAGTAACCTGTGACCTCGCCAAATTGCGGTAAGCATAAATTATATACCATAATCGCATGTGCAATTGTTTAACAACTTATTTGCATATTTTGTTTTTATCTGTAAGGCTTCCTGCACACGGGTACTTCCTGGGAATCTAACGGTTACTGAACACGCTTTATAACATGCAGTCTGTAATACCCTTATCTTTACTTTCGATCAGTGGTTTTGGGGCGTAGGAGTTTCGCGATATTCTTGCCGGTTGTATGAGTCGCCTGGGCCATAGGGATCCCTAACCGCACTGTCAGTCTTTTAGGACCGAAAGCGTTCCCGAGATGATAATAAATAAATAAATAAATACACCCAACAGTCACATACATAGTTCTGATCCCACACTAAGATACAAGTCTTGTGTCGTGGGTATCAGAAACTACGAGAGACTTTTCGGTCTCACATACACCCAGACCCGAAACAAATATTTGTGGGTCACACAAACATTTGTCTCGGTGCGGGGATCGAACCCGCGGCCTCGCGTTTCGCAAGCTGGTGTCTAGCCAACTGCGCCACGGGGCTGTCAAATGATGGAGTGCGTGGTCTCGTTTCTCCCATTTGTTCATCTCACCATAAGCGTCTGAAGAGATTATTACGCATGAGGCATTGGTGACCCCATAAATTAAATCAATTAAAGCAGCTTTGGTTTATTCCGCGCCACTACATGTGCGCGACGGCCACCAAAAAGACCACGAAACACAGAGCCAATAAATAAATTGCGTATTATTTAGGTGTCAATTGCATTTGGTTACTACCGGTGTTAAAAGTCAAGACAATTACCTAAGTTTTAGACAGCTGTACTGAATATTTATACGTGTAAAAACGTTTCATTACAATATTGCAATGAATATGTGCATTTATACATTATTCTTTAGTTAAATTTAGATTCAATGACTATTTAGTTTTGTCTATAAATAACTAATTATATGTACATATTCGTTAATACTTTGTACATGAGCGTAACGAGTTTACGATTAACACAGGCAACTATAAACATAATAAATCTTTTTAAATCATATAACATGAAAAATGTATTCTTTGAGCCAACAAGAATCACTGCCACAAGTGCAACATGTCTAGATAACATTTTTACCAACGTTAAAGTTATTGAAAGTACTATTATTAATTGTTTTGATTCTGATCACTGTGGCCAGTTGGTGTCTTTACCTTTGCATACATGTAAAGTATCAAGCAAAAGTATTACATTTGTTCCTATTACTGCTAGCCGCTTAAATTATTTTAAAACAAATATGGAACTAAACATACCTAAGTTGTCCTCTCATAAAGATCCCAACAAAATTTATGGTTCTTTATTTAGTCATATAAACATGGAACACAATAAAGTTTTTAAATCAAAAACAATTACTTTGAAGAACCGTCTGACATTTAGTGAGTGGGCAACTACTGGTATATTTAAAAGCCGAAATAAATTGTATGATTTATATAATCAAAGAATGTTTAACCAAAATCCGGCTTTTATTGCCTATGTAAAATTATATTCTAAGGTTTTTAAACGAGTTTGTTCCGCTGCCAAATCAATGCATCTTAAAAATAAAATTAAATCAGCCCCGAATGTAATACAAGCCACTTGGAGCATTATCAATTCTGAATCGGGAAGGCACACAGCACACCACAAAGAATTTAGTATAGAAGTTAATAATGACATTGTTTCAAAAGACACTGAAGTGGCCGCTGAATTTGAAAGATTTTTTGGCAATATTCCAATAGTAACTACTCAACATCTTCAGTCGTCTTCTAGGTCTGCTTTGTTACTTCTTGAAGATAATGTTCCTCAATGTGATGCATCGTTTGAATTTACAGCAATTAGTCATTATGATATTTTAAAGGCCTTTAAAGAAATTAATAAAAAAAAGACTAAAGATTTGTGGGGAATGTCAGTGGTTACTATATCTTCTATAATCGATATTATAGCACCTCACATGGCAGCTGTGTTCAATCGTTGCGTCGCATCTGGAGTGTTTCCTGACCTGATGAAGCTTAGTAAGGTAATACCACTTTTTAAATCTGGTGATACCACAGACCCTTCAAATTTTCGACCTGTTTCTGTTTTACCAACTCTTAGTAAGTTATTTGAAAAAATTATACTTAATCAATTATTGAACTTTTTCAATAAAAATAACTTACTTCATCGGAAACAGTTCGGATTTACTAAGGGTAGATCAACTATCGATGCAGGGGCCGAACTTTTGAAAACTGTGTTTAAGGCATGGGAAGATTCGCGGGATGCTATTGGCATTTTCTGCGATTTGTCCAAAGCCTTTGACTGTGTCAAACATGACATTCTCGTCAGGAAACTTAACCATTATGGCATTAGAAACGGAGCTCTCAATCTTCTGACTTCGTATTTGAATAACAGAGTTCAGAGGGTTGACGTTAATGGAGAACTTTCTCCAGGATCGTCGGTTACCATGGGAGTCCCACAGGGTTCAATTCTGGGGCCGTTTCTGTTTCTTGTGTACATTAATGACTTGCCTTACTACGTAGGGGATAAAAACGATATAGTGCTGTTTGCGGATGATACATCTCTTATATTTAACGTAAAAAGACGTCTCGATAATTTTGACGAAGTAAACAATGCACTTCGTAAAGTTGTTCAGTGGTTTGATAATAATAATTTACTTTTAAATGCGAAAAAAAACTAAATGTGTTAAATTCACAATGCCCAATGTTAAGCAATTAAAAACCACTGTACAAATTAACGGTGAAGAACTGGATCCTGTTGCGTCTACTACATTTCTGGGCATTACGGTGGACGCAAAACTCCAGTGGGGACCGCACATTCAACAACTGGCAAGCAAATTAAGTTCAGCGGCATATGCAGTGAAAAAGATCAGACGTCTGACTGACGAGGAAACGGCAAGAATGGTTTATTTCAGCTATTTCCATAGCCTTATGTCGTATGGTATTCTTTTGTGGGGAGCCGCTGCGGATATTAACACTATTTTTGTTTTGCAAAAAAGAGCCATTAGGGCTATTTATAATTTAGGTCCCAGGGCTTCACTTAGAGAAAAATTTAAGGAAATAAATATTCTTACCCTCACTTGTCAGTTTATATACGAAAACTTAATGTACGTCCAAAAGAATCTTGATAAATTTAATAAAATTTGTAATGTACACAATAAAAATACTAGGAACAAATGTAATCTCGTTCAACACGTAACTCGTCTCCGGAAAGTTAATAACTCTTTTATGGGGCAATGTATACGCTTCTATAACAAACTTCCGAAGGCTATTAGAGAGCTTCCCTTGACAATGTTTAAGAAATCAATTAAAGATAAGCTTTACAAAAAAGCATACTATAAAGTTTCAGATTTTATTGAAGATAATAAGCCCTGGGAGTAAGTAAATTGATCGGAGTTTTGTTTTGTTGCTACAGTTTGTATCGTTATGACATTTATAATGTAAAATTTAAATAATGTAATGAAAAAAAGACATAATTATATTGCTGTTTTTTAAAGAAAAAAATGACATGTCGTGTTGCTGAGGGAGTTTCTTGCCGTTTCTTCTCCACAGCTATAACACGTTTCGAAGCGGCAATAGTTTAAAAAATTAAGATGTGTAAAATTGACGATTCAAAAGAACTTGTAAAAGTCTATTTGAATAAAGATATTTTGACTTTGACTTTGACTTTAACAAGAATTTGGTCTTAGTTTATCTAGTGGCCAAGTGCGGTTTAGTATACCTACACTACTTTTTCCAAAATTCCTATAGAAAACTGTAAAGAATACGAGATTCCTCAAATAAACTTCATTAACCTCTAAAGCAATAAAGACTTAAGGTGTGCGAACTCCAACAACAAGTCTAAGGCGTTCTGTATGAGTGACAATGTCGGAGTTAGTACTTTACTTTTTTCATAGCCTTTCTCTATACTCGTATTTCTAGAAGACTGTAAACTGCATATTCTATTACAAAAGTATCAATTATCTTTGTTCTTCTGTCAAACATAAAAAAACAATGTCAATAAATATTTATTCTCTTTAAAAATATGATGTGTTCTATTTAGTTATAGTTGTTGGCGGTTGATAAACTGTCATATTCTTGGACAACAAAATACTAGCAAGAAAATAAAATTCCCTATTTAAAATGCCGATCGCGTGCCACACTAAGCCGTATTGGAATCATTCAATAAAAATCATATCATAAATGCACCGACGACAAGAAAATGACGGTGTATGAAGGTTCGATATGTGATGGACAGTCACCTTTGCGGGTATTGTGCGTGGCCCCTCACCTAGCACGAGCGACCTTTCATGTGGAGACGTTTTAATATTCATGCAATAATCTGCCCGTCTACTTCATAACTAGACAGCCACGACATTAAAAAAAACTGTTTTTTTGTGAGTATTGTGTGGCCTGTATTATTTGTGTCACGTGGAATTATTTTTGATGTGGATAAAATATTTAAAAAAAGAGGTTTTAATTTATTTATTTTATGTTTTATTTAGATACATAAATTGGTCAAATATAAATAATGATTAGCGACTGCCTCGTGGTCTCGCGGCGCAAGTATGGCTCGTGTCCTGGGTTCGATTCCCGGGTCAGGAAAAGTGTTATTGGGTTTTTTCATTAGCAAATTCTCAGTAGCAGCACGGAGTCTAGAAATGTGCCCGAAAAACGGCAATAGGCTCGCCTTTTGTTACGAGGGACTAATACATACCTTGCGAAATGTGGGTGCAGAAATGCACCTCTGCCTACCCCTTCGGGGAATACAGACGTGAGGTTATGTATGTATGTATGTATAAATAATGATTCTGTCTAATAATAAAATTAAACAAGAAACTGGCACATAAAAGGGACGGAATAACAATGACAATATTTTTAATTTTTTTATTGTTACTAAAACTACATCCTAGAGCCATAAATAATACAACCTAGAACGACTTAATCAATAAAATAAATGCAAGATACATCACGACATAATCTCAAAGGGCAGACGTTATCAATACATACAAACTAATCTACGTTGATAACGGTAAACCGTGTAATCAAAGATACTACAACATATTGTATTCGAAACAATTCACAATTTGAATTTGCTTCGAATCAATACTACCTCCTTTTCATTTTTCTGTTGGGCACACGTTTTATTTGCGGTATTTTTCGCAATTTAAACATTGCGAATATCATTAAAACATAAGAATTTTTTTATTTAAACTTAAAAGTTGAAGGAAACCATACATCAATGTATCAGTGGCGGTACTTCCATAGAAGCCCAAAAGCCCAGTTTGCCTTTCAACATTCCGAATAATAAATCTTTAGACTTTAAATCTTTATGTAACAAATGTAATTTGACATATAAATGAGAATATACTGACATTACAATAAACAATTATAAACTAGACATGACAAAATTAACGTGAAACGCTTTTGGGCTTCTATGGAAGTACCGCAATGTAGGTATGTATGTCTAATGTTTTAACTTATACATTTATTTTAACACAAAATAATTCATATTAAAATACCGTATATAATAGCATTGATTACACAGCTCACCATCAAAAGAGTTGTCATCTAAGAAGCTCGAATTGGCAAGCTTAATGGACAAGAACGCGTTTGCTGCCCATCATACTTATAAACTAAAGACTTGAGTATTGAGTCGCACTATGACGGCAGCAAACGTCCCGTAAATTTACCAAATGCCTGGAACTGTGTACATAAAGTCTTAATTGACTACAAAATATAGAGTTAAAAAAAAAAACTTAAAAGTATGTTAGTGATGGCAAGGAACAGTTATTGAGAAAATGTAAGATTTTCAAATCAGGTCTCATGTGGTCAAATATGAACACACACGCATATTGTCGTCTCTTTCCCACTTTGCTACTGTATTGTGTGTCAGAAAGAGAAAGAATACCCGGGCTATTAAATTCCGAAGAACTTGAGCGTATTGATGACTGCATTGTATTCATCAGTCTTCTAAATGTACAAATCGAAGTCAAAGGCCCCGCTACCGCTGAGGTAGTCATACAGATACACTTCCATCTCTTCCAGAGCTTCCATACTGGGATCCCGAAGGGGACTGTCGCGAACAGAGCGGCTTGATCGGGAGTGTTTTCTGGAAAAATAACTAATATTTCAGTATACCATAATATACAGGGTGTAAAAGACCGTGATCGAATATATTATATACATTTTTGGTATAAAAATAGTTAGATCATAGCGAAGGTATATAGGGTACTCAATTTTATAATATTTAGTAAAAGTGTTGCGCAGTTTCGCATGGACCAAATATTCAATGTCTTGCTCATCCCACGGGAACACTTAATACAAAAATTCAAAACGCCTGATATAACTTTCTGAGCAATATGTTTCATATCGATTTGGGCCCCGCTCCACTCTAGGTGTAATTTTATAAAAAAAGTAGCCCATGTTACTTCGGAATTTCCCATCTATATCTACTAGTCCTTCAAGTAGTTTTTGCGTTTCTTCGTTTTTCTCTTTATAATATTTGAAAAGATTCGTATTAATTAAGTATTTGTAAAGATAAAAACCAACTAGATTCTGCGTGTGGCTTCACTTTGATCGTTAATCTAGACTTTGCCAACAATTGATATAAGAAAATAAGTTGGAAGTCAAGTTTTCGAATCCTTAAATTACCTAGTAGAAGTATTTACAGGGCAACCCTTAAAGTAAAGAGTAGGTATACTCATTACCAAAGTAATCAAATAGCTCGTCATCAAATGGGCAGTAAAAAAGGAGCGAAATAATTGAAAAGAAAACAAGGAGGATTTTTTGTACTTACGCAAATTCAGCTGTGTCTGGATCGAACACGTAATCCTTAGGGAAATGTTCTGCGATGTCCTTCATGATGCAAGCCTCCAATTTTTTGTGCTGGGAATAAAAATATCATTTTATTACTAACTTTTTCTACCATAATGTAGTCCAGTTGATATTTGAATTTGTTCAATGGTTATAAAATACTTTATATCAAATTTAATTTTGTTTTAATTTATTTTCGGTATACGAATTATGAATAAATACACCTGACAGCCACATACATAGTTCTGTCTGACCCCACACTTGGATCAAGTCTTGTGTCGTGGGTATCAGAAACTACGAGAGACTTTTCGGTCTTACAAGCACCCAGACCCGAAACAAATATCCTGGATCACACAAACATCTGTCTCAGTGCGGGGATCGAACCCGCGGCCTCTTATTTTGCAACCAGGTGGCTGACAAACTGCGCTACGGGGCAAATGTTAAATAAAATACAAAAATAATACATTAATATTTTTACCTTGTAGCAGCGGAAGAAGAAACTTGACCTGATCTGGTCCTGAGTGTGGGGCTTAATGTCGCGATTTTCCTCCGGTATACATTGCTGAAAAAATAATATTCATTTAGTGTACAATGTAAAAAAAAATATTTTCTTTAATGCTAATTCATCTATATCAGATCGTATACGTCCCACAGATGGGCACGAGCCTTTGCCTCAACTGAGGGGTTAGATTTTACTCTACCACGATGGCCTAATGCGGATTTGCGGGCAAATCAGAGTAATATGTTTTAACTTCATGCTACCTCTTATATAACGTATAAAAACGACAAAACGATGTAATTGGTAATTGAATCCTTTATACGAGAGGAAAGCGCCTTACACTCCCCTTTAAGTACCTTGTGGGAGGCTGAAAGGGGTACGAGTATGTCAGAGTATTTAGCTCCTTAGTTTAACAGCTTATATATAAGAGGAAAATCGACATTGTTGATTGGTTAGTAGATAGATAGTTATAAATAAGATTAGTCGGCTCAACCCCGCTGTTCTTGCCCTACGTAATAAAATGGAAAACGTCCCAACAGCCTCTTTAGCTCAGTGGTAGAGCATTGTTCTCGTAAGCCAGGGGTGTGAGTTCAATCCTCACAGGAGGCATTAGATTTTTCTTTTTTAAATCGTTATTAATTTAATTTGTGCAGTATAATGTTTAAAAATTAAGCTTAAAACTATTGTCATTTTTTTTATTTTTAAATTAAAACCTGTACATGTTCTTTCAAGTATTTCTTTGCGGAACAAGCAAAAATTACCCTCAACTGTACTGTGATTCACCATCCCACATACGATCTCCGGCTGGGCACATTTAGCCCTACGCCCAGGGTCGGAGGGCGCCGGTGAGTCCGACACACCGTCCGTAAATAGGATTTTCCCCGCGGTAAAAAAAAAAAAAAAAGCCCTACGCCCAACCACTGTAACCGTCCTTCAAATTCCCTAAAAACATCTTCTAAATCTCACCGAGAACTTCTGACAGAACTGCAGCCCGTCTTGTATGTTGGCCTTCAAATCATCAGTCACGGGCAGCCGGTTGACCCGCTGCCTGATGCTCTCGTAGTTGGGCTCGGAGTTCTGGTCGATGTAGTCAATCTCGCGCATCACACACGTCACATTGTACGCGTTAGGGCCGCGAGGCAGCTTGAATCCGATGCGTCCGCGGAAGCCCATTTGACGCTGAAAAGATTATGATGACAGCTTAGGATGTATCAGTTGTCTTACTGCTTAAAGGCAGAATTAGACAGAACTATAAGAAAGGTGGCGGGTAGCGGATGGATAAGGGCTGCTTAAGACCGAGATGGTTGGCGCCTACTTGGGGAGGCCTTCGTTCAGCAGTGGACGGCGATAGGCTTAGAATATATAAGACAATCATCATCATCAGCCCATATACGTCCCACTACTGGGCACGGGCGTCCTCTACCATTGAGAGGGTTTAGGCCTTACTCCAACACGCTGGTCTAGTGCAGGTTCGCGGACTGCACACCTATGAAATTCCTAAGAATTATAGGTTTCCTCACTATGTTTTTTCTTCAGCGGTAAGTAAGTGATAATTCATTGTGAAAATTCGGTTTAAACCCGCGACGGTCAAGATTTTCGACCACGCGCCTAAACCTCAAAGACATCACTACTCAGTATAGGACGAAAACGATAACTAACGTTCAATCTTTATCCAGACGAGTGGTTCCGTAATCCTTCCAAATTAAAGATACTTTTTTACTTTTTTTCTGTCTGGAATCCAAATAGGTTTTCGTAATCCGTTTTCAACTGATACTTTATCGGTACTTTAAATTGTCTTTGGACATAAAATATATCTGTTTAAATAATATTTTTTAATTGTGGAGTCATTTGTCATCAACGATTATACACAAACTCATCTATTTTTGACTGCCTCGTGCTCTTGTGGTACAAGTGTGTTCTTTGGTTTATTCCATGAATGACAGCAGCCCCGTGGCTGCTGACACCTAGGCTCTAGACACCAGCCTGCGAAACGAGAGGCCTCTTGTGTCTTGTGTGATCCACAAATATTTGTTTCAGATCTGGGTGTATGTGAGACCTAAAAGTCTCTAGTGGTCTCTGATACCCACGATACAAGACTTGTATCTTAGTGTGTTGTTGCATCTAATTGTAATGTTGTATATATTTAATAAGGGAAGAACGGAATAACCTTACACAGGTATTGTCATACTTAAAACTAAAAGGAATTGTTCCAATATGAAAACTGTATTTAGGTAAAGCATAGAAAATCCTTTTTTTTATACGTACCGACATCCTACTAGATCCGAAGAATGGCTGCTGGTACATTTGCTGGTAAGGCGAGTAGTACGGGTTGTAGGGCACGGCCTGGGGCATGTACCCTGATGCAGCATACGGAAACTGGTAGAGCGGCGCCGAGGGCCCGTAGACTCGGAACTGCGGCGTCGACGGCATCAGGAACGGAGAGATTCCCGGCTGTTGGAAGGGAACCTAAGGAGACAAAAATCGTCATCAGCCAGCTAGAAGTGAGAGGGATTAGGAATTAGGTCCACCACGCTGGCCTTGTGCGGATTGGCGGACTAAGAACAAAATTCCTAAGAACTTTTAGGTGTGCAGGTTTCCTCACGATGTTTTCCTTCACCGTTAAAATAAGCGATAAATCATTATGAATGCACACATAACTTCGAAAAGATTGATGCCTGGCATTTGTGAACGCCGAGATTCTCGGCCGCGCGCCTAAACCTCGAGGTCATCACTATTTCTTCGTCTTAGTAAGTCGATTTAGTCCCGCGTTATCATGTTTATTATACATATAAATATTAAACAATAAAATGTACAAAATAATTATGTATACTTCAAGATATTTTTCATTTTATTTTCTTATTTATAGTTATTTTACCAAAGACTACATAATGCAAATGATGATTTTAGAAAGATACAACTTCTGCAACACAGTTTTGACCAGTGCAGAAGACAGTGAAATCTATTATATTTTATGATCTATGCTTGTGTTCATTAAATATTTTATCATTATTTTCATAGAATTATTATAACAAAAATTGTATGTTTAGACTTTTATTTCCGAAATACCTTAATACTGCGATCACATCACATCATTGCATGGTGATTTTTAAGTAATAAATACATTATATATATAAAAAAATATATATATATATTTTGCAGTCTAGGATATGCTACGTATCAAGAAATTTTGAATTTTAATTACTGTTTGATGACGAACGACTTGTTAAATGTAAAGTAACTACCTTTGGAGTAAATAAATATATTCCATCAAAAAAAAATAAAGTACTATAAAAAATAATATTTTCAACGGTTTAGTTTAGTTTAGATTTATTTTTCACTATGGATAAACATTTCCATTTTTCTAATTATTCCCAAAGAAAATTTAAATAATATAATAATTATAAAAGTAAAGACAAGTTAAAACTACTAACAGTTCATTTGTCTACCACGTTGATTGTATTCATACGAAAAAAACATACAATAAGAAATTTATTACTTCAATAACTTAGAGAAGTACTTATAATTTCGACTAACAACACATAGCCTCTTTAGCTCAGTGGTAGAGCACTGGTCTCGTAAACCAGGGGTCGTGAGTTCAATCCTCACAGGAGGCATAACGATATAAAATATATAGCTATTGTTTTGTTTCTTGTATTTGAATATCAAATGGTTGTAAATATTACCCCTTGTGGTCTGAAAGCTAACATGCTTCCTAACGGCTTTTGAGGTTGATCTTGTTTTATATTTTCATTTTCTTGATTGGGTATAGCGCCATCTAGCGGTTTGTTCATACTTTGCGCGTTGAAGTCCATTGGGAAGCCAGGCGGCAGTTTGTCCAAGAACATGGACTGCATTGTCGGCTTCGGAGGTTCCATAACAGATGGCGTTGCTGAGCATTTTACATACGCATCGCCAAGTTCTTTGGCAATTTGTTTTAGTAGAGTCGCACCAAAACAGCTTTCGTAAATCTGGAAAAAATATTAAAAAAATATAAAAATCAGTTTTTAACTACCGTCATGTACTAATTTTTTTTATGGGTATTTATTTTTATAAATTTATTATTATTCATAAAGATATAAAAAAAATATTATTTAACATTTTTTGTACTATAATTTGACACAATTGGTATAAGCAGTCGTGGCCGAGCGGTTAAGGCGTCTGACTAGAAATCAGATTCCCTCTGGGAGCGTAGGTTCGAATCCTACCGACTGCGAAACTTTTTTATTTTTTAATTACCTTTAGCAATGCGTATTCTTTTATGAACTTGTTGTCGCCGCTTTCCAACGCTCGAGCGGCCGCACACACCAACAACGCTAATAGTAGGTGTTTTTGCATCTTGTTACTGTTGACAGATAAAAATAAATAGTAATGGCTGTAAGTGCTGATATGTTACGTTACCTCTTTTTGAATTCTTATTTTATTCATTTCCAGCCAGATCTAATGAAGAAAAAAGTTTTGAAATCATATTTGTTCTATTTTTGAAACTAGATTCTTTTATTTCTACATTCTTTTGAAATTATGACTGGAATTTCAATTATTTCAGTGGTGTGTAATAAAAATAAATTCATTAAATAATTAGCTTTGTGTAACAAACTGGCCAAAAATTATTAAATATATTTTATTAAAACTGACACAGTAATGTTTAATCAATAAATATATGAATTTTATAAATTAAATGAGCAAAAGGAAGGTGCACGAAAAAGATAAGATGAAATTGTACAAAAAATAAGCAACCACGCACTTACAATCTATAACATGACATTTGTACTGAACTGAGCGAGTTTAAGATATCATTTTTTTTAAGAGTGATTGAATCTCTGTAACACCGTCTGGGGCTCTAAGTTTCATTGCTAAGTTAAAGGAGGCGAGCATACCGAATTTATTTTCTTTCAGAATTCTAAGACTTCCAGAATTAAATAAAGTTAAAACTAATAACACTCGATATGATCACATGCGCAAATTAATCCAACAGAACAAGCTTACAGAGAAGTCATTCAAAAGGAAAATATTTTTCCCGCTCTCGCCACATTTTTGGTCTAAGCGTGATCATATAAAGCCCAGAGCCTTCCTCGATAAATGGTCAATTAAACACCAAAAGAATTTTGAAAATCGCTTCAGTAGATCCAGAGATTACCCGCTACAAACTTTGCCATGACATTAGTAAGACTAGCTGACCCGGCGAACTTCGTTCCGCCTAACAGTGTTTTTTTTTGCCTAACTTATTCCTTATTATCAACTATCTGCCACTGAAAGTCCCGTTAAAATAAGTCCACCCGTTTCAGAGATTAGCCGGAACAAACAGACAGACAGACAGACAAAAATTAAAAAAAACGTTATTTTGGTACATCCATATACATATGTATTTATTAAAAAGCGGTTATTTCAATATTACAAACAGACAATCCAATTTTATTTATTTGTAAGTATTGTATAGCTGTATAGATAATTTCAACACGTCACGCTCATACATTTGTAGTCATACAAGCTTATCTCAGTGTGCATGGTATAATAAATTCTTGGCGAATAGTTCGTTAACATTGGCGGCGCGCGAACTGACCGTTATACCAACTAATATAATATATGAAGTGAGCTGCAACCGCTATTTCTGTTATGCTCCGTGACTCCACACAATTTTAAAACAAACTGTTCATATCTTAGGACTATTATATTATATTCATTGGTACGATGAATCCGAAATGATTTCGAGATATACAAATATATACCTGAGGTTTAGGCTTTACTCCACCACGCTGGCCTAGTGCGGGTTGGCGGACTACACACCTTTTTTTTTCTCGAGGGGAAAGCTGTTTATGGGTCTACTTCCCGCCAGCCCCGGGGGAGGGGGGGGGGGGGCGGGAAGCGTATGTCGGGGTCACCGGTTTTCCAGCTCGGCGCGCGGCGACGTCATGACCGCGCAGATGTTAGTGCCGGGCTGGGTCCCTAACAAAAACCCCTAAACCGGCATACCGACCAAAACCCCCCGGTGGCCATCTCCTTTGACGGGCGGGATCGTTTCTCTCTCGATCCCGCTCCGCGCTCTCCTTCTGCGGCGGACTACAAACCTAAGAAATTCCTAAAAAAACTTTTACATGTGCAGGTTTCCTCACAAACACCTCACCAAGGCCTAAATCCTCTCAGTTGTAGAGGAAGCCCGTGCCCAACAGTGGGACGTATATGGGTTGATGATGAATTATATACCAACCAACAGTGTAGATTAAAGTATAGTGTATCTGAACGTCTTGGTAAAATTACTCAATAATTTTGTTTAAATTCAGTGTTGATGAAGACGTGGCAGAAGCTATTTCTTCTATAAATTAATCTCTAATAGACATATGTATGTACCTTCTACTTGACAGATTTCAATACTACATTTTATCCCGAGAAAATTTAGTGTAAAACAAAATGACATGAAACACATTATTTAGGAAGTAATGACAGGCGGTTTTCTTGTTCTACTCAAATATCCCTGATAAACACCAATATACTTTGTCTGAAATCGAACCGGGGACCTCTCAATCTCGCACCCACCCTCATCTAGCGAGACAATGAGGCAGCCGACAAACAAAATTATTTATTTATTTATTTATTTATTTAATATACTTTATTGTACACTATACAAGGAAAAATAACATAAATAACATACAACTTAAAAGATATATAGTTACAACAGGCGGTCTTATCGCTAGCTGCGATTTCTTCCAGACAACCCACAACCAAATTATCGTCATAGAATACAATTTACGGTCCAGCGTTTGTGTTTTGTAATCCAAATTGGTTTCAGTATAATGCAAGTGATTATGTTCCACTCGTATAATTATTGTGATGAAGGTGCCGGTAATATTGTAGCCGTAATGATCGCCTATTAGCAAGGTAAAATGTAAAAGTAACTGTTTCGAAATAATACGACATGAGGCTCGCCTGGAATGAGTTATAAGATTATTTGCCGTACAAATGTTTTTAGGTGTTTCTCATCTAATATGTCTTTGCTACTAATCCCTATAATCTTAGGTACAACAAAGGAAGAAAATGTTAGTTCAGGAAAATATATGTCGCCGCGAAGATTATTAAACTTATATTTAAGTTAACTTTAGAAATATTTAATTACCATTCGTTGGTTAATTTAAATATCACCAAAAATCTGTTTATTCAATATAGTAATTTAGAGATGTCTCATTAACGTAATCTTTTGATTTTATTAGTCTTTATGTTGACACTTGTTTGTTGAAATAAATCTGAAACAATTCTTATCAATAATTCATAACTTTAGGACGCTGAAATATAAAAAAAATAAGGTTTAAAAATATTATTGCCTCGTGGTCTCGCGGTACAAGTATGTGCCGTGCGATCTAGAGGTCCTGGGTTCGATTCCCGGGTCGGGCAAAGTGTTATTGGGTTTTTCCATTAGGAAATTCTCGGTAACAGCACGGAGTCTGGAAATGTGCCCGAAAAACGGCAATAGGCTCGCCCCCTATTACGTGGGACTGATACATACTTGGCGAAATGTGGGTGCAGAAATGCACCTCTGCCTACCTTTTCGGGGAATACAGGCGTGAGTTTATGTATGTATGTATGTATGTATGTATGTAAAAATATTAAAATTAATTATCATGATTTGTGACATTATCAATTTTTTGTTAAAATACTTTGCTGATGACGTTCGCCAATGGAGGGGCGACCGAACCTTTATAAAGGCGAGTGTTGTTTGTGTGCGCAAGGATGACACGCAAAATCGTGAAGCGCTCCACACGCAACACTCGCCTTTATAAAGGTTCGGTCGCCCCTCCATTGGCGAACGTCATCAGCAAAGTATTTTAACAACAAATTGATAATGTCACAAATCATGATAATTAATTTTAATATTTTTAAACCTTATTTTTTTATATTTCAGCGTCCTAAAGTTATGAAATATTGATAAGAATTGTTTCAGATTTATTTCAACAAACAAGTGTCAACATAAAGACTAATAAAATCAAAAGATTACGTTAATGAGACATCTCTAAATTACTATATTGAATAAACAGATTTTTGGTGATATTTAAATTAACCAACGAATGGTAATTAAATATTTCTAAAGTTAACTTAAATATTAGTTTAATAATCTTCGCGGCGACATATAAGAATAGTATGTTATCTTTCTGTGTTCTGATGGTTACTTTAGGGGTACAATGTAGGTAGGTACATAGATAAATACCTACTTAGTTGTTACCGATCGTCTTTGATTCTGTGTGTGGCTAATTGTTATTGAGTTTTTCTATTGGAAATCGTCAATAGCACGGAGTCTGGATATGTGCCCGAAATACGGCAATAGGCTCGCCCACTATTACGTGGGGCTGATACATACCTGGCGAAATGTGGGTGCAAAAAGCTTTGCCTTACCGTTCAATGAATACAGGCGTTAGGTTTTGTATCTATGTACATATGTACCAGTGGCGGTACTTCCATACAAGCCCAAAAGCCCAGTTTACCTTTTAAAATTCCGAATAACAATTTTTAAGCTTGAAATCTTTATTTAACTAAAGCAATTTGTTAAATAAAGACCCCATAATAAGCAAAAATAAACTAGACATTACACAATTAGAGTTTAACGTTTTTGGGCTTCTATGGAAGTCCCGCCACTGATATGTACCTATGATGACCTGTATGGTTTCATTAAATACACAAAGAAAGCGTTTAGGTATTTCATCACAGATCTGTTTCTGACAATTTCTCCGCACAAATCAACAAGTACCTACATATATCATTTGCTAGTAATGCTTTAGTCTGATGAAAGCAACAACTAATTCTGCGTGGAATTATTTATTGAATTTCAATTCAGTTAAATCCGTGATTATTAACAGTAAGATTTATAGTTTTACTAGCTTTTGCTCGCGACTCCATCCGCGTAGACTACAGGACTGGGTACAGGGTTGGCCTACGTCATAGTAGCTTTATGCTTGCAAAGTCTCAGCCCGATCGGTTTAAAATTGACAAAGTTTCATACAAACTTTCATACCCTATTTTATCCCCTTGGGGGGATTAATCAAAATCCTTTCTTACCGGATGCTTACGTCATAACATCTACCTGCATACCAAATTTCAGCCCGATCCGTCCAGTGGTTTGGGCTGTGCGTTGATAGATCACTATGTCAGTCACCTTTGAGTTACGAGTATATACATATATTAAGATTGAAGTGATTGTTGTGTGACGTATAGTTTACTTGCTCCATCTTTATGGTCTTTTACTATTAAAAGACGTCTTTATAGATCAATCGACATCATGCCTACCTTCTATAGAAAATCACAGTATAAAGACTATTCTGACCGCAATAATCAGTGTGGTCATCTAGTGATGGTCAATATTATTAGTGTAAAAGCGCCATTTGAAGCATCAGTCGATTACAAACAACAGTTCAGTCGATTGTGTGTTGACATTAATGATGTACTGGGATTGAAACTTGAGAAATATAATTAATGCTATGTATACTTTTTTAATTACTTTACAAAGTTTTGAGGACTTTATAGCATTAGCTGTTTCAATTTCATAGACGCTCAGGAACGAAACAAATATTTGGGGAATACCCAAACGCTTGCCTCCGAGCGGGTAGTGAACCCCAGCCTCTCGTTTCACAAGCTGGTGCTACCCAACTACACTATGAAATGTGTCAAATAATCAGGGTTTAAAAAAAAATAATTCTTATTTCCAATGAATGTCACACAGGGGATCAAATTCCTAGATCATTTGCAGAAACTTGTGCTTCTAGTTGGATGCGTGCCTGTTTTTGCAACTTGTTTTGCTATCTCAAGCCTGGGTCTCGATGTTGTTTTTATACCAGATTGATTTTGGGATCACATTATACGGAAAATACAAGAGACGTTTCGGTTTCATAAACATTTAGATCATAACATTACATAGCCTCATGAAAGCATAGGCAGAGAAGCATTTCTGCACCCATATTTCGCTAGGTATGTATCAGTCCCACGTAATAGGGGGCGAACATATTGCCATGATCCAGACTCCGTACTACTGAGAATTGCGGAATGAAAAACGCAACAACATTTCCCAACCCGGGAATCAATTCCGATACGTCTAGATCGCCATAATATACCACGTTAGTTAAACATGTAAACCTGAAACCAACATTTGTGGACCACAAACTTTTGCCATGATAGGTACCTTTGGCCTCTTTTTAAATTGTCTAGCTTTTCCTAGCTCACTCACCAGATTGCTAAAGAAAGAGTGCATATATTCTACCATATTAGTCGATTGTTTCATCCAGAAAAAAAACAAGCTACCCTTGTAGAGGAGCGAGGCGAGAGCGCGCGGTCATCGGCCCCGGCCTTGCTCGCAGGTATGCGGTGTCCGCGCATCTGCCACTTGCGTAATGAGACTCGACGGGGTGTAGCGGACATTTTTCTTACTCCTACAATCACACACCTGTTCGTACCGGAATGTTTGGCCCGTTTGATGGAGTAAAACTGATATTTCTAGCAAAACAAGTGGTTCAAGTACCTACTCTTTGCAGTGTAAAAGGTTTCCAAAATACAATAAATTAATGATGCAAATTGCAAATACTGAGTCGTGAATAGAACGGCCTAGGTACAAAATAAATAAATGAATACACCCAACAGTCACATACACAGTTCTGACCCCACACCAAGATACAAGCCTTGTGCCGAAGTGTGAAGGCTTAAACCCTCAATTGCAGAGAAGGCCTGTGTCCAGCAGTGGGAAGTATACTGTCATATCAGTGATGATGATAATGTTTCGCTTCATTGTAACCAGTGGCGGTACTTCCATAGATGCCCAAAAGCCCAGCTCGCCTTATAAAATTCCGAATAATAATCTTTAAATCTTTATATAAGAAATCAATTTGATAAATAAATGAGAATATCCTGACCCCACAGTAAACAATTATAAACTACACAATTAACGTGTAACGCTTTTGGGCTTCTATGGAAGCACCGTCACTGATTGTAACTAACTCCCAAGGATAGTGATATTGAGTAGTCTACAGTCTACACGTTAACTTAATAAAACCGCATTAAAATGTTAAACGATTTTTTATAATCTTGCTATCCTGTTTTGAGATCCTAATTACAAACAAACAAAACAAAATCTTAAGTTTTAAATAAGTTATGTGATTAAGGTACAATTAACAATATAACGGCATAAATCCGGAGATTGCTAAATTAATCGTAATATTTTCTTGCCTATACATATTCTATACCAATCCCACTCGCGTTTAATACATCCCAGTGTAGTAATTCTGCATTGTCATGTATGGGCAAAGTGTAATTGGGTTTTTTCAATTAGATATTCTCAATAAAAGCATGGGAATGTACTTGGCTGGCAAAAAGCTCGCAACTCATTGAGTAGAAAATAAAATGTAACTACCAATTAGGTGTGTAATTTTAACGGCGCCTAGACTGCTTCATAGTCCTAGAAAATTATGGAGAGTAAAGGTAAGGAGTGTAATCTAGTACATGCAAAAGTGTCCGTCAAAATGTCTTAAATTGGGGGCGCCGCATTAGCATCAGCAACATGAATTTTAAAGGAAGCGGAAATCAATAAACGTACTATTCACAGTTCAGAATATAAACTCACTCTAGCTACACGCGTTTTTCATAACAGCTCTTTAATGTTATATTTACTACATTATTTTGTACTACGCAAGAAGTTGACATTTTCAATAAATAACTACTTAAGTCGACAATAATATTAAATTCATACCATACCCTTTGTCTACACCAGCACCATTCTGGAAGGTTTTTGAACTGTTATTTACGCTGACAGCTGAACACTTTTTCGATTTTCTACTATGGGAGATTACACTCCTTACTTTTACTCTCCATATGGACAACATTTATATGACATATGTATGTTTAGATAGAAGTAAAAACATCGTGAAATCCAGTTAGCAATCTCTTCACAGCTTTTAGAAACATCCTTCTTGTAATAAAATTGCTAACCGAGGTTCAATTGTAGTCTGTCATGACTTGCGACTTATAAAACTAGAAACTGCAAACAAAACGTGCCTTTATTTATAGAATTGTTACTAAAAAAAATCTTAACCGGAAGATAAGTTGGTACTGTATTGCTTTTGAATACCTACTGATTGATAAACTGTAGACAGAAGGCAAGAGCCCGTACTTACTGTAAATCACTATTACTGGATTAGATCTAAGCGAAATATTTTTTGAAATTAGTTTTTCTATCTACATACATACATACATACATAAACTCACGCCTGTATTCCCCGAAGGGGTAGGCAGAGGTGCATTTCTGCACCCACATTTCGCCAGGTATGTATCAGTCCCACGTAATAGGGGGCGAGCCTATTGCCGTTTTTCGGGCACATTTTCAGACTCCGTGCTGTTACTGAGAATTTCCTAATGGAAAAATCCAATAACACTTTGCCCGACCCGGGAATCGAACCCAGGACCTCTAGATCGCACGGCACATACTTGTACCGCGAGACCACGAGGCAGTCTTTTTTCTATCTAGTTGTACATATATTTAAGTACTTTTTTAAAATTATGATAAGGGACTTCACAGACTAATTAAGTACTTATAAACGGTCACTACGATTAAAAACTAATAGATTAAGGTTGCCATGCGAACATGGTCTCTATTGCATATGCTTTCCTATAATGAATTATGTTAATAGTAACGGTGAACAAACATTGACGTTAAAAAACCGGAAGATAATAAAAGTTGATGTTTTCCTAACTGCCATAAGTATTATCTATATCAGATTTCGATCACGGTATGTTTACAACTAATATGAAAAGTTGAAAGCGTATAATACAAATTTTCACTCATACTAACAAGTTTAATATCAATCAAATAACGTACAAAATAATGAACATAAAATTTAACCATGGATTAATTATTAAACTGAGAATGTTAACACTTTAAAAGAATGTTATAACAAACTATAATACAAACACAAAACCAGAAACATTATTGGACGAAACGATCCGTAACACAATCATACAATGAGCTGTTTCAATTTTATTGTATAGTCATTTTGCGGTACGCTGTCAACAGGCCGAATCTACAATGTGGATAGTGGGCTTAGAACCACAATAAAAAAGAAAAAATACTAAAGAATTTACTACGAAAATGAAAAAAATATTTTTTATCTACCGTCCGTAGCCTACATAAATCTTGAACAATTTTTTTAAAGTATTGTTATTTTAAATATTAATCTTTATTTAAATATTAATTTCTATTATTTTTCACCTAACTTCAATGTTCTTTTCAAAGATTATTATTTAAAAAATGAGCACAGGTCCTATCGTTTGTACATTTAATCTAAAGTTTTCAACAATAAAAATTTGCATATTTTTTTCCCCCATTAAAACTCCTAGACCTGTGTACTTCGGTATAATCGGTACAAATTATCTTTAGAGTCCACAATGTGATATTAACATCACGCCAAACAAGACCCGTCAGATGGAGCGATCAAGTGTTTTTGTATAATTATGGGAAAATGGGGCTATTATGTGAAGGCTGCGATGAGTTATTGGCGTGCGACACTCGCATTATCATTACGGGTTTGTGTCTTGAATACAATTATAAAAAAGTGCGCATAGATACAAGTCTGATGACCTTGAGGTCTAACCATGCCGTCCAGGTTCAGCCTCTCACGTCTTTCCAAATTATGTATAAATTTATAATTATCATCACTCCCTAATGATGAGAAAACTGAAGAGTTCTCACAAGGAATTTAAGATATGTAAAGTCCATCAACCTACACTAGGCCAACGATGGAACTAAGACTTACCTTAATAGTAGAGAAGGCCCGGGTCAAAATGGTTAGAGGAATCGGTTAGTGGTATGTATGAAAGCGTCGGATTGCTTGGGGTGGTACTCTTGATGAAAATACCTATCCAGAAGACAACCCTCGTATTTTGTTCTTTTAGTTGAATAGTTGAATTGTAGAAGGACTAATATTGGCAATCAAATTTACGGGGAATAAAAGCAAAGAAATTGTCAAGATAATCAAAATAAAACAAAGTGATAACAACGATATGTGATTCTAGGGTATGCCTTTACAACTCATATCCCTAAAGAGCCTCGGGCACAACAGTAGGCTGGCTAAATTATTTATAAAACGTTCAATTATTTATAATTTGCAATACTTACGTACTAAATCCCACTTTAGATTGTAATTATATGAGCAATATTTCTTAAAAACCATCAATCATCATTATTGTCTGTGGTAATACAGGAGTACGATTAACAGAAAAAAAACTTACTGCAGAGTACACTGAAGATTCATAATGAGTACCACAATTAAGTTATAATACAAAAGCAGGCATGGTAGATGAATTTCTAATTGCGGATGTAGGTGTAGTTTTTTTGCTCCTTCATAATTGAAGTATGGGATTATGTATAATTGGACCCACGGGAACACTATAAATTATGTGAAACAATCTGCTAATTATATCTAAGATCGGTTTAATTAAAATTATCGTGAAACTTAGACTGGAGATAATGGTTACATTATTTTTAATGCCATGGCTTAAGTTATTAAGCTATTCTGTGACGTGTTTTGCATCATGAAAGATTGCAGAGTATGATTGCTTGTTATGAGAATGTAAAATGACAAGTATCGTAAGTTTACTTTTCACATAATCTCGTCTGTAGTTTATTAGTAAATATAGCCTACAAATGCATGGCAATACGAAATTATTGAATAAAGGCAGTTAGAAGATTAATATTTTTCATATGACAATCTTGGTATTCATAATGTTTTAATTTTATTATGTGTTTTAATTTTTAAGGCTTGTGTTTTTTTATTGCTATATTAACTTTCTATCTTCGTATATATTTCTACACTCGAATTTCTGAACCATTGCTGGCTTAATGAGAGTTCACTGCCGTGAACACAATAGCCCACTGTCAATGTACATCGTGGGACTCCACCATGTCGTTCATTAAGCACAGTTATTAAAATACCCATGTTTATCCCGACAATACAATGATTAAGAACGAGCTTGTCATTATAACTGTATCTACTCCGTTGTTTCAAATTAACCTTTAAGCCATATCGTGTTTGACATGTTATTGTAGAAACAGTTAGGCTTTTGTGTTTTATATTGTCAATGTTATTGTTCGATCAGAGTGTTGCGTTGAAGAAGGTTGTTGAATGACTGCATGCAGCAGAAAACGTTTTTCGTATTAAAATTGCTTTGGGAAGAGAGAAAACATATGCACGTAAGTGTGCAGTCTAAATCATCAATGGATAATAGATATTAATGAGTAGATGAAACAAGAACGCCAACCAGTCATTTGATCGCGAAACGAGCCTTATTTCTATGTTCCACTACGGTGATTTTGCCATGACCTGTTCTATGGAGAAGTACATGACCTGCTAATGGTATGCTGACTTGGTGATCCCGGATCGCGACATACTTTCAAAGGTCAGTATTCCAATTATGCGCGCTCGTCAATGCAGTTGATTGTTACTAACTGGTATGATTCGTAGTCTTTACGGTGCACAGATCTCTGCAAATTACACAGCATAAAGTAAAGTTTTATTGCTTGTCTCTGTGTTTTTATTTCTCGTAGCCAATTTTGTAATGGAATAACTCGGTAAATAACGTATTTCACAAAGTAAGATGCTTTTGAAGTTATTCGAAAAGCCTCTGAAAAACATAAAACGTATAATTTAAAAGCAACAAAAAAGATAATTTTACATTACTCTTTATAATAATAATGTTTCGTCTTTTTTCTGTTTAACGCAAAAATCATCGGTATTATTTTTATCATCCATCATCATTAGCATTACATACGTCCCACTGCTGGACACGGGCCGCCTCTACCATTGAGAGGGTTTCGGTCTTAGTCCACCACGTTGGCCTAGTGCGGGTTGGCGGACTACACACGTAAGAAATTCCTAAGAACTTTTAGGTGTGGAGGCTTCATCACGATGTTTTCCTTCACCGTTAAAGTAAGAGATTATTATTCATTGTGAATACACACATAACTTTGAAAAGTCAGAGGAGTGTGCCTGGGGTTTGAACCCGCGTCCGCCGAGATTCTCGACCGCGTGCCTAAACCTTGAGGCCATCACTACTTGCTTACTATCCATAATTAAATTAATTGTGAGCATTTTGTGCTTCTAAGCGTAAGCTTAGAATGGGCTAGTAATAGCCCATCTAGCGTTTGTATGGATGTAATTTACCAATTTTAATAAAATCTTCAATGGTGTAAAATAAGGTAGAAATAAGTTAATAAAATAAAATAAAAATTCGTTTTACTTTTGAGAATGTCCTAACGGGAAACCCAATAAACCTAGGAGGTTAATAGACAAAAATAATAGGTAATCATTACCTATACTAATATATATATCAAATACCAGCCAGGGCGGTTATTTAAAAAAACGCAGAACCGTTGACCTTTGTTTGGTCATCGGCTCTGCTTTACTACATTACGCCTAGTACTTATTATGCGGCAATATTTAGCTTGTAACTATGATTGCTATTTGTAATTAGATTTATTGCAAACTATGGGAAATATAATCGAAGCGAAATAAGCAAACACAACCACAAACAACAAATATTTTTTAATAAAACCAACAGTGGTTCTACTCACAATGTTTCCTTCGCAATACCAGAGGCGAGAGAGCGCTCCACGCGCAACACTCGCCTTTCGGCAAGTTTCGGTCGCCCCTCCATTGGCGAACGTCATCAGCAAAGCATTTTAACAACAAATTGATAATGTCACAAATCATGATAATTAATTTTAATATTTTTAAACCTTATTTTTTTATATTTCAGTGTCCTAAAGTTATGAAATATTGATTAGAATTATTTCAACAAACAAGTGTCAACATAAAGACTAATAAAATCAAAAGATTATTTAATTACGTTAATGAGACATCTCTTAATTACTATATTGAATAAACAGATTTTTGGTGATATTTAAATTAACCAATGAATGGTAATTAAATATTTCTAAAATTAACTTAAATATTAGTTTAATAATCTTCGCGGCGACATATACATGCATATATAAATCGCATTACATTTATTTTTACGACTGCTGTAGACACCTACCCACACACTTTAACATCAAGACTAACTAACGTTATTATCCCAGAAGTGATTAGCAGAGATGTTTTCACCCACGTTTCGTTTTATTTCTAAGTCCTCGTAATAGGGAACGAGCCTTTTATTAATTTAAGAGGACTTTTCAACCTCCGTGCTGGTACTAAAAGTTTTATAACCAAAAAAAGCAAAACACTGCCCAGCCCAGGTACTAAACCCAGATCCCACCGCACTTGTGCCGCAAGATCAAATGCAATATCCTCCTCCTCGCATCGTTTTCCTCTTTGCTGAAGGTCGCGATCCCCTGTACTAAGAGTATTCGTTCTTCCTAATATGCTGCGCCCCTTGTTCCTGTCTTTGGCATCGTGGAGCGTAACATAAAGTCTCGAGTTTTAAGGGTCGAGCAGATTTGGTGTGACCATCTGATGGGACATCGGCCTCTCGGACGTTTGCCCTCGACTTTGCCAGTAACCATCAGTTGTTCAAGGTCATCTCCGTCCTCTGATGTACATGATGATGATGACAGCTTGCGAAACGAGTCGCCTCGAGTTTGATCCCAGCACCCAGACCATTGTTTGTGTGATCTACAAATATTTGATTCGGGTCTGGGTGTTTGAGACCGAAAAGTCTCTCGTGGTTTCTGATACCCACGACAACAGACTCGTATCTTAATGTGGGGTCAAAATATGTATGTGACTGTTGCGTGTATTTATTATTATTAATACATTATACAATAAATTTATGTTAGCGAATTGTCTGCATCGGGAATTCTCTGCGCAAAGCCAGCGGAGATAATTTTATTGCGTCTCAAGCATGTGCATTGTGAATCCTTCAAACACGCGGCGATGGAATATGTTTAACATTTATAGCTCTTCCCTCATATTGATGTGTTAAAGACTCTTTGTTTCATTCGCTTTTGTACTACGCTTGGAGAATTTAAGTTTGATATTATGAGGTAGTAACTTAAGATATTTTCCGTCGTAGTTGGCTATAAATGTTCTTACGTACATACATAAACTCACGCGTGTATTCCTCGAAGTGGTAAGCAAAGGTGCATTTCTGCACTCACATTTCATCAGTTATGTATAATACATAGCTATCAGTGCCATGTAATTGGGGGCGAACGTATTACGTAGGACTGATATCTGGCAAAATGTGGGTGCAGAAATGCACCTCTACCTACCCTTTGGGGGCCACAGGCGTGAGGTTTTATATGTATGTAGATATTATTGTTACAGTTTTTTACACTGGCTAATTAACTTAACAAAATTCAATTGTATACTTCATTAAGTATATAGTCTATTTTATATAAGTAAAATGACATTAATATTTATGTTTTAGATTTTATTAAAATTCCTTCACTAAGCCCGTTTGGAACGGACTGACTCTGAGTTAGTTGTCAGACCAGATCGTAGATTGAGATGCTAAAATAGCCCTAGGTGGTCAACACTTGCAGCCTATGGCTAGAGTAATTTCTGATCTGAAATCAGCGATGAAATATCAGATATTGCCGGGTATATCGATTAAATTACTTAATCTAATACACAGTTACAAATAATATTTTGCGCTTCTTTATTAACGCTTAATTCGACAAACCTTATTTTAATTTTATTTTTACGACATCACAAATTTTGTTGCTTAGCTTGTGAGGTATAAAAAATACTCGATTAAATGTAACAATAAGTATCTTGAAAAATCTACGTCCATTATAATTATCGTGGAATTTTTTGTTAATCTAACGAGAAGTATATTGCACGATGTCGAATTAAGGGTTAACTCGCTTATTTGCTTTTTAAAGAACGATTTTAACATTAGATCGCACACGCAATCTTTCCTATCAAACCAAAAAAGTATATTCCGGTCTATGCATAAGCCTAGTTAATGAGTAAAGGAAACTACGAGGATCTTTCCCATGATTCGATTTTCTACTGAGAATATCCTTATAAAAACATTAGTAGCGCATTGCTCGAACTGAGAATAGAAGCACACTTACTGCATATACCGTCCAACGAGGCAGTCATTTCATTAAAAAAAAAAAAACAAAAAGCCAAGGCACTGCGAAATGCCACACGTTAATTTCCGCAGGCTTTCAACTTCTTTACATTGCGGTAAAAAAAAACATATTATAAAAGTACAGTCATCAACGCAAGTTATGGAGATTACCGCACAGACGATCGTAATCAGTGGGAGTGAGGTGGACTGTATTTTTACACGCGAGAAAAAGCGACCAATTGGAATTACTACAACCGTTATAGTAACTATGTGTGGCCATCGACGGAGCGAGCGTTGTTTTAACTATTGTCTGAACGATGAGTTGGATATTTTGTACTGCTTCTCGATGGGGATTTGATTAGCAATTTAAAGAATTTGTGTTCTTTAGACGAATGTTTTTTACATACATAACTTCACGCTAGTATTCCCTGAAGGAGTAGGCAGAGGTGCATTTCTGCATCCACATTTCGCCAGTATCAGTCCCACGTAATTGGGGGCGAGCCTATTGCCGCTTTTCGGGCACATTTCCAGACTCCAGACTGTTACTGAGAATTTTCTAATGGAAATATATAGTAACACTTTGCCCGACCCGGGAATAAAACCCGGGACCTCTAGATCGCACGGCACATATTATGAGTACTTGTGTTTTTTAAAAGCCTTCGAAGAAAATGAGCCACCTAATGTAAGAGGCGTTTGAAATAACATTTCATACTGTCATTTTAAGATGATATAACGATAAAGAGTTTGTTCTTTTGTCGGTTTGAACGCTTGGATCTAGGAGACTTATAGTTAATGTATTATGTCAACATGTAATGTAACGCTATGTAAGCTCAATAAAGCGTGATTTAATAATCATAATTGAGCCTTAGTCCACCACGCTGGCTTAGTGCGGGTTGGCGGACTACACACCTAAGAAATTCCTAAGAACTCTTAGGTGTGCAGGTTTCTTTGCGATGTTTTCCTTCACCGTTAAAGTACGCGACAATTCATTGTAAATACACACATAACTTCGATTTAATTAATAATATTGTTAAACTGACAACGTTGTCATACATTTTCTACGTTATTCATAGCAATGGTCACGAAATACTATGAACTAAAAATCTCGCGTGACGTAAAACTAGATTTTGAGATCTCGATCTCAATAAAGGCTAATTGATTTCGTTTATTTTAATTGAAATACAAATCAATCAAATATACTCGGAACTTTCTCAAAGATATCAATATTTTCATTCGTTCTGAATTTCGAAGGTTTTTTAATAAACTGGCACGAAGAAAGAAAAAATGGCAGACGTAAAATAAAACCGTTGATTAAAAAAAGATAAATTGATCCCGTTGAACTTCAAATCTAGTCTAAAAATCTTTACGACTGCATTGTTGGTTCCTCGGGACAAATATGTCCTGCGCAATTTAAAGGGTTCGATATGCGAATCGTGCAAAACTTTTTTTTTATTAGGGCAATTCTCAGAAACAATACGGGGTTTTTATCTCGAAAAGCGGCAACAGTAAGCCCATTACGTGAGACATACATAGCTGGTGCAATGTGGATGGATAAATCTCTCTTGAAGAGTACAAAAGTGTGCTTGAGGTACACTGGGTATAATGACGAATTTATGACCTTTTCAACAATTTTTAGCTGTCCTACATTACCATCATCATTCGTTCATCATCACCCCATACACGTCCCATTGCTGGAACGTACATACATTGTCAATCATCATCATTATCATCATCATCAGCCCATATACGTCCCACTGCTGGGCACGGGCCTACTCTACAAATGAGAGGATTTAGGCCACAGTCTACCACACTAGCCTAGTGTGGGTTGGTGGACTACACACCTAGGTACTTCCTAAGAACTTTTATGTGTGAAGGTTTTGTCATATTGTTTCTTTCACCGCCATAGTACGTGATAATTCATTGTAAGTAAACACATAACTTCGAAGTCAGAGGTGTGCGCCTGGGTTTGAACCCGCGACCGCCGAGATTCTCCACCGCGCGCCTTAACCTAGAGGCTATCACTACTTCATACATATGTACAATGACAATTTACCTACTCCTGATGACGTCAAGACAAAGTTATTCAACCTAATTAGTAAAATGAACTATACACAACCCTTGATTGACGTTTGAATCCGGGACGAAGCAACCATATTTAGCTGCAAAAATGTCGAGACTGCTTAAGCTTTAGAATGCTTATTGAATGGTCGTAGGTACTGACGGCTTGTTGGAAAGCAGTTTATAAAACTAAAATAGTGGTTTGAACTTTCAGCATTACGTAACGAGTAAGCAGAGGTAAATATCCGCACCTAAGTTTGGCTGGGACTGTTTTAGGTTCCACTGAATAGGAGGAAGCCTGTTGTTACTTTGTCACATACTTATATTATTTAAAAAATGCATGTGTCACTTTAACAAACAAAAACATGGGTCCCACGCAGTGGCGACACTTCCATAGAAGCCCAAAAGTGTTACATGTTGGTTGTGTAATGTCTAGTTTATAATTGTTTATTGAGGGGTCAGGATATTCTCATTTATATGTCAAATTTCTTTTGTTAAATAAAGATTTAAAGCTTAAAGAAATTTATGGCATGCTGGGCTTTTGGGCTTCTATGGAAGTACTGCCACTGGTCCCACGATATTAAGCTATGGTTTTGCGAAACTTTAATTTAGAATTACACCTCCTACCCAATCACCTAAGCATTACCACTTATACAGACGTATGTACATAATACGTAAAAAATGCCTAAACATCAAGATTCTAAGCCAATTAGCTCCGATATCTTTAAAACTTATAAAATCAATGAACAGCCCACTCGGACAGTTAAAATAACTCTCCCACGGAAGAAGCAGTGTATACAAACACACTATTCCTAATCGGTCATGCTTTACGTCCAACACTTTGTGTTTTTGTTTGCAATTAAAGTAACGGACGGCCAGGCGTATTTCATATGCCGTTTGAATAAAATTACATGGTCACGCTTCCGGCTATCGACTTTTGAACTTTTGCTTTGAAAGAAACATGCACGAGAAAAATAACAAATATTGCATCTGCGAAGTAAACGTTTAGTACGTACGTTATCTTATGCTCATCATCATAATCATCATCAGCCTTAAGGTTTAGGCATTAGTCCACCACGCTGGCCTAGTGCGGGTTGGCGAACTATACACCTAAGAAATTCCTAAGAACTTTTAGGTGTGCAGGTTTCATCACGATGTTTTCCTTCACCGTTAAAGTACGCGATAATTCATTGTGAATACACGCCTTCGAAAAGTCAGAGGTGTGCGCCTGGGGTTTGAACCCGCGACCAAGATTCTCAACCGCGTGCCTAAACCTCGAGGCCATCACGACTTACACACATCACGTTACATCACGGCTCTCAAGCTCATATCATTGGAAAATTTATTAGGTTGTATTAAGCAAAGTAAGTGGCGAGGCTGTTGTTGATTATCGAGACGACACGCTCCTCTTTTCACGACGAACCAGTACACAGAAAAAAAATGATTATTGACCCAATGTAGTACATGCAATTACATACAATATTAAGTACTAGAAGGATAAAAAAGCAGCCATAGAAACGTAATTACACGTCCACATCGCAACCACGAGGTGGTCAACTCAGCATTAAGCTGCGACAAAGACATAACGAACTTTATAATTAAATATTTTTTATTAAACGAAGGCAAAGGAATAGTACCACAAAAGATCGTAACCCCGATGTATTCCAAACAGAGTGACAAACATCGAGACTAGAGAGATTCTCATACCTCGTCAGGTAATACCCTCATACCGTCCAGCTGAAATAAAACACCCGGGATAATAGAAAGCGCGTAGGCTGGCAAAATAATCAACAAAATCATAGCAAAAATATGAATGAATGTAAAAAAAATGAATAAGAAAACCTTTTGGTTCGAGCAGGGGTGGTGACAATACTGTGACATCATTCGTTCGTAAGCTAGCGAACATAGTTTTCTTATAGATTGGATTAATTAACGATTAAAACATAATCTAACATCTATAAAAATAAATAAAATTGTAGTGTCTGTTTGTAATATTGAAATAACCGCTTTTTAATAAATGCATATGGATGTATACATGGTACATATACCAAAATAACGTTTTTTTACAATTTTTGTCTGTCTGTTTGTTTGTTCCGGCTAATCTCTGAAACGGGTGGACTAATTTTAACGAGACTTTCACTGGCATATAGCTGATGTAATAAGGAGTAACCTAGGCTACTTTTAGTTTATAAATTTTCTTATTAAAAATAAATGTTCCGCGCGGACGAAGTCGCGGACACAGCTAGTATAACATAAAAAGACAACGAAAATACCTATACAGACAAGTTTTACTTTGTTGTTTACGAAATCACGCAAAGTTATTAATTTTGAAGCCAAATACTTGGAAATCGTAACAGCATAGATCGCAAAGTAAACGAAGCGGTGCAAAAACCTTCATCACCACGATCTAAGTACACAAAGCCTTTACAAAAAGTGTGTTCGTTCCGATAGAAAAGATGAACCGCGTTGCGTTGGTGAATAGAAACATTTTACATGGTCACGTAGAGAAGCATTTTACATGGGCGTTTTTACTTCGCATCTCGATTGATAATGTTGCGTGGAACGGAAGGTTTTTTCATTTTCGTACCTGCCAGTTCGTTTGCATGTCATTTTTTAAAATAAATAACGGATTATTCTTGCGATCTACTGGCGCCAGCCGCTGGGGGAAGAAGTAATCTTTCCGTGTTAAAATATTGCTACAACCTATTCAATTTATGACAGCCCCGTGGCGCAGTTGGCTAGATACCAGCTTTCGAAACGAGAGGCCGTGGGTTCGATCCCCGCACCGAGACAAATGTTTGTGTGATCCACAAGTATTTGTTTCGGGTCTGGGTGTTTGTGAGACTGAAAAGTCTCACGTAGTTTATGATACCCACGACACAAGACTTGTATCTTAATGTGGGGTCAGAACTACAAATGTATGTGACTGTTGGGTGTATTTATTTATTTACTTTCTTACAAATTCTTCATTCCCATCAACAAATAAATACGCGCTTGTGTTTAAAAGATATGATTAAAGATTTAATTAAATTTAATTCTAGAATTCTAGAATACACATTTTTTCGGAAATGTGTTAATCATTTAATTTAAATTATAAATGAAGATTGCGGAAATGTTGACCTATGCAAATATAATTTAGTTTTGTGTTCCGTAAAACTGTACTTTAAAACTAATTATGATGATACACTGTTATAACGGAATATGCAATAAATTATTTTGTGTTTATTTAAAATGAATTTGTTTATGATGGGATATTTGTATCCGCCCGGATAGAGACCGCTAGTATAGAAGCTATTAAGCATGTAGCTCAAAGCGCGTCGTATGGAGATCAGATTTCGTGTATTCATTTTATTGTATAGGCTGGTATGACTGTGACGACTGGTTGAATTATTGTGGTGTTGTCAATCAAAACTCTATTTGGACTTACTTACGGTTTAGGTGCGCGGTCGAGAATTTCGGCGGTCGCTTGTTCATACCCCAGGCACAAACCTCTGACTTGTAGAAGTTATGTGTGTATTCATCATGTGCTATAAAGTACTTTAACGGCGAAGGAAAACATCGTGAGGAAACTTGCACACCTAAAAGTTCTTAGGAATTTCTTAGGTGTGTAGTCCGCTAACCCGCACTAGGCCAGCGTGATGGACTAAGGCCCAAATCCTCTCAGTTGTAGAGGAGGTCCGTGCCCAACAGTAGGACTTATATATGAGTTGATGATGACGAACAAGTAGTCTTAACATTGAATTTAATTTGATAATATTATAATAATTTAATCACTTTAAGAAGAATTTACAAACAAAAGTGTGTGGGTTTCATACATTCATGGAATTTATTTAAAACTTAGAAATACCTAAGAAAAACGACTTTCTATTTATTTTTGTTTGAAAATCATTTATAAAAAAAATGTACAATTGGACTTCAAAAAACCAAACAATTAGGTTTTTTAAAGCCAGTTGTAATTAATTATCCTTTTAACATGCCTTTTGTTTGTTTTTACAACGTGCCTTAATAATCTATACTTCTATACTTAATACTAATATGACAAAGAGGAAATGTTTGTATTTTTGTATGTTTGTAATGAATAAACCCAAAACTATGTTTCATGTAATTTTATCGATATTCTCAAAATCTACAAACAGAAGAACCACGATGTTTTCCTTCACCGTTAAAGTACCTACGTGATAATTCATTGTGAATACACACATAACTTCGAAAATTCAGAGGTGTGTGCCTGGGGTTTGAACGCGCGACCGTCAAGATTCTCGACCGCGTGCCTAAAACTCGAGGCCATCGCGACTTCTGCTGTATACAATATTTAAATAATGCAATAACAATCACGAAAACAGTATCGTTTCCGAGAATAATATAAAAGGCTACTCGAATCAGAACCTATTAACCTCTACCCAATGGGTTATTGCAACGTTCATAACCGCATAGGCAGCAAAAAACGAGAAATGCTTCAAAAGACACGGTATAAAGCACAAAAGAAAAAACCACTAAGTTGGTACTCATGAGTATTTTTGTTCCCAGTACTGACTATGGCAGTATTTAATTTCGCTTTGTATGTTAAAACTCATATTTAAAACGATGTTTTGCCAATGAGTTTTGTAGTGCCGCCAATTGACGTTTTGAAGAAGCGAAGGAGTCAAAAAACATTTGCTATGCAAAAACATTCTATGATTGATAAAAATGTATCTGTGCTTGTTAATAAATGCTTTGTTGTTTTTTTATGTTTTTGTGATTTAAAAAAACTGTGTTTTCAATTTGTTGCCATATTATTTCTGGTACTGAGGAGATCGTAAACTTTACGCGGACTTACTGAATGTTTGGGTCTAGATTTAATTATTGGTGTATTAGTAATAGGTATGAAAGTTTTAAATCAGTCGTATTTATTAATTTTGCAAGGTAATTATGCATAGGCATATATTCTTCCTTATATAGGAAATGTACATAAATAGCTTTTTGTCGTATTTTGAAAAGAGACATGATCTTATTATCAGATCATTACAAAATTTTATTTACGGCAAAATTGATTCATCTGTATTATTTTGAGTCCTTCTACTATTAAGAGTTAATTACCAACATAATAATAAATAACTTTAACCTTCTAAAAATATTTTAAGTTAACTGATGAAGTGTTCACATCAAATTAAATTGCGTCTGTTATTTTAGACAACCATATAAAAAATTTACTGTTAAAATTTCATGAAATTCTTGTTTTAAAATAACAATTCCCGCAATAATTACTTTTAAAATCACATAAAAAATTGGCAATATTAAAAATAAAAAACCTGTCACTTAATTTTTTAATTATAAATTCTGACTTTACATTGGCATAATACGTTACAGTTGCCATTAAAAAATGTATTGTGTTCTAAATTTAAAAAATGAATACTCACCGATGACAGAATACCAGGCACTGATCGCTGAGGTTCGGCGTATACAGAGAGTATGGACGACGAGCGGCGAACGGCGGACTCACGCGAGGAGCAATGACTCTGACGCTCGCACTTGACCTTGTGGCCAACGAGTAGACGCGAATCAACGGCTCCTACTCGTTTTATACTCGCTTTGTCACAGATACACACTGGTTGGATGTCGGGCCAACTTACTTTCATTTGCGAACGATTGCTCCTTAGCTATGACTGTTTTTCATTTTTGGGATGCTAAGTAATTATAATTAAAGCCTTGAAAGTTATTATAGAACAGAAAGTATTTTTAATGTCAAGATTACTGCACTAATGGTGAGATCAGAGAGGTCCAATTAAAAAAAAAGTCTTAAACACTGAGACAATTTCGACAGAATGTTAATCGGGTGAGCACAGATTCCAAGAAGGAGGAACGCAAATGATTTTGGCCGGTTTTGCACTTCATATATGTTGGTAACCTCATTCACAAAACGAAAAGCAATAGTATTTTACATGTAGACTTACCGTCCCACTAGAGCCTTCCTAAGAAATTAATGATGGCCTCGAGGTTTAGGCGCGCGGTCGAGAATCTCGACGGTCGCGGGTTCAAACCCTAGGCACACACCTCTGACTTTTCGAAGTTATGTGTGTATTCACAATGAATTATCACTTGCTTAACGGTGAAGGAAAACATCGTGAGGAAACCTGCACACCTAAAAGTTCTTAGGAATTTCTTAGGTGTGTACTTCACACTCGGTACTAGCCCATATGCAACCTATTTTTAAGTTTAAGCTTAGTTCAGCCTTAGCACTTTCTTGACAAGCAAGATGTTTATTTTATAGAAACACAGTTTAATGTGGAATAATTATCAAGAAAAAAACGATACTACCTTCACCTGTGACTCCTATATACTATATTGATTGTGTGAGATTCACAATATCTTATTGGGTCTTTCGATGCTTTAATTTTTACTATTTATTTTTATCCACAAATTTTAGAATAGCTCTTCTGTCATCAGTACCTGATTTTTACATAGTAATTGATTCATATAAACTGTCTCGTGGTCTCGCGGCACACGTAGGTGCCGTGCATTCTAGAGGTACGGGTTCGATTCCTGCGTCGGGCAAATTATTATTGGGTTTTTACATTAGGAAAATCTCAATAGCAGAACGGAGTCTGGAAATGTGTCCGAAAAATGTTACGTTACGCGGGACAAATTTACACCTGGATATGCTCCTGTACCTACCTCTTCGGGGAATATAAGCGTGTGGTATATGTATGTACATATTTTATTTTCAGGGCGTTTCTCCGCCGAGCATGTTGGTGTTAAATCTGCCAATACTAGAGGTCTGTGTGTATCCACGAACACTTAGACTATCCAGCTTACACTGGCCCTCTTCGCCCCGCTGTAAATAGGCAAAACGGAAAAAGGGTCTGCGCTCAAATGTCCAACGACGCTGATCATTTTTTATAGCTTAATAATATCACGGCGGACTTTTTGCGCCTTCGCCTGTAGCCAAAGAAAAAAGGAATAAAGTTGACAGGAAAATTATGTGATCTTTTATGTAATTTTTTATCTTCTTTATAGTAGCGGTTAAATCACGCTCTGCCCAAGCAAAATTTTGTTTAAAAAAGGAGCCTATTTTATATGTCCATGCCAAAACTCTTTCAAATCGATTGAGTATGTTTTACTCATTAGAGAAAACAATAAAAAATATCATTTTTATAATAATAGTACCCATAGACATTGCTTGTCCAATATTACTGCCTCGTGGTCTCGCGGTACAAGTATGTGCTGTGCGATCTAGAAGTCCTGGGTTCGATTCCCGGGTCGGGCAAAGTGTTATTGGATTTTTCCATTAGGAAATTCTCGGTAACAGCACGGAGTCTGGAAATGTGCCCGAAAAACGGCAATAGGCTCGCCCCCTATTACGTGGGACTGATACATACTTGGCGAAATGTGGGTGCCTAAATGTACCTCTGCCTACCCCTTCGGGGAATACAGGCGTGAGTTTATGTATGTATGTTGTCCAATATTACTTTGTCTACGCCCTCTGGTTGGTTATCTCTCTTATTTATTCAAAGAAACGTATTACTACTGAAACAAATGAAAGAAACGCGTGGGTTTGCTGGATAGTTATAAATAGGTTAGATATTCGCCCGCGCGCAATTTTATATAACCAGTAGCCAGGGTTGGGCAGTATTTGAATTACTTGTAATTGAAATACGTAATTGAAATACAAATACGTATTTTGTATTTGTATTTTAATTACTTTCTTAAAATGTAATTTGTATTTCAAATACGTGAAGCCGAAGTATTTTGTAATTAGTATTTCAAATACCCGAGGCTTCAAAATACATTTAGCCTTCATTTAGTATTAAGTTTGTGCTCATCAGGACCTGCAATAACAAAACAAAAACCGCCTTAAAAAAAACTATTCCAAAACAAATAAATATGCATTATTTTGTATTTTGTAATTTGTATTTTGTATTTCAATTAAAAATAGCTAAAATACTGTATTTTGTATTTCAAATACCTTACTTAAATGTATTTTGTATTTCGTATTTTAATTACTTGCGATACAGTATTTTGTAATTTGTATTTCAATTAAAGCAAAGCATGTATTTTGCCCAGCCCTGCCAGTAGCCTATGTCAAAGCCCCTTCTATTTCCATGCCAAAAACATCCGGATTTTTGACGCTTTTTTAGATAAGTCCGCTGTTTGGTGTCGCGGTACAAGTAAGTGCCGTGCGATCTAGAGGTCCTGGGTTCGATTCCCGACTGGGCAGTGTTATTGAGTTTTCCATCAGGAAATTCTCAGTAGCAGCATGGAGACTGGAATTGTGCTCGAAAAACAGCAATATGCTCGCCCCCTATTACGTGGAACTGATACATTCCTAGCGAAATGTGGGTGCAGAAATGCCCCTCTGCCTACCCCTTTGTGGCATATATGCGTGAGATGATGTATGTATGTTTTTAACATTATTAATTACATTTATAGCGATATGAAAAAATACAAATCTTTTCATATGTAATTCTGACTCAACACTAAGAAATACACATGTATCAGAAAAACAAAGGACTTTTCAGTCCAGTTAGAACACAAACCTAGAACAAATATTTGTCTCGGTGCGTGGGTCGAACCCGTAACTTCGCGTTCCACAGACGTCTAACCAACTGTGCCACGAAGTATGGTATTAACTGGGACAACGGTTCTTTCCCCTAAAGAATTAATAATAAAACTTGATTACTTACATGACCTATAAAAATTGCAGATGCATTTCAGCCTACCTGTTTGGGAAATACAGCCGTGAATGTATATGTATGTGCCATCATCATTAGCCCATATACGTCCCACTGCTGGGCACGATCTTCCTTTACAATTGAGAGGGTTTAGGCCTTAGTCCACCACGCTGGCCTAGTGCGGGTTGGTGTGCAGGTTTCACCACGATGTTTTCCTTCACCGTTGGCACAATTCCAAATTCCTTGATGTTTCAATGAACTTTCTAATGGAAAAACCCACTAACTGCCCGACCCGGGAATCGAATCTGGAACCTCAATATCACTCGGCACACACTTGTGCCGCTAGACTACGAACCAAGCAGCAAAAATATATAGACATAATCAAACTTTAATACAAACGAAAATATTATCCGTTAAGTTAATCGTATAACTTTGATAATATAATTAATTGATACAAAATTGTAATTAATTATAATCATTTTACACATACACACATACATAAACTCACGCCTATATTCCCTAAAAGGGTAGGCAGAGGTGCATTTCTGCACCCACATTTCGCCAGGTATGTATCAGTCCCACGTAACTGACTTGACTGCCTCGTGGTCTCGCGGTACAAGTGTGTGCAGTACGATCTAGAGGTCCTGGGTTCGATTCCCGGGTCGGGGAAAGTGTTACTTTTCCATTATGAAATTCTCAGTAGCAACACGGAGTCTGGAAATGTGCCCGAAAAACGGCAATAGGCTCGCCACCTATAATCATTTCCTTTTGAATTATGTCAAGCAGAAGTTTTTATATTTATCGTTATTATTTATAACTGTGTTAAATATTCATTATGCGCGTAATAATTTACTGTCGCACAACTCATTACCGGACGTCGCCTCACTTATCACTTCTATTAATCTATGCGATTAGTGCATGTATTGCGCTATAGGCTATGTTATGAATAAAGTGGATACTAACTCACAGTTTTGATCGACGTTAAACAACTAATTATATTCTATATACAGTAAACATACCATGATCGTAAATTAATACGGGCAGTCGTTATGGTAAATAAATATATTTGTTGCTTGGAAGAAATTGCCTACAGCGATAAGGCCGCCTCTTGTTTTCTTTTCAATAGATAAGTGTGTTTATAATATTTTGTACATACAAGGAAGTTAATAAATAAATAAATAAATATACCCAACAGTCACATACATAGTTCTGATCCCACACAAGTCCTGTGTCGTGGGAATCAGAAACTACGAGAGACTTCGGTCTCACAAACACCCAGACCCGAAACAAATACTTGTGGATCACACAAACATTTGTCTCGGTGCGGGGATCGAACCCGCGGCCTCTCGTTTCGCAGTCTGGTGTCTAGCCAACTGCGGCACGGGGCTGTCGAATGGTGATTAGAAACATGTCAACTTTTTTTTCTTTTTTTTTCGTTTTTTTTTAGCATGAATGTGCTTGTAATGGCCGTAAGTATTGCCTATCTTTCGATGACGGTCTATTTACACTCTGTATTCTGAGGCGTCAACATTATATACCTACTGACGATTCTTAATGTCTTTCAAGAGAGCACGTCAATAGGTTCAAGAAATGGCGTGCTTATCTTCATGTATCACTGTAGTCTTGTTGAGCTGAGTTGACATTAAGTTTGCTGGAATAATACTTAAAAGGAAAGGGTTCTTGTGTCAAAATAATTTGTAGCAAAAAAATAATTGTGCAAATTAAAATTGGAGATATTTTGTCCGCTATCGTACACCAGGCTAGCGTGGTCGTCCAGCAGCGGAACAAATATTATCATCAGCCCATATACGTCCCACAGCTGGGCACGGGCCTCCACTACCATTGAGACGGTTTCGGCCTTAATCCAAAACGCTGGCCTAGTGCGGGTTGGCGGACGGAAAAAATAAAATATGGATGATAGGGACATTAAAAATAACGTAGACAAAAAAACAAGAGATTATCACGTGGGATTTAAACTTATTTCTCAAATGGTGTTTTAAATTAGACGTAATAAGGGGCGAGTCTATAGACGTCTTTCGAGCACATTGACTCCGTGCTGCTATTCAGAATTTTCTAATTGAAAGCCACTGCTCGATCCGTGAATCGAATCCAGGACCTCTAGATCGCACGACGCACACTCGTGTCGAGACCACGTGTCAGTTTGTACGTAAGCTTATGTATATCTATATTAATATGAAAAAACTGAAAAGATTTTTTGTCTGCTTCAACGCGTTACTCTCAGGAACAACTGGTACGATTTGAAAAATATCTTTTAGTATTAGATAGCCGATTTATCAAGGAAGGTTATAGGCTATATATAATCACGCTACGACCAATAGGAGCGATGCAGCAATAGAAAATGTGGCAAAAATGGGGTGAGGTATATTCTATTTAAAATCTAATGTTTTGGATGCGGAGTTGCGGACAGCAACTGTATTGGTATAATAGGGATGTTGACAAAAATTTGGAACTGTTTTCATTTTATAGATAAGAACGTAAATATTACGAAAAATATACTACAATTTTTTATTCATCAATTTTAAATAAAAAAACGACTTTAATTAGTTTAGTGTTTAAATTTCGCGCCTAAACGCTCCAAGCTGTCACCTGGTCTTGATGACGTAACAGTGTATTAAATACAACAAACTGCTGTTAAACTAGGGATGAAACAATACCATTAAGGTATCGATACTTCTACTCAATACCGTATCGGTCGTCAAGTATCGATACTTACTCGGTATCGGTCGGCAAGTATCGATACTTACTCGTATCAAATCGTTTTTGGAAAATTTAGAATAAAAATCTTATAATAGTATTTTTTATCAATAAGTACAAAATTATAGGATTTTCAGCCCCGTGGCGCAGTTGGCTAGACACCAGCTTGCGAAACGAGAGGCCGCGGGTTCTATCCCCGCACCGAGACAAATGTTTGTGTGATTCGCAAATATTTGATTCGGGTCGGGGTGTTTGGGAGACCGAAAAGTCTCTCGTAGTTTCTTATACCCACGACACAAATCGGTTAAAAATATCTGCTGCTTCCAAATTAAGTTGAAAGATTTCATCCAAACAAACGTACATACATACATTGCAAGTTAAATAAAAGCTTGTAAAAAGTACTTGTAAAAAGTGTAAAGTTCCGATTTATCGAATCGAAAAAAACATCGATGTTTTTTCAAAGTGGACAGTGGACACCCCTAGGTTAGACAACTTGTCTGTGATTCTTCATACATGCTGACGTAACGCGCTCCGATTGGCGTTTGCAGTCACGTGATATTTGGAATTATTTTAAACATTTTTAATTATCTTTAATTAATTTATTACTCATATTTACATTTACAAAATATGATTTTCAGCATTCTAATATTCCCTGCTATGGCAAAAAAATAACTTTTCATACATTCGCTATTTATGTCAACATCCCTATTGCCTATTAACCTCCTGATTGATGGTTATTCGAGGTGCTACATGTGCCATCGAAAGGTGACGGGTCGGGGTGAAATGTTAGTCGGTTTTCCGTTAGCAAATTCCCACTGGCAGCAAGAAATATACTTTTGGTACGTCGAACCTACTTTTGGTTGTCTGGAAGAAATCGCAGCTAGCGATAAGACCGCCTGTTGTAGCTATAGCTATATATTATTAGTTCTTCTCATAGTTGCTTGTTATTTATGTTACATTAAGTTAAGTTAGTTATTTATGTTATATTAAGTTAAGTTAGTTATTTATGTTATATTAAGTTAAGTATATTATAGTGTACAAAAAAGTATATTAAATAAATAAAATAAATAAACCTAACCTAAATAGTAAGGGCCTCGAGGTTAAGGCGCACGGTCGGGAATCATTCATTTCATTCAGGTTATTTTCGAAGTTACGTGTATAATTGCAATTAATTATCAAGTTTTTCAACGGTGAAGGAAAACATAGTGAGGAGATCTGTACCTACATAACTCTTAGGAATTTCTTAGTTATGTGGTCTACCAACCCGCACTAGGCCAGCGTAGTGGACTAAGATTTAAACCCTTTCTTATTTGCACAGGAGGCCCGTGCGCAGCAGTGGGACGTATATTAACTGAGGATGATGAAACCTAAAACACAAACGTGGATGCAGGAATATACCTCTGCCTACCTTTCGAGGCTGCAAGCGTAAGGATATTTATGTAGAAGGATAATAAAAGTTTTTACACTCCATTGTATTCTGTGAATGAGGGTAGGTATAAATATTGGAGGTATGTAGGTTGCGGAAAGTGGGCGCTAAATTAGTTTTTGATATCCTTGAGAATAATTCGGCGTGAAGTTTAACAAGTAACTATAGGCCCAGTTCTTTTAAATAGTTTAATTAAATTCTCCTTTGTTATTTTTTTACGATGTTAACAGGTGGCTTTTTAAATTGATACAATCTTTAAACAGTGTGATAGACATCTGAACTATTTAAAATAAACGGACGTTTTAGAATAATTTTGATACAATTGAATATACATATCTCCTTACCCAAAAGGGTAGGCAAATATGTATGCCTAGAATCCCATTTCACTCGTTATATTTTAAGCCCTACGCCCAAGTAAAGACTCATCATCAGCCCATATACATCCTCTACAACTGAGAGGGTTTAGGCCTTAGTCCACCATGCTGGCCACAGGGCCAGCAGCCATGGTGGGTTGGCGTTACACACCTGAGAAATTCCTAAGAACTTTTAGTTGTGTAGGTTTCATTTATCATGATGTTTTCCTTCATCGTTAATATACGTGATATTTCATTGTGAATACACACATAACTTGGAAAAGTCAGAGGTGTGTGCCTGTTTGAACCCGCGACCGTCAAAATTCTATAAACCTCGAGGCCATCAAGAGTATCATAAGTAAAGACTATCCCATTCAAATTTGGGCAGAAGCGCTGGGAATCAAATGCACCGCTTCTTGACCCCTTATGACGGTTTATGCCTCAGATTGAATGAAGAATTTTCATGTAACAGGCATTAAATTAACAATTAAACAGACACTTTTAGAAGCAAAATAAAAGAATACTTTACATGATACGACATTGTCAGACCGATAATATCGGTGATTGTAAAGAGGCTCGAGACCCAATGTGTGTCAGTAGGTGCCGGGACATTTGACCGTGTGACTGCCTAGATCTCCGTTATTGTTTGTGGCAGACGTATCCATGAATATTCAATATAATTGATTAGTTTACGAGGGTACAAATCTCTAAAACCCGTTTGTTGAGATAATTACAGGTTGTTTTTATTAACAAAGAGTTTAGTGACATCTGTTGACAGGAAAAAGAACTAAGTCATTCGATTTTTATAATGTAGATACACCCATTTTTTTCACATTAACGTTTCCACAATTTTTATTGATGCTATGGAAGGAAAAAACTGTTACTCGGCACATTTCGAGACTCCGTAGTACATCTAAGTCCTCTTCTCTCGATCACACACCAATAGGTACAGCAGGACTGGTCTGTATATAATATATAATGAAAATACGTAAATCGACTTTCTTCAAGTCGTACCTTGGTCATAACTCATACCATATAATAGGAAATTTACCTTTTACAGAATAGATATGGAACCTCCGCGAAGTTGAGTTACATCTCATTTTGACGTGTGAATGGAGCCTTTGAATTCCAAGCTTCGGCATCAAGTTCTTGTATGGAGTATTTTAATATTCCTCATCTTTGTATTGTCTCTGAAGTTATTAAATTGTTAAAGACACGGTGTAAATGACGACGGTGTTTGCATTTGGTCCAAATGAGAAAGGCCATATGTAATTAATGTGCCAATTTAAACTTTGCCTCTAACACTTACATTTCAAATGATTTTAATAACTAGGGTAAATGGCCTTTTTGAACTAATGCATATTGAAAGATTATACGTACATAGCCTCACGCCTGTATTCCCCGAAGGGGTAGGTAGAGGTGCATTACTGCACCTACATTTCGCCAAGTACCTATGTATCAGTCCCACGTAATAGGGGGCGAGCCTATTGCCGTTTTTCAGGCACATTTCTAGACTCCGTGCTGCTACTGAGAATTTCCTAAACCCAATAACACTTTGCCCGAACCGGGAATCGAAACCGAGACCTCTAGATCGCGCGGCACATATCTACTTGTGCCGCGAAACCACACCTATTGGTTGGGAAGCTATTGGTTCGCCCCCTTTTACATGCGACGAAATAACAATTGGTGAAATATGTATGCAGAACAGGCGTGCGTGTATGTATGTACTATGTAGGTACCATTATTGGTTAAAAGACTGCAGAAGGTACTTAAGGCGTGAGCGGAATCGGGAAAGACTCGATCCCGCTCGGAGAAGAAGGCGCCGAGGTGATGGTGAACATCGACCCGAGCCGTCTGCTTAAAGGCAGAGAGAAGAGGCTTCGCTAAGGACAGTGATTGCACTCTCTGCAATGAGGTCTTTTTAGCAACGCACTGGAGTTACTCTGGCGTGTTCATTTTTGAGGTCCCGGAGTATCTCCCTAGTTTAGATGAAGACGTACATGGGGTTGTTAGCCGGTAAAAATCCGGCATACCCCGTCTATCTTATTAGGCGAGAATCCAAGAGGATTTTCCCCATGTAAAAAAAAAAAAAACAAATAAAAGGTAGGTACTTAAGGCGTTTCTTCCATACATGTCCATAAGCATAAATAATTTAAACAGCCCTGCGTCGTTATATTACCATTAGACGTGTGAAGTACAATTATCCCGGGCGTTGATTTAACATTGCCCCTCCGGCTACGAAACATTACAACGTAGTTGCCATATTAAATTGCATGGAATGTCTTTTGCCGAGATAAGAACATTACTAGTAAGAAGTCTGTATTTAAGGGGATATTTTTGTTTATAAATAAACTCCTGTGATAGAAAAGCTGAAAGGAAACCGTCTGTCGTGACTCGTGGTATGGACATGTTATGAGGAGGGATGAATCATACGTAGGTAGAAAGGTAATAGATATGAAAGTTGATGGATGGGTGAGCAGAGGAAGGCCAAAGAAAAGATGGATGGAGTGCGTGACTGAAGATATGAAAGAAAAAGGGGTGAATTGGTAGGGATGTGTGGAAGGATAAAACATACTGCGCCGACCCCAAATGAAATTGGGAACAGGGCAAGGAGATGATGATGATGAAATAAACTTCTTAGCATTTAACCTATCCCGACACACACCCGCCATTGTTACTCCTGTGCTCCAAGATCAACAGCGGCACGCACAGTATTGGCGCTGAGTACTGAAGCTCAGCGAATCTAAGGGAACCTAATTTATCATGATCCCGAAACGAAATTAAACAGAAATAATATACAGTAGGAGTTGGAAAACAGAGAGTTGTCCACTTCTTATTATACCAGACGTTTTGTAATTTTATCGAAAAGTGAAGTATTTTACGATAGACTTGTCTTAGTACATCGTTGTATTTTCAGTCGTGTCTAAGAGTATTGTCGTAAAAATATGGCTATGGCATTCTTCAAGGTCCCAACTGTGTCTCTAATAATACGATTTTAAATACAAAAAATATTAGGATAGTTGCTGCACTTCAGCAATGAAAACGTAATAAAGTTAATTCAACATCGATCATTATAATCAGCTCATATACGTCCCACTGTTGGGCACGGACCTCCTCTACGACTGAGAGGGGTATGACCTTTGTCCACCACTCTGGTTTAGTGAGGGTAGGCGGACTACACACCTAAGAAATTTCAAAGATTTTTCAAGTGTGTAGGTTTCTTCACGATGTTTTCCTACACTCTGATTTGTAATATTATATAGGGCAGTAATATTTATTAAACATTTCAAGTTAAATTATAATTTTTCATGAGTAGGTATATGATTTTATAATTATTCTAAGCACCGTTTGTACTATCTAGTTTATTCCTCTCCTTGCAAGGTTGTCTGGAAGAAACGGCTCTTAGCGAAAAGACCGCAAATTCAATGCGCCCAATTTTAACAGATGTTTCCTAGTGTTAATGTTTAGTATGTGGTGCGAAAAATAAAGAGTCTTTATTTATTTATTTTATTATCAACAATTACAATCTTAACTTTTTAGGCCATTTTGACTTTTATATTCTGTATAAAACAATAGTCAATTATGCAAAAATATATAATCAATAATGACGTCAAATTCAACGTGTATTATCTTTGTTTTTTACCTGGTTTACGCGTCTCCCAAGCCTGTTTTAACTCATTTGAAATTATTGCATACCACACATGAGAATGCCATACAATTGTGAACTTACGCAGGCATTTTTTCCCGCAATTAAAATCTTGCTCGAGGCGCCGCTACCATAGACAAGCGCAAACAATTTTTATTCACATAATTAGCACCCTTTAGTTCACGAGATTATCAAATTACAGGAAACACCGGCACATCCTGATGTATGTAATAAAAAATCTATTATGTAACTAATTCCTCTAACTTTGACTGCCTCGTGGTCTCGCGGCACAAGTATGTGCGGTGCGATCTCGAGGTCCTGGGTTCGTTTTCCGGGACGGGAATAGTGTTATTGGGTTTTTTCCATTAGGGAATTCTCTGTAGCAGCACGGAGTCTGGAATAGTGCCCGAAAAACAGCAATAGGCTCGCCTAATTATATTCTATATTCCCAGTAGAAGTGGGTCGGCATAACCAGTCCACAAACTACGGTGTAGTAACTCAAGGGAGTTGGGAGTTAAGGCGTTTGCAAGGGCAAAGGAAGAAAAAGCTGCACCCCTAAAAGTTCTTAGGAATTTCGTAAGTGTTAAGTCGTGATGGCCTCGAGGTTTCGAGGTGGTCGAGAATCTTGAGGGTCACGGTTTCAAACCCCAGGCACACACCCCTGACTTTTAGAAATTATGTGTGTATTCACGAAGAATAATCACGTACTTTAACGGTGAAGGAAAACATCGTGATGAAACCTGCACACCGAAAAGTTGTTAGGAATTTCTTAGGTGTGTAGTCCGCCAACCCGCACTAGGCCAGCGTGGTGGACTAAATCCTAAACCCCCTCAGTTGTAGAGAAGGTTGTATGAAAGTTAGAAAACGCAGCGTTCTTCAATCCAGTACGATATTTGGCTTACACAGGAGTAAAGAAAAGAATTTAAGTACCGTTCCTTTAAATCCATATTAGTAGATTAAAGTCGCGCACAAAACCTACTACTGGATAAGGGACACTCGCACATAATCTTGTTTAATACTTGTGTAACTTAGTGATAATAACGGGGGCGATGTACAGTTGCGCACACGAGGAACTTCAGTACATTACAATTACGTTGTCATTAAGGTTTGTTTATAACATATATACTCATATATATATACTCAGCTTATCGCCGTCCACTGCTGAACGTAGGCCTCCCCAAGAAAGCGCCAACCATCCCGGTCTTGAGCAGCCCTCATCCATCCGTTACCCGCCACCTTTCTCAAGTCGTCGGACCATCGTGCTGCAGTTCGTCCTACACTACGTTTGCCTAAGCGCGGTCTCCACTCCAACACTTGTCTGCTCCATCGGCCGTCGGACCGTCGGCAGACATGGCCGGCCCACTTCCACTTTAGCGTGCTAATCTTGCGGGCAATGTCAATGACTCTGGTTTTCTGGCGGATGACTTCATTACGAATTCTGTCCACCAGTATGTTTATAACATACATAGGTACAAACACGCTTGCATTACCGATGGGGTAGGGATTGGTGTATTTAATTACGTTTTGACAATTGTGATTAAAATTCTACGTGACAATAAAAACTATTGCCGTTTTTCGGTTACATTTCGTGACATCATGCTGCCTTTAAGAATGTTCTAAAGTCAATTGTTTTGGATTGTAGTTATGTTTAAATTAACAGAATGTAGAAATGTGTTTGATGTAAAAAATTACAGTAACCTGTTTGTATAATAAATGCCATTAAAAAATAAAACTTGTAAAAAAAACAAGTCTCTTCTACCGTTAGAAGTTGTGAGATCCATGTAATACCAAGTCGGTTAATTAATTCAGTTCCTACTTATGGGACCTTCTGTTTTAAGTTATTACGTAATTACGTAATAACATCTTAGTAGTGACCATATCAATATTAAAAATCTTTTATGTTTAAAATAAAAAATATTGTTTTGGCAATCGCATAAAAACATAATGTATCTCACAAGTAATACGTATTATAGTAAATAATATTGTTTAGTGCGATTGTCAAGTCAATTTAATTTATTTAAAAAAATATATAAATAAAAAAATCGGGGAATATACGCGTGAGGTGTTTGTTAAAAATAATAATTTAGGCCAACTCGAGAATTAAGTCGAGACCTTTAAATGGCGTGCTGCATACTTGATCGCTGTAAGATTAAGATTATCGAGACGATTATAGGCGATAGTTTAACATAATTTATTGTATCGACTATAAAAGTCCTTTGGTTATGTAATAAAGGTTTTCGTTATAAAATGGGCACTAAATGTATGATAAATGAAAGTTGTAAATTTATATTCCAAGACGTTATATTACATCCAACTGTCACATAGTCTGACCCATTCAATTACAGGTCTTGTCGTTAGCAATGACATTACTGATGCCGTAAAAACAATTAATGGTATAATGTATTTCTAAGGGAATTTCTTGGGCCGCTTTTTTCATATAATACATCATCATCAGCCCAAATACGTCCCACTGCTGGGCACGGGCCTCCTCTACAACTGAAAGGGTACACCTGAAACTGTCGTATAATACACAGGTTTTAAAGAGACCGTGATCGAAAACTGAGACAGGTAAAAAAAAATCAACGAAAAATTAAAAAAATATGTTTTCCTTATCTCGTACCTACTTTCAATATTTTTGGTTCTTAGGTTTTTTTTTAACGTTAATGTGCTTGTAATCATCTTAACCCTACACTGCATGATTTTTTTTATCTTCAGCAAAAAAATCTTACGGACTCATATTTGTGATCTAAAAACTGGGAAAAATTGTTTAAAATTTAAAAAACAAATAATAATGGAGAAAAACGGTTTTTTTATTTTGTGCCATATATGGCACAACATGCAATGACTTACCTATATTTGTTACGAATATAGGTGAAACAAACGGAAGCAGTTTTTATTTTTTCTTTGAAACAAAATTCGACCAGGTACATTTATCGCACGCACCAATCGACTTTCCTTTGCAGCCAAGATACTTGCATCGTTGGCACTTCTGTCAAGGAATATGGGTATAGGAAAGTGCTCATATCCATCGCGCCTTATGTCACGAGGACGAAGACTTGTTACATTGGCTCTCATTCTTTTCTTCACTATATCCATTATATCCTTACTTGCAGAAGAGGATCGGCCTTTTTTATTTTTCATTGCCTGACTGTGGTCAGTGTGTGCATGCAGAGGCTCTTTGCCACTTCTAACTTGAAGTCTTTTAAATTCAGCGGTGTTGCTTCTTGTCGCATCTCTCCAACTCTTCTATATATCAATCAACTATTTATTGTGGCGATGTCGAGGAAATGGTAAAAAAGCCTCAAGTACCACTTCTTTGTCCTCATCTTTATTTTGTACTTTCCCAGGAATGAGTCGAGCAAGTCGACTCTACTCATGTGCTGATTATAGTTGCGTACAATTCGGAGGCAGCCGACATCTAAATATTGCCGTTTTTTTTTTTACAAAACCTCCTTACTTTTTGAGTGGGCTCTTTTCCAACAAAAACTTATGCATTTCTTCTATGATATTTTATTTTATTTTACGGTTTAGAAAATCATTATCAAAGAAGTACAAGAAATATTACAATGGCGTTTCGAGTTCTGTAATCGGTGGCTCTAGATCGGTTCGCCCACAAAACTCACGGTTAGTTGGTTTGAAAGCTGTTATTTTTTTACAAATAATATTTCGCTTTCTTCTAACTGTGATGTAGGAAGTGTAGAAGTAGCTTCCCGTGGTACAGTATAAGCGGAACATACAACCTGACGTGTTCGTATAGCAGTTGATCTAGACGTTCTTGGATTTGCCCTGGGGTTTATATGCTGCTGCATATCAGTCACATTATTATGGAAACCTGATAATGGTGCAGCGAGATCATTCCTCTTTGGTGAAACATTGCTCTCCATCATTCGCATTGCTAAAAGTTTCAAAAAGTCCGAATTGCGGCAATTTCATCATCACTTTCAGCTCTCAGTCTTGTTCGTCTTTGCTGCCTGATGGTATTGTCAAATAATTTTGGATTTGAACGCTAGATAAACTTTTCTTCGCCATTATGTAAAATAAAAACAACATATCAAAATTATTAAAAGTACCTAATTTTGGAACGTCACTGCATGAAGTGACACATCGGGAACCAACAGTAATTATAAAATTTTAGTATCAAAACAATGTCAAATCAAAAAATAATACTTACAATTGCTTAGTACACAGTTTTTTCGATATAAAAACATTTTTTCCACTGTCGCACTCCGTCAATAACTATTATTTTCTATATTTTCAAATCTCATTCGAACCGCACGCGCCAAATAATCAAATTTTTTCGATTGAACGGCTAACTGAGGGAGGAGGTGCGGCCACCTAACTCCAATAAAGGTACTAATTGATTGTCATTGACTATTATCACTATGCTATCATAATCAAAGACTAGTTACTTAGATAAAATTAGAAAAAATATTAATTTTATTGGTTGTGCCATATATGGCACTGAATGCAGTGTAGGGTTAACTATTAAATGTCTTAGTTTTAAATCACGTTCTTTTTACACCCTGTGTGTATTCTGAGGCGACAACAATACATACTGACGATTCTTAATGTCTTTCAATAGACTACATCAATAGGTACAAGATATGGCGTGTTTATCTTTGTTCTCGCTTATTGAACAATAATTTTACGTACAACCGACGTCCTTTACGTTCGAAATGAGCTTAAAATACAGTGTATTAACTTGGAATGTGTATTTTGCACCGTTGGTTGAAGCTGCGTTATTTCCTTAGTAAGGGGTTTGTTTAGAATTATCTTAAGCGGGTTGGTCTATGATTACGAGTTATGCAAGTAATGCGTATTATTGATTTCGTGCTAGTATTAATTTTAAAATACTTTGGTTGTCGAGATGTCTCTTATTTAATTCCTAGGGCGAAGTGTAATATGTATATGTGCAAAGGATATTTTTATTTTATAAATACATTAGAGTGGAGTGAAAAAACATTTTTTTCTTATCCTTGGGGTTGAATTTGTAGTTTATAAAAAAATCTAAAAATTTGAAAAAAAATTGTCTAGATCACACCCCGCCCACTTTAGCCGCAAGACTAAGGAGGATAATATATTTTTTTTTCACGCCTAAGCCTGATTAAAGCAGGCAAGCAAAAAAATGACAGTCATTCTTTCAAATTTAATATATGTATTATAGGAATAAACACTATAATAATGCGTCAGTATGGTATAATAAATTAATAAGTATGACATGAATGTTTTTCTAAAACAGTATGCAGTGAAAAACAAGAAGCTTTGGACGTTCCTCTAATTTTAGTTAACGTTTGTGAGTGTCTTCGTATCATTGTATGTAACTTCCTCTCGCTGAAAAAGCTGTACTAATTTTGATGAAATTTCGTACAGAGGTAGCTGTCACCTTTGATTAATTCATAGGCTACTTTTTATCCCATAAAATTCTAATTTGACGCGGAAGAAATGTGTGTAAGCTAGTACAGACACAAGTTGTTACAAAGTGTTTTTATCGTGGATTGTACAGCGCGCGGCAAAAAGGTAAAAAGCTAACCAACGGTTAATTGAAGTAAACGCGCTCGTCAACATCCGACAGCGCAAACGAGTTACCTTCCGCCGCTAGATATGCCTGATATGATGTCCCTACTGCTGCGCATGCGCCCTCAACCTACAGCCTGGAAAATCTCATTATAGTAGAGCCTCAGTTACTCGACGTGATGTGGAATGGACAGTGACGACTTTGTTATAAAGTGTAGTAGTGACAGCCTCCGTCCATGATTTTGTATCTGATATCACTTCATTTATGACCAATAAAATACATTGAAATGAGTTTTAACGTAAACTTTAACAAAGTTGTAAGCTGATTTTGACGGCCTCCGTAGCGCAATTGGCTATGCACCGGCTTGTGAAAAGAGGGGCCGCAGGTTAGATTCCCGCACAGACAAATGTTTGTGCAAACTTTTTGTTTGTGAGACCGAATAGTCTCACAGTTTCTAATACCCACAACACAAGACTTGTATTTCAGTGTAGGTCAGAACTTTGTATGTGAGTACTACTATTTTCGATTTATAACTCTTTAATCGATTATATTCGATTAATCGAAGTTCGTATAACATTTCTAATAAATGAAATACGTTTCATTTCTCCCAGCATTTTTTACTGTCTTCACATGATTATTGAGATTGTGCCGAGAAAAAGTGGAATCGATTTAATATCCTCGGGATAGGACCGGCTGCGATAAGAGTGATTGAAAAACGTATTAATACGTAATTGCAATGCGGAAATCATATTGGAGTACTTCCAATCGCCGATTACATACCATGTTAGCTCGTAATGTTCTTAATATGTTGAAATAAATAGATAAAAACGTCCTGGAATTAGTTTTTTCATGCCGACGCTGTTAATGTTTAGTTTTGTATACAGCAAATGTAAAACTAGCTGTAAGAAAACATTGTATTTTGTGGTAAATTAAGATTTCAATATAGTAATACATGCCGGTAACATTAGTCGATTGTCGAGTGATTACAAATGGAAATCTCCTGCCACTTGGTGTGTTGTTTAGGTAACACCATAGTAATCATGAAGTAAGGTGATACCACTGTACGTGCAAGCGTTATAATTAAGATCCTTTTCCGTAGAATAGAACTATAATAATAGGTAATAGAATACTACTTGGTACATTCATTATCAGCCCATATACGTCCCACTGCTGGGCACGGGCCTCCTCTACAACTGAGAGGGTTTAGGCCTTAGTCCACCACGCTGGCCTAGTGCGGGTTGGCGGACTACACACCTAAGAAATTCCTAAGAAATTTTTGGTGTGCAGGTTTCATCACGATGTTTTCCTTCACCGTTAAAGCACGTGATAATTCATTTTGAATACACACATAACTTCGAAAAGTCAGAGGTGTGTGCCTGGGGTTTGAAACCGCGACTGTCGAGATTCTCGACCGCGTACCTAAATCTCGAGGCCATCACGGCTTTTTGGTACATTGTTGCCTAATAACTTTTGCCTTCGGCGTCGCCTGCTTTAATCAGGCTTAGGCGTGAAAAAAATATTTGTATTATCCTCCTTAGTCATAAGTAGGCGAGTTGCGATCTAGACAAAAAAAAAAAAAAAAAAATATTTTTTTTATAAGCTACAAATTCGACCCCCAGGCTAAAAAAAGTTTTTTTTCACTCCACCCTAATGTATTTATAATGTTTTGAATCAGCAATTAACAAATAAGACAAATGTCGCGGAAGCACAATACAAATATTGAAGACAACGCCAATTAAAACCGGGTGTATTGTAGAGTTAGATAAATTTTATAACATAATAAATTCTTAGTAAATTAACTCTATGAGTTATGCATGTTTTTCACGATGTTTTTCTCCAGCACTAATTTCTTATTAAAATAGAAATGATTGTTTGAGACTAATTCATTTTATTATCACCTTCTCATACTAGAACTGTGACGAGACTCTGACATCATATCTCACAGATACACATATAAAACCGGCCAAGTGCGAGTCGGTACTCGTCCCGTGCCATTATTTATAAAAACGGCAAAAAAATCATGTCTGTTGTATGGGAGCCCCACTTAAATATTTATTTATATTGTTTTTTTAGTATTTGTTGTTATAGCGGCAACAGAAATGCATCCCCTGTCAAAATTTTAACTCTCCATCACGGTTCATGAGATACAGCCTGGTGACAGACGGATAGACGGACAGCGAAGTCTTAGTTATAGGGCCCCGTTTTACCCTTTAGGTACGGAACCCTAAAAACAGCACAAGAGTCACGTCGACGTAATTTGAAAAATGTGAACAATGTAATGTTACAGGCAATTGTCGTATTTGCTGATTTAGCCGTGACTTTTACTCTTTTTATGAAATGCTCAGCAAATGATCCTATTCCAAATAATAAAGTAAGTCCAGTGAAGTTCAAATATGATTTTAATATGGAGGCATTTTTAATGCCGGGCTCGGTACCCACAATATTCCCTACGCCTATAAATGGACTAAAACTCACAGTGGCCACCTTCGCGCCAAGGAAGCGCCTGTGAAACGAAGATCGTCTCGGCCAACCCGGAGTTACAGGGTTGCACTTCAACTATCTGATTTCCGCCTGCGACGGACACAGGCCACTGTGCTACCGCCACACTCAGGGACACTTTTAGGAATAACCCACTGCCAGTGTTTCTATAGCAGGCAACAGACAATGATACAGCTGCGACTGACGGCAGGTAAAACCTTAAACCACTTTCCTGTTGATAAACAAAAAAAAGGCAGAACAGTATTTGACAGGTTTGCTAAGCCGTTAAAAACTTGCAGCACTTTTGTAGCAATTGTTCTACAGGCGCGGTAAACATATGGAGTAGCAAATCTGTTAGATGATATCATACAAGTTGTGATCACGTAGTTAAGATTTGGATATCAATATTCGTGGTACTAACATGAATGACAGAATACGTAATGACCTACAATATCCGTTCTGAGCTCTTGCAAGCTGTTACGATTCCAGGTCGATCCTAATTTGTCATCGACATCATCATCAGCCTATATGCGTCCCACTGCTGGGCACGGGCCTCCAATACAATTGAGAGGATTTAGGCCTAAGTCCTTAGACTACACACCTAAGAATTCGTAAAAACTTTAAGGTGTGCAGGTTTCATCATGATGTTTTCCTTCACCGTTAAAGTACGTGATAATTCTTTGTGAATACACACATAACTTCGAAAAGTCAGAGGTGTGTGCCTGGGGTTTGAGCCCGCGACGGTTGAGATTCCCGACCGCGTGCCTAAACCTCGAGGCCATCAGGATTAATTTATAAATTATATCCTAATTTATATCACCACTTATTTATATTGAGGGGCCCGACTTCACTCATCCCACGGAATAACTTGATACAAAAATTCAAACATTTTCTCTTTTAATAGTATAGTATAAATTAAAATCGCCTGTCATAAACTTTTAAGCAATGTTCTGTCATAGCTTTTAAACTGTATCGGCCTCTGCCCCGACCAAGGGCAATTTTATAAAAGAAAAAAACATACCCTAAGTGCTTTAACAAGTTCTTATGTATCTCCATATAAAAAATCATTCAAATCCGTTCAGCAGTTTAGACGTGCAAGCGTAACATACACACAGACTAACTGAATTGCTTTCGTTATTATAATATTGGTATAAATTCGCACAAAAAATAGCGAAAACGTAAACTCGACTCTACACGAATTATTTGAGATTTATAAATAGAAATAAATGTTTATTCTATTACCCTGAAGGGACAGGTAGAGTTATGTATATTTGTAAGAATTTCGCCAGTTATTTTACTTTTCCTGTCATCCACCATGGATTGGATAAAAGGGGACGATTTGTGTTTGTGTTAAATTTATTCAACACTACCTGATTCTCAGAATTATATTAGGAAACTTTCAACCATACTTGTCAGTACATGATGCAAAAATGAAATTTTTAAACGTTGGCTGAATGATTATTATTCCTTTGTTTTACCTTGGACGAGATGCGCTTTGTTTTGACGTTTAGTATTGTAGTAGGCCCGAGGCCGTAGGAGGTTATAAAACGGTGACAAAAATATTGAAACCGCTAACAAATACTTTCTTTTCCTTAATTAAATGAGATATATGATATATTTTTAATAATGTCTAGTAAGCCTAACTCAAAAAGGACGGTATATGTGGGTGGATTGGCTGAGGAAGTGGATGAAAAAGTTTTAAATGCGGCGTTTGTACCCTTCGGAGATTTGGTTGATGTTCAAATTCCTTTAGATTATGAGACAGAAAAACATCGCGGCTTCGCGTTCATAGAATTTGAGAATGCGGAGGATGCAGCCGCTGCTATCGATAATATGGTAAGTTAATGTCATGGTAGAAATGTAGCAATGTTGAGTTATTACAACCACTGATGCACAGTAAAGTTAACTTAAGTGGTTTAGTTTTAACCTTGCTTATTCTAATTTTGCGAGGGACTTATGCACTATGAAATGATAATTCTTCAATGAATAATTGCCACATACCTTGTGAAAACTTTTCAGTATTGTACCATTCAGTAAATAATAACACTAGTTTAAAAATAAAATAAATGTGTTTGTTGTTTTTATCACGTCAAAAAATCAAGTTATCAACATATTTTATTTTCAAACTTCCCACAAATTGGTTCTGAATTCTTTCTAATATTTTGATGATGTGTAGTGTTCAGTTAAATAAATATTTGTTTAAAATGTCAAAAAGTTTGTGTAAAGTACATCCTGACTGTTTTTGTTACATTTGCGGTGACCTTATTATATCTAAGAAAGGATGTCCCATAACGGAATCACTCAAAGAAGCATATTTTTGTTATTTCAAAATTTACCTTTATCTTGATAAAAAATGGACTCCTCATGTTTTTTATGATAGATGTAGAAAGACACTAAGCTCCTGGGCTTCAGGTGAAAAAAGATTTTTGAATTTTAATATGCCAATGATATGGAGGCGGAGGAAACCATCCAACCTCAAAAATGTCTTACTTCTGTGTCACTACATCATTTCGATTTAATTAAAAGAATAAAGAAAAAATTATATTATAAGACACATAGACACAAATAAGAACAAGAAAAAAAGCTAAGAGAATTCATTTTTAATTTTTTTTAATATTATAAATCAATAATGATAAATATTTTGAAAATGTGATGTGTTTGATTTTTTTTCATATTTTTTTTGAAACTCCATGTAAACTAGTGTAATTATCAAACTTATTATATTGGAAAAAAGTACTAAGGACACAGTATCCAGATAATCACAGTATCTTCTTTACAGTATCTGCTTTATTGATAAATTGACTTTTTTAAAGCTATAATTCATTTTAGAAGTCATCCAGCCTAACTTCACTCAATTGATCTACCACTTACATAGAATTGTTATTTAAGTAACATTGAAACAAATAAATATTTTTCTCGCGGCAGGGTCCAGCCATGACATAATTTAGAAATCTCATGATGATCCCACAGGAACACATTTCTCTGAGATATAAAGTAACTATGTTACTTTTCAAGGTCCCATGTATATCCATGACAAAAATCAATAAAATTGGTGAAACAGTTTTCAAGTTAAATTGTAACAAATGCACAAACAAAAAAAAACAATGTTTTCTTTTTCTTGTATTAAGTAGTTTAGATTAATATCTTCAATAAATTATTTTCAATGTTACAGAATGATTCTGAATTGTTTGGTCGTACAATAAGAGTGAACATAGCAGCACCTCAGCGAATCAAAGAAGGCTCTGCCAGACCTGTCTGGTCTGAAGATACATGGCTGCAAAAACATGCGGGTGAAACACTGCAATTAAACAAAGAAGGAGAAGAAGGTGATGATGACACCAACAAGGAAAAAACCGAATCCAGTGAAGTTGTTAGTAGGATTACTTATTCACATATTCAATGGTGATATTAACTGTTTTCTTTAGATCTTTAGACATGTATGATGGATTTAGCATCACAGATATTTCTTAAACCATTGTTTCTAACTAGAAGTTCGCCATAACTTAAATATTTGAGGACCTTAAGAATATCTGCTTACTTTATTAGCTTTGAATTCAGGGTGGCAATATCACATAATCCACATGACTACCTAGTTTATTATTTACCTACAAAGTGGGGCTGATCGCTCTACAATATGGATATCAGAACAATATAGAATAATAGATATGTACCATAAGATTTTATTTTAGATGTCATTTTTGTAACAAGTAGGTTGTTAGGGAATACTGTTGCTGTCACAAATATGTAGTTTAATTTAAATTTCATAATGTGGAATTCATCCATTTTTTAAAACTTATTCATTGCAATATAATACTAATTGTGATTTTGTCAATAATTTATCTAATTGTTAATGTTCTAATAATAAATTAAACTTCTGAAAATTTAATTTATTCATATTAAAAATCCATTATTTCTTAAATTTCAGGGCATACCTGCCAAACCAACAGAGAAGCGAAATCCTCAAGTATATTTTGACATAACTGTAAACAAGCAAGAAATTGGCCGTATCATAATGATGCTAAGAGAAGACATAGTGCCGAAGACTGCAGAGAACTTCAGAGCTCTGTGCACACATGAAAAAGGCTTTGGGTACCAGGGCAGCAGCTTCCACAGGATCATACCTGAATTTGTATCCTTTTTACAATATGCAACTGTAATAATGAGTAATCAGTGGAGTTTACATATGAGTATTAGATACAATTAGATTTTTCAAATTTTGCTGCCCGTACTAACCTCGCTAATTTGATTCCCTAATTCACATCAATCATATTAATTACTGTTAATCAGTTTGAGGTTTTGGCGCGCGGTCGCGTGCTTAAGCCCTTGGCACACACCTCTGACTTTTCAAAGTTACGTGTGTCATTATTAATTATAATATATCACTTACTTTAACGGTGAAGGAAAACATCGTGATGACACCTGCACACCTAAAAGTTCTGAGAAATTTCTTAGGTGTGTAGTCCACCAACCCGCATTAGGCCAGCATGGTGGACTTAGAGTCTTAGTCAGTTCTAGAGGAGACCCCTGCCCAGCAGTGGGACGTATATGGGCTGATGATCTAAATCTAGAATGTAGCTGATTAAAAAAAGCTGGCTTTGAGACTTCCGGATGCGATCCTGTTATCGTTTTTAAGGCAGATTTTTCGATATCAAACTGCTACTGAATAATTTATTATGGAAAAATCCAATAACCTAGCCCGACCCGAGAATCGAACCGAGGATCTCTTGATCAATATTTTCCTTAGCAGATTTCATTAGATGTGTCAAGGAGGTGATTTTACAAACAACAACGGGACAGGAGGCAAATCCATATACGGACGGAAGTTCGAGGACGAAAACTTCACACTAAAACACACTGGCCCCGGTATACTGAGTATGGCCAACTCTGGACCCAATACTAATGGCTCACAGTTCTTCCTTTGCACAGCTCGGTAAGTGATAAAATAAGAATATACTGGTTTTTATCTATACAAATAAATCAAATTGGAGTGTCTGTAATATTGAAATAACCGCTTTTTAATAAATGCATATGGATGTATACACGGTACATATACCAAAATAACATTTTTTAAAATTTTTGTCTGTCTGTTTGTTTCGGCTAATCTCTGAAACAGGTGGACCAATTTTAACGGGACTTTCACTGGCTGATGTAAAAAGGAGTAACTTAGGCTAAAAAAATAAATAATAAAAAAAATATATTAAAGAATCAGCTGTTAGGCGGAACGAAGTTCAGTCAGTCAGCTAGTATGAGTATAAAAGTGATACCATTTGTTGTTGATTATAGGTGCAATGGGGCCATACTTTTCTTCTTTTCCGGGGTTTCTACAAAATGTAGTCCTGATTTCTTAATATTTTTAATATAAGTATAAGTAATTATGCTTACATAATGATGGCGGTTGGTAAAAATATTTGTCTACTTTTCCTGACATGGGGTTCGGGGGGGTTAATAACTGTGAAAAAAAATAATACTTGAGAGGCCCTAATACTGTATATACGAAGTGTAAAAAATAAAAAAACAATGTTTTCGATGCCTGTGAAGTAATGGGTTAACTCTAATGAACCGCGCTCTCGTCGATAAGTGTATCTTCCGTAACCGTTGATTTGTATGTTCATTATAGAACGTGTTTTCAAAATAATTTACCATTATTATAAATTTTGTACTTCATAAGTTACGTTTTAAATCAATTATTTTTGTGTAATGGTTATATTCTTTGGTCCAGGACAGAATGGTTGGACGGCAAACATGTGGTCTTCGGCCACGTAATAGTGGGCATGGACGTCGTCAAGAAAATGGAGAGGTACGGGAGCAAAAGTGGATCAGTTTCAGCCAAAGTAGTTATAGAAAATTGTGGAGAATTACAATAATTTTGGATAATTTTTGTTTTATTTTTTAAACAACCTTAAGTCATCTCTTAATATGGGCTGATGATGAAAAAAGAAATAAAACCCTTACGAATATCCAGTCCATTCAGCGAATCGAAACACAAAGTGTAATCATTACTGAGTTCACGCCGACTTTACAGAACTTGTAAGTTGGCGTGTCAATAATTTATGTTCTCGATCCACATTGTACAAACTCTTTCTGTTCACGTTCGTTTGAACACGAGTGAAACTTTCTCTTCAATTTATTTAAGTCGCCTTTGGTTAAATATTTAATTTTAAACTTTATTGTTTTAAAGAATTATTTCTTATTGGTTTCGCGGCAAAAGTGTGTACCTTGCGATGTAAATAGGTACTTAAGACAGTGCGTCGATTCCCGGGCGGGGAAAAATGTTATTGGAGTGTTCCAGTAAGTAAACACGTCCATAGGTTTGTTGCCGAAATGTTAATTTATTTATTTTATTTAAATCAACACAACCATCACAGGATCATCGTTCCAATACAGCAGTGTGACACTTGTTACATTCTACATTTTTATATCTAATATAAATTCTAATTTCTATACGAAATTGTCCATGTAGTCATCCTTGTGAATTCACTCAGAGTACAATGAAATATGGCCAGAGCTTCTGAGACCTGGTTGAGAGTGCGGAGTGCCCGCGTCAGAGGTGCCTCCTTCAACAACGTACTACCCGTGGCACGGCTAGCAATGCTGGCCTACGTCTTCGCCAAATATACTTGTTTGGAACCCACAGACCCACTTGTTCCAAAATGTCCCCGTTGTACACCTTTCCCCTTAATAACCTAAAAATACAGGGTGTATTCAGACCGTGATCGGAAACTAAGGCAGGTAATAGCTAACCGCGTACATTTAATACCGATGGTTGTATGGAAAACGTCAAAACTTTTATTTTTTGTCAGAATTTTCTTTAACGCCAGGGGGTTTGTAATCACCTTAGCTATTACCTGTCTTAGTTTCCGATCACGGTCTGAATACACCCTGTATATAACACTAGTGACATCTCTCTCCTTACTCGTAATTCAATATCCAACCATACCCAAAATAAAAAGAGTTGGATACATCAAAGGATAAAAGGGGTAAACGCCGTAATGTTTTAAATATAAATATCGAACAAATTTATTTTGTATTTTTTTCCAACATGAGATTATATTTAGTCTCATGTGGAGCCCAGACAATTGCATTTCATTCTAGTTGACTAATGTGAATGTTAAAGTACAGCTCTCATAACCCTTTCGAGATTCGATTGTGTTTGCGTGCATATGTCTGTTAAATATGCATTTTGTTCCTTAATCATCATCAGTTCTTATACGTCCCACTGCTGGGCACGGGCCTCCTCTACCATTGAGAGGGTTTAGGCCTTAGTCCACCACGCTGACCTAGTGCGGATTAGCGGACTACACACCTAAGAAATTTCTTTTATCTTTTAGGTGGCAGGTTACCTTAAGAAGTTTTCCTTCACCGTTAGAGTACGTGATAATTCATTGTGAATACACACATAACTTCGAAAAGTCAGGGGTGTTTGCCTGGGGTTTGAACCCGCGACCGCATCTATATTGTTTTTTAAATTAATATATAACAGTTACCTAATTTCGGCGCCGTTCAAATAGAATTTCCAAATATCGTCCATATATCGTCTAATGCTGGCTTGCTAAGAAGCTTTATTCATAAAGAGTCTAAGCTACCAGAGTTTATTCAATTTGGACTTCCATAACAATATTTTCTTGAATTCTTTGAGAGCTAGTTCTCGTTGCCGTTGCATATTCATCAAATTAACATATTTTTTCGTTCCATATTAAAGAGGAATAAGATTCGCGCTGACACTAATGCGGGTTGAAGCCTTTACATGAACAAAAAATGAATTTTAAAAAACCATTTGCATAACTGTTAGCTCAATGGTAAATTGTTTATATTGATAATTTTGGACGAATTCTGACTAGATCGAGGAAATATCTGCAGACTTTAAAAACATGTTTTTGTTGCAAGTTTAAAACTATTTTTGACTTATACTAAAAAAATGTCATGTGTACATACATTGACTATAAACCAAATTTTTAGATTACATAAAGCTATTTAGCATTAAGCAGTGATGGCCTCGAGGTTTAGGCGCGCGGTCGAGAATTTCGGCAGTCGCAGGTTCAAACCCCAGGCACACACCTCTGACTTTTCGAAGTTATGTGTGTATTCACAATGAATTATCACTTGCTTTAACGGTGAAGGAAAACATCGTGATAAAACCTGCACACCTAAAAGTTCTTAGGAATTTCTTAGGTGTGTAGTCCGCCAACCCGCACTAGGCCAGCGTGGTGGACTAAGGCCTAAACCCTCTCAGTTGGAGAGGAGGCGCGTGCCCAGCAGTGGGACGTATTTGGGCTGATGATGATGATGATGATGAAAGCTATTTATCTCAAAGTGTCTTTAAAGTGTGCAATTAGTATATTTTGCTATGATCTAGGTGTTTCAATAGTAGTTTAAAAATCACGTAAACCGACGTATGTAGGTAAAAGGATAATGACAAAGTATTTAAAGGTATTGAAATTCACGAAACCATTGCAGATTACGAACCCTGTCGCTAATGTATCACACATACGTATATAAACAATTTGTTATCTTTATACGATGAGTGAAAACACTCGGTGGATTAAACAGGTGTCGGAACGGGTCACACGTGAGTTGAAAGCAAAACAGAAACAATTCATTTGCCAAACAAAAGCCTGCTCGTAAAATTGCGGGGTTAATGAAAACATCGTTCGCAATTTTGTATACTTTAGACGCTTTTAACTAAAGTTTTTAAAAATAGAATAGTTTTAAGTTGTAGAACAACGGTATAGTCAGTATTACGAGTATCTAGGTATAGTTGGCCAGGTAGGCGAGAGTAGAAAAATCAAAGTAAAGAAAAACTGTTGCGTGTTGTTTTTGTCGGTGACTTAATTTTTAATGGTTACATATTCGTAAAAGGTCATACAGGAGAAAATACACAACACAAAAAGTCTTTGTAAAGAAGTAACATCTTAATAGAAGTGTAGAAAATATTCCCGAAAAACAGCAATGCAGTGGCGCAAATGGCTAAACACCGGCTTGATAAAAGAGAGGACGAGGGTTCGATCCCCGCACCGAGAGAATGTTTGCGTGATTCACAAATATTTGTTTCAGGTCCGGGTGTTGGTAAGACCGAAAAGTATCTCGCAGTTTCTCATACCCACGACATAAGACTCGTATCTTAGTGTGGGGTCAGAACTATGTAGGTATGTGAATTTTGGGTGTATTTATTTATTTAATTAAGCTAACCTTCAGGCGATGCAAGAATAATTAGTATGTATGTAGGTACATTCGAACTTAATAAAATCAGCCTCAATCAGCCTCAGTAACTAAACTCCGACAAACACGTTTCAAACAAATTCTCGTATTTCAAAGTCCTCTAGCCTTTGTGTTTTTTTAATTCAGAGTTTTTTCAGCTTTCTAATGAAAACACAGACTTAATACCGAATACATCGCCGCACCCACAAAGGCTCTTCATTTACACAGCACTTAAAAAAACGAGATGGTTTAGAGAAACGGGGCCAATTCCAATCGTTGCGTCGCCACGTTTCTGTTGTTTTAGAAGCCTTTGTCACTATATTAATGGTGCGCGGCCGTATTTTTACATAATATGGGACGTGGCAAATACTTTTCTTTTAATTTTATCAAAATTGGAAAAGAGGAAATAATAGCTAGATTCTAAAACAGTTTGGTTTTTGTTACGTATGGTGTCATCATCATCATCATCATCGGCCCATATACGTCCCACTGCTGGGCACGGGCCTCCTCTACAACTGAGAGGGTTTAGGCCTTAGTCCACCACGCTGGCCTAGTGCGGGTTTGCAGACTACACATCTAAGAAATTCCTAAGAACTTTTAGGCGTGCAGGTTTCATCACGTTGTTTTCCTTCACCGTTAAAGTACGTGATAATTCATTGTGAATACACACATAACTTCGAAATTCAAGTGCTCCTGGGGTTTGAACCCGCGACCGTCGAGATTCTCGACCGCGTGCCTAAACCTCGAGGCCATCACGACTTATGTATGGTGTATTAAAAAATATTCAAATCTGATGAAAAGAGTAATTCAATTATCAAAAGGTAGCAGAATCGGCTTCCAGAGGTTGACATCACTGCCATAAAAGTTCGTGCATACGGAATGACCACGACTTTCATTTAAAAAAGTAATTTATTATTTTTCATTGTATTTCTTGTAAATTGCAAACATACTTTCAATTGTATCTTCGAGGGGAAGGCAAAGAAGCCACATCTCCACTTTATTTCATCTATATTTTTTCTGACTTTGTAGGTACTGCTGTCGGGAATTTCTAACACTTTCCCCGATACAGCATTCGAACCCGATACCTGCCCATCGCAAATGCTATTTTATGCTATCGGCATCTGTCAGGTAGTGGACCAATAGCCTCTGAATGTCCAACCTTTGATACAACTGTCTTCAAGCGACCTTTCTCACAAATTATTTGTTTTTATTGCATGTAGTAAAGTTGAAATTATGAGTGACCTAATTCTGTGAGGCGTAAAAGAGACCTCTGAAAATACTCTTGTATTTCCTTAAGGGAAGTCGGCAATTAATTAGGAATAAAGTCCGCCATTTTATTTTAATGTTTATTATGATTGTAAAGTTTTCAGTGGAATGATGGATCTGTAATGGGGCAAGGTTTTATGTGCTGTTCCGTCGAATTGTTTAAAATTAGTTGTGAAGGTCGCGTGGGCTAAAAAGATTGGTCTGCCAAGATATTGTTCAGTCGGGTTCGAGTCCCAAGTACACGCTTCTTTTCGAAGTTTTATTTGTATTAAATTAAACGCGTTTTAGCGTTGAAGGAAAACATCGTGGGAAACCTGCCAAATGAGAGTTCAAGGAATGTTGTAGGTATGAATAGTCTAATAACTCGCATTGTAATATAGGAGGTTCACAATCGTACAATATGTATGTATCTGTGGCGGTACCTCCATAGAAGCCCAAAAGCCCAGGTTGCCTTACAAAATTCCGAATAATACTATTTCCCGGGTCGGGCAAAGTGTTATTTGGTTTTTCCATTAGGAAATTCTCAGTAGCAGCACGGAGTCTGGAATTGTGCCCGAAAAACGGCAATAGGCTCGCCCCCTATTACGTGGGACCGACACATACGTGGCGTAATGTGGGTGCAGAAATGCACGTCTGCCTACCCCTTCGGGGAATACAGGCGTGAGATTATGTATGTATGTATATTTATTTAACAAAAGCAATTTGACATATGAATGAGTATATACTGACCCCACAATAAACAATTATAAACTAGACATTACACAATTAACGTGTGACGCTTTTGGGATTCTATGGAAGTACCGCCACTGGTATTTATGACGGCTAAAGTGAACAAATTGATTTTTTTTTATAGTTATGATATAGACTTACTCATTTTGCTATCTAACTTGTATAATTTCAGAGAACAATCACCTTAAGTGTTAAGCATTAGTATATCAGATGTAGTACGTTAGAATAAAGAGAAAGCTAAAAATGTTAAATATATGTCATTTGGTTGAGCTAAATAAATAAATATATAGCATTCGTGTTATAAAGAATGCGAATAGAACGAGAAATGCCGAAAAACGCTTGAAAACCCACGTGACGAAAGACAGCTTAACTGGAACTAGACAGGTAATTTTAGAAGGCGGTTTAGCTGAGTATTGAGGTTACGAAAACCATTACCTACGTAGCTCCCATTCTCATACAATTATATAAGAGTATTCGTGCTCTTATCCTCTAAGGGTAATGTTCAAACCCACGCTTCTTCAACTACTAACTCCAACGAAGCAAGAGGGAAGACAAGAAAGGAAATGTCAGCATGCCGAGCGTGTCGAACCTAATATTAGACTATCATATGTTTGACACGGCCGCTTCCTAGTAATTCAGGTTGCGTGTAATATCAATACTTTTATAAATGTGTGACAACCAATAGCAGCCCTTCATTTTTGTTTGAAATTTTTATCATTGGGTATGACAGAACAGATACAAAACACTGTCTATTTCCCTTATAATCTAAATCAGCTGTTCTGCTGTACATAGCACGACAACTACCGCCTTTAATACCGTAATTTCTCACAAATATCACAATCTATTTGGGCATCATCAATCTAAATTAGTCACGTAATGAGAGTCGCACCTGAGACAATTATAGTGTTAATTGGATACGTACACCTGATATGATCATTGCGCTACTCGGGTAGAGTTACCTGCGTGTCTGTGATAACAGAGTCGATGTTACTAGGGCTTTGAATTTCCTGAATGATTTAAGCGGTTTATTGAAGTTATACTTCTTTAGGCGACTTATGAAAAAATGATGAGAGTGAAATTTTAAGATGCGCGCGCATCACTGTAACACAAAAATAAGACGTTGAAGCTGCCTATGTTAAATGTAAGTGTCAAATGTATCAGAAAGGTTTTAATATGTTTCGGATCGAATATTTTTCAAAAAAAGTTTATATGTTTTAGATTTTAAAAATGTAGAATAGTGACAGTCATAAAAAGGGATTGACATATTTATTATTTGTCAAATATTTATGAGTGCGTTCAGAAATATAATATGTTGTGTAAACTAAGAACTATGTCTGTGACTGTTGGGCGTATTTATAGGTTTTACTTCAGTCGTGTGGTATAACTTCTAACGCGTGTACATACATAAGTACATACACACTTTTTTAAATGAACTATTAATGTAATTGAAGTTTTAATGGCCTCGAGGTTTAGGCGCGCGGTCGAGAATCTCGGCGGTCGCGGGTTGAAACCTCAGACACACACCTCTGACTTTCTGAAGTTATGTGTGTGTAGTGTACGTGTAATATTAATTATAAATTTTAAAGTCGACATGAAAATAAATTATAATATAAGCGCTGTTCCCCACTCAAACCGGTTCACTACTACGCCTGACATCGGGCCAGACGCTATTGGGACTAAGCTTTATTAGTTTTGTTTATACGAACCTACCCTGATACCAGTGGCGGTACTTCCATAGACGCCCAAAAGCCCAGTTTGCCTTTTAAAATCCCGAATAATAATCTTTAAGTTTCAAATATGTATTTATTTAACAAAAGCAATTTGACAAATGAGAATATCCTCACCCCACAATAGACAATTATAAACTAGACATTACACAATTAACGTGCAACGCTTTTGGGCTTCTATGGAAGTACCGCCACTGCCTGATACATCAGGAAATTACAGTGTGTATTCACAATGAATTGTCACTTACCTACCCATCCACACCTAAAAGTTATTAGAAAGGCCTAAACCCTCCCAGTTGTAGAGGAGGCCCGTGCCCAGCAGTGTGACGTATATGGGCTGATAATAATGAAGTAGGATTGAATAGATGGCGAAAAATGTTTTTGCACACCTCTGCTGACCTCTTCAAGAATACAGGTATGAGGAATATCTATGTAATTTTACGAAATCAATGTCTTTATCACACTCGTGTTGTTATTAAGTTTGTTCACATTCTGTCTGCGCCGGATATTGTCCAATCAGTTTGCGAATAGATTTCGCAATCTTTTCTGTTGTGGATACATTATTAAATTGTTTGTTGACTACATAAGGTTCATTCTATAGGGTGGAAGGAATAAATCTTACAAATAAATAAAATTGTTGTGTCTGTTTGTAATATTAAAATAACCGCTTTTTAATAATAGTATATGGATATACACGGTATATATACCAAAATAACGTTTTTCAAAATTTTTGTCTGTCTGTTTGTTCCGGCTAATCTCTGAAACGGGTGGACCAATTTTAACGGGACTTTCACTGGCAGATAGCTGATGTAATAAGGAGTAACTTAGGCAAAAAAAAAATAAGTTAAAGAATCGACTGTTAGGCGGAACGAAGTTCGCCGGGTCAGCTAGTCGAATATAAATAGAATACTTAGTATGAAATGGAATGCGCTTAACAACTGCAGTGGTAAATTGAAGAAGGTACTACTTTTTATTAGATTCTGTATAGGATAGATGAATGAATAGAATAAAATTTGCTTAATTTTAGTGAGTTCTATCAATATCGGTTTAATGTATGGGTGCGTAGAAAAATGCTTGCGATCGATTGTCCCTAGCCAGGAAAAGTATCACCAAATTCACATAGAAATATTTTTGTAGTAGTACGAAGTTTGGTTATATCTTTACTGCACATTAGGCTTTTTATTACGTAAGTTTAATTGTTTTTTTTTAATTGATGAAACGTCAGGATTTCAACTACGCCTATCTTAAGAAATATAGGCAGAAGTTCTGCATGGATGGTAATGAAGCAAAATAAGTTCGTTTGTGAATCGTAAATTGGTTCTAAGAAAATACTTAGAAGATGCTGAAGTTAAAAGCTTCACACTCGAGATAATTCAAACTATTGAAAAAAACATTCTTGGAAACATGTTTCGTTTGATATTCAGTGAGCGTCTTAGAATCTCAAGGTTCATAAAACTTGAATGAGTGCAGTGAAGTGAGACACGCGCGCGGAGAGTTTAAACATCAATATAGATAACCCTACACATAATATCAGCCCATATAAGTCCCACTACTGGGCACGGGCTTCCTCTACAGCTGAGAGGGGTTAGTACTTAGTCCACCACGTTGGCCTAGTGCCGGTTGGCGGACTACACACTAAGAAATACCTAAGAACTTTTAGATGTGCCGGTTTCATCACGATGTTTTCCTTTACCGTTAAAGTACGCGATAATTCATTGTGAATCCACACATAACTTCGAAAAGTCAGAGGTGTGCCTGGGGCTTGATCCCGCGACCGTCGAGATCCTCGACCGCGCGCCTAAACCTCGTGGCCATCACGACGAAGTCTGTCAAACAAGTGTTAAACCCCGCACTGATTTCAAATGTTTCATGCTTATATTGTTTCAGGTCTGGGTATTTGAGATAAGTATATATAAGTTTCTGACACACGTAATATGGGGTCAAGACTAAATGTATGATTTGGCGTATCTATTTGTTATTATTGTTGATTGCAATAATTCTATTCGATGCAAAAAAAACCTAGATAAGAAAGTGATTATACCGCACCTGATGATACAGGATGCTGTTCAAATAGAACATCAAGTAACGAGATACTCCCATTTCTCGTCATTAGACACCCGCAAGCCAGCCTGCTGAGATTCTATTCAATTCGGACTTCACTGCACTAACCTGGTGACTTTCCAGTGTTTTTATAAAGAATACGACCGTTATTCGTTTGACTCGTCTTCCATAAAAATGCCTCCATAATTACCGCTTTATTATCTTCAGAAAAATATGTTTTTCCATCGCAAAAACTTTGAAGTTGTAAGACTTTTTAATTATGCAAAAGTAGCCATTGTTGTGTCACATCAAAAGATATAAAGAAAGGCGGATTAATTAGAACTCTTATATTCTCCAAGGGACTTATGGAGTACTATTACATATTATATTTCTTTGTACTATGTGGTCAAAAACATTGCATCATAGGGAGATTTTAGATAACATATAATAAATAAATACACCCAAGAGTCACATACATGGTTCTGACCCCAATTTAAGATACAAGTCGTGGGTATTATGTAGAAACTACGAGAGACTTTTCGGTCTCACAAACACCCACACCCGAAACAAATACTTGTGGATCACACAAACATTTGTCTCAGTGCGGGGATCGAACCCGCGGCCTCTCTTTTCGCTAGCTGGTATCTAGCGCCACGAGGCTGTCAAATATAGATTATATAACTTATTTTTTAAAGAGAAGAAAACCAAGTGTATACTCTGCTAACATCTACGAGCTTCTATCTTATACATAGGCTATCGTGATACATGAGGGCAATTTCGCGTTGGGTGCACTATGCGTAACCTTTTCCTTGATAATTAAATATATGTATTATGACAGTAGGTTATTTTCCCAGGCGATCAAGAGTTCTTGGATCCGATATTTGGGTCATATTAAAGTTTTTTTTGGGTATTGAGTTACGAAATTCTCAGTAACAATAAAAAAACAATATGCACGTAAAAGGAAGCTAGCCTGTTACCGTTTTCGAGCACATCTCCTAACCAAATGAAAAATCTCATACTATTTTGACCGACCTTGGAGTAGAACTCGGCACCTCGCGATTTCGCGCACACTTTTACCGAAGGACTTATAAGGCAGTCATTTTATAAAGTTGTGTATAGTACATACTCCTAGTTTAATTTTCGTACAACATTTTAGCCGCTCCAAATGAGATTGAGTGACGTCTTGCCAAACAAAATTAAGTTCTTTAATGAAATTCAGTGGATCCTCGACATTTCGCATTACAGGTGCACTCGTCCTTCTAAAACAGTCTGCACCTGGTTTTAATATGGCTTACGAATTCTCCGTCAGTTGTAATGAGTCAGTCAGTTGTAAGTGATGGCCTCGAGGTTGAAGCGCACGGTCAAAAAATAACAGTTGGCACTCCGGTAGTGTCGGCAAAAGTGAAAACTTCAAAATTAACGTTGTGCATTTTTGAATATTTTGGAATGGTCAGGGAATGATTTCGCACGAATTGCTTTATTTATCAGTATTAAACTACTATTATTTACATGGTAAAATACAATATTTATTGCGCTATCGTACACAAACATGACAATGCGACAAGAACACATGACAACAAACGTCTTACGTATTTTCGATCAGGGTCACGTGATCTGACGCGAGTTCAACATTTTTTTACCCATCCCAAAAAAGTGCACAGCGCCGCTTACGAAGTTTTCACTTCAAATATAAGGCGAACGCATGTTCATACCCCAGGCACACACCTCTGACTTTTCGAAGTTATGTATGTATTCTAATTTTTTAAAGGAATTTCTTAGGTGTGTAGTCCGCTAACCTCCACTAGGCCAGCGTGGTGGACTAAGGTATGATCTCTCTCAGCTGTAGAGGAGGCCCGTGCTTAGCAGTGGGACGTATATGGGCTGATGATGGTGATTATTGGAGCTGATGGTGGCGATGATGTAATAAGTGACAACATAAATAGGCCATACGTACTTTACCTGTTTGTCACCTGATGGTGGCCGCGGAGCGATCCAAATTCTCACTTGGTTAAAATAGTGATTTTTTCATTCAATTTTCAAACAGTCGATCTTCTTGACCAGGTTTTAGCACAAAAGGTTCGCGAGTCCCTAAAAATGTACGTTTTAGTACGGAAATTGCACCCAAGGACTATCGTTTCGAAGGCTGATGTCTAAAATCATCGCATCATCGTGTCTAAATGCATCGCAGAAGCTACCAAAGTATGACACACTTCATACTGCGTAATATATATGTATTTGATTGCTTTAATGTCAAGAAACTAGCGAGGTCTTACGCACTTTTCGCGTTTAGCGTGATAAGTGCCCATTGCGCCATTAATAGCAGGCAAAGAATGCTCCATATGGCGCCCCATTGCTTTTTCTATTACGTTATTTTACAAGAGAATTAATGGTTTCATGTTTATTCGTTGCCGAAGGTCGACAGAGTTTCGGAAGTATCGAGTAGATACTGTTATGTAACATTTCGCAGGTTCGTAAAAATATGAAGAATTTGATAGTTTGTTTACCACACATGCCAGTAGTTCATTTTTTCTTAGATTCCCAAGTCGGACAACCTAAATAAGTAGCAGCGCGGAATGTGGAAACACGCAAATTAACTGACTCTTAATTAAATGTGTGTGTATGTCCAAAATATTAGCAAAGTTTTGAAGAAATTTATTCAGACAAATCATTTTTTCAATGGTCATTTATCTACGTCTTTTACAAAGGCTTCCTTTCATTAATGGTACATTGGTATCTCTTAATTATAATGCGTAGATAATATTTACTTTTCCTGCCAGGATCCATTATTATTGACAGTTTATTATATAAATTTAGTTAATTTACTCCAAATATAAGTACATTTGAATTTAAAAATACATTGAATGTACGAAGTTGAGCGTTTCGCTCCGTTCGGATTCATCTCAGCGTCTTCCCGCCAGTTTCCATTCAGTTGTTGAATGCTGAGGACGCGCCGCCCGCTCGGTTGTTCTCCCGCGCGATCTCTCGCTCAAGTACGAATTTGGAATGTGTGTATGACAATTAAAGGTTTTGTTTTTATTTCTATTCAGCAAGTGTCTATAGAACAGTAAAAAGTTTTGTTGTATTTGTGTGTGTTTGTAAAAGTTTGTGGTTCGTTATGGTGTAGTTTGAGGTTCTGAAAGAGGTGAGTTGTAATTTGTTAATTTTGGAATAGTTGATGACGAGTTGTTGAATAAAATAGTTTCAAAATGTTCAAAAAGATTGTATTGATTTATATAATGAAAAGCAAATATAATGTGTGACGTCAAACAATATGCAATAGTACGTACCTTACTTTAAAAAAAACCTTAAGAATCTTGAAACTATATAAGGTTGTAAATAAATCATGGATTTTTATTAAATAAATATAAATACTGCTACTGACAGCTCAATCTATTACAGAAATAAGAGAAAAAGCAACTTAATTATTATTGAATAAGCGTTAGTTCGTTCTATAAGAAAAGACTAACCAATACGTAAAAAAAACTATTCATTGATAAATAGTTCTACAAATGATTAAAAATAAATTGCTTCAGAGGGAAAAATGATACAGACACGTGTAACAACTGGCCATCAGGAAAAGCCCAAAAATCTACAAAAACAAAAAAATAATTAATTTTCTTCCGAACCTCTAACAAGTGCACGGGTCAGCTAGATTGATGACTTGGCACCAGGGTTGCCAAAAACAAAAAAAAAGGAAAGCAAAGGATTAATGTAAAAGCGTAACCTTAACCGTATCCTTTTTATGTAAAAGCGGTTCAGAAAAGTGTTTTTTTGGAAATAATATATGTTAAAAAAGATTTATTTATATTATCCAAAGTTTAATCTGCGTCTATAATTCATCAAAATTGGTCTAGCGATAGATATTATAGAACATATTTTAGAATTTATGATATTTTGATTATACTTTTTGGGAGTATATTTAACGAAAAAACATTGATTAAATGTTCTAGGAAAATTGAAAATTGACTTCCGGTGAGAAATTTAACACATGACGAGAATCTTTTGCCTTTCTTCCTGATTAAACTAAATCAAATTTGATGTATACAGGGTGAAATAATAAATTATGACACACGCTAGTGAGTTTCCAAACCCAGCTAATTATATTAGTGTTTCTCTGTGCCTAATTCTAAGCTTACAATTAGATAAAATAAGAATTTTTATTCTTCTGGTGAAAAATTAAAGAGATTATACACAAAATAGTCACAAATCTTAAACTTCCGCAACATTGGGTATCGTAGGTGTGCAGATGACCTTTCCAAATAGGTATGACAGGAGTTGCTAAAACTGGAGGTATACTTAAGGGGGTATTCTGGTCCAGAAATTGTAAAAATTTTTTTTTGCATATTTACAAAGCTTAAGAATATGTTCTTAGACGGTTTTTTCAATATTTGCATTATGTCCGGAGATACAGTAGAATTTGTGACGTACCGTCCAAGCCGGCCGAGTGGAACGAATCACACAATAAACGGCAACGGCTTGGAATTTCCTCATCGCAAAACTTCAAAGAAAAAAACACATATTTGATAAAGAATAAACATGCAAAGAATGAGAAGAATAGTTTGAAAGAAACTTCAAATAAAAATAAATTGAGTAAAAATACATTCACACCTACATACATCCTGTATGTATTTTCAGCCACGTTAGCAACTACATATGTTTTAAGCCCAATTTAATTCTATGGAAGACCAGCCTTTGATCATTCATCTTACTGCTGGGTATGGGCCTTCTCTACAACTGACAGGGTTTAGGCCTTAGTCCACCACGCTGGCATAGTGCGGGTTGGCGGACTACACACCTAAGAAAATCTTATGAAATTTAGGTGTGCAGGTTTCCACACGATGTTTTCCTTCACCGTTAAAGTACGTTTTTTTTTTTTTTTTTTTTTTTTTTTTTATTCTGGCACGGCAAAGTGACCCCATTGCACCTGATGGTAAGCGCAATGGAGTCCAGAAAAAGTGCCGACCAGCGAGAGATGATGGTCTCCCGTTGGTCGACACAATCATGCCGGCCGAATACCTCTTCACCTTATTGTGAAGAAGTTTGGGGGACTATCAATCATGGCGATCAAAGGACCGACCGCGACAAACCGGCCAAAAAAATTGCCGGTACGGTCATCCTTTCACCATGATTGAAGCCCCCCCGAAAACCGGATATACACTGGCTGATCCCGGAACGCGGCACACTTGCATGTGCCACTATGGCGGGTTTTACGCCCTGTGTACGGTGGTCGCCATCCGGGCGGATACGAATATCCTACCACCAGCACGTGATGATAATTTATAATTTATTTTCATAGTTGCATGGCAAAGTTATAGTGCCACCCAAAAAGTAGACTAGTGAGAGACGATCATTTCGACACAACTAAAGATGCTGTTATTCACATAGCAACCCTAGAAAGGATGACCAAGCTGATCCATTGTCCGGGAAAGTGGCATTATGTTTTATGCAGATATATGGTCAATAGACGGCCATTGTGCCTCCAAGGTTAAGGGCGGTAACGAACCAGCACGTAGATCATAAATCAATGACATCTTGGAAAATTATCATTTGTAGATACAGTAACTTTGATGTAACATTGTTGATTATGATATTGTTGTAATAGGAAAGTATAGCATGACTTTTAGAAATCTTGGAAATTATCACTTGTAGAATACACAGTAACTTTAATGTTACATTGATTATGGTAACGTCGTAATAATAATAATAAAAAAAGTTGTACTTCGGTTATTTGGGAATAAATCTGCTCAATTGGAAAGAAAACTGCTTTGGCCTTATACTACACAACCACCACTGTAACTCCTGTGGTCCAGGATCAACAGCGGCACGCACAGTTTCGACGCCGAGCAATGAAGCTCAGCGAATATAAAAGAACCTAATTTCTCATGATCCCGCAACGAAGTTAATCAGAAAGACAATATAAAGGAAGAGTTGAAAATAAAAGAGTTGTCCACTTCCCTCCACAGCAAAGCGGGAGACAAAACATTGAACTATGAGGTTTCACCGTCACATAAAAAGACAATTACAATTACCGTAAATTAGATGCAATTAACGCACCACGGGTAATTTTATGAGATCTACTGAATATATGGGACCTAAAGTGCGAGCTGTTATGTAGGCTTCCAATATAGGTATGGCAAAAACGCTGAAAAGCTCGGAAATTCTTCCTGGATTCAACAAGGTATAATAAACAAAATGCTTTGTGTTGAATATAGTACTTTGTCTACTTCAAGATGACTGCAAATAGGTTCTTTTTCTAATTACGTTAGCCGTATCTATGTGATTCCTTGGGCGTAAGGAAGATCATTACTGTCATGATCATTATCATCAAAATCAGCTGAATCATTTTTAGGTAAGGAAGATAATTACAAAAAAAATTAACAGCTTACTCGCACTTATTTTGAAACGATGAAGGAAAACATCGTGAAATCCGTAGGTACTTGATATTTCTCCACGACGAGATTTTTGTGAATTTGGTCATATATGGGCTAATACAGGTATTTTTATATTTGTTACATTGTACAATATGTTTGTGCCAAAAAAATTACACTCCGTGATACATACATTGAAATAAGCAACGGATCAATGTTACAGCGCTCGTGTTTACGTATGAAAGTATCAATTATTTAGAATCGTATAAGCAGCGACGTAAAATTCAACGGGCTTTAAAAAGGTATTTACGGGTACCTTGCTTTGTTTCATGTAAATACGTTTGAAAGGAGGATGGATTTTTATGTTTTTTTACATTAATAAACTGTTGCCCGCAACTCCGTTTTCGATTTTATCCCCGTTTTTGACACATTTTTCATTGTTGATCCACTTCTCTGTCGTAAACTGATGATATATAGACCAATAAAAAAAATGCGGTCTCGCGGCACAAGTATGTGCCGTGCCATTTAGAGGTCCTGGGTTCGATTCCCGGGTCGGGCAAAGTGTTATTGGCTTTTCCATTAGGAAATTCTCAGTAGCAGCACGGAGCCTGGAATTGTGCCCGAAAAACGGCAATAGGCTCGCCCCCTATTACGTGGGACTGATACATACCTGGCGAAATGTGGGTGCAGAGATGCACCTCTGCCTACCCCTTCGGGGAATACAGGCGTGAGGTTATGTATGTATGTAAAAAAAATGCGCCTAACGGTCACAAGTAGTGATGGCCTCGAGGTTTAGGCACGCGGTCGAGAATCTCGGCAGTCGCGGGTTCAAACCCCAGGCACACACCTCTGTCTTTTCAACGTTATGTGTGTATTCACATTGAATTATCACTTACTTTATTTATTTATTTACACTTTATACATACATGATGTAAAGGTGTACTTAATGCCTGAGGCATTCTCTTCCAGTCGAACCTTAGATGGTGCAGAGATGAAAAGCGTAGGTGTAAATTAAATTATGTAATGTAGTATACACACGATATTAAAGCTAATACATAAATACAACATATAAAACATAAATATCATAAATACATAATAAAATTATAATATATATACATAAATAAATACATAAAGGTTTAAAATACAATAAATACATACAAAATACATACGTTTAACGATGCAGGAAAACATCGTGATGAAACCTGCACACCTAGAGGTGCTTAGGAATTTCTTAGGTGTGTAGTCCGCCAACCCACACTAGGCCAGCGTGGTGGACTAAGGCCTAAACCCTTTCAGTTGTAGAGGAGGCCCGTGCCCAGCAGTGGGACGTATATGGGCTGATGATGATAAACGGTCACATAAATACATAGTTCTGACCACACACTAAAATACAAGTTTTGTGTCATGGGTGTCAGAAACTACAAGAGACTTCGCTCCCACAAACACCAATCATACCTGAAACAAATATTCGTAGAACACACAAACATTTGTTTTGGTGCGGGGATCGAACCCGAGAGGCAGCAGCTTCCAGTATTGCAAGCTGTTGTCTAGCCAACTGCGCCACGGGGCTGGCAATCATAGTTGTTTTTAATATCGTTAATTCTACGATATTATCCTGGTTCTTTTACGTGTGAACTGACGAAGTAATTTACCGACAAGTTGCCAGTGAGTAACTGACATGAAAGACTCTTACCTCGCGAGCAGCAGAGCGTTTGCCATCAGGTGCAGTTTTGTCTTTTTATTACAAATTCACAACAAGACCTTCCATTTGATATGTCACACGATTCAGTTTAAAAAAAAAAAAAAAACCTTCCCCCAAAAATGACCTCGCATATACAGATTTCATCTATTCACGTCACACCTCTGCGTTTGGGTCACAGATATTGATGTGTGTACCAAATTTCAACTTAATCGGTGAAGAAGATTCGGAGATAATTGACTGTGAGCGACGGACAGACGGACGTAAGATCCTATAAGGGTTCCGTTTTTTTATTCGGACGTACGGAACCCAAAAAAGAAAAATCTTTTAACCATAATGCTTCAATTATTTCACAGTAATCTGCTAGTCGTTCGCTCGATGACTGAATAAATGCATTGACGTTTTCATTTGACGCAAAACATAACAGAACAGAAACCGCGTTTCGCGTGTTAAGTGCCGTGTTCATAATGGCCTCTGTTTGTTTTCACATATCTGTATATATGTTTCTACTTTTATGCAAAATGGGTGCTAGAAATTAGCATTACAATCACGACATATTGGCTAAGTGCACCTTGAATATGAGAATTTCAACTACTTATTTTACATTGGACGGTGTTTGTAAGCGATAGGTTTTCGTAGAGACTGCCCTACCACATCATCATCATCATCATCATCAGCCCAAACACGTCCCACTGCTGGGCACGGGCCTCCTCTACAACTGAGAGGGTTTAGGGCTTAGTCCACCACGCTGGCCTAGTGCGGGTTGGCGGACTACACACCTAAGAAATTCCTAAGAACTTTTAGGTGTGCAGGTTTTATCACGATGTTTTCCTTCACCGTTAAAGCAAGTGATAATTCATTGTGAATACACACATAACTTCGAAAAGTCAGAGGTGTGTGCCTGGGGTTTGAACCTGCGACCGCCGAAATTCTCGACCGCGCGCCTAAACCTCGAGGCCGTCACTGCTTTTTATGCTGCTATCACTGCCCTACCACACATATGTATTATTAATAAGGTAATAAGTTGCGTTACATAGCTGCCAAATCCTTAAGATATTTAGGCGTTAATGTTTGTTGTAACCAGATGTATTATATATAAGTTATACACCCAGGTTTGGTATATTTATGATTTTTGTATAGAGTATGAATAATTTCGGTTATTGAAGTGAATACTTCTTTAGCGGCGATGTGCACTTTTATTGGGATGGGTAAAAAATGTTGAACTCGCGTCAGATCACGTGACCCTGACCGAAAATGCGTAAGCCGTTTGTTGTGATGCGTTATTGTCGCGTTGTCATGTTTGTGTACGATAGCGCAATAAATATTGTATTTTACATACCTACTATAGTACTTTTATACTGATAAATAAAGCAATTCGAGGGGAAATTGTTCCCTAACTATTCCAAAATATTCAAAAATGCACAACGTTAATGTTGAAGCTTTCCCTTCTGCCGAAACTCCCGGAATGCCACCCGTGTTTTTATAACACTAGATTTTATAACACTATTAATAATTATGTTAGTTTTGTGACTCAGTACGGCGAACAGGTTGTAAGTAAATCCTTCAAATCTCTTGGATTTACACGATATCATAATGCGAGTAAAATTATCTGTTTATGCTGGCACCGTTCATGGCACAAGTCGGGTTGTAACTTTATTTACTGTTTTATTATCGATAAAATTTGAATGGGGCTTAAACAGTTAATATCGACTGCCCCGATTTACGGTGTATACCACGCGACTTAGAGATCCCGGATTCGATTCCCGAGAAGGGCAAAGTGTTATTGGATCCTTCAAATAGGAAGTTCTCAGTAGCAGCACGGAGTCTAAAAATATGCCAAAAACGGTAGTAGCCTGCTATTAATCGTACGTGGACTAAACTCAGCCAGGAAAAGTTGGGGCTGGATTTTTTTGTCTATTCCTACAAGGGCGTTTAAGTTTAGAACTGACCCAATCAGCTTATCTGTGAGTCAAGAAGGATCATTATAATAAATATTTTAGGTTATTTTTGGTATAAAAGGAATTACATTAGGTCCCTAGAGAATGTCGTTATAGAATCTTAACTGAAATGATTTGAAATAAATCTGACATCTCGTTCGGTGAGTCGATTTTTATTTATTAAAATCTCAGATTAGCGACGGTATGATTCTTATAACGTAGGAAAGATATTTCTACTTAGCATAAAGATTATATTATTGATTTAAATGCTATTTCCTGATTAGTTTGATATGTCGGTAAGTAATAACAATAATTATAACTGTAAATGTCCGTGTGTTTGCTATTTAATCGCGCAATAAAAGCAGATTGAAAGGTCCCAGGTTTGATTCTTGGATTGAACAATGTGTTGTTTTGATATTGGGTCATCATCAGCCCAAATACGTCCCACTGCTAGGCACGGGCCTCCTCTACAACTGAAAGGGTTTAGGTCTTAGTCCACCACGCTGGCCTAGTGCGGGTTGGCGGACTACACACCTAAGAAATTCCTAAGAACTTTTTAGGTGTTCAGGTTTCATCACGATGTTTTCCTGCATCGTTAAAGCAAGTGATAATTCAATGTTGATATTGGGTAATTTTCTGTAATAGTACGGATCTTTGAAATGTTCCAGAAAACCTAGGTCGCTAACCGGGCGAAGACAAAGATCCTAAATATTAATAAATTTGGCTTCAACCAATCTCATTAACTTAACGACTCGTACACTACTTTTAAATATTCTACCTCTGCGTTGTAATCATCGGGATTAATACTTTTAATGCGGTGCGAAATTAATAACTTATGATATTAATAACTGATTAAAATCCGTATTAATTATTCTAAAAGCTTGTTAATATGCGTGCAATGTCAACATCGCATCACTTTATTTATTGGATCGTATTATAGGTATTTCGAGATTTGACTGTGTTTTGTTTCTAGATCAGTTATTACATTATATTAGATGGCATACAGATGGCGAGCCCCGTGGCGCAGTTGGCTAGATACCAGCTTGTGAAACGAGAGACTGCGGGTTCGATCCCCGCACAGAGACAAATGTTTGTGTGATCCACAAATGTTTGTGAGACTGAAAAGCCTCTCGTAGTTTCTGATACGACTTGTATCCTAGTGTGGGGTCAGAACTATGTGACTGTTGGGTGTTTTTTTTTATACAAATGAACATGCCAATATTTCCAGTACAGAGACGCATTTCATCACCCACATTTCTCGTGTAGCTTTTCCCAATCCGTGATTTATCCACTTCATGATTTTTTTTCTCGTTTTGAATAAAGTCGAGTTTGTAGAGTTTCCGCTTCGAGAAGTCAAGTGTGGAGATGTGATTTAGAACGTAATAGTGACCATTGACAATGAATACATATATATCTCTGTACTGTAAGTTTTGTTTGCTAATATTAAAAAAATATATTTTTATTTGGTTTTAAACTCAAGAACTGCAAGAGTTATATGATTTCTGGTATTAGAAAAGGGCATGCGCTATTATTATAATATTTTTGTTCAAAGATAATGAAAATGGAGCCTTGAATATTAAATAAAATTTTCGAAATCAGCTTTTTAAGTTTTCGATAAAAAAACTGTTACCATTACGAACTGTTATACCATTAATTTAATCTTCTGTCAATTTATTTTCATTATGTTTGTCTACGTCTGATGCCAAAATTTTGTCGAGGTCAATGACCTGTGGCTGACAAACAGCGAAGGAGTAATGACGTGTCATGGCTAAAAACTTATAGACTCGACATCGTGGAATAGATTACACTTAGTTTTCATTGAGTAGTGATGGTCTCGAGGTTTAGGCGCGCGGTCGAGAATCTTCTCTTCCTCTGACTTTACGAATTTTACAGCTCCGTGGCGCAGTTGGCTAGATACCATCTTGCGAAACGAGAGGCCGCGGGTTCGATCCCCGCACCGAGATAAATGTTTGTGTGATCCACAAGTATTTGTTTCGGGTCTGGGTGTTTGTGAGACCGAAAAGTCTCTCGTAGTTTCTGATACCCACGACACAGGACTTGTATCCTAGTGTGGGGTCAGAACTATGTATGTGACTGTTGGGTGTATGTATTTATTATTTATTATCATGTCAATCCAATCCAATCCAATCCATCAGCCAATCGAAGTCCACTGCTGGACATAGGCCTCTCCCAATGATTTCCACAGGGACCTGTTGGAAGCAGCCTGCATCCAGCGACGTCCCGCGACCTTCACCAGGTCGTCCGACCATCTTGTCGGAGGACGTCCCACGCTGCGCTTTCCGGTACGTGGCCTCCACTCGAGAACTTTTTGGCCCCATCGGCCATCAGTTCTCCGCGCTATGTGCCCGGCCCATTGCCACTTCAGCTTGCTAATCCGCTGGGCTATGTCGGTTACTTTAGTTCTCCTACGGATCTCCTCATTTCTGATTCGATCTCGTAGGGAAACCCCGAGCATAGCCCTCTCCATAGCTCGCTGAGTGACTCTGAGCCGTCTAATGAGGCCCATAGTGAGAGGCCACGTCTCAGTGCCGTATGTCATCACTGGTAACACACAACTATCGAAGACTTTCGTCTTCAGGCACTGAGGTATTTTGGACGAGAAGACGTCGCGTAGTTTCCCGAACGCTGCCCAACCGAGTTATCATGTGTATATTAACAATGTATTATCACTTACTTAAACGGTGAAGGAAAACATTGTGAAGAAACCTGCACACCTAAAAGTTCATAGGAATTTTTTGGGTGTGTAGTCCGCCAAGCCACTAGGCCAGCGAGGTGGAATAAGTCCTAAACCCTTTTGTTAACCTGTTGTTTAAGTTGTAGAAAAGGCCCGTGCCCCAAGAGAGATATAAATAAATAAATACACCCAAAATCCACATACATAGTTCTGATCCCACACTCAGATACAAGTCTTGTGTCGTGGCTATTAGAAACTACGAGAGACTTTTCAGTCTCACACACACCCAGACCCGAAACAAATATTTGTGGATCACACACACACTGAATATGTCGGCGTTGTGCATCCCTACATAATCTATTGCAGTGATTTCTGTGCTTTATGTACTTTGCTTTAGCATCATCTGAAGGGCATCGCTTTAATTTGGCTATGGCATTGTTTTTTCTTTTCATGGCAGCCTTAATATCCTCTGTAATCCAAGGCGCTGGTTAATGTTTGGAGTAAGACGTCGAAAGAAGACAAGGTTTCAACCATGATTCCGAAATCAATATGGCGTGAATATTTTTATGATTAAACGATGCCAGCATATCGGAATAATGTATATTGAAATATTTATGGCAATCAATAAACTCAGAATTAATTGAGTCTTCGAGAGAGGGTATACTGCTATAACTATCAGTGCTTTCATCTGAGGCAATTGATGAGAAACAGGAAAAATATTCATTGCTGTGATTTAAATTGCTGCTATGTAACATATAAATTCAAATATTTTTTACGTTATTATAAATAAATAAACATATAAATATTTTAAAATGATTCAAGCTTATTCACCTGCCAGTTGTGTTTAACATTTAAATATTTAAAATTAAAAAAACAAATGTCACAAAACCACACAAAAATGACAATAAAAAAATAAAAAAAAAATCATAAAAGAAAAATGCTTTCATACTGACTACTTAAAAAGAGAGAAAATAAATAAATAACGAATGCTAACAATCTTACATTCACTAATATTGGAAATGAAACACTATTTAAAACAAACATAACTGAGGGTAAAATAAAAATTAATTTGTTGATATCAACAAGAAGTGTCAGATTCGCCAGTAACGTGATAAGTCAGTACAAGGTATCGCAAAGTATCTTAACAACAGATAAATTTTAAAATTAACACTACGCAACTATTTTTTAACTGTTGCACCTCGTCTGGTCTTCACTGGAGCTGTATTACGACCACCTGCTGCTTCCTTGGTTGCGGTTGTCGTCTTCACGGGCACAATAGCATCGAGCTCCTTCACAGTGTTGACGCGATGTCGCACATTGTCGGGCCCGAGAACATAAATGTTGCCCTCACGCGTCGAACATTTGGTGACTCCAAACATTTTCCTCGCCGACATAAAAATGTCATGTCGAGTTTTTGTGAGGAATTCAGATAATGTTATTCCTGAACCTTTGAGATTGGTTTTGGAACACCACAATTTGTCTCGAAGAAGCAAGTCATTTAATTTGAATAAGATTGGACGTGGTTGGCTCGCAGTGCTACGGCCCAATCTGTGATAACGACTGAGTTTGTCTGCCGTGAATCTAGATAATCGAAGAGTCTCCGTGACGCATTTGACAACAGCTGTTGCAGTGTCTTCGTTCTGTACTTCAGGCAGACCATGCAGCAGGAGGATCTTGCGGCGTCGCTGCATTTCCAAATGGTCAACTTGTTTTGCGAGTAGTTAAATTTGACTTAAGAGAATGTTCATGGACTTTAACATAAATTCTCGGAACGTATTGAAGCTACTTGCTAAGGTATCAGCTGGAGTATTACAATGCGATGTTTCTTCGGCAACTGCTCCATAAACGCTTCCATTTGCTCATTAAAGGACTGGACGATTTGAATGACAATTTGATGGATTGTGAAACGATATTCGTGTGATGTGCGGTGGTGGTGTATAAGACACAGTGGAAAAGTTCGTTGTGTGGTTAAGTGTGATATCAGGAAACACTCACTGGCAGGTACTGTAACTTCTAATTACATTTACACATAATCAACACTTGCAAATACAGTAAAAAACAATATTAAATTTTAAAATTCGAAAACAACGTATGTCACTTTAGCACCCAACCATAGACAACCCAATAAATTGTATTTAAGAATTAGCTTTAATATCGTGTGTAGTTATATCATAATTTAATTTACACCTACGCTTTTCATCTTTGCACCATCTAAGGTTCGACTGGAAGAGAATGCCTTAGGCATTAAGTCCACCTTTACATCATGTATGTATGAAGACTAAATAAATAAAGCTATACAAATAAATAAAATTGGAGTGTCTGTTTGTAATATTGAAATAACCGCTTTTTAATAAATGCATATACCTACACGGTATATATACCAAAATAATGTTTTTTTACAATTTTTGTCTGTCTGTTTGTTCCGGCCAATATCTGAAACGGGTGGACCGATTTTGACGGGACTTTTATTGGCAGGTAGGTGATGTAATAAGGAGTAAGTAAGGCAAAAAAAAACAAGAATCGACTGTTAGGCGGAACGAAGTTTGCCGGGTCAGCTAGTTAATAAATAAAAATCTGATTGCCAGTAAAACAGGCGTGTGAAACCGACCCTTGTTAATTTAGTAAATCGGCAGTGAATGAGGTCTTGGAGTGAGAGGGTGCTTGACCCATTTCCACAGTCACCTCACTTTGTCCATCACTAGATAGCAGATAAGGCACAGAAAGCTGGCTTGCGCATAGATAAGCCTTCAACGTGTCACTAGTCGCCTATCTTTTATACTTTCCAGATCTTTGATGGCTCGGCAGAGTGACAACATCGCATCTGAAATAGTGCAAGATATTTCCATAATAATTAATTCTATACTACTCGTAGCTATGTACTGCATAATTATTTAATTTTGATAAAACAAGTACCCAAGCCAAGGGCTTGCCTATATTGGGACCTGTTGATACTCAAATTATTGCGTATATTTTACATACAAATCACGCTTTCAAGGGTGAGAAGAGATGTATAACTCAGACGTTTTACCTGCTGGAACATAATTTGGGAAATCTTTATCCATACCTAGATAGCGGGTCAGAAGAGTCAGTTCCATCTGTATTGCAATACGTAAATAATATCGTACCACCTTTTCTCGAAGATTTTATTGTTTTCTTGGCCCGTATCTATACAATAAAATAAACAAAATGTCATCCATATATTCATTAAATAAACATAGCTGTAAAGAAACAACCTTAAATCTCTTACTAAAACTTGACTATCAAGAGACTGAACAACTCCTAGCGATATTGCAATAATTATAATTTTTATTTTTATTCTAATTATTTAATGTATATAATTATTAATTAATTTTTAATTGTTTATTTTTCTGATAGAATATAAAATGGTTTTGTTACCACCCATCATTAATTACTTACACTAGACTAATTACACACCCTCTCACACACATACATACCACATACATTAATTACACAGAGAGGAACATGCAAGTACACTAAACTCTATTAGTTAGGCGGCTATCTTCAAATAAATAAGGGGAGAGGCGCTGGGTGCTGAAATGCAGGTTTTACCTAGTTCGGCAAACAGATGCTCTATATTTATTAAAAAATTGTATAGCCTATATTATTTATAAAGTCATTTGTAAATTATTTTTTTTGCCCAACAAAGTACTTTAGTACTTAGTAAAATCATTAATCGTCGACAGCCCCGTGGGACAGTTGGTTACCCACCTTGCGAAACGAGAGGCCGCGGGTTCGATCCCCACCGAGACAAATGTTTGTGTGATCCACAAATATTTGTTTCAGGTCTGGGTGTTCGTGAGACTGAAGTCTCTCATACGCACGACACACGACACGTATCTCAGTGTGGGGTCAGAACTACATTATGTATGTGACTGTTGGGTGTATTTATTTATTTATTGTCCAGGTAATTTGACTTTTATATACACATATAAAATAACATATAAGTATGTAAATATATAACATTAAATAGCTTTCCGTAGTTGCGTATATAATAAAATATGTCTGTACATACCAACATACCTTTCCAGAGTTTTATTACAAATGTTAAACGCATAACTCGTTCGCTTTTATTGTATCGGAATTATTGGCGATAAAAATTCGTTTGATCTCGTCTATAACAATAATTTTATGCGTGCTATTACATATGTAGTTTAGGTTTAAAAACTACCATTACGCTAATGCATTGGCGGTATTCGTAGAATATATTTAACGTAGGGAACGTTGGAGAATGTGGGCGTTCTTCGTCTCTCAGTTCTTCATTCATCGTATAGATTTTGGAACGCGGCGAAGTCGGACGTAGGTTGGCTATACTAGTTTCCTTCGCGGTGTCTGTCCCAAAAGTGCCCGTTGACAGCTCGACGTTCGCTTATATTAACATGAAATGTCATTGGCAACTGACAGCTGTCAACCTCAGTGTTGCCCACCATCGTATCCGAATACGCCCAAATCGATTAAGATTTGAAGTTCCGTTTTCCAATCTCCGACATATTTTTTTTATATAATAATTAATGGCAATGTTGTTCAGAATGTATTATCATTTACTATAACAGTGAAGGAAAACATCGTGAGGAAACCTGAACACCTTAAATTTCTTAGGAATTTCTTTGGTATGTAGTCCGCCAAACCGCAATAGGCCAGCGTGGTGTAGGTACTAAGGCCTAAACCCTCTGAGTTGTAGAGGAGGCCTGTGCTCAGAAGTGGGTAGTATATGGACTGATGATGATGATGATGATTTAATGTTATGAAATGTACCTCTACCTATCCCCTCGGGGAATAACGGAGTGAGGTTATGTAATATATATTTATTTATTTATTTTATATACACTTTTTATACATTAAGTATAGAGGCGGACTTAATGCCATAAGCATTCTCTGACAGTCAACCTCTGGGCGATGTAGAGATAAAAATTTGATTTACGTATGTATATAATTAATGTTATGTGACAGAACATCCATATTACCTACAGCTGAATTTGTCATCAAGGAACGAGACGGGCCGGGTTCGATTGCCGGATCGGTATTATCGGATCAATGTATTATCAATATTTGTTGAAATAGAATAAATTTAAATGATTTTGCTCCTAATACTAATACTTACAAAATCTGATTATATCTGATTGCCTTTATGTTAAGTTTGTGCCTTACGATCTAGAGGTCTCTGGTTCGCTTCCCGGGTGGGCAAAGTGTTATTTGGTTTTTCCATTAGGAAATGCTTAGTAACAGCCCTGAGTCTGGAAATGTGCCCGAAAAGCGGCAATTGGTTTGCCCCCTATTACGTGGAACTGACTGACTGGCGAAATGTGGGTGCAGAAGTGCACCTCTGCCTACCCCTTCGGTGAATATAGGCTTGAGGTTATGTATGTATATTAAGGTGTTTCTCTTTTATAGGAGAAAAAAAAGTTCGATATTTTTCCAGACTGCTCGATTTTGAAGTCTCCCTTACCTTAATAACATATGTTCAAAATTTCGAAAATATCGCACAATCCTAAGAGGTTGCGCAAATGACAAGTATAATTGAAAAATAAATACAGGCGTGAGGTTATGTATGTATGTATGTGATTATTTTAATATACATACATAGGTCTGCATATCTTCGAGGTAGGATGGGAGTACATATATTTTGTATGAATGTTGTACTTGGCATGCGGGTCAGCAAATACTGGTCATTCGTCATTGTTGTAACTATAATGTAAACGTGTATTATTTAGGAAACCGTCCGTGCAAATAGCTTTGATCTCTACCATAGTCTATTTGTTTCCAGATATATTTAATAGCATCAGTATATATGTAAAACACTCCGTGTATACTATATATGTATAAGAGAGCCTTAGTCAACCACGCTGGCTAACTACAGGTCAGTTGAATGCACATGATGGCCTTGAGTTTTAGGCGCGCGGTCTAGAATCACAGCGATCGCGGGTTCAAACACCAGGCACACAACTGACTTGTCGAAGTTATGTGGGTATTCACAAAGAATTATCACGTACTTTAACGGTGAAGGAAAACATCGTGGGGAAACCTGCACACCTAAAAGTTCTTAGGAATTTCTTAGGTGTGTAGCCCGCTAACCCGCACTAGGCTTGTGTGGCGGACAAGGCCTATATCCTTTAAGTTGTAGAGGAGACCCGTGCCCAGCAGTGGGACGTATATGGGCTGATGATGATGATTCGGGTTTTTGACATGTACCAAGGGAGCGCTTATACTGACAGTCCCGTGGCGCAGTTAGCTAGAAACCAGCTCGTGAAACGAGAGGTCGCGGGTTCGATCCCCGCACAGAGACAAATGTTTGTGTGATCCACAAATGTTCGTTTCGAGTCTGGAGTTTCTAATACCCACGACACAGGACTTGTATGATAGTGTGGGGTCAGAACTACATATGTGTGTGACTGTTGGGTGTATTTATTTGTAACATTTAAAGTTTCAACACGTGTACCATTTGTCTTCATGTTCATAATAACTCAGGTTATTATAACACTTGTCACTATTGCTCATTAGGTTGTCTAGAAGAGATCTCAGTTAGCGATAAGGAAGCCTATTGTTACACAGTTAAGTGTGTATTTTAATTTTGTTTTGGTTTTTTATTCTATCTTGCATTTTTACAACGTATAAATATTGAGTTTTTCAGATTAGTAGCACAGAGTTTGGAAATGTGCACGAAAAACGGTAATGTTAATTAAATAGGAAGAGCCTATGTTTTCTTTTAAAGGCCGGCAACACACCGATGATTGCTCTGGTATTGTAGGTTTTCATGGGCGGTGTTGACCACTTATCAGGTGGCTCAATAGCTCGTTTGCCTCCTGTCCCATACAAAAGCCTGTAAGATATTCAAGATGAGACAACGCAAGCAATGAAAATAAGCCAAAGACGAGAGAAATAGGTTTAACTGTCTCGTCGTCTCGCGGCACAAGTTTGTGTCGGGTCGGGCAAATTGTTATTGGGTTTTTCCATTAGGAAGTTCTCAGTAGCAGCGCGGAGTCTGGAAATGTGCTCAAATAACGGCAATAGGCTCGCACTCTATTGCATGGGACTGATACATAGCTGGCTAAATGTGGGTGCAGAAACACCTCTGCCTACCCCTTCGGGGAATACCGACGTGAGGTTATGTACATATGTATGTAGAAATAAGAAAAAAAAACAGTACTATTCAAATGATAGCACGAACGAAATTCAACATATATAAACTCTTTGACGCGAGTGGATAAGTGTCTATTAGGGGTTCCCCAGAGACCTGTATATTTAATCAACTTGAACTTCTTCGAGCTATATCGTAAAAGGCGTCGTTTGTGGCGTAGTAAATTTTTTACCGCCTCACATGTTCGTGTTGGCTGTTTATCTTGTCATTTCTATTACCGCATGGAGGTAATGTATTTATATATCTATATCCATCAACCCTCTTAATTGTAAAGGAGGCCCGTGCGCATCAGTGGAACGTATATGGGCTGATCATTACCAGTCATCATCATTATGATAAACCTATTATTAGGAGTAATATGAGTACGAACAGACAAGACTGCCTCGTGATCTCGCGGTACAAGTATGTGCCGTGCGATCTAGAGGTCCTGGGTTCGATTCCCGGGTCGGGCAAAGTGTTATTGGGTTTTTCCATTAGGAAATTCTCGGTAACAGCACGGAGTCTGGAAATGTGCCCGAAAAATGGCAATAGGCTCGCCCCCTATTACGTGGGACTGATACATACTTGGCGAAATGTGGGTGCAGAAATGCACCTCTGCCTACCCCTTCAGGGAATACAGGCGTGAGTTTAATAATACATAAATACATATGTATGTATGTGTATGTATGTATGAACAGACAAGAATATGGGTGAGTGAAATTACTTATTCTCGTGTAGTTTTTACCCATCAACCCGATTTATCGACTTAATGATTTTTTTCGCGTTTTGAATAAAGTCGAGTTTGTTCCCGTTTCAAAGAAGTAGAATGTGGAGATATATTTTAGAGCGTTATCGTGGCTGAGGAATACATATATTTGTCTGTACTGTTAGAAAATAAATAATAAATAAGTACACCCAACAGTCACATACATAGTTCTGACCCCACATTAAGATACAAGTATTGTGTCGTGGGTATCAGAAACTACGAGAGACTGTTCAGTCTCACAAACACCCAGACCCGAAACAAATACTTGTGGATCACACAAACATTTGTCTCGGTGCGGGAATCGAACCCGCGGCCTCTCGTTTCGCAAGCTGGTGTGTAGCCAACTGCGCCACGGGGCTATCTAATTGCTAGCTAGCTAGTTCTGCGTAGTTGCTTTTTATATTATCAAAAGAAAAAAAGTGTTTTTGTTTTTTATTCTGATGATGATGTCAGCCCGAACACTCTTGGGTTTGCAATGCTCATTAGCGTTTCTACCGCCGTTTCTTCTCCACGGCGAGATCACGTTCTGAATTTTTGTTTAAATTTAATTGATTGACGATTTTAAAGTGATTTTATGGGCGACGGAAAAGCCCGTATTTTTGATACCCACGACTCAAGGCTTGTATCTTAGCGTGTGGTTATGAATGTGACTGTTGAATGTATTTATGTATTATTAAAGTTTTATTTGAATAAAGATTATTTTGACTTTGATTCTGACTTTATAGTTGACAGCGTTGGCTTAGTCCACCACGCTGGCTTAATGCGGGTTGGCGGACTACAACCTAAGAAATTTCGTGTGGTCAACTTTTAGTAATGAAAGTTGGTCAGATAGGGGAGTCCCTCCAATCGCTCTATTGAACAGCGCCGTAGTTACCATCAGGTACTAACTATTTTGTGCTAATATCAAGAAAATATCTCTCAATTTCACGGATATTTAGACGAGTCAAGAGCGTTTGAGAGATTAATTATTGTATCGGTTCTGTTGTTCAGTAGGCGCATACATCACTGTCTGTGACAATTGCGACCAATTAGCGGATACATTATTTTTGCGAATAGTTTTCCTATCATAGAGCGTTTTCTTCATATAGTAGGTACCAACGTCAGTATCAATATTCAGCTACTAACTATGTCAAGTTTTACGTAATAGAAGGCAAATAATTTTTTTTGACATTTGCTGATTTTGTGTTATAACTTAGACCCGGGAATTAAATACGAGTTTTTTCCTGTATTTTTTTTCAATTCATAAGAAATTTTAGGTGTGCAGGTGTCCTTACGATGTTTTCCTTCACCTTTACAGTACGTGATAATTCATTGTGAATACACGCATAACTTGGAAAAGTCAGAGGTGTGTGCCTGGGGTCTGAACCTGTGGCAGTTAAAAATATTGACCATGCCCCTTAAACTCGAGGCGATTACTACTTTTTGATTCCATAAATATGATAAAACTCTTCTTGTGAAAACGATAGCAAAAGTCCCCTCAGAGCATGGACCTTAAAGTTAGAGGCATCAGGTTAAGTCCATGCTGCCCTAATGCTGATTAGAAGACATATAAACTCTTGAAACCTATTTTAGAACACAAAAAAATTAAATTTGTGACAAACAAAAACAAATTTTCCCTTTAAATTTACATTGAGCGACAAATAACTACAAACGTAACTTCCAAAAGAAGTGCATGCTTTGAACTAGAACCGAGGGCCACTGGCAAACATCCAACTGACCTATTGTCGGTACTGTATGTCAAATAGAATAAAATTATCCATTCAAGCCAAACTATTACAGTAACACTACGAAAACTTTGTCGGTAAGTTTGTCACAGCTCCCAGTGCTTACAGTTGCAATATAGCTCCGGTGAGTTTACTTTGTAATGCATATTTGTTTATTGCGGAATTGCTCCCGGGTGGGGCAAAGTACTAAGGATTTTCTATAAGGATTTATCCGCTGCCAGAGGCAAGTAATGGGCCTAGTAAGGCCGATAGGTTCGCCCCCGATTAGGGCATGGTAAATACATATGTATTTGTATATATATGTAAGTCATGATGGCCTCGAGGTTTAGGCACGCGGTCAAAAATCTCGATGGTCGCGGGTTCAAACCCCAGGCACACACCTCTGACTTTTCTAAGTTATGTGTGTATTCGCAGTGAATTATCACGTACTTTAACAGTGAAAGAAAACATCGTGATGAAACCTCCACACCTAAAAGTTCTTAGGAATTTATTAGGTGTGTAGTCCGCCAACCCGCACTAGGCCAGCGTAGTGGTCTAAGGCCTAAACCCGCTCAATGGTAGAGGAGGCCCGTGCCCAGCAGTGGGACGTATATGGGCTGATGATGATTATGATGAAGATGAAATATATATGTACATATACTCACGGCTGTATTTCACGAAGGGTTAGGCAGAGGTGCATTTCTGCACCCTCATTTTGCAGGTATGTATCGGTCCCACGTAAAAGGGAGACTTATTGCCGTTTTTCGAGCACAATTCTCGACTCCGTGCTGCTACTGAGAATTTCCTAATAGAAAACCCAATGGAGCACCTAGTAAGGTTTAATAAGTTTGTATAAAATGTGAAATGAATTATTAATTACATTTTTCTTTAATTTTTTTCATAATCATCGTCAATTCTTGAATGTTTATGCTAGCACGCAATGGTGTTGCGTGCTGTAAAGAACCATTTTCTTTTGATACTATTATCAAAAAGCGTGAGACAGCCATTGAATTTCATTCGTCGTTATCATTGTTGAGTTTTTCACGCCAAGGTTTAAAAATGACAAACCAACACCGAAAATATCGAAATCGATACTCTTTTTCTGTTTAAAGCTAAATTCTACCAGCGATAATTGGTAGTCAATGATTCGTCACAAACTTCATACATATGTTTTTTTATAATCGTTTTAAGAGAATTAGTGCTGACAGCCTACAATATTCAATAATACAGTTAAAAAAACACACAAATTGATTTATTTTGCTTTTCATCGTATGTGACAATTATGCGACAAATTTAACAGCGAAACAATTTTTTGTTTGCTACATTTAAATGGACAAAAGGCTCGTTTTCAACGCCGTGTTTTTCGAATTAAAAAATGCCGCGTAGATGCACTAGAAAAGGCTTGCGTTCGAACAATTGTGTTGATTTTTAGTTGATTGATTTATTTTGTTCGAACTTGTTTTACTGGTACATTTCGCGGCCCGCTCGTTTTAGGTGTGTTTTAATAAATGCACTATTTATTGGAAAATTTATGAATTATTTATGCATATTTATCCAATAATACACAAACTAGGAACCATGGAAAGGGTTCCAATATCAAGTGGAATAATACAGAATGTGATGCTTTTCTGGTGGCAGGATATTTGTATCTGCTCATCATCAGCCCATATACGCCCCACTGCTGGGCACGGGCCTCCGCTACCATTGAGAGGGTTTAGGCCTTAGTCCACCACGCTGGCCTAGTGCGGGTTGGCGGACTACACACCTAAGAAATTCCTAAGACTTTTTTAGGTGTGCTGGTTTCATCACGATGTTTTCCTTCACCGTTAAAGTACGTGATAATTCATTGTGAATACACACATAACTTGGAAAAGTCAGAGGTGTGTGCCTGGGGTTTAAACCCGCGACCGTAGAGATTCTCGACCGCGTGCCCAAACCTCGAGGCCATCACGACTTACCTCGAGGCCATCACGACTTCAAAGTAGTCGTAGTAGAGTATCTGCTCAGCTAGCTACTAAAGATAGGCGCACAGAACAGCAGAATAAGTTAAGAAGGGAAATAGACAGTATATTGTATCGGGGCGAGTGTCGCCGCTTGTCTTTCAATTCATTCTACGTCAAACACACGACCAATATTATAAAAAAATATATCAAAAATTAAGGGCTGTTATTGGTTTTTTTTTTTTTTTTTTTTTTTTTTTTTTAAACTGGCACGGCAAAGTGACTCCACTGTACCTGATGGTAAGCACAGTGGAGTCCAAAAAATTAATACCGACCAGCGAGAAACGAAGGTCACCCGCTGGTCGACACAATCATGCCGGCCTGCACAAATGCTTCTTCACGCTTCGCTTAAAGGATCCAGGATCATAGGAAGGAGGGAACACGTGAGCCGGCAAACTATTCCACAGCTTGATGGTGCGGCAAAGGTAAGAGTTGGCGAACTTTTTGGTTCGAGCCGCGGATGTTGTGACCACAAAGCTGTGGCTTCGCATGCCAGCACGCGTGGTTCTGGTGAGGAAAGGAGAGGATGGGACAAGCTTAAACAATTCTTCAGAGCATTCACCGTGATACAGACGGTAGAACACGCTAAGTGCGGCAATGTCCCTGCGCAACTGTAGCGGCTCCAAGTTGGCTGTGACGTCTGCATCATCCACAATGCGGATGGCACGCCGCTGCAATCCATCCAAGGCATCGAGAAGGTATTTGGCGGAACCGTCCCAGAGGTGCGAGCAGTATTCCATGCCCGGCCGAACCTGCGCTTTGTATAAGCGGAAAAGCTGACCGGGCGTGAAAAACCGGCGCACCCTGTTCAGGATTCCGACCCTGCGTGAAGTGGCGGATATAATGCCCTCGATGTGAGTCCTTGGATTAAGATCGCAGCGGATATCCACACCTAGGATATTAAGGCCGTTCCGCATTGCGAGTGAAATGCCCTGAAAATTGGGGAGAGGAGAAAACGGGGATTTTTTGCACGAAAACGCACAGACCTGGGTTTTCTTGGCATTGAACTCAACCAGATTCCGGGTACCCCATGTGGAAATGAGCTCCAGGGTCCGATTGAGCTCAATGACAAGCTCCTCGCGCCTACTCTCAGTATCCGCCCGGCAACCTGGTGGCTTACTGCAGTACCGCCCATGGACCGTGCTGTCATCTGCATAGCAATGAATGTTGCCAAGCGGCAACATATCATTGATATGCAGAAGAAACAGGGTGGGCGATAGCACAGAGCCTTGTGGAACCCCGGCACTAACTGACATGAGCTGTGAAGCGTGCCCGTCGACGAGGACACGCATTCTACGCCCATGCAGAAAGCTCGAAATCCACAAACACAAGTTGCCGGGAAGACCGTATGCCGGAAGCTTGGAGAGAAGGCCACGGTGCCAGACCCTATCAAATGCCTTGGCTATGTCGAGACTCACGGCAAGAGCCTCGCCATGCCGATCAATCGCCTCCCCCCAGTGATGCAAGGCAAACGCTAGAAGATCACCCGTTGACCGGTTACGGCGGAAGCCGTATTGCCTATCACTGATCAACGAGTGATCCTCCAGGTAGCGGACCAATTGGATGTTAATGATCCGCTCCATCACCTTGCAGATCACTGAGGTTATGGCGATTGGGCGATAATTGACAGGGTCTGACCGATCACCCTTCTTAGGAATCGGTTGCACATTAGCCTCTCTCCAAGATTGAGGCACCACACCTGAAAGATAAGACGCGCGGTACAAGCGTGTTAGTGCAGGAGACAACTCGGCTGCGCACTTTTTAAGGACAACCGCCGGGATACCATCAGGACCACTGGCTTTTCGGACGTCGAGTGACTGCAGTTCACGCCTCACATCACAATGCCTGATACGGATATCAGGCATTGTGTGGCCACAGCTAGGCAGCGTAGGTGGCTGAGAACCGCAGTCATCGAGCCGAGAATTGGCCGCAAAGAGGCGCGCCAGTAGACTGGCTTTCTCCTCCGGCCCATGGGCCAGTGATCCATCCGGATATCTCAGCGGGGGCAGCGAAGGACGACAGAAATTGGATTGGACAGCCTTAGCAAGACTCCAATAAGCACGGCTGCTCGTCGGATGGTCTGCCAAGGCACGTCCAATCCTGGAGACGCGCTGAGCATCCGCTCTCACATAAGCCTTCTTGCAGGCCTTGACGGCACGGTTATAAGCTGCCTTGAGTAAGCTTAAATTGGGATCCTTTATTGCGCGACCCCTGATCCAAGCGCGGTACGCCGCCTGTTTATTACCAACAGCGTCGGCGCACTCGCGATTGAACCAGGAGCGTCCGCGTCCTTTGCCGGCGATCTCAGAGGAAGGAATATAGTATTCCATTCCTAATCTGATCTCGTCGGCAATGGCGTCGGCACTCGCTGAAGGATCCAAGCCCTCAAAGCAGCGCTGCCGCCAAGGGATGGATGCGAAGTATTCTCGCATACCATCCCAATCTGCTGACGAGTAGTGCCAGACTTTGCGCTTAACCTTCACGGGTAGTGGAGGTGCAGCGCGCGGAACTGACGTCCCAACCAGGCAATGGTCGGAGGAACCCAGAGGTGCACCAACCGTCACCTGATACCTGGCTGGGTGACTCGTCAACAGAAGGTCCAGCAGAGAAGGCACATGACTCGACACATCTGGGATCCTGGTAGGCTGGTTCACCAGTTGCGCCAAATCATGAGTAAGAGCGAACGCGTGGGCAGCCCTTCCAGCATGGTCAGTCTTGGAGGAACCCAACCACAACTCATGATGTGCGTTGAAGTCCCCCAAAACTACCAATTCCGCTGTGGGGAACTGCTCCTGCGCGGCGTCTGTCGCCTGGCCAAGGTAGTTAAATAACCGGGTTGTCTCATCATCCCCGTTATGAGATCTGTAGAGGCACACGTAGACACGACTTTGACAGCCGAGGTCAACGTGTACCCATAGAGTGGAGAAGGAAGGATCCTCCATGCAGCGCAGACGGCGACAACAGACATCCGACCGAGCATACAAACACACCCCGGCCTTAGGCTTGAAGTTCTCTTCAAGCGAATAGCCGGGGTAGTGCAAGTACGATAGATCGGCCGGACAACGAATCTGCGTCTCCGTCAGGAAGAGCAAAGCAGGCCGGGCCGTCTCTAGATGGTGGTGGACGGCATTGATGTTCGAATGGAGCCCGCGGATGTTGGCGAACTCCATCGTGAACGCGGTGGTGGGGTTGTGCACCGCTGTAGAACCTGCTCTGATGTGTTGCACTGTCATGGGTGAAGGAAGGAAGTTGTGAAGAAGCTAGGGGGACTTATGTCATGGTAGTAAGAAGATCGCGACGGGAAATTTGCCACATTAGTGCTGAATGGAGGCAGACTGATCCATCGGACGGAAGGGCCCCCGTACCCTCCCGGAATAGGCCGCCGGGACCCCATATCCGGTCACCAACCGGCACGACAACCTACTCCAAGATTATGCGCGGCATGGTGGGGCAGCCTCTCGAGGTGGTTAGCCACGATTGGGCCCCTGTACTATACCGCGGGCGGCCAGCGGGACAACCGTTTCTACGGGTCTCCCTGGCCGATGGGTCAATACACCTCCAATCAGTCGAGGCAAAAATACCCGCACGATCATCCCCCTACCACGACTGAAGTCCCCCGAAAAACCGGATGTACACTGACTGATCCCGGAACGCGACACACTTGCATGTGTCACTATGGCGGGTTTTACGCCCTGTGCACGGTGGTCGCTATCCGGGCGGATACGAAAATCCTACCACCAGCCAAAAGTTGTCACTAGGCCAGCGTGGTGGACTAAGGCCTAAACCCTGTAAGTTGTAGAGGAGGCCTGTGCCCAGCAGTGGGACGTATATGGGCTGATGATGATTGTTGGTCACACATTTATAAAAGTCTTGATATTACACGTAACCCGAATTACTAAGAAGCGGCCGTGTCAACATTTGATAGTCTAGTCGTAGGTTCGGCACGCTCGGAATGGTAACATTTCCTTTCTAGTATTATTCAACTGTTCTCACTTTTCGTTCTAGGATATCTCTAACCAATTCTAACGCACGTCTGAGAGATTTTAGAAGGTACAACATTAATTGTTCTGCATGTTGAAAAATCGTTAGGCTCTTGTTTTTAAACTATCTATACTACAAATAAATAAAATTGGAGTGTCAGTTTGTAATATTGAAATAACCGGTTTTTAATAATAAATACATATGGATGTATACACGGAACATATACCGAAATAACGTTGTTTCCAATTTTTGTCTGTCTGTCTGTTTGTTCCAGCTAATCTCTGAAACGGGTGGACCAATTTTAACGGGACTTTCACTGGCAGATAGCCTATTTAATAAGAAATAACTTAGGCTAAAAAAATAAAAAAATATATTAAAGAATCGGTTGTTAGGCGGAACGAAGATCGCCGGGTCAGCTAGTAAAAAATAATAAATCACATTAAATATTTTTCGTATAACTTATCAATAGAATGGCCTTGGAAGAAGGGATAGAAACGGATAAGAACATGGCTATGTTGGACTAACCTTACACAAATGTGGGACAAGGACGGAGATCACAGTCGGTCCTAAAGTGACGTGTACTTTTAATAAAACTATAATCATACCAGCACAAAGTAGGAATGCAAATTGCATAGATTCACAGCTGCCGTCGTCTCAGCGTGTTCAAAATGAGTTTTAAAATAAATGGAGGATTCCACGGTACGTCATGGAGTCGGGATGATTCCAGAAATGAAGATGAATTTTCTTAGTAATTTTTTCGCGGCCTGATTACGAGTTTGCGAATAGTAAAAGTATTGCTACGGTTAAATATATTTTTGTTCCGTGCTTTCGCGTTACTTCACCAATGTCTGTTGTGTTTTTTGCTGCATGATAAAAGTTTTTGTGATTTCGTATTTGTTAGGTTAGTGGTGTATTTATGAAATAAGTTATTGAAAAATGTTTTTCAGATGAATATACATACATACATACATAAACTCACGCCTGTATTCCCCGAAGGGGTAGGCAGAGGTGCATTTCTGCACCCACATTTCGCCAAGTATGTATCAGTCCCACGTAATAGGGGGCGAGTCTATTGCCGTTTTTCGGGCACATTTCCAGACTCCGTGCTGTTACCGAGATTTTCCTAATGGAAAACCCAATAACACTTTGCCCGACCCGGGAATCGAACCCAGGACCTCTAGATCGCTCGGCACATACTTGTACCGCGAGACCACGAGGCAGTCAAATCAAAAGTCGATCGAAAAAAACAAGTCGAAGAATATAACGATGTAAATCGAAAAGAAGTTTGGGATAACAGATATTATTATATAATAAGACTGTCTTAATGAAATCGTATTTATCCTTTTAATATTATTAAGAACAAAACAGAATTTTGTCCCTTTCACGCCTAAACCACTGAACAGATTATGATGAATTTTGTACAGTGATACACCTATCGTCGTATCAAAATCAGGGCACCATCGTTCAGTCAGTTCCACATTTTCTTATTTCTTACCAATTTTTATACCCCTTTATCATTTTTAACCCATAAAATTGAAAATAGAAACAATGCGAGCAAACCTGTGTAAGATTCCATTAAAATTTATCTAAAAGTTTACCAGGATATTTTTTTACTTTAAAATAAATTGTTGCCTTGCATTACCAATACTTTAGACAGCCCCGCGACGCTGTTGGCTAGACCACCAGGTTGTGAAACGGGACGCCGCGGATTTGATCCTCACAGTCGCATAGAGACAATGTTTTTGTGATCCCAAGTACTTGTTTTGGGTCTGGGTGTTTGTGAGATCGTAAAGTCTCTTGTAGTTTCTGATACCCACGACACAAGACTTGTATCTTGGTGTATGACATGACAGTTGGGTTTAAGAGCTCTACTAGGTCATAGGCTAATATTATTATGCAATATCTTGGGCTGCCCTACCTCACGGTTAATGGACGCTTTATTGCATTACTCGTTAGCGACCTCATTTGGGCTTGGAAGAGTCAGTAATATTAGCCAAGTATTAAAGTTTTGAGTGCAGGTGAAATTATCGTTGGAAAAATTATTTTAAGTCACATTATTTTGTTTGATATTAACTCATTTCAAGAGTTGCTTTTTTTCAATTTCGTTTTAGATTAGCAGATTCAATTCTATAGGTGTTTTTAAGAGCTCTTTAAACATACTGGCACTATTTGATACAAAAATTACAGATGTAAAAATATATTACCATTACATACAAAAAATTCCTAAGAACTTTTAGGTGTGCAGGTTTCTTCACGATGTTTTCCTTCACCGTTAAAGTAAGTGATAATTCTTTGTGAATACTCGTATAATTTTGAAAAGTCAGAGATATGTGCCTGGGGTTTTAACCTGCGATTGTTGAGATTTTCGACCGCGCACTATTTACATAAGTCAAATGAAACTTATGATTGATATTATAGTTATTTATTTTTAATAATATTCTTAAGGTTTTACATAAACTAATAACAGAAAGGATGTGTCTTAGAAGCCTATATGTCGCTGAAGTTTTTACGTTGTGAATACACGACAGTATCATTTCCATAATGACCATCCTTTAGTGAGGTACAAATGTGTTTGTTTGTTATGCGATAGGGTTATGTATGTTGATGATCGGAAAGTTCTTACGAATATCAGCATTTTATTTCGTTAAATCTCGATTTGTACCTCGTTTGACTGATTTTTGTGTTTGATAAGACGAAAAAGAAACGGCTATATGTAGTATGCAGTAGCAGTGATGACCTCGAGGTTTAGGCGCGAGGTCGAGAAATTCGACGGTCGCAGGTTCAAACCCCAGGCACACACCACACTCACTGTGTATTCACAATGAATTATCACTTGCTTTAACGGTGAAGGAAAACATCGTGATAAAACCTGCACACCTAAAAGTTCTTAGGAATTTCTTAGGTGTGTAGTCCGCCAACCCGCATTAAACCCTCTCAGTTGTAGAGGAGGCCTGTGCACAGCAGTGGGACGTATATGGGCTGATTATGTATATATTATGTAGTATAAATATTTACGAAGTTCTTACCTTCGTGCGCATATTCCTCGTTACTCAGTAAATATCCAATTTCGAAAATTTACGCTATAGTGATTTGTTATACTGCCTCGTGGTCTCGCGGTACAAGTATGTGCCGAGCGATCTAGAGGTCCTGGGTTCGATTCCCGGGTCGGGCAAAGTGTTATTGGGTTTTTCCATTAGGAAATTCTCGGTAACAGCACGGAGTCTGGAAATGTGCCCGAAAAACGGCAATAGGCTCGCCCCCTATTACGTGGGACTGATACATACTTGGCGAAATGTGGGTGCAGAAATGCGCCTCTGCCTACCCCTTCGGGGAATACAGGCGTGAGTTTATGTATGTATGTATGATTTGTTATAGTATATTTAGGAATCAGAATATTAATGGATTTAAAATAAAAATCTTTGGTCTTAAAGATATATTCTTCGGTCGTGGCACTGTATTCGCGTCGTCCATTTTCGCGAATCTCATCATGGACTATCTTTTTATGTATGAGCTATGGTCTACGGATGAAGATGGACACTGTCGCACGGTTTTAAAGGATTGTAAATAATGCAAGTGAAGGCGCAAAGAGTTTTGCTTCTTATGCGGGCGTAAGATTTTATACAGGCCGATCAAACATGCCTATCAGCCGTCATGTTTTCATTCACCCCTTCTTCTTTCATATCTTTCCTCACGCACTCCATCCATCTTTTCTTTGGCCTTCCTCTGCTTGACCATCCTTCGAGTTTCATACTCATCACTTCAAACAGAAACTTCAAACATTTGTTTCAAATTCTTCGAAAGCTAGGAAAATTATGTACAAGGAAGAAAGCACCGATGGTTGGTTTCTGGTAATGAGACTTTTACCAAGTGAATGTAATGAACTGAATAGTCCAGAACTTACATTATAAAACCATCAATCAACACTTAGAGGGAGAATTTTCGTCAAAATTCAATTTCAAATGAAACAGCGAAATTTATCTGAAGCTTTGTAAATATTTGCGTCCTCGCTACAGGCCGACTGAGCTCGGGATCGAACGAAACATTTACTTTGCGATAAAATCCGTGCCCTTACTTGACAGAATTAGACGTTTAAATACGTCTTAGTAGGTCTCGGATCGCCTGAGTTTGCTGAAGGGTTATCAGCCAAGGTTTACGGCTGAATTGTTTTTATACACGTTCTGGTTGGAGATAGATTTTCTGTTTTGATGACGCCACAAGTTTAGGGTTGGTATATTTTTGATGGAAAACATCGTGAGGAAACCTGCGTTCCTAGAAGTTCTTAGGATTTTCTTAGGTGTGTAGTCTACAAACACAAACTAGGGCAGCATGGTGGAAAAGGCTAAACCCTCTCAGCTGTAGAGGAGCCCCGTGCCCAGTATTGGGCTGATGAAATAAATAAATACACCCAACAGTCACATACTCCGGAGGCCGTCAACCTTGCCACGTTAGGCACTAGCCACGTGGTAAGGAGGATTCGGAGGCTCGGCTTCGCGGTGGCCCTACAGAAATCCGAGGCTATTTGCTTTCACGGGCCTCGGAAGCAGCCACCTGCAGGGGCCAATCTGACGGTAGAGGGCGTGGAAATCCCCATCGGCTCCACGATGAAATATCTTGGTGTCGTGTTGGATAGCCGGTGGAATTTCGGCGCCCACTTCGGAAGACTAAAGCCGAAATTGATTAGGGCAGCAGGGGCGTTGTCCCTTCTGCCCAATCTAGAAGGTCCCGGCGTCCCTTGCCGAAGATTGTTCGCGGGAGTCGTGCGATCAATGGCCTTATACGGTTGCCCCGTTTGGGCCGAGTCCCTGAGCAGACGTTGCGTGACCCTCCTGCGGCAACCGCAGCGGGTAGTTGCGCAGCGGATGATCAGGGGCTACCGCACGATTTCCCACGAGGCGGCCTGCGTTTTGGCCGGTTGCCTTCCCTGGGACCTTGACGCCAAGGCCCTCTCGTCAGTCTACCACTGGCGAGAGGAGGCGTCTCGTCGAGGGGAACGACCGGCCCCAAGAGAGGTAGAGGCCAAAAAGGCCTCCCTACGCTTGGCCGCCGTGGAGGAGTGGCGTACCAGGCTGGATAGTCCCAGTGCTGGTGTGTGGACCGTCGCAGCAGTGCGTCCTGTCCTTAACCAGTGGTTGGATAGGCGCCACGGTGCGATGACGTTCCGCCTGTCACAGGTTCTGTCGGGACATGGTTGTTTCGGCTGGTTCCTGTGGCGGGTGGCCAGAAAAGAAGAGTCCGCCGTGTGTCACCACTGTGACAACTGTTCGGAGGACACAGCCCAGCACACTCTATCGGATTGTCCGGCCTGGGATGAAGAGAGAAGCGCACTCCGCGCAGCCGTCGGAGCGGACCTCTCGCTCTCGGCCGTGATTCCTTCCATGGTCGAGAGTCAGAGGTCGTGGCAGGCGATGCTCTCCTTCTGTGAGACTGTAATGTCGCAAAAGGAGAGCGCGGGACGGGTTCGTGAGCAGAACGATCCCGCCCGCCGCCGCCAGCAAAGAAGGAGGCGCCGGGTGACCGAATACGGCTGATCCGGCGCCCCCGCCCTGTGGATCGGGGGCGTAAGAATTCCGCCACGGTACCCCCTACCTGTCGTAAGAGGCGACTAACAGGGGCCACTGGGGAGGCTGGGCGTACTGCGGGGGCGGTACACAACGGTGGCAGCAACCCTGAGATTTGCGGCAGAGGGCGTGACCGCTTGACTGTCGCGGACGTTCACAAGAGGTGAACGTCCAAAAAGCGTAAGTGGAGGGCATCTCAAGCCCTCCCAGTTTGGAGGAGTCCATAATCGGACGGTGCGCTAGGCGGAGGCGGACCATTTGGGGCGCTTCTCGCCCTGAGATGCCGCAAAACCGCCCTAAATGCGCGAGATGGTCACCGAGAGGTTTTAGTCGGTATGCTGGCGTAGGATTTTGGTTAGGGACCCAACTCAGCTAAGCGGACAATTATTGTTCTGCGCGCCGAGTTGGAAGGCCAGAGACCCCGACATACCCCTTTTCGGCCTCCCCCGAGGTACCGAACAGGGGAGCTTAAAGCGCTTTCCTCTCGTAAAAAAAAAAAAAAAAAAAAACAGTCACATACATAGTTCTGACCCCACACTAGGATACAAGTCCTGTGTCGTGGGTATCAGAAACTACGAGAGACTTTTCGGTCTCACAAACACCCAGACCCGAAACAAATATTTGTGGATCACAAAAACATTTGTCTCGGTGCGGCGATCGAACCCGCAGCCTCTCGTTTCGCAAGCTGGTGTCTAGCCAACTGCGCCACGGGGCTATGATGATGATACTTTTGTGGCATAGTTTTCAGATGATATATAGCCCGATTGATTGACTTTTGATATTGTCATAGCGATGTCTCCGAATTGGCATCAGGGAGTTCAGTTTAGAACACATAATAAGGCGTTATTTATAAACATTATTGAATAACTATTTAAAGATGCTTTGGCCTTTGTTTTCTCTAAAGTCACAGGCCAATCAAAAGAGCAGGCAAAACCATGCATAAGCAGTAGTTAATTTAATTAACGTATAAGTAAGACCGTAAGAGGCGACTGACGAGAAACTATTAAATAGATGATTATGTACACGCGTTAGAAGTAATACTTCATACATAAATATATATTTTCTCAAATAATATTGCCTCTGCCTCTGGCACTGCACTGCCTCGTGGTCTCGCGGTACAAGTATGTGCCGTGCGATCAAGAGGTCCTGGGTTCGATTCCCGGGTCAGGCAGTGTTATTGGGTTTTTCTATTAGGAAATTCTCGGTAACAGCGCGGAGTCTGGAAATTGTGCCCGAAAAACGGCAATAGGCTCGCCCCCTATTACGTGGGACTGATAAATACTTGGCGAAATGTGGGTGCAGAAATGCACCTCTGCCTACCCCGTCGGGGATTATAGGCGTGAGGCTATGTATGTATGTATGTCAAATAATATTATAATATATTATAAAATAATATTTAAAAAAATACAAGTGTGCTTTAAACCACACGACTGAAGTAAAACTTATAAATACGCCCGAAATCACATACATAGTTCTTAGTTTACACAACATATTACATTTCTGAACGCACTCATAAATATTTGACAACTAATAAACATGTCAATACTTTTTTATTACTGTCACTATTCTACATTTTTAAAATCTAGAACATATAAACTTTTTTGAATAACTTTTTCGTGACGGTGTGCGCGCGCATCGTAAAAATTTAATCTCACCATTTTTCCCTAACGCGCCAAAAGAAGTATAACTTCAAAAGATATCTAAGCATTTGCTACAATAATGCGAGCTCTAAGAGAAATTGCATATTCAGTGACATAAGAGATTAAGTATATAAAAAAGAAATATGATAATCCTTTCTCGTTAGTTCAATTCAGACAGCCCCGTGGCGCATTTGGCTAGACACCAGCTTGCGAAACGAGAGATCCCCCCACCGAGACAAATGTTTGTGTGATCCATGAATATTTGTTTCCGGTCTGGGTGTTTGTGAGACCGTAAAGTCTCACGTTGTTTCGCATACCCACGACACAAGACTTGTCTCTTAGTCTGGGGTCAGAACTATGCATGTGACTGTTGGGTTTATTTATTTACAATTAGTAATGTACTGCACTTTCCAAGTATAGTCTGCATAGTACTTTTACACTGGCATGATAAAACTGTCCTTATGTACACAAAATCCATCCTACATTCTAAACAAAAGGCGGCTGGCGTTGTTCTCTAAACGAGCTTGTTTATTTCGGAGCTTATTACGTGTAATGATGTCCAATGTTAGTGTGTACAATGTTTTATTATGTAATGTTACTACACATGAGATCCACGTGGTTAAGAATAAACAGAGCTTGAATGAATTTAAATCTAGGACATCTAGTTGTAGTGGTATTTTTGTTAAGTGAATCTTTAACAGATACAAATACTTGGTGATTTGAGTGGCCTAGAGTTTTAATATCTTTTTTGGGTTTTGTCCCTTTGGCCCCTTTTTTCTTGAGGGGAAAGTTGGTTATGACTTTACTTCCCACCAACCTTCGTGTATGTCGGGGTCACCGGTTTCCAGCCTGGCGGTCCCTTTGACCCCTGACCATACTTAAATGTATCTGAAGTCAATAAAATCTATATATAACCTCAGTCCTCACGTCTGTATTCCACGAAGGGGTAGATAGAGGTGCATTTCTACACCCACATTTCGCCAAGAATGTATTAGTTCCACGTAAAAGAGGGCGAGTTTTTCGGCCACATTTCTTGACTCCGTGCTGCTACTGAGAATTACCTAAATAAAATCTTAATAACACTGCCCAACCCAGGAACCCATTACTTCAAAATCGCACGGCACATATTTGTACTTGTGCCGCGAGACCACGAGATACTCTGAAGTTAATAAGTGTTACTATACTAATGTAGCATCTAAAGTTTATAATTAAATTATGACCTATAAGAATAAAGTTTGATATTTTCATAAGTCATCTACAAGATATTACAGGGCGAGAAGAGTCAACGCGACGGTCGACTAAAAAGTAAAAAAATATTGTATATTATATAAAATACAAACGGAAAAAACGTTTTTTTCGGCATCACTCGCCTTTTTATTCAAAAATGTTTGCAAAATTCATTTATGTAAATGGAATGTACTTCAAAATAAAATCAATAGAATGAATTGTTAATCCTGGATATGGATATTTTCAATTTCACACCGAGTGGTTTAAGCTGCTAGATTGATTTACGAATAGTATTATTTTGTTTGATGTTTTTATACATCCCACATTTCCCGAGATGGTCTGTAATCGTAGTTCGACTAGCAAATTTAAAATCAAAATACAGAAAATATTCTGCTTAGCAACAAGTATTTGCCGTGCGATATAGAGGTGCCGGGTTCGATTTCCGGGTCGGGCAAAGTGTTATTAGGTTTTTCTACTAGGAAATTATCAGAATGCATCAGAATTGCACCTCTGCCTAACCCTTCGGGGAATACTGGCGTGTGGTTACGTATGTGTTTTGCTGACGAACTCCTGCTCATCGGTTTAAGGGCATGAGTCGTTAATTCATCACGCTGGTCTTGTTAAATCATCCAACCCAAGTCCTAAATCTTCATCATCATCATCATCATCAGCCCCATATACGTCCCACTGCTTGGCACGGGCCTCCTCTACAACTTAGAGGGTGTAAGCCTTAGTCCACGACGCTGGCCTAGTGTGGGTTGGCGGACTACACACCTAAGAAATTCTTAAGAACTTTTAGTTGTGCAGGTTTCATCACGATGTTTTCCTGCACTAAAGTACGTGATAATTCTTTGTGAATACACACATAACTTCGAAAAGTCTGAAGTGTATGCCTGGGGTTTGAACCCACGACCGTATGCCATCACGACTTTCACGACATTCTTATAACTATAAAGGAAACCCTGCTCTAGCAAATGTGACGGGCGGTTTAAGCTATAAAAACATTATTATTCTCGTTAACAAATAATAAATAAATAAATAAATAAATACACCCAACAGTCACATACATAGTTCTGATCCCACACTAAGATACAAGTCTTGTGTCGTGGGTATCAGAAACTACGAGAGACTTTTCGGTCTCACATACACCCAGACCCGAAACAAATATTTGTGGATCACACAAACATTTGTCTCGGTGCGGGGATCGAACCCGCGGCCTCTCGTTTCGCAAGCTGGTGTCTAGCCAACTGCGCCACGGGGCTGTCAAAATATTTTAATTTATCCAAATCCCAACATTTCATTACAGTTTTTGCCGATACAGAAACGCTGGGCTCGGCAGCCGTCATATGTTCGACCTATTTGTTCATATTGAATTCAGGGTTTACGAAAAGCTTATATGCTGAATTTATTTTTTGTTGTGAACGCCTTAGATTCAGACGCCAGACAAATTTGTTGTGTAGTGATCGTTTTAGTCAGTATTGAGATTTATTTTACTGTTTCTTTAGTATTATTGTTTTGAATCTTACTGTTGTTTTAAAAAATGAAGACCGATATGAATAACTGCGTCGTGGTCTCGCGGTACAAGTATGTGCCGAGCGATCTAGAGGTCCTGGGTTCGATTCCCGGATCGGGCAAAGTGTTATTAGGTTTGTGCTGTACTGGAAATGTGCCCGAAAAACGGCAATAGGCTCGCCCCCTATTACGTGGGACTGATACATACCTGGCGAAATGTGGGTGCAGAAATGCGCCTCTGCCTACCCCTTCGGGCAATACAGGCGTGAGTTTATGTATGATGTAGATATGAATAAGAGTTGGGTAAAAAGTTATAATGATTAATACCGTTTACTCTTATATTGATTGAGGGCTAGGAAAATTAAAATTCAACCATAAAGACCTAGGCTTCATACAATGTAATAATTTTATGATATGTTATTTTATTCGTGATGGCTTCGAGGTTTGGGCACGCGGTAAAGATACTTGACGGTCGCGGATTCAAACCCCAGGCACACACCTCTGACTTTTCGAAATTATATGTGTATTCACATAGAATTATCACTTACTTTAACGGTGAAGGAAAACATCGTGATGAAATCTGCACGCCTAAAAGTTCTTTGGAATTTCTTGGGTCTGTAGTCCGCCAGCTCACACTAGGCCAGCGTGCTGGACTAAGGCCTTTAACCCTCTCAGTTGTAGAGGAGGCCCGTGCCCAGCAGTAGGACGTAGGTATGTATATGGGCTGATAACGATGATAATGATGTTATTTTAGTGATAAAAAAAACAATGTTGGAGAAACCTGCACATTTTACTGCACACCTTAGAATTTTCTAGCATTTTTTAGGTACCTATGTAAAATCGGCCAACCCATACCAGGCCAGCATGCTGAACTAAGACCAAAAGCTCGTGCTTAATATACGAAAGACATGTAGAGCGTATTGTAACGTGGACGATACCTTGAAAAATAACTAGTAATTTTAAAGCTACAACAATGCCTTAAAGTACAAAAGTAAACCGTACAAAATACCCAAAACAGCAACTTATACTGTAAAATGAATATCGACGACGCGCAAAGTTCGCGGAATGGCTTCTAATATCGCTGTTTATCGCAATTTGATATTCAACTTGGCTTATCTGTTTTCGTTAATGTTTTGCCAATTCTAAAAGTCCCACTAACAACTTTTGCCATTATATCGATCATGTAAATTGATATCAGACGATTTCATAATTAGGACCACGGGAATTATTTCGGAATGTTAAAACGAAAATTTGTTCAACTATTGACATAGACTCGAGAATGACTGTGCGGAAGCTTTGAAGGAGCCATATTTGAATCAGTAGACATCTTGTGGCTAGTGATGATGGGTCCAGATCTATGTTTGTGAACTTTGGTCGTATTTTTTATTATTTATAAATAAAAAAGTGTTTACCAGCGCTGCAATACTGTGCAAGCGGAATTGCAGCATACAGCTGAATAAAGGGATCATTGTTGGCTATGTGGATTGCATCTGCTAATTGTTTGTTTTTTATTTGTTTTTTTATGGCCAACAATAAAACTTTTTTTCTTTTCTTTTCTTTTCTTTATTGGGTTTTGCCGTTAGGTAATTCTCAGTAGCACCACGGAGTCTGGAAATGTGCCCGAAAATCGATATTACGTAGGACTGATACATACCTGGTGAAATGTGGGTGCAGAAATGCACCTCTGCCTACCCGATCGGGGAATACAGGCGTGAGGTTATGTATTTATAAATACTAATAACTAACTCTTGCTCGCAACTCCGTATGCTAAAGGTAAGTTTTCAAAAGGAATATTTTTTCTCCGGTTTTGCCACATTTTTCATTGATGCTTTATTGGTCGTAGCGTGATGATGTAGCCTATAGCCTTCCTCGATAAATGAATATTCAACCCAAAAATATTTTTTCAATTCGAAACAGTGGTTTTTGAGATTAGCGCGATCAACCAACAAGCACTCTTCGTTTTTGTCAGTTTTATAATATTCGTATAGATTTAAAATTTCTCCTTTAACTAGAAGAATATCTGCAACCATTGCAAACACGATTCTAAGCCCACGAAGTCAAACAGATCCGTATGCCTTTTGCATTGGCATTACTCAAGTGTTTATCGTTATGGCGGCATTTTACACATCTAGTAGGCTAACACACCAGTATTGTTAATGCAAATTCTATGTTTAAATAGCTCTTGTTTATGTTGAATGGTAAGTATGTTAAGCACGAATGACTTAAGTTAGCATATTCGCGTCTTACGGTAGTGCGGTCTGAACTTTGTTCAAAAAACGATAAAAAAAAAACGATTATTCTATAACTATGCCCATTGATTGTAACCGATTTTTTGTATTTCTAAATTCTTAACACACTTTTGACTGCCTCATATTCTTGACACTTTTTATGTCATTTAATCTGAAAAATATTGTTTGTGGCGAAAAATTAGTTGTTATTCCCTTTTTAAGAAAAAATGTCTTGATTCGAACTTGAAACCTAACAGTTCATAAGCCATTTCTGTTCCTACCCTAAAGATTTCCACAATATGACAGTCAATACGTACTACAATCCCTAGGGGGAAGATCAAATTCAACTTCAAACGAGTTTGAGATCGCTGTAAGTAACTCCAAGCAATGTTGTTATACAGATAGTCTACCATACTTTTTATTGCCTCAGTCATCGGCCGACCAGTTGACCAACTAATCCAGAGAATTTCAGTAATCGACCAACGAGTCGGGTGACTAATCCAGAGATTTTCGCATTAAGACGAAATTATACGGAATCTTAATAAAGTCACCGGACGGAAACTAATAAAGCAGTCAGCGCGATTGTACCCACTGTCTCATTATGCAGGTACAGTCGGTGACAGTTGTGTAACGCTCTTAAGATGTTTATCTGTTTGTTTGTTAACTATCTTAATGTTGTTTATCAGGACTGAATTTAATCACTGTCGTTGTTGGAATTAAAGTTTTTTTTCCGTCATTAAAAAGGTTTTGATAGTTAGTTTACATACATAAACTCACGCCTGTATTCCCCGAAGGGGTAGGCAGAGGTGCATTTCTGCACCCACATTTCGCCAGTATGTATCAGTCCCACGTAAGGGGGCGAGCTGCTTTCCGGGCACATTTCCAGACTTTGGGCTGTTACTGAGAATTTTCTAATGGAAAAACCTGATAACACTGCCCGATCCGGGAATCGAACCCGGGACCTCTAGATCGCACGGCACATACTTGTACTGCGAGTCCACGAGGCAGTCATGATTTAGTTTTTTGTTAGTAATTCTTACACTCAGGTCTGCATCCGCGAAGGGATACACATCCCACCCTTCCAAAATCTGCGGTCATCCTTACATTGTGAACACTTATTTGGGAGTTGGCACTTTACTGGAAATCGGTATTCGCAATTATAGTTCTCAATTACTATTCGTACTATTATGACTGAAGCGAATCTTTAGGTGCCAATCTAGTTATGCTGGATCATTAAATATGCAAAAAAGTCGTGACCCTAAATAGTCTACAAGATTAAGAGTACCTATAATTTGGAAGCCCCGTGGCGCAGTTGGCTAGATACCAGCTTGAAAAAGCGAAACGAGAGGCCGCGGTGCGATCCTCGCACCGAGACAAATGTTTGTGTGATCCACAAGTATTTGTTTCGGGTCTGGGTGTTTGTGAGACCGAAAAGTCTCTCATAGTTTCTGATACCCACGGCACAATACTCGTAACTTAATGTGGGGTCAGAACTATGTATGTGACTGTTGGGTGTATTTAAATTTAAACCCACACTGAGCTAGTTGCTCAGGTAGCAACTGACAACAGAGGTTGGTGGACGAAACCTCAAGTTATTCACTGAGACACACATGGGATTTTGTTTAATAATCCTAATAAAATTGATCTTTATTATTGATCTTAACTTATAGAGTCCCAAGATGGTTATAAAAATTAACATTTTTTGTTGAAATTGCTCCGCCAAGTACAGTACAACCTTTACATTTGAAAATATTAAATCCTCTTGAGAGTGCGTGTTCAAAATAAAGTTAAATTAAAACGTTATTTGTTTTATTTTCATACAGATATGGATGTATTGGCTTAAATAAATATATTTTTCTGTGTATAAAGTAGCTTTTATAATAAATATGTGATGGAAAATATTTAGAGTAAACCTAAGGGCCTAATCATTAGACTTAAGACTGTCACGGCACACGTAGTCAACCCCAAAGGCTAGATAAAGTTGCTTGCATCCAGAGATGTCCTTTAAAATGTCGCCCATCCACCTTAAACAGGGTGTAAACAGAGATAGAAAACTAAGTCAGCTAATAGTAGCAGTGATTACAAACATACGAGTATTCACGCTAAAAACAATCCCAAAAACTAAAAAAAAAATTAGCAGTGATGGCCTCGAGGTTTTAGGCGCGCGGTCGAGAATTTCGGCGGTCGCAGGTTCAAACCCCAGGCACACACCTCTGACTTTTCGAAGTTATGTATGTATTCACAATGAATTATCACTTGCTTTAACGGTGAAGGAAAACATCGTAATAAAACCTGCACACCTAAAAGTTCTTAGGAATTTCTTAGGTGTGTAGTCCGCCAACCCGCACTAGGCCAGCGTGGTGGACTAAGGCCTAAACCCTCTCAGTTGTAGAGGAGGCCCGTGCCCAGCAGTGGGACGTATTGGGCTGATGATGAAAAAAAAAAATTACCGCAGATGGATTTATTCGAGTAGAATTGTGAAGTCTACAAAATCATGATTTGTAGCATCATAGTATGTACATATATACATATGAAAATATGAATAATTCGCTCCGTCTGGTATATCTACTCTACAGAATTACATCTTTACTTAAAGAAACAATGTTAACGCTTCGATTTTCCAATAAAAATCACAATTTGAATGTTTCCCAATAAAATATTTGACGCAGATTAATTCCTTCCTCCTTAGTTCAGTTCTAAAAACCTGGAGGTAAAACGAACGTTCAAAAGAATTGTTATTTCAACGTCATGGCACATTGTATCATCTCACCTAGCATCCATTGAGTTACGGCCGAAAATACGCGGGAACGAATGCGTGCATTAATGCCAAATAAACGTAAACATAATCATCCTGTAACGAACGTCAAATATCGACAGGGGTGTATTGAGAATACCTTTGAATCAGTGGCGGTACTTCCATAGAAGCCCAAAAGCCCTGCCTTACATTCATCATCATCATCATCATCAGCCCATATACGTCCCATTGCTGGGCACGGGCCTCCTCTACAACTGAGAGGGTTTAGGCCTTAATTCACCACGTTGGCCTAGTACGGGTTGCCGGACTCCACACCAAAGAAATTCCTAAGAACTTTTAGGTGTGCAGGTTTCCTCACGATGTTTTCCTTCACCATTAAAGTACGTGATAATTCATTGTGTATACACATGACTTCTAATAGTCGAAGGTGTGTGCCTGAGGTTTGTACCCGCAACCGATTCTCGAACGCGTGCCTTAACCTCGAGGCCATCACAATTTTTACCCATTTTTTACCCTCTCAGTTGTAGAGAAAACCTGTGTCCAGAAGTAGCACCCCCGTACCCAGCTGATGATAATAAATATCTGGCCAAATGTGGGCGATAATAAATATGTCGCCAAGTGTGGCCTTGGGAAATATAGGCGGTAGTTTATGTATATGTATGTAGTTGTCCGGAAATTCCCAGAAACAGAAAGGAGGTAGAATTTTCCGGATCGCTCAATTATGTAATATTTTCACAAAGCTGTCATAACATGGATGTAGAAATATACCTCTGCTTAACCCTTTAGGATAATAAATGTATGTTCTCAATGTAAAATAAAAGCCAGAATTATAGAAATTATAATCTAAATAAGAAACAAGTTTCATTCAATTCTTATTAAGTTGAGGTTTGCATTCGCATCAACGAGATTAATAACACTTTATTTTACTTACGCAAATGGACGCTATATTATATTTACTCGATTGAAACTCATTTGTTGTTCATTCATAGTTTTGTTTAATTTAAGTTTATTTGTTTTATGTTACCCGTACTCATGAATTTCTAAACAGCTTGCCCATTTATTTTGTATTTGAAATTTTAAAAGTTTAGCTCCAAAATTTTAGTTTCTGAAAGTAATACTCTAAATTATTTAACTATTAGACTTATGTTTTAATTTCTAGATTTTGTTTCACCTGCGTCACTGGTCTCGTGGCGTAAAATAGCGCGTGCCATCTAGAAGTTTCGGATTCAATTTTCAGGTCGAGTATAGTGCTTTTAGGCTCTATAATATCTAGAAATATCCAAACAATAGGTACTTTGCTGATTAATTAAACTTAATTAACACGTGTGTTGTAACGACGTAACGTTGTGTTTTGTTGACGATATTTTTCATCATCATCACCATCAGCCCATATACGTCCCACTACTGGGCACGAGCCTCCTCTACAACTGAGAGGCTTTAGGCCTTAGTCCACCACGCTGTGCGGGTTGGCGAACTATACACCTAAGAAATTTCTAATAACTTTTAGGTGTGCAGGTTTCATCATGATGTTTTCCTTCACCGTTATAGTACCTACGCGATAATTCTTTGTGAATACACACATAACTTCGAAAAGATAGAGGTGTGTGCCTGGGGTTTGAACCCGCGACCGTCGAGATTCTCGACCGCGTACCTAAACCTCACGTACCTAGGCCATCACGACTTTTTTTCCTCACCATTAAATCAATGACAATTCTGAATACATCCCTGCGTCGTGTTCCGCACGCAACGTGCTATAAATCATAGTTCTACATATAACTCAAATATTCTGTGTTCACAACAGGTAACGTAAACTGAACGGGAATATCTCTGGAATCCGTTGTTACTGAAATAGAATGCTTCGATGACGACATAATCGGTAGCGGGTTCGATTCTGCGTATTTGTCATTGGCATATTTTACAATGGTGTAATACTTTATAGAACAAATGAATAATTGTAAAAAATATAATAAAAAATTATAAAAATAATAAAATTGACCAAAGTCAGTTTTGAAATAAAGTAACTGGGAATAATTAAGAGGATTCTCGGAAAAAGAAAAAATAATAAACTAAATACACAGGCGTAAGTACATATTATGTTCTGTATATAATATACAGTGCACAGAACAGCTGAATAAGATTAGAAGGGATATGGCCTGTATCGCCGCTTGTCTGTCACCTATTCATTCTACTACGATCATACGACCAATAATAAAATTCTCAAACAAAAATGAAATGCTGCTATTGGTTGCATTTATAAAAGTCTTGAAATTACACACAACCCGAATTACTAGAAGCGGCCGTGTCAAACATAATATGATAGTATAATCGTAAGTTCGGCACACTCAACATGCTGACGTTTCCTTTTAAGTCTTATTAAACTATTCTGTTATACATATTTTTAATGCAAGTTGAGCTTGAGCACATTTCTTCATTTCCATCTGACCTGCTTGAGTAATAAGCCCAGTGCTTCAGATGCTGATTTTAAGGATTACCAACAAATTACATTTCACTTGAACCACAAGTCTTGTACACAGGGATGCACCAAGCTTTGTAATCTTGCTGGAGAATTACTGTTCGTTGCAGAATTGTTTTGAATTCCATTTCAACATCCAACGCTGGGAATGGAATTATGTGACGGCTCGTTGATACACTACGTTATTTAAAAGAAATGCGTTTGTGTTTCTTGATTATTGGGGTTTCGTTATTTGAAAATAGCTACTAAACTGACTGATTAGACTTTGTGGGCTTGCGAGTGACGTCAGCGCCGAAATTTGTTACATTTTCATAGATTTAATTTCATAATTTTTTACCTAAATCCACATAAATATACACCTAAAAATCTTTTTTATGAATCACTCTATCTTTACGTAAAAACCCATTTAAGTCCGTTTAATACTTTCCACGAAGCAGCGGACTGCAGTCCGGAGACTGCCTCGTGGTCTCGCGGCACGAGTATGTGCCGTGCGATCTAGAGGTCCTGGGTTCGATTCCCGGGTCGGGCAAAGTGTTATTGGGTTTTCCCATTAGGAAATTCTCAGTAGCAGCACGGAGTCTGGAAATATGCCCGAAAAACGGCAACAGGCTCACCCCCTATTACGTGGGACTGATACATACCTGGCATAATGTGGGTGCAGAAATGCACCTCTGCCTACCCCTTCGGGGAATACAGGCGTGAGGTTATGTATGTATATTAATAATTTCCGAGTTTCTCGCGAACAGATAGACAGGCACAGAGTTTATGAATTTATCACCAAATAACAGGACGCAGCAAGATACTTTGTTTTATGAATAGAATTTGTGAAGAAGAAAAAAAAACCAAGTGTCTTATCAATTTGTTTCTTCAGCCATTCCTCTGCTGAAAGTTGTTAGGGTCGTGAAAATCTAGTCTATTTATACACAAATGGCTGCAAAAACAAGGATACTGGTTCCAGCCAATTCTGCTAAATCTGAATGCATCGGAATACGACTGAGTAAATTCAGCAATTGATTTATGCACGTTGAACTTGGCGATAACTCAGTCCCGAATTCGAAGCCTCTGTTTATAATAATACGCTTCCATTGGTCGCATGAAGTCAATGGCTTGACTTAGACCAACTCAAACATTTATGTTGATTTTAATATAAAAGTTGAATTTGTAATTATTTTATTGTACGAGTATATTTTATTTAAATAACATCTTATTCTCCAAAATGAAATAAAATTTCAATATCTATTGCAAAGTAATAAAAAATAAAATTTTGGAGTAAAGATTATTATATCTTAACTTGAAGATCTACACTAACCTTCTCCTTTTTTTGAAGTCGGTTAAAATGGTACACACATACGCAGATTACACTACACACTCAGCCAAAGCAGTGTCGGTACTTCCATAGAAGCCCAAAAGCGTTACACGTTAATTGTGTAATGTCTAGTTTATAATTGTTTATTGTGGGGTCAGGATATTCTCATTTATATGTCAAATTGTTTTTTTTTAATAAAAATTTAAAGCTTAAAGATTATTATTCGGAATTTAGAAAGGCATGCTGGGCTTTTGCGCTTCTATGGAAGTACCGCCACTGAGCTAAAGGTAATGAGGCGGAAGTTGTCTAGACTGGGAACAGTAAAATCCTGATTGTATTTCACTAGGAGATATTCTACTACACTGCGCCACCAGATCCTGGGGTAGCTTCTTCACCCACATAAAAAAAATATTGGCGGTACTTCCATAGAAGTTATGTGTGTATTCACAATGAATTATCACTTGCTTTAACGGTGAAGGAAAACATCGTGATAAAACCTGCACACCTAAAAGTTCTTAGGAATTTCTTAGGTGAGTAGTCCGCCAACCCGTTCTAGGCCAGCGTGGTGGACTAAGGCCTAAACCCTCTCAGTTGTAGAGGGGGCCCGTGCCCAGCAGTGGGACGTATTTGAGCTGATGATGATGATGACTTCCATAGAAGCCCAAAAGCGTAACACGTTAATTGAGTAAGTTTATAATTGTAATATAATATAATAAGTGAGTTTATAATTGTTTATTGTGGGGTTTTTATTTACCAAATTGAATTTGAATAAAGATTTAAAGCTTAAAGATAATTATTATTCGTAATTTTGAAAGGCAAACTAAGCTTTTGGGCTTCTATGGAAGTACCGAGTACTGATAAAAATAACCTTTATAAATAAACAAATACAGGATAGTGCATCACTCATACAGATTTATGAGGTGTGCATACCCGATATTTTACCTTTGAATCGGCGTGTTTCGATGCCATTGTATGGTGGACGGAAAAATATCCGCTTTGGACGGATGGACCAGCAGTAAAAGGAATTTATAGCCATTTGATTGTTTTTTTTTGGTATTAATGCTTTGTGTACATTATGGTTGACCTATCGGTAATGCAATTCTAACTGTGTAGGATTATATATCCTAACAAATATAAAAGTATAAAAGAAAAATAAAAGGTGGTCTCATTTTATTTAAAAAACAAGAGAAACTTCCCATAATCATATAAAATCATGCGGAAATTCTAACGGATCATACTGAAAGCGATTGCCCTAGTACATAGTGATGCGTTAGAGCATTACATTCGAGACTAGTTGTGTGCAAGGAGAGCATGTCGTCTCGAGTTACACCCAGTACTTGTTCTGTACTTGTTTTGTGAGCAGTTGAAGGTGTGTGACTTGTATGAATGGGCTTTTAGCATAACGACTTGCAGTTTTGCTTCTGTATTTAAATTATTACTGCATACTGGAGTACATTCCTTTTTTAAACTGGCCATTAGTAATGTTACAATAATAAATAATAAAAAAACATATAAATTTGGAAAATGGTTATATAAATGTTCATTATGGTTTTTTTTTAATTATTATTGTGCCACTTTTAGTAAACATTATTGAAATATTAGAATGTGGTGCGATTGCACAACAAAAAGAAGGTATGGAGCCAAATGCAATTTTTAAAACTTTTCATCGACTTGGATATTAGTTTAATGTTGATAAATTAAAATTATAATTATTCAAGTTTGTCTCCGATTGGGGTAAGCAGAGACTGTGAAGCGCTTAATACTTCATTCCAAACTCACCTGGTATGCTTCCTAAACTAACATTAACTTCTTCATGCACGTCGGTTACGATGACTCTTCGCCTTTTCTTCAGCTAAATAGCCAGATATCGTAAATTATCTAACATCGAAACTATCGTTTGATCAAAACTTAACATATGCGATATTGAAGTTCCTACATGTAGACATATAAGCAGTTTAGACAGGTCACGTCTTGGTCGTGCGTGCGGCCCAAGTTTCCTTTGCGGTTTACTGGGGAACTTGTTTGTTAAGTACTGATGTTTTGCGTTGACAGTCTTACTAAAAGCGATAGCTTCGATGCTAGATAGTTTACGATGTTTGTCCATTTAGCTAAGGACGTGCATGAAGAGATTAATGTAATTTGAGGAAGCATAAGACGTGTGTTTGGACTGTAGTCTCTTTTGTCTATAGTCTCTGCCTATTCGTAATTATTCGTAACATCATACGAAACATTTTAAATAAACAAAAAACTTTAATCTACTCTCGACTGTGGCGGTACAAACCCCAGGCACACACCTTTGACTTTTCGAAATTATGTATGTATTCACAATGAATTATTACGTACTTTAACGGCGAAGGAAAACATCGTGATGAAATCTGCACACCTAAAAGTTCTTAGGAATTTGTTAGGTGTGTAGTCCGCCAACCCGCGCTAGGCCAGCGTGGTGGACTAAGGCCTATACCTTCTCAGTTGTAGAGGAGGCCCGTACCCAGCAGTGGGACGCATATAGGCTGATGATGAAACAAAAAACAAATGTTTGTTTAAATAAACTGTTGATATTAAAATGATATTCATTTTTACCTCAGTTTTTTTTTACTTTAGCATCCACGTTTCCTTAGTTGTCTTTAGTGTCACTCTTAAGTTCCTTATTCAAAACACCTAGTAAAATTTTCGCGAATCGGAATCGAACTCGGAGCCCCTAGCATAAGACACACATTGTCACGTTGCATTGTAGTTTAAATATTATATCAAATGCCGTAAAACTGGTATTTTATAATTTAGCCAATCCCCAAAATTCAGTCCGTTTAAAATGTATGTACCTACCAGGCGATCATAACCTTACATCGCTTACACTAGAACAGCGTTTGTATGTTGCTGGACAGTGTAATCCCTTGCAAAGTTGTGGTGAACTTTGGTTCCCTCATAAGTAGAATGTTGTAGCAAAGTATTCCTTGCCTCGGAGGTCTAAAGATAGCCCTGCAAATAAGTTTTGGGGTAATACAAGTTTAGTATTTATTCATAAGAAGCAGATTGATGTTGTTTTCATTGATCATTACAAATATTTTTACTTATTCATACATAATCTCATGTCTGTATTGGCTGAAGGGGTAGGCAGAGGGGCATACCTTTACCCACATCTCGCCAGGTATCAGTCTCAAAGATCTAATAGGGCGCGAGCTCATTGTCGTATTTCAGGTACATTTTCAGACTACGGAGAAATACAAACAGGGCAATCCTAATAACACTGAAGAGTTAGCCAGAGGTGTAATTCTATTCACCAAGTAACTGACAGATTCCAGAATAACTTCTGAGAATTTCCTTACAGAAATAAACATACTCTGATATAAAAACCGAGACCACAAAGTTGCACATAAAATTCTACATAGTAGGGCAAACGAAGCAGTATTCTTTCATATTGGAGTAATATGAAAATTTAGCAACCATGAAACCAGTGTTGGAAATTTATTCTAAACACGTGCAGCGGGCCGACACAGCTCGCTGACGTTCCCCAGCAAACGAGACGGAAATGCGCCGTACACTCGCGCTCGCAAGCGGTTGGCCGGCGAAATTGTCGCGACCAATAAAATCATCAGCCCATATACGTCCCACTGTTGGGTACGGGCCTATCGTAATGCACACTCAATTTACACAGCCACGCAGAACATGCATACATACATATATCTATGCTTTGAATATCATCATCATCTGCCCAAGTACGTACCACTGCTGAGCACGGGCCTCCTCTACAACTGAGAGGGTTTAGGCCTTAGTCCTCCATGCTGGCCTAGTGCATTTTGTTTCACATTGACCGAAATACTAAAGATTTTATCGCTAAGTAACAAATAATTATGTTTAAAAGTAACGCCTTTAGTCTATATTCTAAACTGCACTCCCTCATGCCAATTCATGGCATGGCATCTATATATAACTACGCCAAAAAAGTATAATCATCATCAGCCCATATACATACGTCCCAATGCTGGGTACGGGCCTCCTCTACAACTGAGAGGGTTTAGGCATTAATGCACCACGCTGGCCTAGTGTGGGTTGGCGGACTACACACCTAAGAAATTCCTAAAAACTTTTAGGTGTGCAGGTTTCCTCACGATGTTTTCCTTCACCGTATACTAGACCAGTAAAATATTAGCATCATATTGCGAAATCGCACATGCACGACTTTAGTTCCGTATGTGAATATGTTTTAAATTATTTTTCTACTGTCATAATTATTCTGTTTTATTATAATAAACTTTAGTTATCGGTTAGTCAAAGCCAGTTTAAGTCTGCTAAACTTAAATTTACCAAAAAAATCGTTTAGTAATATACGAATAAAAAAACAAAATGCTTTGGACAAGGCAATTGTTTTGAAATTATCAAACAATTTTTTTTTTATTGAAAACATTAAATTAGAATATATATTTTTCAAGTATTTGAACGAGCTTCCGAGTCTTATATCATCGTTATCTTCGAAACATTTTTCATTCTAATTATTTAATACATTCCCTTTAGATAAAAACACGAAATAAATCCTCAATTCGGTTATCATTTCATTATTATTCTTAAAGGGATCCGTCGTGCCGTCCTATTTGATTGCGGAATGAAAAAAATGATCAAACAAAGTATAAGAATTTATCTTTTTAGCATAATTAGGCGTATACATTAATTTTAGAACAATGTCGGGAGTCAATTGAATTACAATACGTATAGCATAGCATTGTATATTAGACCCAATATTCTCAAAGTGAGACACAACGCCTCCTTAAGTATACAGGGTGTATTCAGACCGTGATCGGAAACGAAGGCAGGTAATAGCTAAGGTGATTATAAACCCCCTGGCGTTAAAGAAAATTCTGACAAAAAATTAAAAAAATTACATTTTCCATACAACCATCGGTATTAAATGTACGCGGTTTGTATGGAAAATGTAAAAATTTTAACTTGTAACTTGTGTATACCCCACACAAGTATAGAAAAAAAAACTTTATTAGGCCAACGACTATTGAAAACTTTTCTTTTTGAGTAACGATGCATTAGTTAAATAAAAATAACATTAAATATATTAAAAATCATTATGAACAAAATTAGGAAGACAATACTACACTACAAAAACTTTGTGTATTTAAAACAGTAACATCTCACGTCAACCCTTAGAATTACTTGCAGTTATTTTAAATTGGATCCATTTTGTGTAAATTATGATAAATAACAAGATCACTGAACGAAGGTTTTAATAAATTCAATTTTAAAGTCATTTTCGAGGTTCAAAATTCGGATTTATTTATAATATATTTAATCAAAACAAAATGTTGTTGAATTGGAAATTTCCCCAAGCAAATACCTAGTTAGTGAAATATTTTTTAAGATTTAGATCCCTTATTCAAGTAATAAAAAAAATAAGGCATTCGAAATATTGAGAATTTACTGTCAATCTGGTTTTGGTTCTGTTTTTGCGGTTATCTGACTGCCTTCCGAACAATGATGATGATCAGTGATAATATAAGTGATGTATTTATATTTAAAAAAAACATTCATTTTCATATCGTATCATTAATTCGACTAGCCGCGTGGAGCGTAAACGCTCAGCGCTCTTAATTAGAAATTCGAAATCGTGCAGCTACCAACATTTTTTCCAATGCTGCCAACATAATCTTCAAAACTCAATTACAAAAATAAAATTTGAGTGAGTTTTGCATGCAATATTATACATTTTTTAAACCGCTGACCTGTATCTGGTATTGAGTGTACGCAGTCGTATGCATATCGGCGTGTCAAGTCGGATCGCACTCGCGCTCTCGAGGGCCAGCGACGACAGCTTCGGCGTTGAGAGCTAGTGCTGCGATGATTTATCGATAACTATTCATTGTTGTGGAACGTAAGGCGTAAAGGAGATATGCCGTGGTTGAAAGAGTAACAAAATATTTCAAACTTGAACCAACTTTTTGACTAGCTAGCATTAGTCCTGTATAATAATTTGTTGTGCGATCTGATTTTGTGTCATTCATTTTTCAAACTCAAAAAAATGTCAATAGCTTTTGCAGGGCATATACAACACACCTCACAATATTTGAAGAAATACACGGCAACAGAATTCTAATTAAATATCCTTGTACGGTATTAGTTAAAGTTTTAGAGCATGCCTTTATTTACAGCAATTCTGTAGATTCTGTAGATTGTATCTTCCAATATCCAATAACTTTATAAAGCAATTACTAGGAACAATGCAGCCAATCTTTAATCGAAAAGCATCCTTGTGCATACACAGTGTCACCCCTGCTTCTTGTTGTAGATAGAATCTACAGTTGGTCTTTGCTTGTCTTGCTAGTTTTTCTTCATCCACTTTTATTAATTTTGCATTGTATTCTTAGGTTTAGGTGTTTTTCTTTGATGACCTCATCAATTTGGTAATGTTTATTCGATGCGGTCAGATCCATGCAACTCTTTCATGTATATTAATAATATAATAACGTTTTTCCATCTGTAATTAATCAGTTTGGCCAAATTGCTATTTCAATTCTCTATTCCGAATATCAATTCAAATTTTAAAACAAATTTAAACGAAATTTAAAATATGTTTATACATGTGTATTTAAAAACTCCTCGTCATAGGGGGGTGAATAATGCTGTTTCATAGCCGTATGTTCAAACTGTGCTGTTACTTAGAATTCCATAATGGACATTAAAACGTCCTTGCAAAGTATCTTTATCATAATAAGATAAAAGATTCCTAAATTTGTATGTTTGTCGTACAGAACAAATGAAAAAGATTAGAAAGGAAACAGTATTTTGGATGGGAATGTTAAAATTTTCAAACAAAAAAGAAGGGCTGCCATTGGTTGTCACACATTTATAAAAGTCTTAGTATAACACGCAACCCGAATTACTAAGAAACGGCCGTGTCAAACATATGATAGTATCATCGTAGGTTCGGCACGTTCGGCATTGACATTTCCTTTCTAGTATTATTCAACTGTTCTGTAAAATGTTAGATGAATTTGCTAGTTCACGTGCCATTGATTGATTTGATTAGGCCAGCATGACGGTACCGAGTGACGAGAATTGGAAGACTTTCGTACTTGATGCCGGGATACCATGCTTACTAACAAATGCAGTGTTTTCTGAAAGTAAACTCCGAATGAGTAAGAAGTAAGCTTTTTTCTAGCATAAATATTTTCATTCAACGATACCGCCTCAGCACTGAAAACATTTACCAAGCAAATTCAATTTATTCAGATATGCATTAAGCGAAACATCAAAAACCAACGATTGTTGAGAGGTTGACGGGCGGTGAGCGACGCGCATTGTTTCATCATCGCACAACTGAATATGAACAAACAGATTTTCATTTTAGGTAGGACTTAATCATTGATATATCGTACATGACTAATTCTTTTGTCTTGTGTTTGGATATTTCGATTTGTATGAAATAGTAAAATTGAAGAACTTTCTAAAAAAAAATAGGAGAAGATTGCAGGGCCTGAATAAGTGAAGGCAGAGTTCATAGAATTACATTAGATTGGAATTGAACAGAGTATAGCACACCTTTGCAACTCTTGTACACCAGGATCAACTATAGAACGCACAGAAATGACACCGAGCAGTGAAGCTCAGCGAGCCTTTTACTTGGTATATTTTTTACCCCGTAATGAATTATATTTATTTAGAACATAAATAAAAAAACGAAACGAACGAAACGAAAAACGAACGTAAATTGGTTGTCGCATCTCATGAACTATGTTTTTGAGTTTCACGTAATTTATGGCTGGTTTTTAGCTAATAAAATGTTGTACCCAGGCAGAACAGGGACGGGACACTAGTTTTAAGCAAAAATAACGGAACTGGCCCATTTCCGTCCTTATTATATTGACACAGCACAGTAAGTGTTTGCATAGGAGGTTCTTCACTTGATAAGCCGGACAGAAGGGTTTGTGTGGCCGATAAACGCCTACACAGAATGACGTCATTTCCATTCCTTCCTAAAATTGAAGACCGTTAGTGTTTTGTTTTTTTCTAGATCTCTTTCGGCCTTTTTGGGTTAAGAAGAAAATTTATTTTTTGAAACAACTAGACGTATGTATGTACTTGAATAATTCAAATATTATGTTGTATGGATTCAATTCTCTTTAGTTCCCTTATCGAAGTGATGAGTCACTTAATACACTAAATAACACGTCACAAACACACGTCTTACGCACGTACATACGTACTCGTACACGTCTTAGTTGTTTTATAATCTAATAATCGTAGGAAATATATCGTTCTTAGTAATTACTTAGGTGTGTAGTCCGCCAACCCGCTCTAGGCTAGCGTGGTGGACTAAGGCCTAAACCCTCTCAGTTGTAGAGGAGGCCCGAGCCCAGCAGTGGGACGTATATAGGCTGATGATGATATCGTTTTTGCGAATAAAACTTATCCTATATGTTAATGCCTTATATGTACCAGATTACTTCCGGATTTGGTTAGCCGCTTTTGTGTGATAGTAACCGACTTAGCGGGCTTTACACTTTATTTAAAATTACCTTACCACTGTCAAAAATATTATGAGAAAGACATACATACAATACATAATAGAGGGAAAATAAAAAGACTATTGAGCAAGACTCCCAGCCTGATATGAAGAGATGAAAGTCAGATTTCAAGCTACCTTCAAAATCGTGTGACTAATTTTCGATCCAATTTTTATATAAAATCGGGTCACACTTGCATTCCAGCAGGAGTTTCAGAAACTATCATCATCAGCCCAAATACGTCCCACTGCTGGGCACGGGCCTCCTCTACAACTGAGAGGGTTTAGGCCTTACTCCACAACGCTGGCCTAGTGCGGGTTGGCGGACTACACACCTAAGAAATTCCTAAGAACTTTTAGGTGTGCATGTTTTATCACGATGTTTTCCTTCACCGTTAAAGCAAGTGATAATTCATTGTGAATACACACATAACTTGGAAAAGTCAGAGGTGTGTGCCTGGGGTTTGAACCTGCGACCGCCGAAATTCTCGACCGCGCGCCTAAACCATAAATATTCCAAGCAGTCACTGATTTGTTTCTAACATCTGCAACAGAACGTAGAACTGCGGCATTCAATTTGCGTAGACACAAATTTTAAGTGTCCCATCCATTTAGCTGTCAAAGCGCGTGCCACTTATTCGCCCAGTTTCATATCCCTGACGTATAAAACTTGATGAATCTAGCATCGGTTTCGACCAACCTATATTGCACCGCGAAATATCATCAGGATATAAACGTAAATATTTTATGGCGCTTCTCATTCGGCCGGTCGATATAGGGATATCGTGGTTTTCAGAAAAATCGAATGTACACGATTGATCATTTATGTGCGATATTTTTATGCTGTTCATACTAGGGATTTCATACGAAGTCGTGATGGCCTTGAGGTTTAGGCATGCGGTCGAGAATCTCGACGGTCGCGGGTTCAAACCCCAGGCACACACCTCTGACTTTTCGAAGTTATGTGTGTATTCACAATGAATTATCACGTACTTTAACGGTGAAGGAAAACATCATGATGAAATCTGCACACCTAAGAGTTCTTAGGAATTTCTTAGGTGTGTAGTCCGCCAACCCGCACTAGGCCAGCGTGGTGGACTAAGGCCTAAACCCTCTCAGTTGTAGAGGAGGCCCGTGCCCAGCAGTGGGACGTATATGGGCTGATGATGATGATGACTAGGGATTTGCCGTCTGGTACTAAGATTTTCCTGATAAAAAATCTAATACTCATTCCGCCCCAGGAACCAAGCTCTTGTCCCCTCTTGTCTTGTCTTGTCTTGCAGATTGTTTGTCCTGGTGACTACAAGGCAATCTACGCATTATTCTATTTATTTTTTAACATAACGTATTTAAAGTTTAAAAGTCGTGATGGCCTCGAGGTTTAGGCACACGGTCGAGAATCTCGACGGTCGCGGGTTCAAACCCCAGGCACACACCTCTGACTTTTCGAAGTTATGTGTGTATTCACAATGAATAATCACGTACTTTAACGGTGAAGGAAAACATCGTGATGAAACCTGCACACCTAAAACTTCTTAGGAATTTCGTAGGTGTGTAGTCCGCCAACCCGCACTAGGCCAGCGTGGTGGACTAAGGCCTAAACCCTCTCAATGGTAGAGGAGTCCCGTGCCCAGCAGTGGGACGTATATGGGCTGATGATGACGATGATGATGATTTAAAGTTTATGTAGGTATATGAAAAATAAGGAATTTGGATCGTTTATTTGAAGTACGATTATACGTTTTGCTTCTAAAACCGAACTTGTTCTTTTTAACCGATTTAGGTTGCCATCCCTTTTCAGTAATGCTGAAATTTTATTCGATGCTCCTTTAGTGTTTGATATCGATTTAATATGCAGTTTGGGGAGCGTATCGTAAAATATGCGAAAACAGCGTAAGTTATGATGTTTTGTTTTTCGTTTAATAATAGTTGCGGCGTTTACCTCGAACATTAAGTGTGCGATAGTTTTCCATCGGATTCAAATCCCAGGAAAGGAAAACATCGTGATGAAACCTGCACACTTTTTTAAGTGTTAAAAAGTTCTTATGGATCTCTTAGGTGTGTGTGGTGGACTTAGGCCTAAACCCTCTCAGTTGTAGAGGAGGTCCGTGCCCAGCAGTGGGACGTATATGGGCTGATGGTGTGTGTGTAGTGTGTAATAGGGTGAGCCTATTGCCGTTTTCGGGAATATTTTCTGACTCCGTACTGCTACAGAAATTTTCCTAATTAAAATTCTGAACCGAATATACCCTGAGACCACGAGGCAGTCATGAAAATTTTGTATGGCCGTACCTTATTTTGTTACACACATTACTATTAAAACAGATTCATATTAAACATTCAAATAAACATTTTCATATTACCAACCTAACGAAATTGGTATACAAACTTTCTTATACCTTTGCTTCTCTTTACTTAGTTATAGGTACTAACGAAGTTAGAACGGTTATGCCTTATTAGCTATTTAACCCCCGCAAACTGCCACCGATATCTAGAAAAAGCCACTGGAGCTAATTAAACGAGCGTATAAATAAATGTCTCATCGCTTATGTTGTAAGTCGTGTGACTACGGAATTGGTTGGAGTTCACGCGGAAGCGAAAGCGATATATTGACACTTTTTTAAAAGGTTTGACAAATAAAATTTCGCCTACATTTTTTATTTTATTTTATTTGGGAAATACACAGAACAATCACAATCAAAAATATAAAACACAATGCAAAACAATTTCCACTAATAGGTAAAGCAAAAAATAAATAATAAATACTGTTGTAGTGCACTTATTGTTATAAAAAATACCAATTTTTTCTACGGAATTGTTTTCTGTTGATCCAAGAGTTGGAAATCATCTTATTTCATCATCATTATTAGCCCATATATACGTCCCACTGCTGGGCACGGGCCTCCTCTACCATTGAGAGGGTCCTCTCAATCATCTTATTTACGCCTTTCAAAAGTTATATTGTATCCTGATTTCTTCTTCACATGGCTCACTCTTTTATCTTTCATAATATATTAAATTTTAATACATACATACCTGTATGAAGTTTTAGACTGATGACTGTGACTGTGACTATGACTGACTGACTGTGACTGTGTTTACACAATATTCGCCATAATAATCCCTTTATTTGCATCTTTTGCCAAGTTTTATTCGTTGATTAATCTAAAGAGAATCTTATATTTTTCGTGATAAATAATTACCAGTAATATTTTCGTGTGGTCAAAGTTCGATCGAAACAGTATAAATAGTCAAAAATTCACGCAGAAAACCCTACGTTCTTACCTATGACGCCACCTCTTTCATCAACAATAAAAATCATCAAAATCCGCTCATGGGTTTAATGGTGACAACGGACAGAAAGAGCTTTTATATGTATTGTATGATAGTATAAACAGTGATTGCCTCGAGGTTTAGGCGCGGTGTCGAGAATTTCGGCGATCGCAGGTTCAAACCCCAGGCACACAGCTTTGACTTTTCGAAGTTATATATTTATTCACAATTAATTATCACTTGTTTTAACGGTGAAGGAAAACATCGTGGTAAAACCTGCACACCTAAAAGTTCTTAGGAATTTCTTAGGTGTGTAGTTCGCCAACCCGCACTAGGCCAGCGTGGTGCACTAAGGCCTTCTCAGTTGTAGAGGAGGCCCGTGCCCAGCAGTGGGACGTATTTGGGCTGATGATGGTGATGATAGTATGTACCTATTTAATAATAAATTGTAAGTTATGTTATCCGCTGTCCGCTAGCAGCATGACCGCGAAGTCCTAATCCTTTGGGAGCGAAACTTAATTTCACTCACACATACGCAGTTCAATTTGATTACACAAACATTTATCTTAATGAAGTTTCACATTACCGTAATTTTGATTGTTCGTAGAACGGACCGAACTACTTGGCTTGATGTCTCGGATTACAATAATGTTTCGAGATAGCCCTTGAATTCAGAAATCGGTTTATGATAATGACTTTCGTTGAGGTCGATTTTAATGTCATACTATTCTACAAAGCACTGTACGGGATAATGTGGTAACTAAATTATAAAAAAAGACATTGTTTTTTTCGAAAAGGAGTAGGCAAATTTACATACTATATTTTTATCTTTATTTCTTCTATCTTTAGTTCTATGGCTATTTTTTTCTGCTGCGTATAATGCTATTGGAAAACCCCAATAACACTTTGCCTGACTCGAGTATCGAAACCATGACCTATCGATTGTACACCGCACTCTTATGGCTCGGGACCGTTGAGGCAGTCAGCAAAGAGTAGATAACATTCAAATATTTGGTTAATATCACAAATATTTGGCTCTCATTTCATAGGCTGGCCTCAAAACAAAAGCGACGCGACTCGAAAGGCTGTCAAAAAAAACCTAAAATTGTCAAGAACTGTCAGATGATTTATAGTGTGATTGTAAAAAAAGTTAATGCTTAAAACTGCAGCAATATCCAGGCTGGAAATGGACATTTCATGTTTCGCACAAACGCGTCCGCTTGCGTGACAGCCACGCGACCGAACAAAATATATGATATTTAAGAAATACATTTTGGTAAACGCCCCACATTTTGTTCGCCTACATTTGTACGAGTATATCGAGGTATTTTATTAATATTTTTTTTACAAACACAATACAAGCTTACAGACTATTACTTGTAACGATGATAAGTACTCCCTATTAATTTTATTATTCAGCTTGTGGTCAGTCTGTGATATCATAAGCTGGCATAATTTTATTGATTGACTAGCTGTGCCCGCGACTTCGTCCGCGCGGAAAATTAATTTTTAATAAGAAAATTTATAAACTGAAGGTAGCCTAAGTTACTCCTTATTACATCAGCTATCTGCCAGTTAAAATCGGTCCACCCGTTTCAGAGATTAGCCGGAACAAACAGACAGACAAAAATTGTAAAAAATGTTATTTTGGTGTTTCTACCGTCTATACATATATATTCATATATACATGTAGTAAAATGCGGTTATTTCAATATTACAAACAGACATTCCAAATTTATTTATTTGTATAGATAAGAGATGAAAGTCTTTTCTAATGGGATCAGTCTGTCTATAAACTCAGTACAAGCACTAAAGGATAGTTATGTCGACTGGTAATTAAGTCGCAATCATTTCTCGACAGTCAAAACCACACTGGACCATCAGAAACCAGTGAGAATAGTTTTTAAGCTAGTATAGAAAACTGTCTCACGCTCTCTAGCCAAATTGAAGTTGTTGGTATCGATTTACAAGCTACCCTTTCTCGACAACGATTAATGACTTTAAATCTACTGTACCAAAGATCAAATGCATGGAAATTTCAAGTGAAACTTTAGTGGAAAGTCCATTCGACACTTTAATTTACAGTCGCTAGTCGTGCTGTAGTGAATGCACTTCGAAGATTTACGATTCATTGCGGGATATGGCTAAGTATTTATTTTATAGGGGCAAATGACAACACCATACCTAATAGTAAGCACTATGCTAATTAAGAGCGTCTATGCAGTTTTAGCGTAATTTGAGCAAAAACAGTACTTTTCGAACCCCTTAAAATTGATGCAAGACTCTTCGTCCAAACATGTTAATCACTAATTATTTTAGGGAATATTGTCATCTAAATAGTTAGTGAAGAACATTTTAAGATTTTTGTGTAAATTTTTATAAATAACAAGATAACTGAACGGAGGTTTTCATAAATTCACTTTTAGAGTCATTTTCGAGGCTCAAAATTCGAGATAATTTATAACATATTTGATCAAAATAAAATGTTGTTGAATCGGAAATATTCCTAAAAAAATAGTTAGTGAAAAATATTTTAAGATTTAGATCCCTCATTCAAGTAATAAAAAAATCTAAGGCATTCGAAATATTGAGAAATTACTGTCAATACAGTATTTTTTTTTTACCCATATATGATACTTAATTTAATAAAACAACCAGATTTTATAATATAAGAACGTGTACTTGAAAACGTGCAATTTTTGTTTTGAAGAAATTTCACTTATTTATTTTTTTATAAATATTTTAAAATGTACTATAAAACGCTGCGCAAATCAGTCCGGCGCAAGGCTTTTCAGAGAGAGGACGGGTCGCTCTGCGCTCCGTCGATTTTTAGTTTCGTCGCTGTTTTCGCGGTTATCTCACTGCATTCCGAACAATAATGATGATCAGTGATGTATTTGACATTTTATAGACTTAATAAACATTGTTTCATTCATTTTCATTGCATATCATATGTATTTATTTAACCATTTAACTATTTATGCACTTACCTTTTTTATCTCTGCATCACCCAGAGGCATATTTACGTGAGTCATATTTCCCGAAATCGACTAGCCGCGTGGCGCGTAAACGCGGAGGAGGGGAGAAGGAAGGGAGAGCCTTCCATCTTTCATCATTCGATACTCCCATGCTGGCCTATTGAGGTGCTTCTTCACGCTACGTTTAAAAGACCGAGAATTGTAGGAAGGAGGGAACTTGGGATGGCAAACTATACTACAGTGTGGCGGCAAAGAAATGACTTTGCGAACCTTTTGGTTCGATCTGGGATGGTAATGACCTGTGGCTTCGCAAGCTGGAACAAGTATGTGTCGTGCAATTAAGAGGTCGTGATTTATCGATTTCCGAATCGGGCAAAGAGTAAATGGATTTTGTCATTAGGAAATTCTCAGTAACAACACGGACTCTGGAAATGTGCCCGAAAAACAGCAATAGACTGGGCGAGTCTATTATATATATATTACGTGGGATTGATACATATCTGGGGAAATTTAGGTGCAGAAAGGCAGCTCCGAGGTGACGCATGTATGTAGGTATATATTAAGCTGCATAAGGTTTATGGCTTGTGTATATGCCGAATACTTGTATTAGCCATTTTTGTACATGAATAAAATAATAAGCAATATTTTTTTCGAATCGCAAACGTAGATTGTTTTAACAGCGTTCCTCTGATTCAACTCCTGTTGTTCTATGATTTTAAAACTTAACTGTAGCGCGAGTTATTTGTATACATACATCGCGCCACGAGGAAATTATACGCTGCTCTGCCACCTCCAAAAAGCAGCATTGTATAAATATTATGAAATATTTACGGAGTAATCGTTGATACTGCAATATGGGAAAGCCCGCAGGCCATACGCTGCGGCCGCTCACTGAATGCTCCGCTGAACTATTCGGAACAAACGTGGCGCGTTCATTAATAGTTTTTCATTATTCACCTCGGTGTTTAACGCTGGGGCGTATTCAGTAAATCTATTCGTATTAATTCATGCCACCTCGTCTTGGGATGGGAGAAACCTACATAACATACATACATAACCCCACGCCTGTATTCCCCGAAGGGGTAGGCAGAGGTGCATTTCTGCATCCACATTTAGCCAGTATTTATCAGTCCCACGTAATAGGGGCGAGTCTATTGCTGTTTTTCGGGCACATTTCCAGACTCCGTGCTACTACTGAGAATTTCCTAAGGGAAAAACCGAATAACACTTTGCCCGACCCGGGAATCGAACCCAGGACCTCTAGATCGCACGGCACATACTTGTGCCGCGAGACCACGAGGCAGACCCTTACTGATTCGTTTAGAAATATGTTGATGTCGTAAACTCTTTTCTATATATCTAAAATAGAAATACACATCGACCTTAGCTGTGGTTTTCGTCCCACTTAACACTGGGGGAGTCTCCGTGCTTCTACTGAGAATCTCCTTATAAGGCTTATGAACTGATTGATGCTGATATGATTCCTAGTGTATAAGAATTTCAATGAGGGATGTCTGTTAGGATACTTGCAGTAAACTAATTGTTGTAGGTACTCTATGGTTGAGGTTGCCACTAATCGGATACCATGTGAGGGCCGCCGAAAGCGTGGCAGATCGAGAATGCCCTGGAGAGACAACCAGGACGCCTTTTAGAAGGAAGTGGAGGAGAGGAAGAAGAAGAGTGAGGCCTTTGCCCAGCAGTGGGATCTAATAAAAAAATTAAATAAAAATGGTTAAGGGGTTAGGCCTTAGTTTTGTATGTTAGGCTGATGAGTTGCTTGTCTTATCAAACTTAACAAAACCTAGTAAGTACCACTTACTCTTGTTTACAACGTGTTCTGCCAATGTTTTAAGTGTGTGGTAATTCAATAAAAATGCACTCAAGATAATTATATGAAAAGGCGATATGAAATACTTAGGTAAATGTAGGAAACATTGGAATGCTCTCATGAATCATGAGATAACAATAACACGAGCACGTCGTGTCAAGTGGGAAATATCGTAATGCACACTCAACTTCAATCAATAACAGCCACGCAGTACATGCATACATACATATATCTATGCTTTGAATATCATCATCATCATCAGCCCAAATACGTCCCACTGCTGAGCACGGGCCTCCTCTACAACTAAGAGGGTTTTAGGCCTTAGTCCACCACGCTGGCCTTGTGCGGGTTGGCGGACTACACACCTAAGAAATTCCTAAGAACTTTTTAGGTGCGCAGGTTTTATCACGATGTTTTCCTTCACCGTTAGCAAGTGATAATTCATTGTGAATACACACATAACTTCGAAAAGTCAGAAGTGTGTGCCTGGGGTTTGAACCTGCGACCGCCGAAATTCTCGACCGCGCGCCTTAACCATCGAGGCCATCACTGTTTCGCTGCTTGAATATATTCTCGTTTAATTTTGTTGGCTGTTAATATTGATACGTAATATTGTAAACACAACGCTGGTTGTCGAGATGTTTGTAAAGTTACGTTGCAACGCCCGAATGAACTTATATGCAATTTGATACTAAAGACAGATTTTATATTATTTATTTATGTTTTTTATACAGTTTGTATAAAGGCGGACATAATGCCTTAGGCATTCTCTTACAGTCGACCTTTGGGTGGTGCAGAGATAAAAGAAGTAGGCGCATAAATAACTTAGAGAACAACCAGTAAATGCAATTCTTAAAACCGGCATAAGAAAAGCAATTTTATTAAATATCAGATATTTCATTTACACTTTATTTTAATAAAATTTCATTTTAATAAAATTGCCGACAAATACTTTTTAGTGCAGCTTTTTACTTCCCGCGATTCCTGAGCTCTGTTAAAGAGTAAAAAACCCATCGCTTATCAACTTTCTTATTTTGCACGTTGGCATCCAGTTTTTGCATTTTGTCAGTGAATGCGACAGTCGCTGGTATGAAAAAATCACGTGAACCGCCCTCAACGTCACGCTCCACCGGTTCTCGCCGCATTTTCTTTGAAGTGCCTCTGAAAGGCTAGCATTTCACAAAGCGTGCATGTGGATAGCTACGATTCCAATTGTGTGAGCGGTCCAACTGCAGTGCTTGATTAAATTAATACCATAACTGTTCATATAAGTAGTGATGGCCTCGAGGTTTAGGCGCGCGATCGAGAATCTCGGTGGTCGTAGGTTCAAACCCCAGACACACACCTCTGACTTTTCGAAGTTACGTGTGTATTTACAATGAATTATCACTTATTTTACTGTAAAGGAAAACACCGTGATGAAACCTGCACACCTAAAAGTTCTTAGGAATTTCTTAGGTTCACACTAGGCCAGCGTGGTGGACTAAGGCCTAAACCCTTTCTGTTGTAGAGAAGGCCCATGCCCAACACTGGGACGTATAAGGGCTGATGATGATAATGATCATTCATTAATGAATTCAAAGCAGTAGGAATTCAGTTTTCAAATATGATAAGCTGTATTTTAACGGAATACATACATTTTGACAGCCCCGTGGCGCAGTTAGCTAGACACCAGCTTGCGAAACGAGAGGCCGCGGGGTCTATCCCCGCACCGAGATAAATGTTTGTGTGACCCACAAATATTTGTTTCGGGTCTGGGTGTATGTGAGACCGTAAAGTCTCTCTTAGTTTCTGATACCCACGACACAAGACTTGTATCTTAGTTTGGGATCAGAACTATGTATGTGACTGTTGGGTGTATTTATTTATTATATACACACACACCTGCATCCCACAGCAGTAGACAGAGACTCGGACATACCTCTTTTGCTTCTTCAACATCCATACATCTCCTCATACACATACGTCGATAATGGGTACTCCTAACTTGGCCTTTGCGGAGAACATCACTAACGTGATCTTTATAAACAAACACGAACATACGCTTGTAATAAAGTATTTTTTTTCAATCGTTATGGTTCTAAAGTATTTATTACTTCTCTTTCATTGATCTATATGTTTCTTTGAGTTAAAAATAATTAATTCTTCATTACAACAGTGAACAAAACGATCTTTTATTATAAATTAAATTCTACTACAATTATTTTGAAGCCTAATGAAGTTTACCAACATGTTTACAACATTAGGTCATCGTAGTGGACTACTGCCCTACCCTTTTTTTTTTTTTTTTTTTTACGAGAGGAAAGCGCTTTAAGCTCCCCTGTTCGGTACCTCGGGGGAGGCCGAAAAGGGGTATGTCGGGGTCTCTGGCCTTCCAACTCGGCGCGCAGAACAATAATTGTCCGCTTAGCTGAGTTGGGTCCCTAACCAAAATCCTACGCCAGCATACCGACTAAAACCTCTCGGTGACCATCTCGCGCATTTAGGGCGGTTTTGCGGCATCTCAGGGCGAGAAGCGCCCCAAATGGTCCGCCTCCGCCTAGCGCACCGTCCGATTATGGACTCCTCCAAATTGGGAGGGCTTGAGATGCCCTCCACTTACGCTTTTTGGACGTTCACCTCTTGTGAACGTCCGCGACAGTCAAGCGGTCACGCCCTCTGCCGCAAATCTCAGGGTTGCTGCCACCGTTGTGTACCGCCCCCGCAGTACGCCCAGCCTCCCCAGTGGCCCCTGTTAGTCGCCTCTTACGACAGGTAGGGGGTACCGTGGCGGAATTCTTACGCCCCCGATCCACAGGGCGGGGGCGCCGGATCAGCCGTATTCGGTCACCCGGCGCCTCCTTCTTTGCTGGCGGCGGCGGGCGGGATCGTTCTGCTCACGAACCCGTCCCGCGCTCTCCTTTTGCGACATTACAGTCTCACAAAAGGAGAGCATCGCCTGCCACGACCTCTGACTCTCGACCATGGAAGGAATCACGGCCGAGAGCGAGAGGTCCGCTCCGACGGCTACTGCCCTACCCTCCTTTAAGTATAACTCGAGTTCCATATACATACATAGACAGACATTTTTATCGACTGCTGCAGAAAACCACCCTTTTTTGCTTATAGCCACTATATGCCATTTGCTTTGACCTTACAATCAACTACCAATCATTTTGCCGGTATAAGAACAGTCATAATAATCTCTAAATCTAGTACGTTATTTAGCATGCGTGTTATCTCCGATGTTATTTACATTAGCGAGTCCCTTCACAAGGTTGCCTCTAGTCATTTCCACATCAATTCACTTGTCATCCGTAGCGACATGAGGCGGATGGAACGAGTCGCGTCACGTGCCTGTTTAGTCGGCTGCATCACTGTTTGTTTTTGCAATAATAGTTATATTATAACGTAATTGAAATATAATCTTTGTTCTGACATCTCGTAGATCAGATGGCTGAACGCAATACTATTGAAATTAGATCGTTTTAATTGTATGTTTTTAGAAAAAGAAGTTTATGGATCCAGGAGCGCACGGAGTGTTTCTGATAGCTTTATAAATATATTGTGGATTTGACTCTCGCACCGAGGTATTTAAATTTGGTTATGGAAACTGCGATTCATCATCAGCCCATATACGTCCCACTGCTGGGCACGGGCCTCCTCTACCATTGTGAGCGTTTAGGCCTTAGTCCACCACGCTCGCCTAGTGCGGGTTGGCGGACTACGCACCTAAGCAATTCCTAAGAACTTTTAGGTGTGCAGGTTTCATCACAATGTTTTCCTTCACCGTTAAAGTACGTGATACTGATGATTCATTGTGAATACACACATAACTTCGAAAAGTCAGAGGTGTGTGCCTGGGGTTTGAACCCGCGACCGTCGAGATTCTCAACCGTGTGCCTAAACCTCGAGGCCATCACGACTTCGATTTTTAAACTGCGATTATTACTTCAAAATATTTCTGTAATAAATTAGTTAATTAATAAGTTACATAAATATTTTTGTTCCATGATAACAGATTGCACAAGACAACTGCTTTGAGAAACTTTGTAGCTTAATTTAATTCAGTATGTTTAAATTTTTTATTGCGAAAAATCCTAACTCTAAAATTTAAAAACAACAATAGGCGTTTTTAATAATATTATTTGAGTTTGACAATTAATTTTTCTTTGACCTTTACCTATATAGCACCCATTATAAAATTCCTAAATTTACACATAACACAGCCAAATAATATTCTAAATCGTTCCGTCAGGGATAATTCTCCTACGAAGGCCCCGAAAGGTTCAAAAGCGAGTCCACTTAGTCCGTGTCCTTGACAATCACGCTGGCCTTTAACACGAGCCGGTGAGGGCTCTCGTCAAATGCTCGTATCCGCCCTTCGTACCTGTCAACTCAGAGTCAGCTGTGATGACTTTGATAATTATTGCGTGAATACATGGTATAAATGACAATTTCGGGAATCGGGCTGCTTATGTCTCTAAATATAAAGTACCTAATGCCTGAATCCCTGAAGTTATAGGTGTTACTTTTATTCCCACCACGCCAGCCTATGGCCATTTATGAGGCATATTCGATATTCACCATCCATTCTCAGCTCCAGAGGAGGCTCGTGCCCAACAATGAAACGTATATAGGCTGTTGATGTTGATGATGATTCGATCTCCGTGCTATTATTCAGAATTTACAGACAGAAAAACTAAATAACAATTTTGAAGAATCAGAAGTATTACCTAGCAACTTTTGATCGCATTCGCCAATTGATGACTTATGCAACCACATACATACATACATAACCTCACGCCTGTATTTCCCGAAGGGGTAGGCAGAGATGCATTTCAGCACCCACATTTTGCCAGGTATGTATCAGTCCCACGTAATAGGGGCGAGCCTATTGCCGTTTTTCGGGCACATTTCCAGACTCCGTTCAGTTACTGAGAATTTCCTAATGGAAAAACCCAATAACACTTTGCCTGACCCAGGACCTCTAGATCGCACGGCACATACTTGTACCGCGAGACCACAACCAATATTAATTAAAACCAAAATTAATTAAAAGCTTATACCAAGTAGTGAATGTCAAATGATTTATCACTGTCTCTTATTCAGCATAATCCATCCATTCCTGAACCACTTTCCATTTGATAAAATGAAAGAAACAAGATTAACTTTGTAGAAACAGACTTTTCAATACAACTTTGCAACCGGTTGAAGCTGTCCTAGACTGTTACTGTTTGACCAAAAATATTTATATGCATCTCCAAAAATACATCTTAGTTCCAAAGCCAGGAGTTGATTTACAAAAGGGGGGTGTTTTGTGAAGTCTTGTTTGGCACTATCGCGGTTGAATGACGTTGAATTAGAGCCAAATCGCGCACGTCCATTCTATTAGTTTAGTGCGGACAGAGTGAAGTCTGTGTTCTGGTAGTAGATTTATATCTGTCAACAGTGTATTTGTCAATGTTGGTGATCGATGATGCCATGTGTAAATTGATTATACTACAAGTAATATTAATGCGAATGTGACTCAGATGGCATGTCTAACATGATGAACTAATTTAGGAATAAATTTTTTTTTTTTTTATTTTATGTCAGCCCTGTGGCGCAGTTGGCTAAACACCAGCTTGCGAAACGAGAGGCCGCGGGTTCGATCCCCGCACTGAGACAAATGTTTGTGTGATCCACAAATATTTGTTTCGGGTCTGGGTGTTTGTGAGACCGAAAAGTCTCTCGTAGTTTCTGATACCCACGACACAAGACTCGTATCTTAATGTGGGGTCAGAACTATGTATGTGACTGTTGGGTGTATTTATTTATTTATTTTAATGGATTCCTTGATAAAGATATTAGGCTACTTTTTTCTGAAAAATAAAAGTACACAGAGTTGCAATAATTGCTGGAACTCTGAAATACTAAATATTTCTCCATTAAAACTTTCTATGTACCTATATCTAAACCGGTAGGCGGAGGTGTGTTTTCTACACCTACGTCTTCCGAGTTATAACGTCCCACGTAAAAGGCTAAAGGTCGTGGTCTCGCGGCACATATACATATGTGCCGTGCGATCTAGAGGTCCCCAGTTAGATTCCCGGGCCAGGAATATTGTTATTGAGGTTTTCCATTAGGATATTCTAAGTAGCAGCACTGAGTCTCGAAATATGCTCAGAAAACGGCTATAGGCTCGCCCCTATTACGTGGAAATGATGCATACCTGGCAAAATATGAATGCTGGAATGCACTTCTGCCTACTCCTTCGGGGAATACTGGCTTGAAATCTGTATTTGTGTGCGTATTATTAATTTAACTTACATATAAAACAAATCGTCTGAATAATTGAATACGAATATTGAAATTTTCCCATCCTTGTTACAGATTCTCGCGAAATGTGCAATGGCTGACGCAAAACCGACTATCACCGAGGTGACGTGATACCGTCATGGAATAATAACGGACATGACGAACTTCACCTACGTTGACACCACGTTGCAAGACTTTAGTTGCCAACTGTACACGGGACGGGGCTGCGGGGACTCCTACTACGGTCTCGACTGCAGCTCCGAAGACTACGTCGCCTATAGTTGCGATCTCAACATCGACATCCAAAATGAGACCTCATACAGCTGCCGCTCATGTTTTAACACAAGCTTGGACGTTAGCAGCAACAATACTCTGTGTAGCGCTGGATTCAAGCTAAACATGCTAACTGTAGTATTCGAAAATGCTCTCAAAAGTATGTGGCTACGTCTACCAACATCCATCTGTGATTCCGACTTGGTGTGTTACAACGACAACTTCAATCGGACGTTATACATTGACGTGCTTAACGAGACAATTGAAACTAAAGCTATAGAAACATTTCAATGTAATTTAAACTATGCGAATGTTACGGAGGAAGTGTTTATGGGTAAAGGTTACGACTGGAGTTTCTTATTTGTGATATTATTCATAATTGCTGGTGGTGTGGGAAATATTCTAGTGTGTCTTGCTGTGTGCTTAGATAAGAGACTGCAGAATGTGACGAATTATTTTCTACTGTCGTTGGCGATAGCTGATCTGTTGGTCAGTTTGTTCGTGATGCCGATGGGAGCTATACCGGGATTCTTAGGTGAGTTCATAGTTTTATATACACTGACTACTTTACTGCTATTAAAATTTCGTAATGGCTTTAGCCTAAGGCCTTAGTCTTCTCAATTATAAAAGAAACTAGGCGGTGCGACGCATTTTATCTGATGTGAATGATATCTATTCAGTAAATGGGTTGTTCCACACTTAGATATCTGAATCCTGGGCGCTTTTACACTAAAAGTCAAGAGTTTGGGATTTCTGCACCCACATATCACCAGTTATGATTTTATGAACCTCGTCAGAAGTAAGCCTTTTTAAGCCTATCACCAGACGCCATACTGCTATTGAGATTTCATATTGAACATATTCAATATCACTTTCTTAACCCAAGAATCGAAGCCGGAACCTCTCAATTGCACGCCGCACTCTTAACCGCGGAACCGACAAGTAATACATAAATACATACGTATAATGTATGAGTTCGTGCATGAATCAATCCGAATATTTTATCTCGAGAGCTAATCTTCTATATTTAAATGTAATTAGAAATAATTAGATCATCACCAACGAGGGAACGGTGTTTAGTTTACAAAATATCAATAAATTTCACGAGTGCATATTATTTTCCTGTTTCATTTCGTTTGATGTGAACGATCATAGTTTTATTATTGCCTTAAACTCCTCAATGGTTCACGATACGAGTAGATGTGTCGTAAATGTCGTTCTATTTATAGGAATGTTTACTCACTGATACTAAATTTTGCGGATTGAGAACAGCAGTCTGATTATATGGTTATTGTCAGCATATTTTACGAAGTTATGGTTGGATGTAAAACAAATGGAAGTACGCTAGTTGAAGGTAACTGTAGAAGGTGATTTACGCAATAACTGAATTAAAAATCTATTGTAGAAAGGTCTTTTTAATTAAAGACTATACGAAAAACAGGTACCTTTTTTAACATTTTTGAAATCGTATAATACAGTCATCATATAATACGCGCAGTGACTTTGATGACTTTATTTATTCGCCTTTTTATAACAAAAAGAGAAAATTTGTTTGGGGGTTCTAACATCCTCTATTCATTGTCATTCACTAGGCGCCTTTTTCTCTATGAGCGGCGACAGTTGGTAGACAATGAATATATACTCCTAAATATATATTTATTCCTCTCTCTGGCTCTCTAAAATTGAAAAAAATCACAACAAGGTTTACTTTGTCCACATTTTAACGGCTAAAATCTCGGACAGTCGATCATAATGGAGAAACATGGTGGATTTATAAAGCAGCGATGCTCAGAGATAATTGGTGTGAGGTGTAACTTATGCCATGTCATATATGCTTTATGCCATAGCTCATGCATCAGCTCTTTGCGAGAAAAGTTCTGTCAGAAACCTCGTCATAATGATGGCTTAAAACTCTGGTTACAAATAAAGGCATGTGCATAATTAGCATTATGCACATGCCTTTATTTGTACCCATTTTATATACATACATAACCTCATGACTGTTATCTTCGAAGGAGTAGGCATAGGTTCTGCACCCACATTTCGCTAGTTATATATCAGTCCCACGCAATAGAAGGCGAGCCTATTGCCCTTTTTTCGGGCAAATTTTCAGACTTCGTGCTGCTTAACTGACTGACTGAGAAAGAAATAAACAAATAACACTTTGCCCGACCCGGGACTTGAACCGGGGACCTCAAGATCGCACGTCATAGGTGTGCTGCGACACCACGAACCACAATTGGCGTTATCACTATTATACATTGCAAAATTTGTATGTAAAATTTCAGCGCATATAAATTGGAATTTAGTTCAACATTTTCTGCTACATGAGGTTTATTTACTAAGCTGTAACGCAGTTTGCAACACTGTACGCCCACGCTCCGTCGGATATGTTACCAAGTTGTAGGACATCCGGACTTGCTGCGACGTAACGGAGCTAACTATACGGCTTATATGGAGGTTACCTTCATGTCATTGAATTCAAAGATTTATTTTTTAATTATTAATAATTCGCTTAATTCAAACTTTTAATAATTAAATTGAGAAAGGAGGATGCTAAAAAGGTTTGGCCTCATTGAAAGGATGAATGATTGCAGTATTACGAAAGAGATTTATTGTGCAGAAGTGACTGGTGAAACCGGTCGAGGAGGTCCTAGGCGCGCACCTATAAACATAATTATCAACTTGTATATTGGTCTGTGACTAAAGTCTGTGATATGTACCTATATATATGTATGTGTATGTTTATAAATGACTTTATTTGCACACCTACTATGCATCATCTCTGCATCACCCAAGGTTCGACTGGCAGAGAATGCCTTAGGCATTAAGTCCAAGTAAAGTGTAAATAAATAAATAAAAGTGGAATACTTGAATCTTTTCATTAGAAAATGGGGACTCTTCCCCCAATTCTTCACGTATGCAATGATAAAAAAGTGATAAAAGCCTTCAATATTCGCAATTCGTCAAATATAATGTGTAAATGTCAAAAGTACAGAGACATCTGGTGTTTATAATACCGATAATTTTACACGCGGGGGCAATTCAGAGCCTTTTGCCGGAGGAAGTACAAGCAATTGCTTGCATGAGTTCGGTTATATTACATGTCGAGACACACAGGCTTGGTGGAAGACGAACATGGCTGGCGTGTTGGGTGATAAGTACGGAGGTAAACGTAGAGTATGTTGACAGTCCTTGTGGTGCTTGGTTGGTTTTATACCCAATATTGGAGTTTAAGATTGTGAAACGAGATTGGAGTCTATTCCCACAAATTTTAATGAGACCAAAATTTATCTCGTATTTTCTGATACGTACAAAACATACATACATACATAACCTCACGCCTGTATTCCCCGAAGTTAGGCAGAGGTGCATTCCAATGCCCGACCCGGGAATCAAACCCAGGAACTCTACACATACTTGTGCCGCGAGACCACGAGGCAGTCAAAACATCTTAGAATTAATTAAATTAAATTTATTTGAATTATCGCCCCTATTCCGTGGGTATCAAAAAACGCTCATAAAACCTGAATGTGGAAATCAACGTAGTACTTCGTGGATGTACGCGTGATTGCGTTTTAATGGAAACGGAAAAACATTTCTGGCCACTCATTTTGAAACGAATATATAAAAGACTATGTTTATAAGCATCAAAATCCATTTCGTGGCTAGCAAGTATACGGAGAGATTCAATGATCCGGAACAATAAACATAGGAAATGTTGTTTATCTATGTAAACAAATATTATAAAGCTGAATAGTTTGTTTGTTTCGTTGAACGCGCTAATATCAAAAACACTGGTTCGAATTGAAATAATCCTTATTTATTTATTTAAAACTTTATTGTACACATTATAAAAAACTATGGAGTACATTACGTTAGATAAGTACAAAAGTCGGTATTATCACACAAGGCGGTCTGTTACAGACAACCAAGAATGGAGATGTAACAAAAAATATGAAGTTGTAAGTGTACAAGTATAAATTCTTCTGTGTCGAAAAATAATAATCCTTTTAACACAAATAATTAAAATTACAATAGCCCAAACTTTCAGAAAAGCGATAGGCTAGGCTAACATTACGGTACAACTCAGTATGGCCCTATCCCACCACACGCCCGCCACTGTAACTCCTGCGCCCCAGGATCAACAGCGGCACGCACAATATTGACGCTGGGCAATGAGGCTCAGCGAATTTAAGGGGACCCAAAGTCATAATCCCGCAACGAAGTTAATCAGAAAGACAAATAAAGGAGGAGATGGAAAACTAAGAGTTGTCTGCTTCCCTCCACAGCAAAGCGGGTGACAAAACATTGAACTACGAGGTTTCACCCTCACATAAAAGAAAGACAATTACTATTAGTCAAATTAGACGCAATTAACGCACCACGGGTTAAGAACTATATAAGATTTATTGAATAAACCAGCTTTTGCTCGCGACTCCGTCCGCGTAGACTACAGGGTTGGGTTCAGAAAGAAAATAAGTTGTAACTTGTAGCCTTTGACTGAAGAAATTCGAATATTTTAAACTGAAAAGTTACTAATCTTATATAGCCTGCATCTCAAATCCTTTCTTAGGGGATGCCTATGTCATAGTAGCTTTATGCAATTCTCAGCCCGATCGGTTTAAAATTGACAAAGTTTCATACAAACATTCATCCCCAATTTTATCCTCTTGGGGGGAGAATTAATCAAAATCCTTTCTTAGCGGATGCCTACGTCATAACATCTACCTGCATGCCAAATTTAAACCCGATCCGTCCAGTAGTTTGGGCTGTGCGTTGATAGATCACTATGTCAGTCAGTCAGTCAGTCCTTAGAGTTATATATATTTAAGATTGGACCTAAGGTGCGAGCTGTTAAGTAGACTTCCAACACAGTAATCATAAACACAGATGAAACCGCGAACTCACTTAGTTTCTGTATACAAATAGCATCAATTTTGAAAATGTCACGGTTCACTACCTCCGTGTATTCCCATCAGTTCAACGCTGTATTCTGAAGATATTGTGCATACAACATTCTCAACACTTCTCATACTACTAAACGTATGCTGCCTTAATTAAATTCTCCTGCCAACAAATAAATTGTCAGTCCGCAACGCCCGTGTGTCCCAACTCTGAGGATATTGAATGTTATCCCCTATTCCTGCGTCTTTGAATTCGGGTTATTTGTCAGCTGGAAGCAATTTTCCCGCCATAGTTGTATTCCACTCGCCTATAAATGCATATTACTGCCATTTATCACGTATTGTACCAGATAACTCAATTGTTGTGAGGATGATGTTTATGTATGTGTGTGTATTAGGGTGGAGTGAAAAAAAACATTTTTTTTTCTTAGCTTGGGGGTCGAGTTTCTCGCTTATAAAAAACAAAAACATAATTACGATTCAAAATGTTTGGTTGCAAAAAAAATTATTCAAAGCGTTCTTGAAACGTCAGATTATCCTCTTATATGTTATTAAAACAAGCTAAAAAAAAATTGTGACTCGTTTTAGTTTTTAAAAAAGTCCCAAAGAGCAACATCCTTCTTTAGAGCACTAGAATAAATTTTGAGTTGGATTGGAAATGATCGTAATTGCTAATTCTTAGATGTTATAAAAGATTACAAAGCTATTTTTTTCAATTATAACATGTAATAAAAAATAGTAGGTTTCACTGCTTTAAACTTACTTATTCGAAGCATTAGTCATTTTATCCATTATAAGTTTGACTCGGTGTACAAAAAATGATAACATTATGACCTAATCCAAATAAATTTTGCAAGCTTTACTTTAAATCTTGAACTGATGGAGTGAAATTCATGAACAATCAGCGTTCAATGTGATTTATGTCACGCGTAAGAATGACAGAATGTTTTCTTAACATCCAAGTCGCGCATTTATTTTAAGGATTAGGTCGATAAGCTTCACTCAAAAGATTTAGAGAACCAATGTCTCAAATATTTTCTTTATACTGGCACAGTGGCAACTAATGTAGTAATGCGCTATAGTAATGGTCGGCGCGGTACTGGACTCTATATAAAATTAATACATATCTATAATTCTAAATCTACACTAATTGTAAGATATAAGTCTAATGTTTTGGTATTACGGTCTTTGAGACACTCCGTTCTTTGTTCACCTAGTCTTGAAAACAAAATATTTGTTACTAACATTTGTTTCGGTGCGGGGTTTGAGCCCTTGGTTACTCATTTCTCAGTCTGGTCTCCTTGGTCAGCTTCAGTATTCTAAGTGCGTGATAATGAATTGTTAGTACATAATATATTATGCATATACATCACTCTTGTATCTATGAAGGGGCCTACCCCTTAGGTAAAAGCCTATTAAAAACACTACAACCACTTTCTTCTTCGCTATTTTTAATCTTACAATAAGAGGGCACGAAGCTGTTTCCAGGTATAGTCTAAATTCGAAAATGCCCTAAAATCGTACCCAAGACATTTCATGCCTCTCATAAAGGATCATGTATGTAGTCCACTAAAATATTTTATTCATAGTCGGTCTTCTGTGCAGGGTACTGGCCGCTGGGCGTGGTGTGGTGCAACGTGTATGTGACGTGCGACGTCCTGGCGTGTTCCGCGAGCATCATGCACATGTGCTTTATAAGCATTGGGAGGTAAGGATCTGCTTTATTACCAACAACATAGCTCTTAACTTTTATACAGGCTGTATTCAGACCGTGATCGGAAACCAAGGTAGGTAATAGCTAAGGTCATGTAATATAAAGGTATAAAATGTACGTGGTTGTTAGGACTTCAATTAACTAAACTTTAACATTTTTATATTATCTCAGGATTTTCTTTAACGCCAGGGGGTTTCTTATCACCTTTGCGATTACCTGCCTTAGTTTCCGATTACAGGTAATAGCTACCGTGATTACAAACACCGTGACATTAAGAAAAATCCTGACAAAAAAATACGTTTTCCTTACAACCACATCCATTTAATATTTATGGTTGTTAGGAAATTTTCAAAATTTTTATGTTTTGTCGGGATTATCTTTAACGCAACGGGGTTTAATCACCTTTGCTATTACCTGCCTTAGTTTCCGATTACGGTCTGAATACACCCTGTATAATATATACTTTCACAGACACGTACTGAACTAAAATTTATTTACTAAAGATGCAAACACGTTCATGATGTGTGTCTGCATGTTAACTGATCGCTCATTCAACCCCACTCACTCAATCATTCTTCCATTCGTTCGAGAATTTTTTGTATGGAATGTTCAATTTTGTTGCAAGAGATTTTTAAATGTGAAATTTATAAGTTATTTATTTATCATTACGCAAGGATTGACCTTTAGAATTTTTGGTTGGTGGCAGCTCAGTAACTACGAGTAGCTGTAAACTGGCCATTGTTTTGCTTTCAAAATAACTCTTATGTTATATTATTTAAGCCTGAACAACTATCCTCACTGTACTTCCAAATTCACTAAGAATGTATATTTTTTTTGAAAACGCAACAAAATATTCTGAACACCGATTCCGTCGTTATCACTATATTGACTGCCGTAGCTTATCCCGACCCGTTCCCTAGATATTGTTATCTCTATTGATAAACATTGGCAGTTTTGTGTTGGAAAATGGAAGGGATTTTTTCGCGATATGAAGGTCAATGGAATTGGCTTCGAGAGGTATATTTTCACTGTTTAAAAAAATATAACAGTTACAATTCATAAGACAAATAACTGACGAGCGTTTTGTTGGTTCCGTAGTACAAGCGTGTGCCGTGGTGCTATCTAGAGGGTCCTGGTTCGATTTTCAGGTCGGAAAATGTGTTATTGGGTTTTTTACTTAATAAATTTTGCCCATAAAACGGCAATAGGCTCGCCTTCTAAAACATCCACCTCCGCACTAAACTAAATTGTTAAACATTTACGCTTCAATATACAAAAATGACCTTAACTTTGTATTTTACCCTTGGAATACCAGTAAGAACAAATTGCTACAATAGAATATATTATGAAATTTATGATAAAACCATGGAACCAAGCCACTTTACGAGATGGAGCAGCATGCGTCCCTGCGATTTTACGACGATCGATCAAAAGCTATAAATTCATGAGTTAAAAGTGGGCCAACATAATGAAATGAATTAAACATATTTATTGAATATTTAAAATGTCAAATACATTAACTTAATTAAGTAATTTGAAAATTTACTTTACCATTCACACAGCCCCGTGGCGCAGTTGGCTAGATACCAGCTTGCGTAACGAGAGGCCGCGGGTTCGATCCCCGCACCGAGACAAATGTTTGTGTGATCCACAAGTATTTATTTCGGGTCTGGGTGTTTGTGAGACCGAAAAGTCTCTCGTAGTTTCTGATACCCACGACACAGGACTTGTAACCTTGTGTGGGGTCAGAACTATGTATGTGACTGTTGGGTGTATAAAAATAAAATAAATTCAGTTTGGAAGGCAGTCATCACTAGAGAACAACGGACAGGGAACTCTAGCGGTTTCTTGTATTCTCCAACCAAGAAATAGTTTACAACAATAATACAATGATTACGACTTCCGAATCAGAGCACCTCATTTATTTAATGACAAACTATTGTATTGAACAGGTAAATGTAAATTTAGATTAGTAAGTTTGCGGTACGCAGCAAAGCTTAGTGTCGTCATCGTCGTCATCGTCATCAGTCCATATACGTCCCACTGCTGAGCACGGGCCTCCTATACCTTTGAGAGGGTTTAGACCTTAGTCCACCACGCTGGCTTAGTGCGGGTTGGCGGACTACACACCTAAGAAATTCCTAAGACCTTTTAGGTGTGCAGGTTTCCTCACGATGTTTTCCTTCACCGTTAAAGCAAGTGATAGTTCATTGTGAATACACACATAACTTCGAAAAGTCAGAGGTGTGTGCCGGGGTTTGAACCTGCGACGGCCGAGATACTCGACCGCGCGCCTAAACCTCGAGGCCATCACTGCTTAAAGCTTAGTGTACTGGGTGTAAAAATGGTGATCGGAAACTAAGACAGGTAATAGTTAGCGTGATTTGAAATACATTGATATAAAAAAAATCCACACAAAAAAAAAAAAATTTTTGACATTTTCCTAATAACCAATATGCAATACTTATGGTTGTTGGATTTTTTTTGTTTTTTTTTATTTTGTGTCAGGATTTTATTTTTACGCCAATGTATTTGTAATCACGCTAACTATTACCTGTCTTAGTTTCCGATCATGGTATTTTTCTACCCTGAATAGATATTGAAGGGACACTGAAAATAGTTTTAACTGGGTGAAAAGGGCTCTATAATCTAGCTAAAGGAAGTTAGCGCTTGTTTCTCTGAAAGTACAGGCAGAAATATTTCTTAACTCACGTTTTGCTAGCTACCTATGTTTTAGGTCCCGTATCATAGGACAGAAAACGACGCTCCTTAAACAAGGAATACGTTTTAGCTCAATTTAACCTCCGCGTAAATTGAAAGTATATAGAAACGTTTAAATAAAATTGCATATAGGCACACTAAAATATTGGTAAAAATGGTAAGGCCAAGGCTGTACTCGACTCGTTAATCAAAATATGTACATTCTCGAAGGGGTAGACAGATGTGCATTCTTGTTTAGTTTTTATTACATTTTTTTTAATAATACGTAGTTTTTTTTTTTTTTTTTTATTCTGGCGCGGCAAAGTGACTCCACTGTACCTGATGGTAAGCACAGTGGAGTCCAAAAAATAATATCGACCAGCGAGAAACGATATGGTCACCCGCTGGTCGACACAATCATGCCGGCCCGCACAAATGCTTCTTCACGCTTCGCTTAAAGGATCCAGGATCATAGGAAGGAGGGAACACGTGAGCCGGCAAACCATTCCACAGCTTGATGGTGCGGCAAAAGTAAGAGTTAGCGAACTTTTTAGTTCTGTGTAGTTAGTAAATACGGCCTTAACATAATGCAAATGTCGATAATTACGTAAGGGGCAGACACTGACTTTTGCAACGCAGTTTTTACTACTGCAGAAGAAGAAATCTTTTATATTGCATAAAGTATGTATGTTTGTGTTTAATAAAGAAAGAGTTTATTTAATTCTTGCACCCACATTTAGCAAGCTGTGTTTGAAGTCCCATGTCGACGAGCCTATTGCAGTTTCTCGGTCACGTTTTCAAACTCCGTCCTTTGCATACTCCGTGCTGCTACTGAGAAAATTCTAATGAAAAACCTAATAACACTGCTCGACCAAGGACTCAAACACAAGACCTCTAGATCACACGGCACGTACTTCTTCCCAAAGGCCACGAGACAGTCAAAAAGGATCTTATTACAGCCGAAATGATATGTATTCTCCTCTAGAGGCGTAGATTGTGCAAATAATCTCGACAAATTTCAGAATTCTTCACCTAGTACTCGAAATGCGAAATGGAAGCAGGTTAATGAGCCGGGTAAAGCGAGACGTCTACACTAAAGTTCATCCGGTTGCGGCGTCGCGCGAGCATTAAAGGGTTTCGCCCGTTTTACCCGGTTTTATTATCCGGAGATATGTTGTTCTTTTATTTTTATGTTACGATTTAAAGACGAATAAAAATGACATCTCGACAGGAATAATTGTGAACAAAAGGTTAACGTACTTCTTTGACTTTGACTTCTAAAAGTATTCTGGGATAATTTCCCGTTTTCAGTCTGCGTAATTTTCGGTAAGTAATTTTCTTATGGAGAGTTGATATCAGCTGCCGAAATGGTGTGAGCTAAACAATCGGATTCATATAAAAAATATTTAAATTTTGGAAGGTTTAACTTACCATGAATTTTTTTTGCTTATTACAAGTGATTGGGACCAATTTCGCCTGGGCACAATTTTATAACAAAATTTGCTTATGTTCTTCCCCAAAGTAATATGTAGGTACATAAAAATCATCCCAACCAGTCCAGTGGTTTAAGCGTGACATACAACAGATATAGTAGTGTTGGCCTCGAGGTTTAGGCGCGTCGTCGAGAATCTCGGTGGTCGCGGGTTCAAACTCCAGGCACACACCTTTGACTTTTCGAAGTTATGTGTGTATTCACAATGAATTATCACTAACTTTAACGGTGAAGGAAAACATCGTGATGAAACCTGCACACCTAAAAGTGCTTAGGAATTTCGTCAACTGGAAGTCCGCCAACCCGCACTTAGCCAGCGTGGTGGACTAAGGCTTAAACCCTCTCAACGGTAAAGGAGGCTCCTGCCTAGTAGTGGGACGTATTATGGGCTGATGATGATGATGATGATGTTAACAGACAGAGTTACTTTGACATTTATAATACTAGTACAGGTTTACCTGTAACTTTTATTATTTCACAAATAGATGTATAATATAGTCCATTTACATAAAGTAAGGATAAATTATAATTAAATAAAATACTAGCTGTTTCGCCCGGAACGGCACGGGTCACTCGTAAAACATGGAACATTAAAGTGACGGTTTTCAAACCATTTTAAAGTTTTTATGACTGTTAGAGAATGAGAAATAAAATTCAAATAGTTTCTTGCTTTTTGTTGCCTTGAGCAGATAATTAATTCTACACGTATAGCCTCAGTAATGGTAATAGGTTTTGGATAGATCTTCTGTGGGCCTTCATCTTCTATACAAATAAATAAAATTGGAGTGTCTGTTTGTAATATTGAAATAACCGCTTTTTAATAAATGCATATGGATGTATATACGGTACATATACCAAAATAACGTTTTTTACAATTTTTGTCTGTCTGTCTGTCTGTCTGTTTGTTCCGGCTAATCTCTAAAACGGGTGGACCAATTTTAAGTGGGAGTTTCACTGGCAGATAGCTGATGTAATAAGAAGTAACTTAGGCTACTTTTAGTTTATAAATTTTCTTATTAAAAATTAATTTTCCGCGCGGACGAAGTGGCGGACACAGCTAGTACATTATAAAATGGTTTGGGGTGATTAAACTAGGGCTTATCATACAGGCGTAATGTTCTTCAAATTCTAATAAATGTCGGTTCATCACATACATACATACATAGCCTTATGCGTGTGTTCCCCTGGTGGGCAAACGTGCATTTCTGTACAGGTGCAGAGGTTCGAAAATACACCCCTTCCTACCTTTTCAGGTATAATACTTAGATAATAATACATACATACATAAACTCACGCCTGTATTCCCCGAATGGGTAGAGAGGTGCATTTCTGCACCCTCATTTCGCCAGTATGTATCAGTCCCTTTTTCTCTAAAGGGTTCATGACTCAAGAGCCCTACACGTGACCCCTGGGTAGTGCTAAATGGACAGCAGTTCTCCGGTGGTAGGCTTCGGCCGTGGCTGGTTACCACCCACTTGGTAAAGCCGCGTCGCCAAACGACTTCGGCGGCCGTGTTCCGGCGCGATGCCAGGTGAAGCCATATTAAAGGGCGGGTCTGGGTAGTTGCGGTGTTCTTTGTAACCGAATGTGACTGCTGAATGGCGCTGCATCGGGTGCCTGGCTTCGGAGGGCAGCGGGATCCGAAGCACGGTGCCGCCGCTGGCCGACCGTAGGAAGATGGGGGCCCAATTAGCAGACTAGCTACCTGTGAAAGGCTGCCCCGCCACCTCACGAAAAATCCCAGAATGCTCTACCCTGCCGATTAGCGACCGGATGGGAGGACCAGGTAGCCATTCTGGGGGGGTTCGGGCGTCCCCGCGGTTTCCGCGTCAGGCTCCTATCCGTGCAGCGGTATTGAGTTTGGCATGTGGTGGGCAGAGCTCCGCCTCGCCCAACTGCCGTCCTTTTACGCCTATTCACTTTTTATTTTTTTTTAATAAATGAAAAATACAACAAGACGGAAAAAGATTTCACAGCGGCTGCACTTCCTCCCACTCAAAGTGCACCTCTCCAACATCCGAGGTCTGCACTCTAATCTCCAATCAGTCCACCACCATCTTGAAACTGAGAAACCGCAGCTGCTGTTCCTCACCGAGACGCAGATCAGATGTCCTGCTGACACGGCGTACCTCAGCTACCCTGGGTATTCTCTAGAGCATAGGTTCCTACCTCGTGCCGGAGTCTGTGTGTACGCTCGTGATGACATCTGTGTCAGGCGTCTCAAAAACCTTGAGTCGTCCAGTCACTCCGTACTATGGCTCCTGGTGGACACTGGCCAAGAGCAAATCCTCTATGCCTGTGTCTACCGATCGCACAAAGGTGATCAGGAGACAACTCATCTGTGTGACCAACTTAGTCAGTGGGCGGATGAGGGTCGGGGTCGTTATCCTTCGGCACAGTTAGTTATCCTGGGGGACTTCAATGCCCACCATCGAGAGTGGCTGTTCCCATACCAGTTGACCGATCATGCTGGGAGAGAGACACGCAAACTTGCTCTAACGCAAGACCTCACCCAGCTTGTAAACTGTGCAACGAGGGTACCTGATGCTGACTCTCACACTGCCAATTGCTTAGACCTTCTGCTGACAACAGATCCAGATAGATACTCGGTGAGCGTTTCCGCCCCCCTGGGTACCTCCGACCACTGTCTGGTGAAGTCTGTATCATGTTATTCCCCACCTGAAAAATCCCCCTGCGGCCCCAGACGGGTATGGAAATACAGGTCAGCAGATTGGGATGAAATGCGCCACTTCTTTGCGTCCTACCCTTGGCGTGGGGTATGCTTCAATTCAGGAGATCCGTCGAGATGTGCTGAATCCGTAACATCAGTCATACGGCAGGGTTACCTCCCAGTGGGCCCTGCTAGTCCGGATGCTGGCGGGGACGGTGCACCCTGGGCAACGTCGGCCCGTGTCGACGGCCAAATCCCGACACCAGGCGGGCGGTCCTGCTGACCGCAACGCGGTGGAGCCCGTATTTTGGGCCATCCCGGGTCTGTCCCGGGTCTTCGTCGGGCTCGGACAGCAATATCTTGCTTCCGAGCAGGAAATGGGCGAACCCCATTTCCACCGTCGAACTCGTAATCCGGTCGAAGCTGTGGTCATGTCTCGCAGTTCGGCCGGCGCGAGGGTCTTGGCTTAACCGCCCGGGCCGCGAGGGAGAAAACCTCTATAAAAAGTTACCCCGAATCCCAAGCGGCGGCGCACCGTGAGGGGATGCATGGCTGATGGGAGGTTCAGTCCCTAGTGCGACCCCCGCCAGAGTACCGGCCGACCCTCTGGCGGGTTACGCTAGGCTTACCCAGGTACAGGGGGCACTGCCTGGGTGGACCGTTATTTCCCCCATACTCGTGGGACTAAATATGAAAAAGCAAAATTTAAAAAACAAAGAATGCACAGTGGAGTTGAGCCGAGTGCCTTCCCTGGGTGCTTTAGCGTCAGGGGAGGTACTCGCTCCAGTAAAGGCGGGAACGTCCACGGAGGGGACCGCGCCAGCCCGGATCGATTCCGAGTCCGGGCTGAGCTGCGACTCTTCGCGAACGAAGAGAAGGCGCCTCTCGAGGAGGCGGCCTCGAAGCGGTGGAGACACCGCAAACAAGGCTGGCACCTTCAAGGTGCCAAAAGGATTTGTCCAGGTTTCAGCCACAGATGAGGAGTCTGTGGCTGAAACCAACAAGAAATATAAGGCGGCCATTCGCAAGGAGCGGGCCGCCGAAGCGAGGAGGAGGGCTGAAGACGAGGAGGAGCAGGCCAGGGCCAAGAAGGCCTGCCCTGAGACACCCTCGGCGGAGGTGGCCCGCGTGGAGGCCGAGAATGCCAGCCTCCGCGAAAAGGTGGCGGCTTTGGAGGTGGCCCTGACCACACAAACGAAGGTCCTGGAGGACCTGTCGGCCGCTGTTGGACCGCAGTCGCGGCCAACAGTCCTGCGGGAGGCTCCTCCAGTGGACGAGGGTCGCCTCGAGCAGTTTGAGCGTCGATTGTCGATGCTTTCAATTTACATCATCATCATCTTTGTAGTCATCATTAAGTTAATGAACACATAAAAAATTATACTTTAGGATGGCTTTTTAGTCTTCGTTGAGAGATGTGACTACAAAACCAGTAAATTGAGGGAATTTATCAATAATTATATATTAGCCCATACGCCCTATTGCGAGACATGAGCATTTCCTACAACTGAGACCTATCTTAAGTCTTAGTTGAGGAAAGGGTTGGCGGTATGTACAAATAGTAAATTTCTTGTGGAGGACTTTAATAGTGACGATTCAAAAGCACTTGTAGAAGTCTATTTAAATAAAGATTATCTTGACTTTGACTTTGACTTAAGACGTATACTTGTCATCAATATGTTTTCATTCAAAGTTAAAGTCCGTAGTAATTCTTTTCTGATACACTCATAACTCATAAGTTTAGCATTATTATTAAGTTTTTGTTAGAAACCAGCTAAAATAAAAACAAAAAAAAATTACCTGAGAAGAAGCAACAAGAAACTCAACCGTACCGCTTTTCAGACCATTTCTTACCCATATTTAAACTCAAAACTCCATTCAATAAACAAAAATTTTAACAAAACAAAACTGCCTTCAAAAAACACTATTCTAAAACAAATAAAAATGCAAAATAAAAAAAATAATTGCGTATTCTTCTATCAATATGTAGGTACGAACTATGTTTTTCTCCTAAGTAAAATGAAATGAAAAATATTAGACTACTTAAAAGTCAATCAAGTTATTACGATAATATAATGTAGTTACAATTATTGTTATTTTTGGAGTCGGTGTCTTTTATCTAACGATGAAATAACTTAGTGACAAATTGTTCTCTACAACTAATCAAATAAAAATATGCTTGCCATGATTCAGCGATCAATAGCCTCCGTGAGATCGAAGTGATGGCTGGCGTCGGTCCAGCACATGCTTCCTGGCGGTGGGATTAATTTCTAGACGAAATATAGCTTATTCTGACGCGACGGGAATTCCTGAAATGCAACAGAATTCCGTTCTACCAGGCTATTTTTAAATTACTTAAAAGCTGGCGAGTGGGTGGTAGTTTTATATGGTTACTTTAAGTTTTAATTAACTTCTTGTTGACAACCTCCGTGGCACAGTTAGCTAGACACCAGCTTGTGGAGCAAGAGGCCGTTAGATCTACGCACTGAGACAAATGTGAACACGTACAAAAATACCTATTTGTTTCGGATCTGGGTACTTGTATCTTAGTGTGGGGTCTGCGAATGTGGCTGTTGGTTGTATTTATTTGTGTAGAACAGCAAATATATACGTCGAATTTCTTTAACCCACTGCATCTTAATAAGAATCTTTTCAGTCTTCCTCCACACATACTTTAGAAACTTTCATCCTACCACGAAGATAATTTTGCAAATCATTTCCTTACTTCACCTCCATCATTATAACGTGCCTAATTTCAGCAATCCGTTAGTTGATTTGAGCTGCAAATCAGACGGTCAGTATCGCTTTCCTATATTTAGACTGTCTTTTAGCATTTTCGGCACCAAATACTGAATGTCATTTTAACAAGGCCGTGGTCCGGAGCTATGATTACGTGGTAAAGCGTCATCATTCCACATCGGGGCGGGAAATGAGGTATTTCCACGAGACTTAGTACGGTGACTGTTGCGGTTACAGACTTGCAAGTGCGGCGCGTGACAAGGCTGCGATATTAATGCGGGAGTATACGGGGCGTTGATACCCCTTTTGACGCTGCGGTTGGGCTGAATTTTGTATTGGGTGGCTGTAGATTAATCTGTTATATCGTCAGCTATGTTATATCGTTCAAGCCTTACTGCAACAATGGATGAATGAAAGGTACCTTTGGAGGCGCAATTCAATGTATTCCTTGTTTTGTTTAATAATATTATTGTTGTATCAGCGATGAATATATCTTTTTTTCTTTCTATGTGCCATTAAAATTCTCGTCGTAATCAGTTAGTACTTGGTATTCATTTTCAACAAATGAATGATACCAATATTTGAACATCTGTCAAAAGACTAGTAAGAATTATATTAAAATGTTTATATTCAGGCCACCATGTTGGTTCTGCGGCTCAAATACGTGCTGTGACATTTAGGAGTCCTAAGCTCGATATCCGGGTCGGGCCATTTTTTTTTATGAAATTGTAGGAAAGCACACGGTTTGCGGTAACGCCCCAAAAATAGCTCGCTTCTTATGGGATTTAAAAGCAGCTGGCGAAACGTGGATGAAAATGAAAGAAAAGAAATGCACCTATACTCATCCTTTTAGGCACAGAGGTTAAAATGACCAATTAACTCTTTTACGCTGTCACCCAAATTGTTGAACCAATCTCCTGAGAGAGTATTTTATAATATTGCTTGGCAGAATTTACATATATGCGAACCAATCTCCGGGATAATCTCACTATAAATATATATTGGTACTTACAGATACATTCCTTATTATCCTTATTTTCCAAAAGATCTGCTTCTGAAGTTTATAGCAGCAGCGTTTCCCCTTACAGTTTTACGACCGTCCGTTTGCATACCATAAACTCTTTCTATTACCATATTAATATCGCTAAAAGTTTCGCAAGTAAAGTATTTTACGCGGCGCGCACGTCTGCAATATACGCCCGTATATGCCGTAGCATTTCCAGGTGCATTTCAGAACGCCCTCGTGTTTTACAAAACGGAAATAGCGTACAGATGTTTTTATCGTGAAATATGTATCGGAATAACGTTTAAAGAAAGTTCAGCTCACAGCAAAGTGGAATGATTTATTTTAAAACTTGCTGTTTTTATGTTGGTCTTATTTGTACGAGAACGAAACCGTTTCTAGTGACGTCTATCGTTTCTATTTTGCTAACAATATTTCTAAATAAATAATGGTAGGTGATATTAAAATCGCCTTAATAATACTAAATATATTAGCCTAAAATATGCAATATTTTTTCTTGGCATGGTTTATGATGTAACAGAAATAGACAACATAATTTTATTGATGTAGCATATTTATTAAATGCTAATGAATAAAACCCTGCAAAAAGCAGTGATGGCCTCGAGGTTTAGGCTCGCGGTCGAGAATTTCGGCGGTCGCAGGTTCAAACCCCAGGCACACACCTCTGACTTTTCGAAGTTATGTGTGTATTCACAATGAATTATCACTTGCTTTAACGGTGAAGGAAAACATCGTGATAAAACCTGCACACCTAAAAGTTCTTAGGAATTTCTTAGGTGTGTAGTCCGCCAACCCGCACTGGGCCAGCGTGGTGGACTAAGGCCTAAACCCTCTCAGTTGTAGAGGAGGCCCGTGCCCAGCAGTGGGACGTATTTGGGCTGATGACGAATGAATAAAACCCTAACCTAGTTAAGTTTTTTATATTACTAAGGGGCCGTATTGGTGGTAAGAACAATGTGTTCTAATATTTAGAGTTTCATTACTTGGCTTAGAATATGTAGAAAAAATATTCTGAGAAGATATTTTCTTATGGAATTTACAAAGACCAACTAAGTACATGAGGTAAAATTTCATATGTTTGTACATTGTACATGGCTATTGCTTCTCTTATATACATAGACCTAAATTGTAATCGCGTAGACGAAGACGAAATATAGTGTTTTAATAAATTCGAAATGATTCATCAATTCAAATCTTTAATTTTACGAATTGGCGTCACCAACCTCTTTCCCCTCAATTTAACACTTTGATAGAACTCTCGAAGGATAATTAAAATTATGTAGAGGTTCTATTAGCGAAATTGCCAAAACCATTTCAATATTTCTCCTTTAATAACAACTCGATGATTAATGGCTGTTTTCTGAAACGTTTTTAAAGATTATTCGGGATTGGCGATAAGTACGGGGTCTTGGAAAGAGTTTTTATCAAGTATATTTTTAGGAAATTATTTGTATAAAAATAGAGTTGATAGTTACGCTCCTTTGATGAACGAGCTGATCGTTTTGATTTTAAAATAGTAGGAGCATGCCGTCAACTTAGACTGTGGGAAAATTGGGCCGCCTCGAGGCTCGACCGTGGTAACCACTGTCTCGAAGAATATGAACGTGAAATAATACTGTAGCATTAAGTACATCGAGTGAGATTTCGTGAGGACTAATTTGAGGTAAAACCTCTTTATGGAAGCATGCACCCACTTACGCATTGCTCCAGGATCAACCTATGCCTATCTCCTTAGGCCTCATTCGTACGAGAGTTTTTTTAACGGACGTTAAAAAAGCGTTCAAATACAACAAATGCAGTATGAAGTTGCATAAAATGGTCTATTTCCAACGCCCAAAATTGAAAATACAACACTGCTCGATAAAAAAAGCGTCGTGTTTTAAAAACGCTGTCGTGTGAACATTTACTTGGGAATGCATTTGTTGTATTTTAACGTCCGTAAAAACTCGTGCGAATGAGGCCTTAATAAAAGGTTTTTCTTCGACGATAAAGGGAGTAATTTTATTAACAATTTCTGTACAATAAATACCCCTGAAAATTTTACTGGTAGCATCTATTCTAAGGTTCATTTCTATTGTTAAAGGTACTTGGGCATCCGTAATCCCCTGAAGAGCCGGCACCACTCCACGAAGAGGGTAGTCGTCATCAAAATAGCGCTAGTGTGGCTTCTCAGCATGTTCGTTTCCAGTTCCATCACTGTTTTGGGTAAGTTCAGCAAAACGCTTTAAAACTTTAGATAAATTAATAAGAGGAAAAGTAACGGTCGAAAACATAAAGGTCAACAGCCAAAACGGCTGGGAATAGAAACGTGGTATTTAACACATGGGCTTAGCCAGCGATTTAAGTTAGCTCTAAGAATGAATTTTTGAAAATTGACTCCCCCTTAGGGTGTGAAATGGGGGTCAAAGTTTGTCTGAAGCAAGCAAATTTTATGTTGATGAAACTGCGGGGAACATTCACATCATAACATAACACAACAAAACATAATCAGCCCATATACATCCCACTTCTGGGCACGGGCCTCCTCTACAACTGAGGGGGTTTAGGCCTTAGTCCACCACGCTGGCCTAGTGTGGGTTGGTAGACTACACACCTAAGAACTTTTAGGTGTGCAGGTTTTATCACGATGTTTTCCTTCACCGTTAAAGTAAGTGATAATTCATTGTGAATACACACATAACTTCGAAAAGTCAGAGGTGTGTGATCGGGTTTTGAACCCGCGACCGTCGAGATTCTCGACCGCATGCCTAAACCTCGAGGCCGTCACGACTTTTAGGTTCATCAACATCAGCCCAAAGACGTCGACATAGGCCTCCCCCAAAGACTTCCAAAGTGTGTGATCAGGTGAAGTAAAAGTACTTTTGACCAATTTTGTCTTGGCATGTGCAATAGTGCCTATCTAAAAATATAATTAATCTAATTATATAACTAAAATATAATTAATCTAATTATATTTTTAGATATATTATTATTAATTATTATTAATATATAATAATAAATTATTAATCTAATAACCTAATCTAAATAAATCAGGTACGAATCGTTATGCGTTCAAGTTGAAAGTTCGAAAGTTGTTGACAAACAGAATGGCAGATTCTTCACAACAATAGTTTGTATGTATTTTAAACCTATATGTATTTATTTATGTATATATATTATAATTTTATTATGTATTTATGATATTTATGTTTTATATATTGTATTTATGTATTAGCTTTAATATCGTGTGTATACTACATAATTTAATTTACACCTACGCTTTTCATCTCTGCACCATCTAAGGTTCGACTGGAAGAGAATGCCTCAGGCATTAAGTCCACCTTTACATCATGTATGTATAAAGTGTAAATAAATAAATTCTTTATCATCAGTTTATGCTAAAAATTCGCTCGCAGAATTTCCACCTTATTTAAGGCAATCGTTACCTACTTACTTAATCAATTAATTGATGCCTTTTGATTTCCAATCTCCGATTGCAATGCAAAGTCGCAATCAACATTAAGATCCGCTCAATTTCAATTTGTAGATGCGATTGTCAGACGCCTTTGTGTCGAGTGGACTCTAAACTTCTCGAATTGTCGAGTTATCGAGCTATGAGTCATTACAGCATTCATTATTTCCCTTTGATTTGCGAAGCATTTTCTTTTTAGAATCTTGACCCGATTTTTATTTACTAAATATTATAAATGATTTTAATGGATTTGAAATTATATGGATTAATATATACATTGTATTTGTATATCTGCCTCGTGGTCTCGCGGTACAAGTATGCGCCGTGCGATCTAGAGGTCCTGGGTTCGATTCCCGGGTCGGGCAAAGTGTTTTTGGGTTTTTCCATTAGGAAATTCTCGGTAACAGCACGGAGTCTGGAAATGTGCCCGAAAGATGGCAATAGGCTCGCCCCCTATTACGTAGGACTGATACATACCTGGCGAAATGTGGGTGCAAAAATGCACCTCTGCCTACCCCTTCGGGGAATACAGGCGTGAGTTTATGTATGTATGGGTCTTTGATGTCTGTACTGTAGTTAGGAGTGTATTTGTTCAACCAAGTCCGCTAGATGTTATGTTATATTCATATATCCCACGTAATAGAGGGCAATCAAACAAAGTCTACGAGACCACTTGAAAATCTATGAAAACTTCTACCGATCCGGGAATCGAACCTGAACATTTCGATCGCAAACTGTACACTTAAGCCGCGGGACCAACAATGATTTATGGCGTATTATGTAAATTCCTTTTTGTAAATACTCGTACTATATTTAAGGTTACATTAGTTTTTTTTACTTTAAAAGATATTCAATCGAAATTTTTCCATTAAAGCGTAGAGTGCGGCATATATACATACATATATGTCATCTTATAGTCGTATTCGTCATACGCCAATCGAAATTATATTTGGACTCAATACTTAGGTCGCTTTGTCATGTCAGTATGAAAAAAGGTACCAGGATACAAGAAAGCCTTGAAGGTAATATAATGACGAAACGCAGTACATCGTAATAAGAGTTCAGTATGGAACATGCTTAGTTCCATGTGTTTGATTGATTACTCAAAGGCAAATGATTGCGGTACTGGGGTATATGTACTGGGAATGTTCGGGCTCGGACGCCTAAAAGCATTGATCGTAAACTTTACTGTTGACTGGTTGCGCGCTAGAGTGATAGGTTTTATTTGGAATTTGAATTTGGTAGATCGAAATTTTTGATACCGTAGACTTTTTATGAAAATAGAGTTATTTTACTACATGAAAATATAAAGGCAAGTCGTGATGGCCTCGAGGTGTTGGCACGTGGTCGAGAATCTCGACGGTCGCGGATTCAAACCCCAGGCACACACCTCTGACTTTTCGAAGTTATGTGTGTATTTACATTTTTGAAGGAAAACATATATGATGAAACCTACACACCTAAAAGTTCTTAGGAATTTCTTAGGTGTGTAGTCCGCCAACCCGCACTAGGCCAAGTACAAGTACATATGTGCCGTGCGATCTAGAGGTCCTGGGTTCGATTCACGGGTCGGGAAAAGTATTATTGGGTTTTTCCATTAGGAAATTCTTAGTAGTAGCACGGAGTCTGGAATTGTGCCCGAAAAACGGCTATTCCCGCACCCTATTCCGTGGGACTGATACATATCTGGTGCAGAAATGAACCTCTGCCTACCCCTTCGGGGAATACGGGCGTGAGGTTATGTATGTATTATGAAGAATATAATTCTCATGGCAATATTTTCAACTAAAACGAAACATGGTATCAATTACTCACAGAACGTCTAGGCTAACACAAATGTACGTCCAGTAAATAAACTATATAACAATTTACCGAGCGGCTTGAATTTGAGAAATTTCTATTTCGTGCCACTTAAATAATGCTGGGCAGATATAAATTGCTCCTTGTAAAATGTCGTTTAGTTGACTTAAAATTTAGTTGAAACTCGATTTAAATTACGCTATTTTAAATTTACTGAATGATTAATGTAGATAAGGAGTTTATGTTATCTGGCAAGTAACTGTATGGTCGGTATTAATAGTAACATCGTGTTGTCGCTTTAACTAGTTTGTAGAAACATGAAAATAAATAAATTGCAAAAGGGTAGATAAATCGTAATTGATAAAATGTTTGCCGGTAGTCCGAGATGTTATTGTCACGATTAGAATGTTATGGTGGAGCGGCTTCTATATAAGCACGTTCAGTGCTAGCAGGAGCGATTGCCGTATCACGTCTTCGGTTGAACAGACCTAGATTATGTCATCATCATCATCAGCCCATATACGTCCCACTGCTGGGCACGGGCCTCCCCTACAACTGAGAGGGTTTTTGGGCCTTAGTCCACCACGCTGGCCTAGTGCGGGTTGGTGGACTACACACCTAAGAAATTCCTAAGAACTTTTTTAGGTGTGCAGGTTTCATCACGATGTTTTCCTTCACCGTTAAAGCAAGTGATAATTCATTGTGAATACACACATAACTCCGAAAAGTCAGAGGTGTGTGCCTGGGGTTTGAACCCGCGACCGCCGAGATTCTCGACGGCGTGCCTAAACCTCGAGGCCATCACTGCTAGATTATGTACCATATAATATACCATATTGTGTATATTATATAGTGTAACTTGTGATAGTTATGTACGTATTGTGTAATTGTATGAATATTAAGAGGTTGATATAGCAACCGCTTATGTAATAGCGAGTATGGACCGTATCTAAATTGTTTTTAAGAACAGATGTATTGATTTGAATAGTAATACAGACGGTATTGATCGTTTTGTTGTATCTAATTACATCAATAGTAATAGTTTTTTAATATCTACTTTTAGAGAAAAAAAAAAACTAAATATGTTGTCGGCTTTTCGCTATTAGGTACTTCTTACACATTTAGCAACACGTAAATGCTATATTTGCGATATCAGGATAAAAATATATAAAAAGTTTAAATATCGAGTTCAAATATGAGGCACATTCCTCTGTTTTTAAAGTTAGGTGTATATTCTTAATAACTTATCGGGCATATAAAGGACGAAGAAAACATGGTGATAAAACCTGCATATACAGGTTGTATTCAGACCGTGATCAGAAACTAAGGCAGGTAATAGCGACGGTGATTGACCCTGTATAAAAAAAAATAAAAAAAAAATCTTAGGCGTGTAGATTAATCCTCCCTAGACCTGAGTGGCCTTACTCCTCTCACTCGTGAGGAGGCCAGTGAGACGCATCTGACCTAGAGACTACTATTTTACATAACGCAAATTGTCAGCTCAGACACTTAAACATTTATTGTTTTCGGCGAGCTACTTATGAATCAGATTATAGCTAAGTAAATGGAATAAAATAATCACTAGCTGTAACAAATGGGCACTAACCGTTCCAGTAAACACCGCCCCACTACGGAAAGTACTATTAAGAAAATCGGAATGACATTTGAATATATAACCACCAACCATTCCTGGTATTTTTCGCTTTCGTCGTAGTAATCTTGTATAAGAATAGTTGATTACTATCTATAGTCCAGACAAGTCCCAATGCTAATATTGTCCTGAGATGGTTTAGGCCCTAGTCCACCACGTTGGCTTACTGCGGGTTGGCGGACTACCTATTAAAAAACCCTTGTAGAGAGCCCTGAGGTTTGCAGGTTTTCAGACGATGATTTCCCTCGCCGTTAAATTGTGTGATAAGTCATTTTGAATATGACTTCGAAAATTGATATGCATTTTTTTTTTCTTTAATGGTGTCGTAGGCTGTAATTACTAATAAGGACGATAGAAACAAACTCCCAGATCTGAAACATATATACTCAGCCTATCGCCGTCCACTGCTGAACGAAGGCCTCCCTAAGTAGGCGCCAACCATCCCGGTCTTGAGCAGCCCTCATCCATCTGCTACCTGCCACCTTTCTCAAGTCGTCCGACCATCGTGCTGCAGGTCGTCCTACACTACGTTTGCCTAAGCGCGGTCTCCACTCCAACACTTGTCTGCTCCATCGGCCGTCGGACCGTCGGCAGACATGGCCGGCCCACTTCCACTTTAGCGTGCTAATCTAAAAAAAAAGAAAAAAAAAGCTACAAACATTAACAGCTATGCACGTCTTGAGTGTGACAAATTTACGACCAAACAACATTTATGAGTTTTCACGGGGGCGAACTACTTAGAAGCTTTTTTTTTAATTAGCTTTCATTTTCTCTGCGCATAAGAGTTCTAAGCAAATTAATCAGACAGTCAATTATGCTAAATGAGTATTTTGTTTTTTGTTTTAATCAATTGTACTAACCCTAGTGGTGATAGCCTCAAGGCTTAGGCGCGCGGTCGAGACAAAATTTCGGTACTCGTGGGTTCAAACCCCAGGCACACACCTATGACTTTTCGATGCTATGTATGTATTCATAATGAATTATCACATACTTTAACGGTGAAGGAAACCTACACACCTAAAAATTCTTAGGATTTTTTTAGGTGTATAGTCCGCTAACCCTGGCACTAGGCCAGCGTGGTGCACTAAGGCCTAAACTTCTCAGTTGTACAAGAGGCTTGTGCCGACCAGTGGGACGTATATGGGCTGATAATGATGGTGATGATGATGATCTAACCCTGGCAATGTATATACGTGTGGAAGTCTAAAATAACAAACAACACTCTAAATTATCTATCACATGACACAGGTGTCTTCCTCAGTAAGCACTTATAGCATCGATTTTTAATTTGGCACCGTACCAGAACTCTCAAGGCTCCCATTTATCTCACGTATAATATGGAATTTCGAATTAGGATTATGAAATTTTTAGAAATATATTTGGAGCCTTTTCATGTCTAATCTACGTAAAGAACTGTAAGCTATCGTGTATACCTATAGATAGTAAGCAATTTTCTTATACTGGACAAGATGAGGAAACAATGATAATTTCCTTGGATATTTGATTGAATTGATTTGATTTAATTGAATTAAGAAAGATATAGATAGGCCTAACATCAGATATAAATAAAGAATCATCATCATCATTATCATCATCAGCCCAAATACGTCCCACTGCTGGGCACGGGCCTCCTCTACAACTGAGAGGGTTTAGGCCTTAGTCTACCACGCTGGCCTAGTGCGGGTTGGCGGACTACACACCTAAGAAATTCCTAAGAACTGTTTAGGTGTGCAGGTTTTATCACGATGTTCTCCTTCACCGGTAAAGCAAGTGATAATTAATTGTGAATACACACATAACTAAGAAAAGTCAGAGGTGTGTACTTGGGGTTTGAACCTGCGACTGCCGAAATTCTCGACCGCGCGCCTAAACCTCGAGGCCATCACTGCTATAAATAAATAATATGAACATCAAAATTGTTAGAGCAATGCCGTATTCTGATGACACGTTCACTGCAGCATTGTTCGAAATAAAATGGAAATGAAGTCAACAATTTTGTCGCGTATAGATCGATAAGTGAGACGTCGTAGTTACCTGTGCTGGCAGACCATTACACAAGCTCGTACATTCAGCAGACAAAAAGCAATCAATTGAAAAATTCCCATTCCCGTTTATAAAACCCATTATTCAAATATGTAATCAAGTTTGTTCGACAAGACGACACCTGTTCACAACTTTTAATCATCGCCGATTCGGGAGTTAACAATTTGGCCACATTCAGATAAAGTGGAAACTTTGAAGGATTTACATTGATTTGAAATTAAAATTTCGCCCCGCCCGAAGCTGATTCGGATTTTGTGTTTTGTGTTCGGGCGTCTGGATTGGTTTTATTATGTTCGGGATTAATCACGTTGGTTGAATGTAATATATTTGTTTCAACTTGTATAAATGTTGTATTTTGTGAATATATTGGTCTTTTTTTTAAATTAGACACAAGCGGCTCATTGTTGTAGCCTGTTTATTGGAGTTGATTGATATGTTCATTTTGGATTAAGTTGTTTTCAAATGGTAAAATAATTTACAACATTTTTAGCATAAAAGAACTTCCAGAAGAAAATTCCAGCTGACCTTAGTTATTACTAGATATATCTTTTAGTACAAAACAACAGTTTGATATAACAATAAATTAAAAGAAGTAGATATTACTTAGTCATAGCAAAGAGATCTGGGTCCACGCTTAAAGAAATCATAGTAAATGAAGTCCACGCAACTGAAATGGCAAGTAACATATTAATAAATTATAACGGGAATACGGTCAGTAATATTCAAAATAGAAACATGGCTGACCTCAATAGAGGAGACCCATTAAAATTGTGCCTCAGTGCCTTTGGAAGCATATTACTCTTCATGTATAAATCTCAGCTGTTGCTTAATGCAATCGTTAAGCGCAAGAGCCGTAGTTTGCAGATTCAAGCCGGCCATTAGTCATAAAACGAATGTATAAGTAGCCAAAGTGTCCAAAGGAATTTAGTGAAATGTCGGAGCCAAAATATCTGAGAAGCATTTTGAATGTTCAGTGCTTAGGATGCAATACGGATGTTGGCAATGCAACTCCAAGCAATTAGATGTTATCTCAATATTCCTATGACGTTTTAATGCACCACATTCAATTGGTAGTATTGTATTGCTCTGTGTTTATCTTTTATTGCTGTGTCTTCGGTTCTTTGCCAACATTGACAGCCCCGTGGCGCAGTTGGCTAGACACCAGCTTGCGAAACGAGAGGCCGCGGGTTCGATCCCCGCACCGAGACAAATGTTTGTGTGATCCACAAATATTTGTTTCGGGTCTGGGTGTATGTGAGACCAAAAAAGTCTCTCGTAGTTTCTGATACCCACGACACAAGACTTGTATCTTAGTGTGGGATCAGAACTATGTATGTGACTGTTGGGTGTATTTATTATTTTTTATTCATAGACCATACTCATTTGATGGAATATATAAGACAATGTTTTTGTTATTTGTCTAATATGTGATTGGTGGTTATTTTCATACGGGGTCTGCAATGTGGGAATGATAATGGTCGGTATGAGGTCCATGTCATCATCACCATCATCATAAGCCCATATACGTCCCACTGCTGGGCACGGGCCTCCCCTACAACTGAGAGGGTATAGGCCATAGTCCACCACCACCACGACGAGGTCCATATATAGTGTTAAAAAAGTACCATCATCACTTGCCAATCACCTCAATGATGGTTCACACTCCAACGCGCAACAATCATGAGGAGGAGGAAACATGGAGGTTGACAAATTGCTTCACATAGGTATCAGAAAAATCTGAGACGTACTGGAAACGGGATGTATCTCGAGTATCAGGACTTTATACTTTTGAATTACCGGAATGTATTTCATGCTTAGTTAATTTTTACAGACAAAATATTTTTGAAAGAATCATCATAAAACAACGTAAACTTTGATAAATTGTAGCATTCTTAAGCGGATGGAGTTCTCTTTGTAAAAATGAATTGTACTTTCCTTTGCCTTAGTTCAAATGCTTGAAAATGTCTGCGAGATACTTAGGGTCTTTTGTGCATTAAAGTATTTATTAAGGAATTTAAGAAAACACACGTTTTGCTTGTTTAAAAACTGTTTTATACTTGATTGTCTCGCGGTAAAAGGGTGTGCCGTTCGATTTAGAGATCTAGGTATAGGTCTAGACCTATACCAAACCCTAGGGTTTGATTCCCGAGTCGGCAGTGTTTTGTTTAGTAGCAACATGGACTTTAGAAATGTGTCCGAAAAATGTCAATGGACTCGCCCATTATTAGGTACATGGGACCAAAAACAACTGGCGAAACGTTTTTTACAAAAAAAAAACACGCCTGCCTACCCCTTTGAGTATACAGGCGTGAATATGCATGTTTTATACTTAACCCATAAACAAGTTCAATTTTATATTCATACTAGCTGACCCGGCGAACTTCCGCCTAACAGTGTTTTTTTTTATTATTACATCAGCTACCTGCCAAAAAAAGTCCCGTCAAAATCGGTCTACCCGTTTCAGGGAATAACCGGAACAAACAGACAGACAGACAAAACGTTGTTTTGTTGAAAAAACGTTATTTTGGTATATGTACCGTGTATACATCCATATGCATTTATTAAAAAGCGGTTATTTCAATATTACAAACAGACACTTCAATTTTATTTATTTAAATAAATAAAATAAACATGTTTAATTTTTTTGTCAACAGGCCTAATCAACCGAACAAACATCATGCCAACAGAAGATCTCTGCGTGATCAACAACCGCCTTTTCTGGATCTTCGGCTCTCTGGTGGCGTTCTACATCCCAATGCTGATGATGGTGGTTTCTTTCGCGCTGACTGTCCAACTGCTGAAAAGGCAGGCGAGGTTGGCAGCCACACCTGTGCCGGGAGGGACTCAAAGAAGGTGCGTAGATTCTATGAATGCTGTAATATTATCAAAGTAGTGATGGCCTCGAGGCTTAGGCAGGCGGTCGAGAATCTGGTCGAGGGTTCAAACCCCAGGCACACACCTCTGACTTTTCGAAGTTATGTGTGTATGCACAATGAATTATCACTAACTCTTACGTTGAAGGAAAACATCGTGAGGAAACCTGCACACCTTAAATTTCTTAGGTGTGTAGTCCGCCAACCCACACTAGGCCAGCGTGGTGGACTAAGGCGTAAACCCTCTCAGTTGTAGAGGATGTCCGTACCCAGTAGTGGGTCGTATAAGGGCTGATGATGAGTTGTAGAGAACAATTTGTTTCTAAGTTATTTTATCTTTAGAGATTGAAGCAGCCTGTGTGCTTTTCAGATGGAGTTTTGAGTTTAAATATGGGGAAGAAATGGTCTGAAAAGGGGTATGGTTGACGAAAACGGGCTGATGATGAATATTATCAAAGGTATCGATGTTACTTCTTTAAAACCTTGGGTTCTCAAGGTTCAGTGTGAATAGGCGAAGTGTTGGTCTTTTTGAACGTATCATTATTAATATTATATTGTATTCGGTTGTGAATGAATGCAACTTTTTGGATACCACTAATCCAGCGGGATTAATGACGACTTAATAAGACCTTTGTACAAAAAATAAATAAAAAAAGAGCCCTCTTTTGGCAAAATAATTAGCCTGTAAACTGTCTTTAATTTATTTTTTCAAATATGAAATTAAATTAATCGGCTTCGGATTAAATTAATTTTTTTTTTCATGAAAGATTGAAAGTGACAACCCTTTTAGCCGACATTTCCTAGCACACGAATACCCAATAATGTGGTTATGACGTGCAGTCGCGAGATCTAAAAGTGTACACAACAAATGTTTGTAGAATAAATAGCAGATAAGTCACTTGTTTACTTGATATTTCATTTGGATTGCTAACTTAATGCATTTTTGTATTTCTATCCCAGGGGTACCTGTTGCCGTTTTTTGCGTCCATTATAGACTCAGTGCTAGCTGAGAGTTACTTCAAAGAAAATCCCATAAACACATTTACATACATATACATAACCTCACGCCTGTATTCCCCGAAGGGGTAGGCAGAGGTGCATTTCCACACCCCCGTTTCGCGAGGTATGTATCAGTCCTACGTAATAGGGGGCGAGCCTATTGCCGTTTTTCAGGCACAATTCCAGACTCCGTGCTGTTACTGAGAATTTCCTAATGGAAAAACCCAATAACACTTTGCCCGACCCGGGAATCCAACCCAGGACCTAGATCGCACGGCACATACTGCCCCAGAAGTCGAGTCCGGAACTTCTCGATGTTACGTGACGTGATAATACGGTTCCAACGAGGCGGTATCATCGGAGTACATAAATCCAGCACTTTTTACATCTCCATTTGGTGTTCATTATGACGTCGGCTCGAGCCCGCTTTGTTAGGCCGTTTGGCTTCTAGCCAATGTATATTAGATTATTGTTACCAGCAAATGGAGGGGTAACAGTATAACAATTCCAGCAAGTAGCTACTTCGCGATGGCCTCGAGGATAAGATTCAAATCCCAAGCTAAAGGTGTTAGCTTTTCGAAATTATGTGTGTATTTACTTAAATGGCGTAGGAAAATATCGTGAGGAAATCCGCACACTTAAATTTATATACAATGAATTTCATACGTATATAGTCCCGCGCTAACCCAGTTTAATGTATTAAAACCGTAGATGAGTCCAGTGCCAGCAGTCGGGCGAATGTGGGTTGGTTTTGAACTAGAACAGCACTTTAAGCTGAGTCCTACCATCACTCAACTGGTGACCTGTCTCTGTCGGGCTAATATAACATACACAACCTCACGCCTCAGTGATGGCCTCGAGGTTTGGGCGCGCGGTCGACAATTTCGGCGGTCGCAGGTTCAAACCCCAGGCACACACCTCTGACTTTTCGAAGTTATGTGTGTATTCACAATGAATTATCACTTGCTTTAACGGTGAAGGAAAACATCGTGATAAAACCTGCGCACCTAAAAGTTCTTAGGAATTTCTTAGGTGTGTGGTCCGCCAACCCGCACTAGGCCAGTGTGGTGGACTAAGGCCTAAACCCTCTCAGTTGTAGAGGAGGCCCGTGCCCAGCAGTGGGACGTTATTGGGCTGATGATGATGATGACGCCTGTATTTCCCGAAGGGCTAGGCAAAGATGCATTTCTGCACCCACATATCGCCACGTAATAGGGGGCGAGCCTATTGGCGTTTTTCAGTCACAGTTCCAGTTTCCGTGCTGTTACTGAGAATTTCGTAATGGACAAACCCAATAACACTGCTCGACCCGGGAGCACTACATCCCACAGCCCATCTAATATGCATTATCATTATCAGCCCATATACGTCCCACTGTTGGGCACGGGCCTCCTCTACAACTGAGAGGGTTTAGACCTAAGTCCACCACGCTGGCCTAGTGCGGGTTGGCGGACTACACATCTAAGAAATTCCTAAGTACACACTGTTAAAGTACGTGATAACTCATTATGAATACACACATAACTTCGAAAAGTCAGAGGTGTGTGCCTGGGGTTTGAACCCGCGACCGTCGAGATTCTCGACCGCGCGCCTAAACCTCGAGGCCATCACGACTTACACACCATCTAATATTAGGCTAATGCAAATATAATGAAATATCTCAAAAACTTCGTTTCAAATATCGAAAACATTTCATTTTTATTGTTGAATAACAATCGAGATACTACCAAAATATTTGCTAATAAAGAATGCTACGAATTACATTTTTGATACATTTCATTATTTTCATTTGATTTCTACATTCCGGCGCAATTTCCTCTTGTCCCACTTTAATATTGGAAACAATAAAATGTTTTGAAATGGGCCCGAAAACTGCGTCGTTCATGAAGATGGTAGAATCAGATCCAGCCATAAAAACTCGTTTATATTGTAAGTTTGTTCGCGTTTAATTTATTTTGCCGGCACTTGGTACAAAGGCACATTTTACGAGGGTAAATATTTGCCCATTTTTGGAGAGATGAGGGGAGTAATTCATGTTTTTTTAAAGCAAAAAGTTTGGCGCATTTCCTCTATGTGGTTTGTTGAAAATAAGGGTTTAATCTAGTATAAATCTATTGATATATAGCTTCGACATCCTCTCATTACTCCTGCGGCGTAGGTAAGTTAGAGGCTTGTGATCAACAGGCTCTGGGTTCCATTATCTAATCAGGTAGTGTTTTTGCGCTTTTCCGTTGGTAAATTCTTAACAGCATCACAGAGTCATGATGTGTGACTTAGCAAATGGGAGTAGAAATACTCAACCTCCCCCTTCAAGGATAAGCGTGAGTGTATATACCTATGTATGTAAAAGTAACTCTGTCTATATAAATTACTGATACTCAAGCTACGGGCTTGCCTATATTGGGAGTTGGGACCTGTCAATACTAAAAAGATAAACATGTTTTTATATGAAATAAATTTCATTTCATTTCATATATGAAATTTGTATTAAATATTATGCAGGTCATGGTAATTCACGACTAATCCTAAGCTCTCCTATTTATAAACGCACGACTTACTTCGTAAACCCGATATTTAGTGCCTCGTCTGATAATCCTCTGCGTCCCACTCAACATTTTAATGTCATTAGCAACTTCCCACACGCAAGCTGTACATTGCATTTACTTTAAAATTATACAGTGTAATACCGACGTCATGCTATTAATTTAAACCATGTAAAACTAAGCAAAATATGCATAGAAGACAAAAAAAAAAACAAGAAATATTTACCTGTATAGTCAAGATTCTGCTTGATATTGATATTTAAATATCATGAATGCAATATTAATATACTTAGTAGCCAATCCGGTCTAGGCCAGCGTGGTGGACTAAGCCCTAAACCCTTCTCAGGTGTAGAAGAGGACCATGCGTGGCCCCAAAAATGGTGAAAATTGAAAGAAAAAATGGTGTAGTTTATTTATAAAAAAAGAAAGAAAATTTTGCATTTTACAAAAAAAAATAAAAAAAAACAAACAAAGTAGGTAGGTAATCGTTATGATTTTCAATAATTGCTAAATTTTTGTGACAAATTTAATAATTGAAAACAATTTTTTAAACGTACTTGGCGCGCGTCATTCACTCAACCCCGGTTGTTTTAAAAATTCAATCATTCATGAATTTAAAGATTACAAAATTGCAGCCAAAAGCGGTTAATGAACCGCTAAAAATCACGATCAGCCCTTCATTGCCAGAGAAGTTTAAAAATTCTGACTTTTACAAAAAAAATACGCGTTCAAACAAGTTAGCACAAGAGTTTGCGAGTTCAGAAATAATATTAAAAGTTGCCGCCTCAGCCCGCTTATGTAAATTTGTCGTCACTCAAAAGTTGATGGTATTATTTCAACTTTGTAAGCGTGTGTTGCGAAATAATTCCTCCGCGGAATTGTTTAGGTGATTTGGGTTGGTAATGTCAACAAATTAGTGTAAGTTGAACAGCTTGTTATTCGTGCAAGAAACAAAAGACGTTTGTAGCCGCGAAAAGAAAGGTGTTTTACCATGTTTCGCCAGTTGTATTTTCAAGTCTCATGCAATAGGTACAGTATAACCTATCTAATCAACTCTGTGCTTATATGTCTCAATGGAAAGACCCAAGTACATTGTACGAGTCAAACTCTTGCCGAATCAAACTCGCGAATTGTATTGAATTATAGAGCGATCATTTGTGCTGCGGGGCAAATGATGGGGTGTTTGTTCTATGCCCCGTGGCGCAGTTGGCTAGACACCAACTTGCGAAACGAGAGGCCGCGGGTTCGATCCCCGCACCGAGACAAATGTTTGTGTGATCCACAAATATTTGAGTCGGGTCTGGTTGTTTGTGAGACCGAAAAGTCTCTCGTGGTTTACTGATACCCACATACCCAAATACTCGTATCTTAATGTGAGGTCAGAACTATGTATGTGACTATTTGGTGTATTTATTTACAAATGCCATCTTTAATCCTATTTTATAAAGACATTAATATCAGCGCGCCAACTGATGGTACACGTAGTTTGGTCCGTATTAAGCGTCATCTGCATAGAAACTATTTTTATCGTCTTTCATCGATTGTCGTTCTAAGCCCAATCTTAGATCTAATCAGGAAACCTGGTGATGGTATTACGTGCAGGTAAGAACATACATATTTACTTATCACGGCACGACGATCCAAAGAGAGTCCTGGCCTCCAAAACCAAGAGACACCATTTAGGCCTATCCTGTGTTGTTTCTTGCCATGGGATGGCGCGAAGTTGGCACAGATACTTCTAGATATGATCCTTCCAGCGCTTCCTTTTCCGTTCGGAAGTCCCAAGTTGATCCGTTTGGTAGCTCGATCGTCTTCCATTCTTATCACGTGGTTGATCCATCGAAGTCTACGTGTCTTTGTTTAATCGAAGAAGAATATCCTACCGTCAGCTACTTGAAATTCAATATTCGATTTTACAGTCCATTTTAACTTGATATGTATGAAGCAATTTACCTCCACTCCCAAATGGCACTCAAAATTTTGAACCAACTCCGCACTTTTGTCTACAAAACTGGGTCTGCAGCGACAAAAGGCTGCGGAGTTGGTGAAAATTCTACTTCGAAAAGTTATTGTTCGCTCCGATGGACAGATGCAAAGTAATAACCAGCAGATGTGGCTGAAATAGATTTTAATTTTTGGCACTACAATGTACGATGACTTTCAGATGCAAATTTAAAAAGGTATACCCTCTTACTAGTACGTATGAATGCAGTGCTTCCATAGAAGCCCAAAAGCTCAGCTTGCCTTATAAAAATCCATATAAAAGCCTTTAAGCTTTAAAGCTTTATTTAACAAAAGCAATTTGACGTATAAATGAGAATCCTGACCCCACAATAAACAATTATAAACTAGACATTACACAAATAACGTGTAACGCTTATGAGCTTCTATGAAAGTAGGTACCGCCATTGTATGTATGTATGTATGTAATATGTATATTCCCAATTGATAGATGATACGCTTAAATGTCTTTCTACAACTTAACATTGCGCGAGCTCTGCTTTAAGCCTTAGGTGATAGGCACATATTTGGATTTTATGTTGCTACTGAGAATTTCCTAATTGAAAATCCAATAACAATGCGAGAACAGCTTATTGAAAGAGAGACCTCATATTTAAGGAACAAGATGTAAGGCATAACTTTGTCAACTTACAATCTAGATACTTTATTTGCGTGGAACCGTAGTTACCATCAGGTGCGGCGTTGTAAGTCTTGATTTCTTTCTATCTGGTAAAATCTGCATCAAAGGAGATTTTACCGGTGTTTATTCTAACAAAGTACGTGTTTGCACCGCACTAACCATAACATCTTTACCGCCGATTTATATTCTACGTCACTATTCCACTCAGTGCTTTCATAATCCACTTTCAATATTCATACGTCGTAAATACATAGTGCTTGCAAACAATTACATTACCGCTTTTATAGGCGATTATTCCACACAGTGCGATGTAAAGCATCGATGTTTATAGCAGACGTTGGCCAATTTTATGGTCGCAATTTGTTGGGATATTGTTTACTTGCCTTTGTGTATGGTTTATTGAGTTTATTACTTGATTGGTATGTGCGATCAGTTCTATTGCTGTTTGCTTTCAATCTTCTTTGTTATCCTATGTAGTTTGTAGTGACGTAATTTTTTATGTGATTATGGTTATTTGTCATGTTAGGGAGCTTGAAGTAATTAAGTTAGAAATTATTTTAGTCAATAACTTTTAACATTTATATATTAGTAATGAAATACGCCTTACAGTGAGACCGAAAAGTTTCTTATATTTTTTGATACCCCCTAAGTATTTTATGTTATTGTGGGGTCAGAACTACGTTTGTGACTGTTTGGTGTATTTATTACTAAATTTCTGTTACGGTTTTTTCAAAAATATTTTTTATTTCTTTAAAGTTTGTGGGGTTAAAGAAAACGAAACAAAATATTACTCAGTCATCAGTGACGTAATAACGGCGATCCCAGATCGATCTAGTTGTGAAAAAACTATAAAATTATTTGCTTGGAATGTTTTTTTTAAACGTTGCATCAAAATATAATTAAAATGCAATCACCTATTAATCTGTTATCATGGTAAATTATTGCCAACCTTTATAAAGTTCCTATAACCAACAGACAATTCAAATATTAAATCGAAAGTAATAATAATAAAAAATATAAAAAAGCCCTTCAGTAACCTAATAATTCTGACCCCGTACTAAGATACAAGCCCTATGTCGGGGGCATGAGAAACTACGGGAGACTTCTCTGTCTCACAAACACCCAGTCCCGAAACAGATGTTTGTTGATCACATTTGTCTTTGTTAGAAATCGAACCTAATCGGTCTCACTTTCCGTAAGCTGGTGTAGCCAACTGCCCGACGGAGGCCGTCAAATTTACTAAATCCCCTTCAATTTATCGTACCACCAAACTTAAGCATATTTCCTATATTCAATCGAACACTGTCAAATAAAAGGGGACCCGAATAACTTATCACTAGATACCTTCGATATCTATTTAGTTTAGCCGTGTTATCGTGAGCCCCGTCGCTGTTTCATGCAGTGAAAAATATACGCGGAATATCATCTCCATACTAAAAGTAATTGGAAGATTATTATCGTTTGTTCCTTTCGATACGATGTTTAAAACTCGTTTATAAAAAGGACCATTTGGAGTAAATCCCATGGGATGAGATTGCGAGGAATCTACATTTTTTTCGGAGTTGCTCTTACCTGCGAGCTTCGAGTGGCTTTAGATAATAAAGTGATCATCTCGACTTGGTTTAACCTACTGAATTACTTTAGCTTTACATATGAGTGTGTTTTGCGTTTCTCCTTTGATACATTTCATTCAATTTAGATATTACTTTGAATAATGTATTCACTTACAACAGTGATGTAAAAATTGTTAGGGATGATGTTATGTTATATTCTCGTCTTTAATTTAAATGTTCTTTTAACATCACGCCGGTATAGCATAGAATAGGTTGACACTACAAATATCCACTATGCTTTATGAGTCAACAATTTAGGTTTAGTCTATATTCGGTGCGGTCGATCCAACACTTCCAAAATATATGTATGCAAAAGTTATTTCTGAATTTCTTTTATACTTTTAGTGCTTCATATGAAATAAAAATTCCTACTTTTTATCTCTGCATCAAGCCAAAGTTGACTATTATAAAATGTCTAAGGCTATAAGTCCGCATTTGTACATAATGTTTAAAATAAATAAAAGCAACGTAAATAAATAAATGTTGTACTGTTTGTAGGCAATGCGGTGGTTTCGATACTGGCCCTTTGCAAGGAGTAAGAAGACTTGGGGCCAGAAGTTCACCAGATTTATCTCCAGGAAGAACAGTTTCTAGGCAGCTTACTTGGAGAATTACTAGTACATCTAGGTGAGTACATATACTGTAGTCGTTCACTTTATCTTTTTTATTAGTATAGACTGATGTGTGACTCAGTGGCGGGACTTCCATAGGAGCCCAAAAGCGTTAAACGGTAATTGTGTAATCTCTAGTTTATATTTGCTTATTATGGGGTCTTTATTTAACAAATTGCTTTAGTTAAATAAAGATTTCAAATCTAAAAAATATTATTTGGAATTTTAAAAGGCAAACTGGGCTTTTGGGCTTCTATGTAAGTACCGCCACTGGTGTGATTACTGGCTGATAGAACTAATTGACTACCTATCTTTATCTCTATCTTTTTCTTCCTCACAAGACTATTGAGCAATAAAAAAAGTGTACGTAAGTCTCTTCTTCAGACTGCCCTCGTCTAATGACCTTCTGGAATTTTTATCAGGAAAAATTAATCCGGAAAATCTTTTATGATCAATTTATTAAAATACCTACCACATTTATACAACACATAGGCATTAATTTACACAATAATTGACGAGCTAATATAGTTTGTTCAATGATTAATGAAATATTTGAACTTGTTAATGCGTCGTGCCGTAGTGTAGCAATGAATAGCTCGTGATTTGCAAAATCAGTTAATCAAATTGTAAAAGCAAATATGTTGTGTAAATGAATCATAATAAATTTATATTAATTGGAAGTAGTTGATTGGAAAGTGATTATGCATAATATATGGTGCAACAAACCATTAAAAGATGTGATTGTTGAAATCTTTATTTTGAAATCTGACCTTTCAAAATACATTGAAGAATAGAAAAACAATAAAGAGTGATAATAGCAGTATTTTCACACATCAATAAAACTTAATATTAGTTTGTTGAAGTTCTGGTACGCGGCCTCAAACAATTATGAAACTCATTGATAGCATCTCAAAAGAACATAAAGTAATCCTCGACGAGTAAAAAGAAATCGAGTACAATCAAACGGAAAAGGTCAATTTTACTTCAACCTTCACAATGGATTTCCTAAAATCCCTTCACATCCTTTTAACAATACGCAGGTCGCAGAGAAATAAGATCGGAATGAGCGTCTCCCATCCGCAACTGAGCTACATGAACGGCTGTGGAGGGGGGAATGTGTCGGGAGGCAAGAGGGGGAGGGACGTGGCCACTCAGACCCCGCCGAGCATCGCCGCTGAAACTCGAAGAGCGAGACTGAGGCCTTTGAAGCTCACTCTGGCAGCGCCCAACGCTTTGACACTTCGGTGAGTTAAATGTTCTTGTTAAATACACCCAGAGGTCACACAAAATCCTTTTTTCTCGAGTTAAGCTGATTGTGGAAATATTTGAAAATATTTTGGGGTCACCAGCATTTCTGTTCGGCGCGGTGTGTGGCCTTTGTAGTTAGAACTTAGAGCTCTACACTCAGATAAGGATAGGATATAGGACTTGAGCGGTGAGTGACTTAATAATAATCTTAAAAACATACAGAAATATGGATCACAAAAAAAAAAAAAAACCACGGCTTCTTTTTTCACAGGCAGATCTCAAACGAACTACTTAGTCTAGCGAACAAAACTCTGACTGTTAAAGAAGACATTTACAAGCACAAGGCTAAAATTGATGCCAAACCTCACAAACCGTATATAATAACAATTATTTACATTATTATTACTAAGAAAAATCATCATCAATAAATCTTATTACATCGGTGAAACAATAAAATAATTTCAGTTCAACAATGCTCTTTTGTTGCATAAAACTAGAAAATTCTCGAACATTCGTGCAGAAATATCACAAACTAGCCATTGTTCCCAACAGATCGCGATTGATTGAAACTATTCGCCCGTGGCAGCTCCCTGAAGCACCATTCTTTCTACATTCGTAGTGGAAGACTTTGTCTAGTCATTTTTGAAACAAAATTGAATATTTTACAACAATCTATCTGTGATTATGGGTTATTTTTAAAGTTTGTATCTACTATTTAGGTTGTTTTTCTAAATAACATGTGACTGCTGCGTTGGTCCCGTGGCATATTTTTTGGTATGACGATTTGAAGGATCTAGGTAGGTATGTGAAATACGAAGGTTAGAGAAATGTGTTAATGTGTTTTGTGAGGCCCCTATAAGTTTCGCCTTCTTAGGCGGTTTATTCAAGAACAAGTGAGATAGCAAGTTATTTAACAAATTATTTTCCGATAATATGGCAGGTATTGATCGAAATAAGAACTTGTCATAAAATCTTAATGCAATTGAAATGTCACTACTGAATACTGAGTATTATGATTCAGGTTCTATCCTAGTTAAGGAGTCAGAGTAAAGTTTTGTAACATATGTTTAACATTAAAAAAAACTGTATCCTATCAACTTGCAGTCTTCTGTTTGTATATTATTAGTTAAGTTAAGAGATAGATAGAAAAAATTGACGTTTTCCTAACGTTTTCGATCACGGTCTGAATACACCCTGTATATTATTATACTTTCATCGTTTTTATAATCATGCAAAAAAACTAACAAATTACTGCACTATATTACGATATTCCGTCACAGTCATTATTACGACGACATTGACTCTAAAAGTGTACCCATTTGCCCCCATGTAAGAGGCATTCAACATCTCACCACTCAAAAAGTAATGCTTAAACTCAGCTATTTAGTCCCTTACACATGTCGTCGGGTGCGTAACGGCCCATTTGCCATTTCCGAGGGCACAAATAAAATGAACTTAATAAGGACACGTTTGGACGTTTCGGATCCTATTTGTAGGCTAAATGGATTTGACAATCTCATCGTAAAGGTTTTTGAGGATGTGAATCTTTTGTTGATAATCAGAAATCGTAACTGTATATTTTTTCATCAGTATTAATGCATACCTCACGCCTGTATCGCCGAAGTGGTAGGTAAACTTTGATTTTAGAGCAAGGATTATCACACTGTTTTAAATGCCACGTAATAAGGAACATGCCTATTGCAGTTTTCGGACCGTTTTTAAGTCGCCGAGTTACTGAGAATTTTCGAAAGGATAAATCAATAACACTGCATGATCTAGAAATCGAACCCGACACCTCAGTCGCACGGCACACTTTTAATCGCAGAATCAACGAGACGGTCATAAAATATAATATATAATATATATGTATATGTACATATGAACGGTAGTCAAGCTTGTTTATATAGACAGAATGACGATGATGAGAACAATGATGAAATATTAAAACTAAGAAATATAGTAAAAATTGTTTCCTGTGTTTGTAAAGTACAGCTGAGCTACTCAAGAAAGCGGTATACACTAGACACATATGTATCATGACGGCAAAATCCGTGAAATCTGAGCTTTTGTCATGGAAATATTTTATACCCGGGTAACTCTTGCTCATAAATACATACGCTGACGCCTGTTTTTAAAAATTGGTTGGCAAATCCTTGCTTTGCTAGTTTTAGCCTGGTTCATATTTAATCATTTGTTAGTAATATTAGGTCTAATTTTGTATTTACACGCGGATAAATATTTCCAAAGAATTTTCAGCGACGTTAACATTTGTAGACTGCCTCGTGGTCTCGCGGTACAAGCATGTGCCGTGCGATCTAGAGGTCGTGGGTTCGATTCCCGGGTCGGGCAAAGTGTTATTGGCCTTTTTCCATTATGAAATTCTCGGTAACAGCATGGAGTCTGGAAATGTGCCCGAAAAACGGCAATAGGCTCGCCCCCTATTACGTGGGACTAATACATACTTGGCGAAATGTGGGTGCAGAAATGCATCTCTGCCTACCCCTTCGGGGAATACAGGCGTGAGGTTATGTATGTATGTATGTTAACATTTGTTTGGATATAACCCTCATCTGCGAATAAATACCGTTGAAATTATCTTAACATATTCATAACAACACAGTTCGCCATTTTAAACAAAATAAAAAAGATTAATTTACAGCTTAAAAAATCTTCAAAAACATTTATAAAGTTGTTCTGGCGACGATAACGCTCAATTTCAATTAGTATCGCAGTAAGTAGACAAAATATGAATAATCTTTAAAATAAAAAAATATCTAGAACACATGAAGGAATAGTTGTTGATTTTTTTTAAATAATTTAGTAAAAATGAGTTACACTTTTCTACTACAAGCAAGTATTATTACAACAACTATACACAAAATAATTTTCTGCTTTGTGAAATGTGATTTATGAAGACGGGGTATCCGCAAGCAAAAGCTTTAACACAAAATCTAGTTCTAGATCAAAGCAGAGATTGATTACTCCTCAATCATGAGTCTCGTATACACTTCAACTTGACTATTTTCACTGTCTTTAGTAGTTGTTTCATTTGATCTTGAATAGTAGGTTATAATCAGAGTTTGTTAATCTTCATAAATATATGTAAAAATTTCTCGCCGTGCGTTAGCGTTGCATAATTTGGGAATGAATCACCTTGTCTTCACAAAAATATTATTATTGTATCTGTCAATTAAGACTAAAACAATGTCTCTCCACTTATGAAGAATACTGACACGATCCAAATCTTAAACGAATTTTGAAAATTAAATTTTAATAATAACATTGCCCTGTTGGACTTGGGAGCTTGCTTTCGCTATAGTTCAAAGTGGTTTTGTCTCAGTCTACCACGCAGGCCTACTACGGGCTGGTAAATAAAATAAATAAATAAATACACCCAACAAGCACATACATAGTTCTGATCCCACACTAAGATACAAGTCTTGTGTCGTGGGTATCAGAAACTACGAGAGACTTTTCGGTCTCACATACACCCAGACCCGAAACAAATAATTGTGGATCACACAAACATTTGTCTCGGTGCGGGGATCGAACCCGCGGCCTCTCGTTTCGCAAGCTGGTGTCAAGCCAACTGCGCCACGGGGCTGTCATATCAAATAGAAAATATCTAAGAAATTCCCAGTGGTGAATTTGCTACGTGCGCTTACGACATTTCTTTTCAACACCAAAATATTAATCGAATTAAAATAAACACACATAGCTTTGAATTTGGATTATGCGTCAATGTCGAGATGGTGTCTCAATAGACTACACCCCTAAACATGAAGGTCATCTCGGCTCTATTAATTTTTATATTCTATGATAATTCCCTTTGTTTCAGATTCCTAGCCAATCGCAAAAAAGGTCGATCTCTCTCTGCCAACGCAGTGGCCAATGAACAAAAGGCCACAAAAGTTTTGGGCCTCGTGTTCTTCACGTTTGTACTGTGTTGGGCGCCATTTTTCCTGCTTAACATTCTGTTTGCATCGTGTCCCGCTTGCATAGTACCAGGTAAGTAAGAATGCTTCTGGGTATTAATTATGATGGAATGACGTCAGTTATTGGCATAAAATTGATTTATTTAATTTATTACATAAACTTTAGTTGTTGTTAGGGCTTTTTTTTCATTCATATTTACAAAAAGTGGCAGCATGGACAGTCACAAATATCTACAGTATGTTTTCACCTTTATATTTTAGAAATAAAATGTTAAAAAGAAATATGGAAAGATAATTATCAATAGCGAAGGTACCACAAAAACAAATAGTTTAGAAAAAACTTCCAACACAAGTATTCCTCACGAAGAAATGAATCATGTTTACCAACTTTCGTCTATCGGAGTTGGCTTGGTCAATTAAGAGGTCTTAATTGACCAAGCCATTACTAGGTAGTAATGAATGTGGTTAAGTTTGTCTATAAAAATAAAAAAATGGAGAAGCTTACATTATATAAATTCATTCTTTCTCCAAAATAGAAATTAGGTAAGTGTGAAAGTTATTCAGTACTACAAGATTTAGATTTTAAAAAAATAACCATTGTGCAATATAAAGTTGATTCTTTTGGCAACAGAATACCTGTGTTTTAAACAAAATATGATGGTTGTTTAAAACTTAAACAGTGACATTCTGCCAAGAATCGCTATCTTTTCGACTACATTTAAGTTTGTATCGAGTTCTAGTTCAGGATATTAAACTTGGCTTTTATGGCGTTATTTTTATAGCCAATATTTTAAATGATATGTATGGCTTCTATTTTCAAAATAAATAGTACGAAATGTTTTTATTATAAGACATGAAATAAGATCATGGTAGTAAGCTGCCAGAATTCCAATACCTCTTTATTTTGCAAACAGCTTAATAAGTGTGAAATGCCTGATGGTAAATGCATTGAGATCTAAAGAATTTGCATTAGTCAATTATACAGGCTTATTGGTATCAGACCAAACCGGATAAAAAAATAACCTTCTTTAGGTCACCTTACGTTGTGGCCATGGATGCATATGAAATAGCCATCTGCAGTGAATTGATCTTTTACCAATAGCATCCATCCTACGAAACCTTGTATTAGATTGATTCTCTGTAAAACTGAGGAACCATCTTCGTTTCGTAGTTTCATTTTATACTATCGAGGGTTCCTATCCCCCGAAAGTATCATCCCACACAAGTGTAGTCTATTGCCGTTTTTCCGGTACAGTTTTAGACTCCGCGCTGCTACTGGGAGTTTTCTAATGGAAAAATTGAGTAACACTCTAGATCTCTGTGGTAAACAGCTAGATAGCACTTATTTTTATATATTTTTTATATACAGAGCACGTGGTGGACATCTGCCTCTGGCTGGGGTACGTGTCATCAACCATCAACCCCATCATCTACACGGTGTTCAACAGAACCTTCAGAGCAGCGTTTTTGAGGTTACTGAGGTGCCATTGTACCAGGTAAATAAAAGTTATTTTTATTTCCCTTTTTTCTATAGTCTTAAAAATGTTATTTACACATGTTTAATGAAAGAAATGTCTAGTTAATAATACTTTGACTTGGTACTTCTAGATTTGTTAAAAATAAAAAGAGAATTCAACAAGGTTTGAAAAAGCACAGTTTAGTTAGCACAGACGTAAGTAAAGATTATATTGGAAGCCCTAAGAGCCTGAGAGTCACCCACCACCCAGGTTGAGACGGTTCTATTACTACAGTCCTAGAAACTTAAATCTACGGCAGATGAATAAGTAAAGAAGAACAGATACTACCATTTCATCAGCAGCACACATTTTTCCAATCATCATAATGTGGGTTTAAAAGGCAGATTATAATGAATAACTTTTCGTATTTACACAAATCAAATTACTGAAACCCTGTGGACATCGTAAACGTTCCAAGAGTAATAAAATTAATTGGCTGCGGCTTCGTATAAGTTTTTGGTGTCTGAAATTTAATCCTTAATTGATTAATCGGATTGATCGTGCGGCTTTATGGCCGCGAGCCAAAATATTATCCAAACCGATAGACTTGCGGTTATGTCTATAAGAATACTTTCAATAATTTCAAACTGATGGTTTGCGAAGCCACAGAAGTAGAAGAAGGTAATTTTTTTTAGGTGCAGAAATGTTTCTCCAGGATTTTTTCTTTTATAATTCTAAATCATTTAAGCGTAGCGTAAAAAAGCATCTTAAAAGGCCGACATAATTGTGTTGGGTAATGGGATGTAGATTTCTTTCTCTAATTAATACTCTATTTTGACAGAATCAAAGCTTCGAGTACGTTGTTGATTTTTGCCTGTACCAGTATAATTAAGGTCGCATACTTTGATAAACAAAACGATATTATATTTGCCTATGATGCTCATAAACGTTTGTACTACTAAAGTTAATAAGCACAATAACTTTAAGCAAAAGTTATATATGAGGCGCTGTGTGCTGAGACACCAGTTTGGTTATCACAAGTTAGATATAAAATGCTCCTTAGACTTTTTAAATGAATGGTAATGACAATAAATTACAAGCCGTATAAAATGTGAAGGAAAACATAATAAGAAAATTTGCATACTGAGGGTATTATTATTGAATATTTTTTGAAGTTATACTTCTTTAGGCGCGTTATGAAAAAATGATGAGAGTAAAATTGTAAGTAGCGCGCGCATCACTGTAACACAAAAGTAAGACGTTGAAGCTGCCTGTGTTAAATGTAATTGTCAAATGGATCAGAAAGGTTTTAATATGTTTCGGATCGAATATTTTTTCTTTAACGCAGCAGAGAACGAAAAGATTTAACAAAAATAATAATGTTTAGCCTTGAAGACAACGTTATCAATGTCAGAGGTGCATAACATTTTAATTAATTTTAAACACACACTATTAAATTCACCGAAAATATCAAACCTATTATTCATTCGGCGGCATATTGTGCACGAGAAAATGTCCAATTATTCTCGCTTAGAGCGTTATGTTTCTAAATTGAATTAACAAAATGTTTGCCACCGCTGCATTAGAGAAACAAAGGAAAGTAAATCAGTTAACGCAAGCCTGCAATGAGCTACTAAATAAGACTGAAATATGCTTAAGAAACAAAAGGATATTGAACGCAGCTCAGAGGTCAGAGCGCGGGTTTTCGTGTAATATCATGTTTGTACCAGTATCCATGTATAATTTTTTTTTGTAATCGGCACTATTTTCTGTGGTTTATGTGTACCAATTCGAACTATTCGAGCTTGGTGGACTAAGGTATAAACCCTCTCAGTTGCACAAGAGGACTATGCCCTGAAATGGGACGCATATGGCCTGATAAAGGTATAGATTTACTTACCTTTAGCAGGTATAAGACTTTAGCTGCAACCTCTAAGTACGGGCAGGGCATTTTGAGTGCACCAGCAACTAATAAAGTTAAGTGTAAGTGAGTAAAGCTGCAATAAAAATCAAATAAATTACAGACTATTGAGAATTATGATTTTAAACTAAACGTAACAATTTATGCCAGTTCATCATTATCACCCCACCCCACTGCGTCCCACGGCTGGGCACGGGTCTACTCTTAGCTGAGAGCGGTTAAGCCTTAGTCCACCGCGCTGACTTTGTGCGAGTTGGCGATACACCTAAGAACTTTTAGGTGTGCAGGTTTTCCTTCGATGTGCGATGATTTCCTTCACTGTTAAAGTAGGTATGAAAAATAAAATGTATGGTGACTGCACTCATAATTGCAAAAAGACACACGTGTGTCCTTGGAGTGTGAACCTGCGACTGCCCAGATTTGACTCGACCGTGTCATCATGACTTGCATTGACTTGCATTCTGACTCACTACGGTACTTTGCACGTCTCAAATAATCGGGGTAAAAAGAAATATTAAGTAATGTTAAAGTTTAATATAACCTTTTCAAGCCATTATAAAAGAATTTGTTTTAAAATAGCCATATTATCTTGAATGACGTAGCGTAATAACTCAAGGAAAGCGTTGTTCGCCATTAGGAATCACGTGCGATCAAGCAGACGTCTTTTGTTTCAGAATGTTCAACAGATTAATTTTAGTAATATTTTTTCAAGCTGTAGTTTTAAGTCGTCGGAAGCGAGATCAACGAGGCCTTCCTAATTATGTACATATTATAATGTTCGTAATAGAAAAAAAAAATACACTTTGTTTCGCTAGCTATTTATTGCTACGTAATAGGGTGCGAGGATCATTAAAACTCTTAAAAGAAAAAAAAAAAAATTCTGCCACATTCTGTCCGCCTTTATCAAAATCATTTATATTTTATGAGATTCTATGTCTATATATAATTTCAAGGATCTACTCATCATATTCTTTTGTATCGTATCATCGAATTTTTTCTTGGGAATCGTTCAAATACATCCTGAGTACTCAAGCATAGTCGAAACGTTATGTTTCCATTCGGAATATTAAAAAAGGCATTTTATTTAACGGAAAATTTGATTACATCATTTGAAATTACCTCTGAACGTAATGTTTTTTTAAGCCACGCCGCAGGTAATATTCCCTCTTACACGAGAAAGCTTTTTTCTCCAAAATATACAGCAATTATGTTGGTTTTGTTTTATAAATGAGCGGTTTTGTCACACCTTTCTGCGAGTTGCTTAGACTGCTCAGGGTTGTCAAAGTTCATAATTTCGCTGTATGGATTTATGATATAAAAAAATATATATACTAGGGTTGTTTAAGAAATATCTCTATTAAGATCTTGATTTAAAAAACCGAGGATATAAAAATAAAGCTTTAAATGCAGCTAAGAAGCGCATTCTTAATCCAATAAGAAAACTAGGAGGCGAATAAGAAGTATATTATTACCTTGAGCAAAATATTCTGGAGCAAAAAAAAATGACGTCAATCGTCAAATTCATGAATTTCAAGAAATGTGTGGGTTTAATTTTGTTTAATTTAATCGTATTATTAACGAAAAGTATTACTGTAAAATAATTACCTACAATTTGCACATCTAATTCAGCCCATTTACGTCTCGGCTCATGCCTCCTCTATGGTTTAGAAGTGGAAGCCTAAAAGGTGGATTTAACACGCCTTAGATACGCTGGTTGCCTGGGATTTTTTTCAATTACCGGTTATTTTTTTCTTTTATAAAATATCTGTAAGCTTCTGTTGCGCAGTTGGTTAAAAGTCAGCCTGAGAACGCACGGATTTGATCCCCGCACCGAGACAATTTTTCGTATGATTCACATATCCACATGTTTCACGTCTTATTCTATTTGAAACGATATTGATACGATACAATACAATACGAATATACTTTATTGCCCACATATAACAAAACAAAAGGAAAAAAAGACTGAAAAAATATATAATCTAAAACACAATGAATGTACCAATGGCGGTCTTATCGCTTTAAGCGATGTCTTCCAGACAACCATGACAACCGATACCCACGACGCAAGAATTCTTAGTGTGGGATCAAAATCAGCTATTACCGTGTTCTGCGTATATTAAAAAAGTGTTTAAATGTAAAATTTCGAATGCTTCACCGGTTTTCAAGCTTAATGCACAGAACGGACACTCAAATATATTCTGACTCTAAGTAGTTCCAAGGAAACTGGAATAGATGGCTCCACTAGGTGCACACTACGTCTTGTAGATTGCAAGCGCTTAGTTTGGTCTGGAATAAAACATTTTTCAAAGTAAGCAATACGTTGTCATTTGTAGACTCAACTGGCGAGCTGACAAACTTACTGGCGATAGGGTTGGCAAATGCAAAATTTTCACCTCAACCAACAAAGGAATTGGGGTAATATAAATAGTATTTTATTCGAAGAATTTTATTTCCAACTTTAAAGGTTTGTTAAATAACAATGTCTCAATCAGGCAACCCTTGATTTAAGTAGAAGTCTTTGGAAGGAAGCCAGAGGAAGCGAACCGAAAAATCAATTGTTTGAATAAAACAAGCATTCATTTTAGTTTTAGTTGGAAGAAAATATGTTTACAAAGGTTTGGATCTTATTCGTACATCGCTTGATGTATTTTATAATGGATTTTATTTTATATGCTAAATACTTATATACATCCATACATATCTACATAACCTCACGCCTGTATTCCCCAAAGGGGTAGGCAGAGGTGCATTTCTGCACCCTCATTTCGCTAGGTATGTATCAGTTCCACGTAATAGGAGGCGAGCCTATTGCCGTTTTTCGGGCACATTTCCAGACGCCGCGCCGTTCTGTGACTGAGAATTTCCTAATGGAAAAACCCAATAACACTTTGCCCGACCCGGAAATCGAACCCAGGACCTCGCATGGCATATACGTATGCTGCGAGACCACGATGTCTACGATGTCTACTTATAATTAATTAGACCTAATTGTGAAATTCATTGGCGCTTTTATAGTTTGTTATGCAGAAGAATTGTTCGTACCGGTTTATTAATAATGCGGGTAAAAGTGTAGGCGGGTAAAATTTAAAAATATAATTTAGGCACATACCTTTCCGAGGAACGGTTAATTTGTATTCCAATTTTAGAGTAAACGTACTACTGTAAAAACACAATAATCGCCCGAACCGAGATCTCTATTTCGCACGGCACTACTTGTGTTGTGAGGCCACGAGGTAGTCTGTAGTTTTGTATTATATTGGTGTATATTAAATATTTATAGCATCTGCCACGTGGTCTCGGGGGGTGCGTGTCGTGCGATCTAGAGCTTCGGTTCTGGGTTCTGGGATTATCCCAAAAGAAATTTCCAGTAGCAGGAGGTCTGAAAACATGTCTGAAATACAGCAATTGTCCCCTAATTTACGCCATTTGAAACCACAGCTGACACGTGCATTATACATCTGTGCCTTTGAAAATATAATGTTGTATGTATTTTTTTTAATTTTTTTTTATAGTTGTAATAGAATAGGCGTTTGTCTTCCATCTCACCTGATGGAAAGTGTAGATGAAGACGAGGGTGGTACACGCCCATCCAGAAGAAACCTGAAATTTATCATCATCAGCACGTATACGCCCCACACCTGGGCACGAGCTTCCTCTACAACTGAGAGGGTTTGAGTCTTAGTCCACTACGCTGGCCTTGTGCAGGTTGGCGGACTACACACCTAAGAAATTCCTTAGAACTATTAGCTGTGCTGGTCCTCACGATGTTATCCTTCACCGTTAAAGTATAGAATAACATATCTTGTTCTAGGCGCGGCAGATGCACACGCTACCGCTCAGTGGGGTCTACAAGAGGCGCGTCCCAACTATGCGCCAGGTCGGCGCTGCCTCTCGCCATATCACTGCGGCCCTCCGGCCTCTCAACGCCCTCTCCAGCCGCGCAGGAGACCACGGAGACGGTCCTCATTGAAGCACCATTAGCCAATTACAACTTGAGGTACTAGTACATGTAGATATAGTGAGTAGGTACGTGGGTACCACGATAGATGGCGTGGTTAATTTGTCGGAGTAGGGTTAATGTTTATGTTTGATCTACAGTGCGTTAATTAATTATATTTAAACATATTTTATTCGGTATATATTTTTCCTCTTTTAACATTGTAATAAATAATTATAATTAATAGCAGGTGCAAATTTGCTAAGTATGAGATTAATTTAAATAAAGCTATTTCTTTGACCTGGCGCAATTCCAAAACGTAACAAGATTTTCAACTCAATTTCGAACAATTTGTGTAGTCTTCAGTTTTTTGGATATAAGTTTTTAAAAGTATAAATTTGCCCCGTCATATATTTAGACGTATTAATTATATATATTAGTCCCACTACATAGAAAGTCAGCCACACCGCGGTTACTATGCCACTAATGAGCGAAAATATCAGATCCTTCCGGTCAGTTAAAAAAAACACAATATAAAAAATAAGAATAGTTCAGTCAATCAGTGACTGTTAATATATTTCTTGATATTATACGTCTCCTCTACAACTTTAGGCCTTATTCCACCACGCTGTCCTAGTGTGGCCTAGTGATGTTATGTTAGTTATCATATATATTTTTTATTTAACAAATTTGTACATTATTTATTTTTAATTAACGCACTGTAAAATTGAATTCGGACGTTATACGTATCAATAATAAATAGTACTTGTATGATAATATTTATAAAAAATAATTAAATAGTAGTTTTAATATTTACTTGAGATACCATATTGTAAGCAATTATATTGTAACATTGTTACCATTATGTTTTATTAGTTTATGAATAGGAAAAAGTGTATATCTTAGATGTTTATATGTTGTTTATTTATAAAAGTTACATTATGTTTTCGAAGATTATGGCTGAGCTTACTATGTTTTTCTTACACTTACCTCAACTGCTTCTCTAAAGTATAATACCAGTACCTAATGTTTCCCTGACTACATGTACAATATTTTATTATATTATTATGAAATCTATTTAAATAAATTACTAAATTTTGATAATGAGTTAAAAAGGGAAAATAAGTCGTCAAGGTAATAATAAGTAACAGCGATTAGCGATTACATGCGTTCATTTAACCAGCATAATTGTTTGACCCACAATTTAGATTGTACTACATTTGCTATTAGTTACTAGAATTGTTCATTGAAGTTCCAAAAAATATATACACAGTGGCACTTATTAATAAATAAAAACACCCAACAGTCACATACATACAAGTCCTGACCCCACTTTAGGATACAAGTCCTGTGTTGTGGGTATCAAAAATAACGAGACACTTTTCGGTCTCATAAACACCTAGACTCGAAACAAATATTTGTCACACAAACATTTGTCTCGGGGCGGGGATCGAACCCGCGGCCTCTCGTTTCGCAAGATGATATCTAGCCAACTGGATCCTGGGGCTGTCAAATACACAAAAGAAACACTAATTTATGCTCTCTTGAAGTCTGAGACTCAAAATTTGTGGGTCGTAGGTATAAATGTCTCGTTTTGGGATCCCGAAGTCTTCTGTTTTGCAAACTGATATCCAAACAAAATAGATGGCCTTGTGGTTTAGCCACGCGGTCGTTCGTTCACTTACTTTAAGGGTGAAGGAAAATATCGTGAGTAAACCTGCACAATTAAAGTTCTAAGGAATTTATTAGGTGTGTAGTCCGCCAACCCGCACTAGACCAGCGTGGTGGACTTGGTCAAACCCTCTCAGTTGTAGAGGAGGCCCGTGCTCATTAGTGGTAAGTGTATGGGCTAATGCTGATGGATCACAACAACTAAGTATATTAGGCTATACATTCCTGAATATGTCACAACATTGTATCACAATGTACATAAATATTTTTGCAACAAATCGTTAAGTGTTTCAGACGCCATCCATTGCTATGACTCAATTGACTTATTGAATACTATTAGTGTGCTCAGTCATAATACATCATATACATCGTATATATAATAAATAATGTATGTGTATACTTTAAATATTTGAGAATTAATGTGGACATAGTGATGTGATGAAAACGTTGCCAAATTGATATTTCGCCAATATTTAAATAGATCATGTTTGTTCAAATTATTTTGGTTATTGTCGGTTAACACTAGATTGCCGAAGGAAGTCATTTTGACTGCTTTCCAATTTCAATCAGAAAAACTATTGTGTATAAAAAGACACAGCTTCTTAGAATTTTGTGACTTTTTGTACAACATATAAATGCGTTTATTAATCATAATAGTTGCCTCCCCCCCTCTTACATTTCCGGTATATATATATATGTTATACCTGTATTGCCGAAAAGCAGTCATTTTGATTGCTTGGGAAATTTTAAATAATCAAATGACTTTTATTATTAGGTTGAGTAAATTTCTTATATGACCGGATCGGCTCCGAATTCGCATAACAGTTTATAATTTTTTTGATTACCGTCACTCGTACGTGACTTGTTATTCGAATCTTTATGCCAAGCCTGTCCACGCATCTCATTCCCCTTGAACACGCGATAACGTAGCTCAGGGCGGAAGAAAGATCATTGATATAGGATTACTTATTGTAATCGATACAGTTTGATAGAGTGGGAGGACAGCGATCTGGGCATGTTTTGACTTTGGACTGGTCTGGTTTATGCAGTGACAGTCTCTCATATAAATCGGAAAATTCTGTCCTTACAATATATAAAAGCAAACCGAATAAAAGAGTAACTGTTCTAAGTTCCAGGCATAAATTTGTGAAAATTGATAGAAGTAATAAAAAAATTTTACCGGACTCTATTCAATTTTATAACAGCCCAAAATTTGGAGTTGATATGACAGACCAAATGGCCAGAAAATATTCCGTAAAATCTACTAGTCCTCGTAGATAGCCCCTCCAAATATTTTTCAACATTTTAGATTTGGCTGGTATAAACGCTTGGACCCTTTACAAGGAAATGACAGGAATACAAATACAATGAAAACAGTTATTGTTTCAATTAGCAGAACAGCTTTCCACCGATTGCATAGCTGCAAGACAGAAAAAGTCATCAGAAAATGAACACCCACAAACATCAAATATAACATATTCTGACAAACGAAAAATTTGTCAAGTACGACTTCGTCACAATAACAAATAATATATGTGAAAAATGTCACAAGTATGTTTGCGGAAAATGTACACACACAAAGATTTCCACTTTCATTTGCTTAAAATGTACAAATAATGCATAAAATATTTTTTTCCCAAGAGAAGTAATTTTTTGTTGTTTTTAATACTTACTAAAAACTTGTTGTATGATTGTAAATAATATAAGAAATATTAAAAATTAATTTTAAACAAATTTATTTACACATTAGCTATTCTTTCACAATGCAGTCATTTTGACTGCTTTGGGGCAATGTAGGTATATACAAAGATTCCGTCTTTCTAATAATTGATTTTCAATATGTTTTTTATACAAGCACACGAGTCGCTTGTCTCGTAACATTGAAGTCATGGTTCGCATTAAGGTTTTTCTATTAGAAAATCCTTAATAACAGTAACCGGCCTGGAAATATGCCCGAAAAACCGATTTGAGGCTATAAGCCCACTTAGAGAAACGTGGATTTAGGAAAACTTTTTCCTACTCGTGAGTATCCAATTGGTGGATACAGATGTTATATTATATTTATTTACGGCAAAATAACACATATCTGTGGTGAGTGCAGTAACTCAAAAATATACTGCAATTATAAAGTATTTTATCCGGAAAAAATAGTCGCCATAGTGCCAAAATATCAAAGTCAAAGTCAAAATACTCTTTATTCAAAATACACTTGTACAAGTTCTTTTGAGACTTAAATTTTAAACTATTGCCGCTTCGGAACATGTTATCGCTGTGGAGAAGTAACGGTAAGCAACTCCCTCAGCAATACTATATGTCACATGTTTTTTTTTTCAATCAAATTGTCAAATCTGTTCATAAGTTTTGTTATTATTTATTTATTTTTACTTAAAAGTTTTGTAAATTTTTACGGCTGTTTTCGCTAAAATGTTTAAATAAGTTTATTTATTTGAAATGAAATGTACGTTGTCATTTTAAAAACCATGAATAATTCTGCATTCAATTTTTACTTATTTTAATTTTAAATATACATACATACATAAACTCACGCCTTTATTCCCCGAAAGGGTAGACAGAGGTGCATTTCTGCACCCACATTTCGCCAGGTATGTATCAGTCTCACGTAATAGGGGGCGAGCTTATTGCCGTTTTTCGGGCACATTTCCAGACTCCGTGCTGTTACTGAGAATTTCCTAACGGAAAAACCCAATAACACTTTGCCCGACCCGGGAATCGAACCCAGGACCTCTAGATCGCACGGCACACACCTGTACCGCGAGACCACTAGGCAGTTTTTTAAATATCTACGAATAAAAATAGAAGAGATAATATATTATGTTTATAAAATACATTTGCCTTAATCCGATACAAAATCTTGTTTTCTCGCATCGACTGGTGAAAAATATTTACAACCATATCTCGCTGATTGACATAATTATGGCAAAAAGTTTATCCATTGAAGCTGTCTTTAATCTTCTCAGATTTCCAAGTATTTTTTTCGTGTTTCACCCTGACTTTCAAGTTTCAACTCCAAAAATATCGTGTTAAAAATAGAAGAGAAACTTCAAAAAGTCGTTACAACGAAATTCGGTTTTCAGATTAAAGACACCGTTTATGGCTGCAAAGTTCGTTCGTTCGCGGCGAAGTGGTTTTATTCGTGTTTTCTCATTGAAGAATTGCTTTCAAAGTTTTCCGACTGTTGTTAAGTGTACTAATTAAGAAGATTCCGGTTTTACGTCATTACATTATAATTGCCAATCTGAGATTCGTTCGTTCGTTAGGAGAGTCATTCAAATACCTACGTGTTTTTAATTATAAATTTTTATTCGCATAGTTCTGACCCCACACTAAGATACGAGTCTGGTGTCGTGGGTATCAGAAACTACGAGAGACTTTTCGGACTCATATCATATCCATTCATCACACCCAGACCCGAAACCAATATTTGTGGATCATGCAAACATTTGTCACGGTGCGGGGATCGAACCTGGTGTCTAGCCAACTGCGCCACGGGGCTAAAAAATACGACGAAGTTATGGGTTAAGTCGACTGTTTGATACAGTTAACTTACCTCGGTCGAGGATCGGGCCAGCTCGTATAAATTGCATTGACACATTCATACAAAATTGATCTTTTTTGAAATTAGAAACATACATGCATAACCTTACGCCTGTGTTCCCCGAAAGGTTAGGCAGAGGTGCATTTCTGCACCCACATTTCGTCAAGTGTGTCTTCGTTCCACGTAATATGGAGCTTATTGCCATTTTTCGGACATTTTTGCTGACTCTTCTAGTGAGAATTTCCTAATAGAAAGATCCAATAATACCCGCACCGCACCCAGGACCTCTGGATCGCATAGCACATACTTGGCCGCGAAACCACGAGGTTGAGAGTAATCCGATCATCAGTAAGCCGGTCATATACTTAAAATCAGAGCTGTTCAGATCAAATGGTGATAACTTTTTATCCGTAGCCTTTCTCTCTTTTCCTTGATACCTAAGAAATACTTAGTTTCAACATTTTATACAATTTAATGTTCTCGTAAATTCCCCTTATTGCCGATTTTCTTGGAATATTTTTAATTGAATTTATATTGACAGTACGTTTCGTTATTTTAACTGCAAACTTTTAAGGCTTCCCTTGTTTTAAATTATTATTTTATTTAACTACAGCTATGTATGTGGGGCTGCTTCTTTTTTCATTCTAAAAAAATATGGGATTTAGGAAATTGTTTTACGGCACTTCTGGAGTACAATATTGGAAAAAAAACATACATACATATACACAAGTGTTGGTACTTCCATAGAAGCCCAAAAGCCCAGTTTGCCTTTCAAAATTCCGAATTATAATCTTTAAGCTTTGAATTTTTATTTAATAAAAGCAATTTGAAATATAAATGAGAATATCCTGACACCAAAATAAAAAAATATAAACTAGACATTACACAATTAACGTGTTACGCTTTTGGGCTTCTATGGAAGTACACCCACGTGTATACACTATATATAAGGCTATATTCCCGAAAGGGTAGTCAGAGGTGCATTTATGGAACCACGTTTTGCCCGTTTTATCAGTACCTGTAATGGGTGAGACAAGAGCAAGTATTTCAATGATAAATCTAATAACTCTACCCGGCCTGCGAATCGAATCTGAGACGTTTAGACCGAGGTGGAGAAATAACCCATCTTTTTATAATCTTCATGCATTTTGTGCAAATTATTCTATTTTTATGCATATAATACAATATTATTATAAGCGTCTTTTATTTTAACGTAGTGAAAGTGTAAGTCGTGATGGCCTCGAGGTTTAGGCGCGCGGTCGAGAATCTCGACGGTCGCGGGTTCAAACCCCAGGCACACACCTCTGACTTTTCGAAGTTTTTTTTTTATTATTTTTTTGTCTTTATTTATTTAGGGGTTTTTATCCAACAAGGATATGTCAACCCCATCATTTTACTGTAGTTTACATTGTACTTTAACGGTGAAGGAAAACATCGTGATGAAACCTGCACACCTAAAAAGTTCTTAGGAATTTCTTAGGTGTGTAGTCCGCCAACTCGCACTAGGCCAGCGTGGTGGACTAAGGCCTAAACCCTCTCTCAGTTGTAGAGGAGGCCCGTGCCCAGCAGTGGGACGTATATGGGCCGATGATGAATAAAACAATATGAAACTACAATTTTAGATTTAAAAAAAGTTAAATAAGTTATACCCCTAAAGAAAATCGACCAAAACATTTTCTTTTGGTAAATTTAACCTCGATATAATATTCGTTCGTTCTATCACAATACTTAAGAATCGCTGTCTCTGGACGGCCAAAATAAATAAATACACCCAACAGTCACATACATAGTTCTGACCCCACACTAGGATACTAGTCCTGTGTCGTGGGTATCAGAAACTACGAGAGACTTTTTCGGTCTCACAAACACCCAGACCCGAAACAAATATTTGTGGATTACACAAACAACTGTCTCGGTGCGAGGATCGAACCCGCGGCCTCTCGTTTCGCGAGCTGGTTTTTCGATCTAGCCAACTTAACCAACTGCGCCAAATATAAATTATGACTATCATAAGGCGATTGTTATGACAAACTTAACTCAGATCATCAAACTATTGTAAAGGAAACAGTAACATTAATTGGCGCATTTGAAACTTCATTAAATAGTTGAAGGGGAACGCTTAGAGTGTGAGATTTCACCAAGTTATTGTCTATTAAGTCAAGTTATTATATATTTCTTGATTATTCTTTACCTCTTCTTAGTTCTTAGATGGCACAGGGTAAGTGGAGTGCAGTTCAAGAAGGGTGTCAAAATTGTAAGGAAAAGTCACAAATATATTTAACTTCAAGCGGGTTTAACACCGTGGTTCATAAAGGCTTTGTGGGTATAAATTGGGATATATGTTCAGTAATATTTTTTTTTTTTTTTTTTAAATAGAGTGGACTGCCCTGGCCTCGTAGCTTAAGAGTGCCTCGCGAGATAGGGAGGTCCCCATTCGATTAACGAGCTCACTAAGTGGGGTTTTCTTTAGGAAAACTGAAACGTAGTAAAATTTTTATTACATAGATCCTTATCTTCATCTCTGGTCTTCTGTATAGTACATATTTTCCGATAAAACTTTCAAAGTGATAAACTGTATAATAAAAATATTTCCAAAATGTGATTAAATCACAAATGTAATAGTTTAATCATGTTTTTGTCACTTGAAATCAAAGATGTTTGCCAAATAGTATTAGAGATATTATTTATTCAATAAATTCTATGAATTTAATTGTATTATAACAAAATAATACTGAATGCACTAATGACATTTTTAACTTTTAATTTTATTTAATAAGTCTTTAAAAATAAAACATATTTATTTGTTGCCTCGTGGTCTCGCGGTACAAATATGTGCCGTACAATCACGAGGTCCCGGGTTCAAATACCGGGTCGGGCAAAGTGTTTTTGGGTTTTTCCATTAGGAAATTCTCGGTAACAGCACGGAGTCAGGAATTGTGCCCGAAAAACGGTAATAGGCTCGCCCCCTATTACGTGGGACTGATATATAAATGGCGAAATGTGTGTGCAGTAATGTACCTCTGCCTACCCCTCCGGGAAATACAGGCGTGAGGTTATGTTGTACGTTTGTATTATTTGTATTTTATCTTTCGGGAATATTTTTTTTTGTGATCAAAAATAATCTACATATATCAGTCAGGGTATGAATGGGTAAGTAAATAAATGGAATATAAAGGAATGATAAAAAAAGATAAATTCAGAAAAGTTTATTTTAGGAATATAATTTTACCAGTTGAAATATGAATTTAAAAAATCTTATTAATTTCACCGAAATCTTGTTAGTGCATTCTTTATTATTTTAAATAATATATTTACTTATGTAGTGTGTATATAAAATTTAGCTGTAAGTGAACATACATAGATTGTCTTGAAAGATGTTCAATTAAATATTTTTGTGTAATAAATGAATGTAATGTAGAATAAACATTATTTTTAAATTAATACGTGTTTGTATTCCGCCACCCCTTTTGTGTTAGGCGTTAAATGCATTTTTTATTATTTTTTTTATTATTAATATACTGAAATCATGTGTTTAGATGTTAAAATGTTAAGATGCATACTTAGCGCAAGAATTTGGACATCGCCTCAGAAACGAGTGGCCATGGCATCGATTCCCGTCATACCTTAACTATTATACAGGCAAAGTGACGATGTATTTGATGGTAAGTATTCAGATAATCTCAAGAAGCCAGAGACAAAAACAATCGTCCCTCGAAATTATCATGCCTGCTTGATAAAACACTTCTTAATGCAAAAACATTTTTTGTGGGTCAAGATGCGGTGAAAGTAAAAAAAAAAATTTAGTCTCTAATATGTATGATATAAGACGTGATGGCCTCGAGGCTTAGGCACGAGAGAATCTCGACGGTCGCGGGTTCATACCCCAGGCACACACCTCTGACTTTTCGAAGTTATGTAGGTAGGTATTCACAAATAATTATCACGTACTTTAACGGTGAAGGAAAACATCGTGATAAAAACTGCTAAACTAAAAGATTTTAAGAATTTCTTAGGTGTGTAGTCCACCAACCCGCACTAGGCTAGCGTTGTGGACTAAGGCCTAAACCCTCTCAGTTGTAGATGAGGCCCGTATCCAGCAGGGGGACGTATATGGGCTGATGATGATGATGATGTATGATATTCGATTAGAAATCTAATAGGTTCATCAACATGAAAATCGATGAAGATTAAGTTTTATGTCAACTCCACATGTCAAAGTAACTTCTATTAGAATTGACAGTACCTAGTTACGAGCTCAATAGGTCAGCAAATCTCAGGAGAATGTTTAAATGTACATGAAACAAAAATAAAAAAACAGAACAAAAAGGAATTGTATTAAGTAAGTGTCTTATATTTATAACTTTAAGTGACAACTAAAATAGTTCACTGTCATATATTTATAGTTATAGTACCTTCGATTAAAACCCAGGACTGTTTGGGCAAACCATCACTGGAAGGTAACCCGATTACACCAAAGGTCAAACAAAATTACATATAAAGTTGTTTCCGTCCATGCAATATTTAGGGTTGAACCTGAAAGGTTAAAAGGTGGATTGACGAAATTGTGACCAGTTTGCTACCGGTCAAATGTGTTTTGTCAAATTACTTTACCCGTTGGAAAAAGGAATGCTGAATGATTTTTAATACACAAACTTCAAATGAATTTAGGAACCTACAGAAAAAATATATTTACTCAAATTAAAGGTACTTTCACATTTAAAGACAGTAATAACCTAACAATAATAAATACAAAAAATAAAAATACATTTAAATATAAAATTAAAATTAATAAGAATAAAATTAAGTTCATTAAAATATCGTATCCGCCGTCAAAGAAGTAACATTCCTGTAACTTTATACGTCATACGCATAAGACATTAGTAATAAGCTACGAAATCTTCAACGAACATTTAAAGCTACGCCGTAGTAACGCTACGAATAATTTGAGCAACTTCTTTAATTCCACTACGCAATTAGAGAACTTTGAGTAGTTTAATGTAGTGCTACTTAGCTTCGCTTATTCCAGAAATTTCCTTAATAAAAGCCCGTTTTACTGTGATATAAGATTGTTGGAAATTAGGTTAATAGAAGCACTCTGGACGGCAAACTAATTGCAGGGTAATTAGTATCATTGGACTGAGAAACTAATGTGAATGAACGTAACTGATTGGTTTATTGTCCTGAAAATTTTAAATGTATTTTTTTTAATAATAACAAGTAATGTTAAAAACTGCTATGTGTTATGTTCGTGCGTTATAAGCTGAGTTGAGCGCTTAATAATGAAACGGACTTGATGTTGTTCTAGAAATATTTCTTACGAGAGATTCTCAACAATTGCAAAACATACACACTTACATAACCTCACGCCTGTATTCCCCGAAGGGATAGGCAGAGGTGCAATTCTGCACCCACATTTCGCCAGGCATGTTTCAGTCCCTTGTAATAAAGGGCGAGCCTTTGGCCGTTTTTCTGACTATCTTCAAGACTCCTTGCTGCTAGTATCAATTTCCTAGAGGAAAAACCTAATGACACTTAACCTGACCCGGGAATGTGACACTGAACCTCAAGGTCGCCCAGCACACACCTCTGCCGCAAGACCACGAGGCAGTCTATAGGTATATAATTACAAAATCATTAAAAAAAATGATATCTTTGCACGTCGCAAAAGAAACACCAAAACTACCCAGTAAACGGTCAAAGTGGGGTGTGAGATAAGTTTTATCTTCAATACCCGCGAAATAGCTGTTAATAAACATCCAATGGACTTTCATAACAAAATGTGGAGTCGTAAACTCGGCGGGCTTATCAAAATACCAGCGGCTGCGAGACTCGTTCTGTTGGGCGTGTTGTTCTCATATTGGTCGATCGTTATTTTGTAGGCTGAAATAAAGAGAGCGAAAATGTATGTATTTTATAAATTTTCTTTTAAAAACAAGGTAGGGAATTTTGGAAATCGATCTTTTATATTTTAAGGAGTAGGTCAATAATAAAAAAAAATTAAGGGGAGATATTTTTTTATCGCGAGATATTTTTTTTAATTGTCAAGTTCCCAAAGAACTGTTCTGTACTGCTATTGTGGTCCAATCATCATTATAATTTATCAGCTACATAAAGTAATTTACTACTACACAATTATAGACCTCCCAAAAAAAAACAACTGATCTGTTGAAAGCAATCTATTTTTTTTACAAAAACAAAAATGGAAATGATGATCATAATATTCTACATTTTAATTTTAACATACAAACATACTCACGCCAGTTTTCCGCGAAGGGATGGGCAGAGGTGCATTTGTTATTGTCCCAATAAAGGATGAGGTTATTACCGTTTTTTCGGGTAGATTTCCAGACTCAGATTTACCACTGGAATTTTACAAATGAAAATCGAACCCAGGACTTATGACTGTAATTTTTTATTTTTAATTGAGGATTTAAACAATAAATTGACTCAGAGAAAAGTTACATATCATTTTGATTCAACACTAAGATTTGACACTAAGACAGGTAACTGTTGTGGTGATTAGGAAAACGTAATTTTTTCGTATTTTTTTAGCGTCAATGTGTTTGAAAACAACGTTACTATACTATATCTATTAGTTTTCGATGAACGTCTGTTTGCAGCCGATATATAATACAAAGTCATTATGTATGATATTATGTATTTCCTGATGAAAACTAAAAATAAATTATAAAAAAAAACCGTAAATATTTTTGTACAAATTATATAAAATGAACCATAGTTAATTTATAATATAATAATAAAAGATTTTTCTTTTCTGTATTGACTTGTCATAAGTGCTATTTGATTGCCTACGTGACCAAATAAAGCAATTTCATTTCAATTTCATTTCATTTCATTTCTAAATAAATAAAACGTTTATTAGATAAAATCTCTACCATTTAAACATGACTATGCGCAAACGAAGTTTAATTTAGAAATAATTGAAAAACACATTGAAAACGTGTTAACTGTTGGCAATTAGACCGCCATTAGTGGCTACGTTTCATGAGAAGTCCATTCTCATGATCGTTTCGCGTGATTCCTAGGTACCCTAATAACAATTAAGTCCAGTTTCAGCTGACCTTTGGGTAGTTACGAACAAAGAAAAACAATCCTTCAGTTTTCCAAGTATGATTTGATTTTTATCATTATGACTAACTTTTGGCATAAATTAGCGATTGCCCGAGAAAACCCGGCTTCAATTTCAGGGACGGATATGAATTTATATATACATATACGTATATCTCGTTCTAACGATGTATAAATACATTCTAGAAAAATAAAAGTCCAAAATTGGAAAAAATCATTCGTGTGAGTTTGGACAATGAACTCCCAAGAAAATAATGAAAAAGTCTGTTATAGCGGCAATGTTATTGCCTGTTATGTTTGAAAAACTTTCACTTCAATTTTAAATTAATTCAAATAATCGATAAATAATTTCGTTGCTTTTTGTACACCAATTGAAACAAACTAAATGCAAATATTTAAATAAACACAAAACTTTATTACTGTCCATTTTGATAGCTTCGAAAAATTCGCAGCGTAATTGAAGCAAAACATCAATTTAATGGGAAAGTTTTACAATGAATGGGTGCGCTCCGTGCCTATGTGTAGCGGTAGGGCAGTTGTTCCCAAACTTATTTATGCCCACTTTTTTTGTTATTTTTTAGATTTGTGCCGTGTGGCTGTATTATTTATTTAAATATGTGTAAAGTAGCAAAAATTCAATCCAATTTAATACTATTAAGTATACGAACATCATAATTTTTACCACAACAAATACAACAATCACTTGCCTTGTTTGCTTCTCGTGATTCATTGGGTCGTGTGATTAAATCGCGAGTCAATTCACAAAATTCAAAAAATTCTAACATCGAAAACTCTTATAATGTGCAATAAAAAAAAATATTTGCAATACATGGCATTAACCCCTTCAACATATTCAGACTGTTTTAAGTTGGTTTTATTTGAGGTAGCATCTGTGCTTGTGGCGAAATACTATTACACATCTCGTGAATGTAAGAGAGAATAAATTTGTTATTTTCTCAAATATTGCATTTGTTCAAGCAAAAGCTCTAAAAACGTATTGAACTTTAAATTCACGGGAACTTCAGTTCTACATAACGATTCACGAGTTTATCTTTTTTGTATATATCCGAATTAAGCGGGTAAAATTGTTAGTCGTTTTGTGACGAGAAAGGTTTCGATACATTTCGTACAATTTTGCGATTCGTTGCCAATACTACCTCAGCTCTAAACAAAACGTTTTCAAAATGGTGTCATTGTCATACCAAGTAGTTGTGGAACAGTAGGCTTGCCCACTCGTTCCCTTCCTTCTTATTTCCTGGTTCCTCTATGTACATATTTAGTGATGAAGTATGATGTTTTCTAGTGACAAGATCTCTTGCTATTTAATGCTCTGTTTGGACAGCGAGGGAAGTTTAGAACAACTAACGGGGCTTACTCATTTTTAACCAACTTCAGAAAAAGAATGTAGATACTGGATTACAATCTAATAGTCATTGTACTTAGTAATTTGTTATTGTAGTAAGGTTGCTGTAGCATTTACTTGGCACCGATTTCAAAGTTATAAAATACTTATTGAATAATTTCTGATTAACTAAATCAAAATACGAATTACTTTGTGCTAAGTAAATTTACGTTTTGCTTTTTAGTTTCCTTTTTGAAGTCGTTTTTTTACCATTTGTATTATGTCACTTGAGAACCGCTGTCCTTGGCAATTTTATCTACGATCAACGTAAACATTTATAAACATGATACAGGAAACTCGACCTTACATTGAAAAGATAAACTGTGTGGTGAAATGGTATTGGATATACTGCAGTATAATGTATTCAGCAAGTGACTTCAAACTTGTTTGGAAGAAAAGTGAATTGATACTGCCAAACCAACAGCAAGATGTGAGTGTAATTTTTATTGAATTTTTGTTTTATTTCAAGTCAATTTGATTACGAGAAATAAATCGGTTGTATTTTGCTGTGTGGATTTAATACACATTAAATAGACCGTATTAATACTTTTTATATGTAGACAGTTAAATATTGCTGTAGACTTGTGAAAACCTAAGACATCATCATCATCATCAGCCCATATACGTCCCACTGCTGGGCACGGGCCTCCTCTACAACTGAGAGGGTTTAGGCCTTAACTAATACGATAAATCTATAATTAGTCGACCCAATTTTTCTAAATGATGATAGATCCCTGTAGCTTGCGTGAAGAGTATAAGCCACTAACAACTGTCCTATAAAATAAATACGTATTAATTTAAAATCATCACATGTAAAATTTCGAATTCTTTGAAATATAAGTTCATAAAGAGGTCTCGGCTCCAGAGGTTTTCTTCACTTACAAATGATTTATAACGTGGTATATAAATAGGAAAATTAAAATTTATATTACAAATATTCTCACTTGCTAAATAGACTGCAGTGCAGTAGTAAGCGCAATGCTGTTTTGTTAAATATGCTATCGATTAGTGAAGCTGAATGATTTCATCCAACTTTATTATATTCTGGCATTTAGATATGTAAAGTAAACGACAGAAATTGTTAAAGAATGCAATACTTAATTTCCTTCTTTTGTTATAACCATCTCATGGTCGCATTAAAAAAATCCCATCTGTGAGATAAGACCGCCAATTGTACTTTTTATTGTATTTCATTCCAGTAAACAATAAATATTTTTGAAAAATCCAAAATCATTGACTTATCTTTCCTTTCAGGCCTTCTTACTGGTGATGAGCAAAATATTTCAGTATTCCTGTTGGTTTGGTGTGTCAGGGTATGGAAAGCCAGTGTGGAGGTTGTGGACTTTAACTCTTATTATTCTACTAATTTTTATAGAGGGCGAAGCAATATGGAAGGTAGTCAAAGCCCTTGCTGGGTGGGCAGTTGACACTGCTGGTCACAGTAAGTATTTGAAGTAATTGTAAATATAAATACACCCAACAGTACATAGGGTATACAGATCTCATACTAATAAGATCTCGCGTACTCGTCATCACCCATTTAGGCCAAACTTATCCCACACAGTAGTGTAGGACGACCTGCAGCACGATGGTCCGACGACTTGAGAAAGATGGCGGGTAACGGATGAATGAGGGCTGCTCAAGCCGGGATGGTTGACGCTTTCTTGGGGAGGCCTACGTTCAGCAGTGGACGGCGATAGGCTGAGTATATATATCCCACACAGGGCATGACTGTAAATGAAAGTAGTCAAAGGGAGATTTATAGCCAAGCATTTAGGAGATATCCAAATTTTAAGCGGCTCTCGCAAGCCAAGTACCATTTATATTAGGCCTGTTTCCAAGCAGCGATTGATGTAGTGGTTAGGGTGTCCGCAAAGTTCCCACACGGAGAATACCGTTGTATTGTCTCCCTTTGGCTACTTTCATTTCCAGTCATGCCCTGCATGTGAGATAAGTTTGGCCCAATTAGGTGATGACGAGTACGCGGGGTCCCCTTGTAAGATACAAATTTTGTGTTGTGGGTATCAGAAACTACGAGAAACTTCGGTCTCACAAACAATCGGCCCCGAAGCAAATATTTGAGAATCACACAAACATTTGTCTCGGTACAAGGATCGAACCCGTTGCTTCTTGTTAAACAAGCTGGTGTTTAGCCAATTACGCCACGATTTCAAATAGTAAAGTGACTGACATTGAGGTGTTTAGCATGTAGAATGTTTTTTTAAGACACTTAGTAGCGTTAGACGATCGTCTACAAAATGGACTAACGATCCTACAAAGAACGCAGAAAATCACTGAATATACGAGTAGTTAGGTCAAAAATGCATCGGAAGTATTTGATGTAACAAACTTTTCAGTGTGTGTCTTATATACTCGAATCTATTTCTTGTTATTAAAAGTAGAATCAATGTTTGAGTTTAGACCTAATAGCACAGGAATTAAAACAGTGAAATTTTAACAAACAGCTCAAAAAAAGTCAGCATTCAAGTTATTTGCTTACACATTAAGATTAAATGCTAAATGATTTATGATCCATTCTAAATTATTCTAATATTTTCAGGGAGCGTAGCAGCGCGTTTTGCCGGTACAATATTCTACTCGATATCAATAATTTCCGTCATTCTTTGCTCGAGACTGGCTCACTCCTGGCGGGGCCTGTCCAAGTACTGGGCCTCGGTTGAAAGAGCAGTCGCCATTAATATACCAGAGGACGTAAATCTCAAGAGACGGTTAATAATAATTATAGCTGGAATGGCAATTTGCACTTTTTGTAAGTCAATTAGAATTTTCTACTTCAATAATTGGTGAAAACTTACCAATAACATCATCATCCATCATCAGCCCAAATACGTCCCACTACCGGGCACGGGCCTCCTCTACAACTGAGAGGGTTTAGGCTTTAGTCCACCACGCTGGCTTAGTGCGGGTTGACGGACTACACACCTAAGAAATTCCTTAGAACTTTTAGGTGTGCAGGTTTAATCACGATGTTTTCCTTCACGGTCAAAGCAAGTGATAATTCATTGTGAATACATACATAACTTCGAAAAGTCAGAGGTGTGTGCCTGGGGTTTGAACCTGCGACCGCCGAAATTCTCGACCGCGCGCCTAAACCTCGAGGCCATCACTGCTTGTGGCATACTAATATTTTTTAAATAGACTAATAAAACGGTAATTTACAAGCACATGCATGAAAAGAATGTACAAAATATCATACTTATCGGTGGAGAATCAAAATCATTGAATAATTTTTAGTCCACAAAAGATATTGGCATCTGATATGGTTGTTACAATGATGAAACTCATAAAATTTTATGGCATAATGCAACCCTACTATAGACTATCTACATATTATGTACATATATGTAGATATATGTACATATATCTACATATATTTTAATCATTATACGGTGTATGTGTCTGTGCTTTGATCGCACTACACCTGATAGTACGTATACAAAGTCTTGCATTCGCCATTTTTACGAGAAAGAAAGATGGAAGTATTAGAGAAAAATAGCAAGAACACCAACAACATTACGAAAATTTGTTGGAAAGTGCTGACGATTCTTTTGTTATTTAAATGCTGGCTGGCAAAGTGAAGCACACTAGCTCCTGACTGGTGAGTCAACGGAATATGTAGAATTTCGTATTTCGAAGATTGTTCGTAACCAGACATAGCCGGCTGAAATATATTTCTTGATTACTAAAAGGAATAAAATTAGCCAACATGGAATTGAATATAGATTTTACGTAGTAAATGTTATACCAATGTAATACGTTTAACAATGTATAACTACATCTGTTTACACAGATATCGTTCAAGGACATCGTTTCTACGATAAGAGGAATAGGCCTCGGTCCAGCCCTCTTCATCAGCCCATATTCTTCCCACTGCTGAACACGGGCCTCCTCTACCATTGAGAGGGTTAAGGCTTTAGTCCACCACGCTGGCATAGTGCGGATTGCGGGACAGATTAGTGAACTTCCTTTACCAAGATAAACTTTTTAGCAGGACTATCAGATAACATATTAACGATGTTTTTCTTCCTCGTTATGTGCTTGACTAGATATATATTGCTAAATAGTACCTACTTTGTTTCAGTGGAACATTTATTGAACGCTGTATCTTTGGTGGGATTTGATAGTCCACCATCAGAGATTATGAAACGCTACATTCTCTTATCCCACGGCTTCATGATTTTGGAATGTAAGTTATTATTGAACGTATCATTAATATAACATTTGTAAGCTGCTTTATTGGTCTCGCATCATACAGGGTGTATTCAGACCGTGATCGGAAACTAAGGCAGGTAATAGCGAAGGTAATTGCAAACCCCCTGGCGTTAAAGAAAATCCCGACAAAAAAAAATGAAGTTTTACAGGGTGTATTCAGACCGTTATCGGAAACTAAGGAAGGTAATAGCTAAGGTCATTACAAACCCCCTGGCGTTAAAGAAAATCCCGACAAAAAAAATAACAAAAAATTAACGTTTTCCTCACAACCACATACACCTATGGTTGTTAGGAAAACTTCAATTTTTTTTTGTCACCTTAGCTATTACCTGCCTTAGTTTCCGATCACGGTCTGAATACACTCTGTATATTATAATACAATACAATTTAAAAAAATATTTTACTGCAAACCATCATACCTTGATATGAATCGCGTTGGAAATCAAAGCATTTAGATGCTTTAATAAACGACTAAATCTTGGTTACATTCCAGGGGAATATTCCGAATGGTACGTAATACCCTTAATATATTTGAGCATAATAGCAACAATTCTATGGACCTTCCACGACTTGCTTATCATCCTGATTAGTATTGGTCTTACGTCAAGATATTATAGACTGAACAAATACGTGCACCATGTATGTGAGATAGAGAACAAGGGGATCAAAAGGTATTCAGTGAGTATATAGCATTTATTTAAACTTTGACTGTCTTTTCATCTCGCGATATTTATGCCGTGAGGTCAAAGGTTTTCTGGTTTAATTCCAAGGTTTTTAAGTAACAATATTGGTATTGGGTTTTCCGTTACAAAAATCTTAAAGGATCAAGGATTTAAAAGGATTTTAAGATCATATTAATGATTTAGAGAGATCTTGGATATGCATTTCTTACAAGTGTTTGTTTTATCTGAAATGTACTAAAATTAATCAAACGTGAAAACCGAGGTCACATTCGCGTTAATATTATTACAATATTGCAGATTTATCAACATGTATATTTATCAACAATGAAAAAAATACTCTGGTCCGTTCTTGAGATACTTACGAGACCAAAATAGAACGAATTTTATTTAGAGATATAGAAAAAGACCAAGAATCAAAATATTGGTTAACTAATGTTTTTGAAGTGAAAACTTCTTTAGCGGCGCAGTGCATTTTTTTGGGACGGGTAAAAAATGTTGAACTCGCGTCAGATCACGTGACCCTGATCGAAAATGCGTAAGACGTTTGTTGTCATGCGTTGTTGTCGCGTTGTCATGTTTGTTTGCGATAGCGCAATATATGTATATTGTATTTTACCGTCTAAATGATAGTAGGTACTTTTATACTGATAAATAAAGCAATTCGTGCGAAATTATTTCCTAACCATTCAAAATATTAAAAAATGCACAACGTTAATGTTGATGTTTTCAATTCTGCTGACACTCCCAAAGTCCCCTTTTTTTTCAGAACACAGACGCAGTAAAAATACACACATGGCGTAAAATAAGGGAAGCCTACGTCAAACAGGCGCTGTTAGTTCGTAAAATGGACGACCAACTCGGAGGCATGATAGTCCTGTCTAGTTTCTGCAACTTCTATTTCATATGCCTGCAGTTGTTCATGGGTATCACGTTAGTATTACCTTTTCTACCTGGTATAATCCCAGCTAGAGCTTTTTTAGGGTTCCGCTCCTCAGAAGGATACAACAAACCCTAAATAAACTTTATAGGATCACACGTGTGATCTGTCTGTCACACCCAATTTTCTCAGAAAATCAATCATCATCAGCCCATATACGGCCCACAGCTGGGCACGGGCCTCTGCAACTGAGAGGTGTTTAGGCCTTAGTCCACCATGCTGGCCTAGTGCGGGTGGCGAACTACACATCTAAGAAATTCCTAAGAACTTTTAAGTGTGCAGGTTTCCTCACGACGTTTTCCTTCACCGTTAAATTAAGTAATAATTCACAATGAATACACACATAATTTCGAAGTCAGAGGTGAACCCGCGACCGCCGAGATTCTCGACCGCGTGCTTAAACCTTGAGGCCATCACTACTCTCAGAAAATACTTGACTAATAAATTTTATACGGACACGACAAAGTGACCTCTCACCTGATGAAGCACGACGCTGTCCAATCAGAGCTTAATTTAACTTAGCTTCGAAAATTTTAAGTGTTCTGGGAGTTGATCCTGCGACCGCTAAGATAGTACCTCTGTAACGTTTGCCTAAACCTCGAGGCCATCAAGCACTTTTTAGAAAAACTTAGACTTTAACTTTTCAGAAAGACGCACCCTTTTAAAAAAGGGTTCAGTTTTCATTTTTTGGATACGGGATCCTAAAAAGTTAAGATCTGGTTAAGTCTCCGATTGCCCTGAATTGACAAGAATTTTCAGTACCACAGGTTTCTGACACAGCTTAATGACTACACTCGTTAGCTATCGAGATCGATGTGCTCTCCCAGACACAAACAGATTCCAGATTATAGTTGGATATGACGTCATATGACGTATACAACTTTTATTACTAACTGGTGTTCGCGGCCTTGTCTGTCTGGCTTGTTTTATTAACAACTAGCTGTGCCCGCGACTTCATCTGCGTGGAAAATGTTACTCCTTATTGCATCAGTGAAAGTCCCGTTAAAATTGGTCCACCCGTTTCAGAGATTAGCCGGAACAAACAGACAGACAGACAAAACTTGTAAAAAACGTTTTTTGGTATATGTACCTTGTATACATCCATATGCATTTATTAAAAAGTGGTTATTTCAATATCACAAACAGACACTCCAATTTTATTTATTTGTATAGATTTATAGTACAAGAAAATACGTAAAAAGAATTACTTACCAAGGTAGCTACTAAGGTAGGCATATATACGAGTATAGTGACATGATCACCGATCCATTCGCGAGCCTATGTTTTAGTGCATATAACACATATTGTGGAATAAGGTGTGGGGCTGAAAAAAATTCTCGAGTCTTAAGTAAAATAAGGATGTGGGATCCTAATTGTTTTTTTTTTGGAACTGTTGGTTGCATTGTCGTATTCGGGCCTTTTTTTTTAAGTAACTTCCAATGTAGTATTTGGTGCAGAGTGAGTAAATAATGCGTGGCAGATTATTTTTTACCATCTTATTATATTTAATAGTTTCAGTAACTGTAATAATCTGCTTGTTTTAGCCATGGTAAGTCATCGACCTTAAGGAGAATATACTTCTTTGCGTCGCTAGGCTGGCTATGCCTCCGAGTTAGCGGCGTTGTGTTGGCAGCAGCGGATATAAACGTCAGGTCGAAGGCGGCACTCAAGTACATCTACAATTGTGACGCCAATGTTTACAATGTCGAGGTATATCGCTATATCATACTAGTATTACATACATACGTACATACATACTAAACCTATTCCCCGAAGGGGTACGAAGAGCTGCATTTCTGCACTCACATTTCGCTAGGTATGTATAAATCCCACATATTAGGGGTGAGCCTATCGCCATATTTCGGGGACATTTTGAGACTTCGTGTTGCTACTATGAATTTCCTAATGAAAAAAACAATAACACTTTATTCGTCCCGGGAAAATTAATTTAAATGTTTTTTGTATGGACATGCTTAGAATTTAAATGGATATCTATCATATTGGAAATCGATGATGTTTGCATTTATTAATACCGAAAAAATATTGCTAATTACTTTAATCAGAACAAATATAAAAATGTGTTAATTTATGAAGGTAATTAAATATCATAGCTAACGGCCTGGATGGTTCCTAAGATGAGGAAAAAGGATGAACAATAAGCATAATGACGTCATCTCCATTAAAAAGCTAATGTGCAAGAGAGATGCGAGGATTACTGTCTATCTCTAAATTATTTTTCAATCAACTTCGGTGTTTGCCACTGACTTATAATTTCAATATTTGTTATTAATATTAACATTAGTACCTGGATGACCGAGCTTTGCTCGGAATTTTGCATGGATGGATGGCAGGAAGAGTCATATTTTTCAGTTGATTTTTGTTATTTTTCTTCCAAATGACATTTTCTAAAAATGATTCCTAGCTAGATCGATTTATCGCCCCCGAAACCCCCTATATACTAAATTTTATGAAAATCGTTGGAGCCGATTCCGAGATTCCAATTATATATCTATATATATATATATATATATATATACAAGAATTGCTCATTTAAAGATATAAGATAAATAAACTTCCTTTTTTTGACAGTTTTGATTAAATATTTGGTTCCTTGCTTATCGTAGGCTTTACCGACATCATGGTCACACAGTCACCCGTCAAAGACTAAAATAAATTATAATTTTTCTGATAAGTATTATTCGCGAAATTTTAAACCATTAGAACTACCTAGAGCCCAAACATTGAATATATATTTTAAAGCATTATATTAAAGAAGATATTTAACAATTACTACCTACTAGTTGCGTCCCGCGGACACACGCGTCATATTTGACAGCCCCGTGGCGCAGTTGGCTAGACACCAGCTTGCGAAACGAGAGGCTGCGGGTTCGATCCCCGCACCGAGACAAATGTTTGTGTGATCCACAAATATTTGTTTCGGGTCTGGGTGTTTGTGAGACCGAAAAGTCTCTCGTAGTTTCTGATACCCACGACACAGGACTTGTATCCTAGTGTGGGGTCAGAACTATGTATGTGACTGTTGGGTGTATTTATTTATTTATTATTTATTTAATATGTCCGGATAACTGAGCGTATGTCTTAATACAGAGTGTACGCTGCATTCATACCAAATTTCATTAAACTTCATGTATTGGATTTCGTGTGGAAAAGATACAAATATTCATTCATATACAAACTTTCACGTTTATTACATTCATCATCATCAGCCGAAAGACGTCCACTGCAGGACATAGGCCTCCCACAAGTTTATAGGCCTGCCAAGCGCGGCGGGTATTAGCAACCCCCCACCCCCCTCCATCATGGACTTCACAATTAACACCAGTCCCCCAGCCTCTAATGTTAGTAAGATAATTTCGTGTGCAATATTCATAATTTAAGGTGGAGAGACTTCAAGGTCAACTTTCCAAAGACTACGTAGCACTCAGTGGAATGGGATTTTTCACACTGAACAGGAATATTTTGCTACAGGTTCGTTATTATTTGCGATGTTATTTAAAGTATTAAAAATGAATGTCATCGGTCAAACGAAGAATTAGAAACAACGCAAAAATATTTTGTATCACGCCCTCATCTGACAGCCCCGTGGCGCAGTTGGCTAAACACCAGCTTGCGAAACGAAAGGCCGGGGGTTCGATAAATTAAAGTGTGATTCACAAATATTTGTTTTTGGGTGATTCTGAGATCGAAAAGTCTCTTTTAGTTTCTGATACCCACGACCCAAGGCATGTATCTTACTTAGTGTGGGATCAGGACTATGTATGTGACTGTTGGGTAGGGTGAAGTGATTTTTTTTTTTCTTAGCCTGGGGATCGAATTTGTAGCTTATAAAAATACCCAACATCTTAAGGCAGCCCATTCACTTTTAAAATTAATTACGAGTCCTAATTTTTGTTGCAAAGAAAGCCACGATGTTGATCAAGTCAAGATGTTGCGTAACATTTTTATTTTTTTTATCAAAAAGTTTTGTTTTTTATAAGCTACAAATTCGACCCTCAGGCTAAGTAAAAAATAATCTTTTTACTACTGTTGGGTGTATTTATTTATTTCTATTTATATACATTTTCAGACAGCACTCGAAGGTGGGCTACAATAGTTTGTATTACCTGATATTATTTCTTCTTCTTTCAGATGGCTTCGTCAATAATAACATACGAACTGGTCCTTATACAGTTTGATAGCAGCTGAGTTGGTATCAATTTGAGATTAGAGGGAAAAGACGACTCACTTTATCAATTGTATCACTTGCAATAATAATAAAACATTACTTATATTACTCAACTTTCAAATGTTTAAGTAACTAGATAAAGAAAGAAGAGAACGTTAATAAAAGTTTATTTTCTGTTTAATGGTGAATTCTATGCCACCTGAAAAAAAGCATTAGGCTCATCTTTCTTTCAAATATAGAGCATTTGAAAGGGTTCTGTAGACATCTCCAGTATTCCAACTGGACCCCGTGCATATCATACAATGAGAAGCAGGTTATAATAATTGTATAAATTTAAAGCGTCTGTTATAACTTTCTGAGCAATGTTTAAAATAATTTGTATTTTATATTGCATTGGATCCTGTTCCGCCCAGCACAATTTTAATAAAAAAATACCTTATGTCCTTTCCTAAAGTCCTATATACCTCCATCCCAAAAATCATTCAAATCGGTTTAGTAGTCGTGAAAGCATAACAAGCAGACAAAGCTACTTTTGAATTTATAATATTATTAAAGATTGTAACCGCTATAAAAATAATATTAGAACTTTAAAATTATTGAAATTTTACGATGCATAATACGACCGAGAATAAAACCAATGTCTTCACTTTACCTGCAATGTTGCAATAATAAAATATTCTCCATGAAATATATTCGCCGTCACTTATTGATCTTCTTCAGTTTTGACGCTTCTATTGATAATTCTGTCACTTTTACTAATTTCCATGTTATTATGTTTTTATCGCCATTATTATATTTTTTTTATTAAGCTTTAAGTAAATTAAGTTAGTATTATAAAGTTAAGTATTATAAAGTCGTGATGGCCTCGACGTTTAGGCACGCGTTCGAGAATCTTGACGGTCGCGGGTTCGAACCCCAGGCACACACCAATAACTTTTCGAAGTTTTGTGTATATTCACAAATAATTACCACGTACTTTAACGGTGAAGGAAAATTTTGCTACCACTCATCGGCCAGAGCCAAACAATAGATATGGAGACCGCGCTTAGGCAGACGTAGTGACGACGACTTAGTGACGACGTCCAGCAACACGATAGTCCGACGACTTGAGAAAGGTGGCGGGGATGGATGAGGGCTGCTCAAGAACAGGATGGTTGGCCCTTTCTTGGGGAGGCCTAGGTTCAGCAGTGGACGGCGATAGGCGAGTATATACAGGGTGTATTCAGACCGTGATCGGAAACTAAGGCAGGTAATAGCTAAGGTGATTACAAACCCCCTGGCGTTAAAGAAAATTCTGACAAAAAATAAAAATTTTGACGTTTTCCATACAAACCGCGTACATTTAATACCGATAGTTGTATGGAAAAAGTCAAAAATTTTATTTTTTGTCAGAATTTTCTTTAACGCCAGGGGGTTTGTAATCACCTTAGCTATTACCTGCCTTAATTTCCGATCACGGACTGAATACACCCTGTATGTATACGTATTCTCTATTAGTATTTCACTACTGCCTTCGCTCCATCTTCTTCTATTTCACTGCAACCTCCAGATACCCACAAAAAAAGGTAATTGGCTCGCCCTCTATAAATTTGGTACAAAAAATCGATTGGCTAATTGTGGGTGCAGAAACCTATTCCTTCAGGGATTACAGGCGTAAGTGTACGTATGTACCACCAGTTAGCCTACCACAACCATACAAGCGGGCTGGAAATTTGAACTCTACTTTAAGAGTGAATTTGTATTTAACTGTATACGTTTAGACTGATAAAGATGATAAATGATGAGACGATGGCAACGCCCCCTGTTGTCAGTATTAATTATAATGTCATGTTCGGTAAAAATAATAGTTCAATGATTAATGGACGGCGTGATTAGAATCTTGAAGCTTGATAGTTAATTACGTTTTTTTCAATAATACCACAGTGAGCTAGAGTCAAGTGAGTGTACAGGTGGATACTGACCAGCCTGCCAAAAAGTGGTTGCCGGTTCGAATCTAGAGGACATACAGTTATTTGAAATTAATTTTTGTATAATTGTAATTAAAAACTGTACAAAGATGAAAGATGTTTAAGTGTCGAAGTCTATCAAAGTGATCTTCAAGGGCCTAACTCTTTTTTCTTTAGATGAGTCCTGTGACAATAGAAAGAGAGGTTTTTAAGAGAAAGAGAAGTTTGAGTTGATAGAAAAATATCAAAATGTAAATGAAGTGCACCATTAAAATATCACTATTAGTTTTTAAATACGTTTTTTAAGCTTTTTCGGCGATAGTAGGACATTACTCTAACAATACAATATAAAATTATTTGATTAAAATAGTAATAAATAAGTCACGAACTCTCTTCGCGCTTTATACCGTTTAAAGAATTTTCTACCGTTCAGGACCAAAACAATGCTTGTGCAGACTTTGATTTTCCCTATAATTGACTATGGTGATGTGTGCTATTTCGATCTGAATGCAGAATGCCTCAATAAACTTGACCGTCTTCTTAATAACTGCATTCGATTCATTTTTAACCTTCGTAAATATGATCATATGTCTTCCTTCCGCTCCCAATTAAAATGGTTGCCTATCCGTCAACGACGTTCTCTGCGTGCACTTACTACCCTATTTTCTCTTCTTAACTCTCCTTCCTCTCCCTCCTACTTAACTCCCCATTTTCAATACCTAGGTAGCAACCACACTAGAAACCTTCGCTCTTCAAGCAATCTTCTTCTTAAATGCCCTTCTCACACCTCCGATTTCGTCCACTCTTCCTTTTTCATTCAATCCATTCTCCTGTGGAATGCACTCCCCCCCGAAATTAGGTCGGTTACAACTCGCTTGGCATTTAAAATGAAAGTTCGGCAGCTGTTTTGTAATGAACTAATCAATACGTGTGATGTTTGATTATTTTTTCCTCTTTTTATGTATTTATGTATGTATGTATATATTTATTGCATATATATTTTTATGTATTGTATGTGTATCTGTAATTACCTATAATTATTTACTTATCTGTGTACTTATGTTAATATATATAGTTGTTCCATTTATTATTATTGTTATATATATATTATTTTACCTTTTTACTGTTTATGCACCTACCTTTTATCTCTGCATCACCCAAAGGTTGACTGTTAGAGAATGCCTTAGGCATTAAGTCCGCCTTTATACGCAATATAAAAAGCATAAATAAATAAATAAATAAATAATAAATTAAGACTCAGCATTGATTTTGTCAGGTCCCTGTGGAAGTCATTAGAAGAGGCCTATGTCCAGTAGTGGACCTCCATTGGCTGATGGATGGATTGATTTAGTGTTTATTAGACGGTTTTGGTTTCCAAATTAAGGCCTAATGGTATTGGCGAAACCGCCTGTGTGGCTAGAATCCATGGCAATACTCCGTCAGAAAAAACTAAGAATGTTATAATGTGGGACTAAATCCTATAATAAAACAAGATCAGAGCCCTGTGCGTGTATTAATTCAAGTGACAACTAAAAACGAGAAACGTGAAAAATACGTACGACATTCATCATCGTATTTACTCCACGTTAGATCCACCAAAGCGATAACGTGAAATGTGTTGGAATATATCATAATTTACACAATTTGTTGCCTTCGTACGACATATAATTTGTACAAAATTGTTGGAATATCTACATTTTCATGTGGACAACGGTTTAAACAAATTCCATCTTTCACTTTATTCTGTTAAGGTTGTAATTCCATTGGATTGATTTGAAAGTATAATTGTCACACATTATAGCCAGCTAGCATGCAATTGATGTATATGAAACAATAATGTTCCTTAATAGAAGTGTATTTTGAAAGTCAGTACGGTTCGTAATTTATTTGAGTGGTGTTGTGATTTAATAAGGCAAATTCCCAAAACTCTTTCAAGAAGTAACTCAGCTTTCAAAGACTTAGCTGGAAACTTATTTTGGGTGATTAGTTGAGTATTCATAAATAGAAAGATAACTGATTTTATTAGAGGGGACCTAGTGGTATAGATAGTTTTTGTGAAATGAAGTAGTCATCGTCATCATTAGTCCATATATGTACGTCCCACTGCTGGACACGGGCCTTTTCTACAACTACAGAGGGCTTAGGCCTTAGGCCACCACGCTGGCCTAGTGCGGATTTGAGGACTACACACCTAAGACATTCCTTAGAACTTTTAGGTGTGCAGGTTTCCTCACGATGTTTCAATTTATCGTTGGAGTACGTGATAATTCATTGTGAATACATACATAACTTCGAAAAGTCATAGGTGTGTCGAAGTGAAGTAGTGAAGAACATAAATCGTTACTCAAAAAATCAATGTTTTGAAAGATAATTTGGTGTAAGCAAAATAATTAAAATGATATTGATCCTTTCAAACATTGCCCGTAATAGTATTGATTTATGAAAAATAATAAATGTTAGGATAATTGATCGATTGAAGTTAGAAAGCGACAAAAAGGATGCAATGCATAACAAATTAAGTTTAAGAAATGGGGTGTGTGAGAAGACGACGCACGATTAAAGGACACGTGTTAAAGAAAAGAATAGATGCTTTGCTCAATGATATTAACGATTGCTTGATGTAAGTTCTTGGTAAGTTCTTTTATCTTCAATAAAAAATAAATAAACGAAATTGAAGATGGAAAACACCCATTTTGCCAGTTTTTACACCAGATTAACGAGATTCAAGCCATAATTTTTTTCTTGTTTTTCTACGGGAAATACAAAATGACAACACCGTACCTGATGGTTATCATGCTATTCAAGTGGCGAGAGACTCCCATTTCTGACTAATTGTGGAAGCGAATATTTTTATTACATTTTAATCTATTGCAGCATGTGCATAATCTAAACCAATAGAATTTGTAATTAACATTTAAACCCATATAATATGAAGCTGTATTTAAGAGGACACAAGTTAGAAGAATTTGATGTAAGTTTTGTAAATTATTTTATATATTTTGAGTTCGTTGCTAATTCAAAATTGCCAACATTGCCCAGAAGTAAGAAAGTCTGAAACGTTAGCATGATGTTCATGATTTTTTAATTATTATTCCATTAACATTTGACAGCCCCGTGGCGCAGTTGGCTAGACACCAGCTTGCGAAACGAGAGGCTGCGGGTTCGATCCCCGCACCGAGACAAATGTTTGTGTGATCCACAAATATTTGTTTCGGGTCTGGGTGTTTGTGAGACCGAAAAGTCTCTCGTAGTTTCTGATACCCACGACACAGGACTTGTATCCTAGTGTGGGGTCAGAACTATGTATGTGACTGTTGGGTGTATTTATTTATTTATTATTTATTATTAGAATTCAAATTTTATTTGGCACTCTAATGATGGCACATACAAATCGAAAATACACTGTTGCAAAGTCACCATGAATTAGAATAAGTATAGAATAAGTAGCATTCTTGCTAGTGGATAATATCTAAATCATTAAACCAAAGGAAACTATCTATAAAAAAGTATATTTTATAATATGTTGACGGTATTTCAGGATTTTCTTCCAACGATAAGCAGAATATTTAGAATCGCCCGATTCTTTGGTATATCAAACTGCAGTTGCCATCCTGCATTTTTGTGGACTCTAATCGTCCTCCTTACTTTAATGGCATTAGAAGCAACCGCTTTATGGAAATTCATAAAAGTGCTCGATGGATGGGCTTCTAACACCTCTGAAGGACGTAAGTGACCAAATTTCCAAAATCATAATTAAATATTATGTTCTATACACAAACAAGTGTAAAACATAAATTTCTGCAATATACCATGATAATGATGATGATCATCATCATCAGCGAATATACGTCCTACTGCTGGGCACGGGCCTCATAACTTCTCAGTTACTCTCTCGAGTGCAATACATATATAAATACTATTAGTTGAGAGTAATACAATTTACCCAGGTTTCAAAACTCCTTATACATCTGCCACCATTTGCACACAATAAAAATACTTATAAGACGTATTTTGGTTTGTAATTTTTTACTTCTGGCTTATATATTTCGTTTTATCCATCAAATATGATCTCATTTTTCACAGGTGGTTTCACGGCACGACTTTCCGGATCAATTTTTTACGGGAATGCGTTGATGTCATTGATACTATCAGTGAAATTCGTTGGGTCATGGAGACGTCTCTCAGTGCATTGGTTTCGAATTGAGACGAAAGAAAGTCTGAGATTAGCGCCGGATCGAAGAATAAAATCTAGAGCAATTTTCATATCAGCGCTCGTTGGATTTTTCGCTTTTGGTGAGAACTGTTTCATTTACTACACCGTTTCTTTTACATCAACTAAAATATGATACAGACTATCGCAAGGAGAATTACATATAATATGTTGTAGGTAATTGCTGACCGCATTCAGAGTATGTAAGATTAGAAATATACAATACAATTTTCATCAATCGTTTTTTTCTAATTACAATTTTATTATGATACTTTCATTGTTTTTTTTATGTTATCGTTTCATTTTAGTTGAACATGCCTTAAGTATGATGTCAGCCACAGGACTAGATTGCCCACCATCAGAATTTTTCAAGACCTACATATTAACTTCCCATGGATTTCTTATGAGGAAATGTAAGTACGAAAATTAGTACAAAGATCTCCCAGTGATAATACGAAGAATATAATCGAACTCCTAAGAATCCTAGTAGACACCAGTAATTGCTTGATCTTTTCTCATAATGACCATAAATTTTAAGAAAATATATGCCAAAAATGAGTTTAATTACGAGATTGAGTTTTCAGGCCTCCATCACTAAACTGATTTTGATGAAATGTATTATTGTACTCACATAGGCACAAAGATAGATTGAACCCTGAGGATTTTTATATTATAGACTTTATTTCTAGAAAGTTTTACATTTCTAACAGGTCAATTGATAAAACCTTTTAAAAATATTTCTTTAAATAAGCATTTTTTGTCTGTTCTGTTACATGTTTTGAATTATTTGTTGATAATGTTTTTCTTTTCCAGCTGAATATCGACTGTGGTTTGCGATACCAATATTCGTCTTGAGCAAAATAGCAACGATTTTGTGGAACTTTCAAGATTTGATCATAATATTGATTAGCATGGGTTTGACGTCTAGGTATCACAGATTAAATTTGTATGTGAGGCGCGTAGTAAAGATTGAGAAGAAGTTATCGAATATTGAGGTACATTTTACGTTGATTATTATTATACATACATAACATACATACATAAACTCGCGCCTGTATTCCCCAAAGGGGTAGGCAGAGGTGCATTTCTACAACCACATTTCGCCAGTTATGTATTTCGTTTTTCGGACACATTTCCAAACTCCGTGCTGCTAATGAGAATTTCCTAATGGAAAACTCCAATTACACTTTGTCCAACCCGGGAATCGAACCCAGGACCTCTAGATCGCACGGCACATACTTCTACCTCGACACCACGAGGCAGTCAAAAAATTATTATTATAATTATAACATTTCCATCATCTTGTGATGGAAACTACAGACTTTTAAATTACTCTCTATTAAATAAGCAAAAATACGTAATTTATAAACTCTTTCAACTGTGATATGGTAACCTAGGTTTAAGAACAAAAGTGAGTTGATATAATTTATCATCTTATCTTAGATATGCCAGTCTCTAGTATACTATGGTATTTTCCTGCCTTACCTAAAATCTTCAGAGACCTTATTTACCTGTATTTGCGGCCGTTTTGGACAGGGGTAGACTCAATTGAGTCTTACACCTTGATTTATGAACGAAGGATCTTTGTCGCCGGGGATTTTGGGCCGTAAATCTGTACTTTTTCAAGAGCACATTGCGTTTTTAATCTGCTGAAAAAATGTGGGTTACAGTTAAATTTATATATCGCATGTATTATTGGAAATCTACATAACAGCTCGCTCATTAGGTCCAATTTATTCAATAAATCTCATATAGTTGTTTACCCGTGGTGCGTTAATTGCGTCTAATTTCACTGATTATAATTGTCTTTCTTTTTATGTGAGGGTGAAGCCTCATAGCTCAATGTTTTGTCACCCGCTTAGCTGTGGAGGGAAGTGGACAATTCTTTGTTTTCCAACTCCTCCTTTATTTGTCTTTCTGATTAACTTCGTTGCGGGATCATGACAAATTTAGGTCCCCTTAGATTCGCTGAGCTTCACTGCTCGGCGCCAATACTGTGCGTGCCGCTGTTGATCCTGGAGCACAGGAGTTACAGTGGCGGGTGTGTGGTGGGATAGGGACCATATCGCATGTATTATACAATACTTTTAATTATTTTATGCCAGGAAAGCAAAATGACAGCATAGGTACTTGTAATACACGCCGTACAGTAAGAATAAAGTCTTGATAGAGACTTTAACGGTATCGCATCGGTTGCGCCGGTCTTACAAAACTATAATTGATTCGTACATTTATGTATTTTTTCTACTGAAATGCATGGTTACGACAGAGCTAGATACTACATATTTGCAATTAAATATAATGAACCTTAACAATATTATTAATGTCAAAGTTTGTATAAATGTATATTAATTGATAAAAAGTACCTACGCCTAAAGTTCTCAGTCTTAAATTGCAATAAATTGCGGAAAATCAAATGACATTAACAGCCCCGTGGCGCAGTTGGCTAGATCCCAGCTTGCGAAACGAGAGGCCGCGGGTTCGATCCCCGCACCGAGACAAATGTTTGTGTGATCCACAAGTATTTGTTTCGGGTCTGGGTGTTTGTGAGGCCGAAAGGTCTTCCCTAGTTTCTGATACCCACGACACAAGACTTGTATCTTAATGTGGGGTCAGAACTATGTATGTTACTGTTGGGTGAATTTATTATTTATTATTATTTGACGCGGGTAAAAAAAGGCAATCCCGTTCTTCCTTTCCAGACTGGGATAGACAGCCACATGCATATCCAAATATGGAGACGCATCAGAGAGGCGTACGTACGACAAGCAGGACTAGTCCGCAAGGTGGACAAAGAACTGGGTGCTCTAGTCCTCCTGTCCAATATAAACAATTTATACTTCATTTGCTTGCAATTATTCCTTGGATTGAAGTGAGTATTTTGCATGTTAACATTTGTTGACTGCCTAGTGGTCTAGAGGTCTAGTACGATCTAGAGGTCCCGGGTTCGATTCCCGGGTTGGGCAAAGTGTTTTTGGGTTTTTCCATTAAGTCAAATCTCGGCGGTCGCGGACTAAAACCCTAGGCACAAACTTCTGACTTTGAAGATATTTGTGTATTCATAATGAATTATCACAGGCTTTAACGGTGAAGGAAAACATCGTCAGGAAACCATCATACCAAATCATTTTTAGGAATTTATGAGGCTGTTTAATAGGGCCGTGCCCAGCAGTGGTACGAATATGGGCTGATGATGATGATGATTATGAATATTAGATCGTTTATTTGTGAATCCATTTATACTAAATCTTTTTTATTATTGAAACACAAACACTAAATGTTATTCACATAACCACAGACAACTATTAAACTTTTTGGTTACACACAAAATTTAATTTGGATCACATGCACAAAATTGGTTTGGCTAATAATATCAAAGTAACCAGCTAGCGCATTCATCCAAAACCACAATTTATTCCAGCACCTTTGTAAAATGTTTACAATTTCGGGTTTAATGTCAAAATAATTTGTTCAGTTGTTAAATACAATTACATAAGTTTAGACACATATTGTATTGAACCACAACTAAGATACAAATTGATTTATGGATGTCAAACGAGAGACTTTTTGGCCCCAAAACACCTAAATTTCAGTTCTGAAACAAATATTTTTCTATCTTCCTTCCCCTTACTATTGTTACTTATTTCATTGTACACTAGCAGCCTATCAGGACCGTCTAGGAACAATGTTTTTTTTCGTCTACTGTACATACCACATACATATATAACCTCACACCTGTATTTCTAGGTAAGCAGAGGTGCATTTTTCCAGGTAGTATGTATCTATCCCACAGATTAGGGGGCGAACCTATTGCCATTTTTCGGGCTAGACTCCGTGCTGCTACTGAGACATCCCTAATGAGAAATCCCAATAACAGTTTGCCCGACCCGGGAACCGAATCACATGACACATACTTGTGCCACGATAATACGAAGCAGTCTACTGTATATCAAATTCCTGTATTTTTGACCCCTAAGGTTTTTTTTATGGAAAAAGGAGGCAAAAGTGAGCCACCTGATGTTAAGTGGGCAACACCGCCCATGAACACCCATAATACCGTGTGTTGCCGGCCTTTGAGGTACCAAGGTTATATTAGAAAAGTGGATGTGCTCGTTAAGTTTTTATTTTTATTTACAGCACCACGGATAGAGGACCATTTATAAACAAACTCTACTATTTCGTATCCCTGAGCTGGTTGCTGCTCAGAGCTTGTGGTGTGGTCCTAGCTGCTTCCGATGTCCACATTCACTCCAAACGAGCTTTAATTTATTTATATTCGTGTCCTGAAGGAGGTTTTAATATTGAGGTGTTTTTTTTGATCAGAAACTTAATAGGAAACAAAATTTAAGTATTTTTAAAAGTTGGTTCCTTTTGCGATGTAAATGAAGTAATTTATTGAGACTGACGAGCGAGAAACGTCGTTTATTTTTAATACTATTACTTTTTTGTTTCTCTTTTCATTTAATACTTGATACCATACTGTTGAAGTTGTAGTAAGTAGGTACTAAGGTAAGTACCTATTTAAAAAATATATTGAAATGTTAATATTTTTAGATGAAGAGGCTGCGACATCAGCTAAATTATGATTACGTGGCGCTGTCAGGACTTGGGTTGTTTTCATTAAACCGCCAGTTACTACTACAGGTAATCTATAATATTATTTAAAAAAAAACTGAATATGTTCTATAATATAGGAATTTGAGAGGGTTTAGGCCTTAGTCCACCATGCTGGCCTAGTGCGGATTGGAGGACCTTAATTCATCAAGCTGGTCGTATCCAATTTGGCGGAATTCCAATTTCACATTTACAAGAAAATAAAATTCGGCAGAACTCTTCATAAAGAATTGTGGTGAAGCCGGTTAGTTACAAAACGCTTGCGGAGAATTTTGTTCCCAACTCCCTGTAAGTAACTTTAACGGTGTTTCAGGTAGCTGCCGCTATACTGAAATACGAATTGGTGTTGATACAATACGATAAATGAGGACAATTGAATGTTGGAATTGAAGAAGACATTGTTGGAGGAAATATAAGGAAAGTTGTTATGGAAATAAACAGTGTTGTTTCTAATATAAACAATGAAGAAACACTTGTGGAAGATGCCTTTGTAAACACAAATTTAAATGGAAGCACAAAACAAATTGAATTAAATAAAAATAATTTTGTAAGAGCAGTTGATCTTGATATGAATAATAAAATGTAAACATTTTACTGTGTTTTAAAAGGCCTATTTATATTTTTTTTTGAAGAAATCCAATGTAGTTTTACCCGACCCGAGAATACATTTCATTACTTCTCAATTAAATATGCTTAAGGGCAATCGAAATACAAATACAATCATAGATCCAAGAAACAGAAATTTTAAAATGAAATCTGCCACAAATTGTCAATTACATTCATGAGTAAAATAAGCGACTGCGTAAGTTGTCTTCATTTACAGAAACCTTCAAAGGCCGTGCCCCGCGGGATGGCGGCGCGCATTCTGCGAATGTAATGAAAGTTGTACAGGGTTAAGATGTAATCCTCTGTGACGGGGGTGTTATGGCTTTCCTTAATATGAACTTGGATGATGGATGCTCATAACCCTTTGATTTTATTCTAGAGATTTTGTCGACAAAGTGTTCCTGCTATAGAGTTTTCATAATGTTGCTTGGAATAAATTTGAATAATGAGTGTAGGTTTTGCGTATATTATGTGCCACATTTTTAAAAATTGATGGATGGTGATAAGTTGAGCTGGATTATGCGCAAAATTAATAGAATTACATTATTTATGAAGTGTAAAATACATATTTCTGACGTTAACAAAAATTTTATACATCCAAATATTTATTTTGTGTCTACGATACAAATTGACACTTTAGGGACTATATGTGATTTTCTGAGAGAGCCAACCCTCTTTTCAACCTACAGTCCCATTGCAGGCAATAACAAATCGGTAACTATGTCCCTGTAAAATCTTTCAAAATAATAATGATTAATTGATTACACACAAGACTTACAAATATCCCACATCTTCAAAAGCAAAAAAGTATTTATCTCCCAATGCTGCCAACCTAACAAATGAAAATGTCTGTCTGGTCGTAATCCGAACTTGTTGGACTTAACCAAAGATCTGTTACAAAGGAATACCAAATAATATCCCAGCGGGGGAAATTATTTCTCCTAATGTTGCCGAGGATAATGCTAAGAATTATTAGATAAGCCGATTTCGGTCTCATATTGGTTTTGTAATTCTCTGAGATATTTAATTTGATAGATTTGAAGGGACGTATTACTGTAATTGTATATTGATTTATGTAGGCACTTTTGGTATTTTATCTGTGAAACGTGAGGCTGTCGTGTCGATAGCTGACACCAGTGGCAGTACTTCCATAGGAGCCCAAAAGCCCAGGTTGCCTTACAAAATTCCGAATAACAATGTTTAAGCTTTAAATATTTATTTAACAAAAGCAATTTGACGCATAAATGAGTATATTATGACCCCTCAATAAAAAAGTATAAACTAGACATTACAAATTAAAGTCAAACGTTTTTGGGCTTCTATGGAAGTACCGCCACTGGCTGACACATGTGTGTGGGTACCTATATTTATCGGCGCAAAACGTGTTAAAGGTAAACGTGTAGAAAACGGATAAGTCATATTGTTTGTGCAATATTATACGGATCGTCGGCAGTCTGAAATGAGTCGTTCCTTCACTAGTGTTAAAACTATAAAACTATGAAGAATTGCCTAGTGCAAGTTATTTGTGATTATTCGGGATTTTGTGATTATTCGACCATTCACGATTTTGTTATTATTCGTGATTAATTGAATTCACAAAGTATTATATCACTTTAACGGTGAAGGAAAACATCGTGATTAAACCTGCACACTTAAAAGTTCTGAGGAATTTCTTAGGTGTGTAGTCCGCCAACCCGCACTAGGCCAGCGTGGTGGACTAAGGCCTAAACCCTCTCAGTTGTAGAGGAGGCCCGTGCCCAGCAGTGGGACGTATATGGGCTGATGATGATGATGAATAAATTAATGAGTGAATTGAGTGATGAGCGTGGTTTTTGTCGGAGTACCTCTCCTCCTCTTACATAATTAAAGTCCGTATCTATACCTATAGGGTTTTCTAAAGGTGAAAAGGTATCTCGTAGTACATCAGTTTACAAACCGCAACGATAACACGATTTGTATCGCATTATCATACTGAAATTAATCAATATGTTACTAATTCATCAATATGTTATCAATACTTATATAAATAGCATTATAGTATATCTATATGTATTTTATGTATATATGTTTATGTAATGGTCTATTTAAATATATTTGTTTATTTTAATTTCTACTATAATTATAATATATATACATATATATTTTTAATCATGACAATTTATATTTTATGCACCTATTCATTAATATTTTTTCTCTGCATCACCCCAAGGTTGACTGGTAGATAATGCCTTAGGCATTAAGTTCGCCTTTATACAATGTATTGTATATCTATACTAATATTATAAATGCGATTGTAACTCTGTCTGTCTGTCTGTCTGTCTGTCTGTCTGTCTAGCTTTCCTGCTAAAACTACTGAACCGATTTAAATGAAATTTGGTACACAGATAGGTTGGAGCCTGGGAACGAACATAGGATACTTTTTATCCCGGAAAATGTAGTATTCCCGTGGGAATGGGTATAAGTAGCTCTGTCAATATTCTGCTTTTACGCCTAAACCGTTTGACCGATATGAATGAAGTCTTTTACAGACATAAATGTGTTCCTATGAAGTAACATAGACTATATTTTATCCCAAGAATATGTAAGGTTCCCGTGGGATAAGCATATAATGTAATGCAAAAGTAACACTGCCTATGCTATGCTTTCACGACTAAACCATTTGACCGATTTAGATGATTTTTAGTATGGGGGTAGATGGGACCCACCCAAGAAACATAGGATACTTTTTATCCCGGAAAATGTAGTATTCCCGTGGGAATGGGCTTTCACGCCTAAAATATTCGCCCGATTTATATGATTTTTGGTATGAATATAAATGGGACACTATGAAGTAACATAACCTACGTTTTATCCCGGGAATATGAAGGGTTCCCGTGGGATGAGCATATAATGTAATGCAAAAGTAACACTGCCTGTGCTATGCTTTCTCGCCTAAACCATTTGACGATTTAGATGAGTTTTAGTATGGAGATAGATAGGACCCACTGAAGCAACATAGGATACTTTTTATCCCGGAAAATGTAGTATTCCCGTGGGAATGGGCTTTCACGTCTATACTATTCGCCCGATTTATATGATTTTTGGTATGAATATAAATGGGACACTATGAAGTAACATAACCTACGTTTTATCCCGGGAATATGAAGGGTTCCCGTGGGATGAGCATATATTGTAATACGAAAGTAACACTGCCTGTGTTATGCTTTCACACCTAAACCATTTTGACTGATTTGGATGATTTTTGGTATGGACAAAAATGGACCTTAAAAAAGGACATAGGCTATTTTTTAAAATCCTTATCCTTACTAATATTATAAATGCGAAAGTAACTCCGTCTGTCTCGCTTTCCTGCTAAAATTTCTGAACAGATTTAAATGTAATTTGGTACACAGATAGTTTAGACTCTGAGAAAGGACATAAGCTACTTTTTATCAAGGAAAAGGGGTTTTAAGGGGAGATGAAAAGTTGTATGGAAGTATTGTCATTTTTAAAGCTAGAAGCTTGAAACTTATTTTTGTTGATTAGATATAAATAAATATGACATTCAAAGTTTGTAAAAAAAATGTACCTTTAAGGGGGTAAAATAAAAATAGGGGTGAAAGTTTGTGTGGAAATTCGTCATTTTTGAAGCTAGAGTGATGAAACGACGTGTAGACGACTGTAACTATACGAGTATTTCTGTTACGCTTTCACGATTAGGTAAATCATTTGACCGATGTAAACGATTTTTGATATGGACATAAATGGGACTCTGTGGAGTAAAATAGACTACAACTTATTTTCATTCTGAACCCAACCCTGTAGTCTACGCGGACGGAGTCGCGGGCAAAAGCTAGTAAAGCATAAATAAATAAATTAATAATTAAATATGTTAGTATGGACTGAGATTATTCATCTAATTCGTGTGGATAAAGATGCTTCATATTCGGTATAAGCGAAAAACGTTGTTGTGAAATATATTTGTTGATGGTCTCATGGCGCAGTTGGATAGCCACAAACTTGCGAAACGAGAGGCTGCGGGTTCGATTCCCGCACCGAGACAAATATTTGTGTGATCCACAGATATTTGTTTCGGGTCTGGGTGTTTGTGAGATCGAGAAGACTTTATTAGTTTCTGAAACCGACGACACAAGACTTGTATCTTAGTGCGGGATCAGAACTGTATGTGACTGTTGGCTGTATTTATTTATTTATATTTTCACTTAAATACTATAAGATAAAAAAATGTTTTTTTTTTTTCATTTTTGACAATTTCGCACACTTTACTGAGAGCAATATTTTAAAAAGCGTTTTGAAACCCAAAGTCGCTTCTTACTTCAAAATCCAGATAAAAATAGTCGAAAAAAAAGGATAAATCTTACATCATATAAAATAACACTGGCTCCAGGTTTTATTAATTCTAAGTAGTTAAGATGTTATGATCAGCAAAACTACATAAACAGCCAAGTTTGTTAATATAAGTATTAAATATAGTATGGAGTAAGTTCTTGCAACACATTTATAAGATGAAATCTTCATAAAAAGTTATTCCAGAATGTAGTAAAAATACACATTTAATAATGTTCGAGAGAAAATTAGATTATTAAAACCATAGTTGTGAAGTTTTGCAAAAGTATAGTATAGAATAATGGATCATGTAATGGTGGTTGGCGTCGCTTCGTTCCAGCGCAATTTTATAAAAAGTAGGTATGTTCTTTCCAAAGGTCACATCCATTTCACAATCAAAAAACTTGACTGCCTCGTGGTCTCGCGGCACAAGTATGTGCCGTGCGGTCTAGGGATCTTGGGTTCGATTCCCAGGTCGGGCAAAGTGTTATTGGGTTTCTCCATTAGGAAATTCTCAGTAGCAGCACGGATTCTGGAAATGTGTCCGAAAAACGAAATACATACCTGGCGAAATATGGGTGCAGAAATGCACCTCTGCCTACCCCTCCGGGGAATACAGGCGTGAGGTTATGTATGTATGTAATCAAAAAACCAATGAAATCGGTTATGTAGATGTTGAGTTTACCCGTAAGTAAACGGGGGTGACCATATCGTTTCTCGCTGGTCGGTATTATTTTTTTGGACTCCACTGTGCTTACCATCAGGTACAGTGGAGTCACTTTGCCGTGCCAGAATTAAAAAAAAGTAACAAATTTTACAATTAGAAAAGTCTTTCCTATTTATTATATAAGTGTAGGTATACATCAGTGTCTGTACTTCCATAGAAGCCCAAAAACGTTACACGTTAATTGTGTAATGTCTAGTATATAATTGTTTGTCGTGGGGTCAGCATATCCTCATTCATATGTCAAATTGCTATTGTTAAATAAAGATTTAAAGCTTAAATATTGCTCGGAATTTTGTAAGGCAAGCTGGGCTTTTGGCCTTCAAAGAAAGTACCGCCACTGATATTATAGTACATATATTATTAAAGCAAACTTACTGTAAGAATCAGAATATTTTGTAAAGGTCATTTTAATGATCATTTATATGGCATTATATTTTTCTTAAATTGGCGATGGTGAAGTCGGTGTGAATCCAGTGAACTGCATCAGAACTAGTTCGTATGTAACTATCGTGGCGGCGATCTGAAACATAATTATCATTATTCTGTGTCCATTAGTCATTAGTCGTGATGGCCTCGAGGTTTAGGCACGCGGTCGGGAATCTCGACGGTCGCGGGTTCAAACCCCAGGCACCACCTCTGACTTATCAAAGTTAAGTGTGTATTCACAAATAATTATCACGTACTTTAACGGTGAAGGAAAACATCGTGATAAAACCTGCACACCTAAAAATTCTTAGGAATTTCTTAGATGTGTAGTCCGCCAACCCGCACTAGGCCAGCGCGGTGGACTAAGGCCTAAACCCTCTCAGCTGTAGAGGCGGTCCGTGCCTAGCAGTGGGACGTATATGGGCTGATGATGATGATGATGATTCTGTGTCCCACTGCTGGGCATGGGCCTCTTGTATAGTTGACAGGGGTTAGGCTCACGTCCACCAGGCTGATATTATAGTGCAGGTTGGAGGACTACACATTGAAGAAATACCTGCAATTGATAATTCAATTTGAGCACACATAACTTCGAAAAGTCTGAGGTGGATTCGAGCCAGTGATCACAGAGATTTTAAGCCATCACGACTTGATTTGGGGACGAATCAATTTTCAATAACTTTTTCTTCTCTTGAGGATTAGATAGCTTCTAATTTGCATTAACAATATTTTTCATACCCCCTTGTTTTAAGGCTCGGCTTCGTTTCCCATTTCTTTTTTTTTAACAAATTCTACAAATAAATTAAAGTACATACATACACAACCTCTCGCCTGTACTCCCCGAAGGGGTAGGCAAAGGTGCATTTCTGCATCCACATTTTGCCAGGTGTGTACCAGTCCCACGTAATAGGAGGCGAGCCTATTGCCATTTTTCGGGCACAAATCCAGACTCCGTGCTGCTACTGAGATTTTTCTAATGGAAAAACCCAATAACACTTTGCGCGACCCGGGAATCGAACCCAGGACCTCTAGATCGCACGGCTTATACTTGTGCCGCGAGACCACGAGGCAGTCAGAGGCATAATTAAAAGTAAGTTCAGTTTATCTATTATCGAACAAAAATTTAATAATCTACCTCTTCTAAAAACTTTACCTATTCAAGCTAATAAAGACCATTCTACAAGTACCAAAACATGTTATGGCTATGCGGAAGCCAATACCCGAGTTACTGGCAAGGAAACTTCACTACAACAAACTAAAAAGCCAAAGGCATTTCTTGTAAAAAGTTAACGCAGCAAAGTTAGTTTGTAACAATGGAAATTACGAGAGGTTGGAGAACTACAAAATAAGAACTTAAACAAATAAAGTGTAAGTTTATATTGCTCTTTAATGTTACGCTTGTTTTGTTATGTTATTGAATTTTTAAATTAGGAAATTCTCAGTATCAGCAAGGAGTCTGGATTTGTGCCCGAAAAGCGGCAGTAGGCTCGCCCCCTATTACGTGGGACTGGTACCTGGATAAATGTGGGTGCAGAAATGCACCTCTGCCTACCCCTTCGGGGAATGCAGGTGGGAGGCGCGTATGTATGTATTTGACAGTTTAAAAAAAATATTTACATGGCTTCATAACTACGATTTTTAACTGTCGATCTTGTTTCTGGTATAATGTAAAAGGAACCAGATGTGATCACGTTGGAAGCGATACCGACGCGATGGCTTGAAAATTTATAGCCTCCTACAATATTACCTATAAATCTTCATTGTAAAAACATGTGGCGTAATTCATTACGATTGATGATTCATCATAGGATTTTTTCCTTTTTCGTATAGCAAAAAAAATAAATATTAATAACCCCCTGAACTTATTTTTTAAATTTACAAAGTGCGGGGTTTTATTCTCATTATCTACAATTAATAAAAGAATAAAAAAATGAAAGTCAATAAACAAATTTAAAAGAATTCCTAAAGTAATATAAATTTATTAAAACACAAGAATAATAGCGGTTAGACAGGTTTTTATGGGTCGCGGTTTTTCATAAAGAATGTTTATTCAAAAGAGAGACAAGATGGAGCCATTGTAATATCTTGTGCCACCTTTTTTTACGCCACGGCCGCAAGATTTCTAAGTAAAATGTCATTAGCTTTAATTTTGCGGTTATGTTTGAAATTTTTTGTACAGGGAAATAATGAGTTCGTATTTTAATAGAACCTTTTATTTATTAATGATATTATCATCAGCCCATATACGTCCCACTGCTGGGCACAGGCGTCCTCTAAAACTGAGAGGGTTTAGGCCTTAGTCCACCACGTTGGCCAAGTCCGGGTTGGCGGACTACACACCTAAGAAATTCCTAAGAACTTTTAGGTGTGCAGGTTTCATCACGATATTTTCCTTCATTGTTAATGTACGAGATAATTCACTGTGAATACACACATCATCATCATCAGCCCATATACGTCCCACTGCTGGGCACGGGCCTCCTCTACATTTGGGAGGGTTTAGGCCTTAGTCCACCACGCTGGCCTAGTGCGGGTTGGCGGACTACACACCTAAGAAATTCCTAAGAACTTTTAGGTGTGCAGGTTTTATCACGATGTTTTCCTTCACCGTTAAAGCAAGTGATAATTCATTGTGAATACACACATAACTTTGAAAAGTCTGGGGTTTGAACCCGCGACCGCTGCGATTCTCGACCGCGAGCTCAAACCTCGAGGCCATTACGACTCGTCGTGTCGTGATATGTTATATAGATGATGTTATATAGAATTTTTAAATTACAATATAGGTATGTACAATTTCAAGTCCCAAACAATAGTCGAGCCTATTACCATTTTGCCGCAGTAAAATTAAGTATGATAATTTATTTTAGAGCCACGACCAATTCCTTTAAACAGTCCATTAGCAAAAACACGACCATTATAAACAAAACGAAAACCTACGTCAAACGGTAAGATCGTTTGCAGCTCAAAACCAATAGCTTTATGAGAAACAGTAATTAATTCTGACCCCTTCCGGTGTCTCCAAAACAAAGGCGTTTCATAATGGCAAAACCACCTACCCTGTATCTGAGTAAATTTCGGCGGATGCCCCGCAAACACAATACTATTTAATTACAACTCAAGTAATAGAAACTGGTAAATTAACTTCAGTCGTAATTATGAAGCTAGTTTATACGTCTGTGGATTTTGTATATACGAGTATACACACGTATAAATAAATAAAAATAAATACACCCAACAGTCACATACATAGTTCTGACCCCACACTAGGATACAAGTCCTGTGTCGTGAGTATCAGAAACTACGAGAGACTTTTCGGTCTCACAAACACCCAGACCCACACCCCACTACCCCAGATCACACAAACATTTGTCTTGGTGCGGGGATCGAATCCGCGGCCTCTCGTTTCGCAAACTACATATATGCTCACGCTTTTATACTTGAAGAGGTAGCTAGAAGTGACACTCAGCGCCCACGTTTAACCAATGATGAAATAAAACCAACGTCCAGATGGTGAGTCCATTGACGTTTTTAGGCACATTTTTATATTCTGAGTTGCTACTGTAAAATTCTTAATAGAAAAACCCAATAACACTTTATAAGACCCTGAAATTAATCTAAGACCCCTAAATCGCATTGCACATACTTGTACCGCGTAATCACGAAGCAGTCATGATTTTTCTCATTCAGAAAAGGATGTAAATAAAATCGCAATTTTTTTATTAAATTGAAAATTTTACACTTAGAGTAGAATGTTCAACGTTTATTTATTACAAACAACTATTGGATTCTAAAAATGCTTTATCAAACTAATTTACTTTCAATTTCACGAGAAAATTGAATACAGGGGGAAATTAATACTGTTACAGACGTTTAGAGTTATTTCAATTTAGTCTGTTGTATTAATAAGCTTTGAACTGATTAAATTCGAAGTACCTAATTTCAATTTTTTGTTTAAGATATCAAACATTGTTTACTTTTTACCATCGGATGAAAACTTTGAAATATCATTTGGCTGGCCAAATATTACGACTCTCTAAACACGACAAAGTAATGCCAATATGCTCAAATCCTTCTTCGTGCTACCCCTTAGTACTCAACGCAATAGAAAAGTGGAGTCATATGAACCAGGATAACATAACCTATCTTTCAGGATGAGCATGATAGCATCTGGAAACGAATACGGGGTATGAAGGTTTGTGAGGCCGAAAAAAGCCTCGTTATCGACGATACAAAACTTGTACCTTAGGGTCGGGTTAGAATTATTTGTCTTTTTTATGGGAAAGGAGGCACACGAGCTAGTGAGCTGATTTTAAGCTAATGTTAAGTGGTCAACACCCACAATACCAGAGGAATCATCATTGCGTTGCCGGCCTTTGAGGAAAATATAGGCTCTTTTCTTTAAGGTTTCTAAGCCGTATCCATTTGGGAATACCGCCGAGGATAACTGATTCCACAAAGTCTATTAGAACTATGTACTCGTGTATGCCTGTTGGGTGTATTTATTTATTTGAAGCAAACTACAATCAGCATGACTCCACGTTGATGGACTAAGACTAAACTCTTATAGACGAACCTGCATGCTTGGTAGCGGAACCTAAATGAGATTTTACAAAATAAATATTAATACAGCACATTTTTTTACCAACCACAGGAATCATAAAACTCCGTTCATAAATATGTCTAGACCACGGAACGTAATAAAACATACTCACAGTCAACGCTAATCCCCGTTTGACATTGAAGAACTGTAAGCCGCTCAGCGCTACCGTGTCTCCGTGGATTTGATCCAGAAATCTTTGTATCTGTAATACGTTTATTGGATTTGTTTATCCCAATCTCGGCGAAGGCATCTGTGATTGGAAATTCTTTGCTATATCTGTCTAGGTGGTTGAAGTATTGTTTTTTTGTCTGAGATTCTTAACTTTCCCATTTCGATATAAAATTTTATTAGGAATTTTGACATAAATGTTTTAGTGTGTAATTTGTTTGTGCCATTACTATCAATCCTGTTCGTGAGAACGATTTTAATTCATCCTGTCAATCCTTCGAACTTAAGAGTACTGATATAAATTCTATCAAATGTAGCAAAAAAAAAACACTCAACAGTCACATACATAGTTCTGATCCACACTAGGATACAATTCCTATGTCGTGGGTATCAGAAACCACGAGAGACTTTTCGGTCTCACAAACACCCATACCCGAAACAAATATTTGTGGATTATACAAACATTTGTCTCGGTGCGGTTTCGAGCCCGCGGCCTCTCGTTTCGCAAGAAAATAGGAAAACTTATCACTCCTAATATTATCGGGATTAACATCAAACATTTCAGTTTGTTCTCCCTTGTGACAGTACCTCGACACAATAAGTTTCCGAAGACACTTCATACAATGCGTGAGCTGGTTCACGACTTGCTGTGTGAACTTTGGACGCGGTCAGTGACACCGTGACAGCTCTTGCTACCAGGAACAAAAATGAATAAGCGAAGTACACTGCTTGCTCGTAACCTCGCAGTGGCCTGGAATAGCAAGTAAGTGCGCAATGGAACTTAAAATGTCATTAATCGCAATATGCGGAAATGATTGTTGAATTATATTGTTTGTTAATCGTAGTCAATATCGTTCATAATTATCATCCGCAATGTCTACTGCATATGTATACTGATGATGATAAATTGAATAATGTTACATTGATTCATAATATTGACTGCCTCGTGGTCTCGCGGTACAAGTATGTGCCGTGCGATCTAGAGGTCCTGGGTTCGATTCCCGGTCGGGCAAAGTGTTATTGGGTTTTTCAATTAGGAAATTCTCGGTAACAGCACGGGGTCTGGAAATGTGCCCGAAAAACGGCAATAGGCTCGCCACCTATTACGTGGGACTGATACATACTTGACGAAATGTGGGTGCAGAAATGGACTTCTGCCTACCCCTTCGGGGAATACAGGCGTGAGGTTATGTATCTATGTATGTATGATTCATAATATTTTTCTTACCTATGGTCTGGTCCTCCAAATCGGCATCTTGGCACGGGTTTTATTCCATCTCTGTAAAGAAAAATCATAAAACGGAAATTTAAGTTTAAATAAAACACGAATAAAAATAAAAAGTTCTATTTCTATAATTTAGAAAATCTTTCGCTACTTCATCAATACAAAGAACTTTCCAAATAGCTTCTGAAGTAAAAAAGACTGCGACTAGATTTGCCACTGAATGTTTTAAATTCCTTTTTGCGTTACTGAAAGTAGTAAACATATTATTATTTCATTAGCTTGAATATTTAATGGTGAATAAAAACACTAATTGAGAAAGGTGCCGGGTAGCGGATGAATAAGGGCTGCTAAGACCGGGATGGTTCACCAGTGGACGGCGATAGGCTGAGAAAAAAAAACACTAGTCCAGCGTGATGGACTAAGGCCTAATCGCCTTTTAGTTGTAGAAGAGACCAGTGCCCAAGAGTGGCACTTGTATGGGCTTGATTATGTAAAATATATAGCAACAAAATCCTAACACAATACGCGACGACATATTTGCTTGCAGTAATTTAAAGTGACAAAATGATTGATGAAGCTGTTTGTGCCACTTGTTACGTTTCGCTTTGGTACTCCCATCGACATTTAGTTTCGACGTGTTTTGATAAAAATTCAATTATGATTAATGACCAGAGAATATTAGCCTTAGTACTGAAGTAATGACTCCATAAAATAGATATAAAGACGTATTTAAAAATAATCTTATTTGTGTATTCATAATGAATTATTTATTTATTTAACACAGAACTGTATAAAGGCGGACTTAATGCCTGCGGCATTGTCTAACAGTCTACCTTAGGGTGGTGGAGAGATGCAGCATGGTTGGTGTAAAAAGGATAACAAAAAGAATATATAAAAAAGATACAAACATACATACATATGTACCCATTAAAAAAAATATATACATAATTATACATATTATATAATAAATACATATACATTTAAATAAATATAAATACATAAATATATTACACATAAATACACTTAACCTCAACAAGATGACTCTGTCAGTTTATTGAGAAATAAGTCTCGGACTCTCATTTTGAACGCATAGCGTGTAGTGGACGTCCTCATTTCAAACGGGAGCGAATTCCAAAGGAAGATGGATTGAATAGAGAAAGAAGAGAATTATCACTTACTTTAACGGTTAAGAAAAACATAGTGAGGAAACCTGCACATCTAAAAGTACTTAGGAAATTCTTAGGTGTGTAGTTCGCCAACCCGCACTAGGCCAGCGTGGTGGACTAAGTACTAACCCCTCTCAGCTGTGGAGGAGGCCTAAACCAACTCAGTTGCAGGTGATGTTCGCTCCCAGCAGTGGGACGTATATGATCTGATGATGATGAAAAATTTTGTTATAAGGATTTAAAAAGAAACCGCACTTATTCCTGAAGAGATTGACAGAGCCATTATTTTTGCACATTTTTTGAAAGAATTTTTGCACCTTCATTTCTCCAGCTGTCTTGAGTCCTTGTCTTAATTCCTACGAGATAGAAAGTACCCTATGTCCTTTTCCTAAGGTCCTATCAATCTCCATAGCAAAAATCATTTAAATCGGTCCAGTGGTTTAGGCGTGAAAGCATAACAGACAGACTGACAGAGTTACTGTCGCATTTACAATTACATATGTATGGAATTATCTTTACTTACGCAAGAGTGTGGAGTAGCTGAAGACAGATGAAGAACAGGTTACTAGCGAAGGATATGAAGACCACGCTGCCTATGATATCATCTACAATCCTGACGAGGTATGTGGCTCGATTGTAGTCTTCTCTCATCGTACGCCAGAACGAAGGTGGTAAGTACTGAAAGATTATTTTACTGTGATTATGTCAATTTTATGATCAGCACCATAAGTCTCAATATGGCTTCATACAAACGCAATATGTTTACCATATTCTACTTTATCTCGTTTTCTCTCATGTTAAGGTACTAAATTCTTATCCGTTATAATATAGCTCAATTCAAACCTATGATAAAGATATGAATACAAAAATATGACGAAAAACATTTATAACAAACGTTCGTAATAATTTTGATGAACAATTTATTTATTGCGGTTTGACCAATACCAAAACTAAACTTTACATGCACAAATCAAAGCTGGAGAATGATTTTGAGTCATAAAAAATTTAGAGGTAAAGTGACCGAACAAGCCGGTACTTTTTTTAGACTCGATTAATGTGTTTTAGAAAAACTATTAACGTGATTAGAAAATACACAGTCAAGGTGTGGGCACGTATTTAGAGCCAATATTGGGGCCAATGTGTCGAGTAGCTAAGATCAATACCAAGTCAATGTAATTAACACAAGTTAATTAATGGCTAATTAATCATTCCGTAATCAAAAGTCATGATGGCCTCGAGGTTTAGACACGCGGCCGAGAATCTCGACGGTCGCGGGTTAAAACCCCAGGCACACACCTCTGACTTTGAATGAATGAATGAATTATCGCGTACTTTACCAGTGAATGAAAACATCGTGATGAAACCTGCGCACCTAAAAGTTCTTAGAAATTTCTTAGGTGTGTAGTCCGCCAACCCGCATAAGGCCAGTGTGGTGGACTTAGGTCTAAACCCTCTCAGTAGTAGAGGAGACCCGTCCCCAGCAGTGGGACGTATGTGGGCTGATGATGATGATGAATCGTTCCGTGGCCCATAACATCATAAATTAATATACAGTTTTATATTATAATTTTTAAAGATCAGTTATAATTTTTCGAAATTAAATGGCGGTCGATTACAACTTTTCAAACTTTTTGTGTGTCTTCATACTTTCGTGGGCGGGTTTAATACCCAAACGCCGACTTAACTTCGAATTTTGAAATTCTCATTTCCAATTATAAAAGTTTTAATATCTAAATATTGGTAACTATAGTTCCTTTATATATACTAACTCATTTTTAATAACTAAATGGCTAAGCAAAAGTTTCTATTTTTTTCACATCACTGATCACCAAAACTCCTTTAATTATTGTTATTATCGCCTTTTGCTTGATGCATATTGTCTTTAGTCTAAAAACCCTTAATATCAAACGCTGTAACGGCCTCTTTTATCCCATTAACTTCCCCTTATACTGAAGGTATGTATTTAGGCGCGGTAGTGATCACTTTCCAGGAGGAAAACGTTTTATTACAAAATCATAAAATACAGGATAGTCAAACATCATCAGCCCATATAGATTCCACTGCTGGGCACGGGTCTCCTCTACCATTGAGAAGGTTTAGGCCTTAGTCCACCACGCTGGCCTTGTGGAGGTTGGCGGACTACACACCTAAGAAATTCTTAAGAATAAAAATATCAAAAAAAAAAGATTACCTCGAGGTTTAGGCGCGCGGTCGAGACTAAAAACTCAACGGTCACGAGTCCACTTCTGATTTTTCGAAATCATTATCACTTACCTTAAGCGTGAAAACATTGTGACGAAATCTGCACAGCTAAAATTTCTAAGCAATGTCAACCATATTTTCAATCAAGCCTATATTTAGATCAAACCTAATTTAATGTCGTAACCCAATATATAAAGCAATCAATTGTACCCAAAAATCCATTTGATTAATTTCATACAGTGCAACCCTAAGTATACCTTAAGATCGTTCGATTTGACCATCACGATTCACGATACGTTTTGGCCAGTCTGTATAAGGCGAGCCCAATTACGTAAACGATCTTGAATGTTGTTTAATCGAATGAAACTTTCGTATTTCAGCACTATTGTATCTAAAAGGTCAAATCTTTACTTGGGTCGACTCCATAATCTTAAGCTTATAGTTAGAATGAATATGAATGAAAGACACTTTCCGTAATATACCTACATACATACATAAACTCACGCCTGTATTCCCCGAAGGGGTAGGCAGAGGTGCATTTCTGCACCCACATTTCGCCAGGTACGTATCAGTCCCACGTAATAGGGGGCGAGCCTATTGCCGTTTTTCGGGCACATTTCCAGACCCCGTGCTGTTACTGAGAATTTCCTAATGGAAAAACCCAATAACACTTTGCCCGACCCGGGAATCGAACCCAGGACCTCTAGATCCCACGGCACATACTTGTACCGCGAGACCACGAGGCAGTATTTCCGTAATATGTTTCTATAATAATGAGAATTACTATAATCTTTTGTTTTCAAATATTAGGTCAATATTCATTTAATAAATAAATAATGAATTTATTGGCGTCCATGACAGAATGAAGTTTTATTTGCTGATAGTAAGTTGTGAGCTGTCCAAACAGCGCATTAAGTGGCAAGAGGCTCAGATCACCTATCAATTAATTAATTTGCGTTGTATAACAATGTCAATGTCAATTAAAAAACTTGTCAAAGATCAGTATCTCCATAATAATTAGTAACAATATCTTATTTATATATTTATTTATGTATTTGTGTATCTATTTATGTGTGTATATTTTGTTTTTCGTGTATGTATGATTTTAATCGTTACTTATATTCTATATCTATATTCTAAATTTTTGTACACACTGCCCTCCAAATTAAATCCCTTCAGTTTGTCCATCCTATGGTTGCCTTGAAAAGATCGCCATGTGCGATAAGGCCGCCATTTGTACCTTTCAATGTATGTTATTTTATGTTTTATGTTTTGTGTACAATAAAGTGTTAAATAAATAAAAATGTCTAACAATTTTGGTTACCTGCATAAACAATGTGTTATTTTTTGGCGGATACGTTTAAAAATGTTAATGTTTACCTTTCCTTGCTTACCTTTCCCTTAACCGCTACAATTCTCTTATTGACCTGTTCTAGCCTCGATGCCAGGTAGAAACTCATACATATTATAAACAAGTCGACAAAGTTCCAATTGAAAGTGCATTGTAGATTCACAGCCTGAAAACACTAAATATGTATACAAAAAAATCGCTGTTGTTAGCACCCTACATCAGCTTGACAGACTTCTGAAGAAATATGTATTTATGGTAAAATAAATTTGCTACCAAAAGACTTAGTATTTTAAATTAGGGTATTGACAGAAAAAGTAAAATAAATACCTACCGCTCTACTTAATTATGCAATGCCACTCGATGGAGTTTGAATTTATTCTTTAAAAACTAAAGCAGGTAAAACTAATAGGAAGGAGTGTTACCTGTGAAAAGAACCCAAGAACCAGGTTATAAGGTATGACCGTAAACATCCAAGGGAAGCTGTGTATGACCAATCCTTCATACAGGGGTCGATGAGGCTCGCAATCAACTGCCGTGGCCACCCCTTTCAAATCAGATAGTGTGTGCTCTACTGCAAGAATATAAAATGTTTTAGTAAATTTTTCGAAAATGTTCCATTGTACATTTGCATCGTAGAAATTACCTATTGTTATACTAGTATGATGATTTTGTTTGGTGATAATATTAAAATAAATCGCCTGTTTTATAAGAAAATTTCCAAATCCCACATCCCGACGTTTTGACACTGATTTTCATAAAATAAATTACAAGCACCTGATTGACTGATTTGACAGCAGCTTTTATTGTACTTCTAAACATAATGTGAAGAGGAATAAAAACACTTTGTTGTGATTATGATGATTAGTTTAAGTGACTCATTTTATGTAATACTTGCGGGTAAGCAATACTATAGTACAATTTTTAACTTCCCAAGTTTCCTACCAATATACTCGTACTTTCATAATTTTAAGGGGTGATAATTGTTGTTATCATAATCATCATCATTTCCTTCCCCTGTTCCCAATTTCATTTGGCGTTGGCATAGTATGTTTTATCCTTCCAAACATCCCTATCAGCCGTGTCTTCATTCACCCCTTTTTCTTTCATATCGTCTCACACGCAGTTCATCTATCTTTTCTATGGCCTTCCGCTGCTTATCTATCCTTCAACTTTCATACTCATTTCTATCAGTAGGTAAAAAGCCTACATATGATTCATCCCTTTTCATAACATGCCCATACCACGACAGACGGTTTCCTTTCAGCTTATCTATCACGGGAGCTACTTTCAAATTTCCTCTAACGTATTCATTCCTCACTCTATTAAATTAATATTGTATTGTACATCTAACTATGCGTATTGAATTATTGATTGTTATGTAACAAAGGACGAATGACAATTTACAAACATAATTCCCAAAGCATTACAAATACTAATTACACTGATATACGTATAAGGAGGCACAAGACGTCCCTAATGAGTTCTTTTGTGTATTATCTTGAGTAATAAACTTACACAAAGCCAGAATAAGGACGACTACGCAGGAAACATTACACTTTTTCATTAGATTAGTGTCCATATTCGGATCTGCTGTTTCAGCGTCGGATATTTCTCGGCAAAGAATTGGCCATTGCCTCGCTATGCGTAGAAACAACACGGTTGTCAGGCAGTTTGATGTGTAGAAGATTATTGAGGCTGGGAAATAGGAAAGTTTAGAAAAAATATTACTTTGTTAAAACATTTTTTGTACATCGAATAAATGTTGAAACACATTACGAGATTTACAATATTTTTAAAACAAAATTCTAATGCACAACCCGGATCGGATCAAAAATTCACAGATCGATATACGACAATTGATCCGTGATAAATCGAATCAGCGACAGTTCTATCTTTTGAAGCTTGCTTTTCAGCCATTCAAAACTACATCGGTCTTTAAATTTCAAACGCATAGATATTAAAACGTACAAGAATTTGAAGTTTATTTTTTTAATCGAATTTTTCGCTCTCATTTTAAAATTAAAGCAATGTGTTTATGACAATAAAATTTTTACTAGATACTAATGAAGCACCAAAATTACTTACTGTTCGAGCCCAATGAAGCGTCAGTATCTCTAAACAACTTAAGAAAACAGAAGAACACGAATACGGACTGCCCGATGAGAGATACTATAGTGTAAAGAAATCGCCATGAGAAGTATGTAAACCTGCGGAGCAAATCGAAGATAGACACAACAGCAGTTTAAAAAATACCTATAGCTTGTGCATAAACAAGCGTATAGCAACGTTGATAGGTTAATTTTCAAAATTAAAAGGATATAAAATCTAATGGTACCGCTGGGTCCTCAGCAACTAACTAGTTGTTTCATATGTATGTCCACAAGTCATCATAACAGTCCTAACACGTAAATATTAATAGATACATCCCACATTCGCATTCAGAGTTCTGACCCCGCAAGTAGGTATATAGGTACGAGTCTTTTGTCGTAGGTATCAGAAACTGCGAGACACTCTTCGGGTTCATAAACACCCAGACCAGAAACAAATATTTGAGGATCGCACAAACATTTATCTTGATGTGATAATCGAACTCCCCTTCTGTTTCACGAGCTAGAGTCTAGCCAACTGCGCCACAGGGCTGTCAAATGTTTTATCAAACGAACTCCATGGTAAAATTATAAAATATACGCAACATTTAGATAGTTACAGATTTAGGGACTGGTGGTATTAAATACAAGCCAATAAAAATCATAGAGCAATCTAAACTAGAAATACCTTAATTTAGAAGCATTGGTGTCCGTTACCCCTATCACAGGGTTTAGTCCAAAGCACTGTCCTACTAGTAGCGCATACTTCATCGTTCTTTGAAAGGTGACGCATGCTGGCGGCACCGGAGCTGGCATGCTGTAGTCCGGCCTTCCGTGGATTGGATCTGCAAAGCATTGCAAATGTGCTACTAATTGGAGTAGAATTGGATAGGACTTAGGGACTTTCAAGAAAAGAACCTATATTCTCCTCAAAGGCCGGCAACGCACCGATGATTCCTCTGATATTGTCGATGTTGATGGGCGGTGTTGACCACTTAATATCAGATGGCTTTCTTGCTCGTTTGCGTCGATAGACTATCATAAAATTTCATTGATGTTAAAGATAACTTAATTTATAAAAGAAATTACGAGAGTTTTATTTTGTTGAATATTAATAAAATAAATTTCATTTTTGGTTGGTAGCACCGGTTCAAAGGCTCTTTGATTGTTCCTTTATCAATTATGTCCACTTTGATGTGGATTCTTCAGATTCCTTCCTAATTGGGAATAATAATGAAGGTGAAGATTTTTCAGAATTAATTTTGAATTACCTCTTAGCTTTCTTACATAACTACGCATCATTCCTAGGGTTTTTAGAATAGGGGAAGAATTAATCATAAGAGGTGAACTGTTCCCAGAAGTTCCATGTTACTATGTGGTAGATAATGTTGAGAAACAAGATTAACTAGAGATTTAAGTGCAGTAAAATTATTTCTTATTTTTATGCTACTAATATAAATAAATAAATACACCCAACAGTCACATACATAGTTCTGATCCCACACTTGGATACTACAAAGTAGTGATGGCCTCGAGGTTTAGGCGCGCGGTCGAGAATTTCGACGGTCGCAGGTTTAAACCCCAGGCGCACACCACTGACTTTTCGAAGTTATGTGTGTATACACAATGAATTATCACTTGCTTTAACGGTGAAGGAAAACATCGTGATAAAACCTGCACACCTAAAAAGTTCTTAGGAATTTCTTAGATGTGTAGTCCGCCAACCCGCACTAGGCCAGAGTGGTGGACTAAGGCCTAAACCCTCTCAGTCGTATAGGAGGCCCCAGCAGTGAGACGTATTTGGGCTAATGAAGGTGATGATGATGACTAGGATATGTCGTGGGGATCAGAAACTACGAGAGACTTTTCGGTCTCACAAATCACAATCACCCAGACCCAAAACCAATATTTGTGGATCACACAAACATTTGTCTCGGTGCAGGGATCGAACCCGCGGCCTCTCGTTTCGGAAGCTGGTGTCTAGCCAAGTGCGCCACGGGGCGAAATTTTGTGTGTAAGTATTGGAACTATTATGAGAAACTAGAACTAATAATAGTTCCAATACAATCATAGTCAAAAGTAAAGGGCAATGCCCAACTGACTATACAACTTAGTATCAGCACAAATATTTTTGTGCCACAATGAAAACTTGTGCATAGTGTTGTAATTAACATACCCTATCAATAAAACTAAATAGTACTTGCATAATTTGCGGGGTTCCATAGTAACTAAAGGGTCAAAGTATAATAAAACCACATAAGTAGGCAGTCAAAGTAAAGTTTTAATATCATTATTATTCCATGTACTCTTCTTCAAAAATATTGTCTAGGAATGGCGCTGGTGTAGTAATATTATTATGCCATCCCCAACTCAAGTACCAAGCAATAGTCATTATGTGGGCACAACAGCCGACTGTGTGTTTGCCCACTAAGCAGCTAACCAGAGATAGCCCTTAGTGTATTTGCTGTATTGACACATGTAAACCCGGCACATCTTATATTGTTGGAGCATATAAAGCATGATCTAAATGATTAGCATCATACTGTAATTGTCGCTGTAGTGTTCTCCTAGCTGCCATCCAACAAGCTTTGCACACACATTTTAGATGTGAGATCTGGAAAATGGATATAATTGTTAGTAATGTGAAACATTTCATAAAAGTTAAAAAAGGGATTCTCATTTAACATGAAGAAGAGATATCCAATTAAGAATAATGTTCCTTTCTTGACAATTGGGAGGTACTTTTTATGATTGTATGCATAGTACAGATATTCCACATATAAAACATACATTTCAATGTCTTAATATAGGAGCTTGAAGTAAGCCAACTTGAAGAACAGCATAACACTCCATGCAGAGAATGCCATCCCGTGAAATCTGTGAAAATATATGTTTACAATAAGACTTTGTATTTAAATTCAAAGGCTAGTATTATACTACCTCTGTGAAGCAGTTGATTGTGTATTGCTTGTTATGTCTGAAATTCCAGGTTTAGTTCCCAAGTTAAAGCTAGTAATAGGTACCAGTTTAAGTATTTGGGATTATATTATATCCCTGTTTCTTAAATAGCACATTAAAGCAGACAATTAGAATAGTTATAAACATCACAGTAACAATAGTTAAAACCTGGCCTAACAATAAAGTATTGAAAATAAAAACCTGAAAATCTTCATTGGAGCATAAACAGAGTATCTGTGTTTACATATAACATACAATGTAGCTGTTAACTACATTGACAGTGACTGTGTTGTAGTCACCACCTCCAGAGAGAAGACAGAGTTCCAACAGTTCAAACACTAATAGTAATACATTTTTAGATTACTTAATATTTAATAAGAATACAGTTTTGAATTCACTTACCGGCGAGGGTGAAATCCACATAGAGTATTGTACATGATTTCATTGATTTCTCTCAATGGCTGCAAAGGTCCATAACGTAGCCGAAGGGTACAATTAACACACCGGCGAACTGATATTACCATAATACGAGAACAGTGATATTAGGAGTCTCTGTCTCACAACCACTTTTTACAATAAATTATACAAGGAGTCTCTATCTCGATTATAAAGTAAGTTACCTATATGGAGTCTCTTTCTCAAAATCACTACTTATTAATATTATATAACTAATAACCACACTTGGAATGTTTACTTTTGCGAAAAACAAACGTAACGGCCGTTCTTGCATAAACATATTAAAATGACATTATCCCGCCCGCCAACTAATTTCAATGTTGCCAAGTGAATAAGTCGATTTATTATTCTTATAATCGATATTTCTCATGACCATTATTTTTACAGAAAATATTTTTGTGTTATCATTATACTGTCAGGATATGCAACGTATGATTAAAAATATACAGCAGAGAAAAATATACACTATTAGAATACTAGAATACTTGCTATAATCTTTTAATGAAAATAAATACAGAGCTATTAATTGATGTGATTGTTGCAAATAAGCACTTTGATAAAAGCAATGTGCGCAAAGCATAAATCTGTGAAGTGCCTAAAAAATGTTTGCGTGTGGTAGTAGAAACAGAAACTTATAGCAACCACCACCGAGCATTGCTAAAGAGTAAGTTACATTTATTTGAATAAGTCTTATTATTAACTTTTCACGCTAGCGAACTCACTAGCAAGATCTAGTGACAGCTTAAAACAATATAATAATTGTAATTTCTGCTTAATAGTAAATGATCAAATAAATTAAAGGTCGATTTGATAAAAATTTTTATCATGACAACTCAGCGTAATAAAACGACAAACAGAAACTGTAGGTAGTAGGTAAATAAATAGAAATACTATTTGTCTTTGTATTTTTTAATCCGGCAAATGTAGGGTTAACAAATACGATATAAAATCATTAAAATTAAAGACAAGAATTGTTGATATTACTAACTTGTGGCACAACTTAAAATCATGCGATACTGCATATGGGCATTCTCCTTTACGACTATTTTTTTAAGTGTAAATGTGCTTTTGACTATGATTTTATTGGAATGATTATTACTTATTAGTTCTAGTTTCTCAACCTGATTCTACCGTGAAAGTCGTTTCATTTTAAAAACATTTGTTGGGAAACATCAATTAATTAAAACAACTTTGGTAACTAAATTCCCTTTAAAATGAAAGAGAATAAAGTCACAAAATGTTTTGTTTCAAACGAAATCATTTTATTTTAGTTACATAACCTCTGGGGAACAATAGATCTTCATGTTGGTCATGTCTGCTTAGAATGTTACTATGCAGGATGAGAGTTTACTTATAATAAGTTTACTTTGTAAGACTATCTAGCTATAACATGCGATACGTACCTACATCCTTACAGTACGAGTACAGTTGTATGATATTATGCAATTTCTGTGACACAGAAATAGCTGTCCAGTCGAAAAGATTTTAAATTCCTAAATTAAGTAATATGGTCATAATGTAGATTGAACCATAAATATTTTTTCTGGGACTAGTTGTATCCCAGACCTTTCTTCTTTGGATTTCTTCTTTGCATTGTGGGTGATCGTTGGGTCTTACAATTCACGATAATTACATATTTAGCTCGATGATAAGCTTTATTTATTATTTATTTATATTTAAATTTTTATTGTCTGACAACAAATAACAAAATACAATTCGTGTTCTTTAATTGGCAAAGTAATTGTTAAAAATCTCGTTGTTAAAATCAAGCCAATATTTGAGCCTGTTGGATGTCGTAATAACTAAGTGATATTATAAGATGGCTCATCCAAGTTTTATGTGTTCTAAGCTTTGAGTTAGTAGGTTTCGTGCTAGCAGACGCGGTGGCAAGTTGCGTTACGGCCGTATTCCTTTGTGTATTTATTACAATCATAAGGATTCATCATTTCTCGAATTGTACTTTCCATTTGCAGACGTGATTTCTTTTGGTTTATTTTCACCCCAATATTTGGTATACATAAGTCGTGATGGCTTTGAGTATTAGGTACGTAGTTAAGACAAAATTGATTTCAAATCCCAGGTTCCCTTTGGTTTTTCGAAATTATATGAGATTCAAAATGAATGACTGCCTCGTGGTCTCGCGGTACAAGTATGTGCTGTGGGATCAAGAGGTCCTGGGTTCGATTCCCGGGTCGGGCAAAGTGTTATTGGGTTTTTCCATTAGGAAATTCTCAGTAACAGCACGGAGTCTGGAAATGTGCCCGAAAAACGGCAATAGGCCCCCCTATTACGTGGGACTGATACATACCTGGCGAAATGTGGGTGCAGTAATGCACCTCTGCCCACCCCTTCGGGCAATACAGGCGTGAGTTTATGTATGTATGTGTACAATGAATTACCACAATTTTATTGGAAAATATCGCGAGGAAACCAGCAAAATTAACAGTTTTTACTCAAGGTGTTACTTGGTATATTTGCGTATACCATCGATCAGTACTAGGATAGCTTGATGGACTAAGGCCTCAACTCTAGAACTGAACTCTCAACTGTGGAACCCCTCACTTAGAAAGCCTATTCTATTAATGGGACCTAAGTAGACCGATATATTTTTTCATCCCACTGCTGGGTATAGGCTTCTCTTCTAGCATGCCATTCGTCCCTATCCTGGGCCAGTCCTATCCAAGATCTCCCAGCTAGATAGATAGCTAAATGGTAGATCTGGTAAACGTAACTGGCAGAGCTTGGACTGATATCATCATCATCATCATCAGCCCATATACGTCCCACTGCTGAGCACGGGCCTCCTCTACAACTGAGAGGGTTTTAGGCCTTAGTCCACTACGCTGGCCTAGTGCGGGTTTGCGGACTACACACCTAAGAAATTCCTAAGAACTTTTAGGTGTGCAGGTTTCATCACGATGTTTTCCTTCACCGTTAAAGTACGTGATAATTCATTGAGAATACACACATAACTTCGAAAGAGGTGTGTGCCTGGGGTTTGAACCCGCGACCGTCGAGATTCAAACCTCGACGCCATCACGACTTTCTGGACTGATATAGACAGAATAAATTAAGACGAGTAGAAGCAATGTTATTTAAAGGAAATAACACCATACTCACAATTCCAATCACTTTTGTATTTTCTAAATATCTCCAAAGAAAACGCTTCCATTTCGATGGATCGTACTGGAATATTCCTCGTGAAACATTCAGTTGTTTACGTTTCTAATCTTCAGCCAATTAATTGAAGCAATCAATTGTTTAGGGGCCCGTGGATAGTCGATTGTCTGGTCAAATAATTTCCTGAAAATGTACGTTATTTTTTATATTTATTGCTAAAAGCTTTTTAATTTCAAAACCAAAAAAGTTTATATTTAACATATCAACACAAGAAATAACTGACAAAATGGTATAATTTTCTGTAACACGACAAAGTGATGACACTGCTTGACGGTAAGTACGACGTGGCCCAAACAGAAGCAAGTGTCGAGAGACTCCCATCTCTCTAACTTATGCCGATTTGCAATATACATATTTTTAATAAAAAAATATTTGGAATTAAATAAATATTTAAAAAATATGAAATAAATATTTGCATTGTTGGCACGTACTTTTATATTTTATATAATTATTTTAGACCGATTCGGCAAAAAAATTGCAGCATAATTTACGAGCATGAAGTTGAATTTAACACCATTGTCGTTCCATGTATTAGAACTACCTCTCCCCCACGTATGAACTTGACACTCGGCTTTTGTAAAAAGAAAGCAAGCGTCTTTCGTTCCCTGGGTACACCTTTATTAACACTATGCTGCTATTGAAAATTCTGTCGCACAAGTCAATTATATAGATGTTTCAACTCCTTTTGTTTTAGAAGTAGCTCATTTATTGTTCTAAATTTGAACGTTATCCTGGCACTACACTCCAAAATTACGAAAAAAATAATGGGATTTGATAGCGGATTCAGTAGGTATAGTTCCACGTAGAGAATCAACTAACGAAGTAATTTCTAACTATCTCCAAACACTACAAATACATCAAATTGTAGGTTCTGTTAGATATACATACTCGTATATGCTTATACATTTAAAACACACAACACAATAGTCAGTATGGTGTGTTTAACACCAATATGGCGGTCGATATTCAGATACGATCACCCACCACTAAAATATATTCTTCCTTTTAGAGTACACATACAATTTACTAGCAAAGCTCGGTAGTACAAACCACTTGGAGCAGACTTAAGTTTGCTTTCACGTCGAGCAAATGCACAAGTTCGAATCAATAAGTCGAGCGTTTACTTTTTCTTCGGAAAAATATTGTTGAAGTTTGTTTGCCTTGTCATTAGCATGTTCTTTCTGCCGTTCACGAGCTGAGGGGATTCAGTTGCTTTGAATTGTATTTTTCCATACAATATCATGAGTTAATAATTCAGCAATTCTCCAGTAAGTACCTACTTATCTAAGAAAGTCTCTTGAAATCTTTTTAGCAATATATGCAGAATGGGTCGTGCTGTATCATCATGATCAGAATCATGATGATGTACTGTAGCTAAAAGGGAGTGGAAAGGAATTTTAATACGGCTTAAACTAGTTTATTTGCCTTTTAGAAAAATACGTTATTGGGAAATTAATCCATTAGGTGTTCCAATTTTCCACAAACATGATTTTAAATTTATTAAATTCAGAATGTGGCTAATGATTTATAGTATGATTTGGATGATGCGGGGAAAAAAAGTACGAATAATGTCCATAGTACATAAATTGCAAAAACATTATTAGTTACGGTAAAAAAAGATCTATTCCAAAATATTGTATTCAAAGAAGTTCTGCTTCAGGAATACACAATTATTTTTATTCTCCATAATAAATTGCGAAGTCAGGAGCCAAATCTAATTGAAAATAATTTGACTGCGGTTTATAACGCATTGTGCCTGCAAATGAACGAAACATTTTATAAATAGCAATATATTGTCTTTCATGTGCGTTGACGTTTCCTCATGCCTTCATAATATCCACGTCACAAACACGAACATTCTGATAATAGCCTTCGTCGAAATGTCAATTTCTGTTGCAACGATCTTAGCGTTTATTAGGGCAGCTGTACCTATATAATTTTGTAGGTATATAAATGAAATGAAATGAAATGCAATTGCTTTATTTGGTCACGTAGGCAATCAAATAGCACTTATGACAAGTCAATACAGAAAAGAAAAATCTTTTATTACTACATTATAATGTAACTATGGTTCATTTTATATAATTTGTACAAAAATATTTACGGTTTTTTTATAATTTATTTTTAGTTTTCATCAGGAAATACATAATATCTTATTATTATTATTTTAAAGTAAATAACGAGATGGACCTTGTGTATTTCCGAAACGTCACGTATTATTTTAATGCTACCACCGGATCCAAACGCGACCCTGACTGAGAAGACCCGGCGAAACAAACTCAGCGGGCTCACTTTACTACTGGAATTTACGCGGCGCGACCCACACCTGAGTAGATCCAGCGAGTCCAACTCAGTGGGCATGTATTTGGTCCAGTAAGGATAACATAATTATATTATATGACCTGCCAAATAAAAATTGCCTTCTTATTATTTATTTGCTCGAATTATTTACTCGATCGGTCGTCATTTTATTTTATTTATTTTATAATTTAATAACCTACAAAAAACAGCTTGAAAATATGGCAGGGTTTTTAAATATCACTTGCAAAAGTATCTTAATAAACCCGCATGGGTGTGTTGACAGTTGAATGACAAGAAGCAGAAATCCCTTGCAAGATAGACCTCTGCATACCCATAATAGTATAAAGTAATGCTAAAATATAAAATCATACATAACTCACGCCGGTATGCTCTAAAGGGGTAGGCAGAGGTGCATATCTGCACCCACATTTCGCATGGTATGTATCAGTCCAACGTAATAAGGGGCGAGCCTATTGCCGTTTCTCCGGCATATTTTCAGACTCCGTGCTGCTACTGAGAATTTCCTGATGGAAAACCTACTAACACTTTGCCCGACCCGGGAATTTAACCCGGGACCTCTAGATCGCACGGCGCTTGTGACGCAATACCACGAGCCAGTCCATTAAACCATATTTTAAAATAAAACAAGTTTATTGCCCTCTTGTGTATATGAGTATTGAAGTTAAGACCAAAAAAGGGGATAAAAACGATATAGTGCTGTTTGCGGATGATACATCTCTTATATTTAATGTAAAAAGACGTCTTGATAATTTTGACGAAGTAAACAATGCACTTCGTAAAGTTGTTCAGTGGTTTGATAATAATAATTTACTTTTAAATGCAAAAAAAAACTAAATGTGTAAAATTCACAATGCCCAATGTTAAGCAATTAAAAACCACTGTACAAATTAACGGTGAAGAACTGGATCCTGTTGCGTCTACTACATTTCTGGGCATTACGGTAGACGCAAAACTCCAATGGGGACCGCACATTCTACGATTGGCAAGCAAATTAAGTTCAGCGGCATATGCAGTTAAAAAGATCAGACGTCTGACTGACGAGGAAACGGCAAGAATGGTTTATTTTAGCTATTTCCATAGCCTTATGTCGTATGGTATTCTTTTGTGGGGAGCTGCTGCGGATATTAACACTATTTTTGTTTTGCAAAAAAGAGCCATTAGGGCTATTTATAATTTAGGTCCCAGGGCTTCACTTAGAGAAAAATTTAAGGAAATAAATATTCTTACCGTCACTTGTCAGTTTATATACGAAAACTTAATGTACGTCCAAAAGAATCTTGATAAATTTAATAAAATTTGTAATGTACACAATAAAAATACTAGGAACAAATGTAATCTTGTACAACACGTAACTCGTCTCCGGAAAGTTAATAACTCTTTTATGGGGCAATGTATACGCTTCTATAACAAACTTCCGAAGGCTATTAGGGAGCTTCCCCTGAATAAGTTTAAGGAATCAATTAAAGATAAACTTTGCAAAAATGCATACTATAAAATTTCAGATTTTATTGAAGATAAGCCTTGAGAGTAAGTAAATTGATCGGAGTTGTATCGTGTTGCTACAGTTTGTATCGCTATGACATGTATCGCTATGACATGTATCGCTATGACATGTATAGTTATGACATTTATTATGTAAAAATGAAACAATGTGAATTAAAAAATAATAATAATATTGCTGTTTTTAAGAAAAAAAAATGACAAGTCGTGTTGCTGAGGGAGTTTCTTGCCGTTTCTTCTCCACAGCTATAACACGTTTCGAAGCGGCAATAGTTTAAAAAAAATAAGAAGTGTAAAATTGACGATTCAAAAGAGCTTGTAAAAGTCTATTTGAATAAAGATAATTTGATTTGATTTGATTTGATTTGAGAGGAATCCGCGTAAGTTAGCCTATGTATATAATCTATCTATCATGTCAATGAACGCGACAAATTTAATGCCCCAGTGATGGAACCAGGATTTTTTTTGGGAAATTAAACTATTTAGTCAAATAATTTTTGGGTGAAACTTTATTTCTTGTTCGACAACTCTTGGAGAAAAATAAAAAGGACACAATTAAAATAACACGGGAATAAAATAGATGATAATAAGAAGCCCCTATTTTGGATTCAAAATAACAGAACAGCACTACCAACATTACACAATTTACGTGTAACGCTTTTGGGCTTCTATGGAAGTATCGCCACTGACGTGTATATCTATTACGAAAATCATACAAATTGGCTAAGTAGTTTTTGAGTTTTTCTGTAATACATACATACATAAACTCACGCCTGTATTCCCTGATGGGGTAGGCAGAGGTGCATTTCTACACCCACATTTCGCCAGCTATGTATCACTCCCAGGTGGCGAGCCTATTGCCGTTTTTCGGGCACAATTCCAGACTCCGTGCTACTGAGAATTTCCTAATGGAAAAACCCAATAACACTTTGCCCGACCCGGGAATCGAACCTAGATCGCACGGCACATACTTGTACCGCGAGACCACGAGGCAGTCGAGTAAGTCGAGGCACGAGTTTTTCTGTAATAAACGTTCAAAAATGTAAATATAAACTACTACATTTCTTTTACGCACAGCACTATGTTAGAAATACGAGTACAGCAATAAATACTCTTTGTTTCAATTTTTAGTCTCAGATCATCCCCTAGATCCGCATCTGTAAAGTCCAATCTAATCCTCGATCATTGGCCGGAGCAGCTAACTTTTAATGAGTTCGCTGAGATGAGAGCTCCCTGAAGATTCACGGCAATTATCAAATTAAATGTAACGTATCATAATACGCATCGGTTGAACGAAATTATTTGCATAAAGTACCTTTTGAATAATTGCTTTCATGTGTATTATTTGTGATTAATTGAGCGTTCACGTATTGAGATAGTCAATAACTGTAACAAATTATAAGAAATTGATTGCATCGGGGTTTCGCGGCACAAGTAGGTATATTCGGTGCGAAATTAAGGTCCTGAGTTCGATTTCCGGATCGGGCACAGTGTTATTGGGCTTTCCAAGTAGAAAGTCTAGAGAACAAAGGATTTTCCTACTGGAAATTCTCAGTAGCACCACGGAGTTTCAAGCTCCAAAAAGGGCAATTTAAAACATAAACCCCTGGTAATGCTTTCTAAGACACAGACCTATGGATACCTATCTATGTACGGCGAGTGAGGTTAAGATGAAAACGGAAGCAAGAAACCATTTATCAACGGAATCGTCATTCGTACCGCTCGGTAATATTTTACTCAAATTAAGCTCTGCGTTTACTAATCGCTTTTTATAAATACGAAAATGAGGAATAATCTTAAAATAAATGAAAGTCACAACTCACAATGTAAAACTATTATAGAATGCATAATACTTTAAGGCCTTAACCCTCTCAGTCGTAGAGGAGGCTCGTGCCCACCAGTAGGATGTATGAGGCGTGTATAAGGGCTGATGATGATGACATTAAATAATACTATAATAAAACCCGACCTGAGAGTCACCGCATTAGTTTTTAGTCAAATCTACCAACTTAAGCAGCAGAACCTGCAATAAATGTGTAACATTATGAGTAAAAAATCGGCCAAGTGCAATGGGTCCCGTACCATTATTTATAAAAACGGCAGCCCCCCTTAAATATTTATTTTATTTGAATATAATAATTTATTATTTTAGTGAATAATATAACCCAATATTCTGTGAATATGTCAAGCGTCTACTTGTTGCCGTTATCAATATCGAGCAAAAACGAACAAAAAAATATCACGTTTTGTTTGTATTTGTTGTTATAGCGGCAACAGAAATACATCACCTGTCAAAATTTCAACTGTCTATTTGTCACGGTTCATGAGATACAGCCTGGTGACAGACTGACAGACGGACAGCGAAGTCTTAATAACAGGGTCCTGTTTTACCCTTTGAGTACGGAACCCTAAAAACAGAGTCTGAAATTCAAACATAAAATATGTTGACACATTTCAAAAGTCACGTAGCAAAACATGTGATTGGTTATTGTTGTTTCAAGAGAAAGCTTCGACGTATCCAAACATTTGTCGAGTCACTCAATCAATCACAACTGTTTCAATGTAAATGGCGTTCGGAGCGAGCGGTGTTTTTTTAATGACAAAAATCGAATATCCTGCTTATGGGGGTGTATTTTGTTTCGTTCATTCGTATTGATTTTCGCAGTTGTATTGCATGTGGGGCTGAAGGAGTTGGGTAGACGAAGTTTCTAAGAGAAATTATTATGAAAATTTGTAACATTATTTATGGTAGCCATCATTATTTTATGTTTTGTTACGCGTCACACGTTGTTAGGCACGATCCTCCTCTACCACTAAAAGCGTTTAGGTCTTAGTCCACCACGCTGGCCTAGTGCGGGTTGGCGGGCTACACACCTAAGAAATTCCCAAGAACTTTAAGGTGTGCAGGTTTCACTATATTTTATTATTGAGAAATGTTTACCACCCAGAAAAGTTTCTTGTACTATTCACGACAAATAATTCTAACTGACGGATGTTATTTAAGTTTCTTTTCGTTTTAGGCAATAACGATGCAGAAAAATATGAAAAAACAAAAAATATGTGAGCTGCATTCATCACTTCGGCATTTGATGCGTCAATATCGATGGTCGGGTTTCTTCCCTGTGGAAGGGTTGGATCAAACAGATCCGAATAAAATTAGGTAAGTATTAATTTTAATGAGGACTAATATTTCAAAGCAACAATTTCTGTCTGTTTCATTCTTTCCCTGATTTACATTCATTTTCGTTAATTATTATTAATTCTTTGTGAATACACACATAACATCGAAAAGTCAGATGTGTGTGCCTGGGGTTTGAACCCGCGACCGTCGAGGTTTTCGACCGCGTGCCTAAACCTCGAGGCCATCACGGCTCTGCACTCGAATTTTTTAAAGATATTTTCGGTTTAATATATTTTGGGTATTAATTGAAGCTAATGATGACTAATTTTATTAAGACAAACTTGTTATCGGCTTTATGGTATTAATTCAATCTAATATCATATGGTTATAGATAAAAAATCCTACTTGTTTTTTTTAGGTTCACAATGAACTCCATATATACCATTTACTACATCGGCTCGTTAATCGGACACGTTTTCGTGACAGCAATAGTTTTTTTATGGTTTATGGATAAGAATATGAAACTGGACAGCTTCTGTAAGTATATTTGCTTTTATTTTAATATTGGTTCGATAACATTGGCAAGTACCTACAGTAATTTTGTTTGTTAGATGACTACAGTGCACCTGACAGCTAACGTCCTCTAAAACATTGCTACTGAATTTTTCATGATTTCTTCCTTTTAGTATAATCATCAGGCTGTACAAATTTGTCTAAATCTAGACAAATGTCTCCGTAAATTCATCTTTCTTTAGTATCATTATGTGTTTTCAGCATTATTGCTATTTTTTGGATCAGCTCTACTCGGAATAATATTTTCCATCAAACTTGCTAAAAATTGGCCTGTACTCATTTCCGAAGCTGCGGTAATAGAAGATAGTTTGGCTGAAATAAGAACTACTAATAATACACCGACTAAATGCAACGTGGCTGCACATATTGTTATGTTTTTGGGTCTTGGTAAGGAGTGAACATCTTTGTAATAATTATACTTAATTACATTCATATCTTTTTCAATTTAATGCTTATATACTCTTTCTAGTTTCATCGTGTTTTACATAACAAATTATTACTTTTTATGGGATTATCCCTAATTTTGTATAATGCAACAGTTTAATCATGCAGTTTTCGTAAACTTTTTTTTCAGTTAAATCAGTGTATTAATTATAATTAAAGGTTAAATGTACTACGTTAATAGTCATGATGTAAACGACAAACCTCTTCGTCATAATCATTATATCATAATAGAAATAAATAAAAGAATGTTAGGAAAGCACGCAAAAAAACACACCAAAGCCCCTAAGAAAATTAAAAAAAAAAAAACGGACACACAAAAAAACTTTGGTAAAAATGGGTAGACAGTATCTACTATACTAGATACAATGACTAACTCAAAACAATTATGAATTAATCTTATATCTTTAAATGTGCAATTCTTGTATATATATACATATATAATTGGAATCTCGGAATCGGCTCCAACGATTTTCATAAAATTTAGTATATAGGGGGTTTCGGGGGCGATAAATCGATCTAGCTAGGAATCATTTTTAGAAAATGTCATTTGGAAGAAAGATAACAAAAAGGAGGCGTTTGAGTAGTCTCAACTGAAAAATATGACTCTTCCTGACATCTATTGGCGAATAATAATACTATTTTTTGTGAGCAACTATTGCTTTAACGACACAACAGCAGATGGCGTTGTTAAGTAACATTATTCATATTTCATCATTTTATTAGTAATTTGTACTTAAATATAATTTCCAAAAAACACAATTAAAAAAAAAAAAAACGAGCAAAGATCGGTCATCCAGGTACTAATATTGATATTAATACGGTACCTTACAAGGAATATGATAAAAATAAGTTCTTTTTTATTCAGAGTGTAAATAGACCGTGGGCGAAATATGAAACAGGTAACAGATGCGATGATAACAAACACAATGAGGCTAATAATTTCTAAAAAATAAAATAAAAAATTGACGTTTTCCTATTCACCATAACTATTACCTGTCTTACTTTACGATGTAAAGTATGTACTGTATTACCATGTAACAAGTCGTGATGGCCTCGAGGTTTGGGCACGCGGTTGAGAATCTCGACGGTCGCAGGTTCAAACCCCAGGCACACACCTCTGACTTTTCGAAGTTATGTGTGTATTCACAATGAATTATCACGTACTTTAACGGTGAAGGAAAACATCGTGATAAAACCTGCACACCTAAAAGTTCTTAGGATTTTCTTAGGTGTGTAGTCCGCCAACCCGCACTAGGCCAGCGTGGTGGACTGAGGCCTGAACCCTCTCAGTTATAGAGGAGGCCCGTGCCCAGCAGTGGGACGTATTTGGGCTGATGATGATGATGATGACTTTACGATCACGGACTGTTTACTCTCTTATGTTACAGTGGAACACCTTTTGTCTAAATACTTTAAAATCAAATTGGTAATGACATGTTCGGGAGAGACGACACTAAACTACGCCGTCATCAAGAAGTATTTCCTAGACAAAAACTTTTATGTATTTGAATATGTTCCGTACGATCCGATCATTGGAATTCTGTTGGAGGTAAGCATAATATTTTTTTGGATCCTAGAAACTCCTCATGAGATTGGTAGTATGATGGCTTTAAAGATTACGTCTGTAGACCGTCCAAACAAAACCCGGCGAACGCCAGAATCCCAGACAGACATTTATGATTTTTCCCAGCTAGACTTGGATGTAAAATGAACTATTAAGATCTTTTTTGGCGAAGTAAGCTATTGAGAGGAAAACTGCACCCTTGAAAGCGAACGAGGAATTTATTGCTTGTGTGTAAACCGCCAACTAACTAAAGCCTCTTTCCCGTCAGCTGCAGAAGAGGCCTGTGCACAGCAGTGGGACGTTTATAGGCTAAAATGGATATAGATTTAAAAATACGTAAATAATAAATAAATCAATACACCCAACAGTCACATACATAGTTCTGACCCCACAATAAGATACGAGTCTTGTGTCGTGGGTATCAGAAACTATGAGAGACTTTTCGGTCTCACAAACACCCAGGCCACCCAGGCCCGAAACAACGTAATATTTTACATATTTATTATTATTTACAGGTATCGTGTCTACAAGCGACTTTTATTTGGAATTTTGTGGATGTGTTAATCATGTTAGTTAGTATCTATATCACATCTTATTTCAATGATTTGAATAATGCAATCAATTCTTATGAAGATAAGGTAATTTATCTTAATATTATTTCTCTTTTTTTAAATTCTTTAATGCAAATGAGAAATTCTATAGAAGGTACATACGTATAAAATACATAATATGAACTATTAAAACTCTCGCTAAGTTCTTAATGTGATGTGACAATTATTTCACTTACGTTTTCTTCTAAGAGAAATAATATATTTATCGGGATAGTCATTAGTACATGACTTCGACTGACAGCGAAACGAAGTGTGAAGTTAGCACGCTTCGACAGAGTCTAGGTCACTTCCGTGCGGAGTCGAAGAGTGGGGGCGTCAAGCGATGTCGACGAGTGGGGGCGGCAGCTTGAACGTAGTCAATTCTCATTGAACCACCAAGCGGACAACAAGTGCCTAGAAACTCTCTTACGTTTCGTTGTACTATAATTTGTTAAGTTTGATCTGAAATATAGCCTCTAGCTGTCTTAAAAGTTTTCTGCACCTTCCCACGTCTACGACGATACAAAATGAGTAGCAAGGAAGATTCCAACAGCACTCGGCCTCCTACTAAGCCGACATAATTATTTTTTATTGTAAAAACTGCGTTTGCAGTGTTTTTCGCTGTAAAAGTGTCTCGTATTTTAAGGCTCTATTTTTGCTACAAGTATCGAAGTTTGGGGTCAGATGCATTTTTTAATATAATGGTCAATATACTTTTCAGGATTTAACACCGTGGAGTCGTCTCCGGGGATATCATTCCCAAATAGTGATATTACTAAAGAAGATAAACACTCAATTGAATTTCTTCTTGATGGTGTCTTTCTCCTCAAACCTATTCTTCATTTGCTATCAACTTTTCAATTCACTGCAGTAAGTAATAATATATTTGCGAGTGTCACAGTTGTCAAGCATCTAATGGTAAGTCCAATTTAGTCCAAAACTCTATATTTACTTACGATTACTTACTTATACAGGATGTATTCAGATTGTGATCGGAAACTAAGGCAGGTAATAGCTAAGGTAATCACAAACCCCCTGGCGTTAAAGAAAATCCCGACAAAAAATTAAAAAATTTGACGTTTTCCTAATAACCATATACATTTTATACCTGTGGTTGTTAGGAAAACTATTTTTATTTTATTTTTACCGTCTGAATACACTCTGTATAAAAATATTTAATAATTAAATAAATTCCTGTCTTAATTATTAAGTTCCTATCTTTCAGTTGGGATGACTTTGGAACTGCATTTTGTGATCCGTTTGGATTAGTTCCGTGAGTATCGCATTTTTTTTCCTTATTTGTCAAACGAGTAAACTCGGAAATAAAGTAATATACTATAGTTCGCGACAGGTTGAGATGACAGTCGGAGATCAAGGTGAGGCGCGGGGAGGGCACATCCCACACACTGTCCACGCCTTCTTATTTATTTATAGTGCTTAATACGGAAAACTCTTTATAGGCGGACTTAATACCTGACGCATTATTTTGTGGAAAAGAAAATAATAAAAAAAATTAAACTTTAAAGAAAAATTATAATAGTCATTTATAAAAATACTCTGTAAATATCGATGTTAACTACTTGGTACTCGATGACCTGTCGCGACCTATACCTACTTCCTTGACAATTTATTACGAAAAAAAAAAACAGAATTAAACCAGTTCAGTTTCAGTTCAACCTATATTTAGTAGTTTACCAATGACTTATAAATAATGAAATTATTAACCAATTATAAACAAAATATTTTCAGGGCAAAACCATCACCAGTATACCTCATTTACTACCTATTCTCATTTTTATTCCTAGTGCTAAGGACTTTAACCCTATCTATTCTCACTGCAAACGTTCATTCGGCGGCCCAGGGCCCGCTTTTGGCTTTATATGAGACGCCAACTTCGTCTTGTAACATTGAGGTTAGTTTCAAAGTATCAATATTTAAGTTTGGAGTTGACGGTTATATTAGTAGAGACTTGTTGCAATAATGTACAGTTTGTTTCATTAGATTCTGCAAGGATCTTTGTGTATGTGTACGAATTAAGTCTAAAGAATAATTAAAATGTGTTATATTAACGGTAGTAAGTAGTGATGGCCTCGGGGTGTAGGCGCGCGGTCGAGAATTTCGGCGGTCGCAGGTTCAAACCCCAGGGCATACACCTCTGACTTTTCGAAGTTATGTGTGTATTCACAAAGAATTATGACGTACTTTACCGGCCAACGAAAACATCGTGATAAAACCTACACAGCTAAAAAGTTCTTAGGAATTTCTTAGGTGTGTAGTCCGCCAACCCGCACTAGGCCAACTTGGTGGACTAAGGCCTCAACCCTTTCAGTTGCAGAGGAGGTCCGTGCCCAGTCGTGGACGTATTTGGGCTGATGATGATGATAGCAAATAGCCTTTGCGTTTGAGACTTGTTAAAAAAACACTAAATACCGACCGAAAATATCGCAAATGAAATTACTCGCCAAAAATTCGATGTTACAAACGCTTGTTTTAGCTACAACACGCGAGTCCATTCTCATGTCGACTTCAGAAGATAAGGCTTTGCGGCTTCTCGTAATGTTGGAAAGTTCAGCAGTCACCCCAACTACAGTTGCAGGATTACGGCGCGGCCTAAATAATAGGAGCCATTTACTTTTGCTCCCTATTTCGTTGATACTTTTGGTGTTTTCGCAGAATCAGGGATGATGATATTAAAGATAATTTTGTAATAATGCGGGAACTTATATCTGAAGGGTGTGTAGAGATGTTATACTGAATTGGAACGGATGGAGAACTAAAAGTAAAGTCTCTCAAAAACTAAAAGTAATTTAGCTAACTATGTGCTATTGTCGGTATTTGCATACGAAATCAAATCAGAAATGACAGAATTAAAGCGGTTTATTTTTATCTAGCTGACTTGAACTGAACTTCGTTCCGCCTAACAGTCGATTTTTAATTATTATTATTTTTTTAGCCTAAATTTTTCCTTATTACATCAGCTACCTGCCAGTAAAACTTCCGTCAAAATCGATCCACCCGTTTCAGAGATTAGCCGGAAAAAACAGACAGGCAGACAAAAATTGTAAAAAACGTTATTTTGGTGTACGTACCGTGTATACATCCATATGCATTTATTAAAAGCGGTTATTTCAATATTACAAACAGACACTCCAATTTTATTTATTTGTATGTAGTATGTATGTATAGATTAGTTTAATATATTATATAGTAGGTGGTCTTTACAGATACTGGGCTTTAACATAATTATGATGAAAATATATTTTTTATGATGACGATTGTTTTTTGTTAAGAGTGTTAGATATAAAAAGTCTCGTGAAATTTTTAATACCTACGACATAACACAATTATCTCAATGAGGAAGGATGACTATGCGTGTAAATGTTCAATGTTTTTTTATAATCATATATATATTTTTTTTATAATCAGGTTCGGGTCTAGGTTCTCCAAATACACAGACTAAATTGTACTGCCTCGTGATCTCTCGGAATATGTGAGTGCCGTGTGATCTAGAGGTCCTGGCTTCATGCAAAGTGTTTTTGTCTTTTTCCATGAGAATATTCTCAGCAGCACGTAGTACTCGTATAGAAATGTGCTTGAAAACCGACAATATGGCAAAACGGGGGAATAGAAATGCACTTCAGCCTATTCCCTCGTTATTGTGTGTGTACAGTCTGTGCCTTGTTGGGCAATTGAATGTAGAACAATGCACTTGGGTATGTTATTTAAATGTCTTTTGTATACAGGTGCAGCGATTTCAATTGCAACTGCGCTATACTACAATTGGGCTGAGCGGATTGTTTTTTCACGTGACTAGAAAGACGATTCCGAGGGTATGATACTCGTATATAACAAGATGTATATGTCACCGTAAAACTGTAAACACCGTTAGATTATAATCTAATTATTTAGATTGTAAAATGTCGAAAGATTGTGAACTGCTTACAATGTAACGTGTTATTACTCGAAGGCTGTCCCTCATAGGTCGGCCTTGTAGTAGACCATTCTATATCCATAGAGTTAGGTTACGTTAGGTTAGTATTCAACCAATCAGCGCACGAGGTGCGTTTATATCCATTACGGTTCACAATCTTTCGACAGATTACAATAATAAATAAATACACCCAATAGTCACATACATAGTTCTGACCCCACACTAAGATACTAGTCTTGTGTCGTGGGTATCAGAAACTACGAGAGACTTTTCGGTCTCACAAACACCCAGACCCGAAACAAATACTTGTGGATCACACAAACATTTGTCTCGGTGCGGGGATCGAACCCGCGGCCTCTCGTTTCGCAAGCTGGTATCTAGCCAACTGCGCCACGGGGCTGTCGAGGCTGTCGAGACAATCTCGCTAGATAGATTATAATCTAACGCTGTTTACAATTTTACGGTGACATATACATTTGTTCCTTAATATTGTAAGTTTGTGGCGTGTGGCGTGCCATATAAGTGAATATTTACGATAAAATGTTTTATTGCTCGATTCTTTCAACGATGATTCGACTTAATTGTATCGAGTTGAGGATGATCGAAAATATTTTACAATTCTCTTAAATTTTTTTTGGTTATTGCTTCATTACCTCGAATATACGGCATATCGTGTCAACGTCAACGTGTGATATTCATTGTCATTTCTTTGCCAGTCGACTATTTGGATCAAAGACAAAGTCAAAGTCAAAATAATCTTTATTCAATTAGACTTTTACAAGTAAACGTCAGTTTTAAGCTATCGTTGCTTCGAAAAGTATTATCGCTGCGGTGATTCTTCACGGCAAGAAATTCTTTCTCCACAGTAGATCGCTTAATAAAATTTATCATACTTTGTTGTGTCAGTATAAAAAAAGACCAGTTTAACACTGCTATTGGACTAAAGAATATTTTGCCTAAGAATTTGATATATTTCCTCATATAGAATGTAGTCTACGGTAAAACGTAAATTGTAGTTCAAATACAATTGAACTAATAGTCCTAGCAGATTAGAGTAAGTCCAAAATTGAAATTGAGAATTCAAACACCATTTTTCTATTCCAGGTGATTGGAACAGTCATAACGTATGAGCTCGTTCTACTACAGTTTAGTAAGAATACGACCAAGGACAACATACCAGTGTCATCTGATAAAAACTAGAACGAAAAAACTAGAAAGTATATATAAATAAAGACTGTCGCAGGAGTATCACTGTATCATTTTTGCATAGTAAATTAGCCCCAATTTGACCTGATGGTAAGTACAAAACAAAAATAATAAAGCACATTTATTTCCAATCAAAAAATAGAAAATTCCTTATATTTATTATTACACGCGTATATACCTATTTAGATTTAATGTTTTTTTGAATCTATATTTTCACAAAAAAAATATTCCTTTTTAAAAATCTTCTATATTTAGCGTCGCCGTTGCAGTCTTCATCATCAGTGATTGGAACCCTATATTGGGTAAAGGCCTCCTCTAGCTTATTCCAGATCTCTCTGTCCTTGGCTTTCATTATCCATTCTTTTCCCGCTTTCTCTTTTATATCCTCTATCTACTTTTTTTTTGGACGCCCTCTTCTCCTTTTCCCTGTTGGTCTTTCCCGTGTCTTGAGCACCAAATAGCGACTAATAAATATGTTGACATGTGTGCAGGAATATGCCTGGATTCAGACTGGATGATTTTTAAAAATAAAAAATCCAAGAGTGCGATGTGTCTTGTGACGTGTATTAGAAGTAACAACTTAACATGACTAAAAATTAAATGCAAGTCGCGCGAGCGCAGCGTTGCGATCACGTTTCTGACAGGCGCTTCTAAACATGCCCCCGGATGTTGAAAGCTTGCTTTCAACCAGAAGTCTCCAACAAAGGGCAAATTTTGCTGAACGATCTTCGGATTATTCCTCCAGTGGCAACGCGAACATCAGCAACTCGATTGATCCCATCAGCTCCAGGGTAGACGGCGACTATGCGACCAAGCTTCCACTTTAATGGGGGAAGACATAATGTGCCTTGCATAAAAAAAATACCTAACGATATTTATCAGACTGGAAATAAAACTGGGAAATGATTTTGAATTTGATCTTATCAATTTATATCATTATCACCATCATCGTCATCAGCCCATATCCCATTACTGGCCACGACAACTGTCCTCTACAACTGAGATGGTCTAGGCCTTAGTTCACGATGTTTTCCGTCACCGTACGTGTGTGCCTGGGGTTTACTCCCGCTACCGTTAAAACCTCGACTGCGCCACCATTTTATTATAATAAACCTTCTATAATAAGGCTAATAAAAGCTCCAGCCCAGAATTCCCAGTAGAATATAAAAGAAATCTACGTCACACCCAGACGGTGCATACTCCAAAAAAGGGGGCATTCGGGTCACTTCACACACTTTGAAGCGTTGCCGTCAAAGGGCTAAGTTTTGCTTCTTAGCAAATTACTTCGCTCACGTTTCACGTTCACAGGTCAGCGGGCTCCACCGCCTGTGGTTATTTGTACAATTCTGATATTCCTACTTAGCCGGAGGCTGAAGACTAAGTCGCGATCTACAATAGTTATCAAAAATATAGTATATATTTGAAATCATATATCAAAATATATTAATTGACATAACACATGATTACAACGTGATCATAACATCATTGTGAACCGTCTGTTTTAGTTATTTTATCTCAATGTTATTTTCTCGTGTCAACACCATAGTGTGAGGTATCATTGGATAAGTCTTTTAAAATAATTGAGAGGTAGCTAGACGACTTTTTGATTTAGGTATCCGTTTGCGAGTTATTCAACTTTAAAGCGCGTTTTCTTTGTTAAGATAGGGCATCCCCCCTCTAAATGATAAACGGCTGGCTCGAAAAATCTAAAAAATAATAATATAAGAATAGTTCATGTGAAGAACTTTAAAGGAAAACTATAACGGCTTAGATAACTTTGTGAGTTCAGGAATAATAAGAGGCCTAGAACGCGGAACCCTACTCTATCCTGACACGCAGCATCATCAGCAGCATCAGCCCATAGGTACGTGTCCCACTGCTGGGCACGGGCCTCCTCTACAGCTGAGAGGGTTTAGGCCTTAGTCCACCACGCTGGCCCACTGCGGGTTGGCGGACTACATACCTAAGAAATTCCTAAGAACTTTTAGGTGTGTAGGTTTCATCACGATTTTTCCTTCACCGTTAAAGTAAGTGCTAATTCATTGTGAATACACACATAACTTCGAAAAGAGGTGTGTGCCTGGGGTTTGAACCCACGACCGCCGAGATTCTCGACCGCGCGCCTAAACCTCGAGGCCATCACTACTACTTCGCCTGACACGCACTCGGCCCGTATTTGTTGTATTGTATTCAATAAACTGTATTTAATAAAAATAAATAAAATCATTTAATCCTTTTTTATTTACTTTATTAGCGATTACGATTGTCGAATGTGACTTTGTCTAGGCCTTCTGATTAGTAATTTTAATTCTTAGCAATTAAAGTTGTAGAGCCATGGTGCAGTCAAGGTAGGATGATCCAGGTCGGACGAGCTCGTATTCTGGATAGAGTTCGATTTCCGGTTTGGCACAGTGTTAAATCAGGAAATTATCACTAGCAGCAGGGTACCCAGAAATGTACCCAAAAACGGCAACAAGCACACTTCTATAACAAAGGGGCTTAAAAATATCTGGCGAAACATACTAAATGTAGTTCCGCATACCCCATTGAAAAGATGTATGAATATGTAGGTAAGAAACTACATTATACTCCATTATTTTTTGTAAAAAATAAAACAACATCAACAACATCATCAGCTCATATACGTCCCACTCTACAACTGAGAGGGTTTAGGCCTTATTCCACCACGCTGGCCTAGTGCGGGTTGGCCTAAGAAATTCCTAAGAACTTTTAGGTATAGGTGTGCAGGTTTCCTCACGATGTTTTCCTTCACCGTTAAAGTACGTGATAATTCATTGTGAATACACACATAACTTCGAAAAGTCAGAGGTGTGTGCCTGGGCTTTGAACCAGCGAACGCCGAGATTCTCGACCGCGAGCCTAAACGTCGACGCCATGACGACTAATTATAAAAAATAACACACTTTCTAATATTTATAATATTTGAGTTTTATTTCAATATACTCATATACGAGTATACTTTCTAAATCTGTAGAAGAACCAGTTCGTATGTCATAATTGTTGTAATGGTCTGCAAGAAAAACATACAATTATCTTTCATTAGTTGTGCATTCAACTGTATATTATGAAAATGTGTAAAGGACTAATTTAAAATGACTAATCTGCTGACAGATCCCTTATTAAGTCTGGATATGTGCCCGAAAGACGGCAATAGGCTCGCCCCCTATTACGTAGAACTGATACACACCTGGCGTAATGTGGGTGCAGAAATGCACCTCAGCTTACCCCTTCGGGGAATATAGGCGTCAGGTTATGTATGTACGTAATTAATAACAATAAAATAAAATAATAAATACACCCAACAGTCACATACATAGTTCTGACCCCACACTAGGATACAAGTCCTGTGTCGTGGGTATCAGGAACTACGAGAGACTTTTTAGGTCTCACAAACACTCAGACCCGAAACAAATATTTGTGGATCACACAAATATTTGTCTCGGTGCGGGGATCGAACCCGCGGCCTCTCGTTTCGCAAGCTGGTATCTAGCAAACTGCTCCACGGGGCTGTCAAAATTTTTATTTGTTTACTTGAAATATAGTTCTAAATGGTCGTTTACTTACTGTTAGGATTGTTTCTCGAGTTATTCGAAACAGCACTCCAGTAAGACACACATCGGAATTGTAAATTTGTGTCATGAGTCTTTGCATCTGAAACAAGGGTTAGGTTCAGACAGCATGGATGAAAGCTTTCAGGCCCTTGATTTTTCAGTCATTTTCAACAATACTCGTCATACTTCAATCAATTTACACAAAGCCCTTATAAATTTTGCACGAACACTATCCACATATCTTTGTCTGTAGCTGAAACCGCATGAAAATTCATTAAGTTTTGAATTTTTTTCGCCAACAGACATACCCAGCGAGGACTTTATAACCTATACTATGATGTAACATTATACTTACTTGCATATTGTAGTAGTTGGTAGGAGCTGTATACAGAGCGTTCAGTGGTTCACGACTTGTAGTATGGAGCTCGGCAGCTAAGAAAGATATAATCGATAGCTTCGTTAATGTGAGGAAAAAAGAATACGTGGTGTAAGTTATTACTTCCCAGTCGAATCTGCAAACATAAAATATTTAGTAACTATGTTGTACATACATAAATAAAATGGTATGGATGGTATTGAGGTTTAGGCGTGCGGTCGAGAATCCCGGCGGTCGCGGGTTCAAACCGTAGGCACACTAATCTGACTTTTCGAAGTTATATAATTCATTGCTAGAATTATCACGTACTTTAACGGGGAAAGAAAATATCGTGAGGAAATCTTCATATAGGGTTAAGTAATTTATTCATTTAAAAAAAAGAGTGCGGCAGTTAATGCCATAAATTAGTTCAAGTTACACCTCTGTTAAGCTTTATGTTGTAATTTTCTGTTAGGTACATTGACAGTACCAATTTATAGTGAAAAGGGGATAAAATCTTTACAATAAGATTAACTTATTAATTTATTCAGTCCCCGTATAGGCTTAAGCTTACCAGACACCATCTTAAAGTGACCACATCAATATTAAAAATCTTTTATGTTTCAAGTCTAACTATTTTATTTGAAACATAAAAGATTTTTAATATTGATATGGCCACTTTAAGATGGTGTCTGGTAAGCTTAAGCTTAAACGGGGACTGAATAAATTCATCGACTTGGTATCATATGGATCTCACAACTTTTTACGGCAGAGGAACTGAGTTGCGAGACTTGGGTATTTTACAAGTTTTGTTTTTTATGGGATTATTTCATTTCAGATATACTTCGATTGATTAGATTAGATAAAACTTTAGCTAAGTAGCCTGGTTGTGGGCACGTGGCGACAGCGCCCGATGTTGCGTGTGGATGAGATGTGCCGGATGATGATGCAAGCGTAAGCGCAATGATAAGCACGAAGCAGTTCACAGTTACAAACAGAGTATATACACGACACAATAGTTCACACATACAATACAGTCAGAAACAAGTAGGAATAACAGAAGGAGATGAGACATATAAAAGTACGATAAAATTAACACAATGAACAGCTGATAAGCGCGGACAAGATAAAGCGGCGAGGTAGCGGGTGACACTGGCTTCGCGAGCGAGAGAGGTGTACCGACTGGCCGCGTCGGCGCGGCCGGCGCGTGCGTCGAAGCGGTGACGCGCATCGCTCGCTGGTATCGTGCGCCTCCAATGCACTCCACATTTATACTTAATAATATAATTGATTAAATCTATTTGGTTCTGTAGGTGTAATGTATGTGTGTTAATAAGAATGGGTGTGCGGTGTAATTTTTAATATAGAATATATATAAAATATGTATACACTACATAAATATGTTTAATAAATAAATTACACAACATATTATGTACGCCACAAAACAATCTTTTGTATCTACATACTTGCACTTGCATGAACTAAGTCTAATAACATACCTGTGTTGTTCAACGCAATCGGTGTATTTTACTGGGTTGTCACGAGTCAGTTTACTGAAAAAGTATAAGAATCATTATTAGTTTGTATGTTTTCATACAAGACAACGTTATATAAAATAATAGATGGTTGAAAAATAGAGAACATAATAAATACACCCAACAGTCACATCCATCGTTCTGACCCCACACTGGGACACAAGTCCTGTGTCGTGGGTATCAGAAACTACGAGAGACTTTACGGTGTCTCAAACACCAGGCCCGAAACAAATATTTGTGGATCACACTACCATTTGTGATTCGGGAATAGAAATCCTTCCTAAACAAATGCGCCATAACTGAAAAATGAAGTATTGAAACTTGTACCAAGAACAGTAGGGGATAAAATCAAAAATTAATTTATTACACATACATACATTAACTCACGCCTGTATTCCCCGAAGGGGTAGGCAGAGGTGCATTTCTGCACCCACATTTCGCCAAGTATGTATCAGTCCCACGTAAAAGGGGGCGAGCCTATTGCCGTTTTTCGGGCATATTTCCAGCCTCCGTGCTGTTACCGAGAATTTCCTAATGGAAAAACCCAATAACGCTTTGCCCGACCCGGGAATCGAACCCAGGACCTCTAGATCGCACGGCACATACTTGTACCGCGAGACCACGAGGCAATTAATTTATTCTATGCTTCAATATAGTTCTTAATTTGTTGACTGCACAGTGTCTGCGAAGTATCTGTTGACCTTTAGCTATTTGTTGCAATGCAATTGGCTTTTCTTTGTTGTTGAATAATATGAAGGCTGTATGTGGAATTAAGTAGTGATGGTCTCGAGGTTTAGGCGCGAGGTCGAGAATCTCGGCGGTCGCAGGTTCAAACCCCAGACACACACCTCTGATTTTTCGAAGTTATGTGTGTATTCACAATGAATCATCACTTACTTTACGGTGAAGGAAAACATCGTGAGGAAACCTAACAGTTCGTAGGAATTTCTTAGGCATGTAGTCGGCCAACCCGCACTAGGCCACCGTGGTGGACTAAGGCCTAAGCCCTCTCAGTAGTAGAGGAGGCCCGTGCCCAGCAGTAGGACGTATATGGGCTGATGATGATTATGTGGAATTATGCTATTCCTTTTCCTATTATTGCACATATTGCAGAACCAATAAAGATTAAGGTTTTGGGTCGTGGCTTCGGTAACTATGGCATAATTATTATCCACGGTTCTGTATTCCGTAGTGTAAGTCCTGTTTTTAAAGATTATTGAGTCAACTTGGTGTAAGAATAAAGACAATTCTGATACTTTCTTTAATCACACAATTACATACATACATAAACTCACGCCTATATTCCCCGAAGGGGTAGGCAGAGGTACATTTCTACACCCACATTTCGCCAGGTATGTTTCAGTCCCACGTAATATGGGGCGAGCCTATTGCCGTTTTTCGGGCACATTTCAATACTCCGTGCTGCTATTGAGAATTCTCTAATGGAGAAACACGTTGCCCGACCCCGTAATCGAACCCAGGACCTCTAGATCGCACGGCGCATACTTGTACCGCGAGACCACGAGGCAATCAAAATCACACAATTTCAAGCAATAAAGTCTCTACTGTATTAAGAAAAAGGTGCAATGGGGTCACTTTGCCGTGCCTGTATAAAAAAAAAGCAATGCATTTACAGTCAGTTATTATAGTGAAATTTTTGTGCCCGTGAAGAAATAAAACTCACTTTAAAATGTAGAATATTTGCCGGCTTGTGTAAAATAGGTGGTAGAAGATAACAACGAAGATGAAGGGACTGAACAAGTCATCCAGGATCTTGGCCAGGCGGGTTATTCGCGTGTAGTAGACTTGCAGCTCAGCCCACGTGGAACTTCTGTTGCATGACTGAAAACAAAAGACTCACATAAAATATTTAAAAGGTATTTGAGCAAAGGTGTACATCATCCACGTTTCACCGACCATATTTAAGTATAGCGTTATAGAAGACGACACTATCACGTTCTTTAGGCACTTTTCAAGACCCCTTTTCCCTGCTTCTGCTGAAAATTACTTGATGAAAAGAAAAACAATAATAATAGTTGAAAAACTCTTGCGCTTACATGCATATATGTCTTCATTTATAGAAAGGCCTAAACAACGTCATCATCAACCCTTATTACGTCCCACTGCTGGATCCGTGCCTTCTCTACAACTGAGAGGGTTTTAGACATTAGTCCACCACGCTGGCTTAGTGCAGGTTGGCGGACTACACACCTAAGAAATTCCAAAGAACTTTATGAGTGCAGGTTTCCTCACGGTGTTTTCCTTCACCGTTATAGAACGTGATAGTTCATTACGAATACGCACATAACTTGTGTGTGCATGGGGTGTGAACCCGCGACCGCCGAGAATCTTGATCGAGCGCCTAAACCTCGAGGCGATCACTAATTACTAAACAACATTATATTTAGAAACAAATTAAATATGTTCTTAGACTATATAGCTTTGAAAGTGACATTTAAGGTATAAAACTGCAACATCATAATTTTGTACCAAAACTTATTTAAGAAGATAAGAGAGACTATAAATGGTACAATGTAAGAAGGGCAGAAGTTACGTCGTTAAAATGTTGTAAAAACAGACTATGTTGTGGACAATACTGAAGCTTAGTCAGCTGTATAAGATACACGTGTTTTTTATTGGCCGAACTAGCTGCAAAGTTGAACAAGTCGTTTGGTATCTATAGGTATTGTACAACTACATACATACATACTTTCACACTCAAAAACCACAGTAAAACACTGTTGCGTCAACCACATTTCTGGGCATTAAGGTAGACGAAAAACTCCAGTGGGGACCGCACATTCAACAATTGGCAAGCAAATTGGGTTCAGCGGCATATGCCGTGAAAGAGATGAGACATCTGACTGACGAAGAAACGGCAAGAATGGTTTATTTTAGCTATTTACAATTTTCCATAGCCTTATGTCGTATGGTATTCTTTGGTGGGGATCTGGTGCAGATATTAACACTATTTTTGTTTTGCAAAAAGGAGCCATCAGGGCTATTTACTCGTACGGTATAGGTCTTAGGGCTCCACTTAGAGAAAAAATTAAGGAATGATGAAAATGACATTTTGCCCGACAGAAATCGAACCCGGGACCTCTAGATTATACTGCGAGACCACGAGACGGCTGAATGAAAATACTTACTTTGTATTGTCTTTGATACAGAATTCTGTTAAACTTTTTAAATCTGTTTGTGAGATAAATGCTTGTTATCATTATCGTAGTGACCATAAGATTCACTAGAAACACAGATTGCACTTGGTATAACTGAAACAGATCAATGATTCAATGATTAAGAAGTGACAAAAAGACCGGGATCGAAAATTAAGACAGGGGACAATAATGGTGATTAAACGATGATAAAAAAATACTGATTTCTTTTTTGGGATGGTTAAAAAATATTGAACTCGCGTCAGATTACGTGACCCTGATCGAAAATGCGTAAGACGCATTATGTAATACAAATTGTCATGGTTGTATACGATAGCGCAATAAATATTGTATTTTAACACGTAAATGATAGTACTTTTATACTGACAAATAAAGCGATTCGTACGAAATTATTCCCTGATCATTAAAAAATGCACAACGTTAATTTTACTTTTTCCATACCACCATAAGTATTAAATGTCTCAGTTATCGATCACGGTCTGTTTACACCGTGGAAAAGGCCTAAGGAATAAATTTATGTTAACATTTTGTAATAATACACAGGTTTAAACAAAAAGTGAATGAAAAATAAGATAGGTAATTGTAAAACGTCAAATTTTCTTTCCGGGGATTTATTATCGCAAATATGTTTGTACTGACTGCCTCGTGGTCTCGCGGTACAAGTATGTGCCGTGTGATCTAGAGGTCCTGGGTTCGATTCCCAGGTCGGGCAGTGTTATTGGGGTTTTCCATTGGGAAATTCTCAGTAACAGCACGCAGTCTGGAAATGTGCCCGAAAAACGGCAATAGGCTCGCCCCCTATTACGTGGGGCTGATACAAACCTGGCGAAATGTGGGTGCAGAAATGCACCTCTGCCTACCCCTTCGGGGAATACAGCCGTGAGTTAATGTATGTATGTAATCACCGTAACTATTACCTGTCTTAGTTTTCAATCTCGGTTTTTTACAACCAGTATAAGTATTTTTATAAAGTATATCTATTAGTAGTAGTAGTAGTAAAGTACAGCTGTCAGCCCATACAGGTCCCTCTATTGGGCACGGGCTACCTCTACAAGTGAGAAGGGTAAGGCTTAATAATTGTTAATAATATACACGCTTCCGACGGTCCGACGGCCAGTGGAGCAGACAAGTATTGTAGTGGAGACCGCGCTTAGGCAGACGTAGTGTGGGACGTCCTGCAGCACGATGGTCCGACGACTTGAGAAAGGTGGCGGGTAGCGGATGGATAAGGGCTGCTCAAGACCGGAATGGTTGGCGCTTACTCGGGGAGGCCTACGTTCAGCAGTGGACGGCGATAGGCTGAGTATAATATATACACGCTTACCTTCTGTACAATAAATTTATCGGTTGTTTGATCAATTCGCTTAGTTTACCAACGCAAGCCAGGCCAACGTGGCGGACTAAAGCCTAAACCCCCTCAATTGAAAGGGAGAGATTTGTGTATGTCATCAAAATATATGAAATATGATCAACTTTACTTGATAAGACGTCGTGGTTTGTTTCTTTCCAATAATTATTTCATAGATGCAATTTTTTTGAAATCTATGAACAATAAATAATTACTCGCTCATCTTGGAAATTGTAACTAAAACTATTACTAAATTTCCAGATACATAGCTAATGATTATGATAATAAAACTCATTTCTCTTACCAGTACAATAAACCCGCTGACATATGAAAAAGAGATATATTCGTAAAGCCACACATAGTTAGACAATAAATATGACTTTAAGTATAATCCCGAATCGTCTGGCAAGAGGTAGCATTTCCTTGTTGTTTCTGTTGTAAATATGAGGTATAAGACGTGCTCCACTGAAAATTGAAATATGAAGTTCATGTGAATATTAAAAGTAACTTAATAAATAAATAATAGTAATAAATACACCCAACAGTCACATACATAGTTCTGACCCCACATTAAGATACAAGTCTTCGTGGGTATCAGAAACTATGAGAGACTTTTTCGGTCTCACGAACACCCAGACCCGAATACTTGTGGATCACACAAACATTTGTCTCGGTGCGGGGATCGAACCCGCGGCCTCTCGTTTCGCAAGCTGGTATATAGTCAACTGCGCCACGGGGTTGTCTAGTGTCTACTGCAACTCATCTGTCCCATATTTTTTTTCCATTTTTATAAATGACGAGAACATAGCTGTTTTCGGTCTTCATTCTGGCTCTGAGAATTTCATTATGAAAACATAAGTGTTTTATAAGAAATTCTCAATAACACTTGATCCAACCCAGGAATCGAACCTGGGACCTCTTGATCGCCCAGTACATGCGCCGCGAGACACCGAAGTAGTGCCATTGTTGTGGCCTATGTCTCCCTCAAAAATGAGGCTGTCTTTCGGTACTCAACAGGGGAAGATATTGATGAGCATACCTGCAGAACCAAAAGATATGACAAACGTCACGACATTTGCAACAAAGACCGGCTTCTTTGGATGTACAGGCGGCAACTTCACCTCAATTGCCTCTATTTCATTGATTGCTGTCCGCCATTTTGAGCACAAGCGTATACAACTAAGGCTCCCAAATAGATAAAAGCTTAAGAAGAAAAAGGCAGCTAAAAAAGAAATAAATGAATACACCTATTAGTTAAATACATAGTTCTCATCCCGCACTAAATTACAAGTCTTGGGTCGTGGATATCAAACTACAAGAGAATTCGGTCTCAAATAAACCCTGACTTGAAAGAAATATTTATGGATTTCACAAATATTCGTTTCGTTGAGGAGACCGAGCACGCAGCTTCTTGTTTCAGCTGGTGTCTAGCCAGTTGGCTAGACTCCGTCATGCACAAACGTATGTATAATATTTACGCCTATATCACCAACTTCAACATATTAGCAGAGGTGCATTTCTAAACCTATATTATCTGTGCGGTCTAGTTTCGCCCAGGCGCAACTTTGAATTCCGTGCTCATCCCATTTATAATCATCATCATCATTCCCTAGCCCAGTTCCCATTATATTTGAAGTCGGCGCAGTATGTTAGTCCATACTGCATAAATGTTTTACAGCCTGCCTGATGCCAACCCTCCTTGGGAGTATATGTAGTAATGTTTAATGAATGCGTTTTATATTGTAAATGCAAAAAATATTAAATAAACACTATCCATTGGACCGAATTGTTAATCTGAAAACATTCTCCAATCTATTAAAATCGGTTCAGCCATTTAAGAGGAGTTTAGTCACATATACACCACATAAATATAAAGATTTCGCCAGCTGGGTTCCAAATGTTAATGTTATATGGGACAGTGATACCGTTGGCTGAACCGTTCAATTCACTACAGCTCTATGTATTACGGTGGTTCCTTCATTGTTTGTATTACTTACTGAATTTATGCGAAGTGAATCCTTTGAAGACGAAGTCACATAGACTGAACAGTACTGTGCATACTTGGAATATTACTACTGGTATCTGGATAATAGAATAGGGCGTCTTCCATGAGCATCTGAAAGTAATAATTGTGATTTATTATTTGGACATCTCTTTGATTTCGCTGCATAAGCGACGGGATCGAGAAGAAAGAAGTATAGGGCCGCGAAATGCAAGTAAGCAGTAAGTTCTTAGCAAAAAAAAATATTCTGAAATTCTTACGCCCTAAGAGGTTAGCTGAAGTGTGTTTTTCCAGCCATAATTCGCGATGCAATGGTTTAAATTTTACGTAATACCAGTCATTTCTGACTCTGAGCTGCTATTGAGTTTCTCAACTGTAAAACCCAATAAAACTTTGTTGCTTCTATAATCTACGACCGTACGGCATACACTTGTGCTACAAGACCATGAGGCAGTCTATAGCAATTAATTTAAATTAAATAAATAAATAAATACATCCAACAGTCACATATATAAAGTTCTGACCACACAATAAGACACTAGTCTTGTGTCTAGAATATAATTGTTTCTAGAATATTCTGATGTACCTGGTAAATTTACTAGTATTATAAAACAGCCCGCTCATACTAAGTAGACCAGTTAATCGAAAGGCGAGCAACGTAAACCTTATCGATTGGTAGAACCCTCCATTCAAAAGGCGATTGTCTCGAAGGTTCTCTTTGGATGTCCAGGCCACCCGGGGATACATGCTTGACTGACAATGTTATCACTGCGCAAAGGTTAAGTTCTAGGTAAAGATTAAATTATAGATGTGATAATGATTTGATTATTTATGAACTAGATAGAAAAGTGTAAGTTTCTTGTCCGTTCTTTTCCGCTGAAAACAGACCATGAAGATCACAATAATTTAAGGAAAAATTTACACATACATACATAAACTCACGCCCGTCTCCCGTTGGGGTTGGCAAAAACAATAGAGCGCCAAATGCCACGGTCCTAACACAATTCTTTCGCTTCCTCAACTGACATTATCCTCTTCATGCATGCACGTCGGTTTCGAGAGCATTTTATTTTACCCTTTTTAAATAAATTACCTATGTGACCTTTATAGGTTCGTCTGGGCCGTCCTAGACCGACTTCACCACTCACTTTCGCACAGTAAATCTTTACGCAAACATTGATCATCATCAACCATTTTAGCATTTTAAAAAATTGAGACAGACTAAAAGAGAGGCCTACATATGTACAGCAGATGAAAAAAGCTGTGAATGATGATGATGAATCATATCAATGATAAATTATAAGTCTGCTGAAACTACTTTTTACGCGAACCACAAATATATCTTATCTTAGGGCTGAGACGGTGATAAGTTACTGATATCACATATACATACGTCATGTTAGAGAGTCAGCAACATTTATTCTGGGACTATCGTGTGAGCCAGTTATGAGCCAAAAGAGGGGTATCACCATTGATTTTAGACAAATACAATTACATGCAAAAACATATTTTTAAAATCATGTCGTGAATATTTTTTAATCCCACGTAATAACACTATACCAAACTCGGGACAAGAATATATCCAGTATGTGCTCTCTGTTCTTTACTCTTTGACGTCATAAAACGCCTCGACATTTCGCCATTGTGCGTAAGGATACGTCTAACCGGGAAACAGGTCGTGACAACTTGATAGATCGTTATGTTTGTCTGCGTCCATCAAAAAACAAATGTATTCGCCCTTATCTTTATACCTGTGGTTTATTTGGGGATATTTTTGTTATTGCCCAAGTATTTCGTGTTTGTGGCTCTACTAGCTTAATAAAAATAAACTGGAGGTTAATGTCTGTCTTCTTTTTTATGTTTTTTATTGTGTAAAAATTTAGGCTGTAAGATAAAAATAAATTTGGCAGCGTTTTTTACAATATTATATAGGGGCAAAGTATATTAACGATAAAACCTTTACTAAAATATGTCTGTCGCTTTTTCGTTTCATCGACTTTCAAATTACAACAATGCCAAAGAAGTTTTCACTTCAAAAAAACATATGAACGTTAAGTATCAATTTTAACGAACTACGATTGATATGCAGAAATATAAAATTAATATGAATTTAAAATTTTAAGATTGATTACGTCCGTGTGACGGTATCTTGTCTTGCTCTTATTAATGACATGTGACGGTAGAGCAAGCGAGACAAAACACAAACACTAAAATCGTCAATGTTATTTTAGCAAAATCTTCCAGTTTAAAGGCCATCAAGCCCTTTTGGTTACAAAAAATGTTGTAGCACATTTTTTTGTCGCGTCATTGTTTAGCATAAAATATATTGATTTTCAAGGAGCTTTCTTTGTTCCGTCTTTGATGTTGATTAATGAAGGTTTTTTACATTAACATTGTTTTTTCATAGCCTTTTTGTTAAAGGGTTATTTTTATTTACAAAAATATTGAAGAAAGTAAGACGGCTTGATGATTTGATTATCACATTAATGGGAAATCATTTTCTCTTTATTTTTATATAGTTCCTCCTTTGTTATACTAATATTACTAGGAGAAAGTACTCGCATTTTGTTCGCTATTCCAATATTATAAAAGGAAAGATTAGTGTTTTTATATTGTGTAACAAGTAAATTCAAAAACTAATAAACCGATTTAAATAATTTCTGGTATAAACATTAACGGGATCTTGGAAAAGGAGATTGGCTGCTTTTTTAAATTCCAAGCGCTAGTATTTGATGAATGGGCTACAAAAATTTTGTACTAGAAAAAAAATCTTTTTAGCGAGGTAGTTTTACAGGTTTAATTACTTGTTTTCTTTGCTAAAGCAAGCTACATAAAAAGTCGCAATACATTAATACTCTAGGTACATCTTTCTACCAATTGCCTCGTGTTATAAACCCTATATTTCCTAATATTTTCGATTGACAATAACAATTTTATTTATTGCCTACCGTTGCGTCGTAGATATGTCTAAGCAGGTACCTATTCGGTACAAGAATATGTTGCGTCAGATAAGAAAAATTCTACTCGTTTATGCGACACGATTCGGTTAGAATCTAAATGATCCAATTTTTTGTTGGCGTGATACCTGTCAAATCCATACCTGAATCCAGTGCTTACTTCCTCCTCCTCGCATCGTATTCCTCATTGCTGAGGGTCGTGATCCCCTGTACACGGAGTGATCTTCGTTCTGATTATGCTGCGCCACCTGTTCCTATCTTTGGCATCGCTTACTTCCATAGAAGCCCAAAAGCGTTACACGTAAATTGTGCAATGTCTAGTTTATAATTGTTTATTGTGGGGTCAGGATATTTCATTTATACGTCAAATTGCTTTGGTTAAATAAAGATTTCTCGTGGTCTCGCGGCACAAGTATGTGCCGTGCGATCTAGAGGTCCTGGGGTTCGATTCCCGGGTCGGGCAAAGTGTTATTGGGTTTTTTAATTAGGAAATTCCCAGTAGCAGCACGGAGTCTGTAATTGTGCCCGAAAAACGACAATAGGCTCGCCCCCTATTACGTGGGACTGATACAAAACCTTTCGGGGAATACAGGCGTGAGTTTATGTATGTATGTATGTATGTAAATAAAGATTTAAAGCTCATAGATTATTATTCGGAGTTTTTTTTAAGGTTAATTGGTCTTTTGGGCTTCTATGGAAGTACCGCCACTGCCTAGATTCCGTCTAAAATTAATGGTAATAAAAAGGCCGGCAAAATTATGTTGATGAGTCAGATTTGGTCGTTTTTTTTTTCAATTAATGGATAGAGTTTGGGTGACATTGCGTTTATAATCAGGTAAATAACCACCTATTCACGCTATATACGTCATTGTTGTGTGCAATAATTGGTGTGAGAAATCAAAAGTACCAGGGTTGTACCCTGGGTTAAGCAAAGCTTGACTTAGTTTTAGTCAAAATGTGTCTAAAAAATTGCCAAAGTCTAGCAACCTTATATGGGATATGACAACTATCGAAAAACGCGTTATACACAACGTCAAGTATTGTAATTAACATGTAAAACTAGTATTCTACATTCTTGAAGTATTAAATCTCTTTAAAATTTAATTCCTCCAAAACTCTTCTAATCAACACAAGTGAAGTGTAAGGTGTATTTATTTTCTCTTCCACATCCCAGGGATTATCAGAATTTAAATTTACCTAAAGAATGTAAAAGGGTCGTAACATGTTTCATTAAAAAGATAAATACTATTGACCAATTTGATTTAAAGGGGAATTAAAGAATAAAATTGGTTTCTACGGATAAATAATCAAAGGACGACGTTGGAAGGTGTAAAATACATCAATCTTTGGTCAGTATTCGGCATTTAAAAATTATGGATGGAAAAGGGGCATTTTATTTAAGGTTAGCAGGGCAAATGTTCTTATTATATCCAATGTAAGTATATTTAAATATAAGTGTCGAATATTGAAGCAATAACCCTTCTAGTTGGCTTTATCTCATTCAATACCAGGATCGATTTCATACTAAAACTCTTTCAATTCACATGATCTTCACCTTTGCAAGCGCCGCAGCAAAAAAAGTAGGTAAGTAATGCAACGTTCCGGACCTGGTGAATGTAAATCCAAGTTGGCGCGGCGGCGGGGGGGGGGGGGGGGGGTTCACTTCAGCCGCCATCTTGGAAAACACGTTTTATCGAATATCTCGCGAACCGCGCATCGTACGACAAAAATTGTAGGATTATTGTAGATAATAATATTTGCTATCTTTTTTATTTGAAATTTTTTTTTGTATAAATAGTAAATGACACGGGATTTCCAGAAAATCTGGCCCTGAACTTCAGATGCCATAAATTCTTTATTAGAATGACTTTTACCATATATGTTAAAGCTTATGTTAACATTACATCGGATGTAATGCAAAATACACTTTAAGGCCCTTATAATAAGTCAGTAAATATTTTCATTTTTTTTAAATTTTTTTTATTTATTTATTTAAGCAAAATTTCTGCCAAAAACCATGTACTATGCTATGCTATCTTATGAACTAACTTAAAGACTAAAAATTGAGCGCCGGTACTAAAATAAGGTAACCCTGAACTTTAAGCACCAGCAACCTTCCATTTGTACAGGTTGAGTATAGGTAACAATTATTAAATAGTTATACTAAAAATGAAAAACAATAATAAAGAAAATTAATATATATAGACATTGAAAGGATTAACCCTTTCATCAAACACGCGTGTTACTGCGTCGTTTGTGTAATCAAATATTCATTATTCTATAAGGTTGGTAAATGATTAACAGCCGTCACCCAGTTTATTAGAAGCAACCTTCAACTTAGAATACACATGAACTATTATAGGTTTTCTTTAAAATCATCTGTGATTCTGCGGAATAAGCGTGCTGCAAAGTGTTACTGAGTATTCTCATTGTGAAATTCCCAGCCTAGCACAGAAACTGAAAACATGCCGGAAAAACGGCAATAAGATTGCTTATAATTTTAACACGGCTTGAGAAAAGAGTTTACATATGAGTACACGCACGCATTTATATCATATTCGTAGGCCGAGTCTCTTAACATACCTAACATACCTCCAATGCATAGCACAAATGTAAGAAATTACCTCAATATAACATACGAACGAAATATGCTTTTCAAAATTTTTGTATTACTGCGGAGTAGGTTCGCTTACGCACATCAGGGAAGGTATTTTAGGTTGTTCGGTATGAAAGTATAAATGCATTTCTGCCTACCACTTTGCTATTTAGATGGTCACATACTAATAATTCAATGATATGCTCTTTATAAATTGCCCGCCCCTAATATGTCTTTAAATAAAGTACACAATTTTATTGGTTTGTCAAAAAAAAAGGTAATATATACAATTGCCACGTGTGAATACGTTAAGGTACAGCTTTCTCGTACAACTCTAGAATAAAATGGATCCGAATAATATAGTTAGTGGTAGGTGGATATAAACTTATTCCCAACTGCCCACATCCAGTAGATAACGGCTATGAACGGATGGGCGATCAACCAAACTGACCTGACCTAAGATTTAGTTATGTTTGCCGAGTTACAAGGAAATAAACATGAGTGTAGAACAGGGTTTCCCAAAGTACCCCACCCTCAGGGGTTCGCCATTCGACGGCAAAGGGTTCGCGACAAGATTTACGTAATGTTGACTTGATGCCTAGCAGGCACGTGCGGCACACATAGTGGCTACAACATACTTATGTGAGAGTTGGTTTTTACACCTGTTCATGATAAAAACTAAATACAGAAATCGACATGATACCGATTTAGAATTAAAGTTAAAATTTTCTAAAATTACTCCTAAAATTGAATCACATTAATATTGAAAAAATATTTCTTTTGGCACTTTGTTATCTTTTATTGAAATAAAAACCTTATTTTCTTCAACAGACAATTTTTTTTTATTTTTGGGGGGAGGGGGTGGGATTTAATTAGTTACCTAACGCTTAAGGGGTCGCTGTCACCTAAAAACTTTAAAAGGGGTTTGTGAAACCAAAAGTTTGAGAAACCCTGAGATTTTTTCATCAATTTTGAGTTAACAAGATACATAGTATAACTACAGGTATCACGAAGATACTTTTCATTAATGCAGACTAAGTTGCACTATCACTACCGATCTTATGTGCAGTGTTGACGTGTAGTGGATGTGGTCAATGGCGGTAATAAAATCAAATTGCTGATCGCACTATTTAATGCCCGCGCACCAGATGGTCATTGATTGTAGGTCTGTTATTTCGGGTCAAGTATGGATTGCATTTTGTGAATTATGATTCAAAGCGATTGCATTAGTTTGTAGCATGTTATGACACTTTAAATTTACGAGTCTTAGCTAGCTCGCTAAAACAGTTGAGTGTGTATTTTTCTGGTGTTGCTGTTGTATTCGTACGTTGGACAAGTTACAGGCAGGAATGTTTAGTTCATAAAAAGGAGGATGAAAACATAATAACGGACTTTCGTTATTGAGAAAAAAAATCTCAAGGTATGTGATGCTTATAAAATGTGGTATTTGGAGGAAAAACTAATTAAGCATATTTTTTTTATAATTCTTTGCAAATTGATGGTAAGTTTAAAAGGGTCTCAATAACGTTTAAACGAGATTGAAAGCGCTGGCAGTGTATCTCGTTCGTTCATAAAGTATTCAACTCTCAATACTGAACAACGTAAAATTCTACGCGTTCAAGGATCAATCTATGTCATCATCATCAGCCCATATACGTCCCACTGCTGGGCACGGGCCTCCTCTACTATTGAGAGGGTTTAGGCCTTAGTCCACCACGCTGGCCTAGTGCGGGTTGGCGGACTACACACCTAAGAAATTCCTAAGAACTTTTTAGGTGTGCAGCTTTCATCACGATGTTTTCCTTCACCGTTAAAGTACGTGATAATTCATTGTGAATACACACATAACTTCGAAAAGTCAGAGGTGTGTGCCTGGGGTTTGAACCCGCGACCGTCGAGATTCTCGACCGCGTGCCCAAACCTCGAGGCCATCACGACTTTACTATGTAAAATGTTTAATCGATTAAAAAGACTCTTGTCTATGAACAAGACTGCTAATAAATAACACCTTTTGGACTGCACTTGCCATCCGAAAGTACAGTTACTTTGCCGTGAAAATATAAATAAAATACACGTGACCTACAGTCGCGGGAGTTCTGTCTCAAAGGGTTACACTAACAAATAATTTTCGGGCGACAAAGTGGTGCCACTGACAAACATGGCGGCGGTAAAGAAACATGCGGGTAGGTACTTATTTCTTATTTAATTTTACAAACTATTCATAGATTTGTGTATTAAAAAAAAACTAAATTCTAAGTAAATAAAATACATACATAACCTCACGCCTGTATTCCCCGAAGGGGTAGGCAGAGGTGCATTTCTGCACCCACATTTCGCCAGGTATGTATCAGTCCCACGTAATAGGGGGCGAGGCTATTGCCGTTTTTCGGGCACAATTCCAGACTCCGTGCTGCTACTGAGAATTTCCAAATGGAAAATCCCAATAACACTTTGCCCGAACCGGAAATCGAACCCAGGACCTCTAGATCGCACGGCACATAAGTAAGTAAATAATAAGTTGTGAGCAATATTCGAATCAAAACTGCATAGTAAGAAAATCTTTTTAAATTATATTTCGGCTTTAGTAACGAGGTTGATAAATAAATAGGCTGACATTATTTTGAATCCCAAACATGTTACATTATGGTTGAAATTGCTACATTTTTCTGCCTCCCAAAGTCTAAGCCGGTGAATTCAAATAGCTGTGTAGAAATTTTACTTAGCTTTTTACGTAGTTTGATTAGCTCAAAATTTAAAAGGTACCTATGACTTAAAAGCCTTGTTATTACTAACAAAGTATAATTTATTTTTAATATTTAGCGTCCATATTGCCAAAATGTGCGTACATAGTTAGGGATCTTAGATCATATGATTTATACAACGTTTTCTTGTCATTTTATAGTTGTATTCTGCTTTGTATGTTTGTATGATAAAAAATAAGTTCTTATGAAATTAAACAAAAAATTAAACAAAGAAAAGTAACCTCCAATCCATATTATTTCACATTTTTTAACCAAACCATTCTGAATCCAGAAGAAGTCTTTTAAATCTGACCTGAATTTTGACCCTTGGTTCATTTTCTTCTAACCCGTTCTGGCACCATACGACAAGTGCCTTTATAGAATAAAAATGACACTCAAGGAAATCCGAAGTGCTTTATTTAATTAAATAGAATACCATGAAACCGACACAATAGAATACGATCAATTACATCATTCCGGCACGTGTAAGTAATCGTTTTAAAACAAATGAATGTAGTGTTTGCACAGCCATTTGTTGTGGTTGGATGAATTGTAATAGTTACTAAGAGGAAAACGATTTATTTACCCCAGGTAATGAAACCTATCATATACATAGGTATGTATGTATGTTTATACATTGTTTTATTTACACATCTGCTGTGTATCATCTCCGTATCACCCTAGTTTCCACTGGCAGACTGTCCTAGGCATGCACCTTTATAATTATATATGAAGTGTATCTAAATAAACATAATGTTATAAGTGATGGCCTCGAGGTTTAGTCGCGCTTTCGAGAATATCGGCGGTCGCAGGTTCAAACTCCAGGCATACACCTCTGACTTTTCAAAGCTATGTGTATTCACAATGAATCATCACTTACTTAAACGGTGAAGGAAAACATCGTGATGAAACCTGAACACCTAAGAGTTCTTAGGAATTTCTTAGGTGTGTATTCCGCCAACCCGCACTAGGCCAGCCTGGTGGACTAAGGCCTAAACCCTCTCAATGGCAGAGGAGACCCGTGTCCAGCAGTGGGACGTATATGGGCTGATGATAATGATGATGATGATTATAAAGATGAAAATAGATCTATTTATTTACTAGCGGTAGGGCCTTGCTCAACCCGAGCGCAATTTTTAATACCGGCTTGGATAACTTTGTATACAGGCATAACTTGTAAAATGCGCTCTTACCTAGAAAATTTCGTACGAAAAAAAAACGAAATAATAACTAAACATGTAAAATTATTAAAATAAATAGCAATTCTAAGTCTTTTTGCCATTATGGGTCACTACGGAGCCCTTTTCTATGCGTGGCCTGACTCAGCTGGTTTTAGGTATACGCAGACAAAGTCACAGGCAAAAACTTGTAAAAACAAAAGACACAAGTGCCCTTCGGATTGCCTATAAGAGGATATCGTTCAATAATAGAGCGGGCTGTTGTCCAAACATTTTTATGTTTTCCTTATGGTTAAGCCCTTTTTTATTCATGTGGCTTTGTTGCTAATAGGATATTTTATTAAATGTTACAATATTGATTCATTTATTTCTATGTATTGAAAACTCATGGATATTTTTTTTTATTATATTATAGTTACTCTGGCGATTTTTATACTGCCACCTTACGTGCAGTGGCGGTACTTCCATAGGATCCTAAAAACGTTAGACATTAATTGTGTAATGTCTAATTTACAATTGTTTACTGTGGGGTCAGTATATTCTCATTTATATGTCAAATTGCTTGTGTTGGATAAAGATTTAAGGCCCAAAGCTAGCAATTATTATTCAGAATTTTTAAGCCATTTTGGGCTTCTTAGTACCGTCACTGCTTACGTGGTGGTTAAATGAGTGATGATTATAAGTCGTGATGGCCTCGAGGTTTAGGACGCGGTGGAGAATCTCGACGGTCGCGGGTTCAAACCCAAGGCACACACCTCTGACTTTTCGAAGTTATGTGTGTATTCACAAATAATAATCAAGTACTTTAATGGTGAAGGAAAACATCGTGATGATACCTGCACACCTAACAGCTCTAAGGAATTTCTTAAGTGTGTTGTCCGCCAACCCGCACTAGGCCAGCGTGGTGGACTAAGGCCTAAACCCTCTCAGTAGTAGAGGAGGCTCCTGCCCAGCAATGGGACGTATATGGGCTGATGATGAAAGGAGTGAGACTCCAATTGACTGCTAAGAAACTACTGAGATCATCTTTCATTAGTCGAAAAAACTATGCCGGCCGTACGCTACAGCTTCATACAAGATGTCCCTTTTAATAGACACGCTGGACTATACAGTAGCAGGACGTATATGGGCAGATATAGCAACAAGCAATTCCACTCGAATTCATACAGAATTATTTGATTAAAACCTCACGGAAGTCTGATATGTTCCCGTCGCTACTGGAAAGAGAAAACCCAAAACAAATAGGTCCATTTGTTTCGCAGGTTAATTCGCATTTGTTTAACTTTCCAGAGGTATCCAGAGAATTGGAAATGTTGACCATCAAAGCTTTCATTTCGCAGAAATTCGACCTCTTCACAGGGTAAGTTAATTTCGTTGTATCTTCCTCATTTTTTGTTCTTTTTTGTTTGTACTTAACAATAGGAAATTTCGTGTATCTTAGATGGCTTATAAACACTTTCAAACGGATAAACTTGGCTTGATCAAAGGAGCGTGAGTAAATGTTTTGGATTGCCGCGCCGGCCTGACAAGATACACTTATACACATTAGGGTGGAGTGAATTTTTTAAAAGACAACACTTTTTGCCAAAATACTCACTTTTAAATTAATTGTGAGTCAAAATGTTTGGTTGCGAAAAAAAGTTAAAGGCGTTCTAGAAACTTCACATTTTATGCCAAGCGTTCTAGACACTTCAGAGTATCCTCTTTTATGCCAATTAAAAATCATAAGTTAAAAAAAAATTGTGACTATTGATGTGGTTTTTAAAAAAGTCCCAAAACGTATCATTCTTCTTTAGGATTGAGTTGGAAATGATCATAACTGCTAATTCTTAGATGTTTTAAAAGATTACGTCAGCGCAATAAATATTGTATTTTACCACGTAAATGATAGTACTTTTATAATGATAAATAAAGCAATTCGTGCGAAATTATTGCCTAACCCGTCTAAAATATTCAAAAATGCACAACGTTAATTCTTCTGCCGACACTCCCGGAGTGCTACCCGTTTTTTGTTGGTACTATACTAATTATGATAAATATTAAAGAGCAACATTGCTTTTAATATTTGCTAATATACTAAAATTTTATAATAAAACTATTTGTTTTTTCATTCGCGGATGAATTTTTAGACCTGGTGACTAAATTTCTTTGCCACCGAAATATAGTAGGAGTTCAGTCAAATACAATATACGCGTAAACTTTCTATAGCAATTATATATATGTTTGTTTTCAGAAAAGACATTGGATACAAGAATAAAAATGTAGTTAGATGGAATTTAGATAACAGTAAGTATTAATAAGTTTTTTCATGATTCAATAAGTATCTTACTCTTTCCCAGTTCTCCCAAAAAGGAAAACTTAATATTGCTAAGTTGAGAACATTTACTTAGATGAATTTAAAGCTACACTTCTTTAGTAGATTTCTTACGCTAAATACTAATATTTAGCGTAAGAAATCTTCAGATTGTTTTTTTTTAATATAGGAAAAATTAAGGTTGCTACTTAAATAGCCCCGTTACGCAAATTGGCTTGACACCAGTTTGCAACAAGAGGCCAGGGGTTGAGACAAATGTTCGTGCAATCTAGAATTTTCGGGTCTGGATGTTTGTGAGACCGAAATACATTTCGGTATCGCGTAATTTCTGATACCTACGACACAAGATTCGTATTTTATTGGGGAGTTCAAACTACATGTGTTCCTTGGGTTTATTCATTTATTTAAACGAGCGAAATAGTAAAAGCAAGAATCAATTTCAGAAATTCTTCCAGAATCGAAGATAACTCAAGACAACAACCACTTCTTAGTATTCCAAAAGGCTATGAAATTATTGCTAATCTTCGGTCAGTGTTCTGGACTGAATCCTGTCACTGGGATTCTGGAGACAGATATTACGAAAGTGAGGTAAGACTGGTAAATGCCCCTGCCGTCCTATTTCATAGTACCTATACTGCAAGGATTTACGGATTTTAATATTTACGAAATTTATTAGATAAATATCAATGTATTTCTACACTAATAAAAAAAACTTATAATTGAAAATAAATGCTAAAGGAAAAGTTCATTAATTCAGTTATTAACTTTTTAAATCTAATTACTCTTGCAATACTGCCATCGGTATAGTGGGGTGGATGAAAAATTATTGAGTCGTAAAAATCGAGTAGAGGCATTCGTCTTTAGTACAAGGTGTTATGTCCAGATGTTTCAGGTTTGGTTTGTATAAATAAAACTACTTAAGCTTGGTTTCAATAGCGTCTGACACGTCCACTCGGTCCGATATCACAGGTAGTAGTGAACCGGTTTGAGTGGGGAACAGCGCTTATATTATGATTTATTTTCACGTTTACCTTACAATTAATTATTAATATTACGTGTACACTACACAAGGAACAGTAAAGACGTTGAAAAAGAGAGCAGAGCAAGTCAGATAAACACATTGTAATTATACATAAAAGGTATATAATTAACTCAACAAAGTACAGACGGTTTTATTTACTTTGTCCAGTTGTAATAGAATCTTGCAATACCAAGGATTTTTACTGCTAAGTCAAAGTCAAAGTCAAAGTCAAAGTCAAATTATCTTTATTCAAATAGACTTTTACAAGTTCTTTTGAATCGTCAATTTTACACATCTTAATTTTTTAAACTATTGCCGCTTCGAAACGTGTTATAGCTGTGGAGAAGAAACGGCAAGAAACTCCCTCAGCAACACGACATGTCATTTTTTTCTTTAAAAAACAGCAATATAATTATGTCTTTTTTTCATTACATTATTTAAATTTTTCATTATAAATGTCATAACGATACAAACTGTAGCAACAAAACAAAACTCCGATCAATTTACTTACTCCCAGGGCTTATTATCTTCAATAAAATCTGAAACTTTATAGTATGCTTTTTTGTAAAGCTTATCTTTAATTGATTTCTTAAACATTGTCAAGGGAAGCTCTCTAATAGCCTTCGGAAGTTTGTTATAGAAGCGTATACATTGCCCCATAAAAGAGTTATTAACTTTCCGGAGACGAGTTACGTGTTGAACGAGATTACATTTGTTCCTAGTATTTTTATTGTGTACATTACAAATTTTATTAAATTTATCAAGATTCTTTTGGACGTACATTAAGTTTTCGTATATAAACTGACAAGTGACGGTAAGAATATTTATTTCCTTAAATTTTTCTCTAAGTGAAGCCCTGGGACCTAAATTATAAATAGCCCTAATGGCTCTTTTTTGCAAAACAAAAATAGTGTTAATATCCGCAGCGGCTCCCCACAAAAGAATACCATACGACATAAGGCTATGGAAATAGCTGAAATAAACCATTCTTGCCGCTTCCTCGTCAGTCAGACGTCTGATCTTTTTCACTGCATATGCCGCTGAACTTAATTTGCTTGCCAATTGTTGAATGTGCGGTCCCCACTGGAGTTTTGCGTCTACCGTAATGCCCAGAAATGTAGTAGACGCAACAGGATCCAGTTCTTCACCGTTAATTTGTACAGTGGTTTTTAATTGCTTAACATTGGGCATTGTGAATTTAACACATTTAGTTTTTTTCGCATTTAAAAGTAAATTATTATTATCAAACCACTGAACAACTTTACGAAGTGCATTGTTTACTTCGTCAAAATTATCGAGACGTCTTTTTACGTTAAATATAAGAAATGTATCATCCGCAAACAGCACTATATCGTTTTTATCCCCTACGTAGTAAGGCAAGTCATTAATGTACACAAGAAACAGAAACGGCCCAAGAATTGAACCCTGTGGGACTCCCATGGTAACCGACGATCCTGAAGAAAGTTCTCCATTAACGTCAACCCTCTGAACTCTGTTATTCAAATACGAAGTCAGAAGATTGAGAGCTCCGTTTCTAATGCCATAATGGTTAAGTTTCCTGACGAGAATGTCATGTTTGACACAGTCAAAGGCTTTGGACAAGTCGCAGAAAATGCCAATAGCATCTCGCGACTCTTCCCATGCCCTGAACACAGTTTTTAAAAGTTCAACCCCTGCATCGATAGTTGATCTACCCTTAGTAAATCCGAACTGTTTCCGATGAAGTAAGTTATTTTTATTGAAAAAGTTCAATAATTGATTAAGTATAATTTTTTCAAATAACTTACTAAGAGTTGGTAAAACAGAAACAGGTCGAAAATTTGAAGGGTCTGTGGTATCACCAGATTTAAAAAGTGGTATTACCTTACTAAGCTTCATCAGGTCAGGAAACACTCCAGATGCGACGCAACGATTGAACACAGCTGCCATGTGAGGTGCTATAATATCGATTATAGAGGATATAGTAACCACTGACATTCCCCACAAATCTTTAGTCTTTTTTTTATTAATTTCTTTAAAGGCCTTTAAAATTAAGAAAAGGAGTTAGGCCTCTGTTCATCACGCCAGCCTAGTCTAGGCAGGTTAAGCACTTAATAAACAAATTTTGAGCAAATGTATGTTTGTTTAATCATCATAATCATCAGTCCATATACGTCCCACTGCTGAGCACGGGCCTCCTCTACATCTGAGAGGGTTTAGGCCTTAGTCCACCACGCTGGCCTCGTGTGGGTTGGCGGACTACACGCCTAAGAACTTTTAGGTGTTATGTGCGTTTATGTGCTTGATTAATTAAGGATATGAAACCATCACGACTAAGATTTTTCAGGGACCACGCGCCTAATCTTCGCGACCATCACATCAAAAATCCTCAATCATCATCATCATAAAATTTGGTACTATGCATACGTACATACAGGGCATTTAATAATTTCAGGTATCGCTTTCTCACATGGAAGGTATTTCTCAGTCTGTTAATAGGATTGGCACAAACAATCGCTGCTTCACTTTGCGCGTATAAAATTTTGAGCCACAGCATATCTATCAGAGGATTAGGTGAGACTAACTTTTTATTTCTTACTTTCTATTTCATTTTATTGTACAATAACAATTTCCAGAAATGTCGTATATGTTAAAGCTAAAGTAATAATTAATTTTCATCATTTTCTGAGAAATGTACAGAAACTATTCTTAAATACATATAAAACTTTTTATTGTAGATAAGTTTAAATTTGAATAAAAAATAATAACGAAGAAACAAAATATCTCATGTATTTACAATTAAATTATTAAAAATTAAAAAACAGAATTTATTTTAATGAATTGATAAGAGCTTTGCTGAGTAAGTGAGCGCTGCGCGTGTCCGGAGAGGAGTGAGGGGCCACTGCTCAAGCGCAGCCCCTCTTTTCTTTCGGTGGGGCCATGACGTCACCAGTCGTGATAAGCTAGCCACGCCCACCGTCACAACTCGGTGCTAACGCTATTTTTAAGAACTTGGAGTAGATTTAACTCTACCGTAAAATGTTGTGAGATCCATGTAATACCAAGTAGCTTAATTTATTCAATCCCTACGGAAGGGGCCTTCTGTCTTAAGATATTACTAACTATCCTAACAACATCTTATAGTGACCGTATCAATATAGAGTATAAAGTTCATTTATGTTTAAAAAAATACATAAATACACCCGACAGTCACATACATAGTTCTGACCCCACATTAACATATAAGTCTTGTGTCGTGGGTATTAGAAACTACGAGAGACTTTTCGGTCTCACAAACACCCAGACCCGAAATAAATACTTGTCGATCACACAAACATATTTTGCCTCGGTGCGGGGATCGAACCCGCGGCCTCTCGTTTCGCAAGCTAGTCAAGTCAACTGCGCCACGGGGCTGTCAAAATATATAGAATAAGTAATAAATAAAATAAAATAGATTGACTTGGCCATCGCATGAAAAAACAAAGTATCTTACAAGTAATGCATATATACTATATTCTAAGGAAATTCGATCAGAAGTGAGTTTTTTAAAAGGAAAATACTTTACACGTTTTTACAATTTCATTAATTACATTTACTCAATATCAAAGTAACATTAACATTCATCGATTCCGACACAAAACTAACGCTAAATAATCCAGATTACAATTTACAATAAAAGAGCAAAAACTAACAGCATGACAAATTATCCTAATCCTAACCAATGACCATTGTGTGTCAGACTGACGCGACGGAAGGAGCGCAACCAAAGGAGGTCCACTAACACTCAACACCGGCCTATATCGAGTTACTCCTCCACTACCCTAATGTATTCTAACACGGCCTTTCCTGACGAGAGGCCGTCCCCGGACTCTTCTGTCTTCAGCTTTGGTGTGGAGACTGCCAACCAGAGATTCTCTGTATCCCGGAGTTACTGGGTTGTGGCTCGATTTCTTCCAAAGGCAGCTCCAAGTCGAGAGGCAGGTTGACACCAGGAGCTGACTCCTCCCCTTTGTTGTCTTCATCTGTAGAAAAACAAAATAACGGCAGTACCCATTGTGCATTTTGACCCAATGATGGTATCGGTGATGATAACCCATGTAAGCTAAGCTAACCTAGTATGGATTTACACAAAATAGGTGTAAAACATTGCAATATATGAACCAACCACCCGGGGCGGGACTTGTCGGAAGATCGCCACCTCACGACTCGCCAGAGGACCTACGAGGACTTACGTGAGGCATGGCTTTGCGTGTGCGTTAAGTTCACATAAAGATATGCTTCAAACCAAACTACGTTACAAAACACAGACTACGATTGACGATAAACATGTCTCACGGTACACGAACAGTCACAAACCAAAGCATGGCGTGACCCTTCGGTACCCCCAGCTCTAGTTCCAGGACAACTCAACAACAGAGTCAAGTTACCGAACGCATCACAAAGCTGCCTAAGGCATGTTACATATATCAGGATCGCATGCCTGAGCTCACTCCTAGACAGCATCCATCAACATGGAACAATACCCCACTCAAAGCGCATCCCTCGGCCCAGATAGCCCATCCGAGTACAAAACTCCGAGATTGGGACTATCCAAGGTAGCTAGATCACACTTCAAATACAACTGTTTTGTACTAATGTACTCCCTTGTATTATTATCATGTGTACAATAAAGTTTTAAATAAATAAATGAACTGTCACAAGGTACCTAGTACAATAATAGGCGATTGCTACAAAAATTGTCCAAGCAGGAATTATAAAGCCATACTAAATAATTCAATCGCTCACCACTGAATAAATCAGCACACACATCGGGCGTCCACTCTCCATGCCATGGAGTCATATACTCCGCGGCTGCTTGCGTAGACTTCCCGTACGAGCCGGCCAGAAGCTGAAGCTCGTAGCGTCCATGTGGGAGAATCTTCACCACTCGATGCGGTCCTCGCATGCAGGAGTCAAGTTTCCCAGTTGATTGTGCCTGCTTTCTTACAAAAACTAGAGAGTTAGGTTCAAAGACGCGGGGCGTCTTACGATAATCCAAACTGAAATTAAAATCTTGTAGAAATACCCACCACCGAGCCACTCTAAGTAACAAATCTTTCTTACGCTGAGTTAATTTCAAGGCATTACAGTCAGTGACTACGGTGAAGTGTACTCCCACAAGATAATGCCTAAAATGACGAAGAGCTTTGACAACAGCCAAAGTTTCTAACTTGTACGAGTGGTATTTACTCTCAGCCCCCTGAGTGTCTACTAAAGTAAGATACCACTCGCTTACGATTGCCCTCATGCATTTGCATCATAACAGCTCCATAACCGATAGAACTCGCGTCTGTGTGGACTTCTATCGACAATGAAGGATCAAATATCACAAGTACCGGCCTACTCGTTAGACATTCCACAATGTACTTTCGAGCAGCCCGTTGTTCTAGTCCCCAGTCAAAATTAACTTTCTTCTTTGTTAACGCTGTAATGCAGGCAGTCTTCTGCGCAAAGTCAGCTATATACCGTCTGAAGTAGCTGGCTAAGCCCATAAACTGATGAACTTGTTTAACATTTCGCGGTTCCGCTGAGTCAATCAAAGCTCTCACCTTCTCACGACTCGGCCTAACCTGACTCTGACTAATTGTTTGCCCCAAGTATTCAATTTCAGTGGCTAGAAATGAGCACTTCTTCAGGTCGATCGAGATACCGGCCTTAGTAAGAGTCTCGAGAACCCTATGCAGCAAAACAAGACCCTGATCTACCGTTTTGCTCAAAATTAATACGTCATCAACGTATACAAGAATATCACCGGATTCTATGAACTCACGAAGTGTTTTTGCAATAATCCGCTGATAAACTACTGGAGCATTTATCAATCCGTAAGGCATCTTCAAATATCGATAATGTCCTTCAGGTGTGACAAATCCCGTAAACGGTACTGAATCCTGACTTAATCGCATCTGGTGGAAGCCAGTAGCCATATCTAAACTACTGAAGTAACTATTGTGCCCTAAACGTTCTATTCCACTACGGAGAGGCGTGAGACAGGGAGATGTTATATCTCCGAAACTGTTCACTGCCGCGCTGGAAAATGCCTTCAAGCTCTTAAAGTGGAAAGGATCGGCATCAACATCAACGGCGAGTATATCACACACCTTCGGTTTGCCGACGATATTGTAGTCTTGGCAGAATCGCTGGAAGACCTTAGCACTATGCTCGAAGACCTCAATCGAGTCTCTCAACAGGTGGGTCTTAAAATGAACATGGACAAGACGAAAATCATGTCGAATGTTCATGTTGTGCCCACCCCGATCGCAGTTGGGGGCTCGACTCTCGAAGTTGTAGACGAATACGTCTATTTAGGACAAGTGGTCCGGTTAGGCAGGTCCAACTTCGAGAGAGAGGTCAATCGGCGAATCCAACTCGGTTGGGCAGCGTTCGGGAAACTACGCGACGTCTTCTCGTCCAAAATACCTCAGTGCCTGAAGACAAAAGTCTTCGATAGTTGTGGGTTACCAGTGATGACATACTGCACTGAGACGTGGCCTCTCACTATGGGCCTCATTAGACGGCTCAGAATCACTCAACGAGCTATGGAGAGAGCTATGCTCGGGGTTTCCCTACGAGATCGAATCAGAAATGAGGAGATCCGTAAGAGAACTAAAGTAACCGACATAGCCCAGCGGATTAGCAAGTTGAAGTGGCAATGGGCCGGGCACATAGCGCGGAGAACCGATGGCCGATGGGGCCAAAAGGTTCTCGAGTGGAGGCCGCGTACCGGAAAGCGCAGCGTAGGACGTCCACCCACAAGATGGTCCGACGACCTGGTGAAGGTCGCGGGTCGTCGCTGGATGCAGGCTGCCTCCAACAGGTCACTGTGGAAGTCATTGGGGGAGGCCTATGTTCAGCAGTGGACTTCTTTGGGCTGATAATGATGATGATGATGAAACGTTCTATATGGTCATCAATACGCGGTAATGGGAAGCGATCCTTAACTGTGATGTCATTAAGCTTCCTAAAATGTCCTTATCTAAAAGATCCTTAATAATCTCGCGAACACGAAGAGTCTCAGCAAGAGAAAGACGATACGGGCGATAATTGACAGGGATGTTGGAATTAAGTTTAATTGTCATACACCCTGTATTTACAGTTGAGGTCGCGGTACCAGAAATGAAAAACTTTGAAAGCGCGTTAATAATCTCTAACAATTTTTGTAACTGTTTATCAACAAGACAAGTATTGATTGAGATTGAAGTCTCCGATTGAACCGTCATCACTCTGTTTGAATTACGATCATCCCTCGTAAGCAGCTGATAGTCCTTAGTACGAACATACCTAACGCAGTCTCTATTCAAAACATCTGTACCAACAATGACTGGAGTGTTCATGCATTTGGCTGCAACCACAAACAGATCTAACTCAATTGTCAACGTAACGTAACAAGTACTTTCTACTACCTGGCTACCTAAACCCTTAAAAATTTGAAAAACTGGTTTGCGCGTATGGCTAAAATGCTTCAATAAAGACGATAAAATAAGGGATACGGTGGAGCCACTATCGATTAAAACATCTACTGAAACATCCTGAATAATAACTACAACTACGTCACTATTAACAGACTTAACCAAAGAAATACAAAAATGAACGGTCTCCTTGTTTGATGTCTCTGAACTTTGTTTGGCAACGTAGAGTATTTGTCGCAGTTCGTGTTTAATAACATCGGCCAAAATATTTGCAATATCGGGCTTCCGTGGACATAACGGCCTGAACTCTTTTTTTTTAATTACTCCACGTACAATCGTTCGTTACCCATTCGTTCAGCCACGAACGCGCGTCTCCCTTTAAACAATTACTAATACACGAAAGACACTCGTAATCATTCCAATCGTTAAGAAATTTAGCGCGATCTACTTCTGAACATCAATCATCTATGTTATTAAGATTCGGATCAAAATTTGAAATGTAAAAATGTTGACTAGTCCTACTCCCATGGCTAATACAACGAATCGCATCGATAATTCAATCAGTAACCGTGGAGTGACCCGAATTCTGTTGTGGCGACCTAGACCGAGAATGCGAACGCCGATCATGATATGAACAACGACTGCCCGGTGACTCGCGCTACGCGCATGCTCACGATCCGACATTTTAACGAAATTAAAATAAGAAGACGTAATCCAACAAAACAACTATACAATTCAAAACATAAATAAAAATATTCAAAAACGACTCACCCAGATCGGGAAACAAAACATAAGTATGTAGTGACATTTGCACTAAAAACTGCATTTCTTCGCAAAGCTAAGAAATTTGAAAAATAATTTAACTACACACAGAAACTAACTTCGACAAAATAAAGAAAGTGGGCAAAAAGGGCCTATCCCACTTCTGATCTAAGGAAATTCGATCAGAAGTGAGTTTTTTAAAAGGAAAATACTTTACACGTTTTTACAATTTCATTAATTACATTTACTCAATATCAAAGTAACATTAACATTCATCGATTCCGACACAAAACTAACGCTAAATAATCCAGATTACAATTTACAATAAAAGAGCAAAAACTAACAGCATGACAAATTATCCTAATCCTAACCAATGACCATTGTGTGTCAGACTGACGCGACGGAAGGAGCGCAACCAAAGGAGGTCCACTAACACTCAACACCGGCCTATATCGAGTTACTCCTCCACTACCCTAATGTATTCTAACAATATTATATTAGATAGTTTAGATTAAAAAAACAAAATTTTTACACACATTATATTGCTTATTACATTAAATAAGCTTGATAATGAAAACCTTAAATTTCCAGGTTATGTTGTCTTCTACTTATGCGCTGCATGCTCCACCTTCACTTTCCAACGTGTTGCTACAAAATGGCCGGCATTAATGAAGCAACTTCATAACTGCAATCTGCAGGAGTACGTTGACCCGACGCTCAAGCGCAAATGTTATTCAGTTTGCTTTGCAGTCATGTTCATATCTATTGGTAAGTATCAAAAGTTACAAACTAACCTAAAACGATTTATAAGTTTTTATTAACCCGTCTTGTCGTGGCTTATAATATAATTCCTGTTAAGAACTAAATAATAAATAAATTAATACACCCAACAGTCATATACGAGTACATAGTCCTGACCCCACACTAAGGTACAAGTCTTGTGTCGTGGGTATAAGAAACTACGAGAGATTTTTCGGTCTCACAAACACCCAGACCCGAAACAAATACTTGTGGATCACACAGACATTTGTCTCGGTGCGGGAATCGAACCCGCGGCCTCTCGTTTCACAAGCTGGTATCTAGCCAACTGTGCCACGGGGTGTCGAATAAAAAAATAAAAATAAAAGGAAATTTTACTTACCATATAGCATAAAATATTTCTTAAAGTGACCGAATTCAGAAATCATTTTTTGGTAAAATAAAAGAGTGGGGACAAGCATATTGTCGATTTTCAGGCACATTTTCAGAATCGGTGCTGGGACAGAGAATTTCATAATGGAAAAGCCAATAACACTTTGCCCGACCAGTGAATTGAATATAAGAACCTCTAGATTGTACAACCCTCTCAGTTGTAAAGGAGGCCCGTGCCCAGCAGTGGGACGTATATGGGCTGATAATGAATATTGTACAGCACACACTACTTATTTCTTATATGGTATTTCTATTTTCCAAACAGTGATGGCCTCGAGCTTAAGGCGCGCGGTCGAGAATTTCGACGGTCGCAGGTTCAAACCCCAGGCACACACCTCTCTGCCCTGTGGCAAGGGGGCGTTAGAATCTCACCACGGTATCCCCTGCCTGTCGTAAAAGGCGACTAAAAGGGGCCTTTGGGGTCGCTGGACGCGCTACGGGGGCAGCGCGTCCTCACTGAAAGTGACCCCGAGAGGGGCGGCGGCACTGTGGCCTGTGTCCGTCGCGGGCGCCTATCCATAACTGGGGCGCCCGAACCAAGCTAGTGGGGGTGCAACTGCGCCCCCTAAAACTCCGAGACGGCCGAGACAATTACGTCTCGGAGGCGCAACGGGCGGCTGTGGATTTACGGTGGGCGCTTCTCGCCCACGTCCCGTGGTCGTCCCACTTGGCGCGGAGATGGCCACCGGGGGGTTTTGGTCGGTATGCTGGTTTAGGGATATTGTTAGGGACCCAGCTCGGCACTAACACCTGTGCGGACATGACGTCGCCGCGCGCCGGGCTGGAAGACCGGTGACCCCGACATACGCTTCCCGCCCCCCCCTCCCCCGGGGCTGGCGGGAAGTAGAGCCATAATCAGCTTTCCCCTCGATAACAAAAAAAAAAAAAAAAAAAAAAGGCACACACCTCTGACTTTTCGGAGTTATGTGTGTATTCACAATGAATTATCACTTGCTTTAACAGTGAAGGAAAACATCGTGATAAAACCTGCACACCTAAAAGTTCTTAGGAATTTCTTAGGTGTGTAGTCCGCCAACCCGCACTAGGCCAGCGTGGTGGACTAAGGCCTAAACCCTCTCAGTTGTAGAGGAGGCCCGTGCCCAGCAGTGGGACGTATTTGGGCTGATGATGATGATTTCTATTTTCAATTGTGTATTTTTTAAATTTCAGTTGAACACTGTATGGCTCAACTGTCAGCGTTCACGGAAGTCATAGACTGTCCTACGGGAGAAGATATGGTCTTATACCAAGAATTTGTAAAGAAGATGTTTCCATGGGTGTTTGAACTGAATATTGTATATTATTATTACCTTCCCGTTGGAGTTATACTGCAGGTACACAAATTTCAAGTGCCAAGCCACTTTTTCATACTATAAACGTTGAATCACGTGACAGCCCCGTGGCGCAATTGGCTAGACATTAGCTTGCAAAACGAGAGGCTGCAGGCTCGATCCCCGCACCGAGACAAATGTTTGTGTGATCCACAAATATTTGTTTCGGGTCTGGGTGTTTGTGAGACCGAACGAGTCTCTCGTAGTCTCTGATACCAGGACTTGTATCCTAGTGTGAGGCCAGAACTATGTACTCGTATTTCGTATGTAACTGTTGGGTGTATTTACTACTATATAATTTATAATCCGACATCATTTGTTTAAACCACATTTGTGATAGTATCTCATAACAATGTAGAAGATTTGAGCAAAAACGATTTGGTATTTTTGCTAATCGATCAAGATTTAAGATTTAAAGGCGCTCCACCGCGCTTTATAGATAAATAATTAATCAACAGTCTTACAAAATATAATAGATATATGGCATGTTTAAATAATCCTTCTTTAGTTGACTACAGTTTGGATTGAAAAATTCACTTTTTCCTCTCTGCTTTCAAAAATCGAGTGCATAATATACAGGCTGTATTCAGACCGTGATCGGAAACTAAGGCAGGTAATAGCTAAGGTGATTACAAACCCCCTGGCGTTAAAGAAAATTCTGACAAAAAATAAAAAAATTGACGTTTTCCATACAAACCGCGTACATTTAATACCGATGGTTGTATGGAAAACGTCAAAATTTTTATTTTTTGTCAGAATTTTCTTTAACGCCAGGGGGTTTGGGAATACACCCTGTATAATATTTTACTTAGTAATGTACGTAATTTAATCTGAAGGCATGATGACGAGATTATCCTGTATTTATACATTCACGGCAATATCTCCGAAAATATGCGGTAGGCGTATTTACCAAGCCAAATGATTTGCCAACTGTATTTCAAATTATGTATTATAAGATTTGAAGCCTTACGTAGCGTTCATGCATATGCATGCTGCATGCATGCTCAGCATGCTGCTCAGGCCTGTAGAGGAGGCCCGTGCCCAGCAGTGGAAGACGTATATGGGCTGATGATGATGATGATGATGCTAATGAAAAATTTCAAAAAATTCCTAAACACTTCTACCCGGCGTTGTAATCTTACTCAAAACCGTTTGTAGGAACACTGAATTCTCATATTAACTAGGTTGATTTAAATTACGGGTATAACCCGGTTTATTTTTTTATGTATTTTATTGGTATTTTTAGATTTTGAACGTGATTTCAACTTTGACGTGGAATTATTCTGACATGCTTATAATATGCGTCAGTATCTACCTGACTTCTATACTAAAATGTATTAATAAGAAAATCCAGACATCGTATGACAATGTAAGTACCTTTGGGGTCGATTTAAATAATTTTAAAATGGAAAAGGTTGTTTGTTTTGTTACTGGCGCGACAAAATAAGCGAAATAGTACGAGTTGACCAGCATAAATTTATCTAATTAGAATGTAATAGACATTTTTTTTTAATTTTTTTAATGTAATACGATAAACTCTTACTAAACCAACCAATAATACCACCCTGTTGGTAACTGGATACACACAAGCTGACTATTCAAGCACGTTTAAACTCTTAAGTCCTTTTATAGTCCCTAAATCGATTAAGTATATACTGAGAATTTCCTAATAAAAAAAAATTGTCCCAAGGATTTCACAATCGCACTTATTATTTCCACGCATTAATAAAATATATCAGTCCTCTACTACTGAGAGGGTTTAGACCTTAGTCCACCACGCTGGCCTAGTGCGAGTTGGCGGACAACATACTTAATAAATTCCGAAGAACATTTTTTTTCCTACGCCCTTTAAGTACGTGATAATTCATTGCGAATACACATAACTTAGTAACATAAGAGGTGTGTGCTAAGGGTTTGAACCTGCCGCCGCTGATATTCTCGACCGCGTGCCTAAACCTCGAGGCCATCATTATTTGCCGATTGCAAGTGAACTTCGAAATTATAACTTAGTCGTTTTGCAGTTGTTTCTGCCCTCTTCTTACTGGCGATGCCTACGTGAGGACTACAACCGAGCGACGCGATTGGTGCGTTCGTTTGATGACGTCATTAGCAGTGTAGTCTTAATCTCCTTCGGCACTAACCTGTTCTTTATATGTCTTCAGCTTTTCTATTGTTTGGCGTAAGTATGTAACAATTCTTGATGTGACGTCAATTTACGTTTTTTGCGTAATTTTTGCCTCCTTTAGAATTGCACCCTTTAGAAATTTAATGGCAGCCTTTTGCTGTGTCAATAATATAAAAACTACTTAGATACATTTAACATATTGTCGGCAATAATTTTGTGTCGCGGGTGGCAGTAGACGTCATCACGTCGGCTGCCTATATAACGGGCGCTGCTGAGCGTCACATGGCACTTACTCATCGGCCGGTCTACAGTGCGGTAGCTCTGTCCGAACGTCTACGCGTGTCTTTTGTTATTAATATACCCTCAGTAATGTTAACATTTTGTAATTTCAAGTTGGTCTATGTTTGTAACGGCCCCTGGCCGAATAAATGTTTATTTAAAAAAAAACAATTAATATTCACATTGATAACAATATATAATTTCACGCCCGTATTCTCCAAACTTGGCATATACAATGGATTAATGTGGATAAATTAATTACAACATAAGTATATAATTATTCATCTTCCAGTTACGGCATCACGATCAAGCCACAATATTTGAGAGCGAAATGTCCAAATTATCCAAGTGGGTTCGTATATATTTTCCTTAAACCATTACTTCCCAAGCATCGAAAAGATTTTAATTTTTTGATGAAACGTAGAAATTAAGTTTTTAGTTAGAGAGAAAATTTTATGAGAAAAAAATTGCTCTTCCTTAGTCGACAAAAATTATCAATTTGAAAAAAAAACATTAAATCAACTTAACATTTTTTACGGCGAAAAATATTTATTGTGTTGAAAAAATTGTGTGAAATTAGGAATTTCATCAGAAACAATAAAAACAAGAGCCCTAACAACAAAAAAAATAATTGAATATAGTGTCCTAAAAATAGGACAGTGGGGAGGAATGGGTTAATAATATACATAATTACATATGTAATAGGTATAAATTAGTAGAGCTACGGTGTGTTTAGACCGCAACCATAATCCATATCCATATCCATACTAATATTATAAATGCGAAAGTAACTCTGTCTGTCTGTCTGTCTCGCTTTCCTGCTAAAACTACTGAACCGATTTAAATGAAATTTGGTACACAGATAGTTTAGACCCTGAGAACGAACATAGGCTACTTTTTATCCCGGAAAAGGGGTTTTAAGGGGTTGAAAGGGGGCATGAAAGGTTGTATGGAAGTATTGTCATTTTTAAAGCTAGAAGCCTGAAACTTATTTTTTAGGCTGTTGATTAGATATAAATAAATATGACATTAAAATTTTGTAAAAAAAAATGTATCTTTAAGGGGGTAAAATATAAATAGGGGTGAAAGTTTGTGTAGAAATTCTTCATTTTTGAAGCTATAATGATGAAACAACGTGTAGACGACTGTAACTATCTATATGTAACTATATGTCTGTTATGCTTTCACGCCTAAATTATTTGACCGTTGTAAACGATTTTTGATATGGACATAAATGGGACTCTGTGGAGTAAAATAGACTACAACTTATTTTCTTTCTGAACCCAACCCTGTAGTCTACGCGAACGGAGTCGCGGGCAAAAGCTAGTATAATCATATTTTATAAGGAATCGACGTAAAGCGTAAGCTTTGTAGTTACAACACTACGAGGCACAATGGCGTATGTCGGAAATAGCCAGTGGTCCAAAGGTGAGAAAATTTAGCACAAAGGGACCAAAATATTTGGCCACTTATTGATAAAGATCAAGAAAATATTCGCGTCGCGAAAAATAAAATAGGCTCTAATACTATATTTAATGAATTGATACCTAAATCTGATAGGAGCATATTTTCTTAAGATTTAAATAACACATAACTAATTACCACATTTTTCAATAAGTTCACCCTTGTTTACAACTGTATGATCGTAAATTCAGTAAAAATAACAATGTTGCCAAATAAATAATTTTAAACCTGACTCTTACTTTAGCAAAAACTTCTGCCGAATAAACTTAACGAGCGATGTCGCAGTATCTGAGAGCACTTTCAACTCATTAGCGGCAATTTAGAAAAAGTATCAGTTCCAATATTCGATAAAAATCCTATCAGGTCGATGATCTCCAAAATTCCAGACGTAGTCTAGTCAACGACCTGCAGCATCTAGTTGTATGATACAGACGTTTTATTACACCAATACTTTTTAGAATGCAGTGAAGTATTCAGTTGTAAAGTTGCCCTTCCATGATGTTTACTTTAGATTTTTTCATTCTTGTGACATTTCATTCCATACATATTGCTATTTGAGAGGAAAAAATTGCTTCAAGATCTATGAGTCCTAAAATGAAAATCGTAGGTATTTGAGTATGAAATTAAGTTGTGGTTATGGGTATAGTTGTATGGGCTTTACCAAATTTAGCCCTATTATTTTTCTGACGAACAATTGCGGCGCGCAGCATCGCCTAAATATTTTGCATAATGCACCTAGCATTTGCAAATAAGATTTGAAAGAAACAGGAGACAGTATCAAGGGCCTTCTTGAGCGGTAATGTTAAATAAAGAAGTCAAAATAATTCCAACTATTATTGAATCAATAAGCAAAGTAGAAACTTTAGAATTAATGTTTATCTTTGTTATTTTCTACTATGACCTGTAAAGACAGGTCATAGTAGAAAGAAAGCTTTAAAAGAGTCGCTAAAAAGAATCTTCGCTAAGGAAGTTTTCTGTTTCTCTGGTATTGGCACAGTCTATGCAGATTGATTTAGCCTTTTCACTCACTTAGCCAATAAAAATAATTTAGCATGTTTGTTCTGGAAGTATTTGGAGCAAGTCTATTCCAGTAGTGAATGTTTCGGCCAGTGACAATGATAATATTTGCAGCCCTTTCGGTGGATACGAACACGTTGCGTATTTGGTTCTCTCCTTGTGCTATTTATTCGGAAGATCTCTCGCCTTGTCGTTGATTGCTGCGGGTGTACACACAGCTTCATTAGCGCCGGCTCCTGCATTGTATAACGTAGCACCATCGATGTATTGCAGTGAGGTAGGTCATATAAATCCTTATTTAATGCTACAATTAATTAATTTTGTTGAATAAATATAAAGTAATCGAAACCCGAGGAAAATAGGAGATTCTGTACATAGTGTTTTGTTTACTGAATACTAGTTTCGTTTGCGGTGTTATTCATCATCACATTATCAGCCCATATGCATCCCACTTTGGGCATGTGCCTCCTCTACAACTGAAAGGGTTTAGGCCTTAGTCCACCTCGTTGGCTCAGTGAGGGTTGTCAGACTACACAACTACGAAACTATTAGGTATTAACTTTTAGATGTGCAGGCTTCTTCATGGTGTTTTCCTTCACCGTTTAAGTACGTGATAGTTTTTGTGAATACACACATAACTTCGAAAAGCCAGAGGTGTGCGCCTGGGGTTCAAACCCGCGAACGCAGAGATTTTCGACCGCGCCTAAGCCATGAGGCCATCACTACTTTATTATGTACGCACTATAATCCATTTTAGTCTTAGGAGTTACAGTCGTAAGTTTCAGATCGAATAATCTCTAGTCTGCTCTATGGCGTGGCTTTGTTTTCAGGTCCAGAGATTCCTGGATCAGATACACGGAGATACGATTGCACTCAGCGGTCTTCAGTTCTTTTATGTTACAAGAGAACTAGTGTTGTCTGTAAGTAAATATTTAATTATTTAGAATCTAGTTGGTAATGGATCCGACTGCCGGTGGTCACAAATACATTTCACGATACAAATTCGATGTTTTTGTCAGTCCCATGCATGTTAGGTCAGCCCATATAAGTCTTACTAGTGGATACGGGCCTCCGCTATAACTGAAAGAGGTACACTACCCTAGTATTTGTTCAACGTGGATCACAGATGTCGATGCCGCCAATTTCAAACTGTTTTTTTTTTTACACTGGATGTGGGGGAACCTAACTCAGGCGGTGGTCAAAAATGATTTTAGTCGAATGTCGAATATTTTAATCGAATGAAAACATACAGTTTATACATTTTCTGATGCCTATAGCAAAAGACATCTAAATATGACTTAATAGCTTTGACTGTTTTTAGGTTGCTGGAACCATAGTAACTTACGAACTGGTGTTGCTGCAATTTAGCAACGAGGATGCCACGTGAATGAAGCAGACGGCAGATTTCGCCGCCGAAACTGATCTAAGTTTTCTCATTAACTTTTCAACTTAAGGCTTCGTGTGACTTGAATATAATCTAGCTAATTTTATACGACCACGGAAAACGATTGTAAAAGCTTTTGAAGATTCCTCTATAATAGACTCTTCGATTGCCTTCATAGCAGATGAGCGGGCATCGATTTAATTTCAGACCAGATAGAAATTTATTTTGTATCAAAAAGTCTCTAAAAAATATATTTGATCATTGTTTGTTGTTCATGGGTATGTGTGAGTTAGATTTGAAGTGGATAGGTACCTACCAGTGGCGGTACATCCATAGAAGCCCAAAAGCGTTACACGTCAATTGTGTAATGTCTAGTTTATAATTGGTTATTGTGAGGTCTTTATTTATCAAATTTCTTTTGTTAAATAAAGATTTAAAGCTTAAAGATTATTATTTTGAACTTTGAAAGGCAAACTGGGCTTTCGGGCTTCTATGGAAGTACCGCCACTGGTACACATACCTTCTTGCGTAGTAAACACATATTGATGAAGAGGAAAAATAAGTTGATTATTAAGTTATAGAAGAATACACAAAAAAAAAATTACTTTTCATTGCATATTAATTTGTTTTGGAATAGTTTTTTAGAATGCGGTTTTTGTTTTGTTAATTTTTTTTGTTTATTTTCAACACTATAGTACGATTTGTTGTTATATAATTTAAGATTAAAATATTTTTCTAGTGGTTTAAACGTACAAAATGCACAACTCTTACAATATTTTTATGTCATGCGTTTCAATTATACCTGATAAGAACAATATGCTTTGATTTTCACAATGCGTTTTACACTAGCTCTGTATTGTGTTTTAGCTTGGGTACGTGTTTGTCATGGTAAGGAACATTGTTTAATCTATACAAATAAATAAAATAGGTGTGTCTGTTTGTAATATTGAAATAACCGCTTATATATTATATTAATATATTAAAGAATCGGCTGTTAGGGGGAACAAAGTTCGCCGGGTCAGCTAGTATTAATTATATAATGAAATTTTCTGAAAGTTTCTTTTTTGGTTTATATTCACGGACCAATATTTTTATGGCGGTTATCTCAATATTTGCTGGCCTCAATTTTGTGTGATACGGAAGCGATCAATTGTTTGATACAGACGGGATCCTAGAATGAAGTTTTTTGTCTTTATAATTAAGTTTAAATTGAGTTTGAATGAAATATGCAACTCTGCCAACCACTTCGGGGATACAGGCTATGCATGATGTATGTATTAGAATTAAATATTTAAGAAAACAACAATAGTAAATTATCTAAATCGATAATCTTTGCCAAATATCAGACTGTGTTGCTATGACCACAGTAAACAATGAAACCTTTAAACTACGTGGCATGCTGCCTTTCATACTCAACATTCCATCAACGTCCTTCACTATTATACTATACAACATCAGCCCATATACGTCCCACAGCTGGGCGTAGGCCTCCTCTACAACTGAGAGGGTTTAGCATTTGGTTCATCAAGCTGGCCTAGTGCGGGTTTGTAGACAACATATCTTTTTCAAATTCTTAAGAACTTTTTAGCAGTGGCGGTACTTCCATAGAATCCCAAAAGCCCAGCATGCCTTACAAAATTCTGAATGATAATCTTTAAGCTCATTTAACAAAAGCAATTAGACATATCAGTGAGAATATCCTGACCCCGCAATAAACAATTATAATAGACATTACACAATTCACATGTAACACTTTTGGGCTTCTATGGAAGTACCACCACTGCTTTTTAGGTGTGCAGGTTTCCTCACGATGTTTTCCTTCACCGTTAAAATAAGTGATAATTAATGACAATACACACATAACTTCGAAAAGTCAGAGGTGTGTGCTTGGTTTTGAACCCGCGACCGCCAAGATTCTCGACCGGGCGCCTAAACCTCGAGGCCACCACTAGTTATATTATAATAATACAGTATAATGTAACAATTTATGTCTTTCTGTAACCTCCTTCACTACTAACTACGAGTATACAGTATAATTTATCTCTATGTGACTGTAACACATTACAATTTTTCTATGATATAGAGCAGGGTTTCTCAAAGTGGGGTTCACGAACCCCTAGGGGCTCGCCATTTGACAGCAGGGGGTTCGTGACAAGATTTACGTAACGGTGACTTGATGCCTAGCAGGCACGTGCAGCACACATAGTGGCTACAACATACTTATGTGAGAGTGGGTTTTCACACCTGGTCATGATAAAAAGTAAATATAGAAACCGACTTGATACCGAGTCAGAGTTAAGGTTGAAATTTTCCAAAATTGACATTGACTCCATATGCGACAAGAAACAAGCTAACCCGTGACAATAATATTAATAAGATACCTATTTCTTTTGAAATAAAAATCTTATTTTCTTCAACAGACAATTTTATTATTTAGTTTTTGGGAGTTAATTAGTTACTTAAGACTTAAGGGGTTCGCTGTCACCTGAAAACTAACAGGGGTTCGCTGTCACCTGGAAACTTTAACAAGGGTTCGTGAAACCAAAAGTTTGAGAAACCCTGCTATAGAGATTTTGTTTCTGTAAGTTTCTAAAGGAGTAATGGTACCGCTGATAAACTTCGAGCGCGAGACACAATGCGACGACGTGTGCTACGACCTTCCGCCAGGCGACACGGATCCTGTATGCATGATGTACAGCCGCTACAAGAAAGGCTATTTGTTCTTTGTGAACGAGTGTCAAGCAAGACGAGCTGCGTGTAAGGAGAATCTTTGTAAGTGTTTAAATAAAGCAATTCAAAAGCCATTTCTTTATCTACAGAACTGTGTTGGTTGTTAGTGTCTACGATTTCATCATCGGCCCATATACGTCACACTGCTGGGCACAGGCCTCCTCTTCAACTGGTAGGGCTTAGACAACCACCACGCTGGTCTAGAATGGGTTGGCGGACTACACCTTAGAAATTCCTAAGAACTTTTAGGTTTGCAGGTTTTATCACGATGTTTTCCTTCACAGTTAAAGTAGGTACGTGATAATTATTTGTGAGTACACACATAACTTCGAAAAGTCAGAGGTGTATGCCTAGGGTTTGAACCCGCAACCGTCGAGATTTTTGATTTCATGCCTAAACCTCGAGACCATCACTACTTATAACCGTACTACTATGTATAACCACGGTAATACTATCATACAGTAGTTTAACTTCATACAAACGGGTGAAACGCGAGTTATACCTACGCGCCTCGATCGCGGCATGCGCAAGGCATGCAGGCAGTCGCGAATGTGCCGCAGTGACAAACGGGCGGTGTTGTTTTTTAAGCAGTAATCGCGCGATTTTTATACAAAATAAATGCAAGTGCCTATTTAATATGACAAGTATATATTGTGTTTATATATTGTGCTGTTTTTGGTTGCATGATATCTTCCAATCAAAAAATAACATGCATTTTTATTGAACACTTCCTATTCCATTCACAAAATATTTTATTTGTTTAAATAAAAAAATAAATAAATTACAATCACAAAAATAGATAGAAAGTCAAAGTAGGCAGATTGAATTAAAATTCTGCAGGTTCGCAGCCCTATCGCATGTTTACGTACCGCGCGGCTGTAGGTATTTATTTCAAAAATGCAGCCGAGTTAAACTACTGTATGATAGTATTACCGTGGTATAACCAACGCGATATTACTATTATTAATTGATGAACTCTTGAGTTCGAGTGATACTTCAAAACTCTATTTAAAAATACGCATAAGTATTTTTGTAATTAAGCACGTTCTTCACCCATATTACAATTAAGATGCAGCAAAATCAGCATCTCTAAAAACTCTCAGCAAACCGCTGAATTTCTGTCAAATTGTATGAAAAAATTAAATTATTGAATCTCATTTCCATTAGCCCAAGGGTCTTCTTAAAGAATTGCTGAGGTTGTTAATATTTGATGACGCTCCGTCAAGCCGTGGATTGTTACGCTAGAATTTCAAGCAATTAATTTTTTAAGTGTCCTGAGAATCTCGAGTGGAACTCTTCGTTTTAATAATGTAGAATTGACGCAAAGTTCTCAAGTTAATTCTCTGTTGAAATATTTTTGTTTAATGGAGATATAAAGTTACCCTATTTTGGCAAGGTCACAAAATCGGGTTTATATTTTTTTTTTATTCAGACTGTATTGTTGGTCGTGTAAATGCGACCAACGGTTTCCAGGTTCGAATTCCGCGTGGAGAAGTGCTATAGGTTTTTTCTTTAGGAAACCCACACAGAGTCACAGAGTCCAAAAATGTGTTAAGAAAATCACAAGTCACTCGCTCCGTAACAGCTAGAAAAACGTAGGGGGAAATACAACACTTTTAATCCTTGAATTGATCCTTGAAGGATCATCATCGGCCCATATACGTCCCACTGCTGGGCCGTGCCTCCTCTAAAACTGAGAGGGTTTACGCCTTAGTGAGAAATTCCTAAGAACTTGTAGGTGTGCAGGTTTCCTCACGATATTTTCCTTCATCCTTGGTAATATGATAGAATAAATATTTTTGGGCTTTGTCTCTCTTTAAAATTGTCTGTTAGGATATTTGAATCATTAAGGAGGAAAGTCAAATTTGTATAGTGAGTGCAGTACCAACAAATGACATCGTGGTGACTCTTTAGAGCTTGTGATAAAAAAATATCTTATTTTTCTTTTCAGTATTACACATGGTTCATCCTAGCAGATGCTTGAAGGCTAATATATTTTTCATGCCAGTGAGTTAATTAAAACCTTGGACAGGACACCTGTATTCGCCAATACCCATGTACAGGATCCCCAGGGCGACACCGTGGGTCACTCCATGTTTTTGAAATTGCTACGTTCATTGGATCCTTTGGGAAATCGATTTAATGCTCAAATCCTATTTTCATGAAAATAATGATAATATCTTTTCTTTCTTTGTTTCCATCCTATGGTTGTCTCTAAAAGATTGCCTTGAGCGATAAGACCGCCAAAAGTACAGAAGGAAAACCTTCTGTGTTCTTGTTTTGTTAATTTTCTCCGTGTGTACAATAAAGTGTTAATAAAATAAATAAATAAATGATTAAAAATAAATACAGGCGTGAGGTTATGTATGTATGTATGTACAAATTTCTCTATTACTTATATTAAAAAGCACAGCAAGTTCTTCAAACACAACTGAATTTTATTTCGTAAAACACAAACAACAGGATTCAAATTTTATCTGTGCGCTTAATGCTGTCTTGGCAAAATTTATACTAGGCTGGGTTGAGATAAAGGCCTGGTGTTTGTACCCTCACCACGTTTCCTACGCGGTGTAACGACGCGTCATCTCTGTACGTGCTGCGTCGGAAAGTTATTTGTGACCTTGGGGGTACTAATTATGTTGCGTCATAACAGTTTTGGGTGACAATTGTGTTAATTAGTTTTTGGATATTTTTCTTTAATTTCATATATTTAATTTTTATCTGACTGTAGAAAAAATGAATTTACTTTGGACTGTCTGCGTCTACTACTACTCAGTGGCGGGACTTCCATAGAAGCCCAAAAGTCTTAAACGTTAATTGTGTAATGTCTAGTTTATATTTGCTTATTATGGGGTCTTTATTTAATAAATTGCTTTAATTAAATAAAGATTTGAAGCTTAAAAAATATTATTTTGTTTTTTAAAAGGTAAATTGGGCTTTTGGGCTTCTATGGAAGTACCGCCACTGCTACTACTGTGTCTGCATCTGGACACATTATATGACACGTGCGATTAAGAAGTTGCTGGTTCGATTCCCGAATCTAGAACAGCACGGAGTCTGTAAATGTGACCAAAAATCGACAACAACCGGTTTTGCCTTTGAATTGCTTTAAGCTCTTCTTAGCATTTCCTATTTCTTTTAGTAACGTGTTATATGCAATGAAATGATGTATTCACTCTACTTAAAATTTATTTATTTATGCTTATTATATTATTTGTATAAAAACGGTGTTAGGTAATGCCTTAGAAATTCTCAGATGCAGATATCAAAAGTAGGTGAATAAATAATGTAAAAACAATATAAACAAAACAACATTAAATAGACCACTAACAAACATATTAACACAGACAAATAAATAGATTTACATACAACTACACATATGACATATTTTTAAAATATATACTAATTGTAACATCCAAAAAAAGATCATACAAGACATATAGTATGTATTATAATTTATTCATTACATTAGAAAAAAATATCCTATTTCTTCCTGGAACTACGTCAATAAAAGATTTACTTGAAGCAGTCTAAAATAAACTTGGTTATTAAACAAGAAAATAAAAATTGAAAGGCAAAGAACAAAAGCCTTTGTCGGTAACAAGAGACACAGAACGTGTGCTGTTTAATTTTAATACACGACATTAAAGAAAATTTTATTATCGCCAAAGGTCCGCCGTTGCTTCCCGTTTGATAAAAAAAGGCCGTGTTCATTAACAGGGGGACTTTTATTTTCATAAGTACTTTAATATTCCGGACCCAGGCCTTTGGAAAACGAAATTTCAAAGGGCTGAATAAAATGGAGTAATAAAAGATGTGCCTACATACGCCCCTAAAATGTGACGTAAATATGGCGCAGAATTTAAAGGCGAAAATACAGGGGTCAGGATAGAGTATCGAGTGAGACAATGACGAAGCTCAATTCAAAAAATGAACTAAATTTTTGAATTTTTCGCCTTCGAACCCGTATTCCATGTATGGGTTTTAGCAAATGCGAACATGTCACGATAGCCTTTGTTTTTGGATCTTTTTTTACAGTGTATAACGAGGGAGGTTTGTTTTTCGTGGTAGGAAATGAGGAGTATTGCGGGACTATTGGTCTCTTAGAATAAATCAAATTTAAATTGATTTTTATGATAGCCCATATTTCGAGTATTACATTCTAGTTTCTGTTGTAATACTATATGTATGTCCAGGTGTAATAATTGTTTAAAAATATATATTTTACAGACAAAATTATGTTTAGTATTCCACGGTGTATTCAGATATATGGATTAGAGTACAAAAAAAAAATCTTTCTAATAATACAATGAGCAATGAATTAAAAAAATATTGAAAACTAAAATTATGAATGCTTATAAAGCTAAAACTAACATCGGCATCTATATATAATAAAAGCCGACTAAAATATTAATAAGTAAATATTCAATCGGTTCCTTTAATATTCATCACATACTGCTCCAAGTAAACCAATAACTTTGGGGATAATAAGAAATCCTTATTTTGCTACAGCACATACTAAATTATTGAAAGCCGTAACAGCGTATTCGCTGCGAAATGCGAAGGGACATAAGCCCTTTCATGACTGCAGCTCTATTTAGAAAAACGTTCATTCTTTCCATGATGATTGCACATAAAGGATGATGTGTTGAGAATATCAATCAGTCTCCTACAAGCCATTATCTTACTAATATTATAAACGCGAAAGTTTGTAATAATGTATGGATGTATGGATGTCTGGATGTCTGGATATTTGTTGCTCTTTCACGCAAAAACTACCGAATGGATTGTAATGAAAATTTACAATAATATAGCTTATACATCAGAATAACACATAGGCTATACTTTTTAAAGATAGTGTGTGAATTGTCCAAAATATAACGATAATTGTCAAGTAAGTCGGGAAAAATCTGCTATCTGCGGGCTATTTTGGCGTACGCGTCACGTACGTCAAACATTTTATGTTTATCCCGCCAATACGGTTAATGGTCCCCTCATATTAATGAACGTATTTAAATAAAGGTTTTGAATCGACAACATATATCCACAATATTCGAACAATTGCGCATTTTACATTTTAAAATGTAGAATAATCAGTAATGAAAAGGGAGTGACATATTTGTTAGTTGTCAAATATTTATGCGTGCGTTCAGAAATTTATTTTTAAACTCCTTGGTTTTACCTGGTATGTTATAAATGAGAAAATAACTATATGACTGTTACGCTTTCACGCCTAAACCATGTGACCGATGTGAACGATTTTTGGTATGGACATAAATGGGACTCTGTGGAATAAAATAGACTACAACTTATTTTCTTTCTGAACCCAACCCTGTAGTCTACGCTGACGGAGTCGCGGGCAAAAGCTAGTCGTTCATAAATACATATGATTTTATTTACGTGTTTATTAGCGAAGGACATAATACATAACCTCACGCCTGTATTCCCCAAAGGGGTAGGCAGAGATGCATTTCTGCACCCACATTTCGCCAGTATGTATTAGTCCCACGTAATAGGGGGCGAGCCTATTGCCGTTTTTCGGGCACAATTCCAGACTCCGTGCTGCTACTGAGAATTTCCTAATGGAAAAACCCAATAAAACTTTGCCCGACCCAGGAATCGAACCCAGGACCTCTAGATCGCACGGCACATACTTATGCCGCGAGACCACGAGGCAGTATTAGCGAAGGAGTAGAAAAAAATGTATTTCTGCATCCACCTAGTGTCTAATGAGAAGCTTAATTGCACTTCGCCTCACCCGGGCATTCAACCCAGGTACTCTCGACCACAAGTCGCATACTTATTTCGGAGACCAACGAAGCGTTCTATGTTGAATATGGCTGATTTTTGGTAATGATTTTTCCTGCCTTGTTATATAAAAATAAGAAAAAAAACATTGATTTTTAGCTCAATTACGAATAACAAAGAATTAAAAAAATAAATAATAATATTGGTAATTAATTGTCATTCAAAAACGACTCGCAAAATCGTTTCACGTTATTTATTTTAGATACCGCAGTCAACCCCCCGGATCATTCGTACCGTAACCGTAATTGACCTCGAGGTTTAGGCACGCGGTCGAGAATCTCGACGGTCGCGGGTTCAAACCCCAGGTACACACCTCTGACTTTTCGAAGTTATGTGTGTAACTTTAACGGTGAAGGAAAACATCGTGATGAAACCTGCACACCTAATATTTCTTAGGTATGTAGTCCGCCAACCCCCACTAGGCCAGCTTAGTCGACTAAGGCCTAAACCCTCTCAGTTGTAGAGGAGGCCCGTGCCCAGCAGTGGGAAGTATATGGGTTGATGGTTAATCAGTTCTAATTTTGCAACCACATCTACTATCCTCCATATCCCAACGGTCCCATTAGTCCGGAATCTATAGCCACGTGCTGTAAATTGAATAATCACAAAGCCAAAGTTCCCAATGCTAGTTTCATCACGTTTCATGTAATCAAATATGGCTCCTACACACGTCTTAGAAAACACGTAATCAAACTCGAATTTGACAATTTGCGCGTAAAGTGATTTATGTTTAATTGATAATGGAGTTCACAAGGAAATAGTAATTTCCGCAGATTTGTATTGGTTAAGCAGACTTTGCTAATGTTTCAATTGCTAAATTTATATCGGTTTTCAATTGCAATATACTTACATCCTTGTTTTGCATCTAATGTTTATATTTCTTTATCTTCACTTACTTCAATTCAGTTATACCAAAATTCCTGAATATCGGTTCATAGATGACCAAGCAAACAGACTCAGTTTAGTATTTTCTTTAATACTAATGGACATTTTGTCAGTGCATCACCTTATGTTCGATTGTATGAGGAAGCCTTATGAATGAAGATCATTAATATTAAATAAATAAAGTGATAAAAAAACGGATGGGACTATGGGAGTGTCGGCAGAAGTGAAAACTTCAACAACAAACAAATAGTGCATTTTTGAATATTTTGAAATGGTTAGGGAATAATTTCGCACGAATTATTTTATTTATTAGTATAAAAGTACTATAATTTACGTGGCAAAATACAATATTCATTGCGCTATCATACACAATCATGACAACGCGATAACATCGGATGACAACAAAGTCTTACGCATTTCAATCAGGGTCACGTGATCTGACGCAAGTTCAAATTTTTTTACCCATTCCAAAAAACAGTGTACAGCGCTGCTAAAAAAGTTTTCACTTAATAAAATATTTGTAAAGAATATCGACTAAGTTTATAATTTAGATGATACAGCTAGTTGTAGCTATTAAGAAGTCCTCGATTTAAACACATTCAATTTAATTTATTCGTAAGGTTAAGCCAGAGTGGCAAACATAAGAATAATCTTCTGGACTCACCGAAGAAGCATGCTTCCAATGTTACGACTCTTCGAGGACGTCTCAATAATGTAGAAAGATAACCTTCTTGGACTTGGATGTGGCAACAGCACATTAATGCATATTTTCTACCTGTAAAAATAATAATGTATCGCTGGCAAGTGTAAAAGTGTTGCGTGCGATGGAGACATCCCGGATTTTTGAGTTGAGTAATTCGATTTGACAATTCTCGGAATTATCGAAAAAAATAGCACGGAGTCTGGTCATATGCCCGAAAAAGTATAAAATGTTTAGGAGGGACTTTAAACATTTCTGACGGGATCTGGATATGGGAATATACGTCTGGCTTCCCCAATGAGGGTATAGGCAGTCGGAGTCGCAAGTTATGGGCATGTGGTGGCAGTGTCTGAATTTGCGTGAAAGTGTGCCGGATGGTGCCCCAAAATAGAGGCGCCCGAATCAAGTTAGTAGGGGTGCAATCGCGCCCCTTAAAAATCCGAGACGGCCGACACGCTTCACGCTTCACGCGACACGCCATCTCGGAGGCACACCGGGCGGCTGCGGAACTATTGTGGGCACTTCTCGCCCACGCACCGTGGTCGCCTCACTTGGCGCGAAGATGGCCACCGGGGGTTTTTTCATTATATTTCATTAGGGATCTAGCTCGGCTAGTGCGCCTCGCGTGCCGGGCTGGGAGGTTGGTGACAGCGACATTTGCCCCCCCCCCCCCCCCCCCCCGAAGGCTGGCGTTAAGTAGAGCCATGAACAGCTGGGAAAGCTGAAAAAAAAAAGGTGACACGGGCTTCGCGGGCGCGAGTGCCTACCGACTGGCCTGAGTCTGGCGGTGCGGCCCCTGCGTCGCCGCACATCTCTGTCGCCTTAGACCAGCTTGCTATCGTACCGTGCGCCTCCAATGTACTCCACGTACTTCATCTACCGCTCTCGTAACTCCTATTTAACTTACCTCGATATTAATTTAGTGCTCTTCTTGTCAGTGGCGATACTTCCATTTAAGCCCAAAAGCGTTACACGATAACTGTGTAACGTTTAGTTTATAATTGTTTAGTGTGGGTCTGTATATTCCCATTCATGTTAGTTGCTTTTGTTAAAAAAAAAAAAGAGCTTAAAAGTTATTATTCGCAATTTTGTAAGGTTATCTGAGATTTTGGGCTTCTATGGAAGTACCGCCACTGCTTCTTGTATACCCTGTCCAATTCTGAGTTTCATGCATCTACATACCAAGTGTTGCAACTGCAGCTTTAAGGCAGGCGGACGGATGGAATTGGGAGATTCTCCCCAGCTCAAGTGCGGAGATAACACGTCCTCGGCCACGGATACAGACGGCGAATATTCAAACATTCAAGGTAATTTTCATTTTCTCAAGGTTAACTTTCAATATATTTGAATTAGGATATTTTACAATGAATTTTCTTTAAAATAATACTAATAAATACACCCAACAGTCACATATATAGTTCTAACCCCAGACTAGGATACAAGTCCTGTGTCGTTGGTATCAGAAACTTCGAGAGACTTTTCGGTCTCACATCGCCGTGACCCAAAAAAACTATTTGTAATCCACAAACAAACATTTGTCTCGGTGCGGGTATCGAACCCGCGGCCTCTCGATTCGTAGCTGGTATCTAGCCAACTGCGCCTGTCAAAAACTTTTATCCGTTAAAACCATCATCATCATCAGCCCAAACACGTCCCACTGCTGGGCACGGGCCCCTCTACAACTGAGAGGGTTTAGACCTTAGTCCACCACGCTGGCCTAGTGCGGGTTGGCGGGCTATACACCCAAGAAATTCCTAAGAACTTTTAGGGGTGCAGGTTTCCTCACGAAGTTTTCCTTCACCGATAAAGCAAGTGATAATTCATTTAATCCATTTAATAACTTGATTTAACGGTGAAGGAAAATTGTGAGGAAACCTGCACATCTTAAAACCGTACTGGCACACAATAGTTAATGTCAACTGGTCAAATAAATACAGCCTCTAGTGTGATTATGAACGTAAGTAAATAGTAAAATATTTGAGTACATGCTTCTATGTACTATTTAATGCCATTTTGATTTTAGTCACGTGTGTTTTAATCGGGTTTGCACGCTGGCGTTGAAGAAGCTTGCGGCGGGCCTGTCTCTCGCCGCTAAAACATCAAATTTACGATCGGAAACAATATAAACCATTAATTATGTATATAACATTTGCCATCACTGTCGCAAAGGCCAAAGTCAAGGCACCGTGTCGGAGTTAATGTGCGAGTAAACAAAACTTCCAGAAAAAATAGCCATAAGTGTTTTTCTTTGGTTGGTGAAATAAATTTTGTTTTACTATTTTTCTAAGTGTCTGTAGAGGATCCAAAGAGTCAAAATTCGGGGGATATTCCAGATAAGTGTTTTTTAAGATATTTTGGTCAATATACCCTAGAGACCAGAGCCGGAACTTAAAATCTAGGCAGAATGAGAGTGTAAATAGTCGAACATCACAACAGACTGAATAGCCTTCTCCAAGGTTTCGAAAGAAGAACCTGATTCTCTAGCGTCATGAAATATGGACTATATTGTTAAATCTAGTTTAGGTCTACATACTAAGATATTTTTGGCGCAACATTTCATCAATGTTTCATTGCTTGATATAATACATACATAAACTCACGCCGGCATTCCCTGATCGGGTAGGCAGAGGTGCATTTCTACACCCACATTCGCCAGGTATGTATCAATCCCACGTAATACAGCGCCTCCTATTACGTGGGATAGCCTATTGCCGTTTTTCGGGCTTATTTCCAGACTCCGTGCTGCTACTGAGAATTCCCTAATGGAAAAACCCAATAACACTTTGCCCGACCCGGGAATCGCACCCTGGATCTCTAGATCGCACGGCACATACTTGAACCGCGAGACCACGAGGCAGTTGCTTGATATCTTTTAATGAAAATCAGTTAAAATTTAAAATATTTAATTAGTTTAGTCACATTTACGACAATACACGATACAACCTTTTCTATTTTTTTACCACAAAAGTGCTCAACATTTAAACTTTATTACGGCTGTAAAATTACATTGCGGTATGGTAAATTCTCTGTTAGCAGCACATTTTAAAAATAAAATATTACTTTACCCAAAAATCCACAGCTCATTAGGCGCCTTTTTTACCCATGACAAATGACGTCACAGGACATGTCCCAAAAAACTCGATACATGGTAACCGCACACCGGACGAACAGAATGACCTAATGGATTTATTTCTTCCCTTCAAAGATTTATTTGCGACCTCGGTTGGCTAACCCCTTGTTATTCTCTCCATCATTTAATATTGCACGTAGTTTTTGGCCTTTATTTATTTATTTGTATGCTTCGTATATTAAGAATAGGCTTGACTGAATGGTATAGTCTCCGAGCATTATTTATGTTCATTTGTTTATTTAAGCGATTGTAAGAAGGCAAGTCGAAAACCTAGATGTTTCTTAGCGCTGAAGCACGTGACATTACGAAATGCCAAGAGCACAGTCAATTAAATACAGTCACTGGTACAAAATACTTTTTACTATTTAAAAACCTAAATTGGATGAAGACATGTCATAGCATTTGGGTTCAATCCTGTGTATTGTGTAGTAGTGTGCTGGAAATGGACCTTATTTATAGGGATTGCTTCTAGCTAATTAAAATTAATGAATGGGCATATTACTTCAGAAATACCAGAAATTTAGTAAACTTACGCCCCGTTCGCACGGGAATTAAAAAAGCGTTGCGTTAAAACCCGTCGTCGGCCCTTTTTTAACGCCTTAAATTTGAGTGTTCATACGAGCGCTTTTTAATCACTCTTGTCTCGCCTCGCGCTTTAGTAAAACGTGAGAATGGTTAGCGCTAATTGACTAGCAGTAGCGGTTTCTGTCGCTAGAAGGCGATAAAGGAAACAGAAGGCATTCTGGGTACATCCTCTTAATGAGCCAAGATACGTAAAAGGGCAGTTTTTTGCCACGTTTTTTTTTAATTATTGTCGAATGTCTATAGCAGGGTTTCTCAAACTTGTGGTTCACGAATCCCTGTTACTGTTTCAAGGTGACAGCGAACCCCTTAAGCCTTACGTAACTAATCCCCCACCCCCCAAAAGAAAGTCATAAAACTGTCTGCTGAAGAAAATAAAGATTTACCTACAATATTTCAATAAAAGATAAAGTGCCAAAAGAAATATCTTTTCTTGCCTGTTTCTTGTCGCAAATGGTGTCAATTTTAGGAGTATTTTTGGACAATTTTAACTTTAATTCTAACTTGGTATCAAGTCGATTTAGTTTTTATCATGATCAGGTGAGAAAATCCAGTCTCACATATGTATGTTGTAGCCAATATGTTTGCCGCTCGTTTCTGCTAAGCGTCAAGTCGCCATTACATATACTATACATATATCTTGTCACGAACCCCCTGCCGTCGAATGGCGAACCCCACTTTGAGAAACCCTGGTCTATAGCAACTGATGAAATAATAAAAGATTAAGACTCTAAACTGTAAAGAACTATTTATTTTAACTTAATTAACAATGACAGAGCACTATGAGATTATCGACCGTAACACCAAGAACCTTTATTAGTTAACGCGCAATTATGCGTACATGTATATTGCTATTCAATTATACTAGGCGCTGCGCATGTCTGCGTTTCTCCCAACAGCAACATTTGACATATTGTTGAAAATGGTTGGCCCTCAAATAAATTTCAATGTACCATCTGTACAACAGCTGGTTGTTACACTGAGATAAGTAAAACAATATTTAAAAAAATACAATTATATTTTAATTGACTGCCTTGTGGTCTCGCGGTACAAGTATGTGCCGTGCGATCTAGAGGTCCTGGGTTCGATTCCCGGGTCGGGCAAAGTGTTATTGGGTTTTTCCATTAGGAAATTCTCGGTAACAGCACGGAGTCTGGAAATGTGCCCGGAAAACGGCAATAGGCTCGCCCCCTATTACGTGGGACTGATACATACTTGGCGAAATGTGGGAGCAGAAATGCACCTCTGCCTACCTCTTCGGGGAATACAGGCTTGAGTTTGTGTGTGTGTGTGTGTGTACAATTATATTTATTAAAACGAAATTAATCATAACGACATCATTGACAAACGCAGATAAACAAGACACGTCCGCTCACGAGAACAGCGCGCTGCGCACTGACTGCAGCGCCGGCGCTTTTTTACCGCTCGTGTGAACAATAGTATGAAGTTGCATTGTTCTATTTTCAACGCCCAAAATCGAAAATGCAACACTGCGCGATAAAAAAGCGTCGCGTTATAAAAACGCCGTCGTGTGAACAGATACTTGGGAATGCATTTGTTGCATTTGAACGCTTTTTTAACGCGCGTTAAAAAAACTCCCGTGCGAACGGGTCGTTATGGTCGAATACTGAAACGCTACTTAATCTGAGGGCGACTTATATATTTAAGTGGCTGTTATAATTTAAGCGGTAAACTGAAACATCATTTATCGGTTTTAAGACTGTGATTAACTAATGCCCACTTAAATTTCTATAAATGGTGACATTACCACAAAAAGTTTTTTAATGACATTTTTTAAATATATACCGTTTAAATTATAACAGCCACTTAGATATAAGTCACCCTCAGATTAAGTAGCGTTTCAGTATTCGGCGATTACTGTGGTAAAATGTACAACTGAACTAGGAAAGTACTTTAGCCGGTACAAAAACAAATAGATATTTGACAATAAGTCACATAGGCAAAATAAAACATATAAATTTAATTTAACAAAACTCTTCAACTAAACATGTAAATGTCGGACAGATACACCAAAACAATGTACGAAAATAGTTGATTGCGAAGGGCTTGCAAGTCAAGGGTCAAATGACCCTCGATATGTGATTCGGGCCGTGTCACGTGTCGTTTACGATGAATGTTTACCCTCAATGAACTGCGTAGAGCTACCTCTGATCTAGAGTAAGCTTTTGATATAAATATTCAAAGGCTTAATTGCGATTCTGCTTTGTACAAAAACTTATAGTTTAACTTTAGACCATCACGTTGTCATAGTGAGTGTTGGTGGACTTCAAATACCTAAGGAAGATTTTGTGGACGACATTTAGGTTTCATATGTACACACATACATATATGCACACCTAGCGTCTATAGGGGTAGACAGAGGTGCATCTCTTTTATTTTTCACTTAATAATTATCAATAGCAGCACGAAGTCTGGAAATGTGCCTGAAACACAGCAACAGGCTCGCCCCCTATTACGTGGGACCAAATTACAATTCGGCAAATGTGGGGGCAGAAATTTACCTTCGTGGAACACAGGAGTGAGATTATGTAAGTATTGTACCTATGGCTACCCTTCCAAGGACGCATGCTTCTATAATAGAGCGAGTCACAGAACAGTTGAATAAGACTAGAAAAGATAAGGATGCCGAGCGTGCCGAAACTACGATTAGACTATCATATGTTAGACACGGCCGCGGCCGCTTGTTAGTAATTTGGGTAGCATTTAATATCAAGACTTTTATAAATGTGTGACAACCAATAGCAATCCTTCATTTTTGTTAGAAATTTTTATCATTGGTCGTGTGATCGTAGTAGACTGAATAGGTGACAGACAAGCGGCGACACTCGTCACCATACAAAATACTATCTATTTCCCTTCTAATCTTATTCACCTGTTCTGTGGTATGAGTGGTTACTCTATTTCTTAGCCTCCTTACGACGCAATCGTCGTGACAGGTTACAAGTTCTAAATCTTTGATACGTGATGTGTAAACTGATCGTAGCGTTGTTTGTTGTTTCAACTGTAGGCCGAAGTGGTGTAAATATTTATTATTTGCCGTTACAGGTCTTTATACTTTTGACCTTACTAGCCTGGTCATGGTTCGGCGAAACGAAGTTTTGTAAAGTGCTTATAGAGTTTTAAGAGACCACTTTACCTTTTATTACACATGAGCGCTGGTATGAAATAGAATTGATATTGTAATAAGTAATTCAAAATTAAGACCCAAGCTAGGCCAGCGTGTTGGACTAAGGCCTACCTTCTCAATGGTAGAGGTGGCCCGTGCCCAGCAGTGGGACGTATATTATGATGATGATGAGTTTAAAATTAATATCATTTACCATTTATGTATAAGTCTTGTCTTGTGAGTATCAAAAACTATGAGAGACTTTTTGAACTGGAATCGAATATTTGAAAATCGTATAAAGAAAAAGCTCACAGAAACAAAGGAGTTGTCGTGGTTTGAGATCAATTTTTCGTCAACAAAATAGTCGAATCTGAAGGCTTGTCATGATAGCCGACCAAAATTTTCCAATATCCATATTATAATGTTCATCATCATCAGCCCAAATACGTCCCACTGCTGGGCACGGGCCTCCTCTACAATTGAGAGGGTTTAGGCCTATTATATTATAATGTTACCGCCTCTAAATCTATCAACAAAATTTAATAAAATTTGTAATGTACACAATAAAAATACTAGGAACAAATGTAATCTCGTTCAACACGTAACTCGTCTCCGGAAAGTTAATAACTCTTTTATGGGGCAATGTATACGCTTCTATAACAAACTTCCGAGGGCTGTTAGGGAGCTTCCCTTGACAAAGTTTAAGAAATCAATTAAAGATAAGCTTTACAAAAAAGCATACTATAAAATTTCAGATTTTATTGAAGATAATAAGCCCTGGGAGTAATGTAATTTGATCGGAGTTTTGTTTTGTTGCTATAGTTTGTATTGTTATGACATTTACAATGTAAAATTTAAATAATGTAATTAAAAAAAGACATTTATTGCTATTTAAAAAAAAATGACATGTCGTGTTGCTGAGGGAGTTTCTTGCCGTTTCTTCTCCACAGCGATAACACGTTTCGAAGCGGCAATAGTTTAAAAAATATTAAAAAGTGTAAAATTGACGATTCAAAAGAACTTGTAGAAGTCTATTTGAATAAAGATAATTTGACTTTGACTTTGACTTTGACAACCAATTATAAATAAATACACCCAACAGTCACATACATAGTTCTGACCCCACATTAAGATACAAGTCTTGTGTTGTAGGTATCAGAAACTACGAGAGACTTTTCGGTCTCACAAACACTCAGACCCGAAACAAATACTTGTGGATCACACAAACATTTCGTCGTATCCTACGAATAAAGCCACTATGGCCGTTGTGCCTTTTTATTTTTATTGCATAATTAATATCGGCTACACCTATTACATCACCTTAATAAATAAAAACTCAGAAAATTACATTTTATCCACCAGAAAATAAAGGTTTAAAAATAGCCACTATTGTTATCCTCTGGAATCATCCGACGGAAACAGCCACAACAGTCGCAATGACTTTTTTCGTCCCGGGAGTACGGGGCAAGCGCGGAAATGAGTCGGGCGCAGGCGCCACTCCGCCGTTATTCCGCGGACTCGCACCATTCGCGCGTACGGCACCGAGGTTGCACGATTGGGCCGTTGGTTTGCAATAATACCTAATAACTTCGAGATACTAAAGGGTTTGCTTAAACTATAATGAAACGAAGAGGACGGAAACTATATGGACATATCCCTGGCAAAGGATAAAATGAGTCGTATTGAAATGCCAAAGTAGCCAACACGAAGAAAGTACTTACAAACAATGTTTACACCCGTGCGTTAAAATTCATTTGTTTTATTTTTATTTTTTATAGTGGATTATGCGTAGTATATGCAATATTATGATTATGAAGTGTGAAAACCGAAATGTTAAGAATATTACCCAGTTGTAGCGAGAAACGTATACAAATCTTTGTTTTTGATGTAATTATAGGAACTCCGTAGAAAAAAGGCGCTGTGGTATTTGTGGCTTTGTTCCACGGAATTATCATATCGTATTAGTATGAAGAGTTCTTAGCCCTAATCGCTTTTGTGGCCTTATTCCCCGGACAAATTTTATTTTGTTGTTTTTTCACATTTCTATGCAGTTTGCATGCATGAATTTAATATTATTTTCATTAACTTACCTTTAATTAACAATTTTAAATACTGTAAAATATTAATATTGTTAAATAACACAGTAGAAAAAAAATATTTTATGGCTTTGTTAAATGTAAATTGTGTGTGCTAAAAATATTGAATGAGTTTTTTATACTTACAACTAATGTTTTATTAGCTCTACTAACAAACTCGAATTAATTTGTTTAAATTGTTTCAATTTCATACAAAAATATTTTAAAGCCTACTGAAAACCAAAACGCCGAACATGACATACCTACATTTACGACACAAAACTTCGGCAAGAACCCATAAAGAAACTGATAAACCTGAAGCTGAGAAATGTCAAGATGGCGAGATAGTTACAGCTTGTTTTTACATGCAAAAAATTATAACATTCCATTTGGAAACGTGGGCATTTTATATTATATAAGAAAGTTGAACCTTTACAATTTTACTGTTTATGATATGGCAAATAAAACCTGCTATTGTTACATGTGGTCGAAGGTAAATGGTAAAAAGGGAGCCAATGAAATATGTAGTGGCTTATATTATTTATGCAATCTAAGATAGAAGGGGCAATCAAACAATTCTGATTTTGGTCGGATAACTACTCTGGCCAAAATCACAATCGCATCCTCTTTACATTGTATCAATACATTGTCGGAAAATACGACGTCGAGAGTATCACCCACAGATTTCTAGAAGTTGGCCATACCCAAAATGAAGGAGACATCATCCACTCCGTTATTGAGGGCGCTTCAAAAAATATGAAACTCTTCAGGAACAATCTTTTTTTTCACATAAATGTGTAAGATCTTTGTGTTGTTTCGATGTATTTGCCTGTTCAAAATTATTTAAACCAGATTATTCTGTTTTCCACTCATTTTCCTTTTCAATGTCGTTATTACTTTATGATGTTAATATTCTCTTTGCTGACAATGTTATTAAACAACTATGTTACCTTACCTTACGTAAAAACTTATGTTCCTTGGAAATACTATTGTCTGATTATTTTAACCAAAAGTTGTTTAGATTTCGTTGCTTGATTGTTTCTAGATTTTAATTTTTAATATGACTAGTTTAACCCTTATGTGAGTGACAAATAAAACACCTTTACCAGAGTGACGAGGTACCCGGGTACCTTCATACAGTTTATACGTAATGTAGACAATCAAGATCTGTTTTTACGTTGTATTTACATAATTGGAATATTATTATTTTAGTTAAGATAAAAAGTTAATAATCTATAGCGATCAAAGCGGAGGAAGGGTGGACAACGGTACATGGTTATCGGCGCGCAAGAAACACTTTCAATGCATCGTGCTTGACATGGATACTTGACTGTATACGTTTGTTTGCATTATACGAGGTTATTTACCTATATTTTGTGAATTTATAATTATTTCATAATGAAATTGGAGTGAGTACTTCTAAGGAATGACCACGTGTTCGAAGATATAATTCAACAGAATTACTAGCGATATTAGCAGAATCTGCTAGTGGCGAAGGTGATATTGTTGCTTCTGATAATGAACATGATTATATTCCTTTGGTTGAAGAGGATAGATTGGAAATTTCGGATGTTGAGCCAAAAGCTGGAATGGAAATTGACATTGACTCTTACGATTCCAATGCGTTTTTGAAGGGGTATCGTTTGAAAATATTGTTATTGCAAAAGATGGAACGCGGTGGCAGTCTGATCCACTTCCAATGACACAAACTAGTAGTCATTATTATTCGTCAACGGGGCGGGCTGCATCTTTCAGTAAATTTACAATCAAATAGAAATATTCTAAAATATATTGTCCAATGAACATTTCATTGGACATTGCGACATAATCTTGAGGGAAAATAATCGGAAAGGGACTAATATTACTGTAGCATACAATAATAAACTGATGGAAAATTACCCTGATATCAGCAAGCGACCGAAACACCATGATTGATTCAGATGCTGTTACGCTTCAGAAGGTTTGATAATGATGGAACGCGCCCTGAATGTTTGTTAGGCGATAAAGCAGCTGCTTTATGAGATATTTGGACTATGTTCATTTCAAATTTGAATAAAATCTACAGGCCTCGTGAATGTATTACTGTTGACGAACAGGAATGTGGATATCGTGGGCGGAAGTGCTTTACTCAATACATCTTCAATCTGAAAAGTATGACATAAAAATATTCTGGGCTTGTGATGCAAAGAATTCCTACCCCCTAAATGGACAAACATAAACAGGAAAGTCAAGTGATGGCAATCGTCAAATAAATGTTGGAGAATGCACTGTATTAGATCTCGTGGCTTAATATAAAAATTCAGGACTCAATACATCAAGTATGTACCATCCTGAGGTCTTGGGTTTGATTCCCGGGTCGGGCAAAGTGTTATTGGGTTTTTTCCATTAGGAAATTCTCAGTAGCAGCACGGAGTCTGGAATTATGCTCGACAAAATACGGCAATAGGCTCGCCCCCTATTACGTGGGACTGATACATAGGTACCTGGCGAAATGAGGGTGCAGAAATGCACCTCTGCCTACCCCTTCGGGGAATACAGGCGTGAGGTTATGTTTGTATGTGTGTTAATTAATTTTTGTACGAAAATAATAAAATAACTTTTGTCATAGTCATACAAAACACAAGGAGGTACCCGGGTACCTTGTCACTCTATTGTGAGTTTAAAATGAGTTTTGGTGTCCACAAAACATTGTAAATAATTGACTGGGTCAAAAAATTAAAAAATATAAAATTTATAAATAGTTAAGAGCTCTCAGGAAATCACAGCTACCTACAGGGCGTAAAACAGACTTTTATTTAAATTTGAAAATGCTAAAGGTACCCAGGTACCTCGTCACTCACATAAGGGTTAAGTAGCGCGTTATGCGTTTATAAATATTAAAGATGTTGATTTTTGCCTTTCGTAGAATTTGCATATTGTGATTTTGATTTGTTCATTTTAGATTTCTTATATAAGTAACACGATATTCTATTAGTTCTAGTAAATAAATAAATACACCCAACAGTCACATACATAGTTCTGACCCCACACTAAGATACGAGTCTTGTGTCGTGGGTATCAGAAACTACGTGAGACTTTTCGGTCTCACAAACACCCAGACCCGAAACAAACATTTGTCTCGGTGCGGGGATCGAACCCGCGGCCTCTCGTTTCGCAAGCTGGTTACTAGCCAACTGCGCCACGGGGCTGTCGGGGCGTATTTATACAGGGTGTATTCAGACCGTGATCGGAAACTAAGGCAGGTAATAGCTAAGGTGATTACAAACCCCCTGGCGTTAAAGAAAATTCTGACAAAAAATAAAATTTTGACGTTTTCCATACAAACCGCGTACATTTAATACCGATGGTTGTATGGAAAAAGTCAAAATTTTTGTTTTTTGTTGGCGGACTACACACCTAAGAGATTCCTAAGAACTTTTAGGTGTGCAGGTTCTTTAAATTAAAACAATAAATAGCCCTTAATGCGCTTACGACTTGGCATCTTCCGACGAAAAAAGGCATAACGTCTATTGCTTCTAGGTTTTTACTTTTTTTTCCGAAGAATAAGGGACATAAGGGACAAATTTGAGAGAAATATTGACAAAAAATTCATATTAATGATTTTATAACAAACCCCGAACAGTTTATCGACACTTCAAATGTTAACAACTCAAAAATCTCCCTTAGTGTTTAAATAAAACACAAAAAACCCCCTCCTGTAAAGTTGTTATTTTTCAGTTACGCCTTTATTCGTAGGATACGACGATTTGTCTCGGTGCGGGGATTGAACCCGCTGCCTGTCGTTTTGCAAGCTGATATCTAGCCAACTGCGCCACGGGGCTGTCAATCAATTGTACCGTAAAAGGAAGATTTAACAAATAACCCAAGTGTATATTTACTCGAAGTATTGATTTATGTTTGGGACCCTTCGCCCGAAGGACTATACGCTTCATCTGAGTCGGTAACGCAATTTGTCTCGGTTAAAACGTTACAGTTTCTGTCAGCACGCAAACATCATTATTCGACCCGGAAAACGTATGGGACGAAACCGCAACACTCTGGTCTATGCTGAAAATTTGGTCACAATTTGCTCACGCTATGCCATACAACACTTTATTTTTGTTAGTGTTCTGTTCTGTAATACGTGTCTAGGCTTGCTTTATGGAAAATCTGTTTCCGGACTGACACTTTGATTGTATTTATTGGTGTTGCTGGTATTATATAAGATCTTAAACTAAAATAAATGCTTCTAAAAAACTAAATATCTGTGAAAAGAAAACTTGCTTTACTGTAACATTAAAAAATGTAATATTAAATTTCATTGTAGATAATTTGTTATGGCAAGAATGAATGTCGCCAGCTGTAGTCCTTAGGTATTGATTTTCAGTTATGGGAATTTTTTGCCCACGAAATCATCAGTCTATGATCGATTACCGTGTATTTATGTCCCTTTGCTAATTCAGCTCTCTAATTCGTAGACCGAAGCCAATATTAACAGTCCCAACTTATCAAAAGACCTGTAAAAGAGAATCACAGTAGTTTTCATCCCTCTATTTAAAAATCGTCGTGTCAAAGTCGTCAAGGCCTGCGCGGTCGAGAATCTCAACGGTCGCAGGTCCAAACCCCAGGCACACACCTCTGACTTTTCGAAGTTATGTGTGTTCACAAAGAATTATCACGTACTTTACGGTGAAGGAAAACATCGTGATATAACCTTCACACCTAAAAGTTCTTAGGAAATTCTTAGGTGTGTAGTCCGCCACCCCGCACTAGGCCAGCGTGGTGGACTAAGGTCTAAACCCTCTCAGTTGTAGAGGAGGCCCGTGCCCAGCAGTGAGACGTATATGGGCTGATAATGATGATTTAAAAATGGATCTGTCGGTCTGGCCGCATTCATAGTGTTATACCGTTACGTCATCCAAGTATACCCGCGTGCTCATTTACGAACTTCCATAGATGTACAAAGCTTATTACGCCACTTAAAGCGACCTTTGGAGTTCCAACTACACAACATACCTGACTGAAATAATGTTGTTATGCAGAGTGGGATTCGAAGTAGCGGTAAATGGAGCATTTGGCTTCCGAAATGAAGGGGCATAAATTCGTTTGCTTATGACGGAATTAACTATGACGACTATAAAGTCGCGCATGATTTTGAGTGATGGATCATATTTTATTAAAGATAGTGAACTGTATTAACAGCACAGAAGTAAGAACCTAAAATGTTAACTTAAACCGGTGTCTTAATCTTTACAAAATATAGCTTGAATAAATTACATGAATTTATGTTTAACTTTGTAGCTTATTGTCGCAGATTAAAGTTTATTTTTATTATTTATAAATTGTTTCTTTTTTATTAATTTTATTTTGTTCGCGTTATTTTTCAAATAATTAATTACTCCGACTGAACGTCCGTACGTCACTTGAACCTCCCATCGAAAATCGGCGCAGCGGTATCGTTCAAGCATTACATTACCAAAAATACAGGCGTGATTGTTTGTATGCAGAAAATGATAGTAAAAGCTCTTATACGCCCTTAAACAAAAATTTTATCTTCTGCGTTTAATATAGAAAGAAAGAAAAAATGTTTTATTGTTGGCTATACGAAAAACAGATACAAAAAACAAAAAACCAAACAATTAGTAGATACAATTTACATAGCCAACAATGATCCCTTCATTCAGCTGTATGCTGCAATTTCGCTTACACGGTATTGCAGCGCTGGTTTTCAATAAAGGGACCAAAGTGACAAAACGGACGCTAGGTAGGCGTACTGATTTTAAACAATAATAAAAGTTAATAATATTACTATATTAAAATATACTATTCTTATATATTGCACTAGTCTAAATTAAATTAATAATAGCAAACGCTACACAACACAACATAAAAACTATATATAGGTACTTATTAATCGCGAAAAAAAAAAACAATTTCATAGCACCGATTCAGGCCTGTGAAGCGATAGAAACACACAGAAATATTACATTATTAGAGGAGACCATCTATCTGCTGTCTCTGTCTAGCGCGCATTGAGACGAGGCCACAAATAAGATGGCCGACACAAGCCGTCCGCAAGTTGGACCAAGCGCTTAAATTATTTGTTACATGTGTAATTAAATTCTAAAAAAGTGAGTTAACAATGAAAAATAAATAAATAGTCGCCACAAGTGCGGTACAACCAGCTCATTGCCTGTTCGATTGGTACAAGTGAGGTATGATTTTTTTTGCAAGCAATTATGAATAGTTACGACTGCTTTTGTAGCTTTAATAATATTTGTTTGAATTCACGTTTAAATCCTAATTTACTTTTTTTAGATTGACACGGCGGTGGGATATTGTTCCAGCAATGAGTGGCGGCGTACTTAAAACTGCCTCTGAAAGCCGCAGTAGTGTGGCGCGGTATACATAACTGCTTGGAACAATAACGATAAGAGTATTTTATGTGATCTTGTCGCCAAACCAGTTTCTCATAGAGGTAACTTGGACTTTTAGTATTAATGACACCAAAAAACAAGGTAGCCAGATGTAGTTGTCTACGTTCAGCCATTTTTAATATATTGGCATCATTTAAGTAGGGTGTGACATGGTTACGGAGGGGGATATCAAAGCAGAACCGTGCGCAAGCGTTCTGAACACGCTGAATTAAATGTTTCGTTCGAGACAGCAAACAGGGGCCATATATAACGTCACAGTAGTTAAATCTTGACAGCAGTAAACTGTCCACAAGCAACTGTCTCAATAAAACACTTAGATAAGGTCTAAAGCGATATAATATTTTAAATCGATAAAAACAATTTCTGACAAAATTGCTGACATGTTCTTCAAAGTGGAGTCCAGGGTCAAAAATTAGTCCCAAGTTACGCACTGTATCTACCCTCTCAATTTCTTTGCCCTTAATTTTTATAACTGGACCGGATGTCAAGATGGTCTTTATTTGTTTTTTACTACCTAGGACGATGAATTTAGATTTTACTGGATTAAGAGCTAGGGAATTGTTATCTGACCACTCCACCACCCTGCTAAGGTCCTCGTTTATATTTTTTACAGATGTCAGTGTTTCATCAGTTTAAAAGACATATGCAGCTATGTGTCATCTGCATACATGTGGTAGCTGCAGTGAAGTATTGATTTAGTTATATCGGCGCTGTACAATAATATGTAAAGTAGAGGACCCAGAATCGATCCTTGAGGAACACCTCGAGTTAAATATGCTATAGATTCTTATTATAGTTAGTATGTGCATTGTTATCGTTTCATCATAATACGAGTATATTTTACCTGTCAAGTCCACTGGCTAGTTAATTACGCAGCTCTGAAAGCATGCAAAATTTGCTCCAAAATCTTGTTAGTTTGCTTTGCATTAATTAAATGCAATCTAACCCTCGGGCAATGTTGTACACATCCCCTAGTGTAGAAAATTAATGTTTCTTGAATTATGTCCTCAGGGTTAAATGGAAGTAGTCTTAATAGTGTTACAGTATTTGAACAATTATTTTTGTCAGATTTCAGTTACGCTTGCCTATGTTTTAATGCCACATATTGGCACAAGTCCAGGCAACGACTGTATCATCGTAATCGTCTCAGATCTACCACTACTGTCTCGAAGAAAAGTCAAGTTAAATTCAAAGTATTGGAATTATGTTTGGAATAAGAGCGACCAAATATCTTCCTGTTTTTATTTTTCTTCCATTTCTCTCATTTAGTTTTTTCCCGAAGGAGGAGTATTTTTAAACCGACGTTTCACCAGATTTTTAATCCTCACGTAATACTCACATCTGCAGAATCCGTGCTGCTACTGAGACTTTACTAATCGAAGAGCCCAATTTTCCATGAAAAACACTCATCATCATCATCAACTCATATACATCCCACTGCTAGCCACGGAGCCTCACTTCCACTGAAAAACACTTTACCCGACCGGAAATCGAATCTAGATAGCATGGCACACACTGGTTCTCCGAGACCACATGGTAATAATAGAAAAATAAATAAAATGTATGAAAAATATAATAAATCATTTTGAGTATCTAATTCAAGGACGTTAACAAACCAACATCTAGATAGGTACTGTTAATGTGAAATGTGCACGCGTTAATTGCCGCAAGTGAGGGTTGAATTTTCAAGGTGTTTCGTGTAATTTGTGTAAATTATGAATGCCTAAGAATTTTTATTATGTTAATTGTCTAGCTTTATGGACGACGTTTATTTTGGATTTTGTAATTGTTATTTATTTACGTATAACCTGTATGTAGTACATACTTCACTGCTATGGTCCTGTGATAAATAATATTTATCACATTGTATATTTTACTAGGGCTTTAGAGGCCTAACTGCCGCCCTAGATTTTAAAACAGCCTGGCTAATATAGTGTCCAGAAAAATGTTTTATAATTCACTAATTATACTCTCAGTCGTGGTGGCCTCGAGGTATAGGCACGCGGTCGAGAATCTCGACGGTCGCGGGTTGAAACCCCAAGCACACACCTCTGATTTTTCGAAGTTATGTGTGTATTTATAAAGAATTATCATGTACTTTAACGGTGAAGGAAAAAATCGTGATGAAACCTGCACACCTAAAAGTTCTTAGGAATTTCTTAGGTGTGCAGTCCGTTAACCCTCACTAGGCCAGCGTGGTGGACTAAGGCCTAAACCCTCTCAGTTGTAGAGGAGGCCCGTGCCCAGCAGTGGGATGTAGTTTGGCTGATTATGATATTTTACTAGCTTGGCTGCGTGGATTTTACTTTAATTATTTCTGTGGTAACCGTATGTTCTGTGTCCCCTGTGCTGCTCTAGACTATAATTTGTTTTATCATCAAAATTTATTCAGATCCATTTATTTATTTATTTATTTATGATCAAAAATCAGGACCGGAAATAGTTATAGTGATATGGTTTTTTTATACTATTTTATCGTCTATGTCTTTTCTATTACTGTATCTATTTCCTGTCTTAGTTTTCGATGACGGTCTGTTTTTACCCTGTATCTGTATATAAATAAGGGTTGCTGTTTATGATAATTCTTCTCTTTATATTTTCAAATTTAAATTTCCGACCGCTTATTTTTATGTATATAATAGGTATGTATGTTTTTATGTATTATATGTATGTATATGTACATGCTTTGAATGTATTTGTGTATGGGTTATGTAAATTAATTAAAAATACATATTTATTTATCTTTCTTATTAATTATTATTTTATTATATTGTACACATTAACTACCCTCCCTTCTATCACTTGTTTATGTCCATCTTATGGTTGTTTCTAAAAGATCGCCTTGAGCGATAAGACCGCCAATTGTACTTCATTCTACTTGTATATCGTTTTGTTCATTATTTTTTAGTGTACAATAAAGAGTTTATAAATAAATAAATTAATTAAATTTCCCAACTCTTCTTACCCCTTCAATAGTAAAATGTTCAATCCCAGTAGTGAAGCAGTTGGACTACAAGTTTGTTATTTAATTTATTTCAAACAATAGTTAGTTGAGAATTCTCATACGCCCACACATTTAATTGGAATATTGACAATAGATGTAAAGTGGTTTGGCTCCGTACACGTCGGCTTGGCGCATTGATTGCTCTACAAACTAATCGAGTATTTGCCGATGATATCTGGATTAATACGAACAGACAATACGGTTGATTGACGTTACATACGTATACATAGAATTATGTGGTTTAGTAAATTTAGACTCTTAAGGCAAGGGACTAAAAGGAAATTAAGCTAGTGGTGAGATATTCCTATCCGCCTGGATAGCAACGGCTATGAGGTAAATAGGGATTCTGACTTTTACATATGGGCCATCTATCATTTTGTGAACATCTGTATATGAGCAGCTTGGCATGATTTATTTATTACTAGCGGACCCGGCGAACGTCGTCCCGCCTAACAGCCGATTCTTAATTTTTTTTTAGCCTAAGTTACTCCTTATTACATCAGCTATCTGCCAGTGAAAGTCCCTTTAAAATCGGTCCACCCGTTTCAGAGATTAGCCGGAACAAACAGACAGACAGACAAAAATTGTAAAAAACGTTATTTTGGTATATGTACCGTGTATACATCCATATGCATTTATAAAAAAGCGGTTATTTCAATATTACAAACAGACACTCCAATTTTATTTATTTGATATAGTGATGGCCTCGAGATTTAGGCGCGCGGTCGTGAATCTCGGCGGTCGCAGGTTCAAATCCCAGGCACTCACCTCTGACTTTTCGAAGTTATGTATGTATTTACAATGAATTATCACTGACTTTAACGGTGAAGGAAAACATCGTGATGAACCCTGCAAACCTAAAAGTTATTAGGAATTTCTTACGTGTGTAGTCCGCCAGCCCGCACTAGGCCAGCGTGGTGGACTAAGGCCTAAACCCTCTCAATGGTAGAGGAGGCCCGTGCCCAGCAGTGAGACGTATATTGGCTGGTGATGATTTATTTATACTTGATTGTGCACCAGATACAAATAAAAGTAAACAAAAATACGATTTAAAACTAACTACCTTCACGCAAATTATTTCAGACTACTATTAGATGTACCGAAATGATCAGGAAAATAAAACGGATGACTGTGTCTACTTTGACAACTTGGAATGGATACCTGATGATCTTGAAACGCGACAATATTAGGTCAATTAGATTTTGGATTTAGTAAATCTTTCTACCACTTCTTCTTCTCAGTCTATCGCCCTCCACTGAACGAAGGCCTCCCCAAGTAGGCGCCAACCATTCCGGTTTTAAGCAGCCCTCATCCATCCGCTTCCCGCCACCTACCTAAGTCACCTAAGTCGTCGGACCATCGTGCTGCACAAAACAAAATATTCTAAATAAGGTTTTCGTACCGTAAGGTGGTTTGAATTTTGTTACAATAAAAACGCCAACTCATGGCGTCAAAATTCAGTTTGTGTAAAAGTTTACAATGTAAGCATAATGAATAATAAATAGCACTCCATAAATTACCAGAAAACGAATCTAAATACAAAGTTGTACCGAGTCGGTAATTTACACATTTTTGCGGCAGACGCGTGTGAAAATATGTTGCGATTAAGACCTCTGTACACGTACTTTAATATTATTTTATTTATGTTTGAGGCACACTAATAGAAACATAAATTCACTGAACTGCTACACACAGTCTAACCCGATATAAGGTTTTGTATGTAAGGGATGTATCAGAAACTATTATATTAAACATTTACAGCTATTTTTTTCCATCATAAATGCCTATATTAGTTCCAACTTTTTTTATACCGGCTGGCATTAAGCCAATAATGTCATTAATACCGTCAAGAATAATATAAAGTTAAAGTTTGCGGTGTGCGCTCTAAATGTCCAAAATGTAATTCTCAAGCCAGGAATTAGGTTTTTTCAATACAAAACTCTATTTAGATGCTACTGATCTAAATATCTACCTCGTAATCGGTAATCGCTCGCTCCTTATCGCGTGGGACATAATAACTGACTTAGCAAGTAAATATAAATATAAGCATGTATTTGTATGGTGGTCACAAGCAGTGATGGCCTCGAGTCTTAGGCGCGCGGTCGAGAATGTCGGCGGTCGCAGGTTCAAACCCCAGGCACACACTTCTGACTTTTAGACGTTATGTGTGTATTCACAATGAATTATCACTTGCTTTATCGGTGAAGGAAAACATCGTAGGCTAGTGGTAGGTAGGTAGGTAGGCTGGTGGTAGGATATTCGTATCCGCCCGGATAGCGACCACCGTACACAGGGCGTAAAACCCGCCATAGTGGCACATGCAAGTGTGCCGCGTTCCGGGATCAGCCAGTGTATATCCGGTTTTCGGGGGGGCTTCAGTCATGGTGAAAGGATGACCGTGCCGGCATTTTTGGCTGGTTTGTCGCGGTTGGTCCTTTGATCACCATGGCATTAGTCCCCCAAACTTCTTCACAAGAAAGATGAAGAGGTATTCGGCCGGCATGATTGTGTCGCCCAACGGGAGATCATCATCTCTCGCTGGTCGGCACTTTTTCTGGACTCTATTACACTTACCATCAGGTGCAATGGGGTCACTTTGCCGTGCAAGTATAAAAAAAAAAAAAAAAAAAAAAAAAAAAAAAAACATCGTGATAAAACCTGCACACCTAAATAGTTCTTAGAAACTTCTTAGATGTGTAGTCCGCCAACCCGCACTAGCCAGCGTGGTGGACTAAGGCCTAAACCCTCTCAGTTGTAGAGGAGGCCCGTGCCCAGCAGTGGGTCGTATTAGGGCTGATGATGATGATGATAATTTGTATGGTGTTTAAAAATGTTCAACCACCTATTGTTACTATTTTTTATGATTTTATGTTTTTTTTCTGGATTATGTTTTGTTAGTTTTCATGTATTGTTATTCATATATTTTTTTTAACTTTCATTTATGTTGATGTTGTAAGTTTCTTTAATATGTGTAAGTGATGTTAACCGAACAAATTGAAGTAAAATAAATAACCCCAACTGGAGTGTAACGCAAACCCTTTAACATGATCGATCAAACGTTAGATAAGTATATAAATTATCTATATTTCATATGATTATTTCTTAACCCATTAGCGCGTGTTCTCGAAACTGACATTATAATTTTGTCTGGGATTTTATTTAAATGTGTATTTTTCGATGACATTGCTTCTTTTCCAAATGGTGATGGATGGCGTCGAGTAACACGAAAGGCGAGGGATACCATTATTGTAATGCATGCTATTGGTTGGTATTATATGTTGGTAATGAATCTATTAAGCTTTACTTGAGTGTTATATTTTTTTCTGCTACGCTTCACTCTACTTCTCGTGTCCTCTTTTCATGAAATTATGAATTTTATACTCATCATCATCATCCATCAGCCATCAGCCATCAGCCAATGGAAGTCCACTGCTGGACATAGGCCTCTCCTAATGACTTCCACAGGGACCTGTTGGAAGCAGCTTGCATCCAGCGACGTCCCGCGACCTTTACTAGGTCGTCCGACCATGCGTTTTTATACTCAAACTTTAAGATATTAATTTTTTTGTGTTTTTTTTTTACTTTAATAATTGTGTAGGTTTCATTTATTTATTTTGTATAATTATTTAATTTAATAAATATGTAACAGCAGCACTCTCGAACAAGTACACTATATTACACCACACTTTATATACATCATAAACTAAATACTCGCGAAGGAAGGAAAACCGTATCAAATAGTGAATTTGCCTTCCTCTCGCGAGCACCTTTAAACACTTCAGCTCACCAAACTTAAACATCACCGCACAAAATACAATAATAATAATAAAAAAAATAACCAATGCAATATATTTTATATTTATAAATATATATTTATTAATAAAGAATATAAACTAATACTTACGTATTTAATTCTTTTGCACTGAATAATTTCCCACTATTATCACTGTCAATTGCATTCAAGTCACTTGCTGGTTCACTTGCCATGCGCACGCCTGCGCACGTCTCATTTAACGGTTTTATTCCACGCATTTTTTTCCACGCGTTTTACTATCACATTTTTTTCAGTTCGGTTGCGCAGCAAAATCCCTATCCCCTCCAAGCCTGCCGTAAGGAACTTCGTTCCAAAAAAATACTTTAAGTATTTTTACATTCCGCGTAAAAAAATGGCCTACGAATTTAATTAACCATCTTAATTTAATTTTTGTGATTTGTGACAAAAAATAGTTCACGGATGATTACATTACATAATGATTTTTAGTCGAATTAATTATGCCAGTCATTCTTCTCGTCGCTTATAGGACCAAAAGAATAGAAGATGTGAAAATTTTATTTGAAAATAAAGCATGTGACACGTAAAAATGTTCCTTAGCTGTATGGTGTGGCCAAACTACGAACAGAAAATAGCCATTTTCTTTCAAAAATCGAATTCAGGCGAATTGCTACTGTTATAACATTATTTGCATCCACTATATAACGAGAAAAACAAGTTCATAAAATTCTGGCCTTTGTCCGTTTGAAATTCGTTTCGATCAGACTCTTATAATTGTGACAATTAGTGAGAGAGATTCAACCTAATTGTTCTTGTTGCGAAACTGTGTTTGTGTCAGTGTTAAGCTCCTGGAGGATTTTTGGATTAATGATGAGTGAAATAAATTTATTTATTTGTATTCTACATTTATGACACAACCTAAACTTTTATTATATTACATACATAAACTCACGCCTGTATTCCCCGAAGGGGTAGGCAGAGGTGCATTTCTGCACCCACATTTCACCAAGTATGTATCAGTCCCACGTAATAGGGGCGAGCATATTGCCGTTTTTCAGGAACATTTTCAGACTCTGTGCTGTTGCCGAGAATTTCCTAATGGAAAAACCAAATAACACTTTGCCCGATCCGGGTATCGAACCCAGGACCTCTAGATCGCACGGCACATACTTGTACCGCGAGACCACGAGGCAGTCTTTTTATTATATTCTTTATGCTAATACGCGGACAAAGCTGTGTGTTGCATATTTGTTCACTCATTTAGCTTAAGTTTATTGTGTAGTAACATGTTACCGTTTTTTTATCCCATTAATGAAAAATATAAATAAAATATATTTTGCATTCACAACGAAGTTATTCATATTCTTCTTTGTTTCAAACTTCCAAGTCCCATTAATTCTGCAAGTCCTTTGGTACAATGCAGCCGTTTTAATAAGGCCGTAAAGGGCTGTAGGAAGTGAAATTAATTTCTTAGCTTATGACGACAATTTGTAGCTTCTTGTTTACATTTCTTTATTACTGGAGATAATAAACTATTTATTCATATTACACTCGCTACTGGTTGCGGTTTGGTCGACATATTTATAGTATAGATTTGAACGATGATAAGTATATAAGCTTTGTGATAATATTATGTGTATGTATGTTAGGGTGGTGTGAAAAAAATAATCTTAGCCTGGGGGTCAATAATATAACTCAATATATTGAGGGGGCCCAGTCATTTTTAAAATTAATTACGCGTCAAAATGTTTGGATGCAAAAAAAAGGCCTTATAATCTTTTAAAACATCTAAGAATTATCAATTATGATCATTTGCAACTCAAATTTTATTCTAGTGCCCTAAAGAAGAATGTTACTTTTTGGGACTTTTTTAAAAACTCAAACAATAATCACATTTTTTTAACTTATGATTTTAATTGGCATAAAAGAGGATACTCTGAAGTTTCTAGAACACCTTAATTTTTTTTGTTACCAAATCTATTAAATCGTAATAAATTTTAAAAATGAGTGGGCCACCTCAAGATGTTGAGAAAGATTTTTATATATTTTTATTTTTTATAAGCTACAAATTCGACTCCCAGGCTAAGAAAAAAAATATTGTTTTTCTCCACTCCACCCTAATGTATGTACTACGTTTTTAATGGTAAAAAGAAGCCGTCTAATACGTACATTAAAAGGATATCGTTTAATATACTATCCTAAAACAGTCACACTTTGTTTTCAACCGTAAAACGATCTCTCATGATGAAATCAGTAATAATGTTATAAATACAGGGGAAACTATGAGACCACGTAAGCTTCTGTGATTTTCAATTGAAAAATCCTAAAATTGAAAATTCAATACGATATATTTACTATAAATTAAATAACTACAAAACCCACAAACAGTACTTCAATATTTCAAAAACAAATTGTGTTATAGTGTGAATAAAATACCAATCGCAAATCTTTATTGTTTTCTGTACACGAGAAATACCAATCATTTTATTCCCAATAATGTTCAACACAATACATTTTGTATTACAAAATGTTTGAAATAGATTCAGTTTTATTGTGCTTACAAATATTTTTCGTATCGTGCCAAGAATTCTCTCGATACGATGATGAAGTGATTATAGGGAATTTGAGGAGAAGGGAGGTTATACCTCTGAATCAAATTAACAGACGATTTAACATGGAAAACGATTTGAATTACAGACGGACTAAGGACATTCAGGATGATGTTGCTGACAGGAGATTTGAGGTAAGATATTTTGCTCAAACTTTCCCTGATAGGGTAGACTGAGGTTTTTATACAAATGTCATCAAGTTGGAAGTAGGTTCCGTAAGCATTGCGATTGTAAAGGTAGAAGTCCATGTGTTTAATACTTCACGCGACCTTTTTCATCATTATCAGCCCATATACGTCCCACGACTGGGCACGGGCCTCCTTTACAACTGAGAGGGTTAAGGCCTTAGTCCACCACGCTGGCCTAGTGAGGGTTAGCGGACTGCACACCTAAGAAATTCCTAAGAACTTTTAGGTGTGCAGGTTTCGTCACGATGTTTTCCTTCACCGTTAAAGTACATGATAATTATTTGTAAATACACACATAACTTCAAAAAGTCAGAGGAGTGTGCTTGGGAGTCGAGATTCTCGACTACGTCCCTAAACCTCGAGGCGACCACGACTGAGAGTATAATTAGTGAATTATAAAACGATTTTCTGGACACAATATTAGCCAGGCTGTTTTAAAATCTAGGGTGGCAGTTAGGCCTCTCTCTTGGAAATTAAAAAAAAACTCCAGCGATTTAGCCATGACAAAATATACAAACCTAATATAATTTCGACAACAACTGGACCGTAGTAAACGCCATTAATTATTGATATTAATGAAAGTATCCGTGTCACCACAGAACAGTTATTGTGACGCGCTATTTCTTCGGCAGCAAGCGCGGCGTTTTGCGTCGAATAACGAGTAAACTGGGATTCAGCGTAATCTCCACTTTGCTTCCACAAAATTTTAATATATGTATACTTCTTTCAGTCTGGAAATAAATACATAAAAATACCTGTATGACTTTTGTTTGTACATCCTTTTGTGTGATGCAAAGTGAACCTGGACTAGACAAAGTAAAGTGTTATATGAGTATTAGAACCGATAACAACTTATGAAATTAATTTAAATGTTAACCTAATTGTCAATACACATTTAATAGTTTTATTACGATTTTGTCAATAGAATGTTACTTTGTCTATTCGGCCTAATTAGTTTTGGTGTCTTTACCCGTCGAATCGCGTGATTTTTTCTGCGTGTTCTATACCAGCTTTTTTTTTTTTTTTTTTTTTTATGGAAAAAGGAGGCAAACGAGCAAGTGAGCCACCTGATGTTAAGTGGTCAACACCGCCCATGAACACCCATAATACCAGAGGAATCATCGGTGTAAATATCGGTGTAATCGGTGTAATTATCGGTGTAGCTTGCTGGAACCAGCTTTCATCTAGACATAACAAATGTTTGACCCAAGATCGTCATATTGGCTTAAAGAAAGAAAATCGCGATCTCTGTATGGGCCTATTTAAACTATCGTTCCACTTTTGTTTTCCATTGTCATTTTGTTAAAAAATCGTATAATTCTGTTTTTAAATTTTATGAAAAAAAAAATCGTATCTTTTTACTAAATCCTTATTGAATACAGAATAATAGCCAGTATCATTTTGAATACGCATTCAATTTACATACAAAGCCAAACGGGCTTAAGCGAAATAGTTTTCAGTGCAATTTATGATTTTATGCTACGATTCTCGGGTGATCACAGTTTCCAACTCGTGTGGACATCGACGAGTAAAACGATTATTCTAATCCGATTTCGTTATTGTAATAGGTTTAACAATTTTCTTCACTAAAATTTCAAACAATATAGGTTTTAATATAAGAATCTTAAATTTGTAACGCATAAAGTGCCATTTTTGAATTAATCGTAAAGATATTCGATTGGAGATGAAAAGGGAGTCCACAAATTTTGTGTTCAAACCCAGTTCACGTGAGCACAATGTGATCTCATTTAGACTATATATTATACATCCTATAGCAAGAAGATATAGGACTTTTAAAAAGGACAAAATTTACTACTTTTTTAATAGCTAAATAAAAGCTGGAACTCTTAACTAAATTTTTTGCTCAGTGTAGGGATGGAACTTACAACTGCGTATTTCACTAGCTTCCCTCTCACCAACTGCGGCAGATTTTTAAATTTACGTTTATGATTTCATTTCATTTTGCCACCTTATAAAGCCAATTGATCTTAAAAATTGTGACCATCCATTCAATACTTCCGATCACTCCAGTCCATCTAACGGTTGCCTTGAAGAAATCGTTGATAGCGATAAGGCTGCCAATTGTTACACAATCTTATTTCAATATTACTATTACCTATTCTGTTCATGTAATTTGGTGAACAATTAAGCTTAGTTAAATAAAAATTAAAGTATTTGAGAACGTCACATAGAATCTTCTACCTGATTTTTCCATTACTGGGATCGATCTGGAGGTATAAAGGACAGTTTATTACATTTGGAGTACCATCCAAATGTCTACCGTCTATCGACGCTAGTCAATAACGTAGTAAGGTAATGGCACTAGTAGTAGACCATGTACCTGTAGTTGACCACCAATGCACATAAACAGATAAAATAAGAATTCGCGGCATATTTTTAAACTAATTCCATATTGAGTAGTCAGTGCTGTCATGTGGTCTACGAAGCGCGCAAACTACGACTCCATTATTTTCAAATATTAAAAATAGCCTCCAGTTGTTTGTTGATTGACGCACCGTAAATCTATTATTCGATTTTTTGTCATAATTTTCTTAAGGATTGAAAAAGTTTGAAGTTAAATATTAACAACTTTGTCACCTTGTTGATGATAAGTGTTTTGCTTTTCTTATTCGTTAGGGATTAATTGAGGTAACAGGGTATTTAAAATACGAAAATTTGTTTACAAGATTGAGATGTGGGGGTGGTCCACTACTGATTCCGTTTTAGCACGATTTTCTAGTAATTGACCAGGATGGTCAACTTCTGATGAATTTCTGTATCATGTAAATGTACTGTACGGAATAATATATGAAGGGCATCATCAATTAGAATTAACTATTTTATTTACTTTTACAATAACTTAATTTTATTTAGTAGTTGACCACCTTTATTGTAAGTTACCATCAGTTACTAAAACCAAATTTTCACCTTGTAGATGTCTGGGAAAAGGGGTACATTCCTAAATTATACTGAAGCTGCAATGCTCTCAGCAGTAAATGTCGTTCGTCTTCATAAAACACCCATAAGAACGGCTGAAAAAAAAAATCCTCTCACAATAATGATGGTGTTTTGGAAACCACAATGGAACCATCGGCAACTGCGGTACATATTACTGTTGGTGACGAACTAGTGCTAGTGACGATCCCAGGATCACCAGCAATTAGCATTGCTGATGACATATTTGAAACCACTCTAGATCAATTTGACATCATAGATCCTAACGATATGCTTGAAAATATGCGTAAACTTTCAACTACTGTTGTCTGATTAAGAATCTGACAAAAGCCTCGGCAAAAAGTAAATGTTGAATTTGTCATATTTAAGTACGGCATTGAGGTTTAGGCACGCGGTCGAGAATCTCGACGGTCGCAGGTTCAAACCCCAGGCACACATGACTGACTTTTCGAAGTTGCATATGTGTGTATTGATAAAGAATTATCACGCACTTTAACGGTGAAGGAAAACATCGCGATGAAACCTGCACACCTAAAAGTTCTTAGGAATTTCTTAGGTGTGTAGTCCGCCAACCCGCACTAAGCCAGCGTGATGGACTAAGGCCTAAACCCTCTCAATTGTAGAGTAGGCCCGTGCCCAACAGTGGGACGTATATGGGCTGATGATGATGATGATGATGAAGTACGATAATAACTTTTATCCCGGAAAAGTACTTAAAGCTATAAAAAAAAACAGCTACAATATCATCGATGAAAGCAAATGGTCGATTGTGGAAATGGCCAGAACATTTATTAACGAGCGGGGGATGTTATTGTTATTATATTTCAAATAAAACGCAAAGTTGTCTTAATTTGCCTTCTTATTTAACAAATAATTAAAAAATCTGAATGGTCAACTACTGATGCAAAACATGGTCAACTACTAGTTTTTAGGTGGTCAACTACTAAATCTCTTATATTAAGTTTTATTTTCATTTTTTTACTTGAATGCAACCATTGTACAAGAAAAAATACTAGCTCGTTTCGTTAAAAGACTTGCACAGAGTTAACAAAACAAAACACTCATTGAATTCGAATGATGATTAAAGTTAGGCATTAAAAAAGAAATTTCTGTGTCCTTAAGTGGTCAATTACTAGTGCTATTACCTTAAATAGCTTTGTTGATGTTTTTTTTAGTTTAGTCTGTACACTTCGACTACCTTTCATTTCTCTTGCTACGTCTCCATCCTTGGTTGCCTGTAAGAGATCGCCTTGTGCGATAAGGCCGCCTGTTGTACTTTTCTACTCTACTGTACTCCTTAGTTTTAGTGTTATGTGTACAATGAAGTTTTAAATAAATAAATAAATAAACGTCTTACTACCGAAAAGTCTATTGTATCAAATACAAACCAAGCCCTAATATAATTGTTATTAACTTACAGATTGCTGAATCGTCACTACGTGAAGCTAAATTGCAAAGTCAGAAGTTGGCTAAACTCCATCAACAGCTGAGATGGTTGTCAGTCGATGACAATGAGTCCGTTGGAATAGGAATTCGATAAATAAAATATTGATAAACTTTGTTTTAATCTATCCAAAATCTATCTATACAAATAAATAAAATTGGAGTGTCTGTTTTTAATATTGAAATAACCGCTTTTTAATAAATGCATATGGATGTATACACGGTACATATGCCAAATAACGTTTTTTTTACAATTTTTGTCTGTCTGTCTGTCTGTTTGTTCCGGCTAATCTCTGAAACGGGTGGACCAATTTTAACGGGATATTCACTAGCAGATAGCTGATATTATAAGGAGTAACTTAGGCTAAAAAAAATAAAAAATATTAAGAATCGACTGTTAGGCGGAACGAAGTTCGCCGGGTCAGCTAGTATAAAATAAGAAATGAACGCAAGTAATTTTATGCTCATGTGCCTTAAATCCATATTGTTGTAAGTAAGAAAGTAACTATTCTTTCTGTGGAGGATCTTTGGTATGGAAATAGATAGGACATTGAAGAAGGATCATCATCATCATCATCAGCCCATTTACGTCCCACTGCTGGCTTCGGGCCTCCTCTACAACTGAGAGGTTTTAGGCCTTAGTCCACCACGCTGGCCACGTGCGGGTTGCCGGACTACACAGAAATTCCTAAGAACATTTTGGTGTGCAGGTTTCATCACGATGTTTTCCTTCACCGTTAAAGTACGTGATAATTCTTTGTGAATACACACATAACTTCGAAAAATCAGAGGTGTGTACACCCGCGAACGTCGAGATTCTCGACCGTGCCCCTAAAGCTCGAGGCCATCACGACTTGAGGGAGGATATAAGGTTCTTTTTCATTAAATTGCGCTGCGGCAGAGCAGAGCCTAACGCATCCATCTATAATATAATTAAAATGCCACTATTCATGAATCCTTTCAGTTCTTATAAATACGTATATTAGATTGTATAATTGATTTAGGAGCATCAAACCCGTGATGTCTTCAACACCTCGCAACTTTCTATGCCGGAACCAACGAGGCTGCCTTGTGTATGTCTCAAGAAATGTATCTAACTCACCACATGACAAAACCGAGCCCCTACCAAGTTATTGTGAAAATTAATGATTAATTAATATACAACAAACAAGTCCGTAATTCACGTTGAAACATAAATTGTGTCGCGATGGACAAATTATCAATAATTAATTGTAACTGACAGGACAACACGCGCGCTTTCGTGTAAAGATAAAAATCGAACTGTTTTCATTCATAAAGTTGATTGGTACTTTTAGTAGAATATTTAAAAGCACTTGACACATATTATTAATACGTTTTCAGTTATTAAGGCAAGAACTATTCATTTCCTCAATGTCCTGCAAGGTCAATCTAGCCTTTTTGAGATTTAAAGTAAAACGCCTTAAAATGCTCTTCCATAACTAACCAAAACGGAACATGAGTTTTTTTTTTACCGGGATCAGAAAGCTGCTTGTGCAGATAAATGTCGTTGCTGGAGACCAACTATGCTTGACGATGAATTTCTATGACAACCATGAACGCAATAAAAAAGCAGTGATGGCCTCGAGGCTAAGGTGCGCGGTCGAGAATTTCGGCGGTCGCAGGTTCAAACCCCAGGCACACACCTCTGACTTTTCGAAGTTATGTGTGTATTCACAATGAATTATCACTTGCTTTAACGGTGAAGGAAAACATCGTGATAAAACCTGCACACCTAAAAGTTCTTAGGAATTTCTTAGGTGTGTAGTCCGCCAACCCGCACTAGGCCAGCGTGGTGGACTAAGGCCTAAACCCTCTCAGTTGTAGAGGAGGCCCGTGCCCAGCAGTGGGACGTATATGGGCTGATGATGATGATGATGATGAACGCAATTACGGTTGTAAGGTGTAAACTACCTACGTCAGTCACACATACAAAAGTCTCCCAGTCCGAGAATAGCGTGTACCTATATGGTTATCAAGGCCCAGCATAACTACATATGTCAACATCGTTTCAATGTCGTTTCAATTTGTCTAACTTGCACTTCCATCAAGGGCTTATGCAGTCACTTTCTTGTTCAAGTACAGAGACCTGACAGTGGCGGTACTTCTGTAGAAGCCCAAAGCCCAGCTTCCCTAACAAAATTCCGAATAATAACCTTTAATCTTTAAATATTTATTTAAAAATATAGACGTATAAATGATAATATCCTGACCCCACAATAAACAATTATAAATTAGACATTACACAATTAACGTGTAACGCTTTTGGACTTTTATGGAAGTACTGCCACTGGATCTAGGTATGGATTTGACAGGTATCACGCCAACAAAAAATTGGATCATTTAGATTAGGACCTGGTATTCTTATAAAAATTATCATGGAGTTTAAACCCTAGTTTACACTTCTAAATAAATTGGCAAGCAATTTAAAATGTATTATCAAATTGTTATTTCACGTAAGCTAAGCAAGACTACGTGGGGTAAGCTACAGCGCCGTCTGCCCGGCACGAACTCTATCAGGGGATAAATCTATCACAAACTTGTTACGGAATTCGCACGTTCTTGTGTTTTCTTAAATTTTATTCTGAGAATAACTTGAATATGATGCGCATGGATTTTTGATCCATGCTAGTTATGCAAGTAGCTAATATTTGTCTACTAAAGAATACTTGACTGCCTCGTGGTCTCGCGGTAAAAGTATGTGCCGTGCGATCTAGAGGTCCTGGGTTCGATTCCCGGGCCGGGCAAAGTGTTATTGGGTTTTTCCATTAGAAAATTCTCGGTAACAGCACGGAGTCTGGAAATGTGGCCGGAAAACGGCAATAGGCTCGCCCCCTATTACGTGGGACTGATACATACTTGGCGAAATGTGGGTGCGAAAATGCACATCTGCCTACCCCTTTATTAATTTAAATAGGGGAATACAGGCGTGAGTTTATGTATGTATGTAGGAGAACTAATGTAGGAATTGTAATATCTGTCTTGTGTTGCTAGTTGGATTTAAAACGAAGTTTGATACAATTTTCTGCCCGTTATTCCAAAGTATAATACGCCCTTGTGAACTGGGAGTAAGTTGAAAAACCCGTGTATAGAAATGGATTATAAACTATTATATACTAGCTTGGGGCTTGACACAAACTCGGCGGAATTGAAAAATAAATAAGTACCATATGTCCTTTCATAAAATCCTATTTATCTTAACACCAAAAATCATATGATTTGGTTCAGTTTAGCCGTGAAAGCGTACCAAATTAACAGACAGACAGTCACTTTTGTGCAAATAATAATGATGTTAGCAGATTAAATCAGAAATAGTAAATAGATATAGTAGATTAAATTTTGAAGAACATTATCATTAAGACAACTGCCTCAATTTCAAATATATATAATAATGGTAAGTATAAAGTTGTGAAAAGGCAAACACATGCCGTATTTTCACAGCAATATCATGTTGAACAGAAGTTTCTGCCTTCGACTTTGTGTTCGCACACGTCGTGGATATGAAAACAGATATTTGTTTGTGTCAATAACCGTCGAAGTCACGTACTGGCGGTATGTCGAACACTGTATGTATGTGAAGCCCTTAATTTTTATCACTTGTTTCTGCCTGCTATTTTGCCTGCTATTATATCAAAATGAGCTTAGATATGTGTTTGCCCACATACATAAACTCATAAATTCACGCCTGTATTCCCCGAAGGGGTAGGCTGAGGTGCATTTTCGCACCCACATTTCGCCAGGTATGTATCAGTCCCACGTAATAGGGGGCGAGCCTATTGCCGTTTTTCGGCCGTGTTTGCCCAATACCTAGTAAATAGGTCTTTGTTCCGTTTCATGATCTCACATAAACTTCTGGGGAAACTTATCCTGTAAATATTTCAATCAATATTAATTCCCTGGTACTTAATACATAACTTTTTTTGGCTTTTTCATTAAGAGTAATTCTCAGTCTTAACACGAAGTATGGAAATGTGACCGAAAACCTCAATAGCCTTGTCTCTTTACAAATTGGACTCAAATACAACTGGCGTAATATAGATGTTCGCATGGCGCGGGCAATACTTGGAGTTTCTCTGGTGGATAGAATTCGTAATGAAGTCATCCGCCAGAGAACCGGAGTCAGTGACATTGCCCGCAAGATTAGCACGCTAAAGTGGAAGTGGGCCGGCCATGTCTGCCGTCGGTTTGACGGCTGGTGGACAGAGAAGTGTGGGACTGGAGACCGCGCTTAGGCAGACGTAGTGTCATCCGGCAGCACAATGGTGCGACGACTTGAGAAAGACACCGGGATGGTTAGCGCTTTCCTGGGGAGGTCTATGTTCAGCAGTGGACGGTGATAGGCTGGGTATAGACCTTTTCCCCCTCTTCACGCTATACAGGAATGGTATATGTTTTTGTTTTAATTAACAGTAACTAATTAGAAAACTGTTAAAATTAGTTCCTCGTGCCCATCACAGTACCAGCGATCAACTGTAAATTACTAGTTGGTGAATAAAAACTCCAGTGATGAATATCTTCTGTTGTTTTTCCAATAAAAGCAATTACTGGACACGCGAACCTCAAACATGGCTATTGGCTATGCAGTACAACCAAAAAATACTGTACTTATGTGTGTGTAACAGTTTGGAAGATTAATGACCTTTTTACTAATTCGATTTTATATAGGTCATTAATATAAGTCGTGATGGCCTCGAGGTTTTGGCACGTGGTCGAGAATCTCGGCGGTCGCAGGTACAAACCCCAGGCACACACCTCTGACTTTTCGAAGTTATGTGTGTATTCACAATGAATTATCACGTCTTTAACGGTGAAGGAAAACATCGTGATGAAACCTGCACACCTAAAAAAAGTTCTTAGGAATTTCTTAGGTTTGTAGTCCGCCAACCCGCACTAGGCCAGCGTGGTGGACTAAGGCCTAAACCCTCTCAATGGTAGAGGAGGCCCGTGCCCAGCAGTGGGACGTATATGAGCTGATGATGATGATGATAGGTCATTAATGTTTTCTATGGATAATTTTGAATAACAAAATTTGGTCAATATAGTTTCATTTTTATTATTGTACACTTCTTAACAATATAAAAATACACTTACACCTTATTGGTTAATGGTTTTCCAACTCATCCTTTACATTTTTTCTGATTAACTTCGTTGCGGGATCATGACAAATTAGGTCCCCTTAAATTCGCTAAGCTTCAGTGCTCGGAGTCAATACTGTACGTACCGCTGTTGATCCTGGAGCACAGGAGTTACAGTGGCGGGTGTAGGGTGGGATAGGGCCTAAATTACACTTGTTTCCTGAAAGGATAAGCAGGTGCATATTATATTTCAGCATCCATGTATGAAATCATAACCGTCTGTATTTTAATACCTAGATATTAGCGACGAACCTATTGCCTTCTATTCTATCGGTTACATTTCGGGGCTTTGAGTTGCTACTGACAATTTCCGTTACCAGAAATAATTTATCAGAACTGGAATGTAAAAACCCGAGTTTGCTTGAATTAAGTTAGGTACTACTTATTTAAATCGCGAGGTCATGAAAGCATAATATAAATCGTACATAAAAATCAACTAAAAAATCATTGATTAATCGCGATATTCTCCACATCTGATGGTAACTGTCTAACTTCAAGAAATGACAAGGTTCAATGCTTTCTGTTAAATTGCTCATATTTTAATGTAAGGCGTATACACTATACTTACATTAATTTTGTTAAAAAAACTTCCTCGAGATCGCCTGGTAAAAGTATGTGCTGTATTCTAGAGGTTCGATTCCCCGGGCCGGGCGAAATGTTATTGGGGTTTTCACCAGAAAATTCTCAGTAGCAGCACGGAGTCTGGAATTGTGCATGAAAAATGGCAATAGGTCCGCACCGCACCGCACCGCAGAAATGCACCTCTGCCTACCCCTTCGGGGAATACAGGTATGATGTTATGTAAGTGTTAAAAAAACTAAAAAATTTAAATGTGTCAACTACATTTTACTTCCAACGCGGAACCCTGAACGTTGAACACAACGCAAACAATCAATAACCATTAGATACAGGGCTAGTCATTGATAGTTTGCCGGCATTAACAACTGTACCGTATTCAAACATGCGTCAGAAGACCACCCAGAATGTATCGTTTTGGGTGCCATTGAAAAGTGAGTTTTGTTTAAAATTATCTTACGAGTGTTTTTTGTTTGCATTGTTGTTTTGTTTAACTAAATAATTTTTGTGTGTGTCTTCAAATGTGGTTCAACAACGGTAAGAAGATAATAAAGAAGCGTGATTTAACTTACGAGGACGTTTTTCTATTATTTGTCATCGGTAGATGAAAGTAGTGATAGCCTCGAGGTTTAAGCGCGCGGTGGAGAATTTCGGCGATCGCGGGTTTGAACCCCAGGCACACACTCTGACTTTTCGAAAATATGTATTCAAAATAAATTATCACGTACTTTAACGGTGAATGAAAACATCGTGAGGAAGCCTGCACATCTAAAAGTTCTTAGGAATTTCTTAGGTGTGTAGTCCGCCAACCCGCACTAGGCCAGCGTGGTGGACTAAAGCCTTAACCCTCTCAGTTGTAGAAGAGGCCCGTGCCCGCGTGGGACGTATATGGACTCATGATGAGGTGAAAATGTAACTTGGTGGGAATAATTAAGTTAACATTATGTCGCCGTCTTCGAGAGAAATCTGTTGTAAAGCAACTTATTTTTTATTTACAACTGTATCTCTGTATATCTGTACAATAAAAATAAATAAAATAATTAAATATTATTACCATTTCCTGTCAAACTTCTAAATAAAGTAAAAAATTATACGGATCTTTTGATAATATTAACTCGCCTAGTGGCGGTACTTCCATAGAAGCCCAAAAGTTCAGTTTGCCTTACAAAATTCCGAATAATAATCTTTAATCTTTATTCAACAAAAACAATTTGCCATTTAAATGAGAATATCCTCACCACCTCACCATAAAAAAAATAGACATTACACAATTAACGTGTAACGCTTATGGGCACTTATGGAAGTACCGCCACTGAACTCGCCTGCAGAAAAAAATGCCATTGATTTTACTATTCTTTCATCATCAGCCCACTGCTGGTCACGGGCCTCCTCTACGAGAGAGGGTTTAGGCCTTAGTCCACCACGCTGGCCTAGTGCGGGTTGGCGGACTACATACCTAAGAAATTTTAGGTGTGCAGGTTTTATCACGATGTTTTCCTTCACCGTTAAAGTTAAAAGTTACTTTTCTTTACTCTAACTGGCTATTCAAACGATTTTTTAATTGTTTCTTCAATTTATAAGTTCATTTAATTATGGACTAGACTACAATTACCACTAGAAGTAATTTCAGTCACTTTACCTTACCAGTATTATTTTTATTTATAAACATACATAGGTACAAACAAACATAAAACACGCCTGTATTCCGCGAAGGGGTAGGCAGAGGTGCATTTCTGCACCCACATTTCGTCAAGTATGTATCAGTCCCACGTAATTGGGGGCGAGCCTATTGCCGTTTTTCGGGCACATTTCCAGACTCCGTGCTGTTACCGAGAATTTCCTAATGCAAAAACACTTTGCCCGATCCGAGAATCGAACCCTGGACCTCTAGATCGCACGGCACATAATTGTACCGCGAGACCACGAGGCAGTCTATTATAATTTAATTTATAATTGAAAATTTTAGGGAAGTTAACGGCTTGTATCATCGTTGATTTAGAAATTATTTTTAATAAACAAAACTGTTTTCAGAAAACAAAGTACACGTTTCCTCGACAAAGACTCGTACACCAGCCACGTTCCAAAAGTCATTAAGGACGACGCTTATGATCGGACAAGCATTTTCGCTCATTCCTGTTGATGGAGTATTTAGCAACAACGCAAATAATGTCAAGTGAGTAAAAAATATTTTTTTTGTTGAATGATAATAATCGCAAATTTAGCTATGGCATTACTGGTAAAGTGACCACTTCAGACTTGTAACAGCAAATCCGGATTGGTCATTGTTTAACAAACAACTAATCTGACAAACTCTGTAAAAATTACAAATAGGTACTCCGTAAATTTATATTTCTGCAATCTTATTTGTAATGAAGTTATCATGTTTGAGAAAGAGTAAATAAATAAATAAACAATGATGTAGGTCTTCAACAAGGGCCTAAGACCACCCTACATAATTAGCATGTATAAAGTGATGTCCTCGCAAATTCTTCGTACGCATTCACGATTGTTGTACACAGTAAATGTTTTTGCTATTAAAATTTTCAGGTTTATTCTTACATCGTGGAAGTGCTTCTACTCCTTGTTGTCTCTTTTTGGACAAATGTTTATCGTAGTGATGTGCATCATAAAGGTTGTCAGTTCTGAAGCCACTCTCAGCGGAACAAGTAAGTTTCACGTTATTGTTCTTCATAATTGCGAAAGATAAAATTTCTTTCAATAGTATGGATTCCCAAACCCGCACTGGGCCAGCGAGGTGGACTAAGGCCTAAACCCTCTCAATAGTAGAGGAGGCCCGTGCCCAGCAGTGGGGCATATATGGGCTGATGATGAGTATGGATTCCAGAAACGCCGCATATTCGGGTTTCCAGGAATAACTAATTTAGGGCTCCTTTTTTGGCTTAGAATCCATGTTATCGTCAGTCAGCATGATGACCTACTAAGTTACTGAAAGTTATTAGTTCGTAATCCCAACTCGTCTGAGTATCTTAGAGCTCAAATTTGGACTTACGCCCTTGACCTTTGATTTGTTGGAAGTCATACCCCATATTACCAATTGCTTACATAGATAATGGTAGCTACAAGTTTCATCACCAGCCCATATAGGTCCTACTGCTGGGCACGGGCCTGCTCTACAACTTAGAGGGTTTAGGCCTTAGTCCACCACGCTGGCCTAGTGCGGGTTACAAGCTACATGTATAGAACTATATTATTACGATACCGTATTTCTTTCATCTATTCTTAATTATTCTAAGCTTCTCTTATAACCACTAAATTAATATTGTTCGTTCTTTTAGCTCCAATAATATTTTACGGGACAACTTGCTTCACGATGATAATGTTCTTCCGCGTGGCGACAGCATGGCCAGGTCTAGTCCAGCATGTAGCCAAAACAGAAGAACTGTACCCGAACTATGACAATAAACTCACCAGGAAATGTAACGCAACTTGCGCTATTGTTTTAATGTTGGCTTTATGTAAGTATTTATGTAATAGATTCAAAAAAACATAACTTTAGTCATCACAAAGTCTGTAGTGTTTAGTCGTCACAAGTTCTGGGTTGAATTCCCGGGTCGAACAAAGCGCAGCGTTTTTCCTTTAGGAAATTCTCAGTAACAGCACGGAGTCTGATATTTTGCCCGAAAAAGTGCGAGTCTGACTCGCGCTCGAAGGATCCCATACCATTATTTATAAAAACGGCCAAAAAAATCATGTCTGTCCAGGAGCCCCACTTAATTATTTATTTATTGTTTTTTTTGTATTTGTTGTTTAAGCGGCAACAGAAATACATTACCTGTCAAAATTTCAACTGTCTATCTACCACGGTCCATGAGAAACAGCCTGGTGACAGGCGGACGTGAATTCTTAACAATAGGGTCCCGTTTTACCCTTTGGGTACAAAACCCTAAAAACAGCAATAGGCTCGCCCCCTATTAAGTGGGAGGAAAACAGAATCGGCGAAATATGGGTACATAAATGCACCTCTAACTACCTTGTCGGGGTTACAGGCGTGAGTTTATGTATGTATGTTTGGTCGTATGGAAACACTACTGATGTTTTTAATCCTATTGCAGCAGAACACATTTTATCACTTCTGTCAGCGTTCGCTGGAGCAATCATGTGTTTCCCGAATAAGAGTATTTACGAAGGGTTCGTAAGACACTTCTACCCTTGGGTCTTCAACAATTTACCTTATTCACCTGTATTGGGAATGATGACACAGGTAATTTTTTTAATAATTTATTGATAACTTTTCTTGCTAGGACGTCCAATATTTTTTTCTTAAAGTGGCCTTCATCCAGCAAAGTTTATCAAACTTTATGTAATTTTTATTTCTTGATGATGTTTTTATAACATAATTTATCGAATGATTTTTATTAATAAATAGAATATATCTGGGGGAAAAAAAATAAATTGATTTGGAAATCGCATGAAAACAAAATATATTTCACAAGTGATACATATTATATTACATAAGATTGTTTAATGCGATTACCAAGTCAAACGATTTTATTTTAAAAATAAAAGATTTTTAATATTTACATGGTCACCATAATATGTTGTTAGGTTAGCTAATTACGTAATAACTTAAGACAGGAGGCCCCTTAAGTAGCGACTGAATAAATTAATCGACTTGGTCTTACATACATACATATACCTATATCACAACTTCTTACGGTAGAAGTGAGTAGCGAGACTTGTTTTTTCACAAGTTTTGTTTTTGATGGCATATTTTTTCAGTTTCTTCATTTCCAATCGACATTCATCTGGAATTTCTCCGACTTGTTCGTCATCTGCATGAGTTATTACTTGACGTCTCGTCTAGAGCATGTCAACAAGAAACTGGCGGCGGCTCAAGGGAAGGTAATTTTGTTTTTCAGTGAAGCTGGTAAATTACAGGCTCGTCTGCAATGTCGGCTTGATGCCAGGTTTTCAAATTGAATAGAGAAATAAGAAGGGCCACGTTGTCATTCTCATAAAATGTGATATGAAGTAATTTTATATCAAAAAATATTCAAATAATCATAGCAAGTAGGTGAGTAAGTAATAAATTAGTACACTCGAAAATAAAATTCAAAAAACTATTTAATGCTTGGCATGTAGCATGCATAATCAGATGTTCTATTTTATTTTGTGTTGACTTGAACTTAAATAATCTTTTTTGTTTAGGTAAATTAAACTTTAGGTAAATAAAATTAAACTTTTGAACTTTGATCCTACAATGTTTTACACTATTGTCACAAAGTCTACTCGAGACTTAAATAGACTCATTCAATGGTTCAGCTTTTTGTTTACTTATTTAGATTAATTGATTGCCCCATCATCATCATCATTACTAAACACATACACATAACACATTGTGAATACACACATAACTTTGAAATAATAATAATAAATAAATACATCCAACAGTCACATACATAGTTCTGGTCCCACACTAAGATACAAGTACTTGAAAAATACGAGAGACTTTTCGGTCTCACATACACCCAGATTTGTCAGAGATGTGTGGCCAGCCACAGGTTTGAATTGCCCTGTGGATTGGGGGCGTAAGAATTCCACCAAGGCATCCCCTGCCTGTCGTAAGAGGCGACTAACAGGGACCCAGGGGTGGCTGTTACTGCGGGACCCCGAAAAAACAACCCCGAGATGCGTGGCAGAGAGCGTGGCCTCCTGACTGTCGCGGGCGTTCACAATAAGTGAGCGTCCAAAATAGGGTGAGTGGAGGGCATCTCAAGCCCTCCCAATGAGGAGTCCATGATTGGACAAAGCGCTGGATGGCAGCGGAAATTAATGCAGGGCTTCTCGCCCTGCGATGCCGTAGTACCGCCCCAAATGCGCGTGACGGCCTCCGAGAGGTTTTAGTCGGTATGCTGGCGTAGGATTTTGGTTAGGGACCCAACTCAGGTAAACTGACAAGTGTTATACTGTTGTTGTAATTGTTATATTGTTAACCCTGACATACCCCTTTCGGCCTCCCAGAGTTACCGAAAGGGGAGCTTAAGGCGCTTTCCTCTCGTTAAAAAAAAAGCCACAGGTTTGAACCCATGACCGCCGAGATTCTCGACTGCACTCCTAAATTTCGAGGCCGTCACTACTCAGAAAATTTTATCGCCTTTAATTACACTTTACAGTGTAATTCACCATTCATAAACAAATTCAAGCAAACGTACGATTTCTAAAACATTTTTGGAATACCTTTAGTACCTTTTTGGAATAAATGATATAAATTCCTCCAAATGGGATAAGTGGGAATAAAGTTTCGAATCGGCTTGCGGGCAGCGTCACCAACAAATGGAAAAGTTTTACGTGTCCACTTCCATGTACAAGAACCGCATTTGAACTAGGGCTAATTAGAAAGTTGTTTTTTTACTTAACATAATTAGTCAATGGAACGATTAGAGTTGTTCAGCTTTATAAGGTTAAAATTATTGACATGCGAAAAAATATGATGAAAGTATAAGGATAAGGCAATTAAAAGCTTAATGGAAATAAAACAAATTATATAGGACCCACAAATCATTGATAATATAGATCACGTCACAAAATATGAAACTCAAATAAATCTTATTACGATCCTGTCCTTATGTGCTGTGTGAGTGAAGAGTTAAGAAAAGTTTTTTTTTTTATTTTTTTATTTTTTTACATACATACATACATAACCTCACGCCTGTATTCCCCGAAGGGTGCATTTCTGCTCCCACATTTTGCCAGGTATGTATGAGTCCCACGTAATAGGGGGCGAGCCTATTGCCGTTTTTCGGGCACAATTCCAGACTCCGTGCTGCTACTGAGAATTTCCTAATGGAAAAACCCAATAACACTTTGCCCGACCTGGGAATCGAACCCAGGACCTCTAAATCGCACGACACACATTTGTGCCGCGAGACCACGAGGCATTTTATGACGTATTAACTTACGGTAGTTAAAGTTTTTCAACCGAAATACAAACTTTTGTTTTACACTTTGAAACTGTTGAATAATACTATAACTATTATGCCAAATATATTCTACGGTGCTGTCATGTCGGTGTAATTAATCTGCAACTGGTAAATCTGTTTTAAGTCGGAAGTCACTGTTGAGCAATGCTCGCACAACTTAGGGAACACCGGCTTAGGATCACCTTAGGAGCTGAGTTTGGCAGATGTTAGTATCTTAAACGAGAAACTAAGATAAGACTACATCTAACTCGTACTGAGGTTTGTGGTTATATGAAATCTGTGTATTCAACGAATAATATTGGAGCAGGTAGGGTGGTTTGGGTTCTATTGAAAGATATTAAAATGATCATGATGTTTTTCATTGCAATGTTTGTATGTAATGTATTGTTGTGTATTTTATTGTTATGTATTATAAATGTATTGTTTTTTTACCTATATAAAATCCTTCTGAATTTAACGTTACTTATGTATAAGAGTAAGTTTTTTAAAGTCTTTTTGTTTATTGTAAGTACATTATTGATTTCAGGGCACTTAGGTAGCTTCAGTTACGTGTCATCTTCATTAATAATAATAATCATTTTTTCGCAATGAAAACAAACAAAATATACTCGTTTAAAAAGTACAATAAGCTTTGACGCCTACAATAGTATTTTAACTGTGTCGCAAACAAAATTTCATTTAATCTAATGTTGGTGAATTAAGCGTAGGGTGGATGAGAATAGGCGAAGTTAGTACCGTGTATTTTATGAGGCCGATATTCAATTGAGGACCAGAGTATAAGCTGATTTCATCATCATCATCATCATCATCATCAGCCCAAACACGTCCCACTGCTGGGCACGGGCCTCCTCTACAACTGAGAGGGTTTAGGCCTTAGTCCACCACGCTGGCCTAGTGCGGGTTGGCGGACTACACACCTAAGAAATTCCTAAGAACTTTTAGGTGTGCAGGTTTTATCACGATGTTTTCCTTCACCGTTAAAGCAAGTGATAATTCATTGTGAATACACACATAACTTTGAAAAGTCAGAGGTGTGTGCCTGGGGTTTGAACCTGCGACCGCCGAAATTCTCGACCGCGCGCCTTAACCTCGAGGCCATCACTGCTTTTTTATGATGATGAAGCTGATTGATGATGATAATAATGATGTTGATGTTAATTACATATAAAACATACATAATATGTACATACACACTTACGCCTTTAATTTAGGTGCATTTCTGCACTCATGTTTCACCTACTGTGTTTTAAGTCTCACGTTTTTTCTGACTCAGTGCTTCTGCTGAGATTTTTTTTATCAGAAAACCCAAACCAATTTGCCCGGCCGAATAATTGAATCTGGGACCACTTGATCGCAAGGCACACGCTTATTTATGCCGCGAAGTCACGTGGCAGAGTTAATTATAAAACTGCTTCTTCTTCATCAGACCATTTCCCGTTTCAAATCGGAGTCGATTCTCCTTATCCTTCTTCTCCAGACACGTCTATTCTAGGTTGTCGTGGGGTCCACTCTCTCTTCCCTGAGGTCTTTCCTGATGGTCGAGATCCGTGCAGATCGGGGTCTGCCACGGCCTTTTAGTCCTGACTCTAGAACTAAAACATTGTGGATAATGTAATAGTATTTATTTTGCAGTACCTACCAGAGATATTCTGGAAGTCTACGAGAGAGGAATACTGCCGAGCCACACAACTCGTAAGGAAAGTGGATGAAGTCATCAGTGGCATCGTGTTTGTGTCCTTCGCCAACAATCTCTTCTTTATTTGTCTGCAATTGTTCAATACTTTGGAGTAAGTTGACGTTTTTAAAATTTCGTTATTATAGGTAATTAAAAATAATAAAAAAATAATTAAAAATAAGTAATTAAAAGCAGTGATGGCCTCGAGGTTAAGGCGCGCGGTCGATAATTTCGGCGGTCGCAGGTTCAAACCCCAGGCACACACCTCTGACTTTTCGAAGTTATGTGTGTATTCACAATAAATAATTATCACTTGCTTTAACGGTGAAGGAAAACATCGTGATAAAACCTGCACACCTAAAAGTTCTTAGGAATTTCTTAGGTGTGTAGTCCGCCAACCCGCACTAGGCCAGCGTGGTGGATTAAGGCCTAAACCCTCTCAGTTGTAGAGGAGGCCCGTGCCCAGCAGTGGGACGTATTTGGGCTGATGATGATGATGACACTATTCAGTAGTTATGATTAACAATATATTACCACATAAATACTTACTAACATTAGGTTTCATCATAGCCTGTTTTGATGGGTCAATGTAAATTTAAAATATAAAATTTCGTTCTTACTTACATACTTAATTACAAATGTTTTAAGCTGTTCTTTGTGTTTAAGATACATGCATTTCGTTAACGAAATTAATATCAATGGAATTATGGAATATTTCATAAAATGATGAATAAGCTACATATATCTCCTACATTTGAATATTATGGGTTATATTTTCAGAGATGGAATCAAAGGCAATGGTGACTGCAACAGTAAATCCAAAAAGTAAGTTTAATTTTATATTTTCTCTATCCGACAATATCACTTCGTTAACATACATGTCTTGTTTTTTTTTGCAGATCCACTCCATTGAGCGGTTACGAAGCAGCAACGTATTTTTTGTTCTCGCTTGTGTACCTCATATCGCGATCAGTGGCAGTTTCTCTAATAGCTTCTCAAGTTAACACGGCGTCATTGGTACCAGCTCCTATCTTGTACGATGTGCCTTCACCAGTTTATTGTGTTGAGGTGAGATTCAAATATTTGATATGTACTACCAGGGCGTAATAATCTTATGAATACTCTTAGTCATATTACATATAGTAAGTGCGGTTCCAACAACATTATCAATGAATATCGAAAGGGATTATTCCACCTCTATGACATCTGGTTGCAAATGCAGTAAGAGTGTCTAGAGTAGTCGTGATGGCCACGAGGTTTAGGCACGCGGGCGAGAATCACGACGGTCGCAGGTTCAAACCCGGCAAACAATTCTGACTTTTCGAAGTTTTGTGTGTATTCACAAAGAATTATCACGTACTTTAACGGTGAAGGAAAACATCGCAATGAAACCTGCACACCTAAGTAAAAAGTTCGAAGGAATTTCTTAGGTGTGTAGTCCACCAACCCTCACTAGGCCAGCGTGGTGGGCTAAGGCCTTAACCCTCTCAGTTGTGAAGGAGGGCAGTGCCCAGCAGTGTGAGCTATATGGGTTGATGATGAAGAGTGTCTTTGGCTGAAGGACGGGTTTCTCCGAACGCTGCATTCCTTGGTCACTTAAGTTGGTTAAAAGCAGATGAGAATGGCAATCGGTAGCTATGATGATAAGAATCTTCTTGCATTATCTAACTGGATATATCATGCAGCTGGGTACTGAGATAATTGAGACCTTGGAGACGGCAATTTTTTATACAGAAAAACTGTTAGGTTCCTAAGCGATTACAAACAAACGAACATCTCTTTTCTCACTGGACATATATAGTACAAGTTGAAGCCACAACTTTTTTTTAAATTTTTATTCTGAGTTTATTCAGGGACTTATAACCAACAATGGTATGTCAGTCGCATCGTATCCTAAATTTAGTCTACCTTAAAACTAAAATTTGAAAACAAAAATAAAGTTAATTAAGAACATTAATGCATTAACATATTAAATAGCATTCCAGCCTAAGCCACAACTTAAAATTAGTGGCATGTATAAAAAACACGGTACATATTAAATATGTATTCTGGTGTTAACATGCTGTAAATTTTGTTGTAGGTACAAAGGTTCTTGGATCAAGTGAACGGAGACAAGGTCGCGTTGAGCGGTCTACAATTCTTCTCGGTGACGCGAGGGTTACTTTTGACGGTGGGTAACATAGTATAATATTTGTTGACAGCTATAATATGTAAGTAGTGATGGCCTCAAGGTTTAGGCGCGCTGTCGGGAATCTCGGCGGTCGCGTGTTCAAACCCCAGGCACACACCTCTGACTTTTCGAAGTTATATGTGTATTCACAACGAATTATCACTTACTTTAACGGTGAAGGAAAACATCGTGATGAAACCTGCACACCTAAAAGTTTTTAGGAATTTCTTAGGTGTGTAGTCCGCCAACCTACACTAGGACAGCGTTGTGGACTAAAGCCTAAACTCTCAGTTCTAGAGGAGGCCCATGCCCAGCAGTGGGACGTATATGTGCTGATGATGATAATAATGATAATACACAAAGCAAGCTTGATAATAATTTTCTGTAAAATATTTTTAATTATTTTTTTCAAATTTGTTGGTATATCAACGAAAAGTATGAGAGTTATTTGTTTCTGCCTGTTCAATGCTTACATTGGATTTGAGTGCCAATTTGTGATACTGGAAGGTCTCTCATAGTTTCTAGCTTAAATTATTTATTTATAAAAAATATTTCTTTGCTCAAAATCTTTTTTCTTTCTTTATTAATATTTGCCAGGTCGCCGGCACAATAGTGACGTACGAGCTAGTTATGTTCCAGTTCAACTCATCAACTCCTGATACAAATTCTACGGATCTCTTCATCCCGAACGTCACCACGACACCCACGCCATGATAAAAGACAAAAATGCAGTGAATATATTTATATCAGTGGCGGTACTTCCAAAGAATCCCAAAAGTCCAGTTTGTCTTACAAATTTCCGAATAATAATCTTTAATTATTTATATGTATAACAAAATCAATTTGACACGTATATGAGAATATCCTTTTTTTTTTTTTTTTTTTTGTTCTCGAGGGGAAAGCTGTTTATGGCTCTACTTCCCGCCAGCCCCGGGGGAGGGGCGGGCGGGAAGCGTATGTCGGGGTCACCGGTCTTCCAGCCCAGCGCGCGGCGACGTCATGTCCGCGCAGGTGTTAGTGCCGGGCTGGGTCCCTAACAATATCCCTAAACCGGCATACCGACCAAAACCCCCCGGTGGCCATCTCCGCGCCGAGTGGGGCGACCACGGTACGTTGGCGAGAAGCGCCAACCGTAATGCCGCAGCCGCCCGGTGCGCCTCCGAGACGTATTTGTCTCGGCCGTCTCGGAGTGTGTAGGGGGCGCAGTTGCGCCCCCACTAGCTTGGTTCGGGCGCCCCGGTTGTGGGTGGGCGCCCGCGACGTACACAGGCCACAGTGCCGCCGCCCCTCTCGGGGTCACTTTCAGTGAGGGCGCGCCGCCCCCGCAGCGCGCCCAGCGACCCCAAGGGCCCCTTTGAGTCGTCTTTTACGACAGGCAGGGGATACCGTGGTGGGATTCTAACGCCCCCTTGCCACAGGGCAGGGCAGGGCGCCGGGTCTAATTATCTCTGTTTACCCGGCGCCTCCTTCTCTGACGTCTTTGGCGGGCGGGATCACTTCTTTCGCGATCCCGCTCCGCGCTCTCCTTCTGCGACATGACGTGCTCGCAGAAGGAGAGCATCGCTCGCCACGACCTCGGACTCCCGACCATCGAAGAGATGACGGCCGGGAGCGTGAGGTCGTCACCAACAATTGCGCGGAGAGCGCTGCGCTGCACCTCCCAGGCTGGACACTCTTCTAGGGTGTGCTGGGCTGTGTCGTCCGGGCAGTTGTCACAATGGTGACACACGGCCGACTCCTCCTTCTGTGCCACCCGACACAGGTAGTGTCCGAAGCATCCGTGCCCCGACAACACCTGCGTCAGGCGGAACGTTGCCGCGCCGTGGCGCCTGTCCACCCACTGGTCGAGGACAGGACGCACTGCCTCGACGGTTCTAGCACCAGCACTGGGATTCTCCAGCCTGGTTCGCCATTCCTCCACATATGAGAATATCCTGACCCCACAATAAACCCAACACCCAACACCCAACAGTCACATACATAGTTCTGACCCCACACTAGGTACCAGTCCTGTGTCGTGAGTATCAGAAACTACGAGAGACTTTTCGGTCTCACAAACACCCAGACCCGAAACAAATATTTGTGGATCACACAAACATTTGTCTCGGTGCGGGGATCGAACCCGCAGCCTCTCGTTTCGCAAGCTGGTGTCTAGCCAACTGCGCCACGGGGCTGTCAAAAAACAATTATAAACTAGACATTACACAATTACCGTGTAACGCTTTTGGGCTTCTACGGAAGTACCGTCACTGATTTATATTGATAAATTAAATTAACAATTTATATTTATACTTAAATCTGCTGATACTGAATAAAGCAACTCTGACTTTTCGAAGTTATTTATTTATTTAAACTTCATATACATACATGTATGTATAAAGGCGGACTTAATGCCATAGGCATTCTCTGCCAGTCTACCTTTGGGGGGTGCAGAGATGAAATCTGGTGGGTGTATACCATAAAGATTTTCATGTTTTACATAAATAAATGCAACATACATAATATTTATACATAAAAATACATAAATACAATATATATATAAATACATATACATACAAATATAAAACTCAGCGAGATGACTCTGCTAGTTTCTTAAGAAACTGTTCACGAACTCTAATTTTAAACGCATTACGTGTAGCGGACGCCCTTATTTTGAGTGGAAGCGCATTCCATAGTAGAATAGATTGAATAAAGAAGGAAGAATGTATAAAGTCAGAACTATGTGGAGGACAGCGAAGAAGAAGATTGTGAGATGAACGTAGATTTCGGTTGTGGTCAGACCCTAAGTATTGAAAGGAAGGATTAAATAAGACGGAGGATTTGGGGAGTGCAACAAAGAGTAAAGAGTACTGAGAGCACGCAAGCTACGGCGTTGTCGAATGGGGAGCCATTTGAGTTGGGAGCGTTGAGAAGGTACGTGATCGTATTTGCGAAGATTATAAATAAATCGAATGCAGTTATTGAGAAGCCGGTCCAGTTTATTGAGTAGATCTGCATTCACGTCAAGGTAGCACACATCACCATAGTCGATCATGGGAAGACCAAAGTTTGAACGAGCATTGTCTTGGTCTTGGGCAGAAGAAAATTCTTCAGGCGGTAATGCATTCGGAGTGTAAATGTAAAATTTTACATAAAAAGAAAACGAAATTTAATTTTATCTAATGAGATGAGAAAAAAAAGACAACTATAAATTATTGTAAAAAGGAACGTAACATTTATATCACTCAAATATCAAAAGTGACATAAAAGCAAGAGAGCGAGAGAAATAACCAAATAACAAAAATACAATGAAAATGTGGGTAGAATAGAAAAACATAGGCAAACAATAACAATTATAAACGGATATAATACGAGTATTTTAGTTGCCTTCTTACAACATCACGGCTTGCGCGTTTTTAAATCCGAGCGCGATGATTCCGCCGCCCCGTGGTTACTTACGGCCGCCGAAGATAATTCCGCTGTCTTCGGAAACTTAACCATTAAAGAGTTTAGTTCCTCAACGGTAGTGACTTTAATTCGGCTTCCATCCGGAACTTTGATGACAATAATGCCGTCCTGTGTCCAGCAAGATCGCATACCGAAGTGATGCCGACTTTTGCTAAATACAATTTGTCGTGGTTTTGTCTGAAACTCTATAATGGACGCGGACGAGCCTTTTAACTTGTACTTGGCCCGCCAAACAGCTGACCTGTGACTTACATTAGTGAACCTAATGAGTATAGGCCGATGGTGCTCTTTGTTCGGCGTTCCAATGCGATGGCAAACTGTGATGGAAGTTATGTGTGTATTCAAAATTTATTATCACGTACTTTAACGGTGATGCAAAACATCGTGCGGAAACCAACACACCTAAAAGTTCTTAGGAATTTCTTGGGTAAGTATTGTATCAATCCGCTAGCTAGGCTACTACTAGTAACCATCTCAGTTGTATCGGAGGCCAGTGCCCAGCAGTAGGACGCTTACGGGCTGATGATGATGATGATATATGTAACATGTATCATGTTTTAAGACACTCCCGTCTATCCTCATTGCCAGCTCATTGAGATACATCTTTCTTAGAACTGTCTGAGAAAAATATTTCACATCCAAAATAATATCTGATATTTTTTTTAATTAATATTGACTGCCCCGTGGTCTCGCGGCACAAGTATGAGCCGTGCGATCTAGAGGTCCTGGGTTCGATTCCCGGGTCGGGCAAAGTGTTATTGGGTTTTTCTATAAGGAAATTCTCAGTAGCAGCACGGAGTCTGGAAATGTGCCCGAAAAACGGTAATAGACTCGCCCCCTATTACGTAGGACTCATACATACCTGGCACAATGTGGGTTCAGAAATGCACCTCTGCTTACCCCTTCGGAGAATACAGGCGTGAGGTTATGCAAGTATATATGTCTATTTAATATTGGTCTACTAAAAGATCAGATCCGCTTCCTATTTAATGCGAAAACTAAATATTTATTTGAACGAGCCAATTTGACGATCTTAGTTAAGCAGCTTATTATTCTAGGAAAATCTATTGTCAGTCATGCTGCAGGAATACTGTATAGCGAATATTCAAGGAAAAGAGGATCGCCGGGACCCAATAATCTGATAAACCTTTATCCACCTAACGTATTGTCATGACATAATTGAAAGGCCTACTTATTTTTCCAATACGCTCATGCGCTTATATATAAGTAATCAAATAATATAAAAAAACTCATACGGTTAAAAATATCATAATGTTAAAAACATTGAAATTAAAAAAAATATGTCAGGAGAAGAAGGGCTTCGGATTGTTTTTAAAAAGTTTTTGTTTTGTAGTGTTGTTATAAAAGCGCCAACGCTGGGTTATGCATCGCTTTTTTAACTCTCATGCGAATGAGGCCTTGCGAATGAGGATGCAATGGATTTACTTTCCGTACTAAATTAGTTATCGTTTTTTAAAGTGCCCAAATGGTTCTTTTAAAGGTAGTTACGGGGCTGTTTTTCCTTATTATAAACGATAGTAGGCACGAAGCCTATCGAGTTCATTCAAAGGTCGTATTATCAGCAGCAATATCAAAGACCCCTATGTATTAAATAAGTCCCCTACGCTTTAAGAAAATACCCTACGGCCCCTCGTCAAAAAAGTCAGAATTATTGTGGTGAGATTCTAAGGCTCCAACCAAGGCAGATATTCTGCCATCCCTATCCAAGTAGGTACCGGGCTTAAGGAGAGTCCAGATAAATACTTCTACGCTAAATTAGTGTACACAAACTCGACCTCGGCGTAAATTGAGAAATCGCGGTCAACTTCACTACACAAATATGCAGCTTACATTTAATTTAAGCTTTTTAACTGGTTTGCTTTTCGTCGTTCTGTAAATTTGCTCGTCAGTGTAAAATTTTATTGAATTAGGGTTATAATAATGCAATTAATACTTTCGCTCAATTTGCAAAAAAAAAATTCAATTAATAGTTGATGCTTTTGTTAAAAAAAAACAATTAATAATCAATTCCAAAAAAATATTACACTAAAACATTAGCTAGAACTGGACTTCAGTTCTCGATTACAATTCTGTGCGATCGATTCTGGTGCATGGGAGTTGCAGTGGCGGTGTGTGCCGAGATAGTGCAAAAATGTAATGAAGTATTTATAAAAGTATAAGCAGTGTATGACGCTATCCAAGATAAGACAAGTCTGTCGAGACCTTGATACCTTCAAAATTCTGGCAGATAGCATATGTAAATTATGTATGATATGTAAATTTTCCGGATTGTAGATAAGAGAAGACCTAAAGAAAAAAACAGTGGGACGTTTATGGGCTGATGACGATTTATGATGATGAAATTTTTCCCTTACAATATTTGGTTCAATTATGTAATAGTCGTGATGGCCTCGAGGTTTGGGCACGCGGTCGAGAATCTCGACGGTCGCGGGTTCAAACCCCAGGCACACACCTCTGACTTTTCCAAGTTATGTGTGTATTCACAATGAATTATCACGTACTTTAACGGTGAAGGAAAACATCGTGATAAAACCTGCACACCTAAAAGTTCTTAGTAATTTCTTAGGTGTGTAGTCCGCCAACCCGCACTAGGCCAGCGTGGTGGACTAAGGCCTATAAACCCTCTCAATGGTAGAGGAGGTCCGTGCCCAGCGGTGGGACGTATATGGGCTGATGATGATGATGATGATGATTTGGTTCAATTAATATATTTGTGTCATTCCAATACATTTGTAATAAAAATTCGCGTGAAAACTTATTTTATCACAACCCATTTTCTTTGTACACAAAAAGACAATAATTTCCACGAAGCAATCGAAACACGGAGATAGGTCCAACAATTCCCTGCGACAATTATCACAAAGCTTTTTCTGCCCTCTTAAAATATTTCACAACCCTTAATAAATATGAGGGGTGGAATGCTAAAAGAATTCCCGTAACGTAGGAATGTCATAAAAAGTAGCAAACGTTTACAAGGTCGCCGAGACACATTGCCTTGCAGTTCAGAACTCATCCATTAAGAAATTTGAAGACTGTTTCTTGAGAGGCCTAGGTTAATTTCCCGGGTTCTAAGGGGCTTTTAGGTTTTCCATTAGAAAATTCTAAATGTGCTTGTTGGTCTCAAAGCACAAAAATTTGGCTTGCCATCTAGAAATCCAAGATTTGGTATAACATTTTTTTTCCACAAGGTGATTCTCACTACCAGATCGAAGTTTTATTACGTAGAATTTCATAATCACTGCCGAAACGAGGTAGAAAAACACCTCTGCTTACCTCTTGAAATAAAGGTAATAGCTATATACATCATCATCATCATTAGCCCATATACGTCTCACTGCTCGGCACGGGCCTCCTCTACAACTGAGAGGGTAGCTATATTATACATGTGTGTAAATAGGGAAGTTTTTTTCTCTATGTCACTACGCTGGCTATTCTTAAAGTCTGTATGACAAAGAGAAAATTTAATACGCACATAGCTTTTACAGGAATACGTGGTACTTCCCCTTACAAATAAACAGGATATTCGGCAGCGCTGATTTTACGTTGTTTGTTGTAATGCTACGATTGAGTAACGGATTCGACGACTGACATTAAATCTATTGAAGTATTGAGTTATGATCTATATGTTCAGGACAATGAATAATCACTTACTTTAACGGTGAAGGAAAACATCGTGGTTACATCACACCTAAAAGTTCTTATGAGTTTCTTAGTTGCGTAGTCCACCATACCCGCACTAGTGGGGTAGACTAAGACCTAAACCCTCTCAGTTGTAGAGGAGGCCCGTGCCCAGCAGTGGGACGTATACGGGCTGATGATGATATTCAGGAGCGTTGAACTAATTGGTTTTATTAGATATTTGTATTTTTGGTTGTATTCAATACAATGACTTTTACGCTTAACTTACCATGAGGTCGAAAAATCATTACTAAATTATAAATGCGAAAGTAACTCTGTCTGTCTGTCTGTCTCGCTTTCCTACTAAAACTACTGAATCGATTTAAATGAAATTTGGTACACAGATCGTTTAGTCCCGAGAAAGGACATACATTTTATAGCGGAAAAGGGGTTTTAAGGGGTTGAAAGGGGGGATGAAAGGTTGTATGGAAGTATTGTCATTTTTAAAGCTAGAAGCTTGAAACTTATTTTTTACGCTGTTGATTAGATATAAATAAATATGACATTAAAATTTTGTAAAAAAATGTATCTTTAAGGGGGTAAATAAAAAATAAGGAGGGAAGTTTGTGTGGAAATTCGTAATTTTGGAAAGTAGGATGATGAAACGACGTGTAGTCGACTGTAACTAAGTTGTATATGTAACTATATGTCTGTTACGCTTTCACGCCTAAATCATTTGACCGATGTGAACGATTTTTGATATGGACATAAATGGGACTACGCGGACGGAGTCACAGGCAAAAGCTAGTATGTACATATGTAGATCTTACAAACATTTGTTGCGATGGGGAACAAACCCAGTGTCTCGTTTTACCCCCTGGTATTTTACCAACTGGGCAACGAGGCTTTCAAAGCCTATTTAAGTCGACTGGAGCAAAAATAAAAAATATACACATCAAAACGTTGGGATATAATCTAAAATTGAATTGCATTTAATTTTTGAGTAAAATTTTCGTTCATTTATTGCTTTAAAATATAAAAATATTTTCTACTAAATTCACCAGAATTCTTGAAAATAAACGATTACGTGGCTAATTCACTTTTCTGTCCGGAGTAATTTATTTGTTAGCTTTTATCCCTTTGTCTTCCCGAAAGTTTCGACCTCTTGGAATTTCGTTTACTATTAAACGGATTCTTTAGTCCGTTATAGCTTAGTTGGAAGGTCGAATTTTATGTATCGTAAGTTGGGTATATTTTTATACACATATTTTTACTTCAAAGATTGTTACAAATTTTATTTTAAACGTCATTAGCTCATATACTACGTCCCACTGATGGGCCCGGGCCTCCTTTAGCATTGAGAGGATTTAGACCTTAGTCTACCATACTGGCCTAGTGCGGGTTGGCGGACTACACACCAAAGAAATTCCTCAGAAATTTTAGGTGTGCAGGTTTCTTCATGATGTTTTCATTCACCGTTAAAGTAAGTGATGAGTCATTGTGAATACTCACATAACTTCAAAATGTCAGAGGTGTGTGCCTGGGGTTTGAACCCGCGACCGCCGAGATTCTTGACCGCGCTTAAACCTCGAGGCCATTACTACTTACATATATAGAATACTAGCTTTTGCCCGCGACTCCGTCCGCATAGACTTCAGGGTTGGGTGCAGAAAGATGATAAGTAAATCTATTATTCGTCTCCCAAGTACCCAAAATGACACTTAATGAATTAAAAAAAAGTAACCGATGTCCCTTTTTATGTTTCCGTTTTTATCCATAACAAAAATCATCCAAATAAATGAAATATTTTAAAGTGAAAGTAAAACACAGTAGTGTTATTTTCGCATTGATAATATATGCTAAAATCAAAGGGTACATCCGTTGGGATCAGTGAAATCATTATTTAGATTTCGGAGCGTGATGACTATCGAGCCTGCATTCAAACCAGACACAACCAAGGAGTTTAAAAATAAATTTCTGAACGCTCGCATACATTTTTGACAACCAATAAATATGTCACTCATTTTTCATTACTGATTATTCTAAATTTTAAAATGTAAAATGCGCAATTATTCGAATATTGTGGATATATGTTGTCGATTCAAAACCTTTATTTAAATACGTTCATTAATATGAGGGGACCATTAACCGTATTGGCGGGATAAACATAAAATGTTTGACGTACGTGACGCGTACGCCAAAATAGCCCGCAGATAGCAGATTTTTCCCGACTTACTTGACAATTATCGTTATATTTTGGACAATTCACACACTATCTTTAAAAAGTATAGCCTATGTGTTATTCTGATGTATAAGCTATATTATTGTAAACTTTCATTACAATCCATTCGGTAGTTTTTGCGTGAAAGAGCAACAAATATCCAGACATCCATACATTATTACAAACTTTCGCGTTTATAATATTAGTAAGATACATAAAGGAAAAGCTAGCTGACTGCCTCGTGGTCCCGCGGTACAAGTATGTGCCGTGCGATCTAGAGGTCCTGGCTTCGATTCCCGGGCCGGGCAAAGTGTTATTGGGTTTTTCCATTAGGAAATTCTCAGTAGCAGCCCGGAGTCTGGAAATATGCCCGCAAAACGGCAATAGGCTCGCCTCCTATTACGTGGGACCAATACCTGGCGAAATGTGGGTGCAGAAATGTACCTCTGCCTACCCCTTCGGGGATTACAGGCGTGAGGTTATGTATGTAAGTAAAAACAGTAATATTATATAGTTTAGTATTGTTATTGTTTAGTTTATTTTTCTAATAAATACCTTTAATTAAGAACCGTGTGCCCTGTTCAAAATTGTGTATCAAGATCGGTAAATACCCCCTAATAGACCCCTGCGATACTAGCCACGCTTAGTGCAGAGGTCAATGTATACTTTTTTTTTGTATTTGCTTAGATATGTAAATATTTTGTATAAATCGATGTGTTATATGTTTTAGATTCATAAGCAAATGTTTTTGGTAATAAATAAAATTTATTATTATTATTATACATACATACATAACCTCACGCCTATAATCCCCGAAGGGGTAGGCAGAGGTGCATTTCTGCACCCACATTTCGCCAAGTATTTATCAGTCCCACTTAATAGGGGGCGAGCCTATTGCCGTTTTTCGGGCACAATTCCAGACTCCGTGCTGTTACCGAGAATTTCCTAATGGAAACACTTTGGGAATGGGAATCGAACCCAGGACCTCTAGATCGCAGGGCACATACTTGTACCGCGAGACCACGAGGCAGTCAGTCATTATTATTATGTATGAAAAGCTAGCCCCAATATTAATTGTGATGGAAATGCAATAAAACTCATATAAAATCTTGAATATTGATATGGAAACGTGGATAATATTATTCTGATGGCACTTTCATAAATATTGAAATTTCCAATCGTAACATTATGCAAATACTATTCCGTTTGGTAACATAGAGTTGCGTACTCTCTCTGCAGTCGCTGGTATAAAAAATAATGAGTGCGTGTACTAATGTACCTACGCGTGCGAGAAGTTATACTTCTTTGGCATCATTATCATCATTTTTTCATCACGCGTCTAATGAAGTATAACTTCAAAAATATATTATAAATAATATTAGAAGTAGTGATGGCCTCGAGGTTTAGGCGCGTGACGAGAATCTCACCTCTGATATTACGAAGATATGTGTGTATTCACTTATTTTACGGTGATGGAAACTAGCTGATGATGATGATGATGATGAAATAACATTATAAAGAGTTCGCTATATAAGAAAAGGATAATACTTTGTAAAATCTTGCACGTATAAAATTTTCGTCCCTTATCGCCTATTATTTGGTGGACGCATATATGTACATATTAGACAAAAAGCCAACCAAAGCGAAACGTAACATTTCCCCGTATGTTTTCACATTGCGAATACATCAACCTCGGAAGTGCTTCCGAAGTGTGCCTGAATACGTCCGTGAATGAGAATTAAATAAATTGTAATTATTTCGAAAAGTTTTGCTTCAAGCGAACATTCTTGTACGAGCAATGTTTCTTCAATCTAATCACATGTACCTACTTTTGAAGAAAGTGTTTCTAAGTAGACTGCCTCGTGGTCTCGCGGTACAAGTATGTGCCGTGGGATCTAGAGGTCCTGGGTTCGATTCCCGGGTCGGGCAAAGTGTTATTGGGTTTTTCCATTAGGAAATTCTCGGTAACAGCACGGAGTCTGGAAATGTGCCCGAAAAACGGCAATAGGCTCGCCCCCTATTACGTGGGACTGATACATACTTGGCGAAATGTGGGTGCAGAAATGCACCTCTGCCTACCTCTTCGGGGAATACAGGCGTGAGTTTATGTATGTATGTATGTTTCTAAGTAGACAGAAAATTAACTATGTCACCATTATCGACGTCCATAGCAGACGGTTGACAGTTCTACTTCGTATGATAGCCATGACTCAATGACTGCCTCATGGTCTCGCAGCAAAAGTATTAGCCGTGCGATCTGGAGATCCCGTTTTCGATTCCCGGGACAGGCAAATTGTTATTACTTACCCTCACAGTTGTAAAGGAGACCAGCAATGGGATGTATATGGGCTGATGGTGATGAATTTATTTTTAAATTTTCATAAATTAAATATTAAAATTAAGACGGCGCGGCGTAAGAAAAAACAATTCACTAAAACAAAAAATAAAACACTAAATCAGTTTAGCTACGCAATCTTATTTATAATATCAGTGACGTGATCAAATTATTTCTAATCGTTATTTAAGCGTCGATTAAAATAATAAGAAGCGCTAATGCCCTAATACAGAGTTTACTCCACTTTGCACCTTATTAACCTTTCTGGTAAACGGATCAAATAAGATTGGTAGAGTGAGCAACGCTGTGTTATTAGGAATAACGAGAGTAAAACTATAAAGCTATATTATACGGCTGTTTATTAAATGAAATAAATTAAAATGTCAAATATCATGTCTGTTGTATGAGAGCCCTCCTTAAATATTTATTTTATTTTAATAAAATTATTTATTCTTTAATCTATACAAATGAATAAAATCGGAGTGTCTGTTTGTAATATTCAATTAACCGCTTTTTAATAAATGCATATGGATGTATACACTGTACATATACCAAAATAACGTGTTTTTAAATTTTTGTCTGTCTATCTGTCTGTTTGTTCCGGCTAATCCCTGAAACGGGTGAACCAATTTTAACGGGACTTTCACTGGCACATATCTGATGTAATAAGGAGTAACTTAGGCTACTTTTATTTTAGAAAAAAATCTTTTATTGTAGAAAAAAAAATTAAGTAGGTATCATAATAATAAAAAAAACAACAGAAATAAAGAATCGACTGTTAGGCGGAAAGAAGTTCGCCAGGTCAGCTAGTTGAGTTATATAACTTAATATTCTGTGAATATTTCAAGCGTCTACCTGTTGCTGCTTTACAGCCTGATAACAGACGGAAAGACGGACAGACGGACGGACGTACAGACGGACAACGAAGTACGGAACCCTAAAGAGGAAAAAAGAAAGCATCAATTTTCTTCATTGAAACCTTAACCAACAATCTGCTCCAAAAATTTGGAAAATATCAAATCATGTAGGTTCGTTGCCGCCTTAATTGTAACTAAGCAGTTGAACAGTACTTGGGCTATTATTATCATCATCATCATCAGCCCAAATACGTTTTACTGCTGGGCACGGGCCTCCTCTACAACTGAGAGGGTTTAGGCCTTAGTCCACCACGCTGGCCTAGTGCGGGTTAGCGGAAATGGGCTATTGCTATGCGCTGGTTGAATAAGAGTGGTAGTTAGTTTTCTATATTGTGACAGTTTACTGATAACTCATTATTGTACTGTAACTGTTGTAACGGAGGCCCGTGCTCAGCTGTGGGGCATATATGGGCTGATAGTGATGATGATGTACTGTAACTTAAAGTGACGACAACTTATGCCCTATGTAATATGATAATTTCATTACAAAATAGATGTATGGTAAATTATAAGTTGTAGCTCTTTGAATAGGATATTCCTTGATAATATTTATGTAATCGACCATTTAACATCCATTTTTAAGCCGGACGATATAATACCTTGGTAATCGTATGTCATCGGACTGCAATTACTATTACTTACAATATTGGCTGACTTTTTCGTCAGTAAATACACCGTAATACCGTTTTAATATCGTTCCTCATTCAGCATAAAATGAGAATCTTAAATTATTTTTAGCTCGTTATCCATGCATCGTCGGTCTTAGTAATTGTGGAGCTTCGAGTTTCATAATAATTTACGTGAAATATAAATATCGCGCTGTCAGGTTAAAGTCAGAAAGAGAGAGAAGTTCAAAAAGAAAGTTAAACTTGGACCGCAATTTATTTTTTGTAACGAAGAGATTCACTAAAAAGCATTTTTGGAAATTTATAAAGAAAAGAGTGAAATACTAAAAAAAAATCCGTATGGAAACAGCTAAATATACCTTACTTATACGGTATTCTACCTTAAGCATGCATCTTCATAATTTGATATATTTTTATACGATTTTATTAAAATTGATATACAGCTGCCATTCAGAAAGACGTATTCAAGATCATTTTGTTTCTCGTTGCCACAAACATGTGAGTAATTTGAACATTTTTATAGCAAAGCATCAAAAGCAATAAGCCTTGTGTCGTATCAGAAACATGTGACATGATTTATATGTGTAGAGTAATAGCTTCATTTAGTCTAACATTCTGCTTAGGTCTTCTGTATCTGAGAAGGTAGCTATGGAACCTGCTACCCTATATTCTATACTAAACGTCTAGCCTTAACGACAGTAATAAGGTGTAGCATGTCACTTTTCGCAGTAAGTTCGGATTATGATTTACTGTACCAATGTTGTCAAATAAATGTTACCATGGTATTTTACTATAAAAACCTGGCACCATCGATATAAGAGAAGACTCTGCTTCAATCCGCATTGGTGTAAATACGAAGTAGTTTCGTAACATCTAATATAAGTACTCTTGTAAAAATTTCGTATGTTTGTATGATCCATAAGTTTTGTGTCGGGTCTGGGTGTTTGTGAGACCAAAAAAGTCTCTCCGTAGCCTCCGATAGTGTGGGGTCAGAACTATGTATGCGACTGTGGGTTTATTTATTTTATTTATCTATTTTATTTGTTTAGTAAATTTATTTTCTAAACAATTGCGCTTCCATAAAATTTCACTACGTTAAGACTTGATATGGCCATACAGTCTTGGCAAACATCTCTCACAGTTTTCCTCTCGACGATCTTATGAAATAAAGTTATCATTTTTAGCATGAGTGTTGACTGAATGGTTTCTTTTGTGGTCCTCTTTTATTTATTAAACTGCAGCAGAACAAGTTCGTAAGTAACGATAGTTCCCAGCAACTGAAAAGAGCAATTTTTTAGTTTACTTAAATAGCAAAAATAGATTATGAAATGGAAAATATTTGTAATAAAGGTACGTTGTTGTCAATTAGACATGAAAGAAAACAGGATGGTACTACTTTCAATATTAAATGTGTGTCGCATAAAATCGAAGCAATGTAAAAGCGTAGCCATTTCGATCAGAACAAATTTCTGGAGGCTTCTAATGAATTTTGCTTTTAAACCCTTAACTTCGCCTTCATCCCGTCCTTTCACCAAACACATGCATGATACTTTAAAAAAATATGGGATTTTATTACTTATAATAATGTTTTGTAATTTTTTGTGGTGTACAAAGTGTTATAAATAAATAAAATAAAAATATTTATTGTGTTTACCATACACTTACTATAATGCTCGCGACTTGTGGTTTAAGTTATTAAAAAAAGATTATCTCTGCACAAAGAACAATAATGACAACAAGATAGAAGACTACTTTTTGCATTGCGTCCAAATTAAGCTGTGTCGATAGTTAAAAATCTAATATATTCATTAGCATAGCGTGGGTAGTAAGCAATTTCGATGTATTAAATCTCCGAATTTTTCTCCAACTTTTCATTATACTAACGAATCAAATAAATTTATAATAGAATTACAGGGCGTCAAACTCGAAATAACCAATTTAATCAAAACTATAGCTAAAGATAATGAAAAGACAGACGTCGCAGCATGGTACGTCATTAAAATAAAAATTTAAATTCCAGCTTCATTATTAACGATGAAACTTGGCAGACAATTTTTACATTTAACTCTAGGTTTTAGGGATGTAGAAGTTTGTTTTGGAAACAGCACATTACGATTTTTCCAGTAAAAATACATGATACAATATATTTATTAATTGGACGCGTGTTCGAGAATCTCGGCAGTCGCAGGTTCAAACCCCAGGCACACAACTCTGACTTTTCGAAGTTATGAGTGCATTCACAATGAATCATCACTTACTTTAACGGTGAAGGAAAAAATCGTGTGTAGTGCGCCAACCCGCACTAGGCCAGCGTGGTGGACTGAGGACTAAACCCTCTCAGTTGTAATGGAAGCTCGTGTCCAGCAGTAGGACGTATAAGGGCTGATGATGATGATTATGATGATATGAATGGTCGATATTGAGATTTTAATGTACCAATGTAATTGATAAGTCAGTAAGTAACGAATTAGTAACTCGTCTAAAAATGTATAGAGTAAAGAAGTCTAAAGCCATTTCAATCTCTTATTCTATTATAACACCATATTTAATCGACCCATCCTAATTAATACTCGTATTATAAATGTTAGATACTTTTTGTGTTAGATTACAACTACAATAGTTCCGAATATCGTTGTAGTTTTTGAGTTGGAAGTTACTTTTTTGTTAACACTCATTGCCAAAATTCATATACCCGAGCTTAGTTGCGGAATATATGACTGCATTCTGCCATACCGTAGATTATGTAGGTGCAGCGTTCATGCTACGTTTATGATACCCTGTCTAAAGTAATGGACGTCTCTTAGTGTAATTAAAACAGCTATTAAAATACTCACAGTTAAGATCATTTTTCTGGTCACGTAGAAGAAGTCCAAGCCGCTCAGTGCCACTTTGATGTTGTTAATTTGAGCTATAAACCTTTCCACCTGCAATAAATACACAGGAATGTTGATGGAAGAACATCTGAAGACCCAACACTAAGAGAAGCAGATTTTATCCAATTTTCAGTTGTATATGAAGTTGTTAAAGTTTAAAATGCCTTGAAATCAAAAGTTGAAGTGGTTCTTGAGCATTTTTTAATTATATTCAGTATAATTTATCGTTATGAGTCCACGATCTCTGTGCGGGACAAAGTCCGTTTACTCACTTTTCGCTCAATTATATGGATAGAATATTTGATAACGCCTGAATCCCCGGAGCTGAGAGAGAGATGTATTTTTGCAACATTGTAATAATAAACACTCCCAACAGTTACATATGTACATAGTTGCCCAACAAAATTGCAAATTATAATCTTTAAGCTTCAAATCTTTATTCAATAAAACTAGACATTAAACAATTAACGTGTACCGCTTTTGGGCTCCTGCGGAAGTAGTAGAAGTCCTGTGGGCTTAAGTTTATGCCATCTGCGCTTGTTTTAAGTCTGTGTAAAGAAGCGAGCCTACTGCCGTATATCGGGCAGTATTTCAGACTACATCTCGCTCTTGAGTATTCCTAATAAAAAATCCCAAAACATTTAACTCGACCAGAAATTGGACAAATTGACAGCCCCGTGGCGAAGTTGGCTAGACACCAGCTTGCGAAACGAGAGGCCGCGGGTTCAATCCCCGCACCGAGACAAATGTTTGTGTGATTCACAAATATTTGTTTCGGGTCTGGGTGTTTGTGAGACCTGAAAGTTTCTCGTAGTTTCTGATACCCACGACACAAGATTCATATCTTAATGTGGGGTCAGAACTATGTATGTGACTGTTGGGTGTATTTATTTATTATTATTAATTAGACGTACGTTTATAGAAATATCTTACCTCTGTGTTGAATTTGGAGCTGGGAACATTGTAAAGTACCACTAAAGGAACTACAGATGCCGAATGGACTCTCGCAGCTAACAACAACACAAGTAGAGTTCGCAGAAGCAGAAATGAAAAGGAGAACACGAAGTAAAATGTGTGTTCTGCTGAATGGAGAGCACTGAAATAAACAAAGCTCAACATGATCGTATCTTTGTGTCAGTGGCGGTACTTCCATAGAAGCCCAAAAGCGTTACACGTTAATTGGTAATGTTTAGTTTATAATTGTTTATTGTGGGGTCACGATATTCTCATTTATATGTCAAATTGTTTTTGTTAAATAAAGATTTAAAGCTTAAAAATTATTATTCGGAATTACATACATACATAAACTCACGCCTGTATTCCCCGAAGGGGTAGGCAGAGGTGCATTTCTGCACCCACATTTCGCCAGGTATGTATCAGTCCCACGTAATAGGGGGCGAGCCTATTGCCGTTTTTCGGGCACATTTCCAGACTCCGGGCTGTAACTGAGAATTTCCTAATGGAAAAACCCAATAACACTTTGCCCGACCCGGGAATCGAACCCAGGACCTCTAGATCCCACGGCACATACTTGTACCGCGAGACCACGAGGCAGTCGGAATTTTGAAGGGCAAACTGGGCTTTTGGGCTTTTATGGAAGTACCGCCACTGCTTTGTGTACTGTAGAATAGCTTGCCAGTTTGTAATATTTCCGATCAGAGAATCGAACGCTAGACGTCTCAAATTCACGCTGCATACTACGCACGTCGCCAAAGCGAGGTTGATCTACCTTTGATATTTTATACGTTAAGTTTCTAAGAAAATATTCAAATAAATTTAGTTAATAGGAAGGTACCAATTGCATGTATATTTGTTAAATAAAAATAAAAAACAAGTACTTACATTAAATTGTTTGCGTTCGGAACTTGACAAGCTATAAAGTGACCTGTATGCGTTTTCCTGAATGAAAATAGTCAAATATAATTATCTTCAACATAGAAATTCATTTAATATTACAAAAAGCAATAAGATATTAGTGACGAAAAATATATTTTTTTCTTTTGTTTTTCTCATTTAATTATAATCAAAAGAGTTATACGAGTATTATTGCTCTATATTTAGTTTTAATTTAAATCTGGAAATTTAAATCGATAAAGCTTTGAATTATACTTTTTTTCTACTAATTAACTAATTTAAATTAATGAAGACACGCAGATATGTTATTTAATAATGTTGAGACTAAGTACTTACTTTAAGCTATAAAACAGTTGCGTGCAAATCCAATATAAGTTAATCCCAAACGATGTTAAAATATAAATGCCAATTTGTCCATTAATCAGTCGAACCAAACGCACAATCTTCAAATACTGCGTACGAAATTCTGCGCAGGAAAAATTATCCTAAAATAAACATATTTTTTGAAGTTAAAATAATTATATTACCAACTACTACCTTCATTACATTTATCGATCAGTTAAATATAAAATGATTTATTTTATTTATTTAAAACTTTATTGTACACAAAGAAAACAAAAAAGTATGGAGTACAGTAGCTAAAATAAGTACAAAAGGCGGTCTTATCGCACAAAGGCGAGAAGTAAGAAAAAAAATGAAAGGTTCGTATGTGAACAAGGGTAATTAAATGAAAATCAGAGAACGTCAAATGTAAAACCGTATACATATATACAAACATACTTACATACACACATATAAAAATACTTACACATATATAATATCTTAATATATAATACATATATATCATACCTTCATTCAGCAAGACAAGTAATAGTCCTTAATCATTTTTTATACTGCTGTTAAACGATTCATCTTCCACTACGAACGATCTTGGATCCGTCCAAGAGTTTTTGCGTTTTAGTGTAGATCAGCTGTTGTATTTATGTATTCTGGCCAAGTGGAGGGTACATCGCTAGTTAACACGCTTACTCCCTCCCTTCTCTACCACGGTTAAATATTATGAATTTTAGTAGTAGCCTAGTCTCAATATTACCGTCTGTTTTTAAATTGGAATACCTACTGAAACAGCAGCTTTCTAATCGTTAAAATGCGTAAAATGGAATTTTACAAATAATAGAGAAAATAAAATACTTGGATTGTTTGGATTACCAATAAAAAAATTGTTTAAGTATTTTTTTGACCCTAGAACAATGATAAATCACCGATAAAGATCTAGTTAGTGACCTCTTTAGAGAGGACACTGTGTTTAGACACAACAGCTGTGGCAGACGGGTTGAAGAGTACTATTGATCTTCCAAAACCCAACGAAATTTTTAGATTTATTTATAGAATCCTGAAATATTTATATTTTTTATAGTAAGTTATACTTTTTATATACGCAATTCAAACATCAGAATATTTGAGAGGGATTAGCGAACTTCGAAGGTTATTAATTAGGGTAGAATATGAAGAGAGGACTAAATGAAAATGGCCAATATATACATAAAATAGCCAACAATATGGCTTATAGAAATAAGCACACCAACTGGAATTGTTTTTTTTTAATGGAAAAAGGAGGCAAACGAGCAATTGAGCCACATGATGTTAAGTGGTCAACACTGCCCATGAACACCCATAATACCAGAGGAATCATCGGTCTGTTGCCGACCTTTGAGGAAAATAAAGGCTCTCTTCTTGAAGGTCCCTAAATCGTATCTGTTTGGGAATACAAAGATGTTGTGCGAGGAAGGAAACACCGTTTGAACTGCATTGTTAAGGAACGCCATTCATCCAGATGGTAGGGATGAAATTGTATAATTTAAATCTATTATTCTTTTTAAAATGTTGAAACTTTTAAAATTACAAAATTAAATTGATAGATTAAATTTGACACATCGTTTTTAATCTAAATGGTAACTGATTAAATTTCGTGTTACGGTAAGATCTTACTGATTACTAAAACTACCTTGTCAACCTCTAAGAAACATTCATCATCATCATCAGCCCAATACGTCCCACTGCTGGGCACGGGCCTCCTCTACAACTGAGAGGGTTACTTAAACTACCTTGTCAACCTCTAAGAAACATAATGTAATGGAATTATCTTTCATTCACTAAGAAGGCGAAAGGACGGTTTGCCCTATCCCACCACACACCCGCCACTGCAACTCCTGTGCTCCAGGATCAACAGCGGCACGCACAGTATTGACGCCGAGCAATGAAGCTCAGCGAATCTAACGGGACCTAAATTTGTCACGATCCCGCAACGAAGTTAATCAGAAAGACAAATAAAGGAGGAGTTGGAAAACAAAGAGTTGTCCACTTCCCTCCACAGCAAAGCGAAGACAATGAAGACAGTAAAGGGATGGTTACTGGAAGTCTCTGAAAGCAGGCCGCTATTAATAAGTTACATTAAAAAGACTTTGGAAGAGTTAAGAATCTCCCACATTTTCATGTCTAACTGTGGATTCCGATTGAAATAATGAATGATGATGAATCACGATTATTTAAAATCTTTGCTGACCCAATTCTAAAGTCCAAATCAAAGTACACATTACAAATATCAAATGAGCCAGTAATTTGTAGAAAAGATTACGAGTCTATTCCAACAAAAATAACTTATAGGACGTCTACGTTGTATTTTGTTTTAATTCTATTTCTATTCTGTTTCTAATTTAGTACGGCTGTCTAAAAAAAGAATTTCCGTTTGTGTAATCTTAATTTTAGCTGCTTTCTTTGTAGCATACGCCCACGCTGGCAGTGGCTAATGTAAAATCCTTTGTAGTTAGGATTTATTAGGAACTTCATAGACGTTGTGAATTGTTTTTAATAATCCAAATTTCTATACTGAACAAAATTTTGTATGCTTTTTATTAATATAGCATAGATATTAGAATGTCGTGATGGCCTCGAGGTTTAGACACGCGGTCGAGAATCTCTACGGTCGCGGGTTCAAACCCCAGGCACACACCTCTGACTTTTCGAAGTTATGTGTGTATTTACAATGAATTATCACGTACTTTAACGGTGAAGGAAAACATCGTGATAAAACCTGCACACCTAAAAGTTCTTAGAAATTTCTTAGGTGTGTAGTCCACCAACCCGCACTAGGCCAGCGTGGTGGACTAAGGCCTAAACCCTCTCAGTTGTAGAGGAGGCCCGTGCCCAGCAGTGGGACGTATATGGGCTGATGATGAAATGATGATGAGATATTAAAAAATATTTTACATTTATTGTATGTGAAAGATCGATTATAACTTATTTATGATTACTTCCCCGGGACCCATCTGTGCTCATACCAAAAATTATTCGAATTTCTTGAGTAATTTTTAAGATAAATCTATAACAAGCAAACAAAATATCTTTTCTCTTTATAATATTGGTATGGACTTTTTATTTAAAAGTACTTTTTCCAACTAAGAATCTCGAAGTATATTATATATGTGTGGCATTATATATAAATAATAGGAAAATGATACCTGCGTAACAGCTTTCTTCAGGAGCTCGTTATGTACAGTAAAATGTTCCGTCAAATAAATACTTATAATCATGAGTAACAGATCGTTATAACTCCATATGAATGTAGATTGAAGATTGAACATCTGAAAGTGAAAGGCATTATTCTCGTGTATATTTTTACGATACGATTACGATTCACCATCCAAAATTTTTGTTTTTAATTTTCTGGAAGACCAAAAAGACAATTTATTAGTTACATAACTCCTGGGAGGGCCGAAGTATTCACAATTATTTTATTGTTATAAAATACAACATCAGGGAATTCGAAAATATACGTGTAAGCAGAAAAAATGTTGTCTTAATAACACTAGTTATAATAATCTTATGTGAAAACTTGAAAATCATTTGGAAATTGAAGCAATTTAAACCTGTAACTCAAAAATGGTGCTCAAAAATAAATTCCAGGAAAAAACTTGCCGCAGCGGTCTTCAAAGAGTGAATACCTCGCTTAAAATTCCTTTCCACAAAGTATATGGCGTGTAGTCAAAAATCCATGGCATGTTGAACCGAAAAAACGTTTCCCAGAGGTCCTTAGGGTCACACGAGTAAGCCACTGTGAGCCCGTAGAAAACTGACAACAGATGCTCCACTGAAAAATGAAATACAATGGCTCTTAATCGGGGTATTTGTTGTTATACATCCCTATAAAAAGGGTAGAAAGGTCTGTATTAGCTTGGGTTTCGCAAGGTAATTCGTGCTAGCAAGTAAAATTTTCTGAAGAAAATCTTACATTTTTCTGTGCCAGGGAGTCACACCCGGGAGCTTTTGATCGCACTACCCAAATATACGCGACGTCTAGCCTGGTAAGTAGGCTTTTCTTTTTATTAATTGTATAATTATGTACACCAATTTGTCAAATGAGGCCGTGGGTTGGATCAAGATTTTTTTTTGTCTAATTCACCAAGAATTTTTCAGAATTCTGTCTAAGACCTTCCAAGTCAATCGTTATTTCTCATACCACGATACGAGACTTGTATCTGTGTGTGGAATAGGTAAGTTAGACCTCCATGTGACTGTTTTTGAAGTTATATGCGCGTTATAGGCGCGTTAGGAAAAAATATGAGAGTGAAATTTTAAGATGCGCGCGCATCACTAACACAAAAATAAGACGTTGAAACTGCCTATGTGCTCCAATATAATTGACAAATTGAAGCTGTCTATGTTAAATGTAAGTGTCAAATGGATCAGAAAGGTTTTAATATGTTTTGGTTCGAATATTTTTTCAAAAAAAGTTTATATGTTTTAGTTTTTAAAAATGTAGAATAGTGACAGTAATAAATAGGGATTGACATATTTATTAGTTGTCAAATATTTATGAGTGCGTTCAGAAATGTAATATGTTGTGTAAACTAAGAACTATGTATGTGACTGTTGGGCGTATTTATAAGTTTTACTTCAGTCGTGTGGTAAAACTTCTAACGCGTGTACATAAGTACCTACACATACATCATCATCAGCTCAAATACCGTCCCACTGCTGGGCACGAGCCTCCTCTTCCACTGAGAGGGTTTTAGGCCTTAGTCCACCACGCTGGCCTAGTGCGGGTTGGCGGACTACACACCTAAGAAATTCCTAAGAACTTTTAGGTGTGCAGGTTTTATCTCGATGTTTTCCTTCATCGTTAAAGTACGTGATAATTCATTGCGAATACACACATAACTTCGAAAAATCAGAGGTGTGTGCCTGGGGTTAGAACCCGCGACCGTCGAGATTCACGACCGCGTGCCTAAACCTCGAGGCATACATACACATACACTTTTAATAAATTATTTTCTCATCTGTCTATATATCAAACGCTTCTATATACTGATATACTGGGTCCCGTTGTTGTAAGTTAGGTGTAGATATCAATAATGTCTCAGGTGTGTGGGCCGACGGTTGACGTGTAAACATATTAACTTTAATAACTTGAAATATTATGTAGGCGTCTTCCACCTTAGAAAGGCAAAGGAAATTTCATCTAAAGCCAATATTCCGCCTACTAAACTTTTCTTACCTGCTCATATTACTATATTTACCTACATTATTAAAATGAGAAGGCACAGTACGGCTTAATAAGAATTTAAATATCTACCTACACAAAGTAACTAGAATTGATTTAAACTTTTTTTAATTGCTTAGGAATAGTTCTGACCCACATTAAGATATAAGTTTTGTGGCCTAGGTATCAGAAATTATGAAAGATTTTTCAGTCTCAGCCCGGAACAAATATTTGTGCATCGTAAAAACATTTGTCTTGGTGCGGAGTCGAACTCGCGGACTCTCGTTTCGCAAGCTGGCGTCCAGCCAACTGCTCCACGGGGATGTCAAAAAAAAAGCTTTATTTTTTTTATACATGTTTCTAGTTTTCATTTGTTTATTAAATATTTGTAAGTCCGAGTATGCTAGTTGTGGACTATGAATAATTGCTACTATTATTGAATCTGTTAGTCTGCTAGTGCTACTAGTCTATAGTTACTAAAAGCTATGATTCCAATAAAATATTTCTGGCTCAAGCAAATAGTATATTTCGGGTTTGGGTCTTAAGAGACAAAAAATTATGCTGAGATTCATGACACAAGATTAAAACCTAAAAACGGCGTAATTAAATTCTCACTACATAGGACTTTTGCCTAAGGGTATGCGTAGACATAATGTGTGACTATACTCAGCCTATCAGCGTCCATTGCTGAACGTAGGCCTCCCCAAGTAGGCGCCAACCATCCCGGTCTTGAGCAACCCTCAACCATCCGCTACCCGCCACCTTTCTCAAGTCGTCGGACCATCGCGTTACAGGACGTCCCACACTATAATAATATGTACGTGTGACTGTTATATATTTATTTACCTAAAGCTGCTAGTAATGTAAAGACCATGGTAATATTGCACCAAAGATTGACGTTGCCAGTAAAAGGAGGTAGTGTGGCTTCGATCACTTCTGCTTTTTTGATCAGTTTTGGCCAAAATCTGCCGATGTTCATCAATATCAACGACGAGATTAGACTTGATGAATAAAATACTGAGTTTGCTGTAAAAAAATATGAAGTAGACAGGGTTTTAGGCTCTTGCTCATTATAGCTTGCGTCTTTGCGTGCTTTAATATGTATTATGTATATATTTCATTAACCAAAATATAAAAAAACAAATAATTAAATAATCTTCTTTTAAGATAAAAAATTCTATATACATAACTGTCAGGGTCTCATATGTACATACATACATAAACTCACGCCTGTATTCCCCGAAGAGGTAGGCAGAGGTGCGTTTCTGCACCCACATTTCGCCAATTATGTATCAGTCCCACGTAATAGGGGGCGAGCCTATTGCCGTTTTTCGGGCACATTTCCAGACTCCGTGCTGTTACCGAGAATTTCCTAATGGAAAAACCCAATAACACTTTGCCCGACCCGGGAATCGAACCCAGGACCTCTAGATCGCACGGCAAATACTTGTACCGCGAGACCACGAGGTCTCATATAATGTCTCAATACAAAAATTCTTTAATTGTTTTTTTTATAATTATTTTGGGCGTATTGTTTCTTATTCTATACGTGACCAGATTACAGACTTCCAATAGCTTACCGAAAAGTTGTTTTGCTATCTTAACAAAAAAAGTTCAAATCAGTATGGTGACATAAAAAAATGATTTCTGTGTGCCTTTAATCGACGGTGTAAAACATATAGTAAAAAACAAAATCAACATTATTAAGAACAATTCATAAAAATATCGATACTTACTGACATTTGGCAATGAGATACCATTCTGAGATAGCCAGCAGCAAGTCATGACAAACATCAGTATTTGTCCAAAGAGAGTAATTAAGTAGTATATTGTGTACAGAGAACGAAATGTGAATCTGAAAAGATACATCAAGGTTTTCAAATTGATAATTTTCAGGGTATATCAAAGTAAGTAGTTTGTCAAGTGATGGCCTCAAGGTCTAGGCGCGCGGTCGAGTATCTAGGCGGTCACGCGTTCAAACTTCAGGCACACAGCTTTGACTTTTCGAAGGTACGTGTGTTTTCACAATGAATTATCACGTACTTTAACAGTGAAAGAAAACAACTTGAGGAAACCTGCACACCTTAATATTCTTAGGAATTTCTTAAGAATATAGTCCGCCAACCTGCACTAGGCCAGCGTGGAGGACTAATCCCTAAACCCTCTCAGCTGTAGAGGACTGATGATGAGTATATATCCTAGGGTATCCCAGCGAATAAATGTACGGCGTATGGTCGAGCGGTCCCAGGCTCGTTTCGGGTTGGGATTTATTTAAGTTTTGTATGAAATTCTCTATAAGACTTAAGTAACCTGAAATAAAGTCGCTCCCAATTACGTGGGGCAAAATAACTAGCGTAATGTTTTTTTTTTGATACACCCAAAAGTCACACACATATTGTAGTTCTGACCCCATATTAAGATACGAGTCTTGTGTCGTGAGTATCAGAAACTATGAGAGACTTTTCGGTCTCACAAACACCCAGACCCGAAACAAATATTTGTGGATCACACAAACATGTGTCTCGGTGCGGGGATCGAACCCGCGGCCTCTCGTTTCGCAAGCTGGTGTCTAGCCAACTGCGCCACGGAGCTGTCAATAACATCTTACGGAGACTTCTTAAATGATTGAGGTTGAATTCCTTATTGCTCCTCCAGTAATTAATTAAAGAGCTATAACATTTTTAACAAATTGGTAGAAACGAAACTTAAATTTTTCGTATCAATAAATTCAGAGAGACCGTAACAAACAGATGCGCTATGGAATCGTGAAAATAATATCATTTATTCCTTACGCTTCTCTGGCTTTGATTTTAAACTTAATAGAACTATCAAGTTCAACAGTTCAGAAAAAAATTGCATTTGATTCTTTGTCTCTTGATTTGTGAATATTTTTTTCATATTTTGAAGTTTTTTCATCTTTGATGTATTACTTCTGCAAATTTGAAATTATTGTATATTTATTCAATTGCTTCTTCTTAAATTTCAGCAATAAATATATCTTTTAATAATCAAGTTTTTAAATCACAGTTATGAAAAAACAACTAAAAATAAGAAAGAAAATATTGACATTTATGATTTAAACAAAAACTATAACAATTGGTTTTGTTTTTAATACAGAAAAATGACTATGATGGCATCCATTAATAAGTTCGGTGCTACAGATGATTCTCTTCAATCTTGTTTAATTACTTCTTTTACTCTATCACTGTACTTACGAGTACATACATACATAATCTCACGCCTGTATTCCCCGAAGGTTTGTAGGCAGAAGTGTATTTTTATTTGGTTGGGGATCTAGCCCGGCATTAATTATTTTCCCCTCGAAAAAAAGGCAGAAGTGCATTTCTGCACCCACGTTTTATGAATCAGTGCCACGTACCGGGGAATGAGCCAGTAAAAAGCATGAAAACCATCACATCTTATCTTACTCTCTCGAATATTCCAAAACAAAAGCATACATTTTATCGCCACAACCGTCCCAGTTGCGGTGTAACAGCATCATATCCGTAAATTTGAGCGTTAATTAAAACTTGCGTCAGGTTCTCGACGCAGTAATAAATCAGGGAGCCTGTTGACTTGTTTGTTTTTACGATGTGTTGACGAAACTCGGAGTGTGTTGCGTTCTGGGATAAACTTGAGTACTTTGGATATACTATAGATAGATATTGGATATACTATGGATAGAGGTTGACTGTTAGAGAATGCCTTTGGCATTAAGTCCGCCTCTATACTTAATGTATAAAAAGCATAAATAAATAAATAAAATAAATATACATAATTGTCTAGAATGACAATAGTATTTATCATTATTATGTTTTTGACAGCCCCGTGGCGCAGTTAGCTAGACACCAGTTTGCGAAACGAGAGGCTGCGGGTTCGATCCCCGCAGCGAGACAAATGTTTGTGTGATCCATAAATATTTGTTTCGGGTCTGGGTGTTTGTGAGACTGAAAAGTCTCTCGTAATTTCTGATACCTACGACACAAGACTCGTGTCTTAGTTTGGGGTCAGAACTATGTATGTGACTGTTGTATGTATTATTTTTTTTATCTCGCAGAAAATACATGTAAAGCGATGCTGTTCTTTCAATGGATGATCGCCAAAGACCAAATTTTCTTGAAGTAGGTTATTTTATATAAAGTATACAATTCACGGTAGAAAACCATCAACGTTTTTTTCTAAACTCGATACAGTTGCCCTGACCAAATGATTCGTCACTCGAATTTAGTAAAATCGTACAGTAAAAAAAAATAAAAAAAATACACCCAACAGTCACATACATAGTTCAGACCCCACATTAAAATACAAGTCTTGTGTCGTGGGTATCAGAAACTACGAGAGACTTTTCGGTCTCACAAACACCCTGACCCGAAACAAATATCTGTGGATCACACAAACATTTGTCTTCTTGCGGGGATCGAACCCGCGGCCTCTCGTTACGCAAGCTGCTGTCTACGTCAACTACGCCACGGGGCTGTTAGATTGGGCTGTGATGACATTTTACTCAGAGGGTAGATTAATATTCAGCTCTTTGAGACACTGATATAAATCCCCATATAATTGTTTGTGTAAATTCTAAAAGCTTAATAAGGAACAGATGAAATTTACTCCACGCTAAATGAACAGTAAATCTACTTAATTAACATCTAGGTACGTTATTAAAACTACAAGGCGCGGTAATGCCAACAATTACGTGTTTATAATATCTAAATATGTAATATATAAAAGTTTGTATAAATGAAATGGTTACGATTTTGAATAGACCTGTCGTGGTTTCGAACAAAGGCGTGCACTTCTGACTTTTTAAAGTTTTAGGTTACATACATACACATACATAAGCTCACGCCTGTATTCCCCGAAGGGGTAGGCAGAGGTGCATTTCTGCACCCACATTTCGCCAGGTATGTATCAGTATAGTTTCACTTAATTCTAATAGATGTCGCTTTTCAAGAAAAACGCTACACGATATATTATGATGACTGATATAAAGCTTGTTTGTTTTCGAAATATAAAGTAACATAAATAAATAGAAAATCCAAGATGTATAACAAAATAAGGTGAAAAATAAAACACACCAAACAAATGGTATAATTTGATACGCAATGTTGTAAAGTATTATTTTTCTGAACGCAATTTATATGAATTTGGATAACGGACATTGGATGTTATATTAGTTGCATAGCCTTAAAATACGTCACAAAAAACTTTATAAAGTCTGAAAATAATAAGTTTATGTTGTAAAATAGTTACGTTTTATTGCAAGACCGAAATTACTTTTATGATATAATACCGTTTTAGACGTATATACATACATACATACATACATAAGCTCACGCCTGTATTCCCCGAAGGGGTAGGCAGAGGTGCATTTCTGCACCCACATTTCGCCAGGTATGTATCAGTCCCACGTAATAGGGGGCGAGTCTATTGCCGTTTTTCGGGCACAATTCCAGACTCCGTGCTGCTACTGAGAATTTCCTAATGGAAAAACGGTTTTAGGTTAGCACTGTACTTATATGAAGGGTTTAATTAAATTATATTTAGATGAACACTTTGTCTGCTCCATGAATGATTGTTCGAATGAATATTGAACAAGCAAAATAATTAACAACCGGCATTGATATTAAAGCTACAAATTGACATAGATATAATATAAGCTGACACATAATGTGCACTTTACCGTACTAAGAAAGAAAGAAAGAAAAAAGTTTTATTGTTGGCTATAGGAAAAACAGATACAAAGAACAAACAACCAAACAATTAGTAAATACAATTTACATAGCCAACAATGATCCCTTCATTCAGCTGTATGCTGCAATTCCGCTTACACGGTATTGCAGCGCTGGTTTTCAATAAAGGGACCAAGTGACAAAACGGACGCTAAGTAGGCGTACTGATTTTAAACAATAATAAAAGTTAATAATATCAGGAAGCAACTTGTTTGTTAATCATTATGACGGCCTCATGATTATCTCAAAAGAGACCAAATAATTATCTCTCTTACATTTAACATTCGCTCATACAAAGTATGTCTCACTACTGAGTAAGGGCCACCTCTTCTTTTGAAAAGGGGAGGTGCTTTAGTCTACCACGCAAGTGGCTAGCAGGTATACGAACGATATGTACCTACGTAAGTAGTTATAGTAGGTATATAGTAAATAACAAAACAGTTGAAAAAGACTATAAAGGAAATGTCAGTGTGCGGAGCGTGCTGACCCTACGACTAGACTATCATATGTTTGACACGGCCGTTTCATAGTAATTCGGTAGCGTGTAATATCAAGACTTTTATAAATGTGTGCGTTCCTCTGCTGGGCACGGGTCTTCTCCACGTCTGAGAGGAGTAAGGCTTTAGTCCATCACGCTGGCCTAGTGCGGGTTGGCGGACTACACACCTAAAAAAATTGTAAGAACTTTTTTAGGTATGTTTCCTTACGATGTTTTCTTCAACTGTTAAAGTACTTGATGGTTTATTTTGAATATACACATAACTTTGAAAAGTCAGAGGTGCCTGGCATTTGAACCCGCGACCGCCGAGATTTTTGGTTCGACCGCGCGGCTAAACCTCGGGGCCATCACGTCTTAGTCTTAGTTCTAACACTTACCGCAATTCTTCGCTGGAAGGACTCATCAAGCCACATAAAGGTAGAAGTCCCATAACTCGGCTGCACAGAAGAGTGTGACGTATTGTCGAATGTAGGCTGCACGAGGCTTTGTCAGTCACCCTCAATCTTCTCTCCAAGTCCTTGCAATTCAGGGACCTGAATGTCTTCAACGCGTTTGAGGCGCGAGACATTTTTAAAGGCGTCTTACGGAATGAGGGTGCCGTAACTTAAGTGGTCAAAAAGCAACGTAGCGTAAGTCATAATTTTAGTTTTTGGATAAGCGTTTTTCATACTTGATTGATTGATCTCACTGTTAATTTTTCGTTTTTTATTTGTATAATTTTATGAATGTTTATTTATGGTAAGCGAGGAGAAGAGATTGAACTCCAAACTCCGAAGAACAGCTTGCGCTAGTTGTAGAGTCAGGATTTTTTCATTTATATGTCAAATTGCTGTTTCTAAATAAAGATTTTTGCTAAATGAAGATACATGTGAGACAGATTGATGACTAAAGAGTAAGCGTAAAATCATATAGCTGCTTAAAATAAGGTCCTTGTAGGAGATATGTTTTCATAGTAACAATATACTAGAGATTGTTATGGTTGTTGTAGTATATTTGTAGTGATGTGCTGCGCCACACCGATTATAATGTTACCAATATTACGTTAAAATGCGTAATGAGCCGTCATTTCATGTTTGTCTCACGCTGCATATCATTTGTATACAAAGTGTAAACAATTGCCTCGTGGTCTCGCGGTACAAGTATGTGCTGTGCGATCTAGAGGTCCTAGGTTCGATTCCCGGGTCAGGCAAAGTGTTATTGGGTTTTTACATTGGGAAATTCTCGGTAACAGCACGGAGTCTGGAAATGTGCCCGAAAAACGGCAATAGGCTCGCCCCCTATTACGTGGGACTGATACATACTTGGCGAAATGTGGGTGCAGAAATGCACCTCTGCCTACCCCTTCGGGGAAAACAGGCGTGAGTTTATGTATGTATGTGTGTAAACAATTGCCTTTGAGTACTATAGGTGTAATAGTATTATATAATGCCGACATCAAAAACATCGACGGTATTTAAACTTTATGTATTTAAGAGATTTTCCAATCAGACACATTATAAAAATCCTCTTAATTCGTTATCAGACATCTGGAATGGGATGTAGCCACCCGAGATTTTATTTCGAATCCGTGTCTAATCGTCATCACGACATCAAATATACTTTCAATAAAAAAATACTAATATTTTTTGTTTAAAATACAGATAGGATGCTCTACACCAGGGCCGACGATTTGAATCTACAATGAAACTGTTATTTCGGAAAGCAGTGCCAGTTTGAATGACAGTCGGAACAAACAAGTAACACATGCCGGGGAGTTGTTTGTTTTGAAAACGTACGTAAAATCTATTATTTCATGGAAATATTTTTGTAGCGCATTTTCCCCCAAGTCTGTTTGGTGTTAGTTTTTTATCTCACGTAATAAGGATAATCTTATTTTCGTCCTTCGGGTACGTTACGAAAAATTCTTAATGAGAAATCCGAATACCACTTTCCCGACTAGGAAACCTAACCCGGGTACTCTGAAGATCGCAACACACACGAGGCATCGGGTTCTAATGCCGCTCATTTTCCCAATGCATTATAAAAAGTTGCAAAATAATTAAATTATCAATGTTGTTATAATACAAAATGTAAATTCAATGTATTTTTAGGGTAACTTCAAAAACTTGTCCCATAAAGAATCATAAATAATAATAAAAAGGTATTTGGCGCATTTTTTTAATGATGTCAACGAGTATTTTTCTATTATCATATAAAAATATGCTAACGCAGGCACGTTTTGTCTAACCTAAGTTAACATAAATAGCACCTGGTGAAAAGTCAACTCCAATTAAGACCCTTTATACGATATAAGCAGTGATGGCCTCGAGGTTTAGGCGCGCGGTCGAGCATTTCGGCGGTCGCAGGTTCAAACCCCAGGCACACACCTCTGACTTTTCGAAGTTATGTGTGTATTCACAATGAATTATCACTTGCTTTAACGGTGAAGGAAAACATCGTGATAAAACCTGCACACCTGAAAGTTCTTAGGAATTTCTTAGATGTGTAGTCCGCCAACCCGCACTAGGCCAGCGTGGTGGACTAAGGCCTAAACCCTCTCAGTTGTAGAGGAGGCCCGTTCTCAGCAGTGGGATATATTTGGGCTGATGACGACGACGATGACGACGATACGATATATGGAAATAAAATAAAATTTTAATACAGATGCGATGCGACATGCGATTTAGAGGTCCCCTGTTTGATTCCCGGGTCGGGCAAAATCATTGGGTTCTTCCTTATGGAAATTCTCACTAGGTCTAGCAGCACGGAGTCTGTATTTGTGCCTTAAACAAGCCAATAGGCGCTATGGTGGGAACTATGGGTGCAGAAATGCACCTCTGCCTTCGAGGAATACAGGCGTAAGTGTCATCATCATCATCAGCAAGATGATATTTAGTGGTCTTTGCTATATCACAGGGGTGTCATTGAAACCAATTTAGAAAGTACTCAAAACTATTTTTTAAATTAAAGCGTTTTAGGTGTTTTTTATATTCAATGAATGAGAACGTAATATTTGGTATTATTCAAATATGACTTTTACTTTTCGCTTCAGAAGGTTTGCTTCGCAATCATACCCTGCAAATAAGGAAACCGCTTATCTCAGGGATGTACTCAGTTGCGTCACGTCTCGTCACGTCACGGGGCGTGACGTCAGAATTTATCGAAATATATTTTCTTTTAATACTTTCGTAAATGCACTACGGTTCAAACGATATGTCCAAATAACAGTTTTTCTTCTATTTGTCACTATAACGCTAGTCCAATTGTAATTGGATTATTAAATGAATGTAGTACCATTCGGGAAAAACTAATTTCACAAGATAAAATCAGATTTCCAACAATTTCATTCATGAATGAAATTTCTTATTTCATGTACTATATACTATGTAAGGCAGTCGTGTTATCCCAATAAAGCCGGCGTATTTCCTGCATCAAAATCTGACTACGGCATGACTCCACTCCTAACTGAAATAGTGAATTATTGTGAGTTGTGACGTATAATAAATAAATCATATGTTACAAATGATCATATGGGTAATCAATTATAAGGTAAGATAACATAAGGCAAGTTGACAAACAGCGCTGACGTATAAGATTGGGAGACGGGGCATTATGGCTAAGACAGCGTCACACCATCCACCGTCACGACACACTGCTGTTTCACTGCCAAAGCTCGCCAGCAAATGTCTATCAAAACCTATATAACTTAGCTCCCAATTTGCATGCTTACTGCCTCCCGTCCTTTTAAATTGGTTGAAGGGAAGAACGTTCCACGAGCGACATTTAGCAAATTGCCCCGTTTACGTTTCGGTTACGTAGCGGTCTACGTGATGCTACTGTCGACTCGGGAGCCATGGGGATTCACACTTCATTTTCGACATGTACATTTGTGTGTACCCTACTTTATTTAGTCATAAGTGGCGGGCCCAGTTCCGCCCGAGCAGTCTTGAATTCTGTGCTCTTCCTAGGGGAACGATACATTTTTTTCGGAATAAAAGTAACCTATGCCATTTCTCCGACAGAGCACTTTGGAAGTCTTTGGGGGAGGCCTATGTCCAGCAGTGGACGTGTTTCGGCTGATGATGATTATGATGTTATTTCTCGAGGTTCTATATATGTCCATACTAAAGTCATTTAAAGTCATTTAAAATTCAAAAAACTTTTGAATTTATTGATGGGGAATATACGAAAATACAAGCCTAGTACTAGTAGTTAGTACAGATATCTACGTCACTTTCGATCATGTGTGGACATGATAAAAAACCGATACTAGGAAATTCTCAGTAGCAGCCCGGAGTCAAGAAATAGTAAATCCTCAGGATCAGCACGGAAATGTGTCCAAAAAACGACAATAGACTTGATCCATATTACGTGGGACTGATCACACCTTTTTTTGTTCTCAAAGGGAAAACTGATTATGGCTTTACTTCCCGCCAGCTCTGGGTGAGGGGGCAGGAAGTGTAGTTCGGGATCACCGGCCTTACAGCCCGGTGCACGGCGACGTCACGTCCGCGAGATGTCAGTGCCCTAACAATATCCCTATGCCGGCATACCGACCAAAAACCTCGGTGGCCATCTACGCGCCATGTGGGGTCGTGTTTATTAAATATTTTTATTTATTAACATATTTAATATTATGTATATTTATCCACAGTTACACTCACACGCATTACACAACACATACATTACACTTACAGAACCCAATTTATTAAATGTGGAGTACATTGGAGACACTGCATACCACGGGTCGGGCGTAAACCTGTTTTGCGGGCGACAGAGATAAGCGACGGCGCGCATCGCTTCAACTCACGCGCCGGCCGCGTCGGCCAGTCGGTACACCTCTCTCGCTCGCGAAGCCCGTGTCACCTGCTACCTCGCCGCCTTATCTTGTCCGCGCTTAACAGCTGATCGTGTTTAATATATTCGTACTGTTATCTGTCTCATCACCTTCTGTTCTTGTTTGTACTTCCGTGACTATTGTGTGTGTGAACATTATGTTATTGTGTCTTGACTTTTGCTATAATATAATATGTACTGTGCGATGAAACGCTTAAACTGCTTTGTGCTCATTATTGCGCTTATGCTCGCACCCATCACCATCCGGCACATCTTCCTCATCCACACGCAACATCAGGCGCTGTCGCCACGTGCCCGTATCCGAGCACCCTGACACGCTGCCTATATACATTAGCCACATACTTCTGAACTCCAATCCAATCCAATCCATCAGCCAATCGAAGTCCACTGCTGGACATAGGCCTCTCCCAATGACTTCCACAGGGACCTGTTGGAAGCAGCCTGCATCCAGCGACGTCCCGCGGTCTTCACCAGGTCGTCTGACCATCTTGTCGGAGGACGTCCCACGCTGCGCTTTCCGGTACGTGGCCTCCACTCGAGAACTTTTTGGCCCCATCGGCCATCAGTTCTCCGCGCTATGTGCCCGCTTCTGAACTCTTCTGAACTTCTGAACTCGCTACTCGCTAAATATGTATTTGTATAAACAAAAGTCATGTTGGTGCAGAAATGCTGCACCCTCTTTTGCCAGCTAAAATGTTCTTCAAAATCTAATTTTTAAAGTTTCTTCAAACTCTAAATTTAAACTAAAAGAATTGTTTTAATTAAGACAGTTACTGTACCAAGCAATTCTTTTTACTAGGCAGACTTAAGCACTGAGGATAAAATAAATTAAGCTTTAAATGCTGCTAAGGAAGAAAGCGCATTCTGAATTTTACGAGAAAATATGCTAAGTGATTAAGAAGTAAAGTACTTTTAGCTAAATGTTCTGGAAAGCTTTCATTAGCGATTGAAATTCACTTATTAAAAGAAGCGTTGGTTTTATAATGTTATTGCAAACTAATAATCAGGTGGGCATTCATTGATCGGCTGTAAATGAAATTCGTAGTCATATCTAGTTTTAAAAAAATCGTTGTTTTGGGAATCGAACCAAGGACCTTGAGATCGCACGACACATACTTACCGTATACCGTACCGTGGGATTTATGAGATATGTTTATATCTCATATTTTATATATGTGTAAATATATATGTATATTAAAAAACGATACCTTTTGGCGTTATTCAAGCGCCCCTTTGGGTAAAGGGTATAATAGCTGGACATTAAGAATTAGGCCCTTCGCACATGGCGTCGTATCGTAAGCGTATCGTAGAACGCGCGTAGTACGAGAGCAATACGAGCAGGAACATTTTCAAACAAATCCGCACACGAGGCGGTGTTGCAGCGTATCGTATGAGGTGTTCATTGTCATTACGATAGTCGTAGCGTACTGGCGTAAAAAAGGAAGCGTAAAAAATATATTTTATAATGAATACTACAAAAGTTATAGAATTTGTGAGCCTAATCGAAACATTTCCTTGCCTATATAATCATTCATTAAGTGATTACTCTAGGAAAGATGTAACGGAGAAAGCTTGGGCAGAAATATCGTCAAAATTAACTGGACAGGTATGTTTGGATGGATCCAATGAGCACGTCGCTTTCTACTTCTAACGAAATCAAATCGTCTGAAGAGAAGGTAAGGTCATCAACAAATTCCCCAAACACATCTGGTACCCTTGACGCCATGATTTCAACCCGATATTACAAAACGATACGTCTACGCGACGATTCGTTTATAGACCACTCCGCGTCTCGTGCGCGTAGCGTAATTACGATACGCGCACGAGACAACTACGCCTACGACCCATGTGCGAAAAGCCTTAGATATACTTAACACAGAAGAAGTTTAAAAGTAAATAAATATACCCGAAATCTAAACACATAGTTATGAATATATATTTACCTGATTCGTGTAAGTAAACAATTTTTATAAATCCCATATTCTAAGAAAATCTAAATACCTAAAGAAAGTTGGCCTACTTCAGAACCCTTATCCCAAATTAAACAAAGGGTTACAGTATCGTTAAGTGGCGGAATCTGATATCGTCATCTATAAAACAAACAAAGCCATCGATTAATCATGGGATTTAGGATTGTACTACGCACTCACGCTTGTATACTTGAAGGGTAGGCAGAAGTTACTTCTGCATCCACATTTCGCCAGTTTTGTCACCATGTGAGACTTATGCAGTTTTTCAAACATAATTTCATACTCCGTGAATTTTGTAATGGGTAAATCCTTAAAATACATTTTCGAATCGGGATAAGTACCTAGAATTTGCAAATAGCACGGCACAAAAATACTGAGGAACAAACAACGCAGGTATTTTAACAATGGGTTTATTAATCTTCCGATAGTCTCGGGGCGCAGGTGGCTAGACACCAGCTTGCGACGAGAGATCGCGGATTCGATCCCCGCACTGAGACTAATGATTGTGTCATCCACAAATATTTATTTCAGATCTATCTTTCTGTGAGATGGTTAAAGTTTTCTCGTAGTTTCCGATACCCACGACACAAGACTCGTATCTTAGCAGAACTGACAACCTTTGGGAAAAACGTGTTCTGGAGTGGAGTCCACGACAAACATAGTGTAGGACGCTCTCAGGCTAGGTGAGGTGACGATATCCGCAAGGTGGCTGGTAGCGGTTGGATGCGAAGGGCCGAAGATCGAGCCCATAGCGTGCCATAGGAGAGGCCTGTGTCCAGCAGTGGACGTGAAAAAGGCTGCTGATGATAATATATCTTTTCTAAAAGTTGGCATGAGCTTAGTCAAATGTTGGTCGAATTATTGGTGTTTTCTTAAACAGCGCAAGTTGTGAGCAACATAATTAAGGTTAATCCTTCGGTTTGATGATGGACCAAAAAGTTGGATTTAATACTTGAATTAAGAACGGTAATTGTCGGTTCTGGAGCATTTCACCTCCCTTTAATCGTCCCTTAGCGTCTGCGGATTACGTTTACGCTCATATGAAACTTTACTACGGCGTCTGCCTAGAAAATTTTTCTCACGCTCGTGGCAAAAGAAAAGGATTTGCAGTGGTTCATACTCCAAATATAATAAAAATTGCTGGTAATAAAATTGAATACTCAATCATCAGCCCACATACATACGTCCCACTGCTGGGCACGGGCCTCCTCTATAAGAGTAGGCTTAGGCCTTGTCCACCACGCTGGCCTAGTGCGGGTTGGCGGACTACACACCTAATAATTTACAAAGGACTTTTAAGTGTGCAGGTTTCCTCATGATGTTTTCTTTTACAGTTAAAGTATGTGATAATTCATCGTGAATACTCACATAACTTCAAAAGTCAGAGGTGTATGCCTGGGGTTCGAACCTACGACCTACTGAATACTCATTATCTATTTATATTATCCCATATGAATCTAACAACTAAACACTATACTATTATTTATTATTATTTGGCAGCCCCGTGGCGCAGTGGGCTAGACACCAGCTTCCCAAACGAGAGGCCGTGGGTTCGATCCCCGCAACTAGACAAATGTTTGTGTGATCCATATTTGTTTCGTGTCTGGGTGTTTAAGAGACTTTAAAGTCTCTTGTAGTTTCTGATACCCACGACACAAGATTTGTATCTTAATTTGGGGTCAGAACTATGTATGTGACTGTTGGGTGTATGTTTATTTATTTATTTATATTTGTTTCGGGTCTGAGTGCTTGGGACAGCGAAAAGTCTCTCGTAGTTTCTCATACCCACGACACAAGACATGTATCTTGGTGTGGGGTCAGATCTATGTACCTTATGTGACTGTTGGGTGTAAATCAATGTTTTAATGCCAGTAAAAGCGAGAAAATATTTAAAGTAACTCTCGGGATCTACCATATTAAATCTTGATCAACTCTTCTATTTTTATATAAAATCCTAAGACTTCATGTCGGGAGTCCATAAAACTAATATTCTGCGTGACAAGTTTTTTATTAGAATTAAAAATATCGTAAAATCAGTGTTCGAAATTATCTACTTTATGGCCGCGATAAAAAATATTATTTTATTACTTCATGACAGAATTCTTCGGTGCTCCGACGCTGAGATTGACGAAAAAATTAATGGCATTTTTTCCTTTTTTAATACATAATAAAATTGGACTTGGTTTTCTGTCGCATATGAGTTGACCTTGTGCGATATTTATGTGTTAATATAATTTATTTCCAGGACACCAGTGAGTGCCGAACGACATAGAGGCCCTGTATTCGGTTCTCGAGTCGGGAAAAGTGTCTACCATTGAGGGGGTTTAAGCCTTGGTCCACCACGCTGGTCTAGTGCGGGTTGGCGGACTAAACACCTAATATTCCTAAGAGAATAATTCATTGTGAATACACACATAGCTTCGAAAAGTCAGAGGTGTGTGCTCAATACAAGTTACAAATTCTATATCATACAATAAATACATCTAGTTTTGTATGAGGTATCCCAAGCTATATAAACTTAATTGAACAAGTTAGTTCTTAATGACAATATGAATGTTATTCCAAAGTTCGCATTGTAACCGTAACGGGGGTTTAATTCAAATCTTATCGCTTAGTAAGCCCAGCCCAATGGATTAATCAGAATTTAAGGACAACTTACACATACAAACACATACATACATAGTATTATGCTAATGCCCGCGAAAGTAAGGCATTTATTTAAAAGGAAGTATTACATACTATATTTATCATCAGCATCATCATCAGCCCATATACGTCCCACTGCTGGGCACGGGCCTCCTCTACAATTGAGAGGGTTTAGGCCTTAGTCCACCATGCTGGTCTAGTGCGGGTAGGTAGGTAGTGAGTGCAAGAATATAAAATAAAAAAAATAATTAATGATTTGACTCTCACTTTCCAAAATTAAATGTTGTTTTCCCATTTGATGTAAGTACCGCCATCTATGAGTTAACGATAACACTATTTTTACTAGAATTAAACGTAACATTATTTAGCAGCAAATTCTTATATTATAGTTTCACTTAACACTAATAGATGTCGCTTTTCAAGAAAAACGCTACACGATAAATTATGATGACTGATATAAAGCTTGTTTGTTTTCGAAATAAAGTAACATAAATAAAAAGAAAATCCAAGATGTATAACAAAATAAGGTGAAAAATAAAACAAACCAAACAAATGGTATAATTTGATACGCAATGTTGTAAAGTATATAAATAAATAGCAGTGAAGGCCTCGAGGTTTAGGCGCGTGGTCGAGAATTTCGGCGGTCGCAGGTTCAAACCCCAGGCACACACCTCTGACTTTTCGACGTTATGTGTGTATTCACAATGAATTATCACTTGCTTTAACGGTGAAGGAAAACATCGTGATAAAACCTGCACACCTAAAAGTTCTTAGGAATTTCTTAGATGTGTATTCCGCCAACCCGCACTAGGCCAGCGTGGTGGACTAAGGCCTAAACCCTCTCAGCTGTAGAGGAGGCCCGTGCCCAGCAGTAGGACGTATATGGGCTGATGATGATGTTGTAAAGTATTATTTTTCTGAACGCAATTTATATGTATTTGGATAACGGACATTGTATATTATATTAGTTGCATAGCCTTAAAATACGTCACAAAAAAACTTTTATAAAGTCTGAAATAATAAGTTCATGTTGTAAAATAGTTCCGTTTTATTGCAAGACCGAAATTACTTAAACAAATTATGCTATAATACCGTTTTAGACGTATATGAAAATACTTGTTAAAGTACAGGGCGTAAACTTTACAACTGACGCTGCTCGCTTATGGAATGAGCTGCCAGTCACAATAAGAGAAGTCAAATCACTTTTAATTTAAAAAAAACTCGCCAAGGAACTATTTTTGTCACTTACTTAGTATTCTGTAAAATATTTTTTTTGTCTGTCTTCTATACATTTATTTATTTATTTCCTACTTATTGGTTAGTATATACACAATAAACATATAAACATATTAAAAGCAGTGATGGCCTCGAGGTTTAGGCGCGCGGTCGAGAATTTCGGCGGTCGCAGGTTCAAACCCCAGGCACACACCTCTGACTTTTCGAAGTTATGTGTGTATTCACAATGAATTATCACTTGCTTTAACGGTGAAGGAAAACATCGTGATAAAACCTGCACACCTAAAAAGTTCTTAGGAATTTCTTAGGTGTGTAGTCCGCCAACCCGCACTAGGCCAGCGTGGTGGACTATGGCCTAAACCCTCTCAGTTGTAGAGGAGGCCCGTGCCCAGCAGTGGGACGTATTTGGGCTGATGATGATGAAACATATTATATTATATTCAACAACTTATATTATTATTATTCTTCTTTTTTAATGTACTCGTATAAAATGCCCTGTGGCAAGGGGGCGTTAGAATCCTACCACGGTATCCCCTGCCTGTCGTAAAAGGCGATTCAAAGGGGCCTTTGGGGGGCTGCTGGGGACAGCGCGTCCACACTGTAAGTGTCCTCACCACCCACCCACAACCGGGGTGCCCGAACCAAGCTTGTGGGGGTGCAACTGCGCGCATCGGGTGGCTTCGGCATCATTGTGGGTGCTTTGTGCCCACACAACCTGGTCGGCCCATTCGGGGCGAGATGGCCACCGGGAGGGTTTGGTCGGTATGCCGGCATAGGGATTTTTTTTTTAGGACCCAGCCCGGCATTAACATGTGCGCAGACGTGACGTCGCCGCGCGCTGGGCTGGAAGGCCATAGACCCCGACATACGTCGTACGTACATACAAAGCTGTTTAAGTCCCACGGAATTGACTTTAAGCTACTCCTAAAAATTCCCTGATGGAAAAACCTAGTAACACTCTACTTTTTAGGTTACCCATAAGTATTACACAGTTTACAACACAATGCAGTCATTAGTGCGAAAATATCGTGTGAAAAAATGTACTAATATTAGAATTACCTATCTACGATGACAATTATAGCACAATTATATAATTACAATTCTAGCAATAAATTCACTCGCCCGCTGAAAATACTCGCAACAAAAACTGACTGTATTCTTCTGTTTTCACTGAGTACACCATTCTGGCGTTGGCTTTGTCTCTGCTAACAAACTCATTTGTATTGATTCCTCTCTTCGGACCTGAAATAATAAAAGGTTCTCAACACCAACATCCTAGGTGCACCCGAATACAGTTAATTTTGAGTATTCGGGTTCGATGAATAAATAAATACACCCAACAGTCACATACATAGTTCTGACCCCACACTAAGATACAAGTCTTGTGTCGTGGGTACCCGAAACTACGAGAGACTTTTCGGTCTCACAAATACCCAGACCCAAAACAAATATATATGGATCACACAAACATTTGAGTCAGTGCGGGGATCGAACCCGCGGTCCTCGTTTCGCAAGCAGGTGTCTAACCAACTGCGCCACGGGGCTGTCAAACCTTTCTACACCCCAAGATATGCCAACTGTGCCAGGCGTCTCACGTAGGCGAGCTTATTGCCATTTTTAGGCACTTTCAAGACCCCGTATTGTTATTTATGATTGATAATGAAAAAACGAATACCGCTTTAATGAGTCACCTCTAGACACTGTCGCAGAAGGCGAAATCCCCACCTACCTTTTAGGTAATAAGAGCGTGACTATACAGGGTGTATCTGAATACCGTGATCGGAAACTAAGGCAGGTAATAGCTACGGTGATTACAAACCCCCTGGCATTGAAGAAAATCCCGACAAAAAATAAAAAAATTGACGTTTCTCTAACAATCATAGATATTAAATGGATGTGGTTGTAAGGAAACCGTATTTTTATTTTATTTTTAGTCGTTTTTTGAAGTTATACTTCTTTAGGCGCGTTATGAAAAAATGATGAGAGTGAAATTTTAAGATGCGCGCGCATCTGTGACACAAAATTAACAGTATGAAGTTGTCTGCTTAACCGCTCATTAAGTCTCGAAAAAAAAAAGTCCATTGTAGCTAAGTTCACACTGCACTACGCGCGTCATGTTGGCTGCATTATTTAATCTGCATTTGTGTCGTTTCCGGTCAAAAGGACGAGTTATTAAGCCAGCTGACTCATTAATGGTACTAGGCATTCAGAAAGCTAGAGAGGTGAAATGCTATCATTAATAAGTTTTGTTTTTAATTCATCGTGGTTTAAATTTCGAATGGATTATACGAGTATACAGTTTTTAATGCTAGTACTTTGTCCTTGCTGATTTATGATGTCCTGGTAGTTGCGTAGAACATAATTGACATTTTCTTATTTTCAAGTGTGTGTGTACTTTTATGTACACGCGTTAGAAGTTATACCACACGACTGAAGTAAAACTTATAAATGCGCCCAATTAAATGTATGTAAATTACGAGTGCGTTCAGAAATGTAATATGTTGTGTAAACTAAGAACTATGTATGTGACTGTTGGGCGTATTTATAAGTTTTACTTCAGTCGTGTGGTATAACTTCTAACGCGTGTACATAAGTAGGTACACACACACTTTTTTTAAATGTGAAAGTGTTTGTAATCACCGCAGCTATTATCTGCCTTAGTTTCCGATCACGGTCTGAATACACCCTGTATTAATTTTACTTGTTTATAAAATTTGTACATACCACACATAATAATATCATTTTTGACATATTTGTACTCTTTCACCAGATCAGGATTGACGACTGTAGCGATGACCGAAGGGTCTAGGGACATCCATCGGGTGCTCTTCTTTATAGACACGTTTTCATGTTTATTTTGCTCTCGAATTATTGTTGTATTAATTGTGCCCAACTTGTTTTTCCTCCAGACCTGTAAATTATTTTTTTGAAGTTATACTTCTGTAGGCGCGTTATGAAAAAATTATGAGAGTGAAATTTAAAGATGCGCGCGCATATGTAACACAAAAAGTAAGACGTTAAAGCTGCCTATGTGCTCCGATATTATTGACAGATTGAAGCTGCCTGTGTTAAATGTAAACGTCAAGTGGTTTTAATATGTATCGGATCGAATATTTTTCAAAAAAAGATTATATGTTTTAGATTTAAAAAATGTAGAATAGTGACAGTAATAAAAAGGGATTGATATATTCATTAGCTGTCAAATATTTATGAGTGCGTTCAGAAATGTAATATGTTGTGTAAACTAAGAACTATGTATGTGACTGTTGGGCGTATTTATAAGTTTTACTTCAGTCGTTTGGCTTTTTTTTATTATGATAGTACTAACACACACGCACAAACACATAGCGTAGTCGTGATCGCCTCGGGGATTAGGCACGTCGTTCATCATCAGCCTATATACGTCCAACTGCTGGGCACGGGCCTCCTCTACAACTGAGATGATTTAAGTCTTAGTCCACGTAGTCGAAGGAAAATCTCGATAAAACCTGCACACAGCCAACACATATACTAAAGATGGCCTAGATATACCCCAGAAACTATTCAGGTATTTTTAGTATGTGCTCCTTCACTATTCAATGCATCATAATTAATTATAAAACCAAACATAACTACGAAAAATTTAAGTTTATGACCGGAACTTGAACTCGCGACGACCAAGGTATTATGTTTTGGCGGCGTGCCTATAGCCTATATATATGTAAATAACTGCAAAATTTTCATAAATCGTAGCCAAAACACTTTGGTAAATAAAGCCAAACTCTGAATAAATTGTGTTATTAACTATGAAAACAAAAATTGCAATCAGTAGCTTAATGATGTGGTAAATGTAGTAGCAATCATTGAGATAACCTTTCCAGTTTGTTATTTAGAAATAGTTTTTTTTTTTTTTCATTTATATGAACAAAATCAAATAACATTTAAAGTTTAGGCTAAATAAAGGAATGGCAAAAGGTTAGAATAAGCATGAAAACCGAAACGATTCACATATTTAAGCACACAAAAAAATAATGTTAATTCATGCAATTTCTAAATGTGGATTGTTGTCATCTTACTCTCCACCCTGTGGTTTGGGGGCGTAAGTATACCACCACGGCATCCCCTGCCTGTCGTAAGAGGCGACTAATAGGTAATACGGGTGGGGGGGGGGGGGGGTGCGCCCTTACTTGAGATGCACGATCCCGAGATGTGCTGCCGCACAACAATGAGCGTCCAAAACAGAGCCAAGTGGGGGACACATCCCTCTATCACAGATGAGTTCACATTTGGACAGAGCGCTGGGCAGCAACAGGGAGCTTAGATGCTTTTCTCTCGTTAAAAAAAAAATTAACTTACTCTGCTGAAATTACAGGAAGCCCTCGTCTGGGAGTAAGGGAATATGGTGACTTTATCAGGAGTGGCGTGTTGCATAACCACGTGGTAACCTTCCACGTCCATCCACGCGTTGAACTCTGGTGCAGGGTCTACTGGACCTACGAATTTGAAGGAATACGAGTGAGGTCTGAGGTCAACGGAAACTGGTTTGCATATGTTCATAGCCACAACAGGGATAATTTTGAAAAAAGAACAAGATAAAACATTAATATATCGTGTTCTAAATTAAAAAAAATATGTAAGATACTGCCAACTGAATTAATGTTTACCGAATTGATGTTAGAAACAATAATAATACATTCAACAGTCATATTTGTAGTTCCGTACCCACACTACGATAGATGTGATGTGTCGGCGGTATTAACAACTTCAGATGACTTATCAGTCTCACAAACACCTACACCTGTTTTGTCTCAGAGCTAGGACCTAACCCACACCCTCTCGTTTCACAAGCTGATGTCTAACGAACTACGCCAGAGAGGTTATGAAATTTGAACCTATTTCTTGTACTGTAATACAATAATAACCCAAAAAGTTAATCAAAGATCAATAGTGTCAACTCTTTATTCTTGTTCATTCCACTACATCTAAACGTTGTCTCGAAGAAATAGCATACAACGATAAGACCGCCATTTTTTACACTCTATTTTTTGGATATAGATTTTAATCATATCTTTGTTAATTAATATTAATATGTGGTTCGGCAAACGTAGTGTAGGGCGCCCTCTGGCTAAGTGGGGTGACGATATCCGCAAGGTGGCTTGCAGCGGTTGGATGAGGAGGCCAAAGATATGCCCTGTGGCAAGGGAGCGTTAGAATCCCACCACCGAGAGGGGCGGCGGCACTGTGGCCTGCGCCCATCCACAATGGGGGCGCCTAAACCTAGCTAGTGGGGGTGCAACTGCGCCCCCTATAACTCCGAGACGGCCGAGACAATTACGTCTCGGAGGCGCACCGGGCGGCTGTGGATAACGGTGGGCGCTTTTCGCTCACGTAACATGGCCACCCAACTTGTTGGTTTTGGTCGGTATGCCGGTGAAGGTTAGGATCAGTTAGGAACTCAGCCCGACACTAACATCCGCGCGGACATGACGTAGCCGCGCTCCGGGCTGGAAGGCCGGTGACCCCGACATACGCTTCCCGCCTAGGAGGAGGGCCTCCTACAGGGATGGCGGGAATTAGAGCCATAATTAGCTTGCCATAGGAGAGGCCTATGTATGAAGAAAGACTGTTGATGATGATATGGTGTACAATAAAGTGTGATAAATAAATAAAATAAAATAAACACCCCACTATCTGCGAGTCTTTGTAGCCAGATATGTACATGAAAAACCCAGAATTTTGCTCTTCAGATTATTACGCGTTATCTTACCTCCAGCAGTTTACATGCGAAGTTCAAGACCCGCGTAACTGGTTATCATAGCAAAGGTTATCACAGCTTATTTAAGTTCATAATCATATTACGTATTTTCATAACTAGTATAACATTATATAACTTACCGTTTATGTGGCCAGCTCCGATGTACAATTGTGCTAAGCGATCCAAAAAATTAGGGTCGTATTTCAAAGCTATTGCTATGTTGGCTAATGTTCCTATTGTTACCACAGTTAATTGACCTGGAAAAATATATATAAATTTACGTATCCCTCTCCAATTAACTATCCTTTACCCATACTCGTATAAATGTAATACAGGAGAATTAAATGTTTCCGATAGTTTTGTTTATGGAAAAGATGGTAGTCTAGAAAATAGGCTAACTAATGTTTTTGATATGATTTCAGTAAGATAAGGTTTTTTTCATAAGCAGTGATGGCCTCGAGATTTAGGCGCGCGGTCGAGAATTTCGGCGGTCGCAGGTTCAAACCCCAGGCACACGCCTCTGACTTTTCGAAGTTATGTGTGTATTCACAATGAATTATCACTTGCTTTAACGGTGAAGGAAAACATCGTGATAAAACCTGCACACCTAAAAGTTCTTAGGAATTTCTTAGCTGTGCAGTCCGCCAACTCGCACTAGGCCAGCGTGGTGGACTAAGGCCTAAACCCTCTCAGTTGTAGAGGAGGCCCGTGCCCAGCAGTGGGACGTATTTGGGCTGATGATAATGAAGGTTTTTTTACAACAAAAAAAATATTTTTGCTTTGAAAAGAAGTATCAAGTTATTTTTTTCGGAAAACACCACCAATCGTAATCGTAAATAATTCTGCGATGTTTTGTTTCTACGACGTTGTATTTTTAATATGGTGATAAATAGGACCTTGCAAAAGGACAATGGTTACTTTTTTTTTTTAATTGAGCCCGGACGGTATTAATGTTAGGAAACAGATTTTCTTAAAATTTATTTACCTGCATATTCCTTCGAATATCTGATGAGAGCGCTTATCGCACTTTCCTCTTTAGGATCTACTAGTCCAGTATACATTTCGTTGTTATCTCCCAGGCCGTCGTAACCATAATATCGACTGGATTTTGGAGTCCTGACTAGTGAAGTCTTACTGCCTCTGTATATTGGTATCTGTAAGAAAGATGTTTTCCTCAACATCGTCACTCAACATTGAAATTCTTCAAAGATAGGCAGAGAGCTGTGATACTGTACAAGTGATCCATATAACTATTCTCCACATACATACATACATAAACTCACGCCTGTATTCCCCGAAGGGGTAGGCAGAGGTGCATTTCTGCACCCACACTTCGCCAAGCATGTATCAGTCCCACGTAATAGGGGGCGAGCCTATTGCCGTTTTTCGGGCACATTTCCAGACTCCGTGCTGTTACCGAGAATTTCCTAATGGAAAAACCCAATAACACTGCCCGATCCGGGAATCGAACCCAGGACCTCTAGATCGCACGGCACATAGGTACTTGTAACGCGAGACCACGAGGCAGATAACTATTCTCCTTTGGCCATATACGCCTCAATGCTAGGCGCGGACCTCCCATATCACTGAGAAGATTTAGGACTTAACCGACTACACTTGCCTTTAACATATAACTTTGGATTTAATACTGGGCGTTATAAATTAATAAAAAAATACACCCAACAATCAATAAATAGTGGCCCCACAGAAGATACAATTTTGATGGTGGGTATTAGAAACTACGAGGGACTTTTCAGTCTCAAGACACCCAGACCAGAAACAAAGCTTTGTGGATCACACAACCATTCGTCTCGGCGTGGGGTCGAACCCTCGTGCCTCTCGTATCGCGAGCTATTGACTAACTAACTGCACCATCATCACGCAACATATGAAATTCTTCAACGATGGGCTACCCTTTTTTTTTTGTTAGCGAGGGGAAAGCTGTTTATGGCTCTACTTCCCGCCAGCCCCGGGGGTGGAGGCGCGGGAAGCGTATGTCGGGGTCACCGGTCTTCCAGCCCGGCGCGCGGCGACGTCATGTCCGCGCAGATGTTAGTGCCGGGCTGGGTTCCTAACAAAATTCCCTAAACCGGCATACCGACCAAAACCCCCCGGTGGCCATCTCCGCGCCAAGTGGGGCGACCACGGTACGTGAGCGAGAAGCGCCCATCGTAATGCCGCAGCCGCCCGGTGCGCCTCCGAGACGTTATTGTCTCGGCCGTCTCGGAGTTAACGATGGGCTACCCTGTACAAAGTATTTACTCTCCTTGTGTTGTTGAAACAATTTATCAATATCCTGACTTATGTATCTGTCTGTATCTTCTACGTACAGTATTAACACATCATCATTATCATTAACCTATATATGAATCACTGCTGTTAAACGTCTTTTCTACAACTGAGAGGATTAAGGCCTAAACCATGCTGGCCTAGTGCGGGTTAGTGGACTACACACCTAAGAATTACTAAGAAGAGAGTCTTAAAATCTTCATCATCATCCGCCGATATACGTCTCACTGTTGGGACGCGCCTCTTCTATAACTGAGAGGGTTTAGGCCTTACTCCACCACGCTGGCCTAGTGTGGGTTAGCGGACTACACACCTAAGAAATTCCTAAAAACTTTTAGGTATGCAGGTTTCCTCACGATGTTTTTCTTCGCCATTATAGCAAGTTATAATTCATTGTGAATACACGCATAACTTCGAAAAATTAGAGGCGTGTGCCTGGGTTTGAACCCGCGGCCGCCGAGATTCTCGGCCGCGCGCCTAAACCTCGAGGTCATCACTTAAAGTTCTTAAAATAGGTGCGGTAAGTAGCATTAGTCTCTTGTCATATATCTTTGGACATAATTATGGCGTAACGAGCGCGTAGAATCCCTTTGTCGATCACTTCGAGCAAAATCTGATTTAATAAGATATTTGCCAATATAATGTTTTCTTGTGTTTGTGGTATGAGTAACCTTGCCCTTGGATTTGACCTCAAATTGTTTTAATATTTAATGATAAGCAAAAATATTGTATTTTAATGTGATAACATTAAATTCTCATAATACAATGTCATAATCGAGATAAAAAAAACTCTTTTTAACGGTTATGCTATGGCGTCAACTTTTGAATATTATAATTAATTTTGTTATTCATAAAATTTATTTCAACATTTAAATAAATTCGCACGACCACTGGGTTGTCTAGGGTTCGATTGTAAAGTCTGACAATTTTTTAGGGACAGTGGGGGGGAGGTGCATGAGAAACGGTAATGATATATGTGTATGTAATAATTTACATTTAAAAAGACTGATGTAGAAAACGTGAACCACCTGTAGAGTTTAGTAAACCAAAACAATTTAAAATATAAATGAGATTATTCGACCTCAAAATAAACAATTATAAACTATATATTAAAAAATAACAACTACCTATGTCTGAAGACATTAATGGATAAATATATTTAAAAAAATACTGTGAACTTTTTTGACAGCACAGCTTTTTTACTTCTTTTTTTGAGGCCGCGAGTTCGATCCCCGCACCGAGACAAATGTTTGTGTGATCCACAAATATTTGTTTCGGGTCTGGGTGTTTGTGAGAGCGAAAAGTCTCTCGTAGTTTCTGATACCCACGACACAAGACTTGTATCTTAGTGTGGGGTCAGAACTATGTGTGTGACTGTTGGGTGTATTTATTTATTTACAACGTATCTTAGAGTTGCACTTAAAACAACGTGGGAGTTGTGGATGTATTATAGATATGCCTATCTTTATGGGGATACTGCATTGAGATAAAGTATTCATCATTAGTATATTCAGTATATTCAGCCCATATACGTCCCACTGCTGGGCACGGCCCTCCTCTACAACTGAGAGAGGTAATGTATTATCATGGCAAAATGTTTTGTATTAAAGGTGAGTCATCATTCATCATTCATCATCAGCCCATATACGTCCCACTGCTGGGCACGAGCCTCCTCTACAACTGAGAGGGTTTAGGCCTTAGTCCACCACGCTGGCCTAGTGCGGGTTGACGGACTACACACCTAAGAAATTCCTAAGAACTTTTAGGTGTGCAGGTTTCATCACGATTTTTTCCTTCTTAAAGATGAATATATGATATTAAATAGAACGAGTCAAAGTTCATGTAACTGATATGCGCTCAGTCCTATTTTGATATCGTCAGTACATACTTATACCCGCCACTTCGCCAAGAAATGGATCGAGAGAAATATGTCTTTTTAGGTAATATAAGCAGTGGATATTTCCTATTTTTTCATTAAAACCTATCATTCAAAGGCTTTTGATCGAAGTTCAAAGGTGTAAAAATAATTACTAATAATAATTAAGGCGCGTCAACACATTCGAAGGTCGCGGGTTTAAACCCCAGGCACACACCTCTTTCAAAGTTATGTGTGTATTCATAAACAATTATCACGTACTTTAACGGTGAAGGAAAACATCGTGATGAAACCTGCACACATAGGTTCTTAAGGATTTCTTAGATGTGTAGTCCGCCAACCCGCACTAGGCCAGTGTGGTGGACTAAGGCCTAAACCCTTTCAGTTGTAAAGGAGTCCCGTGCCCAGCAGTGGGACGTATATGGGCTGATGATGATGATGATAGGGGAAGACCAAACCCGGCAACGCTCTTACTGTAGGTAAACGTGAAGCTATAGGCTTAGTAAATAACAGAAATTAAAATTCTATGAGACTAATAAATTCTATAAATAAATAAATAAATACACCCAACAGTCACATACATAGTTCTGACCCCACACTAGGATACAAGTCCTGTGTCGTGGGTATCAGAAACTACGAGAGACTTTTCGGTCTCACAAACACCCAGACCCGAAACAAATATTTGTGGATCACACAAACATTTGTCTCGGTGCGGGGATCGAACCCGCGGCCTCTCGTTTCGCAAGCTGGTGTCTAGCCAACTGCGCCACGGGGCGCAACGAGATACTTACGTCTTGCCTCTTTGCATTCTTTAGGATCTGTTGGTTGTTTGCGCAAACTTGCTCCTCATCAGTGTTCCCGTAGCCTGTTGTCAACGCTATTAATTCTGGCCTGGAAGAATCATTACGTCATCATTCTGATCACGTTGTTTTCTTTCATAGAATTAATGAGAATTTAAAATCTTCCATTTACAGCTTTTCAAACATTGTTAAGAACTTCAATATGTTTAGTCTTGCTCTGTCAAATGACCTGTTCTTTGGAGGAAGCGGGGCAAAAGAAGTACATACTTACATACATATCCTCACGCCTGTATTCCCCGAAGGGGTAGGCAGATTTGCATTTCTGCACCCACATTTCGCCAGGTATGTATCAGTCCCACGTAATAAGGGGCGAACCTATTGCCGTTTTTCGGGCACAATTCCAGACTCCGTGCTGCTACTGAGAATTTCCTAATGGAAAAACCTAATAACGCTTTGCCCGACCCGGGAATCGCACCCAGGACCTCTAGATCGCTCGACACATACTTGTACCGCGAGACCACGAGGCGGTCAAAAATATGTCAGGTAAAAAAGAAGTCTAGCGAATTAAGCCGATCATTATTAGCTTATAGCGTTCCACCTATGCACTTTTGTGACTTCGACCCGGTCTCAATCCCCACAAAGAAAGTAATGATTGCGAGCACTGAAATGTAAATTGAATGAAATGTGAATTGTAATTTTTTTTTACAAGACAACATAAATTAAATTTAACTATTAAAATAACAATACGTTATACTATGTTGTTATATTTTGGTTATATGTTTTTATCTTTTTATACTAGCACGAGAAAGCCACAACACCGTCACGCGATGGTAAGCACGATACCTTCCAAATGGAGCATCTAGTGACGATACCCAGGTTTATTTATGTGTTTTATTTAATATTTTTTATGAACTTTTTATTGGACACTAAGAAATAAAGAACAAAACAATATACAAATGGAACTGAAGGACAATTGGCAGTCTTATCGCTCAAGGCGATCTTTTAGAGACAACCATAAAATGGATATAAAGAAATGATGAAAGGGAAAATATTAATAATTTTGAGTTATTTTATTTATGCATACATAACCACCGAATTTCTTAGGTATGTGGTCCGCCAACTCGCACTAGGCCAGCGTGGCGGACAAAACATAAACGTTCTCAGTTGTAGAGGAGGTCCGTGCCCAGCAGTGGGACGTATATGGGCCGACGATGATGATACATAACTGCACACCTCATTCCCTGAAAGATGGCAGAGGTGCATTTCTGCACCCACATTTTGCCAGTATGTATGTATCAGTCCCACGTAGTTGGGAGCGAGTCTATTACGGTTTTCGGTTACATTTCCGACTATACGTGCTGCTACTGAGAATTTCTACAAAGCCCGCCCCGATAACCGAACCGGGGACCTCTAGATCGCATGGCACATACTTGTGCCGCAAGTATACGCGTCTGATATTTTATCTATTGTTTCTTATCTTTATTTCGTTTGATCCGTTTATTTTCAACTCACCCGTCAAAGTATTTTTCGTACAGTAATGCCAAATATATGGCCATAGCGTCATCACCTCCGGCATCGTTGTCTATGATTAATTTCGACCTAGTATCTTTACCACTGGAAATTAGAAGAAAATTTTATAAAACTACATACATACATAAATTACCTCACGTCTGTACTTCCATAGACGCCCAAAAGCCTAGATTGTTTCTTAATCTTTAATATTTAAATCTTTATTTAACAAAAGCAATTTGACATATAAATGAGAATATACTGACCCCATAATAAACAATTACAAAATTAACGTGTAACGCGTTTGGGCTTCTATGGAAGTTTCGCTACTGAGGCAGAGGTGTGTATCAGTCCCACGCAATAGAGGGCGAGCCTATTGCCGTTTTTCGGGCACATTTCCAGACTCCGTGCTGCTACTGAGAATTTCCTAATAGAAAACCCAATAACAGTTTGCCCGACCCGGGAATCGAACCCGGTACCTCTAAATAACACGGCACATATTAGAGCCGTGAGACCATGAGGCAGTCATTATTTTATAAAACTGAGCAAATTTTATACCATAAATTTGAGCATAGTTCGATATTTCTAATCATATTGCCTAAGTGCGGGTTGGTTATACGCACGGATAAATGATATAGTGAAATACGTAATTAATTTTTTTTAATGAAAATTATTAAAAATAATATTTTAAATTGACATATCTGTCACTAATAATCTCGTTATAAAAACGTCTATTTGAAGTCACAAAGCTATTAAACAATTTGGATTACAAGAAAACCATCATCTTTAATGATGTCGCCACAGTGTTCTTGAAATATTTGGCTCGAAATCTGAAGTTAAATAATAACATAATTTTTGAAAAAACAATATATTGCAGAGAATATGAATTTCTAATGCAAACTTGAATCATTTTATTTGTAATGCTATCTCAATTTCTCTATATTAATTTAAATTCATTAAAAGCAATTGACTTTACATTCTTTTTAAATTAATTTACTCATTAATTATGATTTATTAATGGCCTAAAATTTTAAGGAATAAAAACCACGTCAATTGCGAAAACTCACATTAAAGAGCACGTCTCCATAGCTAACAAATTCAAAATTCTTAAGATTGACGAGGCTTAGTAAAATATACGATAAATAAATAATATATTTTCACTTACCCATTTCCAGAGCAAAAACATAGGCAAAGCACGAATGTTAAATAAATCATCTTTATCATCTTCCCGATATGTGTATGGCTAGACACACTGTAATGTACTGACCTGCCAGTATAAATTATTGTATGCGTTTGCGTGTCACGATTTACCCAATTCATTAATACATACATAAACTCACGCCTGTCTCCCGTTTGGGTAGGCAGACACTATAGAACGCCAAATGCTACGGTCCAAACATACCTCTTTCGCTTCCTCAACCGACATTATCCTCTTCATATAATAGACTCAATAAACATTACAAAATTCATAACCTAAATTACGGGGAATTAAAATAAAGTTAACCAAAAAATTACTTAATTGGTCCTATTCTTTTTTCAGAAGACTTTCTGAAATGCATTAGGTAACTCTAAACACGCGTAGTAAAAATCATTACACCTGTTTCAATTTTTTTATTTTTTATTCTGGCACGGCAAAGTGACTCCACTGTACCTGATGGTAAGCACAGTGGAGTCCAAAAAATAATACCGGCGAGAAACGATATGGTCACCCGCTGGTCGACACAATCATGCCGGCCCGCACAAATGCTTCTTCACGCTTCGCTGAAAGGATCCAGGATCATAGGAAGGAGGGAACACGTATAATATAATATTAATTTATAATATTCGCTTAACCATTGTGTTTTACTCGTATATTCAGCACCCTTATTACTAGTTTTAAGATACTCCTGTAAAAAACTCTCCACGAGACAGGATGTGCCTAGTGTGGAGAGTTTATATAGTTTATTATATTAAAAATACGAAATGCCGATTATGTAAATGTAATACTGACACAGATGAATGAACAAATAACTCCTGCTCCATGCTCCAAATTCTAAATTTTAAATATTATTATTATGATTATTATTTTTAATAGTGTTAATTGTTTGTTATAATTTTTTTTTATATAATCACTACAATTATAGAACTTTTTATAACTTTTTGTTAGATTGTTTAGTGCATGCGGTATTTGCCTTTAAGTAGTTGTTGTTTTTTTTTTTTTGCAACACGTAACAACATATGTAAACATCTATTGTAAACAACTGTTGGCAAATCTAATAAATAAAAAAAAAACTCAGTAATATCTTGAGTATAATGTACGTAATATGAACGAACAATAGCCCACGATCGCATAGAATGATAGAGATTATCTCGCTATTTTATGCTGTGTTTCGATGACACTGCGTTAATCATTGGGCTGTCACATCGCCTTATTTAAACTCAACCTAAAGAAGACCAACCAAAATTCGTCAATTGTTTTTAAACCTATGAAAACGGAATCGATGTTTTTAGGCACATTTCTAGTCGTCTACAACCCGCAAAAGTTTTCTTAACAAGAATCGATTGCTCTATATCAAAGACCTGTCTATTGAACACACCTATTCGGTGGGATTCCCATGGAATGGGGGTATTTTAGGCTTATAAATAAAACACATAAAAGTTAAATGAAAGCCTGAAATTATATTATATAATTATAGCTCACGACCAAAACCATGTCGCATCGTTGTACGGCCAAAACTCTATAATGCCGTTAGAGTAGACGAATCTGAACCCGGCTAAGTGGGCAGTATCGGCTAGAAACGTCGCAGTTTTATGGGGGGGCATTTCTGCTACGTTAATAAAATAGGCAAACAGTTTTATCACAATATATCTGATAATAAAAATGTCCATAGGTTTCGTCATTGTATTACGAAAAAATATGTTTTCACACATTTTGCGCGTCACATGTGGACTAAGCGCATTTTCAAAAATGTCAAAAAATTTACCCCACCTGTCTCATAGCAGCTTGTTTTTTTTAAATCTTTTGTATGGCTGCCAGACTCAGTTTTGATCGTAAAACGATAAGGCAAAAATTTTGGTCGTTGGCTCTCGTACTATAAATACAATATATGACAATATATGTACGTATATAAGTAAGATTACATTTCAGTCATTCCATAAACAATTCATCTTTCGTCCAAGCATTATAATAGTGATTAAATTGTTCTATTTATATTTAAACTCGCCGAGAAGACGTCTAATAAAAATTGTTGATATCTCTCTGATTTGATTGTCCTAATAACCCTGACGTTTCCATCATTTTCATCCATGTATATATTTGTATTCACACCTCTTTTCTCGCCTGTGGAAAAAACAAAGGAATGAAATCTTAAGGAATTTTTTGTGATTTTCATCGGCGATCAGTCTCTAGACTATAAGCGGATTTGATAGTATCACATGAAGGCGATGAAGCCAGTGCCACATCTGCTTAGATTACCACACGTCTTTTCTTTTTAGCCTTTTTGGTAGTAATGGCGGGTTTAAAAGTTGCGCTGCTAGAGTGTTGGGATGAGCTGATAAGCGTTCTGCATATTTCGTCTTGAATCAAGGAATGTAATTAAGAAAAAAACACTTTTATGTCCAACATAAAAAGTCGGATAGCCACAGCACTGTAATCACATGAAAGGCTGTAGGGATAGGAAAATATCTCCAACATTTTAATTATGAAAAAAATATATGTGACAAATATTTCGATGTTTTTTTTAATATATTACACATATCTTAAGAAAACCCAACATACACACTTCTATACTTCTACACTAAATATGCCTTCGTATATTCAGTATGAAATGACGTCACTGTGAAATTTTGTCCCACTTTTGATCGTAGGACTTCAATGGTGGTGCGGACATCAATGTCAAGCGTAATATTTTAAAAGCCGAAAAATTGTTGGATGTAACAATGTTTTTTTTTAAATATTTTAATAAATCCGGAAATGTAATTAGGAGTAACAAAATTAGATTTTTTTATGTGGCTACAATGATGCTTTGCATTTGCCCACGGGTCAGAAACGAGTGCTCAGGCAGTACAGACCAGTCCATTTTAAATAACTACCTAAACTGTTTTAACCCTTAAATGCATGATTTTTTTAAAAAAAAAAATATTTTAGGTAGTATAAGTAGTAAATAATATACTTACCGAAAAGGTTATAATATTATAAAATATTTTTTTTATGGATTGTAGACATTTCGCAACAATATGCATTTAAGGGTTAACACTGATCTATTACCCATGTTCCATCGATATCTTAAATACATTTAGAAAATATTGATAAAGATATGTATTTTACTGACCACAAGTTGTTATATCATTTTTCGCAAATGTGTATTCATGTACAAGGTCGGAATTCAGGAACATTGCTACTGCGGCTGGGTCTAACGCTTGCCATCTGTCTCCTCTTTGCAGGGAAATCTTTTCATACTTATTCTGATGTTTCATTATATCAGTGTCGATCGCTCCTAGGACTTTTTCCCTCCATTCCTGCAAAAATTGGTTCATTATTATACATGGGTTTTCACCATGAATTATCACTTACTTTAAACGTGAAGGAAAACATCGTGAAGAAACTTGCACACCTCAAAGTTCTTAGGAATTTCTTAGGTTTATAGTCCACCAACCCGCACTAGGCCAGAATGTTGGACTAAGGCCTAAACCCTCTAAGTTGTAGAGAAGGCCTACAGTCTAAGTTGGAAGAATGGTATAGGTAATGGCATAGGTAATGTTTATGTGGGTTTAAGAGCATTTCTACCCGCAAGCGGTAAGCAGCAAAATCTAACGACCTGCTATCGAGGCGGATCATGCAAAGGAAGCAGGAGTTCTAGAATGTTAATTCGTTCAAACAAGTCACTTTTTTTTTTTAAAAGGAAGAGCATGCGTACAGTAAAAAAGGCCTTGTACCTAATGATTATTATCATTATCATACTTACTCTACTGAAATTGCAGTGAATTTTTACTTGTGAGAATGGCAATATTGTAACTTTAGCGGGACTAGCGTTTTGTGCCACTATCCGATATGCCTCTACGTCCATTTGTGCGTTGAATTCTGGATCAGGGAACTCTTCGCCTGAAATTTTGGAACATTTGTTTTAGTAAAAAAAAACAATATTTATTTATTATGGTTGTCATGGAGTCATATAAATTGTTAAATGGAGTAATCGTGGTTAGACCAAGTTCCATTCTACCAGTATGAAGTAAATTCATTCACGAAGGAGGGAGACACTTCACCCATTTTGTAAAAAAATGGATTGTATACCATTTTCGATACGCGTCTTGCCACAAAATGGATATTTAATAGCAGGACTCAAGGGAATAAGAAAGGAGATAAAAATAAATAATTCTGAGAAAGGGTTGCAAAAATATTCATCTCTTTATTTCATACATCATTCATTCATTATAATATCATTCAAAAACCTAAATTAACTTTTTTATTTTGACATGACGTTGTTTACACATAACTTCTAAAAGTTATAAATCTATTAACTATTGTATTCTTAGTGTACTTACTAGGTATATAACCGGCCCCAACGTACAAATGGGATATTCTCTCCAAGAAATCAGGATCGTATTTTATAGCGACAGCGACGTTGGTTAGGGATCCTATCGTGACCACATTCAATTGACCTGTTAATAATGAAAAAAACATTAAAAATTCTGTAAGTAGATCTAAAGTTATTAAAGTTACTTATTATTGCTTCTTAATGCCAAATAATTGAAATAGCTTTTGTATTTAATATTGTGTTACTACCAAATAAAACACAAAGGTACGATAAATACGAGTATATGTACAATCAAAATAATTTTCTCAATCGCACATGCCAATTAATTTCGCTAAAGTCACACAGCTGTTCAATCTACTAGTTAATTAAGAAGATAAATCTACAAATTGTTGGTATTGAAAATTCGTGTGTTCAATCAACGACTAAAAGAACCTTTACCTTCATATTTCTTCGAGAGGTTTATCAAAGCTTGGGCAGCACTTTCTGCTTGAGGTGGAACCAGGTCAGAATAGGTATCTCCACTGTCTCCTAATCCGTCTTCACCGTAGTAATCACCAGCATCTGGTGTAGTTACCAGTGAAGATTTAGCTCCTCTGTATATTGGAACCTGGAAATAAATGGCTCTACTTATAGCAAATACTAATTGCATGATTTACCAAGGCAAGGGTGAGTCATGGTTAGGCTTTTTGTTTAGACAATCACTCAAGTTATTACAGCAATTTTTTAAGCCAAGTTCAGATACGCATATAAGTATAAAGCAAAATATTTTTATAACACCCTTAATATTAAGGAGGCTTAGGATATAAATTTTTAATTCTGAATTCAGTCATTTCAAATTCAGGAAATTACTAACGAATCACTGTAATTATAATGGAATGAAGTAAAACTGAGCATAGTTAAAGTCTCAAAAATTGTGTACTTCTTACAACTAACATTAAAACAGTGAAATAAAAACGATAGTAGCTCGCAGGGCATTGACATGAATATCAACGAGTCAAAGGATAAGCTTGAAAACTTAATTTAACTTTAACTTTAAAACATAAAAGAAAATGAGTGCTGCAGTTGGTAACTAAAAGCTATTTTAAAGTAGGCAGGACATTGCAACTCCTTTACACAGCAGGAGCAATGAAGCTCAGTGAGAATCTATGGTATGCTAATATGCCTTCAACCTAATCTGTGAAGAAATTATTTTATTATCCAAAAAGAGCATAAGAATATTGATTGGGGTACCTAAAGAATAATGCTCTTTTAGAAGCTAGCTTGCTAGGACATTCAGATTTTACCATTTCTACATACATACATACATAAACTCACGCTTGTATTCCCCGAAGCGGTAGGCAGAGGTGCATTTCTGCACCCACATTTCGCCAGGTATGTATCAGTCCCACGCAATAGGGGGCGAGCCTATTGCCGTTTTTCGGGCACATTTCCAGACTCCGTGCTGTTACTGAGAATTTCCTAATGGAAAAACCCAATAACACTTTGCCCGACCCGGGAATCGAACCCAGGACCTCTTGATCCCACGGCACATACTTGTACTGCGAGACCACGAGGCAGTCTTTTTATTATATTCTTTATGCTAATAAATCTTACATCTTGTCTTTCTGCAACTTTTAATATTCTCTGATTGTTGTAACACACGTTGTCCTCTTTGGTGTTTCCATTTCCTGTTGTCAGGCCCACTACAGTTGGTCTGTAAAGAAATACATTAAGCTTCGTATTAATAAGGAACACGTCGATTTGAAAGAATATTACATCAGTGATGACATGATAGTGATAGTATTCAGTGGCGGTACTTCCATAGAAGCCCAAAAGCCCAGGTTGACTTACAAAATTCCGAAAGCTTTAAATCTTTATTTATCAAAAGGAACTTGACGTATATAAATAAGTATATTATGACCCCTCAACAAAAAAATATAAACTAGACATTATACATTTAAGTCAAACGCTTTTGGGCTTCTGTGAAAGTACCGCCACTGATATTATCATGTACCTACCTATGTAGTAATGAAACATCAAAAATTTAGGAACGTAGAATTAAAAACATTTTAGGTTTTATTGTATTCGCAGTGCATTTTTAAGCACATTAAGGAATCAAAACAACATGAGGGACCCTGCATACCTAAGAGCAATTTTTTTAGGTTGGAGCCCAGCGTGGTGAACTAAGGCTTGACCTCTCTAGTCATAGAGGAGACCCGTACCCAGTGAAACGAACATATTTGGATTTATATAGACAGAAGCCTATCTAAGCCTGATGATGAATGAAATACGACCCAATACTAGAATTAAAAGTTATGAAACGATAATTTTCTCCCGTAAGTCTTCGCAATGTCAGTAACGACAAGATTGTAGCAATTTAAAAGAAAATAATGTGGCGGGTGACAAGATGAAATAACAATGGTTTCCTTTATTGATGTGTATAGACTTACCCGTCAAAATATTTCTCGTACAACAATGAGAGGAAAATAGCCATAGCGTCGTCACCACCGGCATCGTTGTCTATGACAAGTTTCGGCTTGTTATCTGCCATACTGAAACAAATAAACACGACTTGCTATTTCATTTTTATATGTATTGTTGCCAAACTTTTTTTCATGACAATTTACAAAATAATTGAGAAGTAGTTCAGATATTAAAGTTATAAATCTGGTAAAAGGCATAATTCCCAAATACTTAAATTAGATTACATAGTAGTTGTTATTTCATTACCGATATCAATAACGAATCAGTTCCAATTATCTCTAAGTTAGTTACGTAAATATTGTCACTGTATATCATTAATTGACACATTTTCAATCATTTTTCATCACTCCTTAACAATAAATTCAAATTTAAAGAGACTTTTGTCGACGCACAAAAGACGGTAACAGGAAAACAAATTTATGTAAACAGACCTAATTACAATTCAATGACGATTACGAAATGCGAGGAAAAATACATACCACAAAATTATCGGTATACATATCCATGTCACTAAAATGTATCTGAACATGATGCGTGCGTTCTTCGACAGCGGTCCAAACGAACTAAAGTTAGATGTATGTTTGACCTATTTGCAGATCCAGATAAATTGGATTTGAATTGATAATGACGGTACTTTTGTTGAGACGATTGCGTCCGGCGCGGCGGTTTAAATTGATTCTCTGATAGACTGCGTGGAGGGAGAAGTGCTATTGAGTTTTTCCTTTAGGGAATTCGCAGTGTGCAGTCTGGATGGGAGCCCAATAAAAATGCTATCGTTTATGAGACCAAAACAAATGTAACTGAGCTCTTACCTTTGAGGGACAGATCTCAAGTATGTGATTTATTTGCTTTGCAAAGATAAAACTGCAAAGACGTTTTTCTTGGCAAAGATCAAATCTTGAATATCTATTTTATCATCTGTACGATTTAGTTTGTCATGGTATATTTGTGTTTAAATGAGAGATAAACAAAACAAGTTCGATGGATATAATGTAATCTCGATTTATCTTTACACTATCGAATTACGTCATTTCACATTTCACCAATGGTTAATGCTCTTGGCACAAGTTTTATGAATGATCTAATAAAAGAGCGTAACAAATTTGTTTCTGTCGGAAAAGACTGTGCTTTTGGTTTCTATTTTTATAAGTTCGCTTTCATTTGTAAATCAAGACTTTTTTTATAGCTGGCATAGGAACTAACGGCAAGATTAAATAAACAATCCATATAATTATATCTCAAGATCAGTCAATAATGGACCAATCAAGTTGAAGTTTGTAAATGATGCACTCATATAAATTAATTTCATTGGCTAATTCTTAGATCAATTGGGAGATAGAGCTCAGGATTCTTTATTCAAATTGGCCGTAAGTGAATATGTAGCTGCCTGCAATGGAACTATTATGACGATCATTCAACAAAGGATACAATGACTTTTTGATAATCGAATACAACAGACGGATGGCAAAACGCAACAGACCCACACATATACGTAGCTATAGCAGGCTTTGCGCGACGGAAGTTGGCAATTCATTGATTCAATTGGGCATCCGATGATCATATGTATGTACGTCTCGAATAAAACGCTATATTGCTTCATTTCTTTTATTTAATGCCCCAGCTGAGCGAACGCATTGGTAGATATCACAGTTTAAGCTGATTCTGGTGTTGTTTATTATACAGACCTCGTTGAATCTAGGAAGAATTTCCGTGCTTTTTAGCGTTTTCGCCGTGCCTATTATTCGAAGCTAACTTAACAGCTCACACTTTAGGTTCCATTTATTTATTCATTAAATATCATATAGTTATTTACCCGTGGTTAATTGCGTCTTATTTCACCAATTGTAATTGTCTTTTTTTACGTGAGGGAGAAACCTCATAGTTCAATATTTTGTCTGCCGCTTTGCTGTGGAGGGAAGTGCACCACTCTTTGTTTTCCAATTCCTGCTGTATATTATTTCTGATCAATTTCATTGCGGGATCAAATTTCAAGCTGATTGCTGCGTGGCTCTATAAATTTAATAATTAAACTATTGTCGTTATATTATTAATTATTCGTTTTGAGCCTGCATTTTGTGGGACTGAAGAGTCTTTCATAGTTTATTTGATTTTAACTAACCATAATTGCTTAATAGGTCACACTATAAATCCGAAAGTGAATCTATGTTTGAACGCTTTAACGCATAACTAAGTCGCTGAGCAGAATTCTATGAATTTTGGTACACAAATAGATGAGTTTTTAGAGACGCATATAGATTCCTGTTTAAAATTTTATGGAATGTCACAATCTCTATGAACACGTTAATAATAAAAATCGTGTTAGAAACGACCTATAACTATACGTCAATTTGCATAAATTAATTCACGGAAGTGACAACGGGTCAATAATTGGGTGAGTAACTGGATTTCGAGCATTGGCTCATTTAATAAGTAATGAAATAACTTTGTTTTCTTGTAATTTAAATTATTGCAGGTGCAATCAGTAAGATATTGTTTTTGTCAATATAAATAAATATAATTAATTTTTCTGCTAAAAAAACACCAAGAAAAAAATGAATAAACATACTGTCCATCGTGCGATTGCAACAACAAACAAAAATAAATACATTGTTCCTCTTTGACGAAATTCGACGCATTATACCCAACAATACGAACGTAAACTATTAATTAATTTATATGCTATTGTGTTTCTTAATGACTGGGCAGTAAGAGTTATTTCATAAAAGCATAAAGATCTAGTAAACAATAATTAGTGTATTATGTGGGGTTCATAATATAATGGAAATTTAACATTACAAACTCCTTTGTGTTAAAATACAATTTAGCTTTGTGTTTGTGAAAGTTTACGCTATTCTTTACATATTGAATAAATGTTTATGAACCACGCAAGAAGGGTAACATTTATATTAGACATATCTACAAAACCTCACGCCTGTATTCCCCGAAGTGGTAAGCAGTGGTGGGTTTCTACACCCACGTTTCACCAGGTATGTGTCAGTCCTACGTAATAGGGGATGAGCCTATTGCCGTTTTTCGGACACATTTCCAGATTTCTTGCTGCTACTGACACGTGTGATATCATCCTGTCCGATTTCGGCTATGGCGACTGTTCTGCATAGGTGGGGTCAAGATGTTGTTGAATATAGTTGACATGCTCTTGTGTGGCTGATATAGCCAATTCTGGCAGCAAATGTGCGCGTGCAGCGTGCACACGTCAAGGTGCCATTGACGTAGTTGTAGTGTAATGTTCTGCTTTTTATGAGGTCGCGTTTTAAATCCAGTTCGCGCCTCCGTTCATGTTGGACCCCGTTCACGATTCTCTTAATAATGTAGTTTATATTAGAAAATAACTAAATAAAACTAAAACTGCCTCGTGGTCTCGCGGTACAAGTCTGTGCCGTGCGATCTTGAGGTCCTGGGTTCGATTCCCGGGTCGGGCAAAGTTTTATTGGGTTTTTCCATTAGGAAATTCTCAGTAACAGCACGGAGTCTGAAAATGTGCCCGAAAAACGGCAATAGGCTCGCCCCCTATTACGTGGCACTGATACATACCTGGCGAAATGTGGGTGCAGAAATGCACCTCTGCCTACCCCTTCGAGGAATACAGGCGTGAGTTTATGTATGTATGTACTAAATAAAACAATAAGAAATAGCAACTGACCTTGAGTCTCGATGTTAAATACACGAAATGGTGATTATATTATAAAGTTTTGTACAATAACAATGTTCTAATTACGTACTCCAAGCGCGACAAAGAAACAATGGATAACTTATGTATATTGTCCTTGCCAAAACTAAATTTAGCTGTCGGAAACTTATCGAGTAAATACCTATTGTCATGTAAAATGTTCGCACGTTGTTTTTAGACGATTGTTCTTGAAATGAGATCTCTTGATTTGTTGTTATTCGTATGTAATATTACACACGTTTGACACAAAGGGTGCGCGTTTCGCTAGATTATTGTTAAGTCCTTTGCAATAGGCGCAAGCCTATAGCCGTCTTGAGGCCACATTGTCTGACTCTGTGTTGGCACTGAGAATTTCTGAATAGAAGAAGAATAATTCTCTCAATCCGAGTATAGGTAATGCCGCGGGAAAAATTAATCAGTTTAAAAGAGGAAAAAAATCATAAAAGAAAACATTTGGGTATTTTTATTGTTTTTAATAAATTAAAATTGATTTTAGTCTTGGAAAATTAATCCGCAAATCCATTGTGGCTTCATTTGAGCTCAGCGCCAAATATATCAAGGAGCATCTTCTTATAGTGATCTTTGTGAAGCGAATAAATGAACTTCGTGTTTGGTTCTGCCGATTCAAAATCATTTGTGTTGATACCTCTTTTTTTCCCTGAAAAATAATCGTAAAGCATTATAACATTTGTCAGAAATACTTATTGAATATCCCTCATAGGTTGTTCTATTCTACACCCAAAAAGTGATTTAAGTTACGAAATTATTTAGTATACGTAAGAATAAAACTTATGGTAGATTTTAAGTCTAAGCAGTATTACCTAGTCTTTAAGTTAATTTTTTATGAATCGATATTTTATTTCGATGACTTTTTTTGTACTTTTATAATTTCTTATAACTTTTAATATATTTATTTTTTATTATTTATGTATACAAATTATTATGTCCACTGCTCCTACGGAATAAGTTGCATTTCGCTTATTGAAGTTTTTGCTATAACATTTTAAAGCCCCGTGGCGCAGTTGGCTAGACACCAGCTTGCGAAACGAGAGGCCGCGGGTTCGATCCCCGCATCGAGACAAATATTTGTGTGAACCACAAATATTTGTTTCGGGTCTGGGTGTTTGTGTGACCGAAAAGTCTCTCGTAGTTTCTGATACCCACGACACAAGACTCGTATCTTAAAGTGGGATCAGAACTATGTATGTGACTGTTGGGTGTATTTATTTATTTATTATTTATAATTGATTTTAACTTGTAACGTAACTTGGATTAACAATACGTATATCCACCTGCCAAAGTCAATTTTTGAAACCATTTTTTCCTATGTATCAACTAATTCCCGAGAAGAAAAAAATCTTTATTTTCTACACTCCTTACTACCCAAATATCCCACCTCATAACTTGCTCCTTCTAGCTATAAAGAACACTACAATGCTTACCACATAAAATGATACTGTTATTCGTAAACTTTTCCTTTTCAATTATTGCTTTATCAAGGACAATGGCAGCTGCACCAGGGTCCAGCAAGTGCCACCTATCACTGTTGGTTAGTGACACTCGTTCAAATATATTGAGAGCTCGCATTGTCGTTGTAGGTATTGCCCCTAGTACATTTACTCGCCAATCCTGTAACAATAAGTTTATAGTGGATATAACAATAAATGGATAGGTACCTACCTAGCTTCTTGCGTCGTAAACACATAGATCGTACATACATATTGATGAAGAGAAATAGTAAGTTGATTATTAAGTTATAGAAGAATACGCAATTATTTTTTACTTTTTAGTGCATTTTAATTTGTTTTGGAATATATTTTCTTGAAGGCGGTTTATTGTTTTGTTAAAATTTTCCTATAATCTATAAGTAGTAAACTAATTTCTCCATATTATTTTTTAATTTTAGGTTCAGTAGTTTCGGAGGTAAGGTGGGGGGGGGGGGGATGGTCAATTTTCGTCTATCTTCTTGAATAACCTGGAAACTATTTATTTTAATATTACAAAAAATATATATTTAAGATCTTCACAAAAGACCTTCCATTTGATAGGTCACACGATGCAGTTTTCAAATTATTATTTTTTAATTTTCCACTTTCCACCCAAAAATGACCTCCTATATACAGATTCCATCTATTCACGTCACACCTCCATAGAAACTGATATGTGTACCAAATTTCAACTTAATCGGTCGAGTAGATTCGGAGACAATTGACTGTGAGCGACGGACAGACGGGACACACGAGTGATCCTATAAGGGTGCCGTTTTATTCTTCGGACGTACGGAACCCTAAAACTCATCTTTAATGATAAACATACATTAACACCTTATTCTGTGAACGATTAGGTACATTTTCGGACCCATTTTTCACCATTTGAGTACTAAGTCCCATATATTAAAGAGCTTGCCTATTGCCGTTAATTAGATATATTTTTGGGCAGATCCGAAGAATTTACGAATGAAAAAACTTGGTATCATCTTGCCCGACCTGAGAATCGAACCTGGCACCAATCAATTGCACGGCAAACACTTGTCATGCAGAACCAGAGATCTAATGTATAATTGTAACTAATCGAAGATGACTTGACAATGATTAACGCATTTTTTAACCCAAATACTGCAAAGGATGATAATATGCTATGAAGTCGTGATGGCCTCGAGGTATCTATCGAATACGAAAGAAAATTATAAAATTACATTAAGGTTTGTGATATTAAAAGGTTGACAATATATTCCACGCATCCCACGCAGACAGATAAAAGTATACAAATAAAATAATATATATCTTACCTTGCTTATATTAAGATTTGATTGGATCATTCCAAACGATATTACAGTCACTTTTTCTGGGTTTGAACTACCTGCCACAGCGTGGTACGCCTCGACATCCATAAGAGCATTGAATTCAGGTTCGGGATTATCTTCATCTGTTAGTACAGAGGCAAAGCATAAACATAATTAGTACATACATACATAAACTCACGCCTGTATTCCCTTATGGGGTAGGCAGAGGTGCATTACTACACCCACATTTCGCCAGGTATGTATCAGTACCACGTAATAGGGGGTGAGCCTATTGCCGTTTTTCGGGCACATTTCCAGACTCCGTGCTTGTGCGGGCAAAGTGTTTTTAGCTTTTTCCATTACGAAATTCTCAGTAACAGCTCGGTGTCTGGAAATTTGCCCGAAAAGCCGCAATAGGCTCGCCCCCTATTACGTGGGACTGATACATACTGGTGAAATGTGGGTGCAGAAATGCACCTCTGCCTACCCCTTCTGGGAATACAGGCATGAGGTTTTGTAAAGTATAAACCATTTAGTTCCAAATTGAATGAATAAAAAATGTACACTTACTGTATTCGGTACCAGCACTCACATATAGCTGTGAAATTCTACCAATGAATCCTGGATCTAAACGAATGGCCAGCGCGATGTTAGTCAGTGGGCCGATGCTCAATACTATAAGGTTATCTAAAACCAAAATTTCAACTTTAGCGTTTCAACCACAATCATCTGCTAACAGGAGAACGACTTAACAGTAAAACTCTTGATTTTGACCAGTTTACACCAGAAAATTTTATGTTTATAATACATGTAAAAAAAACTGCCATTTTTATCACTAACAATCTGTTATGTTACATATGTAAAGGACTGTAATAAAAAAATTAATTGGCACAAATTTTATTACTCTTAAAAAAAATCCGTGTTGGCTTCAAAATCAGGAGCACCGTCGCGACGAAATCTTGGTGTTGGCAGACTCAAATTCCAACAAAGGCAACAAATAAAAAAGTTCACTATTTATTTCGGAAAATTTTAGTATTCTCATGGAATCATCATCAGCCCAAATACGTCCCACTGCTGGGCACGGGCCTCCTCTACAACTGAGAGGGTTTATTCTCATGGAATATGTGCGAAATTACTACTGTAAGTGTATCAGGATCTTGGGTGTGCTTGAGGATCGATGTAAATGAAACACTTACTAGGGTTCAGACTAAGGTAGCATGGTGCCGACCTGATAGATATTGTCTGACTGAACTGAACTGAACTGAACTGAACGCTTTATTATAGAAATTATTTACTTATATACACAGTTTGGTTAATGTGTGTGTACACGTGTCTTCTGTCGTATTTGCCGCTGAGTTGGTAGTGTGCATCATTTAATAATTTATTTGGTATATAAGCATATTTGCTTTGACCTACATATGGTACAATGATCTGTGCCCCACACTACTATTACATGTGCACTAGCATATTGTCTGATTTTTTTACCTGAAAAATTGAAAAAATTATCATCATCATCATCATCAGCCTATATACGCCCCACTAATGGGTACAGGCCTCCTCTACAACTGAGAGGGTTTACCGTCACCGTTAAAGTAGGTAGGTAGGTGATTATTCTTTGTGAAAACACACATAACTTCGAAAAACCAGAGGTGTGTGCCTGGGGTTTGAACCTGCGAACATCAAGATTCTCGACCGCGTGCCTAAACTTGGAAGCCATCACGACTTATTACGAAAAAATTATATCTTAAAATTTACCTTTATATATTTTAGATAGCTCAATTAGGGCTACAGCAGCGTGCGACTTCTGTGCCGCAATGGTCTCATAAATCACGGTTTCGTTGTCTCCCAGTCCGTCTTTTCCGAAGTAGTAATCAGTTTCATAGCTGATCACGAGAGATCGTTCGCTCCCTCGGTAAATGTTTACCTGTTTATAAATAAATAAATACACCCAACAGTCACATACATAGTTCTGACCCCACATTAAGATACGAGTCTTGTGTCGTGGGTATCAGAATCAGGATATCTGGGTGTTAAACACATATTTGTGGATCACACAAACCTTTGTCTCACCTGGGATCGAACCCGCGGCCTGACGTTTCGCAAGCTGGTGTCTGGCCAACTGCGCCACGGGGCTGTCATAAATACAAACATACATACAATATACACGTCTGTCTCTACGTGCGTGTGCGTTTGCACCCACGTCTCGCCAATTGTTTATTCCGAATAATAGAAAGCGAGCCAATTAGCGACGCCCTGTGTACTTGATTAGTCACCTACTGAAAAAGGGAGAGACAAATGTTTGTGTGATTTGCAAATATTTAATTCAAGTCTGGGTGTTTGTGAGGCCACGACACAAGACTCGTATCTTAGTGTAGGGCCAGAACCATGTATGTGAATTTTGGGTGTATTCATTATTATTATTAATTGCCTCTTTAACTGAACAATTTCCAGTAGATAAAATTTGCCCGTCCTGAAATCGAACACAGGGCCTCATAGTCCATAATGATGATTCAGAATTTACTTGTCATAGAAAATAAACATTATTATCGTAAGATTAAAATATTATTACATACATACATACATAAACTCACGTATGTATTCCCTGAAGGGGTAGGCAGAGGCATTTCTGCACCCACATTCCCCAGGTATGTATCAGTTCCACGTAATAGGGGGCGAGCCTATTGCCGTTTTTCGGGCGCAATAAAATATTATTAATGGATTATTACAAACAAAAAATATTATTCTTCGAATATCATCATTCCCTTGCCCTATTCCCAATTTTATTTGTGGTCGGCGCAGTATATTTTATCCTTCCATACCACCCTATCAGCCGTCATGTCTTCATTCACCCCTTTCCTTTCATATCTTCTCTCACGCACTCCATCCATCTTTTCTTTGGCCTTCCTCTATTTGTCCATCCTCCATTTTTCATACTCATTACTTTTTTACCAACATATTATGTTTCATCCCTTCTTATAACATGACCATACCACGACAGACGGTTTCCTTTCAAAGCTAACCTATTCATTCCTCACTCTGTCAATACGTGTTACCCCATACATCCATCGCAACATTCGCATTTCTGCTGCATCAGTCATCTTTCGTCCGTCTTCTTCGTAGCCAAGGCTCCAATCCATATAGAACGACGTCGGTATCTAGAATTCCGTCTCAAAAATATTCTAATATAGACTTACTTCTCTCCTCTTAGCTATGTCTAGTATTCTCTGAGTGTTTTCGTACGCCTGGTTCTCGCCCACGTTTCCATGGGTTGTTGTTAAAGCAATCACATCTGGCCTGAAAATTTAATATTATATATCGGAGGAAAACCGGCTTTGAAATGTCAGCAACTCTGACGTCACAACTGTTAATTTGTGATTATTATTCATATTTTGAGTTTTCCTTAGGAAAACATTGTTGATTTCATGATAATTATTCATATCTTGGGTTTTCTTTACGAAAACTTTACAACTGACAAAGGCTGATAGCCCAGTATTGTAAAGAATAGCAGTGACATCGTTGTTATTGGAAGATTCATTTTGAGAAGCGATTTCAACAATCATCTTCAATCAAAATTCCTTTTTATTTCCCAATACATCCGATGTTTGCTGTCCGAGCGCAGACGGACGAATGCCTCGCTCCGCTGCAGGGGGCGGGTTTTTATAGACACTGGAGAGGGGCGACCGCCCGTGAGTCATTCTTGTTTATTCAAGAGTGATGACACAGCTCTCAGTATATAGTTTTACGCCGTTATATATATTATTGCCCGCGACTCCGTCTGCGTAGACTACAGGGTTGGGTTCAGAAAGAAAATAAGTTGTAGTCTATTTTACTCCACAGAGTCCCATTTATGTCCATATCAAAAATCGTTTACATCGGACAAATGATTTAGGCGTGAAAGCATAACAGACATATAGTTACATATACATAGTGACAGTCGTCTACACGTCGTTTCATCATTCTAGCTTCAAAAATGACGAATTTCCACACAAACTTTCACCCCTATTTTTATTTTACCCCCTTAAAGGTACATTTTTTACAAACTTTTAATGTCATATTTATTTATATCTAATCAACAGCCTAAAAAATAAGTTTCAAGCTTCTAGCTTTAATAATGACGATACTTCGATACAACCTTTCATCCCCCCCTTTCAACCCCTTAAAACCCCTTTTCCGGGATAAAAGTAGCCTATGTCCTTTCTCAGGGTCTAAACTATCTGTGTACCAAATTTCATTGAAATCGGTTCAGTAGTTTTAGCAGGAAAGCGAGAAAGACAGACAGACAGACAGAGTTACTTTCGCATTTATAATATTAGTATGGATATGGTGTAATGATGTAATAAAAGCCATATAAAAAAGTTTCATCATTCTAGCTTCAAAAATGACCAATTTCCATACAAACTTTCATCCCCTATTTTTATTTTACTCCCTTAAAGGTAATTTTTTTACATACTTTGAATGTCATATTTATTTATATCTAATCAAAAGCCTTAAAAATAAGTTTTAAGTTTCTAGCTTTAAAAATGACAATACTTCCATACAACCTTTCAACCCCTTAAAACCTCTTTTCCGCAATAAAAAGTTGCCTATGTTCTTTCTCCAGCTCCAAACTATCTGTGTACCAAATTTCATTTAAATCGGTTCAGTAGTTTTAGCAGGAAAGCGAGACAGACAGACAGACAGACAGAGTTACAATCGCATTTATAATATTAGTAAGGATAGTAAGGATTTTCGTTTTCAGGGCACTAAAATTAATGAATAGATTTTTTTAGTTGTTTTCCATCCAAAATGAGTTTGCATCGGTAAGAGCGCCTATTGTCTACAATTGAAGTTATGTTTTCTTTTCGTTTTATTGAAGTTATACTTCTTTAGACGCGTTATGAAAAAATATAAGAGTGAAATTTTAAGACGCGCGCGCATCACTGTAACACAAAAGTAAGACGTTAACGCTGCCTATGTGCTCCAATATAATTCACAGATCGAAGCTGCCTATGTTAAATGTAAGTGTTAAATGGATCAGAAAGGTTTTAATATGTTTCGGATCGAATGTTATTCAAAAAAAGTTTATATGTTTTAGATTTTAAAAATGTAGAATAGTGACAGTAATAAAAAGGTATTGACATATTTATTAGTTGTCAAATATTTATGAGTGCGTTCAGAAATGTAATATGTTGTGTAAACTAAGAACTATGTATGTGACTGTTGTGCGTAAGTACTATTTATAAGTATTATGAAACGTTAAACGACTCAAATCAAACTCAACAGACACGAAACCAATTTGCAACTGACAATCAATGTTGCCAACTTTATTTTGATATTTACAACACCCCCACTCAAAATAAAGTTTAACAAATTAACAAACAAAACAATTTGGACCTTAACAATGCCCAAAGTATTCATAAATTTATAATGCTTTGTAGTACTTAAGCTCTTAGTTAGCAAATCTGCAGGCATATCTGATGAACATAAATAATTAACTTGAACAATATTTTGATTCACCATGTCCCTGCAGAAGTGATACCTTACATCTATACTTATATGTTTTGTCCTGTTGTGAAATACAGGATTTAATAATAGTTTCTGAGCACTTTGACTGTCGTTATATAAATTGACTTTATACATTTTTCTAGTAATTTCGAATTGTAAATTTCTCAAAAATACTGCTTCCTTACAGGCCTCTGATATTGCAATATACTCAGCCTAAGCACTTGAAAGTGCAATACATTTTTGTTTACTACAATTCCAAGATATGACACCCCCTGACAAAGGAAAACAGAAACCCATATATGATTTTCTATCATTATTATCACTTCCACAGTCAGCATCTACATAACCTTCTATATTAATCTTTTTATTTTTGCAATATTTCAATCCTACTTCTCTAGTTTTCTTTAGATATCTTAAAATTCTCTTAGCATACATCCATTGTTCTTCATTATTACAATTATTAAATTGACTAAGATAAGATACTGAATAAGCTATATCGGGTCGAGTAAGGACGGCTAAATACATTAAGCACCCAATAAGCTACTGATAAGGGTTGTTACATTGAAAAATATAATCTTTTTACTCTTTAAATTTACCTCCATTGGAGTATTTACAGTCTTACAATCTACCATATTGAATCTACTTAAGAGCTTATCTATATATATATATTTTTGTGACTTAAAGTAACAATGTAATTCTCTTAATTAAAACTAATTTCCATATCGAGACATTCTTTAACACAACTTAAGTCATTGATTTTAAACTTATTACTTAACATTTGTTTAAGATTATTCAACTCATTTGTATCATTTGAAGAAACAAAAAAATCATCTACATATAATGCTACTACGGTTTGTTTACCATTGACAATTTTTGTATACAAACAAGGTTCAAATTTAGACTTAGTATAACCATAAGCTAACATACAAGTATCTACCTTTTTATACCATGAACAAGATGCCTGTTTGAGCCCATATATAGCCTTTTTTAATTTTAGAACCTTTTTATCATCAGAACAGACAAAACCATTAGGTTTTTGCATAAATATGGTCTCCTCCAGGTCCCCGTTTAAAAAGGCAGTTTTCACATCTAAATGAACAACTTCTAAATTTAATTGCACTGATAACGCAAACACTAATCTTAATGTTGTATGTCTACCATATTTCTATATATTGTACAGCTTTTAGCTACCAATCGAGCACGATAGCGCACATTATTTTCACAATCGATTTTTTTTTAAGACCCACTTGCACTGCACTACACTTCCACTATCTGGAGCATCAACAATCTCCCACACTTGATTGTCTTCAAATGACTGCAGTTCCTCAGTTATCGCCTGCAACCACTGCTGTTTCTCAGGACCACTGACAGCCTCTGCATATGTCAATTCATCTTCTCCTATGGACGTAGTACAAACATTTGCGTAGCCATATCTTTCAGGAATTTTTCTTAGCCTTTTTTTTATGTTAGTTTGTGGATCAGGCATTTTATTTTCATATTGTCTCGTATCAAAAGTCTCTGGATCATGTGATACATATTCAGTATTCAAGTCTTCTGTCTCAGATGGTATATTTTTAAAGTCATCAGCGTCTCTAGTCTCACCATCCATATATACTGACTCACTTGAACTAGACTGATCACATTCTAATTTCACAGATTCTAATACTGATTCCCCCACTGAATCTGTGTTCTCTACATAGATAGGTACAGTATCTTCTCGCTTCACCTTTTGTTGAATCACAACATCACTGCTTGTTGTAACTGTGTTCTTCTCTGGATCATAGATCCTATAACCTTTTACGTTCTCTGAGAAACCAACAAGTTTATGCTTTTTTGATTTTTTGTCCCATTTATTTCTCTTCTGCTCTACTGCATCATCAGCGGACTCCCAAATATACGAATGTGTTGTGAATTTGGCTTTTTCCAAGTCCAAACCTCATATGGAGTCTTTTCAATACCTGAAACGACTAGACATGTAGGCATATCCAGCTTATATACTCCATTTGAGAGTGAAGCCGTAGCTACCAAAACATTCTGTTTATTTAATATTTCACATCCACTACTAGTGAAATGCACTTTATTTCCTTTACTTATGAGTTGGCTGACTGATAGCAAGTTAGTTGCCAAACTTGGAACACAATAAACATCTTCAACCATAATGTCGTAATCAATATCACCAGTTGTAGTCGTAATCTTCACATCGCCAGAACACAAAACTGACAACTTTTTACTGTTCGCAACGGTAATTTTCCTTTTTCTGTTCATAAGACGCATTCATAACCCAACTTTCATTTGCCGTGAGGTGTACACTTGCTCCAGTGTCAATATACCATGCATTTTTGTTGAAATTCCCGCTCAGGAACACTGCACTGAACGCATTCGGGGTTTTTCCTTGAAGTTCGACGCGTTGTTTTCGTTATTTGTGATTGATTTCGATAATGTCCTTTTTGTTTACATCGGTAGCATGTCACTGTCTTGACGTTTGTGTTTGAGTTTTGACGGATCGGCAGTGCTACCAACATTGACATTTTTTCTTGACGCCATTTTTTTTTTTTACCTCCAATGAACTTCGAACGAGCTACAAATGCGCCGCCAACTTCATCGTGTTCTTCCGTTGTTGACTCCATGTCTCACAATTTTGACTTGATCGAATCAGCCGTTATGTTTATGCCTGAATGTTCGATTGCCATGATCATCGGTGAAAACCGCTCTGGCAATCCTGCTAATAACAATGAACCTGTCCACTGGTCGTTTATTTCGAAACCCGTGCCACTTAATTTTTGAGCTGTATCGATAATTTGTGTCACGTAGGACGTCATTGAACTGCAGTTTTCCAGTCCTATCGAAATTAGATTCCGTAACAGATTTATCCTTCTTGAAAAACCGTTGTCATCGAATAACTGTCGTAGTTTTTCCCAGGGTTCTTTCGCTGTTGTTACACTTTTTACATGTAGGTACGTACAAGGACGGGTCGATTGTCATAATCAATTTTGCTCGGGTTTTCTCGTCATCTGCAGCTCCTACGATCACTCCTTCTTCTGGCTTTACACAATTTTTCATGCCTTCAAGGATCACGAAATTCTCTGCCGCGAAACACCATTCGCTGTAATTTTCCCGTCCGCGTAACTTGGGTACATTTACTAAGTAGCTAGCCGCCATCGTAATTCGGAATAAAATCTTCACTAAGTACTTACAGAGTGAAAACGCGTATCGAAAAAGTTTTTTAACACTCGTACTTTTAACGAAATTCTTGTTATTTTAAACTCTTTACTAGTTTTCTGGGTCCGTAACCTATTATAAAACGTTAAACGACTCAAATCAAACTCAACAGACACGAAACCAATTTGCAACTGACAATCAATGTTGCCAACTTTATTTTGATATTTACAACAATAAGTTTTTCTTAAGTCGTGTGGTAGGTATAACTTCTAACGCGTGTATATGTACACACGTTTACACATGTTTATGTACGTGGGTGAAATAAAGTATTCTCTATCTAAGTAATAATAAATAAATAAACCCTACAGTCGCATACATAGTTCTGATCCTAAACTAATACACGAGTTTTGGGTCGAGGGTACCATAAACAAAAAGAGACTTTTCGGGCTCACAAACACTCACAACTGGAACAAATATTTATGGGTCACACAAAAATTTGTGTGACTCGGTGCGGGGATTGAACCTGCGGACTCTCGTTCCACAAGCCAGCATGTAGCCAACTGCGCCATGGGACTATCTGTCTAATAATGAAATCAGCGTTCAATAAAACTTGGAGGAAAAGTGAATATCCATCAACAATCCAATTTAGGAATCGAGTAGACTATTGATTGTTTTTCTGTGTCATTTAAATCATTATCATCATCATCAGCCCATATGCGTCCCACTGGTGGGCACGGGATTCCTCCACAACTGAATGAGTTAAGGCCTTAGTCCACCAAACTGGCATAGAGCGAATTGGCGCACCACACACCTAAGAAATTTTAGGTGAGCAGGTTTCCTCATGATCTTATCCTTCGCCGTTTAAGTACGTGATTATTCATTACTAGCTGTGCCCGCGACTTCGTCCGCGCGGAAAATTCATTTTTAATAAGAAAATTTATAAACTAAAAGTAGCCTAAGTTACTCCTTATTATATCAGCTACCTGCCAATAAAAGTCCCGTCAAAATCGGTCCAGCCATTTCAGTGATTAGCCGGAACAAACAGACAGACAGACAGACAAAAATTGTAAAAAAATATATTTTGGTGTATGTACCGTATTATGCATATATATTCATATATACGAGTACATGTAGTAAAAAATGGTTATTTCAATATTACAAACAGACACTCAAATTTTATTTATATGTACGTAGCCTAAGTTACTCCTTATTACATCAGCTATCTGCCAGTGAAAGTCCCGTTAAAATCGGTCCACCCGTTTCAGAGATTAGCGGGAACAAACAGACAGACAGACAGACAAAAATTGTAAAAAACGTTATTTTGGTATATGTACCGTGTATACATCCATATACATTTATTAAAAACCGGCTATTTCAATATCACAAACAGACACTCCAATTTTATTTATTTGTATAGATGAATACGAACATAACTTCGAAAAGTCAGGTCTTGAGTGTGAATGCGCGACTACTGAGATTGTCGACCGCGCACCTCAACCTTGTACATTTCATACAATGTTCGAAATGATACTTAATGTTAATACTCGTATGCACTAACTACTACTAATTTACGAGCTGTACGTTTCTAAGCAAATGTTTTTAACGTTTTACTATCAGTACTTTGTTGTACTCCATTAACCGACATAATATTTCTCAGACATGTTACGGCTTAGTAGTGAAGTCGTGATGGCCTCGAGGTTTGGGCACGCGGTCGGGAATCTCGACGGCCGCGAGTTCAAACCCCAGGCACACCACTATGACTTTTCGGACTTGTGTGTATTCACAAAGAATTATCACGTACTTTAACGGTAAAGGAAAACATCGTGATGAAACCTGCACACCTAAAAGTTATTAGGAATTTCCTAGGTGTGTAGTCCGCCAACCCGCACTAGGCCACCGTGGTGGACTAAGGCCTAAACCCTCTCAGTTGTTGAGAAGGCCCGTGCCCAGCGGTAGGACGTATATGGGCTGATTATGATGATGATATTACGGCTTCGGATTTGATGTCCAGAAGGCGTCATCCGAGCGGTTACAAATATCAATGTTACACCAGCAAGTTTCATGGTCTTCTGCTGGGTAGTGGTACCACCGCGGTTAAGCCAGCCTATCATCATAAACTATCAGCGATCTTGACCTAATTTTCCTTTACGAATATAGATTTAATTTATTCAACAGACGAATAAATTTAATTAAATGAAAGTAGGACGCGCAGACAAGATAAAATTTATTAAATTGTCTTGTCCTTGTACTGGCATTTCAATAAAATAATAATATATGTATATTGTATACCTACATATTGAAAACTTCTAAATTATTATCGCATAACCTTGAGAATTTAGAGTGGTCTACTGAGACTGATCCCATTTATGTTTCAAGGCCTTATACTTATCAAGACACGAAAAAATATATTTCGTAACGCACTGTATAGGTAAAGGAAAGAAGATCCTATACGGTTAAGATCTCCATTTGGGTTTCCTTAACATGTACCCCCCACTAGCCCAGCGTGGTGGACTTAGGATTAAACCCACTCGATTGTCCCTTCTGTGCTTAAGACGGCAAAAGACGGCTGATATAGCAGTCACTTAAGCTTGCTTGAAGTAGACGATAGAACACCATCATAACAACTGTCGTAACATTTACATCACCAGCCCATATACGTCCTACTTCTGGTCACGGGTCTCATCTACAAGTGAGAGGGTATTGGCCTTAGTCCACCAAGCTGGTCTAGTGCGGGTTGGCGGACTACACACCTAAGAAATTCCTAACAACTTTTTTGCAGGTTTCATCGAGATGTTTTCCTTCACCATCAAAATACGTGATAATCCTTTGTGAAAACACACATAACTTCGGAAAGTCAGAGGAGAGAGTCGTAATATTATTCTCATCTAAACATTAGATTGGTGAGTTCGATAAAACTCAGTGAACATTTTAGACGATCCGCCAAGGGTTTTTTTTTATAGAAAAATAACTTACCCATCAAAATGTTCTTGGTACAGCAATGCCATGAATATCGCCATAGCGTCATCAGCCCCGCCATCGTGGTCTATTACAAGTCTCTTCTTATTTTTGGGCTTACATCTCGTAGATGCTTCGAGGCTGGAAAAATTGTATATCACAATATATATTCTCAGCCTATCGCCGTCCACTGCTGAATGAAGGCCTCCCCAAGTAGGCGCCAATCATCATCATCATCCTGGTGTTGAGCAGCCCTCATCCATCCACTCCCGCCACCTTTCGTCGTCGGACCTAATACATCTATATTCTATACTAATATCATAAAGCTGAAGAGTTTGAACGCGTTTGTCTCATGAACTACTCTGGCTTGATTTGAAAAAATCTCATCGTGATAGATATCCCAAAAAATATTCCTTTTGAAATCTAATTAGTTGCGGATCATTAATTGTTTAGAGAATAAACTTATAATAGCTTCATGTCCTATGGTGGTCAATAAAAACATTATTTAATCTAAAATATTTTTTTAACAATAATTTATATTTTTTCAAAAAAAAAAAAACTCACCTTTGAAACAAATGCACGAGTAATAAAATAAATATAAACTTGTAGAACATTTTTACTTGTTATTTGCTCAATGGAGTCACAACCACTGTATGTTGTGAATAGAAGCCACTCGTTTAGCAAGTAAACATAATTTTATGCAAATATATACGTCAAATTCAAAACGTATGGCCTGAACGACACTGAAAAAGAAACAAGAACTCTATATAAATCAGCAATGAATATTTGATAGTATTGATTGTGATAAGATTAAAAATCTGTGATTATTATTTTAATTATCCAATCTCACAAGCTAATTTGTGAATTTTGTAAGAAAAAATTTAACATACCTTCAGTCTTCTTCCAAGAACAGACCTCCAGGTCTTCAATAATAAACTATCTGTTTTTACGAATCTTATAATGTTTACGAATAAAAGAAAAAATCTTCGGATGAACTCACACTATTTGACAGCCCCGTGGCGCAGTTGGCAAACTCCAGCTTGGGGAAACGACAAAAATGTTGAACTCGCGTCAGATCACGTGACCCTGATCGAAAATGCGTAAGACAATTGTTGTCATGCGTTGTAATCGCGTTGTCATGTTTGTACGATAGCGCAATAAATATTGTATTTTACCAGGTAAATGATAGTACTTTTATACCATATAACCATTTGACCGATTTTTATGATTTTTGGTATGGACATAAATGGGACTCTGTGGAGTAAAATAGACTATAACTTATTTTCTTTCTGAGCCGAACCCTGTAGTCTACGCGGACGGAGTCGGGAGCAAAAGCTAGTGAAATATAAAAAAGAAAAATCTGTCCTATTCTATCTTCTATTAATTAATCAAATCGATTAATTAAACCAACTAAAGTCATTCTCATTTAGTTTAATCTAACTTTTTGCAAAAGTTAGTTTTTTAGTTTTAGTTTTTGCAGTGACTTAGAGTTGGAATAAATTTGGAAGAATAAAAAAATCTTAGAAGTAAAGTCAGTGATTAAACATGTCGCACTTTGGCTCAAATAACGTCCCAATTCAAAAAAAAAAACATTTTTTTAATCCTATTAGTTCATAACCTCACGCCTGTATTCTCGGAAGGGGTAGGCAGAGGTGAATTTCTGCACCCACATTTCGCCAGGTATGTATCAGTCCCACGTAAAAGGGGGCGAGCCTATTGCCATTTTTCGGGCACAATTCCAGACTCCGTGCTGTGCTACTGGGAATTTCCTAATGGAAAAACACAATAACACTTTGCCTGACCCGGGAATCGAACCCAGGACCTCTAGATCGCACGGCATACACTTGTGCTGCGAGACCACGAGGTAGTCCTATTAGTTCCAGAATTCTTTATACTATTAGCTTAATTAGTGCCATGTATGTAGTTCAACTATTTATCCGTACATGGTGGTAATGACATTTATAATGTTAACTGAAAGTTCCCAATCTCAAGCAGTGTCACATCATGACTTGCGTGAGATAATAGTGTTTAGGAAAATTCTATAAACAGGGGTTTCTTGATTGGTGGCGGTTTATGTAACGAGTTTTTGAAGAAATGTTTATAACTTAATCAATAAAAGTGCACAGTGTTGACTTGAGCCTGTTTTTGTTATCAAGATTAGTAAAAAGACTTGTTTTTTTTTGTAATTTAACTGATTTGTTACTTTTTCCTCCTATATTCAAGAAGTGTTTTAAAGGTATTCGTCACGAAAAGTTTTTTAACTGTTGATTAATTTTTAAATACCTGTTTATTTATTATATATATTGTTAGAATTTGATTCTTTGTTAAGTTAGATAATTAAAAAATAAATAAATTAAGTAGCAGATATGGGTGATTTAAGTTTTTATTACAATAATAATTATAATGTTTCAATATAAATAAATATTTTTTCGATATAAAAATAAACAAAATTCTTAAATAGATTTGTTTTTCTTTTCATCTATATAGTGTCACATGCACAATTTTTTTTATCTATATGTGTCACAACTCCGATTTTAATATTTTTTTAGTATTTTTTGGGGTTTTAATCATATCTCTTGGTAGCTCCAAGCAAGCTTGTAACTTGCTTAAAATCTTTTAGTTATTGTATTGAACTAAGATTCGAAAAGTGAAAAATGGATCAAACTTTAAACGCCTTTTTCCCGACAATTAGGTTTTTTGAGTTGTGACGTTATTTGAGTCTTGATAGACTTTGTTTCATTTTCCCGAAATAAAAAAATATCTTTTTTTATTTTTGTTTTAGAGTACCTACCTATCATTCTTTTGTACAATTGAAAAACAATAAAAAAAATGGAAATCCGAGTTTATTTTAAAAACAAAAAAAGGACAGTAAAGAACGCGAACGCAGTCGGTAGGATTCGAACCTACGCTCCCAGAGGGAATCTGATTTCTAGTCAGACGCCTTAACCGCTCGGCCACGACTGCTGTCTGAAGCCCCGTCGAAATTAAAAGCCACATTCTAATACCAATGTTTTATTTTTATTTCTTTCTTTTGTTGATCATAGCTGTTGTCCAAAGAAAAAAGACATGAGAACATGTTTGTAAGAAGACGGATAGGAAATGGGCGAATAAAAATTAAAAGATGACAACCCCGTGGCGCAGTTAGCTAGACACCAGCTTGCGAAACGTGAGGCCGCGGGCTCGATCCCCGCACCGAGACAAAGGTTTGTAATTTGTATGATCAACAAATATTTGTTTCCGGTTTGGGTGTTTGTAAGACCAAAAAGTCTCACGTAGTTTCCCTTACCCACGACACAAGACTTGTATCTTAGTGTGGGTTCGGAACTATGTATGTGACTTTTGGGTGTATTTATTCAAAAGGAAATATATAGTTAAATGATATAATGTTTTTGAACCATTTGGTTGAGTGTAATAAAAAGGACCTGGTTCCTGACAACTTAAATTGTGTAAAGACCTGTACCTGTTTTAAATTCTAATTATGGTATCTAATTCGAATTCCTGATATCTCCGGGGGAGCGAGAATTATTGTACTTGGAGGTCATTGACTCTCAGTCAAGCGTTGGAAGTTAGTGGTTGAACTTGAACCATGCAGTATTAATCCCTGTTCATCATCTTTTCACATCCTTTCTGATTCTGTTTTGGTTATAAACATAATATTCCCTAATTAAGGCCAAGATTTCTCAAACAAATAAAAACTGCCTCGTTTAAAAAATTAAAAAATTCCCAGTAGCAGTACGGAGTCAGAACAAAAACCTTGTCAACGACAAGCGTGAGATGCATGTATGAAACATAATTACCTATAAATATCATCAGCCCATATTATGTTTCACTGCTGAGCACGGGCCTCCTCTACAACTGAGAGGTCTTAGTCTACCACGCTGGCCTAGTACGGGTTAGTGGACTACACACCTAAGAAATTCCTAAGAACTTTTTAGGTGTGCAGGTTTCATCACGATGTTTTCCTTCACCGTTAAAGCACGTGATAATTCTTTAAAAATACACACGTATCTTCGAAAAGTCAGAGGTTTGAGCCCACGACTGTCGATATTCTCGACCGCGTGTCCTAACTTCAAGGCCATCACGACTCGACGCCTCCTCTACATCTAAGCAATTTCTAAGAACCTTTAGGTGTGCAGGTTTCCTCACGATGTATTCCCTTACCGTTAATGTATATGATTATAATTGATATACATATGTATACTGTATACATACGGACATAATTTCGAAAAGTCAGAGGTGTGTGAAAACGTAATAAAAGGACACAGATAAAATTTCCGATGAAAAATTTCTCAAAATGTTACATTAACTTGAGTTACTTGACTGCCTCGTGGTCTCGCGGTACAAGTATGTGCCGTGCGATCTAGAGGTCCTGGGTTCGATTCCCGGGTCGGGCAAAGTGTTATTGGGTTTTTCCATTAGGAAATTCTTAGTAACAGCACGGAGTCTGGAAATGTGCCCGAAAAACGGCAATAGGCTCGCCCCATATTACGTGGGACTGATACATACCTGGCGAAATGTGGGTGAAGAAATGCATCTCTGCCTACCCCTTCGGGGAATACAGGCGTGAGTTTATGTATGTATGTATGTACTTGAGTTACTCAAGAAATATTCCTCAAGGTTAAAACCAAGTTTTAAACATATGTATATATACGCACCTTACTCGAATAGATGCGAACCAAATGATTAATGCGAATATTACACAAAGAGCGATCAATATTGACACAATTGCTATACGTGATATTTTTAACATTTTCACTTCAAACACATAGAACACTTATTTTCAATTCTAATAAGTTTAACGATCATTTAGTAACACACTTATTTTTTCATAAATTATTGAGTTTGAAAACTAGAGAATTGCAAAAATTGAAAAAAAAAACGTTGCTATTTACATAAAAAATAATAACTGAATAATAATAATTAATATAATGTAAAATAATAACAACCACTTTATGCCACTGAGAATAACGTGTTACTGAGTTATCACCACGTAAAAGACAGTTATTTGCTCAAGTAATAAAACTTTAATTTTAGTAGAGCAATAAATTGTTTAGAGACAAATAACCATCTATAAAACACTGACTGAACGTATCCATCCAACAGCCTTAAGAAGTCCCCTGCACTACATAGGCCTCCCTCAATGATCTCCACAGTGCCCTGGTGGAAGCAGCCTGCTTCTAGCGTACTGTTACAGGACGGTCCACTTCCTAAGCCTGCCGATCCCTAACGTACTAATCCCTTACTCATCATTTTTATAAGTCCTCGTTATAGACAGTAGCCTAGTCCCAGTCAGTCTGATTCCATCCTCGTTGGTGCACGGTAGAAATTTCAATTAATTAGTCAAGGGCAAAATAAATATTTTAAGTGTCCGTTTTTTTTTTTAATAGCCCTTCAAAGTCTCGTCGGTGGATGCAGACTAAATGTAAAATTGCTGGATTTTTCGACTATTTGCCTTCAATATTATTTTACCATCACTACTTTTTGTACTAAAACAAGTAGTCAAGGCCTCCAGGTTTAGGCGTGCGGACTTTTCGAAGTTATGTGTGTATTCATTATGAATAATAATTAATTACTTTAACGGTAAAGGAAAACATCGTGACGAAACCTGCACACCTAAAAGTTCTTAGGAATTTCTTAGGTTTGTAGTCCGCCAACCCGCATTAGACCAGCGTGGTGCATTCAGGCCTTTATGCGCACTCACGCCTGTATCCCCAAAGAGGTAGATAGATGCATATCTTTGAACCCACGTTTCACTAATTGTGTTTTGAATCCTCTACAGAAAATTCAATTGCCAGCTTCGGGCATATTTCCAGAATCCAATCAGAAAAACCCAGTGACACTTTTGGATCCGAGAATCTAACTAGGGACTTCTAAATTGTGTACAACTTTGTGTGTCTATGTGTCTGTCTTGTGTGGGTATGTGTGTGCGTGCGTGCGTGCGTGCGTGTGTGTGTGTGTGTGTGTGTGACTATTAACTGTATTAAATTTAATGTTAGGACAATACCAAACCTACAATTTATTCCTGCCATGTATAATGCACTTGATACCAGGTGCTTTAGATAAGTGCAATAAACAATAAGTAATTAGAGATTACGCGATAAGATACCGACGATCGTTAGATAGTGATTAATTTGACTGATAAGAAATCTCGCAGATTGTTCAAGAATAATTTTATACTACATAATATAATTAATTATTGTCCTTGACAGGAGTTAGGTGATTAAAACTTGTCGTTATGTAAAAATAGCTAATTCTAATTTTCTCTGTTAATTTCTTATAGGTGATGGTGATGGCCTCGAGGTTTAGGCGCACGGTCGAGAATCTCGATGGTCGCGGGTTAAAACCCCAAGCACACACCTCTTATTTTTCTAAGTTATGTGATTCACAATGAATTATCACTCGCTTTAACGGTGAGGGACAACATCGTGATGAAACCTGCACACCTGAAAGTTCCTAGGAATTTCTTAGGTGTGTTGTCCACCAACCCGCACTAGGCCAGCGTGGTGGATTAAGGCCTAAACCCTCTCAATGATAGAGGAGGCCCGTGGCCAGCAGTGGGACGTACATATATGGGCTTATTTAGATATTTTTTAGATCATAGATATGCTATATTATGTTTTAGTCTTTGTGGTCGATGCCAAAATGCCGGCATTACTGAAGTTTATATTGTATATCCGGTTTTCGGGGGGGCTACAGTCATGGTGAAAGGATGACCGTGCCGGCATTTTTTGGCCGGTTTGTCGCGGTCGGTCTTTTGATCACCATGGCATTAGTCCCCCAAACTTCTTCACAAGGTGAAGAAGTATTCGGCCGGCATGATTGCGTCGACCAACGGGAGATCATCTCTCGCTGGTCGGCACTTTTTCTGGACCCCATTACGCTTACCATCAGGTGCAATGGCGTCACTTTGCCGTGCCAGTATAAAAAAAACAAAACTGGTGAATAGTAATCGTATATTGTCATCAGTTAATGGTAAGTTATTAAAAAATAACTTTACTTTTATAAATAAATAACTTTATGTCATTGGTTTAGAAATATGACATTATGAAATCATAATCACCATTATTATCAGCCCATATACGTCCTCCTCTACATTTGAAAGGGTTTAGGCCTTAGTCCACCACGTTGGCCTTGTGCTGGTTGGCGGCCTACACCTAAGAAATTCCTAAGAACTTTTAGGTGTGCAGGTTTCATCAAGATGTTTTCCTTCAGCGTTAAAGTAAATGATAATTCATTGTGAATACACACATAGCTTCGAAAAGTCAGAGGTGTTTGCCTGGGGTTTGAACCCGCGTCTGCCGAGATACTCGACCGTGCGTCTAAACCCCGAGGGCATCACTTCATTACGAAATATTGCAGATGAATAATTACACTGCCATCTATGGTTTTACAGTGGGACTAAGTATATGCGTAGAGAACTGGACCTACATGTTCACATATTGTAGTTCCATAGTTACTCGTGGAGATGGCGCTACTTCATGATTTAATGAAAATACAGCGAAAATTGTAATATTTTTTATTTATTTTATTATATTATGTTTATTCAATCTTTGAACGGCTCAAAATCCTCCTGAAAATTAAAATATATATTTTAATAAGGAAACCAATTGTTTTTAATTGTTTCTTCAAGTTCTTGTATAATTTTATAATATTCCACTATTAACCAGATAGATCTTGTATGATAGTTAATTATAATATACCTATAGATATACCATCTATATCCTATATCCATGGTCTATGTCCAGCCGTGGACGTCTTTCGGCTGATGACGATGAATACAGATACAATAGATACACACGGACACACGCGTGTAATTATCGAAGGGGAAGGATAAGGTGCATTTTTGCACCACCATTTAGCTAATTATGCAATAAGCTACAAAAATACTTTTGTCCCACATAGCACATAGTATATAGCCGTGTTTTTGGGCACATTGCCAAATTCTGTGCCGGTACTGTGAGCTTCCTAATAGAAAACTCGGGGTTGGGACTTTTAGATCGCACGGTATATAGGTACTTGTGCCGCCAGAGCACGAGGCAGCATAGTATTTTTGTTGTGTTATTTTTAATAGCCTACCTTGAGTCAACAAAATATGAGACTTTACAATCATCATCATCATCATCACCCCATGTATATGGGACGGACGACGGACGGATAGACGTATGTATATACGTCCCACTGCTGGGCACGGGCCTCCTCTACAACTGAGAGGGTTTACGCGTTAGTCCACCACGCTGGCCTAATGCGGGTTGGTGGACTACACACCTAAGAGATTCCTAAGAACTTATAGGTGTGCAGGTTTTATCACGATGTTTTCCTTCACCGATAAAGCAAGTTATAATTCATTGTGAATACACGCATAACTTCGAAAAGTCAGAGGTATGTGCCTGGGATTTGAACCCACGGCCGCCGATATTCTCGACCGCGTGCCTTTCACTTCAAGGCCATCACTACTTACAAATATTTATGTCGCTTAATTTTTTTAAATATTTATTTATTTATTTACACTTAATAAAATCATTGTAAAGTTGGACTTAATGCCTAAGGTATTCTCTGCCAGTCGAACCTTGCGTGATTCAGAGATGATACACAGCAATATATTTTTGTTCTGTTATTTTTAATAGCCTACCTTGAGTCAATAAAATTTGAGACTTGACAATAAAACATAGAAATGATAATGACTATATACCTGATGGTAAAACCACCACTGTCGTATTTTTTCCTTCTCTTCCTCTGGTATTAACTCCGTTAGTTCTGGGGCTTCAGGATTGATCTGTATATTGTTATACGCATCCTGAAATATAAAGGCGATATTTATATGATAAACAGAGATTGAAGAGGCGAGTCACTCCCTTGTCGTCATCACTCTACTGGTGGCCCGCTGAGATTTTTCATGGTAACTAACAGTTGAAGAGCCAGGCTGTGTTCAGCAGTGGCGGCACTCCCATAGAAGCCCAAAAGCGTTAAACGTCAATAGTGTATTGTCTAATGTGTTACTGTTTATTGTGGGTACAGTATATTCTCATTTATATGTCAAATTCTTTTTTTTTATTACAGATTTAAAGCTTAAAGATTATAATTCGGAATTTTGTAAGGAAAACTGGGCTTTTGGGCTTCTATGGAAGTACCGCCACTGGTGCTCAGTTGTAGCCGCGGTACGATCGCCGGCTTGCTTTAAATTGTACTTATGACTTACAGAAAACTGGGCTTTAGTTTTAGAACATTTTTTTTCTTGCTTAATTGTGAGATTTGTGTAATAGGAGAAAGGGAGACAAAATATCTTCGAGATAAGAATGACTTTAGCAAAGTTTATTACAAAAGTTACAACCTAAAAAGACACACATATATGTAGATATATGTAGTTGCATCAAAATACTAGAGACTTTTCGATCCGGCATCGTTAGTGTGTAGGATCAGGAGCTCATGGGTTCGATAGCAGGGCCAGACAAATTGACGATTGTGCGACGAAGTATAAAACTTGCTACTATAGATTTCACCGGCTTGATTTGAGTGGTACCAATGGCTCACAGCAAACTGGAATTTCATTGAATCCAACTGCACCTTTATATACCCAATACTTATACCAATGCCTTCTGATATAAGAGCTTTTTTTTTAAATAGATTTACAAATCGAGCAGCCGAGTGGTACTGCGACAAAAATGTAGATGCTATCTAGAGAAGGATCTCTATAAATAATAAATAAATAAATACACCCAACAGTCACATACATAGTTCTGACCCCACATTAAGATACAAGTCTTGTGTCGTGGGTATCAGAAACTACGAGAGACTTTTCGGTCTCACAAATACCCAGACCCGAAACAAATACTTGTGGATCACACAAACATTTGTTTCGGTGCGGGGATCGAACCCGCAGCCTCTCGTTTCGCAAGCTGGTATCTAGCCAACTGCGCCACGGGGCTGTTAAGTCAAATCTCTAGGAAGATTCTATTCCAGTTTGGCAAAGTGTTACTGAGTTTTTCCGTTATAAAATTCATAGTAAGAGTATGGAGTCTAGATAACTGCCTGAAATATAGACGACGACTGCTGTTATATCTGTCGTCTATTGCTTGTTCCATAACATGTAACCTGTTGTAGAACGTTTTAAGTAATTTATTATATTTTATTTTATTATACTCGTACATAAGATAGATGATCCTGAAACTAATTGTTAAGTATCCAAGATAAAGGCATAGCCTAGTTTGTCAATAAAAAAATCTGTAAAAATAGGATAGACATATCAGTAAATTAACTACCTTCGACTTCCAAAACCATTCTAACTTTTCTTTAACTTCTTTAGATTCTCCTTTTTTCTTTTTGACTTCATTTTCTGTATCTTTGTAATCTTCGTTGGACGATTTGCCATTGTCTAAGATTATTATTTTATTACCAGACACGTCTGCTTCCTCTTCACGACCACGTTGTATTGAATCTAGTAGAGTTTTCTTCTGAAGAAAAAGAATTTTGTGAAAAATATTGAAATGGGTTTTCTATTTTGGGATTATCTTTTTGCTTTCGCGACACGAGTGATTAGCGTAATGTTTAGAGTTGTCGGGTCGAGCAGTGATATTGTTTTTTTCTCTAGGAAATTTCTTAATAGTTTTTAAAATTTCCCGATTAACGCCAATAGGCTCTACCACTTTATGTGAGACAAACGGTAGCGAAAAGTAAGAATTGTCTTAAAAACTTGTAGGTGTTCAGGTTTTCTCATGATGTTTCCCTTCATCGTTATAGTACAGGATAAGTTGTTGTGAATAGGTATATAATAATACAAAGAATAAAATTGTCTTACGCACCCATTTCTTCTGTCCTGGAGGTCCAAACCTGTCAACATATGATATGTTGTTATGAGTTGTAATGTAATTTTTGATTTTAAAATAGACAAAATAATAATCTAAAAATTGTTTACACATACATACATACATAAAGTCACGCCTGTATTCCCCGAAGGGGTAGGCAGAGGTGCATTTCTGCACCCACATTTCGCCAAGTATGTATCAGTCCCACGTAATAGGGGGCGAGCCTATTGCCGTTTTTCGGGCACATTTCCAGACTCCGTGCTGTTACCGAGAATTTCCTAATGGAAAAACCCATTAACACTTTGCCCGACCCGGGAGTCGAACCCAGGACCTCTAGATCGCACGGCACATACTTGTACCGCGAGACCACGAGGCAGTCAGGCAGAGGCAAAATTGTTTACGTGTAGGTGTAACTTCACATTTACTACAAAAACATTTTAATTTTACCTCTTTTTCACTGGTTTTTCTGTGTTTATTTTCTTAAACATAGATTTGTGACTGAAACATGAAGGTATGTCAATTAATAACGTGTCTTTAAATTTTAATAATTAATGTTAATAATAAATTTAGGCCATTAATGGATTACAGTAATGATTTAGTTTTAAAATATTTTTTGTCTCGCTTTATTGTGAGACTTGTATTGTAGGAGAGAGGGACAAAATATCTTCAAGTTAAGAAAGACTTAAGCAAAATTTATTACAAAAGTTACAACCTAAAAATCACACACAATAAGTATAGTTCCATCGAAAATACTAGAGACATTTCGACCCGGGATCGTTAGTGTATAGGATCAGGACCTCATGGGTTTGATTACCGGGCCAGGTAAAGTGGTACGACGAAGTAAAAAACTTGCTATATTAGCTTCAAAGAGCTAATTAGATCAAGAATTTTATAAAACGAAATTTTGTTTGCATACTTACTAAGACGCTGGTACGAAGATATTGTGGCTGCCTTTAGTATTCTGGTCAGTCTGTTGGAATCAAGCTTAAATGATTGACAGCCCCGTGACGCAGTTGGCTAGATACCAGATTGCGAAACGAGAGGCCGCGGGTTCGATCCCCGCACCGAGACAAATGTTTGTGTGATGCACAAATATTTGTTTCTGGTGTGGGTGTTTGTGAGACCGAAAAGTCTCTCGTAGTTTCTGATATCCACGACACAAGACTTGATCTTAGTGTGGGTTCAGAAATATGTATGTGACTGTTGGGTGTATTTATCAAGATTTATTAAGATTGTGGTTCTTATACAGTTACTAATGTATACATGTACGACACATTTTGAAATTCCAAATATTTAGAAAATATTGTTTTACACGCTAAAAAATACATTTCGTCAGGTATGTATTAGTCCCACGTAATAGGGGGCGAGCCTATTGCCGTTTACGGACCCAATACCAGACGCCGTGCTGCTACTGAGAATTTCTTATTGGAAAAACCCAATAAATCTTTGCCCGACCTACAAATTGAACCCGAGATCTCTGGATCGCACGGCACATACTTGTACCGCGAGACTTCGAGGCAGTCACAGTCAGGCAGTTTAAGGGTAAAGTGTCTTTAATTGAGTCGTATATGAGCTTACGTAAACACTTACAGTGTCTGTTCTTCCGTTTTTCTTGCTATATTCTTTTTTCGAAGGCATAACTGTTATTAAGAGGCTGGAAAGAGTACATATTTTATATTATTAAAGGATTTTATTCCTCATAGATTTATATTAGTAGATTCGCAATATTTCCTTCAGCAAACATAAACTACTTAACAAATATAATATATGTCGCCGCGAAGACTATTAAACTAATATTTATTAAACTAATAGTTAACTTTAGAAATATTTAATTACTATTGATTGGTTAATTTAAATATCACCAAAAATCTGTTTATTCAATATAGATAGTAATTTAGAGATGTCTCATTAAGGTAATTAAATAATCTTTTGATTTTATTAGTCTTTATGTTGACACTTGTTTGTTGAAATAAATCTGAAATAATTCTAATCAATATTTCGTAACTTTAGGACACTGAAATATAAAAAAATAAGGTTTATAAAGGCGAGTGTTGCGCGTGGAGCGCTCTCTCGCCGCTGGTATTGCTAAGGAAACATTGTGAGTAGAACCACTGTTGGTTTTATTAAAAAATATTTGTTGTTTGTGGTTGTGTTTGCTTATTTCGCTTTGATTATATGTCCCATGGTTTGCAATAAACCTAATTACAAATAGCAATCATAGTTACAAGCTAAATATTGCCGCATAATAAATATCAGGCGTATTGTAGTAAAGCAGAGTCGATGACCAAACAAAGGTCAACGGTTCTGCGTTTTTTTCAAATAACCACCCTGACTGATATTTGATATATATGTAAATACAGTAGCAACTAATATCAAAATATCATAGAATTTACACTGTAATACATGTTTATCTAAGCAATTTTTGACAAAATCTTCGGTACTTTCCATTCAGTCTTTGTCATTATCAAACTTATTTTTATGACCATAAGTCTTAAGCTGATGTAGAATATTCTAAAATACTTTGTTCTTAGCTTTATCATGATTGGTTCAGTAGTTTAGCCGTGTAAACTTCACAGAATTTCTTTCAATTTTGATCCATTTGGAAGAATCCTTTAGAGCTATTTTAGCTCTTCACCTGCCTGATCTATACGAATTGCAATAAATATTATAGGAAATATGAACGACCATTTTTAGAGGTGGTAGCATAACGTACTTAGCTATTTGTAAAATATTTCACTGTTTGGTTTGACATTTCTTAAACAATGAATTCATTGAATTGTTCGATAGCCTCGTTGGTTCTGTGGTACAAGTATGGACCGTGCGATTAAGGGATCTGGACTCGATTCCCTGATCGGGCTAAGTATAATTGGGCCTTACGCTATAAAATTCACAGAAGCAGTATGGACTCTGAAAATATGTTTGAAAGACGGTAATAGACTTTGTTCCTATATGGGACTGGAAAATACATCATCATCATCATTAGCCCATATACGTCCCACTGCTAGGCACGGGCCTCCTTTACAGCTAAGAGGGTTTAGGCCTTAGTCCACCACGCTGGCCTAGTGCGGGTTTGCGGACTACACTCCTAAGAACTTTTACGTGTGCAGGTTTCATCACGATGTTTTCCTTCACCGTTAAAGTACGTGATAATTCATTGTGAATACACACATAACTTCGAAAAGTCAGAGGTGTGTGCCTGGGGTTTGAACCTGCGACCGTCGAGATTCTCGACTGCGTGCCCAAACCTCGAAGCCATCACGACTTTAGAAAATACAATTGGCAAAAAATTTATGAAGATACACCAATACGGAGATACAGACGTACCTACTTGTATGTTTGAGAAAATTATTCCAATTATTATCCAAATTGCATTGATAAAATATTAATATTATTTGAAAAAAATGAATTCTTACCCTTGAAAACGTTTTGGTCGTGGCATTTGTACATGCCTCAGAGGTTGAACTTCATACTCTTCGCTTCGGTCCTAAATCATTAAGTAGATGAATATTCCATACATATTCATGTAACAATAATAATATCTTAATATCATTTTATACTTACAGACAATTCAAAGAATGACGAGAGACTGAACCTGTAAACATTATTTTATCAAAACAATGATTAACCCTGACTGACCTGAGAGATTTTTATTTTATTTGTACGATCAATATCATATTTGCAAATTTTATTACTACTATTTCAGTATCCTAAAAAATCTACATCAATTTATATAAAAATTAATGTTTGTATGTCCTTTATAGAATTGTAAAGTATGCATTTAATCATTTAATAAGGTTTCCGAGTTGGTATGACCAATTTTTGACAGATGGCGCCACTGTCATTCCAATGTAAATGGAGAGGGAGTGAATGTAGGCACATAGAGACCAGTCGGTATGTCAAACGGCTCGACCGATTGGGATGAAATTTACTATGTATGGTCCTTGGATGATTTTAAAACACAATTGGTCCAGGTAAGTGGCGCTGCTGTCGGCATATCGCTTAGAACTTTTTCGGGCAGGACGACGTCTGCCGGGACAGCTAGTTCATTATAATGGATATTATCAAGTAAGATTTTTGTTACTCAAGAAGTATATTGCATGTTGTCGAATTAAGGGTTAAAAAATGTCACATACATGATTCTGAATTTGTTATATGATATTCGTGGACTAAACAATTATTTACAGCATCAGTGCGAGGAATTGAACCACGCCCTCCTGTACACAATTGGATCATATACTCATCATAATAATAGTAAAAAAAATACTTACTGGGGTATTGCAGGTTGAGATTTTGGTGCGGTCTGTAAATTTTAAAATGAGGAGTATACTAGTATATACATTTGTACAAAATACATACATAATATCATGCCTGTATTCCCCAGGGGTGCATTTTCCCCCAACACATTTCGCCAATTGTGTTTTCGTTCTACGCAATAGCCTATTGCCGTTTTTCGGGCATATTTCGAGAATCCTTGCTATTACAGAGACTTTCCTAACACACTAAAATACAAGTCTTGTGTCGTGCCTATCAGAAACTACGAGACATTTTTCAGTTTCACAAAAACCCAAACAAATATTTGTGAAACATACAAACATTTGTCTCGGTATGAGGATCGAGCCCGCGGCCTCTCGTTTCGCCAACTGCGCCACGGGGATGTCTAAGACAGGGATAAAACTATCTAATCGAAATATACGATTATTGTTTGTGTACTATAGGCCTTTTTACCTAGTACAGAGTACCCAATCTGAAGCGTAAAGATAATCACATAGGGTGGATAGGCGAGCGCACGGCTCAGAGGCACCAATAATTGAACGCTGCAGGTGGTCGGGATAGCAATTTATCACGATCCGTAATACGATGTACTGTATAAGTGTGTTTTAGAATATCCATAACATTGTTAACATAATGAATTAGAATATCGATTTTACTTTCATTCAAAAAAGTATGAAAGTTGAAGGATGGACAAGCAGAGGATGGCCATAGAAGAGATGGATGGAGTGCGTGAGAGAATAAATACAAGAAAAAGGGGTAAATGAAGACAAGACGTCTGGTAGGGATGTTTGGAAGGAGAAGACATAATGCGCCGAACCCAAATAGAATTAGAAGCAGGGCAAGAAGATGATGATGATTCATTTTACATTCATAAAGTTGTTGTTTTAAATTAATATTACATATTTCGACAGCCCCGTGGCGCAGTTGACTAAACACCAGCTTGCGAAACGAGGGGCTGCGGTTTGATCCCAGCACTGAGATGCAAATGTTTGATTCCACAAATATATTTTTCGGGTCTGGGTGTTTGTTAGACCGAAAAGTCTCTCGTAGTTTCTGATACCTACGACACAAGATTAGTTGTCGACACACGACATTATATCTTAGTGTGGGGTCAGAACTATGTATGTGACTGTTGGGTGTATTTATTTATTTATTTTCAGCTTATTTATTTATTGTTTATATCAGACAAAATGGACAGATAAAGCTATGGAAAGACGATTACCACAACTAAGTCGTTCGGCATTCTTCTAAACCCAGAGTATTGTACTCTCTCGTTTCTTCCATCATAGCTATAAAAGATGAAACCGCGTTAATTAATTTCTTTTAAAAACACAAAAGTAGTACTATTGGTAAATCGACCAGAATGCTGAAATTTTATCCTGTGTAGTAAAAAAAAGACAAGGTTTTTACAATGATAGAATAGTGTAGTTCTTTTCCTTATATTGAAGAAACTCCAGAGCTTTATGACAGCCCCGTGGCGCAGAAGGCTAGATACCAGCTTGCGAAACAAGAGGCCGCGGGTTCGAACCCCGCACCGAGACAAATGTTTGTGTAATCCACAAATATTTGTTTCGGGTCTGGTTGTTTGTTAGACCGAAAAGTCTCTCTTAGTTTCTGCTAACCACGACACAGGACTTGTATCCTAGTGTGGAGTCAGAACTATGTATCTTTTTTTTTTTTTTTTCCGCGGGGAAAATCCTATTTACGGACCATCCCACCCCCGAGGGGCGAGGGTGTGTCGGACTCACCGGCGCCTTCCGACCCAGCATGGATGTTACCGCCCGTGGATGGGCGGCCGCTGGGCCGGGTCCCTACCAAGAATAAATGCGCCGTAATACCGACTAAAAACCCCGCGACGGCCACCATCAGCGCATTCAGCGAGACGGCCCCGGAATACCCTGAAGCCAGAGCTATGGATTGATCCGGGACCGCCTCTGCGCGGTGCCAAAAGGCACACCAAAATTATAGTTGCTCCTCGGGGGCCGCCAAGGTAGGGTCGGCGGCCCCGTGTGGCCTCTGGGCGCCGGGCTACGTGTTGACCCGGCGCCTCCTACGTCGCCTGTTGCGACGAGCGGGATCGGTCTGCTCCCGATCCCGCTCCGCGCTCTCCTTCTGCGAAAAGAACTATGTATCTGACTGTTGGGTGTATTTAAAAAAATCTATACCTATCATTTTTTTTATACAATTAGACTATGAACGTGGTTTAGAAAATGAAATGTTGAGTAAAGGAGAATGTATTTTATGTGGTTAAATTGGTTTGACCTTGTGTTGCATATTACAGTAGGTACTGGAGTAACAGTGATTCGGCCAACAAAATGAAAGCAAATGGCGATGATTAGATTTATATTTTCTAAAGTAAAACTAATGTCTTCACTTCCATAGCAAATACCTGCATCATATTTATATCAAACAAATTATTGTCCGTATGCGAAAAATTAAACTTAAAAGGAATATTCCTTCCCCGTTTTTGCCATTGGTGCTCCACTCCTATTAGTAGTATCATGATGATATACAGCTTATAGCCTTTCTCGAATTTTTCAAATCGAACCCGTAGTTCCTGAGATCAGCGCGTTTAAGCAAACAAACAAACTCTTCAGCTCTATATCTATACAAATAAATAAAATTGGAGTGTCTGTTTGTAATATTATAGCCGCTGATGTAATAAGGAGTAACTTAAGCAAAAAAAAAGAAGAATCGACTGTTAATAACATAATAAAATAGATAAAAAATAAACAAACCTTATTCCTAAATTTTTAGCATTTCCATACACTCCTGCTCCATTGTCTAAGTCTCTATGGGGGAATTTCACGGCAGACTTTAGCATGCCTCGTGCTGGCCTGAGAAGGGTGTGTCCTGGCAATATTGGCTCAGCTTCTGGAAGGTGGCTGGGTATAGACGGAGCTCCAAGGATGACTGACATATGCTTATTATCAAATCGTCTCTAAAAAGGAAATTTGAACAAATGTGGTCTTTGTGATTTTGTATGTGAACATTATTTTATTTTAAGAATTTCTCAGGTATGTGAATTCAACTAACTTTTTTGTACAAGTGCAGTTAATAAAGACCTAATCTATATCACCATAAAAGGTAGGAGATGCCTAAAAAGTCTATAAGTGGCGTATATAATATAAATACACATAATAAGGCTAACTTTAATAAAGCTCCGAGGAAATTTTTCACCTACATACATACATAAACTCACGCCTGTATTCCCCGAAGGGGTAGGCAGAGGTGCATTTCTACACCCACATTTCGCCAAGTATGTATCAGTCCCACGTAATAGGGGGCGAGCCTATTGAAGCGATGCGAAATTTTTCATGTAATAATATATTCCGATATGGCCGCCCTTTGTACTATTTTCTAATGTATATGTATATTAATTTTTCTTTAATACTGTAAGTGTACAACAAAGTGTTATAAATAAATTAAATAAATATTCAAGTTCAGAATATCTACTCAAGGGCGATCAGAATTAATTATGACTTATACACCCACGCATGCCCTTCCGTCTGATTTATTTTACTTCTCAGAACGCATGTAGGATTCTAGACTAGTAAGTCAATATATCTATAAATGGATTCCAGTTGTCTTTCATTAAGGATTTGTGTCTATTTTGGAAGTCGTCTAATATAGCTTTTGTTTCATTACAACGATCTAAAAATCGTTCCTATTGTCCTTTTATTGATAAGTTATTGGTAGTTCAAATCTTAAATTTAACATTTAATAAATAAATAATAATAAATACACCCATTAGTCACATACATAGTTCTGACCCCACATTAAGGTACAAATCTTGTGTCGTGGGTATCAGAAACTACGAGAAACATTACGGTCTCACAAACACCCAGACCCGAATCAAATATTTGTGGATCACACAAACATTTGGCTTGGTGCGGGGATCGAACCCGCGGCCTCTCGTTTGCAAGCTGGCGTCTAACCAACTGCACCACGGGGCTGTCAAACATTATTAAAGGCACAACTAAATTGGCGACGACGTTTTACCGTCTTCATAAACAAATAACGATATATCAAAAACACATACCGAAGGCATTGGATCGTATATTCTACGACTTTCTTGACGTCTTTCCTGAAACGAACGATATTATGCGACAATTTCTTTTTTATAACATTTTTTTTTCGTATAATAAAATTATCACCATCATCATCAGCCCATATACGTTCCACTGCTGGGCACGGGCCTCCTCTTCAACTCAGAGGGTTTAGGCCTTAATCCACCACGCTGACCTAATGCGGGTTGGCGGACTACACACCTAAGAAATTCCTAAGAACTTTTTAGGTGTGCAGGTTTCATCACGATGTTTTCCTTCACCGTTAAAGTACGTGATAATTCATTGTGAATACACACATTACTTCGAAAAGTCAGAGGTGTGTGCCTGGGGTTTGAACCCGCGACCGTCGATATTCTCGACCGCGTGCCCAAACCTCGAGGCCATCACGACTTCTAGAATTATAATTATTGACAATGTATTGTACAGTCTTGTACATGTTATGGATTCGGTGGATGTCTCTACTTTTGAATAGCAACAGGCTAAGATAACACACCCAGATATGAGGCTAGATGAGGAAAGGATCCTATAATTTCGTGATCTCACAACTGAATTAATTATATGGAAAAATATTATCAACAGCACTGAGTCAAGTGTTGGACTCAGCTCTAACCAATTAGTTTTTATTGCATGTCTAGGAACCAGCTTACGTCCAGCGAAATTTAATATATTTTTTTATTATTTCCTTTCATTTCATCATCATCATCAGCCCATATACGTACCACTACTGGACACGGGCCTCCTCTGCAACTGAGAGGGTTTAGGCCTTAGTCCACCACGCTGGCCTAGTGCGGGTTGGCGGACTTTCATTTAACTTGTTGAAATCAACAGACCAAATTTTACTATTATTTATGTAATGCTACTCACAGCAATGTGTTCAAATTGTTCTTCAAATGTGACTGCATCGCAATGAAATGCCATCTGCAATTAGCGCGGTTAATTAGCTTAATTGAACGAAATTATCTGGGTGTAATGATATTACGTCCAAGTGGCATATTCGCACGCAACCTATTATTATTTTTGAAGTGAAAACTTCTTAAGCGGCGCTGTGCACTATTATTGGGATGAGTAAAAAATGTTGAACTCGCGTCAGATCGTGACCCTGATCGAAAATGCGTAAGACGCATTATGTAATATAAAATTTCATGTTTCTTATTACTAAATCTATAAAATATGTAATATAAGAAGTAATCTATTAACTCACAAAAGCTATAATATACCATGTTACGACATCCATGTTGTCCAATCCATAGCATATGTCATGTTTAACTCTGGCATAATTAAAAGTAACTTCGATTACGCAGTGACATTTTTATTATTTTATGATGAAAACCGTGAAATTGCTTTTTTTTAATCGAACGTGAACTTTTATTTTTAATCGATGAACAATATTTAAAGTGAAAGGTATATAGTGGCATATGCATAATATAATATGTAGGTGTATGGTTATGTATTATGTATGTATATCAGTGGCAGTACTTCCATAGAATTAATTATGTATTCATCATCATCATCATCATCAGCCCATATACGTCCCACTGCTGGGCACGGGCCTCCTCTACCATTGAGAGGGTTTAGGCCTTAGTCCACCACGCTGGCCTAGTGCGGGTTGGCGGACTACACACCTAAGAAATTCCTAAGAACTTTTTAGGTGTGCAGGTTTCATCACGATGTTTTCCTTCACCGTTAAAGTACGTGATAATTCAATGTGAATACACACATAACTTCGAAAAGTCAGAGGTGTGTGCCTGGGGTTTGAACCCGCGACCGTCGAAATTCTTGACCGCGTACCTAAACCTCAAGGCCATCACGATATGTATTATTAATTATGTAATGGATAGTTTGTAATTTTTTATTGTTGGGTCAGGATAATCTCATTTATGTCAAAATGCTTTTGTTAAATAAAGAATTAAAGCTTAAAGATAAAATTATACGGAATTCTGTAAGGCAAGCTGGGCTTTTGGGCTTCCATTGAAGTACCGCCACTGGTAAATATGTACATAATATGTATGTATACTGTTGCTCGAATTTTAAAATGTTCCTCGTTCCGAGACTTATTCTGAGTGAATTCACAAGGATAGCTACATGGACAATTTCGTATAGAAATTAGATACCTATAAAAATGTTGTATGTTAAAAAGCTCACACTGCTGTATTGGGATGATGATCCTGTGATGGTTGTGTTGATAGGAAATAAAATAAATAAATAAATGTTTGCGGACCCCTTAAAGTCCTGCTGGATGCTCGATACAGGGAGTGTTGCATGATTTTTTTCTGTTAGGAAATTCTCAGTAGCGGAATGGTATCGTGGAAAGTGCCCAATGGGCTCAACTTCTATTACATGGGACTTAAGAAAGGCACTACCCGCACTAGGCCAGCGTGGTGAACTAAGGCCTAAACCCTCTCAATGGTAGAGGAGGCCCGTGCCCAGCAGTGGGATGTATATGGGCTGATGATGAAGGTTCAAAAATGTATTTTGCGACTCTTTAAGAGTCGCAGATGTAAATAAATGTGCATTGTGCACTTATGGGCGGGCGGTGGTGAAACTTTCTGATATTAAGTTGCTAGCTGACCCGGCGAACTTCATTCCGCCTAACAGCCGATTCTTTTTTTTTTTTTGCCTAAGTTACTCCTTATTATATTAGCAATCTGCCAGCCGTTAAAACTTAGCCGGAAAAACCAGACAGACAGACAAAAATTGTAAAAAAACATTATTTTGGTATAATATGTATGTACCGTTTATACATATTAAAAAGCGGTTATTTCAATATTACAAACAGACACTCCAATTTTATTTATTTGTATAGAAGATATCCAATTCTTACCAATGTAATTCTAAAGTATAATTGCTACGCCATCACGCCTAAACCGGTAAATAAATTTTTCATGAGTTTTTTTACGGACAAAGCCAAACGCAAAAGCTAGTAAAGATATAAAGAAATATTCAATGTAACGTATGTCATAAACAATATCGACCTATAAATTTGAATGAAATTAGAATGTCGCCAGCGTTCTATGCAGCCTAACTTTTTTACAACCTAATCCCGACAACAAAGGTGCGGTTTCAAAGTTATTAGAGTTATAAAGGGCAGATGAAACTTTTTACCGGCCAGGGTTAGGCGTGAGGGCGTTGACGATCACATAATATTCGATGAGCGAAATTTGAGTAAATCGGACGTTACCAGAATTTGAAGCTGATAAAATAATTATATCAGTATATTATACGGGCGGGGGAAGCTAGGCCTCAGTCCACCATATTATAGACTTAATATGAATTGGTATAAATTATATAATATAATTTTTTTATTTTTTTATTCTAAATTTGTCAGAATTCCTTACGACTTCAGTTAGTCGTAAAAATGATAGATACTTATCAATATTGAGATAATATTAGAATTGGGAAAACATTGTGAGGAAACATGCACACTTAAAAGTTCTTAGGAATTTCTTAGGTGTGTAGTCCGCCAACCCGCACTAAGCCAGCGTGGTGGTCTAAGGTCTAAACCCTCTCAGTTGTAGAGGAGACGCGTGCCCAGCAGTGGAACTATATGGGCTGATGATGTGTTATGAACCTGTGACTGTTGTGATGCTGGGAACAACTAAATGTTTCCAATTCCTACCTCTTTTCTTTCTATTTCATGAATATCTAGAGGTATACCTATTATTCTGTGGTTATACTTGAGTAGGTGTCTAATTTATATCTAAATTAAAATGTATTCGGATTACCTAATTTGACGAGCTAGCTGAATTAATGGGTTTTGGGCTATAGTGGCTGGCTTTAATCTTAATAGACGTGTAATTTAAGATAAACAAAATACAATATTAGATTTTAAAGACACGATTAAAGTATTACCCGAAAGTTATTAGCCATTAAAAACAAAACTTGTCACAAAATCCAATTCTCGCTACTCAATTCTTCTGCCGTAAACTGTGTGAGATGCATGTGATACCAAGTCGATGAATTTATTCAGTCCTCTTTTAAGGGACCTTTTGCCTTAAGTTATTATGCACTTAGCTTACCAGACAACATCTTATAGTGACCGTATGAATATTAAAAATCTTTTATGTTTTAAATAAAATAGTTTGACTTGGCAATCGCACTAAAAGTGAGATACATTGTGTTTTCATGTAAATAAGTAAACATAGAAGACACATAACAAGATAAAAATATTCAAAATACAAAAAATATAGGGTCTAAAGCTAATGCAAGTAATGTTTACAGCATATCAGTGACAGGTGACATAAAATTACATTCCCTAACAATAGGCGAGTCGTTCTGGTATGCATAAAGTTCATATTTCAATTCGATAATAAATTTGAACGACCTTATCATAGCGTTACGCTTGGTGAGTTTTGGACGAGGTGACGGCGGGGATTTTAATAAGAAAACTTTTATAAACAAATTCTGCCTCTTGGTCTCGCGGCTCGGGTATGTGCCGAGCGATCTGGAGGTCTCGGGTGAATTCCTGGGTTGGGCAAAGTGTTATTCGGTTTTTCCATAAGGATGTGGAGATTCCTCCACTTATAACACGCAAACCAACAAACATACACACACACACATACACACGCACACACACACAGAACACGCACATATACATCATCATCATCATCAGCCCATATACGTCCCACTGCTGGGCACAGGCCTCCTCTACTACCGAGAGGGTTTAGGCCTTAGTCCCCACGCTGGCCTAGTGCGGGTTGGCGGACTACACATATACATAATATATACACATACAAATAAAATATAACAAAAATAAATAAATAAAATTAATATTAATTACACAAAAAGATGGACAGGCTGATCGTAAATAATATCTTGTATATGCATAGCGAGCCCCGGCAAAAGCGGTCAAACCAGTTCCGGGCCGCAGCGACGACCAGTGCAGGCGATGCGATCGCCAGTTAGTCCAAGCGCCGCAGCAAAAAAAGGAGGTAAGTAATGCCCCCTGAATGTAAATCAAAGTTGGCGCGGCGGGGGGGGGGGGGGGGGGGGTCACTTCAGCCGCCATCTTGGAAAACACGTTTTATCGAATATCTCGCGAACCGCGCATCGTACGACAACGTAGAAATCATTTATTGTAGATAATAATATTTGCCATATTTTTTATTTGAACCTTTTTTTTGTATAACGCATAGGTTTTTAATTATCAAACTTTTTACAATATGGTTTTTACTAAATATTTATTTAATGGTTAATTTTTTTTTGTTAAAAATTAAAAATAATGGTAACTGAATTGTAGAGCATAAAATTACCTATAAATTTTATCGGAAACTTTTTCCCGTAGAATTTATAGTTTAGGAGCTATAACGCTGTAAATGTGATTATAATGAGATTATAATGCTGTATATTCAATTATGCGCCTATAAGTTGCAGTATATATTTCGGGTCGTTAGGAATTTCCCCCTCTGAACATTCCAACAGTATTCAGGTATAAATCCTAACCATTTTTGTCCACTCGTGACTAGCTAGCTAGGGTCGTTCCCTCGCCTGTGTGTGTATTGAAATTTTCGTAGACGCGTCAGTTCTGTTTGGAGTGCTATAATTACAAACCTATGCTTTATACAAAAAAAGTTTCAAGTAAAAAAATGGCAAATATTATTATCTACAATAATAATTTCTACAATTTTTGTCGTACGATGCGCGGTTCGCGAGATATTCGATAAAACGTGTTTTCCAAGATGGCGGCTGAAGTGCCCCCCCCCCCCGCCGCGCCAACTTGGATTTTTATTCAGGGGACACCCTTGAACATATTCCAAAAAAAAAAAACAGGTCCCGTACGTTGCAAAAAAAACCCCCGGCGATTGGCCTACAACGCATCGAAAAAAAAATTTAAAGTGTTTCGCACCTTTTAAGTTATAGGTATAAACATGACTTGACACGCACAAAACTTTGTCGCTCGCGAAGGAGATTGTACATAAACAAGTTAAGGCTTGTTATCACCCTATTATATTTTATGACTTATATACTAACATCGCTGGTCATGCATTGGTGTCGCTCTAAAATGAAGCCGTTGACTTAGATTTTTGTAGTATTTTGTTTAAAGATTTCAAAATAGTCATTGATAAACCAACTTCTTTTTTTTATAAGTTAATAATGTCTGACAAGTGCAAAAACTGTCTCCCGTGGAGTTTGTTTTCCCGTAATACTGTATCCACGTTACTCAGAAATATATAGTTTTACATACATACATACATAAACTCACGCCTGTATTCCCCGAAAGGGTAGGCAGAGGTGCATTTCTGCACCCACATTTCGCCAAGTATGTATCAGCCCCACCCCACTATTGCCGTTTTTCGGGCACATTTCCATACTCCGTGCTGTTACCGAGAATTTCCTAATGAAAAAACCCAATAACACTTTGCCCGACCCGGGAATCGAACCCAGGACATCTAGATCGCACGGCACATACTTGTACCGTGAGACCACGAGGCAGTCATATAGTTTTATAAAACCTGAAACTTAAGATCGATCCCTACTTTTCCTATTTTGAAACTGAAATGACATTTGCAGTGAATCTATGAATGTAACCACGGAAATATGTTGGCCGGACGGAATAGAATTCCTCCTTTCGACTAGTTTGCAAAGAAAATGTGTTATATCCATCCCAACTCGGCGTGTTGGGAGTTACGAAACAAAAATATCACTGCACTGAATTCCACATTGTTTGTTTGAATATTTTTAGCTAAGGTTGTCTGCCGATGGAGCAGACAAGTGTTGGAGTGGAGACCGCGCTTAGGCAAACGTAGTGTAGGATGTCCTGCAGCACGATGGTCCGACGACTTGAGAAAGGTGGCGGGTAACGGATGGATGAGGGCTGCTCAAGACCGGAATGGTTGGCGCTTTCTTAGGGAGGCCTACGTTTAGCAGTGGACGGCGATAGGCTGAGTATATAAGGTTGTTTGACTAAAGTATTTCAGACTTTTGAGGCAAGCCAAAAATTATTTAAATAAATGTAGATTTTATCCTGGAAGATGCAGACTATAATTTGTCATGGTATTTTTATTAAACTGCCTCGTGGTCTCGCGACACAAGTATGTGCCGTGCGATCTAGAGGTCCTGGATTCGATTCTCGGGTCGGGAGTGTTATTAGGTTTTTCCATTAGGAAATTCTCAGTAGCAGCACGGAGTCTGGAAATGTGTCCGAAAAACGGCAATAGGCTCGCCCCCTATTACGTGGGAATGATACATACTTGTCGAAATGTGGGTGTAGTAATGCACCTCTGCCTACCTCTTCGGGGAATACAGGCGTGAGGTTATGTATAAATGTATGTATTTTTATTAAACTTTTATGTAAGACGTTATTGAGTATTTCAAAATTCGTAAGACAATCGCGGAGTCTGTAAAGCTCGCGCCTTTTATTTTTATCGTAAGTATGTTATACAACATCAAATTATTTACCTATACTAATATTATAGAGAAGAAAGTTTTGTTTATTTTGTAACGAATAAACGCAAATATTTGACGGATTTTAATGATTTTAGGTATTGATATAGATGGGAACTACCGAAGTAACATAGGCTACATATTTTATAAAACAACGCCTAGACTGAGCGGGACTCAGTAAGACATAAAATACATAACGAAACATTGCTCAGAAAGTTATGACAGGCGTTTTATATTTTTTTATTAAGTGTTCCTGTGGGATTTAAACTTGCGCCCGGACTATAATTTAATCTAATTTGCCCCTGCTATAGTGATATGAAGTAAAGTTTTTGCGATTACATTTTAATTAGACTTGTGTTTTTTATATTTAGATATGAGTAACTAGTAACTACTAAACATGGAAATGTTATGTTTCATCCAACTTTGCACTTGACTTGACGCAATATCTGCCTCTAACAACAAACATATTTTAACCCCTTGTTACAAAACATCATAACTACTTTTTAAACCGCTTTAAAAAAATGTAATGTAGGTACTACAAAAATAACTTCAAACTAAGTAATGCAACCGCAAAAATACCTTGATGTAAAGTATTCCTGACCACCCACGAAGGTCCATTCATCTTTACACGGAGTGGGCGTCCAAGGGAGGATTACATATGTGCAAATGAAACTTTTAATTTTACGAAACTCTGAGGCGTTGCGTGGGCAGACCGCTGTACTTACGTCACAAATACGTGGACATAAACAAAATGAAAAGCTTACGAATTGTTTTAAATTACTTTAATCATGCCATCGGCTTGTAGTCATCCTGAAAAAAGGGAAATTGTGTTTTTATTATTTTGATTATTAAAAATTGCATGGAGCTCAGACAAACCGACGTAAGTGTATGCATGCGAAGTCGTGATGGCCTCGAGGTTTAGGCACGCTGTTGAGTATCCCGACGGTCGTAGGTTCAAACCCCAGGCAAACGCCTATAACTTTTGAAGATATGTGTGTATTCACAATGAATTATCACGTACTATAACGGTGAACGAAAGCATCGGGAGGAAACCTACACACGATAAAGTTCTTAGGAATTTCTTAGGTGTGTAGTCCGCCAACCCGCACTAGGCCAGCGTTGTAAACTAAGGCCTAAACCGTCTCAGTTGTAGAGGAGGCCCATGCCCAGCAGTGGGACGTATGACGCATGGTGGGCTGATGATGATGATGATGAAGTGTATGCATGCTAAAGAAGGAACAACTATGTCAGGATTGTAGCTTGTCACACTCAATAGTGACTGCGTCTGTTGTACAATTATTTCCATGTCAAAAATTGATGACTAAGCAGTTGAAATACCACGAATACTTGAAGATTTTTCAGAGGAAATAAGGATAAAAAAATACGGTTACCTGGTTGAAATACCACCACTTTCTGCCGAAAAACAATTCAGCTCCAGAAGGTTCGCCGTTATACGGCTTAGGTGCAAATGGATTCACGTTCATATGATCTCCGTCCATCTGTGAAAGAACAAATGGAGACAGCTGTTACACTTGTAACATTTTATACTGACTACTCTTGTAATATCTTACGAGTCGAAGGTTTTCTTTACTCGAGGTAAGCTCGGATATTTGAGCACCCGCCCTAAAACCGTCAAGATAATAATTGCCCAGTTTTTTCATTGATAAATTAAAATTTAAATAAATACATAGTTCTGATCCTGCACTACGTATCAAGAGTATTAAGAACTACGCGAGACTTAACATCCAGACCCGAAACAAATATTCGTGGATCACACAAAATTTGTCTTGGTGGGGGGATATCGAACCCGCGGACTCTCGTTTTACGAGCTGGTGTCTAGCCAACTGCGCCACAAGAATGTCGGATTTTATTATAATATATATACTATATATAAATATGAATTAATACATTATTTTTGTATATTGTATGAAATCTTTGGGGGAGGCCTATGTCCACCAGTGGACGTCTTTCGGCTGATGAAGATAAATGCATTTTCGTTTCTTAAAACATGCATGCAAAAATACATCTCTGCCTCCCTGAAATACAGGCGCGAGAGTCAAATTTATATATTAAATACAACACATGCTTAAAACGCTTTCGCTAAAATATTCACAATTTAGAAATTGAACAATACCAAAAAAAAATTGAAACAGTCAATAATTCGTATGACATCATCAAACAGGTTATTTTTGACTCCAGCGTTAAACTGAATAACATGTGTTGAACTAGTAATTCCCAAAGTGGTCTAGGTGGACCCCCAGGGGTCTACGAGAGACTCGACGGGGGTCTACGTTGGGCGTGACAAAAAATAGGGGTCCACAATCGTAAGCAAGGTCCATGAAATTTAATTTAGTTTCCAACTACTACTTGGCTTGACTTCTATCAATATAGGCAGATAATATTTTAAGAAGCCCAGCGACGGTTACTTGTAAAAACTTGCATATTTCATAATAAGTTCAACGGGTTTTTTTAGATTTGGAAATAGGTAGTAATGTAGCCGCAGGGGGTCCACCGGAACCATAAAAATTTTGAAAGTGGTCTATGAAACAAGAGAGTTTGGGGAACCTCTATGTTAAATCTTATATCTTTAAATGAGCAATTCTTGTATATATATAATTGGAATCTCGGAATCGGCTCCAACGATTTTCATAAAATTTAGTATATAGGGGGTTTCGGGGGCGATAAATCGATCTAGCTAGGAATCATTTTTAGAAAATGTCATTTGGAAAAAAAATAACAAAAAGGAGGCGTTTGAGTAGACTCTTCCTGACATCTATTGGCGAATTGGCGAATAATAATACTATTTTTTGTGAGCAACCAATTGCTTTAACGATACAACAGCAGATGGCGCTGTTAAGTAACATTATTCATATTTCATCATTTTATTAGTAATTAGTAATTCGTACTTAAATATAATTTCCAAAAAACACAATTTAAAAAAAAATATCCGAGCAAAGCTCGGTCATCCAGGTACTGATGTTTTTAAACGATAAAAATTTGTTACATAATGATTCCAAAGCCAGTTTTGAAGGTATTTGTTTTTGTGCACGGTGTACGGGTTGCCGGGGTTTTTCTCGTGGTCTGAAGACTCCGAAGACTCTGTCGCCGAACTGCTACTGCTGTACATTTCCTCTCGATTCCTGAACTTGCTCTTCGATCGGCCTCCCTTTCTTCTGTATTCTGGGCCCTTTAGACAAGAGTTTACCAAATGCTTTGATTGATCATCATCTTCATCAGCCCATATACGACCTGCTGTTGGGCACGGGCCTCTTCTACAACTGAGAGGGTTTTGGCCTTAGTCCACCACGTTGGCCTACTGCGGGTTGGCGGACTACACACCTATTAAATTCCTAAGAACTTTTAGGTGTGCAGGTTCAAAGGTTCAAAAAGTCAGAGGTGTGTGCCTGGGGTTTGAACCCGCGACCGTAGAGATTCTCGACCGCGCGACTCACAACCTCGAGGCCATCACAACTTGATTGATGTAGGGTATTTTTCAATGTGTTTTTTAGTAAAAGAATTTTAACTGAAGTATTTGAAAAAGTAAAAATAAATTGATACGACCAAATATAAACATGATGGTCATTTGAAAACTCCATCAAATTTCCAGCGGCAAAATACTGTCAAAATTATTTGATAACACATATTTTCTACGATGTAAATTATTGACATGTTATGCCCTAGATAATTCTGTAAACTGGGGAAAGATAATAACTAATCAGTAATTTAAATTAAAAACAGAAGATAAGATCCAACAGAAGGAAGAAAAGGATTTATTATAATAAATTACCGCTTACACTATAGTTCTCGTCTAACAAGTCTCTGAAAGAGGAATAATTACTTATTATTTATTATTTTATTATATAACTAGCTTTTGCTCGCGACTCCGTCCGCGTAGACTACATGGTTGGGTTCAGAAAGAAAATAATTTGTAGTCTATTTTACTCCACAGAGTCCCATTTATGTCCATACCAAAAAGCATTCAAATCGGTCAAATAGACGTGAAACGTGTGCCGCCGCGCACCGGCCGGCCGGCGCCTTGTACATCATTGCGCGCTTTATCATTTTTTCGCTGCGGTGTTATTTTATAACTGCGATATCTTCTAAGATACTCATTGAAATCAAATGATGTAAAGGGCAAATTTCTTTTAAATTAAATACTTGTGATGAATGAATATTTATTTGGATAAGGATTAATATCGTATTTATGAAAACACCATTTACAAATAATGGTTTATTTCAGAACAAATTTAGTTAGCATAAAAAAGGTTATAGTGAGCCAACCTTAAAAGATAGACATATGCTGTCGAGGACTTTTTTTTAGAACTTTTAAAGGGGAACAATTCTGTCATACATTATTTTAGCGAAACTTTACCCGTTTCCGCAGCGCACGCAGCGGAAGTTCTCAAAAGGAAAAAAATCCCCCGATTTTGAAACATAATTTATTGTTGCTCCGCTCCTATTAGTCGTAGCGTGATGTTATATAGCCTATAGCCTTCCTCGATAAATGGGCTTTCTAACACTGAAAGAATTTTTTAAATCGGACCAGTAGTTCCTGAGATTAGCGCGTTCAACCAAACAAACAAACAAACAAACAAACAAACAAACAAACAAACAAACAAACTCTTCAGCTTTATATATTAGTATAGATAATCTGGTAGTAAATACACTTACGCCGGTCTCTGAAAAGGTAATTACGAAACGAAAGTACGGTTTTGTTAGTTTGTCGTGTCAGTGTAAAAGATGGAGGTACATATTCATCATCATTCTTCATCAACCTATATACGTCCCACTGCTGGGCACGGGCCTCCTCTACATCTGAGAGGGGTTAGTCCGTAGTCCACCACGCTGGCCTAATGCGAGTTGGCGGACTACACACCTAAGAAATTCCTAAGAACTTTTAGGGGTGCAGGTTTCATCACGATGTTTTCCTTCACCGTTAAAGTGAGTGATAATTCATTATGAATACACACATAAGACACATATTACTCACACCTTTATCCTATAGGATTGGACCACATTCATATCTTTTATATATGTATATGTATTGTTAATTTGATTGGCGTTTGTCCTCTTCGGGCGGCCTCGCCTGACTTTACCATTCAAATTTGTCCGATAGATACCTTACATAACTCGTTCATCCATCCTTTCCACATCATCATCATCATCACCACCACCACCACCAACAGCACCAACAACATCATCATCACCATCATCATCATCATTATCACACGTCATTATCGATACACGTCAATATCAGCATGCCTCCTACTATGTTCATATTTACGTTAAACTTCTACTTGAATTTTGTAAACCCCACGAAATATGCTGCCATTGCTGAATCAACTAAATATACACAAGAAATCCCGGCTTAGGGAATGACCAAGAAAACTATAATGTCATCAAAAGTTATGAATATGCGTATACTGACTCACTTGTCTAAAATTTCACTTGCGTCATTATCTTTGTCGATGTACTTGTCCTGAAATTAAGAGGAAAAACAAAAATCACTAAATTTACATACATACATAAACCCAATAACACTTTGCCCGACCCGGGCATCGAACCCAGGACCTCTAGATCGCACGGCACATACTTGTACCGCGAGACCACGAGGCAATAAATTTATAAAATTACCTATCTCGCGACGTCTCTAAAAAAATTGTCGCTATTTTATTTTAAAGTCCATTAAAAAGAGCTATGTAAAAACTGTTGTCAGAGCATACTGCATATACATATAACCTATTAGTCTTACATTTGAAATGACGCTGTAGGTTTTCAGAATAAATAAAAAAATAAACATAAAATTACGTTCTACCACTGAATCCAAGAGATCCTTACGAAAGCACTGACACGAGAAAAATAATAAAGTAAATACCAACCTGATCCGAATTCAAAAGATAGCTATCTGGGAGATTTTGTCTGCAAATATTATAAAGCCATTAATCCGATATAGACATTATATATACAAATAAATAAAATTGGAGTGTCTGTTTGTAATGTTGAAATAACCGCTTTTTAATAAATGCATATGGATGTATACACGGTACATATACCAAAATAACGTTTTTTACAATTTTTGTCTTTCTGACCATTTGTTACGGGTAATCTCTGAAACGGGTAGACCAATTTTAACGGGACTTTCACTGGCAGATAGCTGATGTAATAACTTAGGCTAAAAAAAAATACTGTTAGGCGGAACGACGTTCGCCGGGTCAGCTAGTTCCGAATATACATGGGTTCAATATTGCGCCTTGTGTTATAAAAGTCAATTTCCATTTAGTACCTAAAAGTAATAAATGGAAAACAAAAATCGCCACTTTTGTTCAGAGAATAGTAAAGCTTCGATTTATTTCTGCGGCTCAAGAATAGAATCTCATGTCAACGAGTTCTCGAGTTCGATCCCGAATACGGAAAAGTGTTATTGGGTTTTCCCATAAGAAATTATCTTCCTTTCTTCTCTTGTCCCATTCAAAGCCAACGTACATTATTGACTAAAGACGTTCATAAAAATATTGTCAAATAAAAAAAAAACTTACAGACTTGGCCTTGCGTTATCAAATTCTATAATTATCTGCAAAATAAAATCATTTATTAAATATGTTTTTTATTTATTTATCTGTTTCCTATTATTTTTCGATTTTTCAAAAAAAATGTTACGTGACATTTTGACCTTTTAAGAGATATCTTGTATTTTTAAAATAATAAACTTTACCTACTTAATTCATGTTAGAAATTAAGGGTCTCCAATTTTTTTTATAATCCCTATTACTTACTATTGGCGGTTTTCTGTAAAGGTAAAGGAGAATTATAATGATATTCCATTGAAAAACATTATTTTACACCTAAAACTATACCTTTTCTCTTTATTCACAGCTTGTAATAAATATGTCTGAAAAATATATAAAAAAACTAAAGCAAGCACATTTACTATAACTCGAAATATGAGGAAAAAATGGACCGTATATTAAAACTGACCAATAAATCGTTCGTCTTTCGGAAACCCGTATAAACAGTCCGGAAGTCACTTTTACCGTATCTGTAAAGGAATAAATTGTGTTACATTTAAATTAAATAAATTCACCCCACAGTCACATACATAGTTCTGATCCCACATTAAGATATCGTGTGTGTCGTGGGTATCAGTAACTACGAGAGACTTTTCGGTCTCACAAACACCCAGACCAGAAACAAATATTTGTGGATTACATAAACATTTGTCTCGGTGCAGGGATCAAACCTGCGGATTCTCATTTCGCAAGCTGGTGTCTAGCCAACTGCGCCACGGGGCTGTCAATTGATCACACGTAACAGCATTATCGTCGAATTTTGTTTTGAGAGCGATATTTTAAAAGGCCAATTTTTGAAGTTATACTTCTTTTGGCGCGTTAGGGAAAAATGATGACAGTGAATTTTTTACGATGCGCGCGCACACCGACACCAAAAAGTTATTCAGAAAAAGTTTGTTTTAAATTTTAAGAATGTAGAATAGTGACAGTAATAAAAAGGGATTGACATATTTTTGAAGTTATACTTCTTTTGGCGCGTTAGGGAAAAATGATGAGAGTGATTTTTTTACCTTCCCCTTTTAACCTCCTCAATTCCGTTAATTTTCAAATACGAATACTGTATCAGCTATTTGTTTTCGATTTAGATACACATGAGGAAGTGCTGTTGGCCGCGAAGACGGGTGTACAGTCTGCCATTTCAAAGTTATGATTATCATCACCAGCCCGTATACGTCCCACTGCTGGGCACGGGCATCCTCTTCAACTGAGAAGGTTTAGGCCTTAGTCCACCAAGCTGTTCTAAGTTATGATTATGTTAACAATGAATTACAGCATCTGTACTTTACTAGTAACATCATTAACTTAAATGGGACAAATCGTAAAAAACGTCCATAAATATCAATCAAATCATATTTAAGTTATGTAGACCTCTCAGTTGAGGAAGCCTATGCCCAGTAGTCGGAGGTCATCATCATCAGCCCTTATACGTCCCATTGCTGGGCACGGGCCTTCTCTACAACCGAGAGGGTTTAAACTTTAGTCCACCACGTCGCGTTGGCCTATTGCGGGTTGGCTGACTACGCACCTAAAAAAAATCTGAGCACTAAAAGTGATGATCTATTGTGAATCCACATGTATCTTCGAAAAGTCAGAGGTGTGTGCCTGGTTTGAACCCGCGACCCGCGACCGCTGAGATTCTCGACCGCGCGCCTAATTTTCAAGGCCATCACTACTTATTATCAGTGGGACGTTAGGCTTATATAAAAATATGATGTAGAATCAATAAATAAACTCACGTAATACCCAAATTTGCAAGGTTTCCATACACGTTGTTGTTCAGATTTTGTTGTGGGTATTTAGCTGCTGACTTCAGCATGCCTTTTACTGGCCGAATCAGCGTGTGACCTGGCAGAATCGGCTCAGCTTCTGGCAAATCTTCAGGATTGTCTGGCACGCCTAGGATAGTACTGTCACTGTCAAGATGATGTCTTCTCTGTGGAAAACTTAGTCATAAGTAATAAACAAAACGCCAATTTTTTATAGACAATTAATGTTTCTGCTTTTTAGGGTTCCGTGCCCAAAGGGTAAAACGGGACTCTATTATTAAGACTTCGCTGTCCGTCTGTCACCAGGCTGTATCTCATGAACCGTGATAGATGGACAGTTGAAATTGACGGGTAATGTATTTCTGTTGCTGCTATAACAACGAATACTTAAAAATAGAATAAATAAACATTTAAAGCAGGCTCTCATACAACAGACATGATTTTTTTGCCGTTTTTATAAATAATGGTAGGGGACCCTTCGTACGCGAGTCCGACTCGCACTTGGTCGGTTTTTTTGTATACAAGCTTGAATCCAAATGATCAATCTATACATCTTTAAAAAAATTGGAGTGTCTGTTTGTAATATTGAAATAATCACTTACTAATAAATGCATATGGATGTATACACGGTACATATACCAAAATAACGTTTTTTACAATTTTTGTCTGTCTGTCTGTTTGTTCCGGCTAATCTCTGAAATGGGTGAACCAATTTGAACGGGACTTTCGCTGGCAGATAGCTGATGTAACTTAGGGAAAAAAAGAAAAGAAAAATTAAAAAATCGACTGTTAGGCGGAACGAAGCTCGCCGGGTCAGTTAGTATCATCTAAAGGAGAAGGTAAAAAGTGTGGATATCTACGTTGTATAGAATGTATGAAGTCCCACTTAAATCACGCTCATCATACATTCATGATCTTCAGTGTGCTCCTAGCCCGTCCCCTGTTCCGGATGTCACCAATCTTGGCGTAATGGGTTCTGAGTGGTCGCCCCTGTGAGGCCATATAATTTACTGTCATTCATCATTCTTCTATGCTCAGAATTGGATTGTGTATTATTTACAAGGGAATTTTTATTTGTATAATTTATTTATCATCACTTTATTGTACACACGAAGAAAATTAACAAAACAAGAACTCAGATGGAAAAATACTATTAGCGGTCTTATCGCCCAAGGCGATTTTTTAGAGACAACCATAGGATGGAAAAATAAAAGATAGATGAGAGGGTAGTCAGTGTATACAACATACAGATATATTAAATACATCATCATCAGCCCTTACGTCCCACTGCTGGGCACGGGCCTCCTCTACCATTGAGAGGGTTTAGGCCTTAGTCCACCACGCTGGCCTACTGCGGGTTGGCGGACTACACACTTAAGAAATTCCTAAGAACTTTTAGGTGTGCAGGTTTCATCACGATGTTTTCCTTCACCGTTAAAGTACGTGATAATTCATTGTGAATACACACATAACTTCGAAAAGTTAGAGGTGTGTATCTGGGGTTTGAACCCGCGACCGTCGAGATTCTCGACCGCGTGCCTAAACCTCGAGGCCATCACGACTTAAATACATAATAATAATAATTAATAAATACACCCAACAGTCACACACATAGTTCTGACCCCACATTAAGATACAAGTCCTGTGTCGTTGGTATCACAAACTACGATATACTTTTCGGTCTTACAAACACCCAGATCCGAAACAAATATTTGTCTCGGTGCGGGGATCGAACCCGCGGCCACTCGTTTTGCAAGCTGGTGTCTCGCCAACTGCGCCACAGAGCTGTCCATACATACATAATATGCATATGTTTATTTCAGTGATATTGTTATACTCGTAAAAGCAATTAGTAAGATGAAATATAGGAGGTCCAAACTGCACGGACTGTTGTAATCCTTGCTTATATTTAAATATCGCCATTTCGTTTACTTATTTAGGTGAAAACACCATTTACATTAATTGCTATTATTTAATTTACTATGTATTTTATATCATTAGCACTATTTGATGTTCATTAATGTTTAATCAGATCAGTGATGTACCTACTCAAATAAGTAGGTAATATATATGTTTTAATAACTAACACGCTGTATCTACGAGTAAATCGAGTAGAGCACATACTACATTTCTTTTGTTTATTATATGTTTTGTATATGTATCTTATAAGCAGTGATGGCCTCGAGGTTTAGGCGCGCGGTTCAAACCCCAGGCACACACCTCTGACTTTTCGAAGTTATGTGTGTATTCACAATGAATAATCACTTGCTTTAACGGTGAAGGAAAACATCGTGATAAAACCTGCACACCTAAAAGTTCTTAGGAATTTCTTAGGTGTTTAGTCCGCCAACCCGCACTAGGCCAGCGTGGTGGACTCAGACTCTCAGTTGTAGAGGAAGCCCGTGCCCAGCAGTGGGACGTATTTGGGTTGATGATGATGATATGTATCTTATCATCTGCATTCAGTTTTTTAGATCAATATATTTTTTTATAGAAATACGTTACGCACCTCAAAAAAGTATCGTAACAGTTTTAGTGGTTACAAAAATAAACTTATGACGTAACTCTGTCGATTTTTTTAACGATAGGACTGATCGCCTCAATACATGTGTTTTGTTAATCTACACATCAAAAAAGAAATCCGCAGTCGGTAGGATTCGAACCTACGCTCCCAGAGGGAATCTGATTTCTAGTCAGACGCCTTAACCGCTCGGCCACGACTGCTTATACGTATTTGTACGAAAATAGAGTGCGCATTTTAAATTTACTTTCACCACGCATGACATTGATACTGCAGCTCAAATATTTGTCTGTATTATAATATTATTTTATTTTTGTTTTATTGATTAAATCAAACGAGAGGACTCAAATACGATTTTTTTGTGAAATATTTTTATTTATTTTTAGACGAAAATTCATTGGTAATTCGTGATACATACTAAAAACAATATTTATATATTTTAATGGTAGTAATTTAAATTTGTATTTTATTATAGTATTCATCAATTTATTTGCATTGCATAAATAAAAAAACCAAAGGAAAAAGTTCCAAAAATTTGTGGCCTCAACGCGTGGCGACACAGCTGTGTTATTTCTATGTTATTTTTAACACACTTTATTAGTTCAACTTGTTATAAAATATAATAAAATATATGTCGGGTTGGTCATTAGTACGGGACTTCAACTGACAGCGAAACACAGTGTGCAGATAGCACGCTTCGACAGAGTCTAGCTCACTTCCGTGCGGAGTCGAAGAGTGGGGGCGTCAAGCGATGTCGACGAGTGGGAGTGGCAGCTTGAACGTCGTCAATTCTCATCGAACCACCGAGCGGACAACAAGTGCCTAGAAACTGTCTCACGTTTCGTTGTACTATAATTTGTCAAGTTTTATTGGAAATATAATCTCTAAATGTCTTAAAAGTTTTCACTCGGTCTATGTTGCCGACATATATTTTATTGATAAAGATTTAATCTGTGTAGTTTCGGTTGCTATTAAGCCGTCATTATTGTTTCGATTAGTGAGGGATAATAGTAATCATAATTTATTATTGAATCATCATCATAATCAGCCCATATACTGCTGGTCCACCAACCCGCACTAGGCCAACGTTATGAACTCAGGCGTAAAATCCTCTGAGTTGTAGAGGAGGCCGGTGCCCAGTAGTATGGTGCCCATAAACGGGCTGATGATGATGATGAATGGGGACAAGCCTATTGTCGTTTTTCGAACACATTTCCAGATTCCGTGCTGCTACTGAGAATTTTCTAATGGAAAAACCTAATAACACTATGACAGACCCGGGAATCTATCCCGGGACTTCTAGACCGCTCGGCACATACACACTTGAGACAGCCACGAACAAAATATCAATACAAATAAGTATAGTATATATTACATAATATAGTAGAGCGCTTACAGGTTTGTTGTATCGCGTGTTGAAAATAATAAATATACTCACCCGACAGTTACGATACTTTTTTGTCTTTGCTTTCAATTCATTCCATAAAAAAAAAACAATAAAAATACTCCAGAAAAAAAACGTGATTGAGCTCAGTCTTTTAATTTAATCAATAAAAATAAAATATTATTATAATACAAAGCGACAAATATTTGAGCGGCAGTATCAATGTTATGCGTGGTGAAAGTAATCTAAATATGCGGGCGCTTTATTCGTGTAAGTACGTATGAAGCAGTCGTGGCCGAGCGGTTAAGGCGTCTGACTAGAAATCAGATTCCCTCTGGGAGCGTAGGTTCGAATCCTACCGACTGCGGAACTACTTTTTGGTATTCTAAATTATTATATTTTCGTGTGTCAACCGGAAAAAGTAACTCTAAATTGATCAAATCTCTGCCAATCTGTCTTGGAGATATCAGTTGTAAAATTTGTCTATTAGGCCGGCAGGATTATTTCGACGATAATTTTTTTTGAAAATGTTTGTGTGATCCACAAATATTTGATTCGAATGTTTACTAAGACCGAAAAGTCTCACGTAGTTTCTGATGCCCTCGACACAAGACTCGTATCTTAATGTGGGGTCAGTACTATGTATGTGACTGTTGGGTATAGTTATTATTATTAGGTATTTATTAATATTTAGCACCGTAATTATTTTAAGAAACTTCTGTAAAAAAAGCTCTCCTCGAGACAGGCAGTGGAGAGTTTTTGCAAACTGTTTGTAATGTTTTTCAAGGTTAATCAATTTATTTACTAAAGAATAAAGCTCAAATCAAATCTCTCTTTGGACCGCACTTAACTTGCAATCCTGTGTAAGCCCTTTACCGTGTTAATGGATATAGATGAATTAATTTACGGGTATATCTCACGGTTATACTAATTAACGAAATGTAAGTGGTTTTTTTTCTTTTTTTACACACAAGATAATGTTAAAAATATTGAAAAATAGTTATAAGATTACGTTTGACCTTATAAGATATGTATATGATCAAAATTTGCATGTCATATTATGTGCTTATAACATAGATGAATAAATCCGCATTTCCACCTCTGAATACAAAGTATAAAGAAATACAATTTTTGTGCTGAAATTTTAAAACTAAACCATTTTTTTATTTTTTTATTATTATACCTACTTATTTTACTTTCTTTCTAAAACAAAAGATTTTTTCTAAAATAAACGTAGGCTAAAATATATATATATATTCCTTATTACATGAGCTATCTGCCAGTGAAAGTCCCGTTAAAATTGATCCACCTATTTCAGAGATTAGCCGGAACAAACAGACAGACAGACAGATAAAAATTGTAAAAAACGTTATTTTGGTATACCTATGTACCATGTATACATCCATATGCATTTATTAAAAAGCGGTTATTTCAATATTACAAACAGACACTCCAATTTTATTTATGTGTATGTGTATAGATTCAACTCTAAAATTGACTTTTCTGCTAAAACATTGTTCATAAAACAAACGTCTTGCAAGAATTAAGAACTGTTCATTTATGTTCGCAACTTCATCTGTTTGTTCAAATGTTGGCCATAACTTTGACACACTTCGACAAAGAAGTACATTGTTCTAACTGAAACACAGATCGGGAGCTCGAAACAGTTCAGGTTTTATATGCAGTCGTTTGATAAACATTCTGAAACAAAGGATTATTTGAAAATTGGCACCGCGAAATTAACAGGATAGGGTGCTGGCCGAATACTTGACCGAATATTTATGGTGCAAGAGTGCGTTGTACGAAAGAAAGGTCACGGTTTTAATTACGAAGTCTTACATTTATGTAATTTTCCATTAAAAATTCCTAGTACCAACGGGCAAGCTGAAAATACGCTCGAAAAAGGGACTAACAGTTTGGTCCCCATTAAGCGGGATTAAAACAAAAATATTTTAGGTCTGGGTGCTATGAGACTCATGGGTATCAAGAAGGTTGCGATAACTAACAAAAGACACAAATCTTATTCAAGACTATTTGTGAACTTTAACAGTGAAGGCAAACATCGTCAGGAAACGTACCTTAAATAATCTAAGGAATTTCTTAAGTGTGTCGTCCGCCAACCCTAATTGGACTGGCGGTGGACTAAGGCCTAACCCTCTCTCAGCTGTAAATGAGGCTAGTGACTATGTATGATTTATGCTAGTAATCACATCTATTATATCATTATAGTGTTTGCTTATATAATATAAATGTCAATTTTTGCATTAAATATCCATTCGGTCAATCATTCACGAAAAAAAAATATATATATCGCACCCTCGGTGCGAGACTGTCACTTATGCAAAAATTGCAAAAATGAGTTAAATATGTAATAAGTGTCCTTATGCACCTCTTTACTTGGTGCGATAGCGTTACTTTCGTAGTACGCATAGTTTCCGTATGAGGGCGTGAGTGTCGTTGTGGTTTTGGCGCGAATCACGGCAACGCTGGGAGCAACATCGTTATTTTGGTCAGTTGTGCCCAGTCCCCCTGCTATTGCATGTGTGTCTTGGAGCAACACTGTTACTACTGGTAATTGAGACATAATATTTTTTTGATTCTGGAGCAATAGTTCGTCTAATTCAACCAGCATTTCCTCCAGTTCCAGTTCATCTAGTGATAGTAGATCTAAGAATGAAGCTGTTGATGACCATGAACTAAAATCATCACCGAAAAAAGGGGAAGAAAACGTACTCGTAATCCTAACAATTGGAAAAAAAATACGTAATACGTACTTGCGTAAAATTCTCATTTTGTCCTATATTAGATCCTATATAAGATTGTTATTTCTTTGTTACACTATTTTCTACTTGATTTTTTATTCTATTAATACTACACTACTGTAGAAATGTTAAGAAGTACAAAAGTTTTTTAAGTGTATTTTATAGAACTTTGAATTATTTTTTTCTTACGCCAATAACTGTTCAATGGTCATATTTTGATTTAAATTAAAACTAAGTAAACCATTTGTTCTTGTTTCCTTTTTAACTCAGTATGACATAATTACAGTTATTATTTTTCGTTAGTGCCATAACGTCACTTCTGAGGGGGTTGGAAAGTTTATAATAATAGTATAGTATCTTTTTTACAACATTAAGTGGTCATTATTTATTCAAAAGTAAGTTCAAAGTTGATGTTGTAGTAAAAGCTAATCATCTTGTCTATATCTTGAAATATCATTATTTTTTGAGATGTCAAAGTTTTAAATGCTTCTCCTGAAAAATTGCATTTTTGCATAAGTGACAGTCTCGCACCGGGGGTGCGATATGGTAATCGATGTTGAAGTTAAACAAACTTAAAACTTACAAACTGGAACAACAAATCAACATAACAAACGATGTATGAAATTAATTCTAAGATACATAATAACCTTCAGCGAACTCTACGTGTTGGAATGCAAATATTTTTGTTAACGTTGAATTTTGTTATACTTGAAACTTCTCTGATCTAGTTGAAAGTTTAAGAAAATATCTTCTTGTTATAATTTGCAGTAATAATATTTAGGTTACATTCTTTGTTTTATCAAAATATTATTCTTATCTTATACATACACATACATAAACTCACGCCTGTATTCCCCGAAGGGGTAGGCAGAGGTGCATTTCTGCACCCACATTTCGCCAGGTATGTATCAGTCCCACGTAATAGGGGGCGAGCCTATTGCCGTTTTTCGGGCACATTTCCAGACTCCGTGCTGTTACCGAGAATTTCCTAATGGAAAAACCCAATAACACTTTGCCCGACCCGGGAATCGAACCCAGGACCTCTAGATCGCACGGCACATACTTGTACCGCGAGACCACGAGGCAGTCTCGCGAACAAAAATTGTTAAATGTTAGATTGTGAATCATTGTACAAATATGTAGGTAATATAATAGAAGTGTGAAGAAGTGTATTTTTTTAAATAATTACAAACAGTCTTTAGGCACAACTATATATTTAAATTTTAACAAAAAAAAAACAATTCACTTGCGCTCGCTCTACTCAAGTTTCAACTCAAGAATGCCCACACGAGCAAAATGTGGTCATTCAAGTGACATTCAAATCAATACACTTTCTTTATATTTAACAGTAATAAAACTAGAATAAGTCAATAGACCTTCTGAATAACCATTGTTATTCAATTCAGTACTCTTCATTTATATTTTACAAATATTAATACTAAGCATTACAATAAAAATATTTGAATAAACTATTATACATTTAGCAAGTATTATAATTAAAACAATAGAAGTACATCTCTGAGAAGGTCGCAAAACAGCGCTAATTTAGTTGTCAAAGTCATCCTAGTTATCCTTTGCCTATTTTTAGAAGATTTCGTGTGATTATGATGGTGATTCATTAATTTCTTCATCATTATGAAGAAGAAGAACTAATCAAGCAAGATCGCAGACTTTTGCATGTAAAAGTTACCAATAGCTATACTCGTACAGTTTAAGGTGTATATTCCGCCTGACCCTCACTTTACAGTACAGTCCTTGGTAATTTCATCATCATCAGCCCACGTCCCACTGCTGGGTACGGGCCTCCTCTACAACTGAGAGGGTTTAGACCATAGTCCACTACGCTGGCCTAGTACGATTTAGCGGACTACACTCTTAAGAAATTCTTTAGAACTTTTAGGAGTGCAGGTTTCACCATGTTTTCCTTCACCGTTAAAGTACGTGATAATTATTTATAAATACACACATAAGTCGAAAAGTCAGAGGTGTGTGCCTGGGGTACCCGCGACCGTAGAGATTCTCGACCGCGTGGCTAAACCTCGAGGCCATCACGACTTTACTTGGAAATTTGCTTGCCAGATAAAAGGATTTAGCTCTACAGAAACATTCGCTTTGTGATGAAATTCACAATGCATTCGGGACTATTGTGCCCTGTATATAAATACAGGCGCAATAACAATGGTTTGAGAGTTTGGTGCTGAGATAAGTCTGCGTGAAATTGCGGTCGAGAACGTCGCGGCGTTCTGGATAAAACATTGTGGAATGATTGTGGAAATTTTAGGGGGTTTTAGTAAGTTTGCTTGTGTTTTATGTTTGGATTTTAGGTATTTTGTAGATAGTAATGGACTACTTTGATAGACTATATGGCAATACAGTAGATACTCTAGTCATCGTTACTTGAGATTCTGATCAAAGTCGGTAGTTTATCAAGGCGAAATCAAGATTTTGTATAAACTTGTTAGTTAAAATAAATACACGCAACAGTCACATACATAGTTCTGACCCCACACTAGGATACAAGTCTTGTGCCATGGGTGTCAGAAACTACGAGAGACTTTTCGGTCTTAAACACCCAGACCCGAAACAAATATTTGTAGATCACACAAACATTTGTCTCGGTGCGGGGATCGAACCCGCAGCCTCTCGTTTCGTAAGTTGGTATCAACTGCGCCACGGGGCTGTCCTATAATTTTCAAATTGTCTAATTAATAAGCCTTTATTGTTATTTTATTATAGTATTCAAAGACGAAAAAGTTATTTTGTGCGTAGTATGCTTTTAACAATAAGCTACATAATACACATACATAAACTCACGCCTGTATTCCCCGAAGGGGTAGGCAGAGGTGCATTTCTACACCCACATTTCGCCAGGTATGTATCAGTCCCACGTAATAGGGGGCGAGCCCATTGCCGTTTTTCGGGCACATTTCCAGACTCCGTGCTGTTACTGAGAATTTCCTAATGGAAAAACCCAATAACACTTTGCCCGACCCGGGAATCGAACCCAGGACCTCTAGATCCCACGGCACATACTTGTACCGCGAGACCACGAGGCAGTCGAGGTATCTACATAATAGTGAATTATATAAATAATACTCGTAGCAATAACCTTACCAGGCGTATAAATAATTCTATCAGGCGCTTGTTTCATTCAATTTATCATATCGTACGCCCATCCCGTTATTAAATGCTCTACCATTTTTTATCGGCCGTAACTTTTTTTTTACTTATTTTTCTAAGATAGGAGAAACTAGTAAACTAATCTAGTGAGATTAGGCCAAAATATAAAAAAATCCATCTTTCTTCGTCGAATAATAATACTTCTTCATCAAATACCGATAAAGTCGCAATAAATATCGTAAAAATGTATGACCGTAACCTGTTTAAGCTTGGTAATATATGAAATGCCTTTAATAAGAATTCTTTTGAACGTTGCAGCGATCAAAGGCAGTCTAAAGGCATCATATTTATTTATCGGATTCGGGAGTCCGTGGAAATATCTCGTTTGAAATCGGTTACCGTATTGGTATATATTGACATTTCAGCTATTCTTTTTGAGAAGTGGAAAGGTGAAACTTCAAGTTAGTAAATAAATATACCCAGGAGTCACTTATGTACATAGTTCTGACCCAACACTAAGATAAAAGTATTGTGTCGCAGGTATCAGTATCAGAAACTACGAGAGACTTTTCGGTCTCACAAACATCCAAACCAGAAACAAATATAGGTACACAAACATTTGTCATTTTGTTTCGCAAGCTGGTGACGCGCTGTCAATAAAAGCCTAGTTGTAGGTGTTGTTTTTAAGTAAACGAGACAAAGTAAATGGATAATTTTCCATTTGACATTTTCAATGATGAAAAACCATAATGAATTTAAGCTCATTCATAACAAAAACAAAACAAATGACGATGTAATTTGTTTAAATAACAAAGATTGCGTTCTTTACAAATAAATCAATTGAAGGTGTCTATAATGTCAGAATATTTGCTCAGTAACTTAGCAGCAAGCACTAAATGCTTGCTGCCCTTCGAAATTATTGGACAAATTGTTACGAGACTTATCCTGACCAATAAGTGACGTTATAATATGGTGAAAGATAAAAAAATATATTAATAAAAAGAAAGTGGCGGGGACAGTTAAAATACGATTTTCTTGAAAAATATTCCGCCACCCAGACTGACAACAAATAAAAAATCATCCACTGTATTTCAATATTTATTTTTAAATTACATTATACATACATACATACTACATACATACAACTACATACATACATACTACATACATGAGTTTATGTAATTACTGTTACTTAACTTTAATTTATGACTATGGATATAGTTTGTACACTTAATAATATTGCCATCAATTTCTGAGAATTTTGATAAGACCTCCCCACGAAAGCCATCTGCTAGAGACATATTACTGGTCATTTGTCTCGGAGAGCGTGTAAGTACGTCACTCGATCTTGTTGCAATTTAAGAAACATTAGGCTATTTCTTAGATATATATAAATATCGCACAATCGCATTGATGTTTTAGAAGATAATGTTACTCGTACATTGTTTAATATATTCAGGGTCTGATGGTTTAAACAAAGTTACCAATTTTGGGGAGTGTTTGTTTAATATAATTTATAAATATAAGTATTAGTATGTGCCGTGCGATCTAGAGGTCCTGGGTTCGATTCCTGGGTCGGGCAAAGTGTTATTAGGTTTTTCTATAAGAAATTCTCAGTCTGGAAATGTGCCCGAGAAACGGCAATAGGCTCGCCCCCTGTTACGTGGGTCTGATACATACGTGGCGAAATGTGGGTGCACCTCTGCCTACCCTTTCGGGCAATGCAGGCGTGAGATTATGTATGTACGTATGAATGTATAAAGGTTTAAAGTAATACAGTATTCCACGTAAGTTAACGTGTTAAAAAACAAATATTTCATGATATTTTACAGCAACGAGAAGACGATTAGATAGACATACAAAATCTCAAGAAGCAGTTTCACCCAAACCGCTGCTAAATTTAACAAGGTTGGCGAGACATCGTAGCTCCCATTAGGTCGGTGCATGTGCCTAACGACTTTAACATATAATCGATTGAGACCCGCTTGTGACACAAGAAGTGCTGACGCTTAGTAAAGCAATAGACCAGGCACTGAGAATATCTTACGGAATTCAGGAAATTTCGGAGCTACCCTCCGTGCTCTAATGGACTGGCGGCAAAAAGTACGTTCTTAGCGATGACACTCCTTATGAGTAAGAGAGGGATTAATCAGTAAATTTAATTGAAAAGTTGGCGTTTGAAGAAGTAGGAGTATTTGTTTGAGAAGTAATAATTAATTGGGTCGAAACATCAACGCGATCAAAACAAGTTTCATGGACAACACCAAAATAATAGATGCAAATGGCATTAAAGAGGCACGTTGAGTATCCATGCTCGGTGTCTTCTCTGAGTGTGCCATTGTTGAGTCTGATGTGGAGGAGTTGCATCAGAAAGTGTACGACTGCCTCGTGGTCTCGCGGTACAAGTATGTGCCGTGCGATCTAGAGGTCCTGGGTTCGATTTCCGGGTCGGGCAAAGTGTTATTGGGTTTTTCCATTAGGAAATTCTCAGTAACAGCACGGAGTCTGGAAATGTGCCCAAAAAAACGGCAATAGGCTCGCCCCCTATTACGTGGCACTGATACATACCTGGCGAAATGTGGGTGCAGAAATGCACCTCTGCCTACCCCTTCGAGGAATACAGGCGTGAGTTTATGTATGTATGTAAAGAGTATGGTGGGGGTTGACTCTCCAACAAGCATATCACGGCTGACAAGACTGATGTCGCGTTGATTTTTATAATTAAGATTATTGTAAACATTTTCCCCAAAAATAAATAAATAATGTTTGATCAAAGCAAAAATATAACACCATCAAACAATTTTAGTGTTAATATGTTTTGCACCATTTTTTAATTATATTTTGCCAGTTATTGAACAGTTAATCACTTTACAACTTCAAAAAGTTTATTAATAATTCAGATCTTCTATAATTGTTATTATTTACTTTAACTTAAGCTTTACAATTTAATTAGTCCTTGTAAGATTGATTTCAAAAGTCTACGAAGTAATTAAAAAAAAAAGCGATATAATTCGGGAGTTATCCAAGACGGCTTCACAGTACTGTAGCGTCTAACAAAGTTAGCAGCAGTGATAGGGCTTCACAGCTTCTCGCTGCAGTTTCGATACGGAAAGATTAACGCTTAATAGTGTCGACAGGGACGCAATATTTACCTTCCTTTATGGAGCAAAATATTTTGGTTTCTTGCTAGTTTTTTCTCCCGACTTGGTTTGCGTGGGAAGTGAATTTGAGTACAGAGAAAGATAAAAAACGTATAGAAGTAAGAAATATATACATTTTGTAGTTGGCTTTTGATGATTATTATAAGATTTCAACATAACTCTGGGATAAAAAATGTGGTCTTTAAAATTCTCTTAGGCCCTTTCGAACCTTGTATCATATTCACCGCCGCCAACCCGCTGTAGGCCAGAGCGGCGGACTAAGGCCTGAACCCACCCAATGGTAGAGGAGGCCCGTACATCCCAGCAGTGGGATGTATGTATATGGGCTGTCGATTTTAATATTCACCTAAATAGGTTTACCAATTTAAGGACAGTGTACCTAACAAAAAGACTTTACGTTTATAAGATTTGTGTTAGGACTAGTTTATATTATGACTATTTTGATAATAATTACGTTTTCAAGCGTAACTGTTCAGCCAAAAATAAAGACAAGATCATTTTATGTAAAATATCCAGTTACCAACATATGGCCAACGGTGAAAAATAATCAAAATTGTTTCCAACCAGTCTATTGGAACCTCTCTTCTGACTAACAGGTGACGGTGTGACAATTTGTTGTACCAAAATAAAAATATATCTTCAAATTGGGTAGTGTAGGTTTAATTTACATGCAAAGTGGCTCATGAATTTCGCCTTTCGATCCACGATATTTTTGGGTAACGCAGAAACTATCCGGTCCACTGGCTTTGTGTAGTCACCATAAAAACAACTGAATCTGCTACGTCGAACACATTTGGTTACAAGAAAAGGGTTGTATTAAATGTATGCCAAAGCTTAAAATTTATAGAAGAAAATCTACTGGAAAATTGTTCTTGCTTGAATTGATAAAATTGTTAGTGTCAATATGATACTAACGATTTGTAATTATATTATCTTAATTAATTAATTAATCCATATTAATTATGATTAATATGGAGCAACAGCGGCACGCACCGTATCGACGCCGAGCAATGAAGCTCAGCGAATCTAAGAGGACCTGATTTGTCATAATCCCGCAATGAAGTTAATCACAAAGTCAGTATAAAGGAGAAGTTGGAATAGGAATATACGGAAATATTATCAATATGGGTGTCAAACTTCACCTTGCTAAGCCCTTTTGGGAATAGACGCAGTATATGTATTTTTAGACACAGCAAAGAGTCTAATACCTTTCTTCCAGTGGCGGTACTGTCATCGAAGCCCAAAAGCATTACGCGTCAATTGTGTAATGTCTAGTTTATAACTGTTTATTGTGAAATCAGTACATTCTCATTTATGTGTCAAATTGCTTTTGTTAAATATAGATTTAAAGCTTAAAGATTATTATTATTCGAAGTTTTGTAAGGCAAGGTGGGCTTTTGGGCTTCTATGGAAGTACCGCCACTGCTTTCTTCGTCTTTTTACCGCATTGGTGCCTGAGAAGTGCAGTACTAACCAAGTAGATTACCAACTAGCGAGAAGTTATTATGGTTTTCTCGGAACTTCGCCACAATTGTGCCTTTTTATAAGTTTTTTGATGGTCAAGTCTTTTGATAACAAACGAAGCGGTAGAATAAAAATACATACCTGAATTATATCTATAACTCGATTGAGTACGAGATCGTGGTAAGCTTGAGTTGAGAGGCATTGCTGAAAGAAGATATCAGATTTATTATAGTAAGACCAGTAATTACGAAATTATAGATTTCAATGGAAATTGTGTTGTATTTTTTTTCCAATCATATGCTAAATGTTTGTTTCCATCAACAGCACCATAAAAAATTGTATTAAGTGTGACATGCTTCGGGATCAGACTACTATTCCTATACGAACTTTCAGGCGCAATTGTAGCAATTAGTGTTATTGTTTTCTTTCGAAAATTGTCATCATCATCATCATCAGCCCACTCCGTTTGACTGCTGGGCACGGGCCGCCTTTGCAACTGAGAGGGTTTCACGCTGGCCTAGTGCGGGTACGCGGACTACACACCGAGGAAATTCCTAAGAACTTTTAAATGTGCAGGTTTCCTCACGGTGTGTTCACCGCTAAAGTACGTGATAGCCCATTGTGGATACACACATAACTAGGAAAAGTCAGAGGTCAGATTCTTGACCGCGCGGCTTAACCTTGAGGCCGTCACTACTTCGAATTGTGTCCAATATACAGATGCAGATGTATCTTTTGGCGTGGATCTTACAACAGTAAGTGAAACGAGGGTTAAGAAATATACTCCTGCTTATCTTAATGGAAATACAGGCATTTTAGTTATTTAATATTTATAAATATACCCAACACACACATTTCTAACCCTACACTAAGATACAAGCCTTGTGTCGTGGACATCAGATACTACGAGAGACTTTTCGGTCTCACAAACACTCAGATCCGAAACAAATATTTGTGGATCGCACAAACATTTGTCTCGGTGCGGGAAACTAACCTTGCGATTCGCAAGCTGGTATCTAGCTAATTGCGCCACGGGGCTGTCAATCGTTTTGTAAAGTGACAGCGATAATGGCAGTCGCCATTTATTTTGCATATTTGAGCACTTATAGTAATCTTTCACTCCTATCGCATGATTGTCACCACCATATAAAATATTTTGTCACGAAATCGAACATGGTACTTACTATGACAATTAAACAACAACAGATCCACTCCATACTATGTATTCAAAAAATACTCAACAAAATCTACCATGTTAAATTTTGAAGTCAAATAAATTAAATCTTGTTGCATACGTTCCATCCAGCAGGGAAATTAAAAGCATACCGTGAAATAAGATATTTTGCAACGGTAAAATAGGTAAACATGACTTCATTTTTAACATACATACATTCATACATACATAGCCTCATCTGCTTTCTCCGAAGGAATTGGCAGGGATGCATTTACATAACCTCACTTTTCACCAGGTTTGTATTAGTCCCACGTAATTGGGGGCGAATCTATTGCTGTTTTTTGGTCACATTTCCAGACACCGTGGTGCTACTAAGCATTTCCTAATAGAAAAACCCAATAATACTTTGCTCGACCCGGGAATCGAGCCCCGGGCCTCTAGGTCGCTCGGCACACACTTGTACCCCGAGACCATGAGGCAGTCCTTAGATATTAATTAACGTAATTTGCGTTAGTGACATAAATAAATAACAAACAGTCACATATTATGTTTATAGTTCTGATCCCACACTAAGATAGGTACTTGTGTCGTGGGTATCAAAAACTACGTGAGACTTTTCGATGTCACAAAAACCCAGATCCGAAACAAACATTTGTGGATCAAACACACATTTGTCTCGGTGCGGGGATCAAACCCGCGTCCTATCGTTTCGCATGCTAGTGTTTTATCAACTACGTCACGGACGCTGTCAAGTTATTTTTATTGCGCAAATAATGATGTGGACCCGTATGCTTAGCATAGTAGTTTTTAAAACATTACAACATAAAATATATTATGTAAAAATAAATATCGTTAACAAACATGAAAAGCCTCATGAATTCCCTTTAAAAGAGCATTCTTTTGAATTTTACGAACACCTTTTCACTAATAATAGTATTAAAGAATTTACGACGCGCGATCCCTTCGCAGCTTCAATATGCATTTACTACTCGAATATACATGCAAAAATTACCCCTAATCCTTTCAGTTTAAGACTACTATTGGTGGCTGTTTATTCTATGCTTTTCCCCGGTGGCCATACGTGCCTTATCTACATCGTTTTAACTTTAACCCCAACAATTGAAGGCCACCGTGTAGCACTCTTGATGGCCCTTCCACGGTCAGAATATTTTAAACTTGTCGATCGCGATGCTCATTTGTTATCAAAAATTACTATTTTTGGTACACAAGGTGAAATAATTGTTAACAGCGAAAAATATATTAGAATCGTCTTTATTTCTAATGTTAGTAAAACCCGGAGGAATTATGTTGTTTTATAAATGCACTCACATACATACATGTATTTTTTAACAGTCGTTTGTTTCACGTGTAATTGTTTTGTTTGGAATTATGCAAAAATATTAACGGATTTTATATAATTTTGTCACTAAAATTTTCTTTATTTGTCTCCTAAATTAATTAAAAAAAAATCATCGATATTAGGGCTCATGCATTGTGAAACCATCCGTAATCATAACATTAAATTATATGAAATGAATAGATAGAAAGATTTTCTTTTTAAATAACACTTTTTATTGACCCTACACACGTAGGTATAAAAAACTCCTAACGTCTTTAAAGTTTCACCTAGGCCTTAACATAAACATTTCAGAAATATTCGTTTCAGTGCGATAATCCAGCAAGGGTACGATATTCGTATATTAAAACCGCCACCATCAATAAATTGACTTTTTAGTCACTCAACCAAATAGCAGTATGGAAAATGACAAATAGATATTTTTGACGTTATAATTCAGACAGTACGCATTTACAATGAAAGAAGAAAACATTTCGAAATATCGAAGTTCTTACTTCAGACAGCAAATTGAAAACAAACCTTATTTACAAACATCATTATATGGAGGATAAATTATAATCAGTATAAATATCATAGTCTACTTACTCTATACAAAATATCGAAACACAATAAATTACGTCATATAATTATAAAATTACTGAATCTATACAAATCTCATCTTTGGCAATCATAAACAAACATTACTAAACTCAATTAACAGGCGGTTTTACTTTTGTACTGAAGCTACCGATCACGTTACCAGGGGGTGAATAGTATGCTACTACATAAACTTGACCTTCCTTAGACTTGGCAACTCCCACACCAAGCTCCTTACTGTCCTCCCATACTACTTGTGAGAAGTGTCCAGAGTTAAGATTTGTAGGCTCTTTGCCGAACTTATGATTGTTGATCTCACTGTACCATTTATCAACTGGATCTCTTCCTGAAACTGTAAAGCTCGGATCAGAAGACCAAGCGTAAAATATGTTCTCTCCATATTCATTTTGGTCTCTGGGTTCCGTCTTTCCTTGTTTTGCTAGGGTCTTGGCCCATTCCTCGGCATATTTACACAACTTCTTGTTCATTTCAAGAGGTTGGACTCCGTGTTTTCTTCGATACTCGTTGTGAGCAGATAAGAAATCTTCTTCGAATTTCTCCGTGGAAATTAAAGTAGATTTAAATTTGCTTACTAAATCTGATGCTAGTACTCCCAAATTCTTACTACTCCTTTGGCTTGGTGACGATGGAGCTGAACCATCATAAGAGCTTCTAGATGATAATCGGCTAGGGGAAGGAGGTGCTAAGTTATTGCTAGATCCTCTAGGAGAGCTGTTAAAGCTTGTTCTAAACTCCATAGCTCCTGGTGGAAGGACATTTTTAACAAACTGGCCGCTATAATTTCCTGGAGGGTGGTAATTGGCTACAACGTACAGCTTTCCAGTTTTGCTCTTGGCACTGCCGATACCCAATTCTTTCGTACCTTTCCATACAATTTGTGTGAAGTGTCCGCAATTCAAGATCTCAGGCTCTTTGCCAAAGGAATAATCGTTAATCTCGCTGTACCATTTGTCGATGCAATCCTTTGCCTTGATTTTTGTGTTAGGATCAGCCGACCAGCCGCAGTAAACGCTTTCGCCATATGTCTGATTGAGACTGTATGCCATGGCATCTCTTTTCGCTAGTTCGTCAGCCCATTTTTGACTTACTTTGCTGATGTCTTTGTTGATGACTAAAGGTGCGACTCCGTGCTGTTTTCTGTATTCATTGTGTATTTCTAAGGCTTCGTTTTCGAAGTCATTGGATTTTGAGCCGAAAAATTTACTCTGGAATGAAAGAAAAATATATTGTTAGTACAATGAACACAGAAATTGTCTAGTTATTGAAATACGTATGATATAGTGAGGCCTGCGTTGAGTAGCATTTAAATAAGACTATTGAATTTTAAAATGCTTCAGAAAGATAATTTACATAATAAATATAGGACTATAAGTATACATTGCAAAATTCTATTTTTAAATGACTTACAAGTTTTACATTATAAAGACCTGAAATAATTATAAGTTAGGTCGGTTAGAAATAACCGAAATTTTTATTTTTTGTCGAATTGAATTAGTTTGAAATAATAAATAGGTCGGAATATAAAAGAACTATAATCTTTTGTGAAGAGTTTTTGTTAGTTTATGTTGTTAGAGCGGTGTGTTGCCCTAAATATTTGTCTGTCTCAGAGATGCGAAGTTTATATATGAATAATACGAAGAATATATGACGAAATAAACTTAAAATGTAGCATAATTCCAAAAACTGATTTTTTATATCGTTACACGTTCACGCCTTCACATTGAGATTATAATAGCTTTATCAAGTTGCGTTTCCTCTTGTGAGTCAACCACAGTCAATGTGTAACAGTTCTGAGTATTTACTTTTTACTACTTGCTGATAACCTCTCCGTGACTAACTGGCTAATGCGTTATGTGTGTAATCTTTTCTCGCGGAAAAATAATATCAGTATTTTTTTTCTATACTATAAATAAGTTAGTATACGATTGGACAAATTGTAAGCGCGCAACGGAATTTAGGATCACACACGCGTTATAAATAAAAATTAATATAAATACACCCAACAGTCACATACATAGTTCTGATCCGAGATACGAGTCTTGTGTCGAGGGTTATTGAAACTAAATGAGACTTTTCAGTCTCACAAACACCCAGAACCGAAATACTTGTGGATCACACAAGCATTTATCACGGTGCGGGGATAGAAGCTGGGGTTTGACCAACTGCTCCACGGAAGCCATCCCATCGACTGCCGCGGATTCGGATCCCAATCACCCAAATGATTTTTCGGAATAATGTTGTTTGTTTTCTTAAATAATAATCACCACCACACCACCATCAGCCCATATACGTCCCACTGCTGGGCACGGGCCTCCTCTACAACTGAGAGGGTTTATGCCTTAGTCCACCACGCTGGCCTAGTGCGGGTTGGCTATGTCTATGTCATGCGTGGTGAAAGTAAATTTAAAATGCGGACTCTTTTTTCGTACAAGTACGTATAAGCAGTCGTGGCCGAGCGGTTAAGGCGTCTGACTAGAAATCAGATTCCCTCTGGGAGCGTAGGTTCGAATCCTACCGACTGCGGATTTCGTTTTTGATGTGTAGATTCACAATACACATGTATTGAGGCGATCAGTCCTATCTTTAAAAAAATCGACACAGTTACGTCATAAGTTTATTTTTGTAACCACTAAAACTGTTACGATACTTTTTTGAGGTGCGTAACGAATTTCTATAAAAAATATTGATCTACAAAACTGAATGCAGATGATAAGATACATATCATCATCATCAACCCAAATACGTCCCACTGCTGGGCACGGGCTTTCTCTACAACTGAGAGGGTCCAGGCCTTAGTCCACCACGCTGGCCTAGTGCGGGTTGGCGGACTAAACACCTAAGAAATTCCTAAGAAATTTTAGGTGTGCAGGTTTTATCACGATGTTTTCCTTCACCGTTAAAGCGAGTGATGATTCATTGTGAATACACACATAACTTCGAAAAGTCAGAGGTGTGTGCCTGGGGTTTGAACCTGCGACCGCCGAAATTCTCGACCGCGCGCCTAATCCTCGAGGCCATCACTGCATGCAATAATAATTACAGACTTTAATTGTTAAGGACACCAGAATAGTTAAGATATTTCACATAGTGTTCCTGAAATTTATTATGTATTCCGACAGCCCACTAAATATTTTAGGTTTTTAAGTTCAAGATGTTTATTTCTCATAAAGAACATATTCACTTACATAAGAAATATCATTAATTACAAAAATAAATCAATTCAGACGTTTATCGCTAATAAAACAAAAAAAAACAAAACGTAAATAAATAGGGTAGTTCTAAAACATTTCTTGACGAACACAATCCAAAAAATTAAAAAAGTGACCAAACCATATTCAAGCCGAATCCCTTTTTATGTCAAACGAGGCTTGTATCCAACAGTGGGATATAAGCCGATGTAGATAGGTAGATTAAATAAAATATTGATCGTAACTATAATACCAAAACGTGTTATTTCCATTTTAAAATAATCACTGCAACAATCGGAGTAATATATGTTGATGTATTCAATTTATTCCTGTGTGCCAACAGTTTTTAAGCCAGCCAAAGCGCTGCGGCTTTGATTTTGGCTCACAACAAGCCTACATCAATCCAGAACCGCATTGCGTAGTCATTGTGGTACCGATAATTTTATTAAATAAACAAAATAGGAAAACACGTGGGCCGTTAAACCATAATAAATATATATAGGGTGTACGGTCTCACCGTGATCCGATACTAATAGCTAAAATCTCGACAAAAAATAAAAAAAAATGACGTTTTCCTAACAACCACATACATTTTATACCTATGTTTTTTTTTAACACTAGGGGGTTTGTATTGACTTTAGCTATTACCTACCTTAGTTTCTAGTTGGACTGAATAAATCTCACAACTTTTTACGGTAGAAGAACTGAGTGGCGAGACTTGTTTTTTACAAGTGTTGTTTTTGAAATTATTATTTCGGAACGGTTGAAAGGATTTTAAAGGAACTTTTAACGGATTGAAAAATTCATAATGTGTAGCATAAAGTACTCTTATTTTAGAAAAAAATAACATAAATTTGTATGTGGACGAATTGGTGGACCATACAAATCATTTCTCGCACGTGATTAAGTGACGCATATGATGGATAATAATCTAGTTTAACTAATTTAATTTTAATGAGGAATTAATGACAGCCTAATCTTTTAATAATTCGCCTATACGACGTAGCAGAACATACATCGCTTGACCGTAATCAGATTTAAGTGTCAATTTGAGAAATTTAAAATGAAATTTATGTTTTTTTATACCTTAGGCCACTTTTACTGTTGAGAGATCACCATGCAGTCCTTATGTGATTATTGAATTTGACATAAATAAGTAACTGTTAATGGGCATCTCGCCAGTAAACAAGTTTTCTTTTGTTCGACAATGAAAGACGTAAAGGTGTAAATATTCCGTCTCCTTTTTGGATACGAGCTTCTTCTACAAGTGAGTATATTAAGACAGAATGTCCCTTAAGTAGGGACTGAATAAATTAAACGACTTGGTATTGCATGGATCTCACAACTTTTGACGGTAGATTAACTGAGTTGCGAGTTTTTTTTTTACAAGTTTTGTTTTTGAAGGTATTATTTCGATTGACTGGTTTGGTTATTGGACTGATTCGAGTTGTGCTAGTCAAGGTTAAATTGGTGGTTGGTGAACTGCCTTGTGGGGGGCGTTAGAATCCAGCCAATTAGTGTCAGCCAAGGAAACATTACAATATACCTAGCAATAATAATACGAGAATACTTTTCTCGTTTGTTCGGGCACATTTTTAGATTTCGAACTAACAACTAAAAGAACTAACTAACTACCTAATACAAAAAAGACCCAGGAATCGAACCCGGGACCCACCCTATGCCGCTGATTAATCCCGCGGGACAAACGAAGCAGAAGTCTAAATTTAGAAATCACAAATAAAGAGGCAGTCATCCCAGTTTTATTAGAGGGTAAAAATAGCTCAAATGAAACCATTAACAATTTAATTGATGATGTAAAAATATCTGTAATCAAACGAGCGTTGTTGATGGAATGAAGCCGATGTCAAGTCTAATTACAGTTGCATTAATTTAAATGGCGATCGACAATCAACAATCAACGAAGGCTATTTCTTTGTTGAAAATTTTTGTTGGAACTAAAAGTTTTACCTTTTTATCTAGTATCGAATTGACAGTGCCTTATTTAATAAATTTCATACATAATGTACATAACCCTACATTGTTTATTTATTCAATTAGTACGGTTACACCAATTACACTAATCGATAAGAAACAATACAATATAAAAAATATCATTAAAAAAAACAAAGAAAAAAAAACATAAAACATAGCGAAACAATTATAAATTAACATTAGGTATATAAAATTATATTTTTAATGTCATTTTTGTTATATTTAAAATAAATAGCCTCACGCCTGTATTACACGAAGGGGTAGGCCAAGGTGCATTTCTTCACCCGAACAAGCGTTTTCTGCATTTCCTAATGGACGAATATTTTAAAAGAAGGCGTTAATAAAATCTAGAAATACTCAGACTTGTTTATCTTAACGTAATATGAAGTATACCTACTTTACAGGACCTGCATTGGTGGGTTATGGTAAAGTCCACACACCTCAATTTATTGCCAATATTAGAGATTTAACAATAAACTGTCTATAAGAAAAGAAGGTGGACGTAAATTCACATGTATCGTGAACGTTAGACATTGAATTAACAGTGATTATACAGATTCTACTAGTCATTCAGATGGAGTGATTGGGTCGACAGTAGTGGTGGGCGGTTATGAATGATTTTGATAATCAAATGATCCTAATAATACTAATGTTGATAATCGATTATGAAATTACACATACATAAACTCACGCCTGTATTCGTTTCTGCTATTGTATACATTTCTGCACCCACATTTCGCCAGGTATATATCAGTCCCACGTAATAGGGGGCGAGCCTATTGCCGTTTTTCGGGCACATTTCCAGACTCCGTGCTGTTACTGAGAATTTCCTAATGGAAAAACCCAATAACACTTTGCCCGAACCGGGAAACAAACTCACGACCTCTAGATCACACGGCACATACTTGTACCGCGAGACCACGAGGCAGTACGAGTATATTTTGGACTCATTTTTAAAGTAAGTTTTGTTTGCTTTAGACGTTATTATTGTTTAAATACGGAGCTACAACCAAGTGTATTATATTTTTATTTATTAATTTTCTACGATTTATTTATTATGATGCGTTATTGGCTCATTGCAATAGTATTTTTCTTACAACAATATTTGCACGAATAAAATTAATTGATTTTACATTTAATATAACCCTAACGTTGATAAATTATGACATTAAGTACTTTAATAATTGTTTTAAATGTGTTTGAAGAGTTGCATTTAAAATATTTATTATATATTATTATTTTTTTATTAAAAAAATGATAAATAATTTAAATTAATATTTTACCCGTCTATGGAATTAATTTCATTAAGTAAGACTTGGCGTCTCAGTCCATAAAAAAAACCCAGTGCATCTTGTAGATTTCACTGAATTAAATAATTTGATTTTGAGAACTCCCCACGATGTCCATCTTACACACTCACACAAATAGAGGAAGAACAAATAGCACACGGAAATAACACCGAGCAGCAAAACGAAACGTGAGTCACTAAGGATTCATAACTTGACTTTACCACGCAAGGACATCAATCAGAAAGAAAACAGGAGTTAGAAAAGTATAGCTACTTCCCTCCATTTTAGAACTGGTTAAAATTAAAAGAATAAATGGTCTAGTATAGCTTTAGATAAATTAAAAGTAAATTACAAATAACAGAGCAATACATTTTTATTCATTAATAGAACCTAAACATAACCACTACACAAACTCACCTATCGTGCCTTTCGCAAACGGAAACTAAATATCATGAAATAAATTTGAAAGTCATAGTTGAACATAAAAAAATAATATAGTTACCATTGTTTCCCACGACACAATCACTTAACCAATGAACGGGCGATAAAAGTATGAGAGATGACGTCCCTCACTCGAGATCCTGTCCAATTTATGTGTCCCACTTTATCCTTGCTATCGCTCGAATGTGACTGCTGCGAAACATTTTGTGTTATCACGATAAAGCCGTGGCGAGGTACTACTGTAACTCAAATGGGATTTATAAGAGTGAGTTACTTGTGAGAATTACATATATGTTATGATAATAACTGACTGATTGTTGTTTAGTGATAAATAATAATAAATAAATACAACCAACAGTGACATACATAGTTCTGACCGTACACTAGGCTACAAGTTCTGTGTCGAGGGGATCTGGCACGAGAGACTTTTCGGTATTACAAACACCCAGACCCGAAACAAATATTTGTGGATCACAAAAACATTTGTTTCGGTGCGGGGATCAAACCGGTGCCCTCCCTTTTCGCAAGCTGGTGTCTAGCCAACTGTGCCACGGGGCTGTCGATCGTTTTAATGACTATGTAATAAAGAGAAAATATTGTGTTTTTATATATTATGATTTGTCTTCTTTAAAAATAAATAGAAAAAACTTACTATGGGATTTTCGATCTTATATCTCGGAACAAATAGCTGTTCAAGTACGTCTCGGTGCGAGAGAGTACTTAGTTATTAGTTATTCCATAAACGGACTCTAGTGACTTATAATTAAGTTTAATCTCGATTCAACTAAGTTAGTAGAATGAAGGAAAACTAAAATATGATAAAAATGTTTAGTAATAATCGTTATACATGAATTTATTTTATGGCATCTTTATTAAATTACTTTTTTTTTCAAAATAATCTATTATTCGGTTTTATTTTTCAATAGCACCACGGAGTTTGGAAATGTGCGCGATAAACAACAACAGGTTCGCGTTCTCTTACGTCACTTTGGGTTACAGTGCAGGCGTTACATTTAAATAATAGTGACATCGTTTCGAGTCATACTTACATTCTTGAACAAATGGTACCGCCCCGAGAAATGATAAATGAATAGCGTAATCGACGATAACAATTTTTTACCTACATTTGTTGACGATAATTATACTGATATTAATAAAATATAATTGATCCGGAACGATATGAAATATGTCACAGAAATAATTCTATAACGTATTACATTTTTTTCATTATTTAGCTACATGTCATGTTAGTAACAAAATCGACAAAAGCAAGACTGTTTTGTTTCGTCTGGTTAGAGAGTTTCCCGGAGATTCAATAAGCCGGTAGCAACTGTATAGAAGTAAATTCCGCCACAGTGACGTTTTTGGATCAGCCTGTGTGCATCCAATAAATAAAGTCAAAGTCAAAGTTATCTTTATTCAAATAGACTTTTACAAGTTCTTTTGAATCGTCTTTTTTAAACTATTGCCGCTTCGAAACGTGTTATGTGTGTGTGTTACACCAACACGTTATAATATAAAATCGTTATCATTTATATAAATATTTATCGTTTTTTGACATTTTATTCCACTTTCCCCTGCATGCTGGTTGCAAAACCCCAGATTCGTAATCACCACCACCTCAGCCGAAACAAAAGGTTTATTACTTCGTTTCTTTGCCGTACGTTAACTTTAAGCGTGGCGTGGAGATCTCAGTACGCCGGCAAGGTATCGATTGCCGAGATATGAAAGAATCTCTTGCCACTTCATGCTCTGTTTACATTTCACTTGTACTCACCGTCAACTGAGGTGTGACCATTTTGTCATAACTAAACATTATTTCACATTTAAAAAGATGATACTATAGTTAGAGATGTGTGCCTTGACATCGAATCAAAAATACACTTGACACTGTCGGGCAAACAAATGATCACGAGAAACACTTGACAAAACAAAACATTTGGGACGGAGAACAAAAACTCACGGCCATGACGCTGCAGCGAACAACGGAATCCCTTGTTTTATTTAACATTTGTAGTGCACTCAACGGTACAAGGACTTGGACAAAGGAGCTGGCGAAACACCGAGCAGATAGCACACGTATTTGCCGACTCGTCTGCCAGTGACTGGCTGTCATGCTTGGATAAAAAATTGTTCTGGTCACCGAACTCGGTAATTATGGGAAAAAATGCATGAATCACTCGCTAAGCGGTTGAAATTAGCCATATTTATGACGAGGTTTTGTGTTTTTGTTAAGGATATTAGCAATTTTTTTTGTTACTATAAAATTAATTCGATAAGCAGTCATATAGGGCCTCTCGTTTCATAACTAACCTAACAAACTGCGACACGAAAGGTGTCAAAATGTTAAATCTCTACTCTTCTAACTTACAAGGTCATAATGGATCTGGGCTGTCCAAAAAAATAACTCAAATTGTCATATCTAAAATTTTGTCCTAACATTTATGTATCGTACAAGAATTTGCGTTTATGTGGGCTTTGCGGCAGTATCGAGAGCAATCAAAATGAGTTTATAGAAAAGATTATCAGCATATATTTTTTTTCATAAAATTGTTAGCAAAAATATAGTATAATAGAGCCAAAAAACACAGATTTTTAGATTCTGCGCAATAAGGATGCGGTGCGCAATCGGGATGTTCCGGGTTAGACTACCGGGTCGTGGATAGTGGTATTCGGTTTTTCAATTATATTTTTAGAAGCGGCAAAGTCTTGAAATGTGCCCATAAAATTGCAACAGACTCGTCTCCTATTTACGTAGGAATTACAACATAGCTGACTAAACGTAGGGCACGCACTACTTACTTGGAGTTATGTATACGTACGTACCTACATAATGTAGAAGATATGTATAAATACATGTAACGATCAAAATAATCAAAACTGCCTCGTGGTCTCGCGGTATAAGTGTGTGCCGTGCGATCTAGAGGTCCTGGGTTCGATTCCCGGGTCGGGCAAAGTGTTATTGGGTTTTTCCATTAGGAAATTCTCAGTAGCAGCACGGAGTCTGGAATTGTGCCCGAAAAACGCCAATAGGCTCGCCCCCTATTACGTGGGACTGATACATACCTGGCGAAATGTGGGCGCAGCAATGCACCTCTGCCTACCTCTTCAGAGAATACAGGCGTGAGTTTATATAATCAAAACTGCCCATACATCGTTGTACCTTAAATCTTCATGTGGCTTATTAACATTCTACGTTGAACAAAATATCTGACTACAGTTTCGAAACAACTTATTCAAACTGGGGTACATTTATTATGCGGTCAGAAGTAGTTACTCGGTACAGCCAAGCGAAATTACTAGCCACGTACATTTATCTTGGCGTCACGCTTCATTGGATCCGACGGTTTGAAACTTACTAGATATTCAGCGGAATTCAAATACTTCATCATTTGAATTGTGACGTAATAGTTTCAGTGAATATTTTTTACTTACATCTCATCGTCTAAAGGCCCTGGGGTCAATTCTGTCGGGCAAAATGTTATTGGGTTTTTCCATTAGGAAATTTTCAGTAGCAGCACGGAGTCTAGAATTATGTCAGAAAGACGGCAATAGGCTCGCCACCTATTACGTGGGACGAAAAACAATTGGCGAACTTGAAATACATTGTACATAGATTTCAAGCTGTAGCGTGCATGTGAGTTACTCCATAAACCTGTTGAGCTGTGTCACTTGCCTGACCCGGGAATCGAACCCGGGACCTCTAGATTGCACGCCACATACGGCACCACGAGGCAGTCGTGGTCCCGCGCCATAATTAAATTTAATATCCTCATGTCATCTCCGGTACAAAGACAGCGAGGCAGATTTAAGATACTAATTAATCTTATGTGATTAATGGTGCAAAAACCGCGCACATGTTAGGTTGCAACACACTGCATGTCTTTTGTGACTTAAATCTTTGCTCGTGTAATGTTTTGTTCTTTTTATATTGGTAAGACGAAATAAATAACAGTTCACCATATTAAGACAATAATATGAGGTGGTATCCGAAAGTCAACAGAAAGCTGCCGTCCTTGACCTTATTGTTTAAATTTAACAGACGAACGATCATGGTGCATCACTCTGCCATCCCTTTAAAGATACAAGCGTGAGTTTATTTACTTTGATGTGATCTTAAGTCTAAGTTTTTTCTTCTTAATACTGGCACGGCAAAGTGACTCCACTGTACCTGATGGTAAGCACAGTGGAGTCCAAAAAAATAATACCGACCAGCGAGAAACGATATGGTCACCCGCTGGTCGACACAATCATGCCGGCCTGCACAAATGCTTCTTCACGCTTCGCTTGAAGGATCCAGGATCATAGGAAGGAGGGTGTGATGTAACTAAGTGCGAGTGTCTAAGTGTCAGTAAGTTAACGGATGCCTTGTATTAATGGCATCAGAAACTACGAGAATGTTCTTCATAAAATTCAAACATTAACTATTGCATCTTTAATATTGAGAAAGGATTAGGATGTTAATTATGACTGCCTCGTGGTTTAGCGAAACGAGTATGTGCTTCGCGATCTAGAGGTTCCAATTCGATTCCCGGGTCGGGCATAGTGTTACTGAGTTTTCCATTAGCAATTTCTCAGTTGCAGTAGAGTCTGGAAATGTGCCTGAAAAACGGCAATAGGATCGCGCCCTATTACGTGGGACTGATTGAAATGTTTCACTCATCATGAGGTTTATGCCAATACTCGCCACGCTTTTTTTTATTTTTTTTTAAACACTTTAAGCTCCCCTGTTCGGTACCTCGGGGGAGGCCGAAAGGGGTATGTCGGGGTCTTCTTTTCAGCTTAATACTCGCCACGCTTGGCAGGCGGGTTGTTTGTTTCAACAGGTCCCTGTGGAAGTCATTGGAGAGGCCTATGTCCAGCAGTGGACCTCCATTGGCTGATGGATGGATTGAAATGTGGATGCAGAAGTGCACCTCAACCTACTAGGGAATACAGGCTTGAGGTTATGTAAGTATGTATGTACGTCTAATGTATATTATATCTGTACATATACGAATAATAGACGAATATTGCGTTCAGGTAGCAATTTCTTCTATCTTACTTTACGTAATACAGACTGGCTAAATTTAGCTGTGTGTTTCCACACGTGGTGTGTGCAGCAAGGTCTTATCGCGAGTTGATAAGCGTTCCCGATAACAATCGATTACGTGTCGCAAGTAATTATTACTGTGGATAAATAAACACTCGATTTTTTTATTATTGAGCAGCTTTCGTGAGGTGAAAATTGAATGATAGTATAGCTCTTGGACGGACGGCTGTTGGAGCAGGCGAGTGTTGGAGTGGGGACCGCGCTTGGGTAGACTTAGTGTAGGACGTCCTGCAGCACGATAGTCCGACGACTTGAGAAAGGTGGTGGGTGGCGGATGGATTAGGGCTGCTCAAGACCGGGATGGTTGGCGCTTACTTGGGGAGGCCTTCGTTCAGCAGTGGACGGCGATAGGCTGAGAATAATAGCTCTTGGAAGTAGTGATGGCCTCGAGGTTTAAGCGCGCGGTTGAGAATCTCGACGGTCGCGGGTTCAAACCCAGGTACACACCTATGACTTTTCAAATTTATGTGTGTATTCACAATTAATTGTCACTTACTTTAACGGTGAAGCAAAACATCGTGAGGAAACCTGCACACATAAAAGTTCTTGGGAATTTCTTAGGTGTGTTAGTCCGCCAACACGCACTAGGCCAGCGTGGTGGACTAAGGCCAAAACTCTCTCAGTTGTGGAGGAGGCCCGTGCCCAGCAGTGGGACGTATATGGGCTGATGATGATGATGATAGCTATTGGAATTTATCTCTAAAGGAATTTAATATACGTGAAATTCATAAGAGGTTGGGTATTCAGTAACAAAATGGCTGAACGGATTAGGATGTGATATGACGCACAGACAGTTAATGATTCGATTAAAACAATACAATTTTGTGTAATGAATGTACTACAAGTTTTATAACTATCACTTTTTTAATATTTCCATTCCTCTTTGGACAAAATATCGCATCCAGATATTAGTGTCAGAATTAAATACTACTTCTACAGTTGCTTAGTCGAAACTATTGGAAGTGGCAATTTCTCAGGCACTCGGAACGAAAAGTCTAAGGTACCGTTTATATTACAAAACAATGTAATATTTAAGTAATCCCTTTTTCCTCCATCGCTGAAGAAGGTGATTGTTACAGTTACAAGGGCAGAACTTATTGACTTTTTTCGCATACCTTTAATTTCATTTATCATATTGATTGTATAAGTATTTTTTTTACCTTTGGTTATAAACCAACCAATAGCCGGGATGAACCACTAGTAAAACAAGTCTTATTCGCACAAAAGTAGATTTTCCCAAAGCACATACTAACTCCTTTGAAGCATTAGTTTTAATGAAGTGATTGTCTTTAATCTACAGAAGGACATAATCCGCGTACTTGCGCATCTCGGGCTCAGCAGCAGTGCGGCCAATTAGTCTTAAATTACGTCTTAGTACAAGAGCTAATGCCGTCTCATTGGCAGAATACATGTGAGCAATGATGCCCTAGTACAATTATCATTAGCTCTTATACGTCCCGCTGCTGTGCACGGGCCCCCTCTACAACTGAGAGCGTTTAGGCCTTAGTCCACCACGCTGTCCTAGTGCGGTTTGGCGGACTGTCCGTAATTGTACTGGCGGACAGTATATTTATAAAGGTAAATATTAGTTCTCTTTAATAAATTTATTGCATCCCTATTATTGCAAAGGCAAGACTCGAAATAATGTTTTAAGAGTACAAAACAGTTAACAAAACAGCTAATGGAAGTGGACGAAGAAGTGCAAAAAAGACCCACTATGTCATAATTATTTCAGTGTTGTCAGTTTTCTCTTTATTTTAAGCTAAATTGTGAGTCTATTAGCGATGTGTTTTTCTATCACATACATACATAATCTCACGCCTGTATTCCCCGAAGGGGTAGGCAGAGGTACATTACTGCAACCACATTTCGCCATTTATATATAAGTCCCACGTAATAGGGGGCGAGCCTATTTCCGTTTTTCGGGCACAATTCCTGACTCCCTGCTGTTACCGAGAATTCCCTAATGGAAAAACCCAATAACACTTTGCCCGACCCGGGATTTTAACCCAGGACCTCATGATTGTACGGCACATATTTGTACCGCGAGACCTCGAGGCAGTTTTGTTTTCTAACATGACACAAAAAAAACCTAAAGTATTAAATTGCGTTTTTTTAATTTTGATATTGCGCTATATTAAAATGAATGGAGTTAATCTAAATAATTAATACTTATTATTTTCGCTTAAATACTCGCGTAAATTTTACGTCTTCTGTGTTGGTGTTCGTAAGCCACAATTGTAAAGGGAAGGGTAGGAAGAAGAATACCCGAAATCACTTCATTAAGTATCCCATTGTTTTCTTTGCCATGTTGCTTCAGCTATCGTTGTTCCTTTTGAACCCGTCCCAGCCTAAGAATAAATTCCCACCTAGCATATTTTTCAATTAAATTTTGTCAATTCAACTCGGGAGGTACGTATTTCAGTACCATTTTAGTTATTACAAAATTCAATTCACAAAAGGAACCTATGATTTCAGTTCAAACAACACGCTACTTGAAAAATAAATAAATTTAATTAAGCGTTATCCGATAATTATACGCACATAGCGCTACGCTTTTATTCCTCGATGGGTAGGCAGAGGCGCCAATCCCACATTGCGCCAATTGCTTTCGTCCCACGGAAAAGGAGGCGAGCCTATTGCCGTTTCTAGGGTACATTTCCAGACTCCGGGTTGCTACTGGGAATTTCCTAATTACTTTGTTATTAATTAACATACTTAATTTGAATTCGTTACTGCGATTATATCCGCTGCTAGTTAAAAGCAGTCAATGAAATGAAACGCCGAGACATGAACGCACGAGAAATGAACGCACCAAGACAAATGTTTGTACGATCCAAAAATATTTGTTCGAATATAGATGTGAATCGAAAAACTTAAGTAGTTCCTGTTACTGCAATACAGGACTTTCTGTTTGTTGTATTTTTTGCTTTATTTTTGTTATGCATCCACAATTCGTCACTGACGTAATCTCATATACGAGTATAAACAGTCTAAGTGATAGATAAGTTTTCAAGACACGTCCTTGATAAATACAGTATCATCCATAATTTCCTTCAGTTGTCTACGTAGTGTAATATAATTCAGTGTCGCTCTATGCTTCTTTTACCTTTATTATTCTTCTATTATACAGGACAGCAAAATTGTGTCAACTGGATGTAAACGTAACAATTACTTTTAGTAAATAATAAACTTAGATTGCTCTTTACTCAATACATTCTTCAATATCTAATTTGTATGAGAAGGAAATATTGTAATCAAATTCAGCCCATAAAAGCAAAAACAAGCCGTCAGTCACAACATCAAAATCCTAGAAAATGAGGTCACATACACACGCCTAACTAAGGTAATGATAAAATATTATATTACCCATAAATACTTTCAATTACCCTTTAAATCCCACACATATTCACTAATAACACCTGAAGAAAAACAAAAAATGGCTGCTGAAATTATGACCCACAGATCACACACTACTGAACGTATCATAATAAAAGTGTTACTCACAATTAAAGAACATCCTGGTATAACACAAGGCACCTTCATTTTAAACACCAGTTTATTATAAATAATATTATCACGGAATCAACACAGGATAGTTTCTTGATTAAAATTACGCTCCACTACATACTCGTACATGTGTAGATAGCGCGATATTTTATTTGGAGATAAGTGACGTGAGTGTGGTGCGTGTTACGAGAGATAGAGGGCGCAACCGCGATTAATATTATAAATCACAGTTTAAAAGGTTTTAGGTTTAATGAGGCTGTATCGCGTCGGTGAAAAGGTGTAGAGTGAATACAACTAATTATGTTTTAAATGTTTTTAATTGGTTGATAAATAACACTGAATGGATTAAATAATTAACACAAATAGTTCCATATCTATTCGTAGGTTAATACATTTGGTATTTTACATTCCGGTACATCTGTTATTAAAGTTAAAACTGATTTATAATTTGTTGTTTATTTATTATTCATTTACGTCTAACAAGCAAAGGCTTGTTATGGGCCTACTCTATGATTGTGACGGGTTAGGCCTTAGTCAACCACGCTTTTTTTTTCTCAAGGGGAAACCTGATTAAGGGTCTACTTCCCGCCAGCCCTGGGGTAGGGGGACGGGAAGGGTATGTCGGGGTCACTGGTCATCTCGGTGCGTGGCGATGTCAAGTCCGCGCAGATGTTACTGCTGAAAAAAATCCCTATAACGACCACGTTGTATGGGCGAGAAGCGCCCACCATCATTTCGCAGCCGCCCGATGCGCCTCCAAGACAAAAATGTCTCGGCCGTTTCGGAGTTGAAGGGGGCGTAGTTGCATTAGTCGACCACGCTATCCTAGTTTAGGTTGCAAGACAATATATATCGAAAATGTTCATAGAAAACCCTTACGTATTCAGATTTTTTTTCTTTGACGTTGCGTGTGCGTGTGCGTGTGTGATTAGGGCATATATGTAGATACCTTTAAAAAGGGAGAGATCTGTGGCTTATATTTGATCCAGTCGTCGTTTATACGATGACTAATGTATGTTGTTTTGCCTATATTTTTCCACACCACATGTCTTTATTTCTTAGTAATTACGCCGACAAATGTACATCTAGACAAACATACCTACATAAATAGGTACCGAAGATTTATTGTCGTTTTAATTATACGTTTACAGAACTCATTTTCTGTTCGTTTCATATTGTGTGGCTATATTCTGCATCAAATTGGTAATAATAGCTCGGCTATAGTGGGAATTTCAACGGTGCGGTCGGCAGCACATTTTAATTGTTTCTTAACCTAGTTTACGCCTGTTTGTCGTATTTATTAAAATGGAGTGGAGTGATTTTATGACGATGAATAGAAACTTCTTTTATCAATATGATTCTAATTTTATGATAGTCTGGATATTAGTATTAAATACCCCGTTTTAAATGGCTAATGTTTATTTTTAACGGAATATTGTCAAATTTAGGTTCGATTACGTTAGATATCTTTAAGAAGTCTACAGCTTTTACCTAAAGTATGGAATAATAATAATAAGAAGAATAAGATAATAATATGACGCCAGTGCACACTACAATTTTTATGGACAGTTCCTTCACCGTCAAAGCTACTAGACTATGGAACTCACTTCCAGTGACAATAAGAAGAGCTAAGTCATTGTCATCTTTTAAAAAACTGCTTAAAGACTATTACTTGTCCTGCTAATTGAAGGCATGTCGTGTAAGTTAGTGTTTGTGTGTATGTATAATATGTATGTATGTATGTATGTATGCAAGTATGTATGTTTGTTTAAGTATATATATGAATATTTCTTTATATGTTTACCATATTTATTTATATGTTATACCAGTACACTTCGGCTACTTTTCATCTCTCTTCCTGCATTTCCATCCCAGGTTGCCTGTAAGAGATCGCCTCGTGCGATAAGGCCGCCCATTGTACTTTTATAGTTCTCTGTACTCCTTCGTTTTAATGTTGTGTGTACAATAAAATTTTAAATAAATAAATAAAAATAATAAATATGACATTTACCACCATAAAGAGGAATTTATGAAAAATAATATAAAAATATTCTATTCCAATGATAAAAGGCTGTTATGATTGCGTTGGTCCCCCGGCATAATTTGTGGTTTCTAGATGTCCTGGATCCTTTTCTCCAATCGGGTAAGTGTCATTGGGTTTTTTATACAATTTTTAATATTGAGTTTTAAAATACCCCTAAAAACAAAAGGATTGCCTCCAATCGCGTGTGTTTTACATAGCTAGGTGTAGAAATGCTGCTTCGAGGATACTAGGCTTTTCTATATTATGTAGTAATAGCACATATATTTTTTTTTTCCATATAACTTATTAAATCGAATCAACCGATACTCTCAAATCACTTATCAATGTATAAATCGCTTCAGTTTATATCTTAGGGCACACTTGTCGCCCAGTACAGCGCTGAGAATGTTTGAGCGTTAGTGGGGATGTAAAGTATACAAACGAGATAAGTAGGAGATCATACTAAGATTCAAACAACCAGCGCGATATTATGACGTAAGCGAAGTGACGTCACTTTAAAATTTTCATTGAAATGCTTACAAAATGCAACCTTGAATGTGAAAAAACGCGGGTACGATTTCGGCAATAAGACAAATATGTGTCATCATTATCATCATCAGGTCCACTGCTGGATGTAGGTCTCTCCTGAGGCATGTCACTAGGCTAGATCTTCGGTCCTCTCCATCCAGCCGCTGCCAGACATCCTTCGTATGTCGTCACCCCATCTAACTAAGCAATAGAAGATTATCGCCACGCTGGGCAGGCGGTTAGTGACCGCAATTGTTCTCGCACCGATGACGCTGCTGCCCGTCGCTGGTCTGTGTGGTTACGGAACGGTCATACAGCCATTCGTCAGTCGCTAGTCTCGTTCGCTAATCGGCAGGATGTACCTCGTGCAGGAGAAGTAGGTTTGGAGCACTAAGTTGGCAGTCGTTCACCCTTACGTCCCAATAAATATTTGTGTATGTGATTCCAATAATAGAGCTGTTGTCAGCGCGGTCAGTACTAAGGATGGGACATCTAACACTGCGACATAGAAAAACGATCTGGATACTTCTTACACGTTTGCAAGCATTAGTAGAGCCAGTATTTCATTCTGAATCTATGCTTATAAACATATGTATCAATCTCTTCGAAGCGGTAGACAGACGCTTTTTCTACGCATCAATATTATGCCTAATAGAATATTGCCGAGTTCGAGCGCAGTTGCAAATTCTGTATTCGTTCTAAAAGTTTTCTAATGGATATCCAATAGCAATTTCCGGAATTAATCATATTCTCAATCCACGCCGCAATATAGTTGTCAAAAAAAATATATAGGGAAGGTGGGCATGAAAGAGCCAGTTTTAGAAAAGGACTCGTTTTAATATCTAAAACATAATAAAACCACATTTTTTATATGTTAGTCCGAAGCTCATTTATTACTTTATGACACTCAATCAACAATTACTCCTTAGAGATATGTTTCATTATAAAATTCTACCTTTTTTAAAAAGAGGGAAAACGGCTCATTCATAGCATGTGGTTGTTGAAAGAGCCGCCACTTGTTATGAAAGAGCCATGCACGATATTACCAACTATTTCAATAAATTTCTCCAAAAGTTAAACAACATTAACAAGAAATGACATTTTTTTATTAGAATACCGTAACAAAAACTAACCAACATTAGTTAATTAATAACACTCATTTCAAAACTCGTAGCTCTTGAAAGTGATGTGTTTTCTAGTTTTTCTAATGGCTCATATTTATTTCGGTGCATAAATCCTCTGAAACAATTGTCACTACTACTAATAGCTACTGTATAATCGTATGTAAATTTTTTAGATGCAGTTTTTAGGTAATCAGTCTTTTGTTCCTGATCCAAAATGAAAATACGTTTATTGCTTGTATTTGGACAATGTTTGTAAGTCTGTTCGCCATACGATTTAATTTTTAGGCCCTTTGCGTGTTTTTTTTAGGCTATGCTGTTTCTGATGATATTTTAATGTCTGTAACAAAATAGCAACGGTTCAAAACAAGTTGTTATAAAAGACCTAGGCATGAAAGAGCCGGCTGTTTCATCACATATTTAGTTAGCTCTTTCAAAACGAGTAGCCACTAAATGCAAAAACCTTAAAAGTATATGATCAAATTACGAATACTGTCCATTAAATATTACAATTAGAAGGTTAAATGAGTGCAGACTCTAGTTGTAATGTAATTTTGATGTCAAATCAAACAATAATATAAAAAAATGGTTGGAATAACAGCATAAAAACTTACTTTTTAATGCCTCTTTTTTCGATAGCCTCCTGCTCCGTCACTACACTTCCGCGAACTATCAAATCTTTGTGGGCCACAGATAGTCGATGTTTTCACACGAAAATAAAATTCAAATGATGATAATTTCAAAAGGTCGGGTAAAAATCCAAGTGGCTCTTTCAAAACATGTCTCTTTTATGCCCACCTTCCCTACCTAGCTATGATATCCTGAATATTATTTAATATATTGTTCAACGAATAATAAACCAAGTGTTTTATATATCATATACCACCCTAAGGTTCAACAAAGAAGCAAATCCGATACCAAAAGGAGTTCATTCAAAAAGGAATAGGATCCGCCAATAGCCATTAAGAATGCTATTCGCTTTAAGTACAGTCATCAAATTTGCTCAATCATAGATTTGGAGTAGAGCACATCGATGCACGTTTGTCACGCCATGAGGGAGAGAGAAAGCACCTGTAAATCTTTTAGGAAGACAAGGACAGCGATAAAGTAACCGTTTTATCTTCAGAATAATCTTCGCCTTATAACGCTTTAGGAGGTTCGTGCGAGTATGTGAATGCGTTTATACTGTCATGCCTCTAGATAAGTTTTTCGTTTAGATGGGTATAGTGTGGCATATTGACAGCCCTGTGGCGTAGTTGACTAGATACCAGCTAGTGGAACGAGAGACCTGGGTGTTTATGAGACCGAAAAGTCTCTCGTAGTTTCTGATACCCATGACACAAAACTCGTATCCTGAATGACTGTTGAGTGTATTTATTTATATGGATTCATAATAAAACGATACGAAGAGATAAGTCAAAAAGTTTATATACATAGGTAGTCTTTAATACGAGTACTACTACCTCATGTATCAACTGTAATTGGTTTGCAAAGACTGCAGCGCTCAGTTTTTTGGCTATTTCTACGTGGAGACTCTACTGAAAGATCGTCATCTTCTGTATTTTTTTTAATTATAATATTACCTACTGACCATTGAGTCTGACATTTACGTTGTGCCATACTTATAATTTTTCTACATTCAAAAGGCTTGCTTTGATTCATCAATTTATCTTTCCATTGAGGGTATTCCTTTTTTAAATTTAGTAACTCCTATTAGTAATACGAGTATGAGGTGGAAAGACCCTAGGTAAATGTGAAAAGGTTTTATACAGCATGATGACAATTCAAAATGGAAACGGATTCACGAAAATGGTGCTACATATTTCATGATGTTCAAGGTCACGAGGGTCTTTTCAATCGATCGGAACACCATTACGTCTGCTTAACATTCATGTTTCATCATTGGGCCACAACTTTAGCGAGACGTAACTTGTACTGAATTTAGCTTGTATTAGATTATTTTATGTTACACAAGTGTCCTCGAACATTAGGCGTGCGATTGGTCTCTAAAACACCTGGGTACATGTGTCTACCAACACGCACTAAGCTAGCGTGGTGGACCAAAAAGGTCCATATCTCTCAGTTGTATGAGATGTCCGTGACTAGCATTGGAACCTAAAATATGCTGATATGAATAGAAGTTTTAGACGTCTCATTAATGGGCACAGGGCTGATCTAGATTTGAGTTTGGTTGTTGTAAGGCCTCACTCAATGCACAACAAATTACTAACCCACAAATGACTCACAGAGACTTACATTTTATACCTAAACCCGCTTGTATTCCATAGGGATAGGCAGAGACTGGTGTACAGAATCGGTATAGATATAATAATAATCATAATAAAAAAGTACGAGTACAAGTATGTATGTATGCAATCACGAGGTCTCGGTTTTGATTAGCGGGTCGGACATAATTTTATTGGGTTTTCCATTTGGATTTTTTCAGTAGTAGCAAGGAGTCTGGAATTGGTCCGAAAAACGGCAATAGGCTCGCCCCCTATTACGTAGGACTGATACATGCCTGGCGAAATGTGGGTGCAGAAATGCACCTCTGCCTACCCCTTCAGGGAATACAGGTGTGAGTTTATGTACATACATATGTATGTATGGAAATGTGCATGTTTGAGTGTTTTTGTATCATAATCTAAACTAAATTTTATTATCAGCATCATCATAAGCTGAATGATATGCCTACACTTTCGGGGAATATCAGCGTGAGTGTATGTTCTCGTATGTATGTAAAAAAAACTGTCTATAAAAACGATTCTGGTGGCCCCACACGATAATGCCAATTCCGATGGATGACAATATTACTCCCATTATCTGATATGATTCTATGGAAATGAAGGCATTTTGGGCGTACTGAATAATACATTTAGGACTAAGTTGTTTGAAAATTATATTTAAGCTATTAATATTCTGGGGAGGTTTACGTTTGGTAGTGGACGGCGATAGGCTGTGTATATGATATTTAAAAAAGGAAAAAAAAAAAAGAAAAAGATCTTCACTTCTTCAAGAGAGTTGTCACAATGTCGTACATGCAATTATAAATAAGATAATGTACAAATAATTTTAGTAGACAGTGCACGGTGTAGTGTAGTGGCGGTATTTCCATAGAAGCCCAAAAGCCCAGCTTGTCTTACAAAATTTGAATAAAAATCTTTAAATTTTAAATCTTTGTTTAACAAAAAAATCATTGTGAGGTTTTATGAAACCACGGTAAAATTGAAACTTTTTTTCGCATTGTAGATATTTAAGTAAATTTTTTTGGAAATATATTCGATTTAGGGTATTAATATCGCATCATCAATCTTAATTTTATACTTGAAAAATGGGAATGATTTAGAGTACTCTGTGTTTTAGAGTATGACATTCATAATATATACAATTATTTAGATATCATCGTCGTCATCAGCCCAAATATGTCCCACTGCTGAGCACGGGCCTCCTCTATCATTGAGAGGGTTAAGGCCTTAGTCCACCACGCTGGCCTAGTGCGGGTTGGCGGACTACACACCTAAGAAATTCCTAAGAACTTTTTAGGTGTGCAGGTTTTATCACGATGTTTTCCTTCACCGTTAAAGCAAGTGATAATTCATTGTGAATACACACATAACTTCGAAAAGGTGTGTGCCTGGGGTTTGAACCTGCGACAGCCGAAATTCTCGACCGCGCGCCTAAACCTCGAGGCCATCACTGCTTATTATTTAGATGATATAAATATATTAAAACATTTACATTAAACACTAATAAATACAAACAAATAGCGTGGAGCACTGGCACAAATGAGTACTGGTATAAATATTGCAGATTTCTCGACAATATTTCGGCTCAATGTGGTTCCATTACGATCAGTTTGCCGTACTTCTTAATATGAAATTCCAATACCAATAATAAAGATTGGTGTATTGTCGTCTTGGGGTCTATACTAACTTTTAATATGACATCGACTGTAGCGCAGTTGACCAGACACTGGCTTGCGAAACAAGAGTCCGCGAGTTCGATCCCCGCGCCGAGACAAATTTTTGGGTGATCCACAATTCTTTTAGGTCTGGGTGTTTATGATACGTTAAAGTCTTCAGTAGTTTCTGATACCCATGACAAAAGATCTTAGTGTGGGGTGCGAAAACCCTCGCCGTCATTTCACAACATTATTTACAACACAATAAGAATGTTTATTACAAGTCGCAGATTCGCACGAGCCTATAAAGATTTTGATGTCCGATAACATTTACGATTCGCTTTATTGCTTCCTGATGAAAATCAATAAAGTCTCTTTCTATGGTGAAGTTATCACGCCTTTCTTTAAACACTTTAGCTTTCTTATCGACATGTTGGGGCAATTTAGAATTTCCAGCCATCCTTCCATCATCAGGATTAGTGTAACAACTGTTCGCTCGTGTGGACTGAGCTCCTAACCAAATCTTACGCCACCAGACCAACCAAAACCTCATATATTTTGAACGGTACGTGACGTCACATAATATGTACGTAGAAACGTCCCTAATAAGTTCCAGCTGCAACCCGAGGCGCTGTCCAAAGCTGGAAGTCCGTTGTCATATATTTTAATACATCGATTAATAGGGAATTGACTTACAGTCCTATAAAGTACCTTCAAATAAACAAAAAAGGACAGCATCGAAAGAAAATCTATCTTATTGAGTTAAAGTTTACGTCTTGAAGGCAAAAACTTCAAGGTGTTTTAATGTCTACCAAACTGTATTTTGTAGTGTCAGATTCAGTTCTAATTTCTCCGAAACTGAAAATGACGGGCATATAATGAATAAAAAACAAAGTGACCAAGATGAAGAGAGTTATTATAGTTTCATAATTAGCAGTGATACTAAAATACAGAAGCGTTTGCGTGAAATATTGAAGAAAATTCCTTCTTATCGCTATGAAATATCAAAAATGTCTCCTCATATTTGTGTTACACTCGATATTACCCATCGTAGACGACACGCGTCGTATTTCAATCAGTCACTCCAGCTATAAATGGAATAGTTCCAAAATCAATAAACATAAACTTATTAAATTCCCCGAACGATATTTGAGTTCAAACATAACCGATGTTTGCTTAGACTAGTAACGTTTGGGTCAAATGAACTAGAAAGTGTATTACTTCAGGGATTTATTTAATATTTTTCTAGAATATAAAGAACAAAGTGGTAAGGAATGAACGAGGCATCAAAACGACGTGTGAATTCACAATAGTTTTTATTAAGTTGACAGCCCCGTGGCGCAGTTGGCTAGACACCAGCTTGTGAAATGAGAGGTCGCGGGTTCGTGTTTGAGTATTTGTGAGATCCACAAATATTTGTTTCGGGTCCAGACCCGAAAAACACCCAGGTGTTTGTAAGACAAAAAAATCTTTCGAAGTTTCTGATACCCAAGACACAAGAATTGTATCCTAGTGTGGGGTCAGAACTATGTATGTGACTGTTGGGTTTATTTATTTATTCATTTATTTATACCTAAAAGTTCTAAATAAATTCTTGGATGTGTCCGTCCACTAAGACCTAGTCCACTAAGACCTAGACCCTCTCAGTTTTTGTTGAGCACACGCACAAGTGGATCGTACATAATATGTACATATATGGGCCGATATAGAACAAGATACTATTTATTTGTGCCCGGACAAAACGGGGCGCATAGCTAGTACTCAATGAATTCGAAGCCGTCCACGCAACGTAAACAAACAGGCGTCGAAGTTTTCGACTCTAATCAGCTGTCACAAACGGCGTCATCCATCACCGAATGCCAATAAAAGAACAGCTAGATTAACCCCTCAATCTATTTTAGGACTTGTAAGATGAAATTGAAAAAATATTTTTGATTTAGAAACAGGATTGAAGGGTTTGATGTCCTTGACCTGGCTTGGTAAATATACATCTGGGGCCACAGAACAGGTGGATAAGATTAGAAGGGAAATAGATAGTATTTTGTATGGGGACAAGTTTAGTGTCGCCGCTTGTCTGTTACCTATTCATTCTACAACAAACACACGACCAATGATAAAAAATTCAAACATAAATGAAGGGCTGCTATTGGTTGTCACACATTTATAAAAGTCTTGATGAATTACTAAGAAGCGGCCGTGTCAAACATATGATAATCGTAGGTTTGGCACGTTCGGCATGCTGACATTTCCTGTCTATGTTGAAACATTAGGAAATAGTGCAGTACTTAATTTGATTAGAATTTTATTTTATAAAGATTTCCAAAATAATTCGTCATTATAGCCTCAAGTTAAGGCTCTTAAAAAACGTTATTAATTTAATAATCATTTTAATAAGATAATTTAAATAAGGTTAGAAGATTTAAAATCTGATTAACGTTCAATTAATTCATTCTTCTTTTTATTTAAAATATATTTATTTAGTAAGATTGCGGGTAAGCGTTTGACGCAAGCTGAAATGTGATTATCGTTTCATAAATACATTCTTATTTTTATTCATAATGAAAAACATTTTTATATTAGTTTGCGGGACAGTGTTGAATGCTTTCGTTAGAGCGCTCTGGAAGTGTTTTTGGGAGGTATATATCTAGATGTGGACGACTTTCGGCTTTTAATGATAATGGTAGTAAAGATATTTAGCTTATTGTAGATATACAAAACCACCCAAACACCAACGACCTAACATATTTTCGCAACGTATATTACTGTTCATTTTCTTCAAAAGCCAAAAGCTTTCCGCCTACAAATTACAAAGGATCCGAAAATAACAGACAAAACAGCACGGTGTTTCTGTGTGAATGCCTTCGCGCGTGCACTCCATAGTACAATGGAGGTCGTTAGAATGTTAGTAATGGCCGGGAATTACCTGTAGGTGATTTATAATGCTTTGCCGGGCACAATGTACCGTTGACCCCGATAGATAGGGTTTAATCTTTTCGAAATACCAATTGGATGGCTGTTCGTGGAAATAATTTGATTGGAAATGTAGATTTTTTAAACGGGCGCATACACGCCTATATTTTCTAAGGCAGACGTCCTGACGCACCCATTCACTTTTTTAAGTACTAAAATACCAAAACACAGGACAAGACTATTGCCGTTTTTCTTCAAAGCGGTTCATTTAGCTCATACAAATGAAAAATAAGTTACTAGACTCTTCTTCATCATCATCGGTACATATACGTCCCACTGCAGGGCACGGGCCTCCTCTACAACTAACAGGGTTCAAGCCTTAGTCCACCACGCTGGCCAAGTGCAGGTTGGCGGACTACACACCTAAGGAATTTCTTAGGAATTTTAGGTCAAATCACAACGTTTTCCGTCACCGTTAAAGTACGTGATGATTTTTTGAAAATATACACATAACTTCGAAAAGTCAAAGCTTGTGGTTTGAACCCGTGACAGTCAAGATTCTCGACCGCGTGTCTAAGCCATCACGACCCTTTTTATAAATCCTTATCACTCCTAATTCGCTTATAGGATAGCACAGCACTCTCTAACGTTGAAAGCGTTATGTTTTTGTATTTGAAATTCAAGGAGATTGTCTCCACGAAAAGTTTTCTCAATAAATATGCTATAATAGGAAATATACATATTGATAGTAGCGATGGGACCCAGATCCATCCGGGCGCAATTTTGACTCGTATGCTCATCCCACGGGAACACATAATACAAAAATACGAAACGCCTGTTATATCATCCTGAGCAATATGTTTCGTCTATGTGTTTCACATAGTTTTGGGTCCCGCTCGGCTCAGGCGTAATGTTAACAAAAAAGTATCCTTTGTTACTTCGGAAGTTCTTATCATTCATACAAAGAATCATACAAATCCTTCGAGTAGTTTTTGCATTAATTCGTTAAAAAAATACAAACAATTCCTTATTATAAAAAAAATAGTATAGATGATAAGAGCAGGCAAACAACTGTCCACTTTGTCCATAGCAAAGTGGGAAACCAAATATTGAACTTAGATGTATAAAACATATAAATTGGAGTAGCCAGGTGTTGAAGCACACGGATTAAAGTGGATTTTAAACGGCGAGTCGCTTTGAAATTTTTGAAATATCATTCGCGGGGTCAACGCTCATGCATTCCATGTATACAAGGAATACAATTTATAAGAACAATTTGTATTGAATTTGACTAAAAGGTATTCGAAATTATTCGCTTTACTTCACTTTAAAGCTGAGAAATTCTGCCCGTAATGGAAATGTTTCTATGTTATTTGCAGAAGGTTTAAATATTGTACAATATAGAGAATTCCAGCCATGTTTCTGAGATGAATATTCATATTTACTTATACGATGGAATGTATTTTATTGTTTATTATGCCAGAAATTTAAGCCTTGTATAGATGACATTGTCAAAAATATGATACGACTAATCTACACGAGCCTCGAGGCCTCGGGGTTTAGGCGCGCGGTCGAGAATCTCGGCGGTTCAAACCCCAGGCACACACCTCTGACTTTTCGAAGTTATGTGTGTATTCACAATGAATTATATTTAACGGTGAATGAAAACATCGTGATGAAACCTGTATACCTAAAAGTTCTTAGGAATTTCTTAGGTGTTTAGTCCGCCAACCCGTACTAGGACAGCTTGGTGGACTAAAGCATAAACCCTCTCAATGCTGGGACGTATATGGGCTGATGATGTTGATGAATCTACACAGCTACAGCAAGGGGTAGCTAATGTTGAAAGCTTTATGTCGCTCGCTCCATTGGTTATACAAAAACGAACTCTATTTTATTAACAAATGGTTTCTTTTACACCAAATTTGGTAAGGCTTATAATACGTTGTAGGTAGAGAGATTAGGACAGTATGCAAAAAGACTGTTTTCAATATAAATCTACCTAAGGAAAGTCTTTAACAGACAGAACTATTTTTAATGGTATGAATGTCTAAATAGTCTTATGACCGAAAAACTCAAAATAAGCTCACATATCCTTATCCTTAATATATTTTTAAAATTATAAATGCTAAAGTTACTCTTTCTGTCTGTCTGTCTCGCTTTCCTGCTAAAACTACTGAACCGATTTAAATGAAATTCGGTACACAGATAGTTTAGATCCTGAGAAAGGACATAGGCTACTTTTTATCGCGGAATAGGGGTTTTAAGGATTTGAAAGGGGGATGAAACATTGTATGGAAGTATTGTCATTTTTAAAACTAGAAGCTTGAAACTTATTTTTAAGGCTGTTGATTAGATATAAATAAATATGACATTAAAAGTTTGTAAAAAAATGTCCCTTTAAAGGGGTAAAATAAAATAGGGGTGAAAGTTTGTGTGGAAGTTCGTCATTTTTGAAGTTAGAATGATAAAACGAAGGGTAGACGATTGTAACTATATGGAACCATATGTCTGTTACCCTTTCACGCCTTAATCATTTGACCAACGTGAACGATTTTTTACATGTACATAAATGGGCCTCTGTGGAGTAAAATAGACTACAACTTATTTTCTTTTTGAACCCAACCCTGTAATCTACGCGGACGGAGTCGCGGGCAAAAGCTAGTAGTCTAATATAGACATATATATTATGTTCTATTATGATATATTATAAATTATACGTGAAAGAACTGCCTTTATTCAATATTAAATCGGCTGGGAAACTTAGTATTCCCCATTATCGTAAAATTTCAGCACCACGTGTGAAAAATCTCTCTCGCTGTTTTTCTCAGCGACTAACTAAATAAAGAACGTGAACTCGCATTTGTAACTTCAAATATTTCTGAATCCTTTTATATTGCTGGAAAAAAGTCTGGAGTAAGGTATGTGAGTTGTTTTAAACAAAAAACTGTTTCATTCATTTGATATTAGTTATGTGTTAGAATGTGTTTTGCAAAGTCGGTAAACTTATTTAATAAATAAATATATGGAATAATAAAATAATTCAAGGGGTAGGCTGAGGTAAATTTCTGCACCCATATTTTGCCAATTGTGTTTTCCTCCCACGTAAAGAATTTCCTAATGGAAAACCCAATAACACTTTGCCCGGCCCGGGAATCGATCCCATGACCTCGTGATTGCACGGCGCGTACTTATACCGTGAAATCACGAGGCACTATAATTGACTAATTCGATAAAAATAAACACACTAAAGAAAAAATATTTAAATGAGTGTACGTTAAAAATAAGGATTCTCCACGAAAATCAACAGCGTGTAAATGCTCGAAAATATGCACAACAAACCCGAAGCCGTTTTAACAAACACAATTCACAATCAAAATACCTACACGTGATTTCCAGATTCGTGATTCACAGATGCTTTCATTGTGTTATATCTCATTCATAAGCCATTGTGTGCCGCTATTGTGGCCTAATCATGCGCGAAGTAAAAATGAGCTTGACGTACAGTCTGAAATTCCATTAATATTTGCTCATTTCGAAGTGTCAATGAGTTGGGTGCTATTAAGCTGTGTTGTTCATCATCATCAGCCCATATGCGTCCCACTGTTGGGCACGGGCCTCCCCTACAACTGAGAGGATTAGGCCTTAGTCCATCACACTGTCCTAGTGCAGATTGGCGGACTACACACCTAAAAAATTCCTTTGAACTTTTCAAATCATCCAGATGTATGATGAGGTAATGAAATTCAGCAGCAGGTATTAAGCCAAAAAAAATGTCTTCTTTCTAGTTTTCTTCCAATTTTTTTTTCAAAAAATTGCTAATAAACTTATTAAGGGGCATAGGTGTTTAACTGGCAAGACTTTTAATGCCAATGTTCATTTCACTTAGGTCTTAGCTCTATTTACCATACTTGAACAAATTGTTATGATTAAAAAAAATGCTATACAAATCAATGTTAAATCCCTCAAATCACATTTAACATTCCTCCTAATTCCCCACATCTAAGTGATTTCAATATTTCCAATAACATTGAAAAAATAACCCTCAATCCAAATTCAATATCAGCAAAAATGTGGGTTAATCCTCGTTCTACAGTGGGGGCAAAAAATGCTCAGCGTTTTCAGCTAACGGACAGGTGGTGTCCATTTGCACAGCTCCATAAATCAACGGCGGATATGATATCAGTTTTTTCGTGAATTTGTGTGATTGACTTGCTAGATGTAATAGGAAGGCTTGTGTGTTATTGCCTTAAGCGATAGTACTTTGACGAGCAAAAGTGTCTAAAGTTGATGTAGTTGCAGTGATAGATAGGATGGACAGGAGAAAGATAAAAAGGTTTTAGAGAGGAGACCACGTACTGGCAAATTCTGGATATCGTTACTGGCATTAAAATATAATTGATAGTTTAAATGATTATTCCGCTCCCATACCTAAACTACTGATTAAAATTAATATATTATGGTATAGATAGATGATAATTGAAGATTTTATCCCGGGCTATTTTTATCCTGAGAAATGTTTTACTTTGAACGGATATTTTATTTACGAAAAATGAAAGTTTCTCGTTTTTAGTTAGCCAGCCCCGTGGCAGAGTCGGTTAGACATCAGCTAGAGGTCGCGGGTTCGATCTCCGCACCGAGATAAATGTTTGCGTAATCCACAAATATTAATTTTGGGTCTGGGTGTTTGTGAGACCGATAATTCTATTGTAGTTATGATACATACGACACAAAATTCTTTATCTTAGTGTGGGTCAGTGGTCAGTGTAGCGTAGTGGTAATATTAATTATAATTTATAAGGTAGACGTTAAAATAAATTATAAGCGCTGTTCTCCACTCAAACCGGTTGACTACTACGTCAGATATCGGACCGAGTGGACAAATACAAACCAAACCTGAAACATCTGGACATAACAGTCAGAACTAAGTTATTATAATTTAGTTTCCTATTTATGGTTTCTGTATAAAGTAAAATAAGCAGCGGAGGAAACCTATTTACTACAATTTGTTGTACTGTAATATGTACTTCATGCATATTACGAGTGCTTTAACCGACCCATTCCGCCAGTACTCATAATCCAATGCAAAAAAGTATGCGATCTCTCGAACCAAGTGCCGTATCTACTTTATTTAAATTCCACGTTCAATTTCAACATATAGCAGACAAAAACTCCTTTTATACGAGTTTGTGTTTACTCTTCGTATTTGCACATCAGACTGAAAAGACTCATAAAGAATTTCATAAAAAATTTAATAAAAAATGTTTTGTCGATAATTACGCAATAGGAATCTACGTCTATTGCCTCGTCGTCTCGCAATACAAGTATGTGCTGTTCGATCTAGCGGTCCTGAGTTCGATTCCCGGGTGGGGCAAAGTGGGTATTTAGAAATTCCCAGCAGTAGCACGGAGTCTAGAATTGTGCCCGATAAGTGGCAATAGGCTTGCCCCCTATTACGTGGACGAAAAAACAATTGGCGAAATGTGGGTGCAGAAATGCACCTGTGCTTATCGGGTATGTATGGAAAAGACTAACCAATCCATCGCTTAATATTCCACCAAATTACAATATTTTTATACCCTATCAGATGAACGCTAAGAGAAAAATGCTCGACAAACCAAACGATAACAGAAGCTCTATTAAATCAAGTGCGAAGTATCTCCGAGCGTAGTTATTACGCGCTCACTCAAATTGAATTATTATAATTCTTCGAAGGAGAATATATTTTCTGATGTTGATTTAAAAAGTTACGAGAATTTGCACCTGGATGCTTTGTTTGGATTTTATACTACCTATTGATGGCTTTTATCACTGGCACGATGAAGAAACCTTTATTGTATCTTGTTCCAATCCCACTGCTCCCCATAACTCAAAAAACGCCTTTAATTTTCTTAGTAACACACCTGAACGATCTCTTAGGTCATCAGAGACTTGGTACTAGAAATCCCCAAGCACGACACTTCATCCCTTAGCAGGTCTTTTACCATTCATGCTGCTCGCCTATGGAATGACTTACCAGTCACGATAAGAAGAAGCCAAATCACTTTCATTTTCAAAAAACTCGTCAAGGAACATTTTTTATCACTCACTATATAAAGTATATTATTCTTCTTTCTTCCATTCATATATTTATTTACTTATTTCCTACTTATTGATTAATATATTATATACACATATCATATTATTTTATATGTATATCTCATATGTATGTTTATATTTACTGAATTAGTATGTAGTACTTACTAATTCATATATTTGTATTTATTAATGTTATCTACCTTTAAACATTTTGCGTACATCATTTCTTTTTTTTTTTTCAAGCATTTACGTAAGTTTGTGACACCCACTCATGCTTCCAATCTCTCCAGTCCATCCTAAACGGTTGCCTGGAAGAAATCGCCGACAGCGATAAGGCCGCCATTTGTGACACTACCTTATTTAGAGTTGCTTATACCTATGTTGTTTTCTTATTATATGGTGTACAATAAAGAATAAATAAAGAAACATCACACTACTTGATTATAAGCTCGGTGCTATCCAAGTAGATCACCAAGTCGCTAAAGATGGTCCAATGAAGTTGAATAGTAGGACATTCGTTTTAAGTTTTTACTAGATAATTAATAACAATAAAATAAAGGAAATATATTTTCTTTACATACATAAATAAAAAAATAAAAAATAATAATAATAAAACGTACCAACTATTGTTTTCTTCAATCTCTGCACCACCTTACACTTATGAACATAATATAAAAAAAAAAACGATAAAACAAAATAACGATAATAACGAAGAACTAAAAACAAAACGTAATTACATAACAACGATTCTGAACGCAACATTAACACTATAATATCTGGATGACATATGGGGTAGATGGAAAAAAAATAATAAAATTAGTAAAAAAAAAAACAAAAACACAAGACTAGCGCAGTACACAACTTGAATGGCGCTGAGATATACGCGTTTCGTATACTCGCATGAAGCTAAGTTTTTCGCGGTTTCGCGTTTAAATTCGAGGTCCCTGAGCGATCAGTGCCGCGTTTGGTCGCATGCATTGTGGTGTTTGTTGCCTTTTTGTGCTTTTGTGACAGTGCTTTGTATTCCTCCAGTGTGGTGATTTCAACGATGTCATCTGCAATTTTCACAACAATGGTACCATCTTGTGTCCAGCAAGCACGCATTCCAAAATGTTGGCGAGCTTTAGCAAAAATCTGCTGTCGAGGCTTAGTTAAAAACTCCTTCAGGGATAAGGAAGTACCCTTCAGCTTGGACTTAGCCTACTAGACATCTCTGACCTTTGCTGAAAATCGGAAAACTTCACAAGTAATGGCCGATGATGTTCTTTGTTGCGGGCCCCAATTCGGTGACATTTAGTAATATGAGACGATGAGATGTTCGTCAGCGCCAACTTTTTGTGAAATATCTCCAGGATTTCCGCAATATGTAACCTTATCAGATTCAGGGTGGCCCCAGAAGAAGAAGTGTTTTACCGCCCGATGTTGGTCTACATTCCGTCAAGTTAACGCGCACACTCAACGATTTGTTGTCGAAGTAACCGCAGCATATTGAACATTATTTATCTGAATGTTCTAAACTCCTCGGCTACGCGTGCAACGGTGTCTTTAGCAGGTACTCCGGTCTGAAGCTGAGCTTCAAGTTCACTCATCCTCGTCGCAAAACAGTCCTCCAGCCTGCTCTGTGCTTCCTGAATGTCAGCTAGTTGAGCCATAACGGTTACGGTAAGATTTTTTTTTTTTTTTTTATTTATATTTTTTTTACGTTGTTGTTTACGTTAGGTTTTGTCCGTGTATTGTCGGCAGGTGGTGTATAAATTATGTTTTAGTCACATATGAGTGATACACAACTTTTTTACGAAGTCGTAAAGTATAAATATACTGAAAATTAATTAAAATTGTGAATTTAAAATCAGTCGATTTACGGACACGTCTATACGTTTTGACACCGACCGCCAAAAAAAAATATTTAACAGCCACTTAACATTTTTTTTATTCTGATACTTTGTAACCCATCATTTATATCACTCTGACTCCTATAACCATGCAAGCATCCTTGTATTATGATAAAGATGAACAGAATATAAAGACCAGATGTGCCCCGCAAACGGAAAATCAATTGGGTCACAGGGTCATATGGGCCTGGGAAACTCTTAGGGCGGTTATTTTTGGAACTAACTGGTTTAACTTGGCCCATATTGAATTTATTGCGTGTAATATAATAAAGTTTGGAAGAAGTCTGTCTAATACTTTTGGAAGTCTGTGACGGAGTAGATTGAGTGGTTTTTTTTTCGTTAATTTGTTATCTGAGTAGTTAGAAATTCGCTTACATCTAAACTGCGAAAATAATTTTGGTAGAATGCATAATGACATATGTATATCATTATCAGCCCATATACCTACGCCCTACCGTTGGCCTCCTCTACGACTGAGAGGGTTACGGCCTTAGTCCACCACGCCGGCCAAGTTCGAGTTGGCGGACTACACAGGAGAAATTTTAGGTGTGCAGGTTTCATCACGATGTTTTCCTTCAGCGTTAAAGTACGTGATAATTCTTTGTGAATACACTCATAACTTCGAAAACTCAGAGGTGTGTGCCTGGGGTTTTAACCCGCGACTGTCGAGATTCTCGACCGCGTGCCTAAACCTCGAGGCCAAGTACAAGTGACTAAACCGCTCGAAGCAACATACATGAATTTGAAAATTACTTCAAATTCAATACATTCGCTAATTGACTACTAGTGTGTTGTGACGCAGAAGCATTGAATAACAATCATTTCATTTATTCGCCTGAAATATTCAAATACTTTCAATACATTCTTAGGGTACATTTCCATACGAGCTATTGGACTGAAAATGCCAACTGATATGCATTTGTGGGTGTTCACTATTCAGATAGCAACACTCTGATATATTGCAGTCGATTGCATGCTTTTCTACATTTGATTAATTCCGCCATGTTATATAGGTAATACCCAATTTATTTGAACCTGGCAAAGAGAGGTGTATATACGGTATCTACATACATAAACTCACACCTGCATTTCTGCATCCACATTTCGCCAGGTATGTATCGGTCCCACGTAATAGGGGGCGAGCCTATTGCCGTTTTTCGGGCACATTTCCAGGCTCCGTGCTGCTACTGAGAATTTCATAATGGAAAAACCCAATAACCCTTTGCCCGACCCGGGAATCTAACCCAGGACCTCTAGATCGCACATTCTTATATCGCGAGACCACGATGCAATCATATAAGGTATGCCACATTCCTCCAATTATGTTTTATTTTCTATATAATAAAGCAACCTTATTGCTTCATAGGCTTCCAGACTTTGTGCTTCTACTGAGAACAATTAGACCGACTTGTTATTTGAACCAAAAAATAAAACAAACGTTTTAATGCAACTTAGGAGACTAATTTGTACGTGAGTTTGTTATTTTATTGCACTTCTGCGTATACACTAATATAAATAACAATTTTTTATATATTATTATTATCTTGGAAGAAGTGAGGCTGCGAGATTTAATAGAACATGTAACATAACAAGCATATTATTTTGTTAAAAGTGTATGTATGAAAATTTAAATGTACAAAATAGCAATTTTTGTAATTTTGTGAAAATATAGTAAATGAATACACCTCTTTTTTTATTAAATTTTTACCTTTCATATTTCTGGAAATAAATTACCTGACCGCTATTTTATGAAACAACCATACACAATACCTTTTCATGGAATTTATGTAAAACAAATAACTAACGCCCACACAATACAATTACGCTTTCGGTCACTTGTAAAGAGGGTTTAATGGGGTGTAAATCATTTATCCCCCAACAAAATAACTAAATCGGCCACAACAAAGCCAAGTAACTAAAATAATGTAATTAATTTACCTGGGTAATTAATTCTTTACCCCAAAATCCGTTTGTAAACAAAATCAATTCCACTTTGATGTCTAAATAGTTTGAAAATACGTCAGAGGGTCGCTATCAAGGTTGTCCATGTTTTGTGGCATTTGAGATCTATATTGGTACGTAATTGGTGTCTGACGGTTGTATACGTAATTGGTGTAAAGAAATAGAATGGCTTTTTTTCGTTTGTTTTTGTTTTTAATGGGCAATGGATTGTAGAGTTGTCCTTCTCAGTTGTAGAGGAGGTTCGTGCTCAGGAGTGGGACGTATATGGGCTGATAGTGATGAGTGTATGTCAACAAGCTTTAAGACAAGAGAACGAATATTAAAGCCAAGGTTTTGGATGAGTCATTATCTAACCTTATGAGAAACTGAGTTCCTTTAGCTTTCACGCCGATAGGACTCAGTTTGATATAGAGATAGTTTGATCGCGATACCTAGGGACGGTTTCTGTTCTTTTTTATATCTCCCTGTTAGGTACGGTCCTCCCCTACAACTAAGAAGTTTTTCAACAAGGATGTTTTCCTTACCCTTATAGTACATTATAATTCATTAGGGCACATAACTTCAAAAAATGTACCTGTGATTTGAATTCGCGACTGGTGAAATTTTGTCTCGTCTGCGCGTTCGATTTTCACTACTTGAGAAAAACCTTACCTTTGATTCATAATATTATTTTTTTAGTAAATAATATATATCGTTTTTTTTTTATAAATACCTACTGTATAAAAAACTCTTGTTTTACTATTTCCATTTTATGTTTTAACTATTAGTAGAAATTGTTTTGGATTATGTAGTATATTCTAGCTTTAAATTTTTTTTTGGAATTGTTCTGTATATTTACAAAGTAATATAAATAAATATTCCGAATTGACATAGTTCACACCGTTTCTGTTACCTCGTCCTTTTTTTTTTTTTTTTTTTTTTTGTAATTTAAATGGAATAGGCGTTTGTCTTCCATCTCATCCTTAGCTCATAGTGACGCACACGGTTCATTCCAAATGGTATTTTAAGATGTACATTCTTTATTAGCCCCGCGACTCGGAATGAAGGCGGGGCACACAATTGACGCAAACAGTTTCTTGAAAATTTACTTTACTGGAAATAGTCGTGTATTTTGCATAGTAAATTCTAAATTAATATTTTAGTACGCTATCGTTTGTAATAGATCAAAAAAGGTATTCTGGCGTTATTATACTCGTAGAGGGCTATTTTAGGCAAAGGTTTTTTTAAAAAACAATATATTTTTAATGATGATGATGGGATGAAAGTCGCAATGGCCTCGAGGTATGGACACGCGGTCGAGAATCTTGGCGGTTGCGGGTTCAAACCCCAGGCACACACCCCTAACTTTTCGAATTTATGTGTGTATTCACAATGAATTATCACGTACTTTAACGGTGAAGGAAAACATTGTGAGGAAACCTATTCACATAAAAAGTTCTTAGGAATTTCTTAGATGTGTAGTCCACCAAACCGCACCAGTCCAGCGTGGTGGACTAAAGCCTAAACCCTCTCAGTTGTAGAGGATGCCCGTGCCCAGCAGTGGGACGTATATGGGCTGATGATGATGAATGATGATAATGGTTTTAATGTTATCAAGTTTTTTAGTGTCGTTAGTCCAAAAATTGGTGAATGCAATCAAGAGATCTCTGGTTCAATTCTTGAGTCAAACTCTAACTTCTTGACATCAATTATATTGGCTTTTTATCCCTGAACGCAACATGGTGAAGCCGCTTTGTGATATCTTGATGATTTCAAACAACAAAATTTTAATAAACTTAACTTAGTAAGCTTCTGAAATTTTAGTAACTCCCGGTGTTTAAATTCATTGCTATAAGTGACATCAATTTATAATATTCACCTAACACGCACTAGGCCAGCGTGGTGGACTAAGGCATAAACCCTCTCAGTTGTAGAGGACGCCCGTGCCCAGCAGTGGGACGTATATGGGCTGATGAAGAATATACACCTAATATGACTTTGAAAATTCCTTTTGTTCGAACCCAAGACTAGAAACGTTCTATCTACGCATCTTATACTTTAAGACAACATTACCCACCACGCCATTGTTTTACTAAAGGTCCGGAAAATATATTTAAATTCTTTAAAGAATTTCCTTCCTAAAATTGAGGCAACCCAATTTACAGCTTAGAGGTAAGAGTAGTAAAACGCTGGGCTCAAGTCCACTGAATTAAAAAGTATCTCTACATTATGAAAACGTAATTTACTTGAAGGTCTTCTCGAGTTCCCAGTTTTTACCTCAGATTTTATGGAGTTTCAGATTATTAACAGCGTTGGTAAAATTAATTTAAGTTAGTTAATTTATACGGGTCGATAAAGTTTTTAGTATCATTTGTTACATCATTATTTGAATAGAAAAGTAAATTTAAATGTCGGTCACTCAGTCATGATTATATACGAAAGCCCTTTTGACGGTTAAAATTTAAGTTTATCAGTCCCAGTATATATGTTTTTTTAATGACTGTGAGATGAAGACTTAGTACACGACGCTGGGAAAATACGGGCTTGTGATTTTGTATAAATACATCCTACTGTCATATACTATTACATACATACAACACAGTGGCGGTACTTCCATAGAAGACCAAAAGCGTTCCACGTGTCTCGTGTAATGTCTAGTCTGTAATTTATTTATCGTCATTATCATCACCGGCCTTTCTCACGTCCACTGTTGGACATAGGCCTCTGCTATGGCACGCCTCTGGGCTTGATCTTGCGCCCTCCTCATCCAACCGCTGCCAGCCACCTTGCGAATATCGTCTACCCACTTAGCCAGAGGACGACACTACTTTTGCCGAGTCGTGGTCTCCACTCCAGAACACTTGTTTATCGTGGGGTCAGTATATTCTCATTTATATGTCAAATTGCTTTTGTTAAATAAAATTTTAAAGATTAAATATTATTATTCGAAATCTTGTAAGGTTAGCTGGGCTTCTGTGGAAGTACCGCTACTGGTACAATATATTATATTTGTAATTCACACAAAAAATTATCTCGATGCAAGTAATGGAACCGCGGCACCTCGATTCACAAGTAGGTTTCTAGATAACTGCGTAACAGAGGCAGTGGAATATCTGAATCGGAAAAAATATCATCCAAATAAAATAATATCAACGCCCGTACCAAAACCTTTTATTCGATAAATAGTTTTTAGGACATATATTCTGAATTATTGCCGAATATGCGAGAATACCTTTTCACTCCTCACCACTAAAGTTACCGAGCTGAAAAATGGCCCATAAATCACATCGATAGGAAACTCGTGTATACTTTATAAGAAAATATTTTCGCAAACATCTCTGACGTATGACCTTTGAACCAAGAAAAGCCATAAACTAGCTAATAGCAAAAAAATATTCAAGTTTCACAAATAGATTATTCCAACAAAAAACATCCTGATACAGCAGAGATTTTTTTTTGGAAAAGACACGCCGTAACATTGATTTCAGATTGTTGATTGATATCTATAATGTGAAGGATTACAAAATAGTAAATGATAATATCCGAAATTGATCCATTTTTCTGTCGTAAATAAAAACCCTAATCACCTTTTAATAGTTGTAGTGAATAAAGCAAGAAAAAACCATTTGCTACGTAAGCCTTATTTATTTTATACGATGAAAGTTATTTATTGTTCCAAAATGTTGAATAATTACAACTTGTAGTTCTTTTTATAACGAAAACCCTAATTAAACAGCCCCGTGGCGCAGTCGGCTAGACACCAGCTTGCGAAACGAGAGGCTGCGGGTTCGATCCCCGCACCGAGACAAATGTTTGTGTGATCCACAAATATTTGTTTCGGGTCTGGGTGTTTATGAGACCGAAAAGTCTCTTGTAGTTTCTGATACCCACGACACAGGACTTGTATTCTAGTGTGGGGTCAGAACTATGTATGTGACTGTTGGGTGTAAAAAAAAACATAGGATACCTCCTAATACAATAGTTTGTACAACCAAATAAAACGCGAGAATACACAAAAGTATTTTTAGCCAGCAATTTCTAAATACACCGCAATCTACTCTATCATTAAGTATACAAGTCGATTGCGGTTAATAATAGAGCCACCAGGACCCCTCTGACTGGCCTCTACCATTTGTTAGAGCGGACCGTTTAATGTCAAACATCAAGCAAAATGAGACGAGAGTCGAGAATGCAGAGTATGTTATATGTAGAGTTAGGTAAGTTACAAGCTTATGTTGTGTGACTGCTCTATTATGTCAGTGGCGACTCTAAATATTACCACAGTTATGTGGGGTAGATATAAAAGTCATGTTGGCCTTGAGGTTTAGGCACGCGGTCGAGAATCTTGACGCTAGTTCAAACCCCAAGCACACACCTCTGACTTTTCGAAGTTATGTGTGTATTAACAAATATCACGCACTTTAACGGTGAAGGAAAACATCGTGATGAAACCTGCACACCTAAGTTCTTAGGAATTTCTTAAGTGTGTAGTCCGCCAACCCGCTCTTGGCCACTGTGGTGGACTAAGGCCTAAACCCTATAAATTGTAGAGGGACCGTGACCAGCAGTGGGACGTATATGGGCTGATGATGATGATGATGTGAGGTATGCAATGAATCGTATTCAATGCACGCATAGAGACAAGCATTTTATTTGGCTTTATAACACCACACAAATGAATGAACTAGTTATTGTAGAATTAAGATTAATTTAGGATTTGAATACAGTTTTATTGGTGCAAGGTAGATTTGTTAAATTTATGTAAGATAATATACGCCATTGTTTGATAAGTAACTTGAGGATAAACATTATTTATAAATTATTGACACATTTCATTCCGAGTCCGAATTTTAAGACTTTTGCAAAGTGATGTGTGATAAATCCAGGACAAATTAATAATTTTAATGGAAAGTTAACGCCATATACCTTCTACAGAACAAAATATCTGAACAATTTTATTGTCACTAAAATTGTATCATAATTGATTACGTTAAGACAAAGAAATATCATATTACATACATACATAAACTCACACCTAATAGATAGAGTGCCAAATGCCACGGTCCAAACACACCTCTTTCGCTTCCTCCACTGACATTATCCTCTTCATGCATGCACGTCGGTTTCGAGGACTCTTTATATTACCCTTTTTCAGTAAATCTTTATAGGTGCACCTGGGCCGTCCTCGACCGACTTCACCATTCACTTCCGCACAGTAAATCTCTTTCGTAATTCTGCAAACATTCATCCTTTCATTATATTAAAAGATTTTATCTTTAATCGACGCCTGATAAAAATCTAGACTTCTACCAACTTGAACTGATCATTAAGATAAACCCACTAACATAAAATCTAAATTTATACGTAGTAATACGCTCGTAGTGGCTAATAGCTTCCTTAAGTAAAACTACTGAAGTTTAAATCATTAGTGCTACACCCGTAGCAGCGTAGCAATCGTAGACAGTTGTAGCGTAGCAATTATGTATTAAATAAGTGCTAGATTGACGGAAAGATATAGACCTACTTATATCTATATCTCCGTATTATGTGCTAGTATGACGTTTCCTTTTGAAGTTCATTAAATAGTATATTTTTCAGCCTCCAACGATTAGAGTCGACGAGATTTTCAGTGCTAAAATTAGTATTACCTAAATGTATCCTTTGGAGTACGAGTATACCATGTTTGTGTTTTTGTACACCCAACTGCAATAGAAAAGAAAACTTACTTAACGAAATAAATGAAAATAATATTTTATTTTTCCATTGCTTAAATTATAATTGATTAATAAAATATTTTTGATTACTGGAAGCAAAGGTGATTAAACTATTTATTTACCTACCTTTTTTATCTCTGCATCACCCAGAGGTTGACTGTCAGAGAATGCCTTTGGCGTTAAGTTCGCCTCTATACTTAATGTATAAAAAGTGTTAATAAATAAATTAAACCCACCCACTAGTTCAGAGAACAGCTCATTTATATGATTACTATTTTCTTTTGGAAATTATGTAAATCCATTTCGTTGTACTTATCTAACATTCTGCATAGTCTTTTCTCCATTCTGTTGTTTTTTTTTTTTTTATTCTGCCACGGCAAAGTGACTTCACTCTACCTGATGGTAAGCACAGTGGAGTCCAAAAAATTAATACCGACCAGCGAGAAACGATATGGTCACCCGCTGGTCGACACAATCATGCCGGCCCGCACAAATGCTTCTTCACGCTTCGCTTAAAGGATCCAGGATTATAGGAAGGAGGATCATGTTTACTGTTTTGACACAAATTAAACCACCAAATTTGAAATTAAAATTTATAAATTATAGTATAGCCTATGTATCCAGCCTTAGCTCTATGTAACCCACACTAGGCCGGCCTGATGGACTGAGGCCTTTCAGTTATAGAGAAGGCCCGTACAGAGCAGTGGGGCAGATGAAGACCTAGTCTAAAGGCCATCAAGACTATATTTATCTCCCAATTAAAATAATATAAAATATAAGTCACGAACCGTGGGTGTAAGTAAGCCTTGGATGTTTTGTATGTACCTATATAGATGTAGGATAATTATTAATATGTCTATTTTTAAACAGCAACATACACCTACACGCTACAATTCTCGCACTGCAAATGTTCTAAAAAAAGCACGACAGATATAACTGCAACGTCTCTTTGAAAGGAAATCTCTATTTGAACGTCTATTCATACTTTGTAAGTATTTTTAGCTTTCGTGGAGACCTTTGCTGTTAGAAGCTAGGTTTTGAAGGAAAGCGACGGGTGTCATATGTGCACTGAGATAAGTATTTATAATACCCAAAAAATTGTTTCAGGTCTGGGTGTTTGTTAGGGACTGTTATGTTGGGAGCATATTCTACAAGTTTTTGTCAAGGAACTCGCCCTTGTTACTACTATTTGCGTTTGAAGGTAACAAAATAAAAAGCAGAGAATAGAAGGGGATTTTAGATTTTTGGCTATCTCACTCACAAAATTAAACGCGACCGCCACGTCGTATCTTGAGTTGACAATTCAATCAAATAATTCTGGAACCTTGAATAAGAATCACATACACATACATAAACTCACGCCTGTATTCCCTGAAGGGGTAGGCAGAGGTGCATTTCTGCACCCACATTTCGCCAGGTATATGTATCAGTCCCACGTAATAGGGGGCGAGCCTATTGCCGTTTTTCGGGCACATTTCCAGACTCCGTGCTGTAACTGAGAATTTCCTAATGGAAAAACCCAATAACACTTTGCCCGACCCGGGAATCGAACCCAGGACCTCTAGATCTCACGGCACATACTTGTACCGCGAGACCACGAGGCAGTATAAGAATCATTTACATATAAACCCAGCCTCGGCCCTTATACGTCCCACTACTGGGCACGGGTCTCCTCTACAACTGAGAGCGTTTAAATCTTAGTACACCACACTGACCTAGTGCGAAACCCACATTGTTTGCATGGCTCTGTTGCTTATAAAAAATAAGGATTGTTAAAACAAAACAGAACTCTAAGACTTATGTCGCTTACTGTGCTAAGAAGACTCATATTCCTAAGAATCAAAATTACGTCACTCGAAACACATTATTAGTATACACGTGAACACAAGCTGTGTAGTCAACAGAAACAGGGGAGGACGCCAACGCAATTCTCAAATAAGAAGTTTTCTATTTACTTGGAGTTCGATTAATGTTGCTCTTTGAAATTTGTTTGTGTTAGAAGGTATATACTGTGCTATTATATAACGTAGCATGTAGTTGACATAAACTAGAGGTCACAGTTCCCTAAGTGGTAGGCAGAGGTGCATTTCTGCACCCACATTTTGCGAATTGTTTTATCGCCCCACGTATTTGGGGGCAAGAGTATTGTTTTCGGGCACAATTCCAAACTCTGTGCTGCTACTGAGAATTTCCTAATAGAAAAACTCAATAGCACTGCCCGACCTGGGAATAGAACCCGGGACTTATAGATCGCACGGCACATACATGTACCACAAAGCAGTCGATTTTTATACTATAGATAAAAATTTGTATGCTTGCAACTGAGTTGCAGTTTTTGACGTAGGTATTTTTTCACCTTTTTTGACGTAGAGCTAGATAAAGTGATCACAAAATTATGATGTGCCCCTGAATGTCAATAGAATACTTATGGTGCTTAAACGCTAAAGGAAAACATAAATGAAAATTACATGTCAAATATTTCTCAACAAGAAATTTAACTAGTATGCGAAGTCCACCAACCCATACTTAGAGAGTCAGTGAAACTAAGGCATAAAACCGTGCCTAGCAGTGTGACTTATACTCGCTGGAATAAGTAAATGTTCCACTAAATCGTCTTCGCATAATGGTATAGAAATCTTTTTAGGCTCTGAACACTCAAGTTGAAAAAATCTTTGACCCTTCAATCGCCATTATCCTAAATGTGTTCCGAGAACTGCCAAATATCACGCAAATTCACACATTTATTCCAAATTGGCTCAACGGCTAAAGAGTTAGATTTTTATGTTAGGAAACACAAAAGTTCTGGGAATCTGGGATCGACCTTGTATGGACCAATATTTGTATTTGTAAGTTTGTTCCAATTCTGAATTTTGATCAAAATAATATTTGGTTCGGTAATCCATACCATAACACGTTATAAACACACGCCGTGGAAGGTATTTTATAACTATTTAGGAAAGGATGTGATGTGATTACTCTACAATGAAATATTCTGTTCATGGTAAGTAGGAGAACAAAGAATTAAAAAAATATATATATTATATAAAAGATATCGTACATTATATTAATGAGAGAGTACAGCCTATTTCCCCACAGTTTATATTTTTGTGATCTAAGAAACGTTATTGTAACCTGAACTAGTACTACTGATAAAATAGAATAGAAAACGATCAAATTCGAAAATCAAAATCAAGGCTTACCATTCCATATTCGATCCGATTATACATGCTTCTGGAATGTCTTCGAAATTCGAATATAAGTACGCGATATATCGCACAGGATAAATAAGGCTGCGAATACAACAGGTGCCGGTACTTGTGGCTGCCATTCGGCGGCGATCGTCAAGCCAGCCGCACGGCTCCGGCGCTCTCGACACGTTCGGAAATTAAAAATAACTTTTTAACAATATTCGTTTTCATTTAACGTAGTGGCCAGTGATTTGTATTTTAAGTGAAGTTTTTTTTAAATGTGAGATTATAGTGGAACTTTTTGCCAGAATAACCTGAACTCAGTCGTGTAATTTGTGATTGGTTGATTGTAAAATGAGCCACAGTGACAAATGGTGAGTGATTTGTTTATTTCACTTTTTTTTTAATTCTATAAAAAAAAGGGGGACTTTTATATGACAACATACATGTCAGTCCCATCGTACCTTATACTAAAAACTATAACTAAACTATCATATCCAAATTTTAATAGTAAAAAGGCCTGGTCAGATAATGGCTCGGACAAGATGTGGTGTTTATTTCACTTATATTTTAATAATTTAAAGTTATGTTTGTTTTTGGTGTTATTTATATCAATAATAAAATATTCAACACAAAGATATAATTTCATAATTAGCTCATTTAAGGAACAATATGAAGTAGATTTTTATAATGATTCCGATAAAAATATCACGATGAAGTCTAATATGTGGATCAGTTGTTCAAACAAAATTTTACATGAGCTTATAGCTAAGTTATGTACAAAAGTAAGTTATTAATTTTTAAAACAATAATAAATTGTTTTGCGTATAATATTACTGAAATGTTCAATACTAGCCAGCTCAGTGAAGTTCCTCCGTGTTCCAAGCAGATGTTTCCGACCCGAAAATTTTCAAAAGAATAACAAAAGGCAAAAGCTGTAAAGCGGCATTTATTTAATTAATTTCGTTAAACAATTCCATTGAAGCAACTCAGCGGGCTGAGTGCTTAACGAAGAGTAAAAGATTAAGATCGCTTTGTTTTTTTTAATTGTTGAAGATTCAGTAAGTTGCTTTTGACATGCCAGTACTTTTTTTAAATCGAATAAAACCTCTTTCACGGACTGGCCGGGTAACTTGCTCTTAAAGAGAAGATATTTAAATTTAAATATTTAAGTTAAAACGGTGCACTTTATCGTCTCGTCTAAGGCAGCTTTTCGAACGGTTAGTTTTTCATATTAATTTCTGCTAAGATGTCATGTTATTAAATCTTTTTCCTAGTGCAAGAATTTTAATTTAACCTTTAACGTTTGAAAATAATGAAAATAATTTATATTTATTTTGCTATCTTCACTACACAAAACATTCATTACAAATATTTGTCATACGGAGCCCATTAAAAATGAATAGGCCATTTTGTTTCGAAAATAGTAGCCTTAAGTCCCCCACGATATTTTGATTAATCGATGCGGATGGCAGACACCAAATACCCTTGAAATTCTTGTATACAATGCTCAGGTATGCAGGTTTTCTTACGATCACATTTAAAACCACCATATTCGAGTAATTTAATATAAACATCTTATTCTATGAAACAAGAGAAAACACTATATGTAGAACTTATTAAAATTTCTTCGAATTTCCTTTTGTACATGTACACTCACCAGGTAAAGGTGTATTTCTGCGCCTATTTTTCGGTTGCTACTTTTAAGCCCCACCTAATAGGTTCCTACGGTAAATTTTGCGCATTTCTAGATTCCATATTGTAGAATATTCTAACAGAAAAAAATCAGTTCCATTTTTTGTCATATAAATTACTATTAAAAAAGACATTTCGGCCGTTGGAGCAGACAAGTGTTTGAGTGGAGACCGCGCTTAGGTAGACGAAGTGTAAGACGTCCTGCAGCACAATGGTCCGACGACTTGAGAAAGGTGGCAGGTAGCGGATGGATAAGGGTTGCTCAAGACCGGGATGGTTGGCGCCTACTTGGGGAGGCTTTTGGTGGAGGCCTTTCGCGATAGGCTGAGAATATAAATTAGACTTTTGTTAATAAGCCCCGTTCAATAGGCCTCTACTATTCTCTACTCTCTGCCATACATATTTGCCTCTCTGCTGGCCAGATATAACTTCTACAACTATGGTGAGTTTGGCCTTAGTCCACCACGCTGGTCTAATTCCGGTTGGCGGATAAAACATACAGAAATCTTAAGGGTGTAGGATTTCTCATGAGGTTTGCCCAATCCTCGAAAACATCACATCTCCTTCAAATATCAGGAAGAGTGCTTTTAGCCGTAAAACCGTCATTTCCAACCCCTATTATAATTTTTTATTTTTTTCAATAATTCCATAATTATAAATATTTCTGATTCTAGTAACATAAACTATTCCTTCTTTTTAAATCCGCTAATAATAATCGGATAAACGTTACTAGGCTGAAAGTGCAGTAGGTATATGCATTCAAGTATGTTTAAAACCACAACAGCATACTGCAGCTTCGCGTAATGACCTACTTGCTGTTCCCATAGGTTTACAATGTATTTCACACCGCCCATGATTTACAGTGGTTCAAATATTTCTAACAATGTAGTTAAATGAAGAAGTCAAGTTAAAATAAATAATAAATGAATACATCCAAAAGTCTTATACGTAATTCTGTTTTTTTTTTTCTTTTTTTTTTCACGGGGAAATTCGTTCACGGATCGTCTCCAAGTATTGAGGTATGTCGGACTCACCGATCAAATTTTTTTTAACAAAAAACTTCGTCCTACCGACTAAAACCCTGTGATCTTCCACCATCTAAAAGAAGAGAAAAAGAATGCAAGTTAAAATAAATAATAAATATATCCAAAAGTATTATACGTAGTTCTGGTCCTGCACTAAAATACAAGTCCTCCGTCGTGGGTGTCGGAAACTACGAGAGACTTTTCAAAAGTAAAACCCAGACTCGAAACAAATATTTGTGGATTAAAAACATTTGTTTCAGTGCGGAGTTTTGAACCCGCAGCCAGCGAATGCATGAAAATGCATTGGAGTATTGTAATGTCTCAGTACATATTCACAAAGAATTATCAGGTTTTTTAACGGTGGGGGAAAACATCATTAGGCAAGCTGCACACCTAAAAGTTCTTAGGTATTGTTTGTGTGATCCACAATTATTTTTGTAGAGTCTGGGTGTTTGTGAGACCAAAAAGTCTCTCATAGTTTCTGAGACCCACGACACAAGACTTGTATCTTACTGTGGGGTCACAACTATGTATGTGACTGTTGGGTATATTTTTTTATTTACTTTATTTCTTACGCATTAAATGGACATATCATATAATAACTACGATCTCACATTAAAATACGAGTCATGCCATGGGTAAAACTAAAATAAACTTTTATATCAAAATTGAAGACAAATGTTTGTCCCATCACTCAAACATTTGTCCCAGTATCTTGTTGGGTCTTAACCCAACCAACCGTTTCTCTTTTCATTATCTTTTTAAAGCCTGTACTGCATAGCCTCCCAACATCATCCCCCCTTTAATACTGCATATTATATAGTTATTAATATAATTAATAATGCTCCAACATGCATTGCAAAACAATACAATGTATGTTACTGACGGTACGTTATCAACGCCCACAACTTACAGAGTGCCGGCGCATTGCTTGTATGAAAGCTTTTAACCTGATTCTTTCATAATGGGTTTGAGGGGGTTAATCGTGGTGGTTTACGATATCTGTGGGAACGGCGTATGTGGGTTACACGTGGATTTTGTCGCTAGTTTGGTGCTGTCATATAGAGACAATTATAGGGGAAGGTAGAGGTGTTAAGGCTAATGATTACATCATCAGTCCATATATGTCCCACTGCTGGCCAAGGCTTTTCTATAAACTGACAGGAAAATGGCCTTAGTCCAAAGTCTCTCGTAGTAATAATAATTGCCGGCATATTCGTATCGAAATCGTACAGGGTTTCTCGACATTTCGATCTTATTAGGCACTCATGTTGTGGGACCAATGAGACGATCTTCTTTATCTATATCATTCAATATATGTACCAATGACGGTACTTCCGTAGACTGCTAAAAGCGTAACACGTTCATTGTTTTATGTCTAGTTTATAATTTTTTTGTGGGATTAGAATATTCTCATTAATGTGTCAAATTGTCTTTGTTAAATAAAGATTTAAAGCGTAAAGATTAACATTTGGTATTTTATAAGGCAAGCGTTTGGGTTTCTATGGAAGTACCGCCACTGATTTGTATTATACATAGGCACATGATTTTAGTACAATCAAAGGTCAGGCTAAGTCATAGCGAGCTTCCATCGTGAGCGTTTCTGGACAATACCTAAGAAATTTCATCGTTACGTCAGTTACACTTTAAGATATATGTATATACATACACACTAACACTTGTATCCCACATGGGTAGGCAGAGACCTTTGAGCGCCTCAAGCTACGAATCCTGACACGCTGCTTTTGCTTATTGCCTTGCATACATACATACATAACCTCACGCCTGTATTCCCCGAATGGGTAGGCAAAGAGGTAGGTGAGGTGCACCCGGGACCTCTAGATCGCAAGGCACGTACTCTTGCCGCGAGACCACGAGGCAGTCTTATTGCCTTGTCTCATACACACATGTACATATGTACATGAATGAATAGTTATGCCAACGAATTCTATAGACTCAAATATATGTTACAAAGTTCTTCTGTTTAGACTGCCTCGTGGTCTCGCGGTAAAAGTATGTGCCGAGCGATCTAGAGGTCCTGGGTTCGATTCCCGGGTCGGGCAAAGTGTTATTAGGTTTTTCCATTACGAAATTCTCAGTAGCAGCACGGAGTCTGGAATTGTGCCCGAAAAACGGCAATAGGCTTGCCCCCTATTACGTGGGACTGATACATACCTGGCGATATGTGGGTGCAGAAATGCACCTCTGCCTACCCCTTCGGGGAATACAGGCGTGAGTTTATGTATGTATGTACATATGTATGTTCTTCTGTTTATACTGGTTTCGCTACCATCTGTGTCTCACACACATCATTCACATCAAGGAAGATTTATTTGCCGGATATATTTTATTTACGCGCAATTAAGTTGCCGGTTATGGCTGCCAGGGTATGTTCGCGATTTATTTGTTCTGTACATTATGAGCCTGAATGACTGGTTCCATTGTTTAATGAAAAATCTTTGGCAGATAGAGGACTTTAATTCGACTTGAATTTATCCAAAATAGCAAGATCGTAAGATAATTTTTACAAGTCAAGGTTACTTTGGTCGCGAGTTTGAATGGAATCAAATCAAAATCAAATCAAATCAAATTATCTTTAATCAAATAGACTTTTACAAGTTATTTTGAATCGTCAATTTTACACTTCTTAATTTTTAAACTATTGGAGAGCATACTTTTAACTATAAATGAGTACATTGCTTCTCCAATAGACCACCGATGTAATTACTTTTTAGCTACTTTTCAGGAAAGTTTAAAGTAGAAAATAATGCTATATTCTCTAACAGCAGTCACTCAATCTATCGGAAACTACCCTTAAAATAATTCTGTTGCTTTTCTATGGATAGATCGTTCGACAACTTAAGACATTCAAAACTCATTTTCATTTTTATTGTATTTGTAATTTCGACATTGTTCTAGTTGAGCGACATATTTAGTCGTTGTTCCTCCTCCAATCCCCAAGAATTCTCCTCAAGGACTTTTTCGTGTGTGTGATGTTTACCAACTGGCACTAGACCATAAGAGCCTGTCAATTGTACAGCTGTGGGGAGTATATTGTCCCTATCCCACCACACACCCGCCACAGTAACTCCTGTGCTTCAGGATTAACAGCGGCACGCACAGTATTGACGCTGAGCATTGAAGCTCAGCGGATCTAAGGGAACCTAATTTGTCATGATCCCGAAACGAAATGAATCAGAAATAATATACAGGAGGAGTTGGAAAGCAAAGAGTTGTCCACTTCCCTCCACAGCAAAGCGGCAGACAAAATATTGAACTATGAGGTTTCACCCTCACGTGAAAAAAGACAATTGCAATGTATAAATATATAGTATATATGTACATATATTTATACATTGCAATTGTCTTATTTCACGTATAGTATATATGTACATAAGCAGTGATGGCCTCGAGGTTTAGGCGCGCGGTCGAGAATTTCGGCGGTCGCAGGTTCAAACCCCAGGCACACAACTCTGACTTTTCGAAGTTATGTGTGTATTCACAATGAATTATCACGTAATTTAACGGTGAAGGAAAACATCGGGATAAAACCTGCACACCTAAAAAGTTCTTAGGAATTTCTTAGGTGTGTAGTCCGCCAACCCGCACTAGGCCAGCGTGGTGGACTAAGGCCTAAACCTTCTCAGTTGTAGAGGAGGCCCGTACCCAGCAGTGGGACGTATATGGGCTGATGATGATGATGATATATGTACATTATGTTTATCTACATATAGATGTTCATGCTGCACATGCCACGAAAATGAAATATATAAAGTTAGTTTCGTCAAACTCTGTCGTGACCCATAAAATATTACCTTACAAAGTAACATTAAAAAAGAAAGCGTTTAGGGCGAAAATACGTGAGAAATTGGTCATAAAGAAAGGCAGGTTGAAAGTATTGGTGAATGTTGAGCGCAGTGCACATAAAACGCAAGATTTTTTGACAGTTTCGCATAAAACATTTAAAAGGAATCAATGTATATTATACTACATAATATATCATATAAATTATAATTACTGCCTCGTGGCATGCTCCACATGTGTGTGCTGTGCGATCTTAGGGTCTCGGGAGCGGTTTTTGGCTAAGGAAAAAATAGCTGGGTACGAAAATTCTTAGTTACATTACGAATTAAGAAGTATAGATATTGTCCCAAAAAGTGAATATGCTCGCTGACTATTTCAAAGGATTTTAACCAAATTGGTAAAAAGTAGATGAAGATGAAGAGATGCACTTCTATCTACCATCATCATCATCATCATCAGCCCAAATACGTCCCACTGCTGGGCACGGGCCTCCTCTACAACTGAGAGGGTTTAGGCCTTAGTCCACCACGCTGGCCTAGTGCGGGTTGGCGGACTACACACCTAAGAAATTCCTAAGAACTTTTCAGGTGTGCAGGTTTTATCACGATGTTTTCCTTCACCGTTAAAGCAAGTGATAATTCATTGTGAATACACACATAACTTCGAAAAGTCAGAGGTGTGTGCCTGAGGTTTGAACCTGCGACGATCTGCTTCACCATAACAGGTTTGAGAATATGTTTTTGTATGAAAGAATGTTATTAAAAAAGGGTGGCACTTCGGGAGTGTCGGGTGTGAAAATTTTGAATGGTTAGGGTATAATTTCGCACGAATTGCTTTATTTATCAGTATAAAAGTAGCATCATTTACCTGGTAAAATACAATATGTATTGCGCTATCGTACACAAACATGACAATTTATATTACATAATGCGTTTTACGCATTTTCGATCCATTTTCCATTTCATTTCCATTTTTTTTACCCATCCCAAAAAAAGTGTACAGCGCCGCTAGTAGATTTCACTTCAAAAATCACAATCCAACTTAAATGAAAGCTATACGAGACAGCAGTCACGTCTGAGACAAAGAATCTTTAAGGCAAAAGTCTTGAGTCTTAAGCCAGTGGCGGTAATTCCATAGAAGCCCAAAAGTTACATTACATTAATCTGTTGTTATTACATTAATTTGTAATATCTAGTTTATAATTGTTTATTTTGGGGTCAGGGTATTCTCATGTATATGTCAAATTATCTACTTATGTTAAATAAAAATTTTATGCATAAATATTATTATTCAAAATTTTAAGGCAACCCGGGCTTTTGGGCTTCTATGGAAGTACTGCCACTGTCTTAAGCGTAGTGTGCACGGGGCTTAAGGCAACGCCCCGCCTTATAGTGGATACGCCATGGTTATTTTATGATCTATGTAACAAAATATTTTATTATTTTGCAGGGTGTAAAGTTTTCCAGCTATTGTCGTCAGTTTTTTATATGTATTTTGCGTTGTGTTGTTCCGTTATGGTGATGTAGTGATGACCTCGAGGTTTAGGCGCGTGGTCGAGAAATTTGCGGTCGCGGGTTCAAACCCCAGGCACACTCTGACTTTTCGAAGTTATATGTGTAGTCACAATGAATTATCACTAACTTTATTGGTTAAGGAAAACATTGTGAGGAAACCTGCACACACAAAAGTTCTTAGGAATTCTTATTTATGACGCCGTATTCATAATTCTGTCTCTAACAATATTCTTTACGCAGACTTTGAATTTTATTCCCTTTCATAATTTCGTAAAGCGATTTACATGGACGTAAACATTTCGGCAGTTTCATCGTACCGAGAACATAATTACGTGAGTGCTGAAACCCACGCGAGAAATTTCTTGTATTTAATTTGTCAACGGCGGATATAAGGCGTTAACACCCGGCGGTGGGCGGGTTTCGGCCCTTAATCTAACAGCTTGCGGTCCAGACTTACCGAGTGTGTAAATAGATCTTTATGATCTATAGCAGGGTTTCTCAAACTTTCGGTTTCACAAACCCCTGTTAAAGTTTCCAGGTGACAGCGAACCCCTTAAGCCCTAAGTAAGTAATAACCCCCCCCCCCCCCCCCAAAGAAAATAATACATTTGTTAGTTGAAGAAAATAAGTTTTTCATTTCAATAAAAGAACACATAGAAAGAGGATTATCAACTGCCTCGTTGTCTCGCGATACAAGTACTCGTCGATGTCGATCGATCTATGTAGTTGTCCTGAGTTCGATTCGTAGGCTGGGCAAAGTTTTATTGGGTATTTGTAAAAATCCAATAACACCGTACCCGACCCGGGAATTGAACCCGGGACCTCTAGACCGCACGTATAGATAGTCAAAATCAATTCAGTAAATTAATTGTCAAAACAATTATCCAAACCATAGTTATTTTCGTATCAATAATAGGTACTTATATATTATACAGACCGTGATCGGAAACTAAGGCAGGTAATAGCTAAGGTGATTACAAACCCCCTGGCGTTAAAAAAAAATCCCGACATTTTATACCTATGGTTGTTAGGAGAATTTCAAAATTTGTATTTTTTGTCGGGATTATCTTTAACGCCAGGGGGTTTGCAATCACCTTAGCTATTACCTGCCTTAGTTTCCGATCACGGTCTGAATACATCCTGTATATGTATACTAGTAATTTAGTTTAAACACCTACTAGATCTCGCTAATCACTCGTTGAATAGTCCATCATGCCTGGTTGTCTGGAAGAGATCGTTTTTAGCGATAAGACCGCCTATTGTCCACTGTATTTTAGTTGTTTTTTTTGTATCAATGTTTTTCTGGTGAAAAAACTTTTAGCTAGCTTACGCTTCGACAAAATTATTGTGTTCACAAATTGTGTCGACACTGGTAAAATATTCGGGGTATTTGTGTTAAGCACAGAGCCGATAATTGGTAAACGACATTACTATGGGCTAAATTTTATTGAAATCCTCTCGTCCGCTTTTGAATATTTCATCAACGTAATAACCAACGCTTTGAAATGAGAGTCACGTTTGTGACGTTAAATTTTTATAAAAATAGGTTTATTATTTTATAAAATTATGTGAGGTTTGACGTTGGTACGATAAAAAAATATTGATGAGGGTTTTTTTAATTTTTATTTTTCTGTATTTCTTGGCTTTGCGTGTTTTTTTTACTTGTCAGGTATTTGACGAAATATTTCTATTGAATTATTCATTTGTATATTATAATTTAAAATATAGAATAGTTATGTTGTGGATAAATGCCTGGTGAAAAATACTTAGCAATATATTTTTAAGTGTAATTGCAATGCAAAACTTCAACTTTAACGCTAAACATTATATCTTCAATATTTTATCTTCTTGTTCCATACGGAACTTCTTAGGTATGTGTAGTCCGCTAACCTGCAGTAGGCCAGCAAAGTAGACTAAGGCCAAACCCCTTTAAGTTGGAGACGTGGACTGTGTCCTGCAATGGGGCATTATAGACGTCATCAATGACATATTGATAAAAAGACACTAGAACACGTCATCAATATGCAAGGAATTTATATGCACGAAATTGATATCTTGCCGATGGAATTTGTAATAACTTCAGATCCATCACAAACATACATAGTTAGTAAGTAGTATACAGCTAAACTAACCATGGTCGTAAACTAAAACAGGTTACATACATAATCTCACGCCTGTATACCCCGATGGGGCAGGCAGAGGTGTATTTCTGCACCCACATTTCGCCAGGTATGTATTATTCCCACGTAATAGGCGGCGAGCCTCTTGCCGGATTTCGGACACATTTCCAGACTCCGTGCTGATACTGAGAATTTCCCAATGGAAAAACCCAATAACGCATTGCCCGATCCGGGAATCGAACCCATGACCTCTAGATCACACGGCACATACTTGCACTGCGAGACCACGAGGCACTCTAAAACAGGTTACAGTTACGAATACGTCAATAATTAACAAACCCTACTTTCTTGTATCGGATATGCGTAATGGGTATTTTAATTCCTGGAATTTGTTACGAACTAATCTTTTCGCTTATCAGAACAATCAGCAATTATTCAAATCATTAAAACTTCAAATAACAATTTCGAGCTATTCTTGTACATTAAATTACAGTTAAAAAAACTAAATTTTGTGGCTATAAATGTCAAAGTTGTTTTGTATTTCACTCAATCACGCAAAAATGAATGAATGAATGAGTCATGTTATTAATTTATTTCCTTAATTAACTCATAATGTATATTTATAGCGAAATACACGAGTATTGAATGGCCAATTCCAAAGAAAGATTTTAAAAATAGAACTACAGGTATGTCAACTGATTTTATGTCCCCCAATTATTTCAACCCTCTCAATGGTAGAGGAGGCCCGTGCCCAGCAGTGGGACGTATATGGGCTGATGATGATGATGATGATGATGAATTATTTATTAATTTTTATTAATGAATTATTTATTATTTATTCTAAGGCCTAAACTCTTTCAGTCGTAGAGGAGGCCCGTGACCAGCAGTGAGACGTACATAGGCTGATTATAATTTATTTATAACTAGCCGACCCGGCGAACTTCGTTCCGCCTAAGAGCCGATTCTTTAATATATTTTTTTAGCCTAAGTTACTCCTTATTACATCAGCTATCTATCAGTGAAAGTCCGGTTAAAATTGGTTCACCCGTTTCAGAGATTAGCCGGAACAAACAGACGGACAGACAGACAAAAATGGTAAAAAACGTTATTTTGGTATGTGTACCGTGTTTACATCCATATGCATTTATTAAAAAGCGGTTATTTCAATATTACAAACAGACACTCGAATTTTATTTATTTGTATGTATAGAAGATGTATAGATTTATTTGTCTCTAGATCTACCCCCGTAGACCATGCAGATGAAATCGATTAAAATAAAAATCTTTTTGTTCTATCCCATATAAATCCTTGAAATTGAGTCGCATCCCGAAAACAAACGTAATTCGGTCGCTCCCGGTTCAATATGCCCCTAATCCAGGCTAAGTTAGGCACGTACGCCCCTACATACGCTAGATTGTCTACCAACGGATAGTAATACGTCTTTGCCCGCGGACGTCTCGCGTAATCTCATATTTCTCAGTACGTTTAGAACGGAACGAAAGTAATAAAGCATTTTGATATCACAAAAGATTGTACAAATGTGAAATTGTCTTGAGACTGGAGTAAAACAAGTTGTGCGAAATATGACGTTTTGTTGCTCATTTGACGTAGAGAAATGTAATATGGGTTCTTCCGAAGACATTTTTTTGTCAGTAATATAGTAAACGCGCAATTATTGTTAACTGTGTGTTTGCCTGTTTAACTTTTTATGAACAAATTTTCAGGTATTTTAGAGTAAATATTGTATATTGGACCTTGTATTATAGTTCGTTTTGTTCAGTGGGTAAGATTTCCAGAACAGCAATATTCTATTCTATGAGCTACTTAGCTACTAATGTGGGTCCTACTTGTGTGTTGGTATCATGATGACATCATCAGTTCATATACGTCCCACTACGAGGTACGGGCGTCCACTACAATTGAGAGGGTTTAGGCCTTAGTCCACCACGGTGGCCTAGTGCGGGTTGGCGGACTACACACCTAAGAAATTCCTTAGACTTTTTAGGTGTGCAGGTTTCATCACGATGTTTTCCTTCATCGTTAAAGTACGTGATAACTATTTGTGAATACATACATTACTTCGAAAAGTCAGGGGTGTGTGACTAGGATTTAAACTCACGACCGTTGAGATTTTCGACCGCGTGCCTAAGCCTCGAGGCCATCACGACTTTCACGAATTGTGTTTGTCCCAATCCCACTGTTATGCGAAGACCGGCAAGCAAATCATGTTATAAATATTAACAAAACATTCAATATTCATCGGCGTGTTTCGGCGTCATAAAATCTCGATCCAATTCCTGTGACGTGTTAACCGTCATGCAAATTACATTCGTGTTTTGAACATTCCGTTTTGGAATTTCGGTGTTGAGTGCTCATTTTTATTTATTCCCTTTGGGCATTTCGCGAGTGTCTGAAATCAGTGTATTCTGTAAAAGATTTGAATTGTATGAAACCCTTATAAACCCTTTTTTATGCGAGAGTGAAACCTCATAGTTCAATGTTTTGTCACCCGCTTTGCCGTGGAGGGAAGTGGACAACCCTTTGTTTTCCAACTCCTTTATATTTTCTTTCTGATTAACTTCGTTGCGGAATTATGACAAATGAGGTCCCCTTAGATTCGCTGAGCTTCATTGCTCGGCGTCGATACTATGCGTGCCACTGTTCATCCTGGAGCACAGGGGTTACAGTGGTGTGATGGGATAGGGCCAAAAAAAACCCTTGTTAAAGGCTTTCTCCATGCCGTGGATTACTTACACGAGAATCGACAATGACACGTAAAGAAATGACACAAAGTGGTGAAGGTCAGCAGTCAGAAACAGAGTTTGTTTTAGACAGAGTTTGAAGCTACAATGAAATTAATAAGAATGAAAATCTAGATTTAATAGAATTTTTCTTCAAAGCAAAGCAGGAGGAGAAGTGTGGCTTTGAGAGTGGAAGATTTACTCCGCAGTCTGGTAGATATTAGACCGGTTTAGCCAGAGTGGTTCCAATGTTACAGATATTTTAATGAATAGCGTTCAATAGGTAATTCACCATCATCATCAGCCCTTATACGCCCCACTGCTGGGCATGGGCCTCCTCTACAACAATAGGTAATTGCCAGAAAATTACTGATTTATATACGTCGACTATGAATTCGACTAGACTGATATTTTGTTATATCTACTCTTGAATTGATAACAAAGCTATGATACGAGTAAACATTTTACTGTTATATCCTAGTTAGTGACTGGCAAATTAACATTAAGACTAGCTTATTGCCGATGTTTCATCATATCAACTTTGAAATTCTCTAAAACTGAAATGAAATGAAATGAAATGAAATGAAATGAAATGAAATGAAATGAAATGAAATGAAATGAAATGAATGAATGCAATGGGATTTATTTAGAGCCGAGTTAGAATCTGCCCCGCATGCGGTCTACTTCCCTAGAAACACCCCGGAAACGTTACGAGGCATGTTTCGATGTCACAGAATGATAAATGGGCTCGGAATTATGCTTTTGAGGTTCAATTATTTAATACCCTATTATTTAAGCCACGAACAATTTTATTATAAACGGTTGGGGGTTATAGATCGGATTTCACTTTTTGAAAGCGCAGTTTTTATGGAGTGTATTTTTTTTTGTAGACGTAAAAATAGATGGTATAGCCATGCCGTAGTCACATTTAAGCTTAGGGTTTTGTTATGAGATTTTCGGGGACCCAGTTTTATGGAGGTAATCAACGTTTTTCCCAATAGCACCAAGTCAGCATTATTGTTTTAATTAGAGAGGGATACTAGAATTTTAAAAAATGTACTGGCTTTTGATGCTGTGAACATTTCGTCACGAAATACAGACAGATTTGATCATTTTCTTCAAACGCGCTGTACTGCCTTCAACAGAAGTCATAATATGTGTATCTTCAATTTTCTTACGTGAAACCTTATTTTGTCAATAGCATACCTAAAGGTGTACCAAAAAGTGTATGAAGCAGGGACAGCTAGATATTTTATATTGGATTGTAAAATTTATCTATTCATATATAAATCATCAATTACAGTAGACAATTAAGACCTGTCAAAACTTTTGGGCATTTATAAATTTAGGCAAATTTTCCCGGAAACAAAAAGTAGGTGACGGATGATATTGTGAATGTTATGTTGTCAATTCAATAACATTTATAGGAAAAAAAAAAAATTTATTGTTTTTAAAGAATTGGAGGTCTTATTTACTGATATAGTGTACTCAAATGTCCACAGAAGTATTGCGTTCTTTAATTGTGTCAAAGAGGCAAAATTCTTTTGTCGATTGTTTCTTGTCAGTTTTCATCCTATTTGCTATTGAACACTTTTACCCCGAAACTAACGAGACAATCAAAGAAAAAGTGTGCTTTAGTTTTTGATTAAGATCCTGTGATACATCGTATCATTATATTATATGTTGAGATATATTCTTCTACTGTCATCTTTTCTATGCAAAATGTAACCGCATTTTTAATACTAACTTCGGCTTAGTTATTCAAGAGCTTATATGAAAAAGAAACTAATCTACTTCTTCTTTATTCTCACAGACTCGAAACAAAACTACAATATCCAAAATGAGTGTTCGTGGTCTCGTGGCTCACGTATGTGCCGTGCTATCTAAAGGTCCCAGGTTTCCTAGGTCGGACGAAGTGTTATTGGGTTTTGTCCATTAAGAAAATTTTCAATAGCAGCACGCAGTCTAAGAAATGACCGAAATGTGGGTGCAGAAATGCACCTCTGCCTATCCTTTCGTACAGTACGTACGTAAGTATGTATGTAAAATCCAAAATGCATCGCCTCTCCTCTAAATCCAGTCTGAGACAATGGTGTGAAGCCGGCCATTGTTGACGGCTGCGGATACTAACTACGAAGTAGCGGAACTTGTAGCCGACACCGAAATCTCCAAGATTGAGCCTCTTGCACTAACAAGTTACGAAATTTGGTGAGAAATTTAATTCGAATAGCTAGCAATTTATGGCAAATGGGAATCTGAGGTTTCATATTGAAAATAAGATTTATGTTTTTGTGTGAATATCTTAATGTTTCATCAGTTTTGTTATTAAATAAAACACAGCCCATAACCGTCGTCATGCGATTATGGCTTCATGCGATTTTGTGACAATGCTCATGGACAGTGGTGAAACGTTTAAGGTGTGAAATCATAAGAAAAAAACAACATTTTGCATTTACTATGATATTATTTAAGGTATAAATTAAGAGTTAATAACTCAGGTAGTTATTACTCCATTATGGAATATTTATTTATTTACACTTTATTGTTTAAACAATTATATGGAGAAAGAAAAACAAAAACAAAAGGCGGTCTAATCGTTCTGGGCAGTATCTTCCAGACAACTTTTGGATGAATAATAGAACAGGAAAAATAAGGAGGGTAGCATCAAGTCTATAGAAATTTTGTTTACTCGTCTATTACAAATGCAACGCAAACGATTAGCTTCGTGCAAGACATGACCATTGCCAGCTTGACCTTCCACATAGGTCAGCCATTTAGGGTCATTAGGCTCTACTTACACATATATATCGTAAGACTCGTATGTTAATGTGGGATCAGAACTATGTATGTGACTGTTGGGTGTATTTATTTATTTTATTTATTTATTACATAACTTTACGCCTGTATTCCTTGAAGGGGTAGACAGAGATGTATTTCTGCACCCACATTTCGCCAATTGTTTTTTCGTCCTAAGTAATAGAGGGCGAGCCTATTGTCGTTTTTCGGACACAATTCCAAATTTCGTGCTGCTACAGACAGTTTCCTAATGGAAATACCCAAAAACACCCATGCTCGACCCGGGAATTGAGCCTAGGTCGTACCTCTAGGTCGTACACCACATATTTTTTCCGAGGCAATCAATAGGCTATCTAGGATATTACGAGTAATTTAGTTTTGCTTAGAAAAGCTACAGTAGACCTTTAACTTTTTAAGTATCATCATCATCAGCCCAAATACGTCCCACTTCTGGGCACGGGCCTCCTCTACAACTGAGAGGGTTTAGGCCTTAGTCCACCACGCTGGCCTAGTGCGGGTTGGCGGACTACACACCTTCGGCGGTCGCAGGTTCAAACCCCAGGCACACACCTCTGACTTTTCGAAGTTATGTGTGTATTCACAATGAATTATCACTTTCTTTAACGGTGAAGGAAACACGTGATAAAACCTGCACACCTAAAAGTTTTAAGTATTGTGATCATCAACCAAAACACGTCCATTCTTGGCATCAGACCTTCCTATATGAAAGATAAGCTGTATGTTGGTAATATCTCTAGAACAATTCATAACAATCCTGAGGCCAACAATACATACAAAGAGAAAATACTGGACTTAAGCCTAACTTCTGTAGGTCACTCAAGGAATCCTAGTCAATAGAACGACATTTAAATTTAAATGTTACCACTACCTAAATTAAAAGAACCTTTTCCAGCAAAAAAAAAACTTTGAATTTAAATGTTACAACTAAATAAAAAAGACCTTTTTCAGCAAAAAAAATACTACGGTATCATTTCATTGTGGAGGGACAATGAACGTGTAAAGGCAAGTGTACTTTTAATTAACAATTTTGTAATTACAATTTCATTTGCATAGAAAGTGTGTCGCGTTCAGGTTACACCAGCGCTCATGTAATTAAACACTCACCGGTATTATTAAAGCGAATTGTGTAAGATAAATAATAATAATAATTAAATACACCCAACAGTCACATACATAGTTCTGACCCCACACTAGGATACAAGTCCTGTGTCGTGGGTATCAGAAACTACGAGAGACTTTTCGGTCTCACAAACACCCAGACCCGAAACAAATATTTGTGGATCACACAAACATTTGTCTTGGTGCGGGAATCGAACCCGCAGCCTCTCGTTTCGCAAGCTGGTGTCTAGCCAACTGCGCCACGGGGCTGTCAAATACACTTTTTACCTACTGACCAGTGGCGGTTCTTCCATAGAAGCCCAAAAGCCCACCATGCCTTACAACATTCCAAATAATAATCCTTAAGCTTTAAATCTTTATTTAACAAATGCATGTTGACCCCACAATAAACAATTATAAACTAGACATTCCAGATTAATGTGTAACGCTTTTGGGCTTTTATGGAAGTACCGCCACTGTTACTGACATGACAAAGAGCGTTGAGTGGGGAGAAACTCCCATTTTTCATCATCCGATACCATCTTGCCTGGTGAGATTCTTCTTCAGACTACGCTTACAGGACCTAAGACTATAGAAACGAAGAAAAACCTACAAACTATTCCACAGCTATACTACGGTGTAAGAAAACCGTGATCTAACTAAGATAGGTTATAAGTATTGTGACTACCAACACATTGGCGATAAAAATAAAACCCGAAAAAAATAGTTTTTTTAGCCACCATAAGTATTTACTGTCTTAAGTCTTAACTTTTCGATCACAGTCTGTTTACATCTGTATAAAAAACTTAAGGAATACGAGTCATCATCATCATCATCAGCCCAAATACGTCTCACTGCTGAGCCTCCTCTACAGCTAAGAGGGTTTTAGGCCTTAGTCCACCACTCTGGCCTAGTGCGTGTTGACGGACTACACACCTAAGAAATTCCTAAGAACTTTTTAGGTCTGCAGGTTTTATCACGATGTTTTCCTTCACCGTTAAAGCAAGTTAATTCATTGTGAATACGCACATAACTTCAAAAAGTCAGAGATGTGTGCCTGGGGCTTGAACCTGCGACCGCCGAAATTCTCGACCGCACGCCTAAACCTCGAGGCCATACGAGTAAACTGTGTAAATGTTTTCTAATTTTATATAGACCGTTATCGTTAAACTAAGGTTATGGTGATTTGGAAAACGTCGAAAATTTTAATTTTTTTGGATTTTTTATAGCGTCAATGTAATCACCATAACTGTTACCGGTCTAAATTTTCGATAACGGTCTGTTCACAACCTGTATAATATAAGCTTAACATAATCTGCTAATACAATTACTTAGCTGCGCAAAAATAAAATAAAAGCCCAATAAAAACCTAATTCTGTCGTAAACCCAAATCAACGATGTTATTAAATTAACAACAGGAAATTTAATAATCTATAGAAATAAATATACGAGTCACCGTAATTAACGGTTCACGGTGACTTGCATTGAATCTGTAGCCGTCCCACTAATGCCTTTGTGGCAAAGCAGCGTAATCAAATTTTTCTCGTCTTCATTTTTTACAAAGCAGAGGGAATTATTGTCTTTTCCTTTGCTTTGCGCCTGCTAATTTCGCTAAGTCTTTTTTTATCAGAAATGAATAGCTTTAATTTGGTTGATTATTCGAATAAAAATGTCTTTCAGACGTGCTAACATCTCCATGGAGTATCGTTGTAGAGGTTGAAGATTTTTCGTTGGAAATTACCGATGAGAAACACTAACTCTAAAAGAAAAAGAAATTAAGAATGTTGGTATTCAAGTTTAGATCAATTGTCCAAGAACCAATTTATTTGAACTTAACCACGAAATTTCCGAAAATGCGGATGTAATATAATTGCAATCGTTTTTCTTCACTCGATGCTACATTTGGACTGTGCATCTATCATGATGTTGCTATGCAGTCAATACTAGGCGTTGAAGGTTAGAAGTGGATTAAAATATATGTACATATATTAAGTGCAACCGTAGTCAGTTTAAGTCAGTGTAAGTTGTAAGTCGTGATTGCCTCGAGGTTTAATCGCGCGGTCGAGAATCTCGACGGTCGCGGGTTCAAGCCCCACGCACACACCACTGACTTTTCGAAGTTATGTGTGTATTCACAAAGAATTATCACGTGATTTAACGGTGAAGGAAAACATCGTGATGAAACCTGCACACCTAAAAGTTCTTAGGCATTTCTTAGGTGTGTAGTTCGCCAACCCGCAATAAGCCAGCGTGGTGCACTAAGGCCTAAACCCTCTCAGTTGTAGAGGAGGCCCGTGCCTAGCAGTGGGACGTATATGGGCTGATGATGATGTAGTCAGTGTCTCGTCAAATTCCATATTTAGACCATAGCTTTGCAATCACGTTTGAATTAATTCCGGGCAGTCCAATCTTTCTTGATTTACCATGTTACGATTTTCTTTACCAATTTCCTAAAAATATTAGTAAAGTTCCTAATATTTTGAACCATTGTTATCAGTTCATAAGCAAAGGTATTAAACCTGATCGATAAACTGGCCAATTCATGTTGCATTTTAAGCTAAAGCGTGACACTTCTACTCAAAATACTTAAAATTAATTACTTGTTCTGTTCAAAACGCCAATGATTATTCTTAATCAATTGTTTGAATAACAAAGAAGCCCCCTGCTGACCTCAATTAGGCAATGTCAACATGATTTGTCATAGTCAATTAATTTGTGTGTGATCGATCGCGGGTTCGAATCCAGGCCATTAGTAGTAGGCGGTGGCCGCAAGGTCACCTTCATTTTAAATTAGTGGAGAGTTTGGGAAATTTTACCATTACATAGATCTTGAGATAAAAAAATAAGTATGAATATCAATTAGAATTTTCGAATTTTCGAGCCAATATTTAATGCTGAAAAAAAGCTTCCTTCGAATTCCTTTTTATTTCACTTGGAAACTTTTTGCTATACGATTTTGGTTAGATATAATTTTTAATAATTGTTGTTCTTAGTGAACGGTGTCGTTGCATAAGAATTATGACTCAACATTCTGAGAACCTCTTTGTTTTTGAATAAATTGTTTTTTTTATCTTAATACATTTATATGAAGAACAACACCATTTCGTCAATAATACTTCCACATTTTTATTGGGTTATTTTTTTTTTTAATATGGTTTAACTGAAAACTTAAATATGGTTTAACTAAAATCTTAAAAAAGACTAAGGGAAATTACAAATTTATTACCGTATTTATTTCGATGTGTTGTGTAACACTAGATGTCGTGCTGGCCTCGAGGCTTAGCCACGCGGTCAAGAATATCAACGGTCGCTGGTTCAAGCCCCAGGCACACACCTCGGACTATTCGAAGTTATGTGTGTAATGACAAATAATTATCACGTACTTTAACGGTGAAGGAAAATATCGTGATGAAACCTGCACACCTAAAAGTTCTTAGGTGTGTAGTCCGCCTACCCGCACTAGGCCAGCGTTGTGGACTAAGGCCTAAACCCTTTCAATGGTGGAGGAGGCCCGTGCCCAGCAGTGGGACGCATAAGGGCTGATGATGATGATGTAACACAATGTTGAAGGTTTTTTGCTTTTACTTAACATAATTTTGCCGATCAGTCCAATTGATGTTTTTCGTACTTATTTTTTCACTAACTCCATTTTTGATAACGCACTATAATGAATAAAATATGACTATTTAGTTATTCGTATCAGCTGCACCACGCAATGTCCAACTGACAAAAAAGTGACAAGGGTTCGTGTCCCAGATGGGGAGTGATTATGTGACCCTAAAATCTGGAGTCCCTTTGAACCTCATACGAACGGACTTGGGGAAACGTCAGAAGAAAATAAAATTGTACACTTATATTTATGTACTTATTTGCCTGGTGTTGTTTAGGATTTATACCGTAACTACAATATAGGCTGCCAAAATTGTGTTGTTTGGTGAGATAGTTGCTATGCTATGCTATGCTAAGTTTATAAAAAAAAAGTGAAACCTCATTTAAGATAGATACATATTTCCAGTCAAAATAGGATCATTCTATTCAATTTGAATGTATAGGTATATCCTTTTGCGTTCTTGTTCACTTATAGTCTCCCCCTGCAGGGCACAGGAATTCTCTTCTATTGGCCAAACACGCCAGTTGAGAAAGATTTTAACAGCGTTTCACATCCATTCCGCTCCATTACACAGCTGCACCTGAGAAAAACACATTTAGTGAGAACAAAAACTCCGCCAGAGACTGTTGGAAAATTCCCAATGAACTTCTCTGGAAATTTTTGAAATTGATTTTAACGAGCCAAGTTCCTGACAATAGTATTTTAACCGAGAGGATGGCAGACGAATAGATGTAACACGTTCCTTGAGTCTGCACCAGGTGCGTATTTAGTTCAATTTATAGGGGGCATTAATTACACATATACTTAGATAGATAGACCATAGAACGAAAAATGAATACATAAAATACCTAGTCTGCAGTAGACAATCGACGGTCTCACTAATTATAATCTTTGAATAGACCATAGCAAAATGTTATAAATCAAAAACGAAAGGCTTCGATTTCGTGGCTGACTACAAATCCTACGTTTGTGTGATCTACAAATACAAAATAAAATATTGGAAAGATATTTATAATCAGTTTCGATTTTAAATCTCTCACGGTTTTTAACAGCCATGATAAAAGATTTTTAAAAAAGAACTATGTATATACATTTTGGGAGTGTTAATTTATTTATCGAAATCTACAAGACGTGCAATGTACATATCATAAAGTACGGAAGCATCTACTTTAATTATTATTTTTTCAAATAAAAAACATTCCATTGGTTCGAAAGCATCGTTGCATTATTAAAAACAATCATTATTAAATCAATGACTGTTTTAACTTACCAATAATAATTCAATCTTTAAAAATTCCAACCTCATCACACAATCCAATCAAAATCATCCCCGACAGAAGTTATTAAATAAACTAGAAAAACTCATCGCAATCTTACACGATACGAAGCACTTCAGTTCGACGGATGAAACGTAATCGCCTTACCCCCTAACCGCAGAACCTAATCCGCCCCTGTCTCGAACGTTCAACACTAACTTCGAAGCATTCTAAAAGAGCTTACCAGTTAAAACCCGCGGTGAAACTTAAATGGACTATTTTTGAGTGAGACCAAAGTACGGTTTCAGCTATAGTAGTATCCACAGCTTAGAGTTTCACTATATTAAACGCTTCTCGCAGTGAATGGGGTGTTTTGTGTCACAATATAGAGGTATTATTGTACTGAAGTGCTTTGTGGTCTTTAATATGGGGGCTTATGTAAGCGATACGTTCGCGGTTGTGGGAGTTCACTTGAATTTCGCGAGCTCATTGTTATCACGCAAGTATACAAATACTTATAAATATTGTTATTTATATACAAGTATTAAGTAGTGATGGCCTCGAGGTTTAGGCGCGTGGTCGAGAATCTCGGCGGTCGCGGGTTCAAACCCCAGGCACACACCTCTGACTTTTCGAAGTTATGTGTGTATTCATAATGAATTATCACGTACTTTAACGGTGAAGGAAAACATCGTGATGAAACCTGCACACCTAACAGTTCATAGGAATTTCTTAGGTGTGTACTGTGTAGTCTGCCAACCCGCACTAGGCCAGCGCGGCGTGCTGGACTAAGGCCTAAACCCTCTCAATAGTAGAGGAGGCCCGTGCCCAGCAGTGGGACGTAAATGGGCTGATGATGATATACAAGTATAAAAATATAATATAATGTTTTAAAAATATAATATTTTACTATTTTGTTTGTATGATTTATTTGTTCTTACTTCTAATAGTTGTTTAATTAGTGATAGAGATATAGTTTTTGGGTAGGTAACTTTTATATTTAATAATAAATAATTAATCCACTGGTAAAAAAATAAAATATTATTTTATACAACCATAAGTTGTATTGCATAGGTATTGCTATCTATGGGCACGAATAATATTATAAAAAGACTGAAAATCTTACGATTAAAAAAAATATTAAGAAATAAATATTGTACCGTAGTTTCGAAACTTTCGACGTAAACAAGTGACGTCACGCGGTCAGTCTTTAAAAGGAAGAACCATGGTGGGGCGGATTCACTTAACAAGCGGATAGCAAGCGAGACGGGTGTGCCTCTCTGATTCATTAAAAATATTACGCAAAAATTTTGTTTGTAATTACTGTGACCATGAGATATATCCATAAATGAATTAATTTATGTGTGCTGAAATGGAAGATTACCCGCTTTTGCACATGATGGCAAGTTTAGTGCGGTCCAAATAGAGTTTCGATTTGCAAGAAAGACTGTGATTCAGTCGACACAATTACGCCGGCCCATTGCAATAATCACTAAGACAGATTTTACAACCTGTAATTTTCCAGAAAGATAGAAAGTCGGGCAACGATTTGATGCATTAAGAGATACTTTTTCCTGTTGAGAAAATATAAAAATTTCAAACACAAAAAATTGTTCCGCAGTCGGTAGGATTCGAACCTACGCTCCCAGAGGGAATCTGATTTCTAGTCAGACGCCTTAACCGCTCGGCCACGACTGCTTCTTTCGTACTTACACGAATAAAGCGCCCGCAT